>OX638414.1:12076667-13353763 GCA_951813805.1 Limnephilus auricula | reverse complement strand
CAGAATCGCTTTTGACATTACGAATTACTGGATAGCATTCTCGTTCTTGACATTACGAATTACTGGATAGCATTTAGCCCACTCCGAATATTCATATTAATTGCTAAAGACACGCCGGGTACCAAAGATGGCGGACAAAATGGCTGCCGCTTGATAATATGATAGCTGTCACATTCGAAGTCTATATTTATTCATTGTTTTTTATATAAATCCATTGTGGAAAGCATAGATTTGAGTGGTTATTAGGAAGTTCGTGTTATCTACATTATTTTGATGTAATTTTTGTAATAAATCACAAAAGAAATGTTATAAAAATTGAATTCGTAAGAAAGGTGAGAACTGTCAAATATTTTACGTCGTATTGCGTATGCTGGCCTTCAAGTTAAGATTAACAAAAGGACGCTCAAATGGTTTGCTATATGAAGACGCATAGTGTGCCTGGTACGTCTTAACATTGGAGCATTTAAACAAAGGACAGAATATCCATTTTGTTATGAATGAAGAAAAGAGTGTAAAGAGAATATATGACGCGAATGTGAATGGAAGAAGAAGTAGAGTATGCTACTCTAAAATTAATCTATTTTCGTATCCGTAGTTTATTTATTTTCATCTCACTAATTTATTCTTCCATATCCTGTAAAATAAGCATTAAAAATCAGCTTAATTAGCGTATTTACTTTATTGCGTTGCAGCCCGTCATATCGCGGCGCCGATTACTAATAATAACTATACTTGACAGCAGTGCGAACACTTTTTGGTGAGTCAAGTAGCGAGTTACTCGCCAATCGACTTACTACTTGTCAGAGCCGAACAAGGCATAACAGACAGTTCAGCAACTATCTTTTGACGCATGTCACAAAATAGTAAAACTGCCCTTGTATACATTGTAATTTATAATTTTCTCCGTGATATATTGGTGTATAACCGTTTTACGGAGAACAGGAGAAAATAAATAAATAAACAAATAAATGTAGATGTAGGTTATACAGGTTAGTTGTTCAAGTTGAATAGATGATTTTATTTTTATTTCTGGTGGACGTAATAAAGTTATATCTACATATGTTTAAAGGCAATAAGTTTGAATCACAGTATGCGAACTAATGATCAAGATAGATTTAGGGTTGTGTTTATAGTTAGTAAGTTTTAACTTACAATTACAAGGTTCTAGATGAAATGGGAGATAAAAGGCGCACGGTCCCTGAGCGTTGTTACAATAAATCTTGCATGCACTTGCACAATCCGAGCCCCAAACTGAAAAATAAAAGGGTTTGACCCATAGACATATGAATATTCATAGACGAGAACATAAGGGAGAGGGGTAAACACCAACTGTAGAGGGACGCAGAGGGATGAGTTGACTGTAACGATATGTGATTCGTTAATAATTCAATCTGACAGTATATAGGCATCTCGCATTATAATATCACCATTTAGTTCTTAAAAGTAAAATCTGCCTTTGAATGAATAGACATTTTTACATGGGAGCGCGAATTGTTCGCCCGGTTTGAACAAACTTGCGTAATCCATATACAGCGAAGAAAGGTTCGCTTGTTTTGAGAGTCGAATATTTTGTTGCTGTATTTAGTTAAGACACTTTTACAAATATTTCATAATTTGTTTACCCCAGTAAACAGCAACGAGCACACGACGGGACCGGGAATTCCGAGTTGGCAACACTGCATGTTACACGCTAGTCCGCACAAGAATGATGACGTCACATTTTCTAGATTCACCCTAAGCTATACGCCAGCCCGGCCGGTTCCATGGAACCCGTATTAAGGAGGGGGAAATAATACGCTTTTATCACTTGGGGCAGGTCTATACATAATATGTCTATGGTTTAACCGGTTAATATCCGAATGAAAAATAGCGTCGGGTTCACACCCAAGCGCGCCAGGTACAATCATCTGCTAGCTAAGGTATCCATCATTGAACAACCAACATTTTACCACTAAAATGGTGGTTGAAGCAGGAATTCTAAAATATAAATAACTTCGTTTTTAGATTTTCACGGCCAAAAGTATTATCGTTGTTTGTTTTTGGGGTGTTATGCCGTATTGTGCTACCTCCTTCTTTAGCCGACATTTCGGACAGCGTTGCAGTGTCCATCATCAGGGCAGATCCGGCAGATCCGTCGATGTGAATTTGTTGTGTTAAGTGTGTGCTTATTTACTTGGAAGCGATACCGTGTCGTCAGCTCGTAGTGGATTGAAACTGACGACACGTAAATAAGCACACACTTAACACAACAAATTCGCATCGACGGATCTGCCGGATCTCCCCTGATGAAGGACACTGCAACGCTGTCCGAATCGTCGGCTAAAGAAGGAGGTAGCACAACACGGCATAACACCCCAAAAACAAAAAACGAAAATATAAATAAATTATCAATTTGGGAGGCGGATAGAGAAGACGGGGAAGCGTCTGGCTATTCAGATGTGGTAACCAAACATGGCTAAAGCCAATCCGGAATGGTGGTCTTACACCAGGGGTGTTAGCATGGTCGATCGATATGAAGTTACCGACCGATTGTCGGTAACTCCTCATCGTTCCCTAGGACAACTGCAGATCGCTAACGTACAAACGACAGTTGATAACTAATATATTAAGGACACTTAGTCATTGTGAACTGTCACTTTTTCCTTGGCGATCTGTAGGCATGCTAGGGAACGATAAGAAGTTGGCTGACCATGCTAGCATCGACTGACCATGCTAGCATCCCAGGGCTATAATGAGAGTATCTTCCACTCCGGAATGTACAGCAAATATACAATAAATTATTTTTAATTTATTATCTGTGAAATAGCACAAATTAGTCATATAAAATTTATTTGCGCGCGCCGGGTTCGAACCCACGACCTTCAGCCTGGGAGTCGAGAGCCTTACCGCTCGACCACGCCGGCCGACACTTACCAGGAGTTGTTGGGGGTGGCGAAGTTGTTATCGGCACCGGACCTGTTAAAAATGAAAAAAAAATAATTGTTCGTTTGCAATTAAGCAAAGTATGGTCAAATTTTCGGAAATCAAAACACGCCAACATCGCATTTCTTGGGTATTTGCTGTGTACATATTTATCATTTTTTTTTAATATTTGGCTTACTGCTATTTTGATTGTATTAAATAAATAATAATATCACAGATAATATTCCTTTATTATTAATATTCCTTTACAGAGAACAATGAGGATCCCGCAAGGAGAGGAATCAGAAGGAGAATCACAGCAGCCAACAAAACATACTTCTCTTTGCTGCCAGTCACGTAGCGTCCACAGGAAAACCAAAGTAACCATATATAAGACCATTGTGAGAACTGTATTGGCGTATGGATGTGAGGCGCTGACACTGACGGCAAAGATGGCGGAAATGCTGGATACACTTGAAAAAAAAGTGTTGAGGAAATATGTGGTCCCGTGAAAGAGGGGGAACAGTGGCGCATCCGGCACAACAAAGAATTATACTATATATATCAGGCCCCCAACATCTCAGCCCATATGAGACTCCTCAGGTTGGGATGGGCTGGGCATGTACAGAGAATGCCGGATACACGCGTCCCAAAAAGAATTATGACTGGACACCCAGGTGGAAAGAGAAAAGTGGGAAGACCCAGACTGAGGTGGGAAGACGAGGTAAGAGGGGATGCAGCACAGCTTCTCCAGGTAACAAACTGGAAGTCAGCCGCTGAGGACAGGAGAAGTTGAAGATTAATATTCCTTTATTTATTCATTGCATTTTCGCTCCGATGACGACGCAACTGAAACCAAACTAAAACCGGCTGGTTTCCAGGTCTCGATTGGTCAAAAAGCTTGTTTAACCATAGACGAGTAACAATCAGCTGCCAGCTTTTCAGGTGAAAAAAGTCTCCGGATATCAAAATACAATACAATATTACAATGGGGTAATAGTTATAACTTACAATCACAATCCCCTTCCAATGGGAGCTCGAAATGGCATGGTCCCTGAGAGTAGTCACATAAGTTCGCGCAGGCGTATTCACAAGATATGTCAACTGAAAAATAAAGGGTTTAACCCACAGACATATGAATATTCATAGACTAGAGAATCAGGGAGAGGGGTAAAAACCAACTGTAGCGGTGCGCAGAGGGATGAGTTGACTGTAACGATATGTGATTAGTTAATACTTCAATATGACAGTATATAGGCATCACGCATTATAATATCACCATTTAGCTCTTAAAAGTAAAATCTGCTTTTGAATGAATAGACCTTTTTACATGGGAGCGCGAATTGTTCGCCCGGTTTGAACAAACTTGTGTAATCCATATAAAGTGAAGAAAGGTTCGCTTGTTTTGAGAGTCGAATATTTTGTTACCGTGTTTAGTTAAGACACTTTTACAAATGTTTCATAATTTACTTATCCCAGTAAACAGCAACGTGCACACGACGGGACCCACACTACACAACTTCTCAAAAACCCGTTGTCAATGGCAACGCAAGCACTGACTTGAAACTCATCATGCTAGTTGCTACGATGACAGCTGATTGTTCTTCGTCTATGGTTAAACAAGCTGAGATAATTACTTAAATCGTAAAATTGAGTAGCGCCGTCATCGAAGTTTGGTTGGAAACCAAAGAAACCAGCCAGTTTTAGAGTGGTTTCAGTTTCTTCTTAGGCGGTCCGCTCATGGAGAAACTCAAACCAAACTAAAACTGGTTGTTGCAAAGAGTATAGAATCCTAGTTCCATGGGTTGTTGCTAGCAGTTCATAAGAATGAAAGGACATCTATTCATTTGGAAGATGTACTTACTTATCGACACAGGAGTTTCTGGAGTTGTCGCTGGTGGTAGCGTCGTGGTTAGCAATGTTGTCGTGGTTGGCGATGTTGTCGTGGTTGACGGTTTTGTAGGTGGCGGCGTATCTTGCGGATATTGTGTCTGTTCAGAGCCTTTTGGATAAAAATAATAAAAAAATAAACATCATATAACAAAATAGTCTATGATTAGTTTACTTGTCCATGGGATCTTCACAAGGTTACAAAAGCTCTCGTTTCCGAAATGTGCCGAAGGTAATCGAAGGTAGATGAGCAGAGTCATTATAACTTCTAATTTAAACTCCTATATAAAACCTATTTTTCAGTTAGAAAGGATGTCAGTCGTCCAAACCATAATTATAAATTACGCTACGTGAATAAACAGTCACTGTGATTCAATAAGCATCCTGGAGAATACTGGTTTCAGTACTTATAAATAACGAATTTCTCTGGAGTTTTAAATTTATAGGTACAGTTTCATATGCATTTATTCATTATTATTCCTCCAGATGTATCTATCCCTAAAAATAGTGATTTGTGCCGACAAAGTTTAGAAAGACAGTTAAAATTTTGAGGATAATCTACAAGGGTACAGAACAAATCAAATATTGAAGTCATTCGAATCCGTGAACTTATATAGAACTGAAAAAACGCGAGAATTATTGAGAGACAGCAAATACGGAATACTGAGGGGATCATGGTGTGTGATTTTAAGAAGCAAACGATATTTGAAGGAAGAATGATTTTGAAGATATGGTTAAGAGTCTCCTCCTCCACATCGTACTGGCTAAGTGTTGTTTTTTGTACAAGACTCGGATTTTAAACAAATGACCTGCAATAGAACTTAGATCTATATAACTTTTTATTTGTTCAGAATTTACGTACCTAATGATAAAATATCTTTGGATTGAAGTAGAAAATCATCAAGAATCTTATACCTAGACTGCATGCAGTTGGCAATGCTTGCTCAGAAGTAGTAGATGTGTTCAACTGCATGGAATATAACTATATTGTAACTACAAGCAGGCTATAATAACATACCTCAAGCACAAAAATCATTGTTAGGCATGATATCATTCTTCTGAATGGCTTCTTATTCAAATTTTACTATAGAATCTAAAGTACTTTCCTCAGATAAATAAATACCAGACAGAAGAGTGTCAGCAAAAACGTATAATCTTATTAAAATTTATTATTTTAATCCAAAATTTTATATTATATCTCTAATTGACAGCCCTGATAACAAAGTTAATTCCCAGTAGGTACTTGCCCAGCCATTTCAATCTTGAATGACAAACAAATTTGAAGGTACCAATAATCCCAATACAAAATTTCTGTTAATATTTCAACTCCTAGAATCTAACGAATGCAAATAAAACTATGTATGTATGAATAGATATGCTTGATGTTATTTTTTGAGCTATATTTCGATATTATTTAAGAGTACGTATTTTGTTTATAATCTGTTTCTCTCCTGTGTATCACTGTAAACTTATGTATCACTTAAATGTAAAAGCCTTTTATGGCGTTTAAATAAATACACAAATAAGAATACACTTTCATTGAATAAATCTAAAATTGAGAGGCTGATTGACCTTTCGTCTTGCACCGCAGTTGGTGGGATGGATTCACTTCTGGACACTTTCCAAAAATCAAATACCATTTATTTACCTCTCGAATAATAAGAACAATGTAATGTAAATTATTGTGCTAATTTTTACAATAAGTTCCATCGATCTTAAAAAATATCCAATATTATTAGAGAGTACTGAAACACTGGAATCATATAGTTTTGAACGATGAATACTTGGAGCAAATGCATGAGTATGTGTATTTGGGAAGTATGTTTACGAGGGTAAGCGGGTTAAGTACAACCGTGATAAAATAAAACATGGCAAAATGGTAAGTTAGGTGTGCCTCGTTTTTTCTTTCTTCACTTATCATTTATCATGAATGTTTTGTCTTGGAACACTGAAGCAATTATTGAGTTAGTTCAGTCCATGTTTGATGTTGAACTTATACTTACAGTTACAATCGGGACCCCACTGTATATTACACGGCCAAGACTCGCAGAACGTGCCACAGATCCACCAGCAGGCCTCATACTCTAAAACAGTACAAAAAAAACTGTTTGTTTTGTTCAAGTGAAATTTCACACTTGGTTTAATATGCATTTAGGGGTTCCTCAGGAAACTGTATTAGGTCCACTTCTATTTATAACAACTTGTCAATTAAATACCCATTACCCCTTTTCTCTCAAGGAGTTCATTTGGAGAATACAAATATCATCACAAAACTCCGTCTTGGTATACACTCACTGATTCGTTCACATTGACGTATCTCTCGTAAACACTCTTCTGATTTGGACTCTTCACATTGGCTGAATTGAGTATAATATTAATAAAAAAATATATAAATAGAAGTGGTACTAAAATCGTTCCCTGAGTAACTCCTGAATAAAAATTAAATGGATCATATGGTAAAGCATTCCAAACTAAACTAACTTAATAAACATAACGCCCTTTCCTCCGAAGGGGTAGCAGAGAGAATATATCATCACATAACTGCGTCTCCGCATACAAATCTTTCTTTTTGCACTTTTACGCATCTTCTCGTACATACTCTGCTATTGATGTTCCGACTCTTGAGTACTCTTGACGTGACCCGACTCAAGTATCCGATTCATTTGGTCATGGCATATCTTACTCGAGCATTCCGAACTTCTTCTAGCAATTACCAGTTCGTCATATTTTCGTCCACTCCACCAATCCAAATCGTCCAAATCCTCCCTTTTGTCATATGTGAACATATGATAAAATACGAATGCCATAGTCTCACTGACTCCAGATGGTTGGAACAGTTGGGACTCTTGTACGGTATTCACACTCAAAATTGCTCGAGATCGATTTTGACATGTTAAGCGACCAAAACTGCGTACCAAGGTAAGTACGTTTGATGGCTGGGAAGTCTCAACTATCCTTCTGCCATGACCTCCCCCTCACTCACTTCATCCAAACGGGGACGCCATCGTCCCACTAGCCGTTCTATTAATCTTTCTTTACACAAGTTTTTGCCGATAGCCAAGTGGTCCAAATTTACAGGTTCTCATCCAAACCTCGCGGGTTCAAACCTCCGCTAGCTAAGTTCACAATTATTGCACAAGAAAAATTTTCCCACTATAAAGATGGTAAAATAGGAAGATTTCAATTTTGCAATCTTGTCCTGGTAATATTTGTCTTTGTGAAACAAAACACATAAAAGGCCCTAAACAAGATTTGTTATTATTCATTTGCATGATGAACTTACCTGGCGTGATCTCAAATGATGTTTGCACGTATCCAGTTGATGTTTCTGGTGTTATTGCCGATGGCGTTGTTGGTGATAAGTCTATCGTGGTTTGAGCTTTTGTTGATGGCGGCGTGTCGATGGGATATCGTGTTTGGGTAGAGCCTTTTAGAATATAATAATTGTACGAATAGGGTTAAAAATTGGCACATAACATGAATTTTGACTTATTTACGTAAAGCTAATTTTCTAGCTTTTTCACATTTATGATCTTTTATTATTTATGTATAGTCTCACATGCAAATACTCTCACTTGAACAACGCCACTACATTGTCCAAATTATCTTTGAAAATCATGTTTAGCAAATGATGTGTTGAAATAGTAGTGAGTAGTGTTGTGCTAAATTATATTAGCAATGTGACTTGTTTATTGCAACCCTTCAGTCTTTAAAGTGTTTTAACCACAAGTCCCAATTGTGAGGTGAAATTGTGGAATGCTTTCGAGGTATTTTTAATGTGCTGTTTATTATGAAGTTGTTGGAAAAATAACAAAAACATCTTAGAAACTAGTTGAAGTTATCTTTGAGATATTCGTATTTGAAATCACAAACAAGGATATTTCTAAATACAATAGTTGTGACGATGGATGAGTTTGTATGTTAACGAGGATAAACGGGTAAAATAGAACCGTGATAAAAAAACAACATGACAAAATGGTAAGTTAGGTGTGCCACGTTTTTTCTTTCTTCACTTATCATCAATCTTTTGTTCTGGAACACTGAAGCAATGATTGAGTTAGTTCAGTCCATGTTTGATGTTTAATTTGTACTTACAGTTACAATCGGGATCCAGCTGTAAATGACACGGCCAAGACTCGCAGAACGTGCCACAGATCCACCAGCAGGCCTCAAACGCTGAAATAGTCCAATAAAATAAAACTATTTATATTGTTCTAGTGAAATATCAGAATGGGCTTTCTGGGGTTACTCAGGGGACTGTATTAGGGCCACATCTATTTATAACAAATTATCAATTAAATAACCATTATGCCGTTTCTCTCGAGGAGTATATAGAGAAAATACAAAGATCATCACACAACTCCGTCTTGGCACACACTCACTGCTTCGTTTACATTCACATATCGTCTCTTACGTACTATTCTGTTATTCCTACTCTTGGTACGGCCTTAACCAGTAGACTTTTAAGTATATTAATATTAAGTGATAAACAATTTTGATAGATGCTGCAGGTTATATCAATGTATTTGTTTGTCCAATATTTTCATTTGTCCCAATCCCAATAATTTCAATAAAATATTTAAAAAGTTAAATAAATTACAAAAATAAAAATTTAAGTATAATACGAACAAGATTATTTTTGTAATAATGTATTTAAATGAAACAAATTACTTTGTGTAAACCACTACATCAATGTCACAATATATACATGTATCAAAACCGATGGTTTCTTCGTTTTTTTTTTCTTTTAGCTAATTGACAAATTAAAATCTTTGGATATCACTAAAAAATGCTTAATTAATATCTTTTGATATTATTAATTTATTTCCAAGTGTCCATCTTATTGAAACCAAATCTATTATAAAAAACTTACTCGATTCTTCAAACATTTCCAAAAACTTGTTTGAAGATTTATATAAACCTTTTAATGTTATTCTTAAAGAAAATTAATTTGATAACATTATTTATAAACAAAAGGATGGACTAGCAATGGGTTCTAGTATTTGTCCTATTTTAAACAATTTGGAAGATAATATTTTTAATAGTCGCGCTCTATTATTAAAATATGTTTATTTTGGAAAAGATATGTGGATGATATTTTTTTGTATTTGGACTGGAACTAATAGACAATCAAATATTTTTTTAAATTTCATTAACAAACTTCACAAAAAAATAAAATTTAAGACAGAAATTGGAAAAAATTGTAGCTTAATTTTTTTAGATTTAAGCATTTCAATCATCAATAATAAATTTGATTTTAAAAATTTTCGCAAAGACACGTATACGGATATCGTTATACATAATACATTGAACCATCCAATTTCACAAAAATTTGCAGCTTTTCATACCTTACTCAGTAGATTAATTAATGTTCCCTTATCTATGAATAATTTTAACATTGAATTAAATATTATTAAACAAATTCAAATCAATAACAGTTATAGTACAAAAGTATTAGACAACATGTTAAACAAAAAAATATAAGAACAAGTTTATTAACTCTCATGTTTATCCACACATAATTGTCAACATTTTAAATAATAATACTTCAAATTTATTAATTAAGAACATGCCAGATAATATCCACCCAGCCTTTTACACAAATAATAAATTAATAAATTATATAATAAATAAAAAGGACAAGGGTGATTTTTTGAACAAATCTGGGGTTTAAAAATTAATTTGTAACGATTGCAACTTTTTTATATAGGGAAGAATTCTAGAAATTTAAATATTAGAGTTAAGGAACATCTAAGGTGTTTGAATAATAATTATTATTCTGAATTTGCCAACCACATTTTAGAAACAAATAATTATTTTGATATAAACAAGGGTTACAAATTTTACACACACACATTTCAAACAGATATACAATAAGCAAACTTAGAAATTTTAGAAATTAGAAAAAGTGTCAATACTAAATTAAACCATCTCTTAATTTTTTTTTCGTATTAATACTTATATCCTTACTAATATTATAAACGTGAAAGTTTGTATGAATGTATGTGTGTTTGTTATTCTTTCACGCAAAAACTACTGATTAGATTTTAATGAAACTTTACAATAATATAGCTCGTACGTCAGAAAAACATATAGGATTTATAAAGCTATTTATTTTTAATATATTATAAATAATAATTATTGTTTAATAGAAAATGTCAAAATTTGAGAATGACATTTTGCAAAACAATGATTTTATATTATTTTTATTCATGTTATTATCCTGACGAAGAAACCATCGGTTTTGAAACATGTTGATATTATAACATTGATTTAGGGTTTACACAAACTAATTTGTTTAATTTAAATAAAATGTTGCAACAAAGTGAATTTACAAAGACTGAAGAAATATTAATGGTATTGTTTAGTACTGAAACAGTTTTGGGACTTATCCATATACCCCAAGGCCCTGTTTACAAATAATTAAAACAAAGCCGTACTTGGAAATCAGAAGAAAGAAGAAGTAAAAAAATTCTACCTACGCAGTTCAAACATATGATTGTATAATCATTTCGTTGAAAATATATTGTCGCGATCGCAATAAGAAAAACATATAAAAAAGGAATAACATAAGTAAGGAATATACGAGTATATTTGTTTCATGTGGACTTACGTGGCTGTTCATGAATTGTTGTTGAAATTATCGTTGAAATTATCGTTGTTGATGGTGTTGTCGGCAGTTGGGCCTGGTTGGAACCTTTGAACACGATAAATGTAGAATTAATATTGATATTTCACTCATATTCATACATTTATACTCTCGTATCAATAGGAACATATATGATGCAATGTAATGTTAAATTTACCTTTTAATTAATGTTAATTGAAGTCGTCTTCAAAGGATCAACCCTTTTGACGGCTTCGCTCAGTTTTCCTATTTTTTTTTAATTACATGCAAAATTTTTGATATAATAGATATTTTTTTTAAATATTTTTTCACCCGCCATGCTAAAAATGTCCCTGTGTAGGGAATGTATGCAGGGAATGTATGCAGGGAATGTATGCTGTATGCAGGGAAGTTTACAGATCAAGTTGTTAGGAATAAAAATAATTATTGTTGTGCAATTCTGTTTGATTTGTTAGTATTTTACATAATAAATACATTTTTTTTAAAGTTAATGTTTAATACTAAGTTAATGTATTTTTTTTAGATTCCATTTTAAAACAATTTGATGCTTTCAGCGGAGTTCCACATGGTTCTCACTTGGGACCAGTATTATTTTTAATATTTATCTGTGATAATGATATTTTAACAATATTAAAAATATTAAACATACTGTTGCTTGCCAATGACCTAGGAATATCTCAGTATTTTTTTAGATTCCATTTTAAAATAATTTGAGGCTTTCAGCGGAGTTCCTCATGGTTCTCACTTGGGACCAGTATTATTTTTAATATTTATCTGTGATAATGATATTTTAACAATATTAAAAATATTAAACATACTGTTGCTTGCCAATGACCTAGGAATATCTCAGTATTTTTTTAGATTCCATTTTAAAATAATTTGAGGCTTTCAGCGGAGTTCCACATGGTTCTCACTTGGGACCAGTATTATTTTTAATATTTATCTATGATAATGATATTTTAACAATATTAAAAAGATTAAACGTATTGTTGCTTGCCAATGCCATTAACATTTACAAAACGATTAACCCATCAATGATTGTAATATTCTTCAATGTAATCTCAATTGCTTACAGAAATAGTGTAATTATAATGAAGTTTTTTATATCATTTCCTAAAAACAAAAACCTATGATGCCCCATTAGAGTATCAACAACATTCATCTTACAAAGATGTCTAATATCAATTACTTAGGTATCCTATTTAATAAAAAATAAATAGTCAGATATGACTATTCGATCTAACATCACTAAAGGAAACTGAGTACTGCCGTCAAAAGGGATAATCTTTTGATGGGACAGCCCAAACACAATATTTTAGTCATAGACTGGGAAGTAGCTCAGTGAGCAGTGCTTACGTCGTATGAAAGAAGTCACAGTTACATAATTTTGTTGAGCAGTGAACCTTGTTGTTTTTTTTTCATTCAGATGAAAACAAAAAAAAAACTTACCAGCAAAAACTGCAATGATTAAAAACACCAGGTAAATACAAGGAAGAAGCTTCATTTTGAAAGAGTGATGTCAAATTGATTGAAACCAAAACCTTTTGCTGTGCCTACTTATAGCATTGTTTGACGACACATTAAGAGGGTTGTTCGAAATGTAGATCAGTAACAAAAATAAATTTGCTTATTTCTCTGCTGACAAATGATTGGACTTGAATCAAAGCGTATTGGTAAATTTGAATAGTCATGTATTTCCCCACCATCCTTTCTACCATATCTTTCTCCTTCCTTCATCAGACTTACAAAATACCCTAATGATCGAGAATATCATAATCCAGCTGGCTCCAGCGTCTGGTTGATTAGTCAGACATCTTTGAAAGATCAATATTTTAGTTGAGTATGCAGTTATATATGAAAGTGTACCATATTCGTTGTTTGTTTTTGGGGTGTTATGCCGTGTTGTGCTACCTCCTTCTTTAGCCGACGTTTCGGACAGCGTTGCAGTGTCCATCATCAGGGCAGATCCGGCAGATCCGTCGATGTGAATTTGTAGTGTTAAGTGTGTGCTTATTTAGTTGGAAGCGATACCGTGCCGTTAGCTTTATTTCAGAAGAAAGTGAACTACTATGAAAGGGAAATTTGGTGAAAGCGCAGTATTTACGTTAGCCTGGGGCCCGTCCACGGAGAAATGTAACGTTACATTTCTCCGTGAAATAAAGCTAACGGCACGGTATCGCTTCCAACTAAATAAGCACACACTTAACCCTACAAATTTACATCGACGGATCTGCCGGATCTGCCCTGATGATGGACACTGCAACGCTGTCCGAAACGTCGGCTAAAGAAGGAGGTAGCACAACACGGCATAACACCCCAAAAACAAACAACGAAAATGCTTTTGGCCGTGAAAATCTAAAAACGTAAGTGTACCATAGATCTGGTACAATATAGATTATTCATAAACAAGACCAAATCAATAATTATAATACACAACAACTTGTGAAATAAACAAAACTAGCGGGAAATTTCAAATGTCATACTAATTTACTGGATCGTTATGCTTCCGGGTGTTTTTTTATTGAAAATTTTATGTGTAAGACACTTGTCATGCCCTGTCCGTTCAACGGACCTTGGCTATCATGTTGGCTAAACCAATCTCGAATATTGCTCTCATCATTATCTCAAAACTTAGTTTTTTTGGAGATGTCTGAATAATCAAGTGAACGATCATCTTGTGCGGTATTCAAATCATTTGGTATTCGGGTACGGGTACCGCCCAGGAATCATTTATTGAATTATTAACAACAATGCCACTGAGTGGTTTGCTACGTTTGGTGAATTGGCATGGGTTCCCGGGTTTATAGGGTGAGACTTCTTCAAGTCTTGGTGGCGGATGCGTCTGCCCACCAACTACGTGGAAGGCCTGGTAAGGGAGACCAGAGGCCCTAGCACGCTTGCTCTATAACGATCGATAGGATAACTATCGGTAACTTCTCATCGTTCCCTACGACAACTGCAAATCGCAAACGAATAGGTGACAATTCACAATGACTAAGTGTCCTTAATATATTCGATATCAACTGTCGTTTGTACGTTTGAGATCTGTAGTTGTCCTAGGGAACGATGAGAAGTTACCGATAGTTATCCTACCGATCGTTATAGAGCAAGCGTGCTAGGGCCTCAGATATGCGCACATCATATTCCCAAAGTTTCATCGCAATCGGATGAACGGTATAGCCGCGCATAAGGTACGAACAAACAGTCAAACAAACATTATTTTTATACTACAGATTAAAAACAATTCCACTGAGTGGTTCACTACATTTGGAGAATTGGCATGGGTGCCAGGGTTCATAGGGTGTGACTTGTTCAGGTCTTGGTGGCGGATGCGTCTGCCCACCAACTACAAGAAAGTCCTGGCAAGGGAGACTCCAGCAGAACTCTCTCGGAACATCATCCTATCAGCGAAAGAGATAGATTTATAAATCCGTCACTCCTGTATACATCGACCCCTAGATTTTACCCATATTTCATACCCTTTTTCTTCCAAGAACTTCCTCTCCTTCCTTTCCTAAAAAAACCTTCCACATACCATCCCCAAAGAAGATATAATTTTAAGGAATTATTTTCCTGAGAGTCTCCTGGGTGATGGAAACTAACTAACTAACCATCACTCCGTTTCCCCGCGGGGGAGGCAGAGAGGACATACGCCCCAGGGATCTCATCTCTACAGCATTCAGTCTACTTTCATCCTTCCTCTGCCAGTTCCATGTCGCAATCCATTGTGGACTGCTGCTAGTTTCACTTCTTTGAATAGCTTTTTGTTTAACGCCAACTGCGTTCATTCCTCCGTTAATGGAGATACCTGCATTTACCCTTCTTTCAATATCTCTATCCGCCTTTCCATATCTCGTAAACATACTTCCCAGATACACAAACTCATCCACCTGCTCCAAGTATTCATCATTCAAAAACTATATTGCACACTGTTTGTACTCTCTATTTCAAATACAATGACTTTAGACTTAATTAAATTCATTATTAACTCATTCTTCATACATACTTCGTTCATCCTAGACACTAGCCCGTTTAATCACAGGAGACCATATTCACAGCTCACATAGGTCTCACAGAAATCGTTGTTTCTCCCTTACTATCATATTCAGAAATGTGATCTAAACGGTATTGCAAAGAGAATACAACAAACTATATATTCAAATCTAAAAGAAAGACACAAAAAAAAAATTTACCCCTTTCTGAAACCAAAGTTTCCGATAGCAATTTGAAAAAAAAAAATGGAACTTTGTGAATTTTTTAAGAAATTATTTTTACATGAAATGAAAAAAAGTGAGGTGACAGTAAGGTTTATAATTAATTTATCAAATGAAATATGCATGTTTTATTTTTATTTTCATTATCAGTAAATTTAGTTAGAAAAAAAAGTAAAGTGAGCCATTTTTAACACTTTTTAAAGTTTTCGCAAAAAAAAAATTATTTAAAAAAATACATAGTAATTTTTAATATATATAGAAATTTGAAAGCCTATTTCATCACCTTTCGAAAACAGTTTTTAGTTTTCGAATAAGTTAACAAATAATATGCAAAGCGGGAATATTTTTAGCCTCTGACAAAATACGCCAATTTTTTTAAGGGCTAGAGACTGTAGATCTCTCATACTGTTAGCAATCAGCACCGCATCATCAGCATACAACAGGTAACATACTTGGAACTACTGTAAAGCAACATACCACATAAGTGTAGCTAATGTAAAAAGTCTATACTCTTAAATAAAACAGAATATTTCTTGATTGTCACGAACTTTGCATCACGATATTGATTTGTTTTTTTTTTAATTACAATATAACGAACTTACCATTATGTTTTAATTACTTAAGATTTTAATACAACATCCACAAAAACAGTAAAACATATTTTAAGTGTTATTTTAATAATTAGTTTAGTTTTGAACACAACCTTGTCTCTTTGAAGGCATTCAAAAGAAATAGAAATAAATTGCCTATATATATATATATATATATATATATATATATTGCCTATGTATAGAATTTTTACTTATAAATGCTTTTTACAAGTTATGCTATGAAATATTAAGAAAAATGTATTGTTCGTGCAAGCACACAAGCCATATGAATATTAATAAATAATTTGGTCAATTAAAAAACTCAAATCTTTCAAGAAAGGCAAACAAATACAATATTTCATATATTTATTTATTTTATTTATTTATTCAAGCCCTAAGGGCTTTTACAACAATCATAATAGAAAAAAAAATGATATACAAATATATATACAATATATACATGACAAAATATTTCAAAAAAAACTTATATCATTGATGTAGCTATTCTAAATTCCTGTAATATTGAAATATCTGTTTCTGAAAAAATAAGAAAGTATACAGATTTAGGAAAAGAATTTGGCATTCTCAGACTATAAAAATATTACCATTTGTTATTTCAGCTACTGGCAATATACCTAACTCTCTCATAAAAAAATTAGGCTTATTAGATTTGTCAAAGAATTTGTATATAAAAATGAAAAAAATCAGTCATTTTAAATACATGTAGGATTACGAAAGATTTTTAAAATATTTATATTGAGGGATCAGTAGGATTTATCGGTCAAATTAGGAATTCCACCGAGCTGAACCCTCTGATATGAAAATATCTGGAGTCGGTGAATTATTTTCCCATTTAATAGTCTGGTAGGTTAACATGTTGTTCTTGTATTGTTTTGTATTAATTATACTTATATAATACACTTGCATAGCGTGGATTTACTAGATGATCATTTTTATGGAAAAATGTGTGAAAGGGTTTAGTTTTTCCTATGGGGAAAACTAAACCCGGACCTAAAAGTCTGGTGCGTAAAAAAATGTTATATGATTGTTTCTTTTCCTTTACATTAGTAAACGAGATACAGAATTTTTGGAATTTCAGGAATAAATTTTGGTAATGAATAAACGAATATACTATGTAGTCTTTGGATTGGGGAGTTAATGAAATAGTTAGTTTTCGAAGGATAAACAAAGAACAGCTCTGGAAGCCTCGTGTTACGATTTGGTACTCGGAATGTTATTAGTTTTGTTAACCGGTTTTGTTAACCGGCACATAAGTTTTTTTTCAAAACAATTTAACGTAGGTAGACATAGGAATGACGTATGCCCCGTACCTGAGTTCATAATAAGTCAGAGGCCCTAGCACACTTGCTCGAAAACGATCGATAGGATAACTATCGGTAACTACTCATCGTTCCCTAGCACGACTACAGATTGCCAACGAATAAGTGACAGTTGACAATGACTAAGTGTCCTTAACATATTCGACATCAACTGTTGTTTGTACGTTAGCGATGTGCAGTTGTCTTAGGGAACGATGAGAATTTATAGTTAGAACCGATAGTTATCTTATCGATCGTTATCGAGCGAGTGTGCTAGAGCCTCAGGTGCGTCAATTGTGTCATTAACTTATTTAAATACAAGTACCAGATCACTCTTGGTTCTTCTACAAGATAAGTCAGTTAAATAAAGTCCTTTCGTTAATTTATCATAATTGATTTGTTCGATGTGTATGGAGAGTTTGAAATTAACGAACCTTCAAAATTTATGTTGAACTCTCTCAATTTTTATTTGATGTGCTTTATAGTATGGGGACCAAATAGTGGAATTGTATTCAAAATTACTTCTAACTAAGGCAGCAAAGAGAATGATGATTCAATCATTTCATCAATGATTCAATGCAATATTTTATGTGTTAGCCTTTCTCGTGAGATTAGAGTTTTTTAATAACTCAGGTACGGGACATACGTCATTCCTATGTCTACTTACGTTAAATTATCGTGATAACAAGCTTATGTGTTCAAGCGGTTAATTGATAAAACTATTTATTAATATTGCGATGTGTGTACTTGCGTGAACAATAAATTTTCTTAATCTTTCAAAGCATAACTTGTAAAAAGCATTTATCCGTAAAATAATTTAACTAGCACCATCTATGAAATAGAAGATTATGAATCCTTTTAAGTATCATATTAACTGGCTTCTACACTTAAACGCTGGAGCGTTTTTGGCCACAATTTGACCAACTTGCAAATACCGTCGAGCGTTCGCTGGCCAAAATGTGACCAATTTGAAAAGATATTATTGTTAGCGACTAGCAGATACGCAATATGCGTTGCAATTCAAGTTAAATAAAGAAAATGTTTCTCCCTATTTGTTCTTTCCCATTCGTCCCCGTTATCCTTCCGCCTCCTCTTCTACTCCCGCGTTCTTTTTTCATTTTCCCCGCATTCCCCCTCCCCTCTCCTTAATTCCCTTCCCCTCTCCCGGATTTACCTCCCTCTCCCGCATTTTTCTCTGACGTTAAACTCGATAAAATACACTCATTTTTCAAACAACTCGCATGTGATCTAATGCATATTTCATAACGCCAGAGCTCACCGATATAGAAAAATTGCTACATAGAAACCTTCGCGGGCATGTTCACAACGGCTGACCAAATTTTCATCGCGATCGGATGAATAGTATAAGAAATAATTTCATAACGCCAGAGCTCACTATTCTATAACCATCGTGGGCATGAGCACACTAAATTCCCAAAGATGAACGGTATGGAAGCGCATAAAATACGAACAAAAAACAAAAAAAAACAATTTTTATACAACATTAATCACAATATAACTTAGTTGTTTCACTTTTTAACAACAGATGTCTCGACTTCCTTTTCAATTATTTGTTATTAACATTTCGCAAACCGAAATTGTTGAAATATAATTTTTTGCAAATCACGAGCTTCCATATTTAAAAAAATGTTTGTTAATTTTTTTTTTTATCTGTGATTATCAACTAGGCTACAGACTATAGAATAAACATAACTATAGTTATTTAATATTATCCAAATTAGTATGCCAATTTTAAAGTAAATAATTTTTTTATGAATTCTAAAGTTATAGAATAAAAGTTTAAATACAGGAACATAAATTCCCAAGCCCTCAAGGGTGGAATCGATTATATAATTAAACGCTCCAGTAGCTTAAGTCTTAAATATATAGGTA
Source organism: Limnephilus auricula (assembly GCA_951813805.1). NCBI lineage: Eukaryota > Metazoa > Arthropoda > Insecta > Trichoptera > Limnephilidae > Limnephilus > Limnephilus auricula. The sequence goes on along the minus strand of OX638414.1, from coordinate 13,334,328 downwards.
CCTGGTTGGGCCTTTACTCAATACACAACTACACTTACCTAGATTATACATCTATATATCATGAACCGCTGTACCTACTTGTAGTTGGTATTGTTACTTTTCCTAACCTACCCTCCTCCTACAGACTTGCCATTTCTTATTACCCACATCTAGTCATCAATCGATCCTCACCGCATAAACATACCGCAGCAATATTTCATAATCCATTAATCATTCAACATCACTATTGTTCGACTATTCTCTAAATAAAATAAATTTAGAACGAGAAACGGAAATGCGAGATCTTGGCGTAATAATGGATGAGAAACTAGATTTCACGGTCCACATTCAACAAACTGTAAATAAGGGTATGACAATATTAGGATTTATTTTAAGAACTATTAAAAACTTTGAATCTTTACGAATCGTAAAATTGTTGTACATATCCCTGGTTAGAAGCCTAATCGAACATAACTCAAAAGTATGGTCGCCCTTCTACAAAATTCATATCCATAATATTGAAAGAATTCAAAGAAAATTTCTAAGATTTGTAAATTTAAAACTTAACATCCCTTTAGAGCATATAAATTACCCATCATTAATGAATATGTTGAATATTCCAATTTTAGAAAACAGACGAAAAATAACCGACCTAACCTTTTCATTAAAATTATTAAACTCTAAATTTGATTGCTGTGAACTCTTGCATTTAATAAATCTACATCTACCTACACGAACTACTAGACAAACATTAACATTTTATATACACACATCTCATTCTAACTATAAATTGCATTCCCCAATAAAACGATTACATAGTCTTTGTAACCAATACTTAAACAATATTGATGTATTTGACAATAATTTGAATTTGGCAAACTTTAAACGCCATATGTGCGAACTATTTCTTTTTAATTCATAAACTATTGTAAATTCCAATTTTATACATTTTTATTAATAGATACCTATTATTGTTGATTATGGAGGATATTGGCAGGCTATTTTTATTTTTAACTTTATTTATATTCTGTATTACCTACATTTTGTCAACTCATATTTTATCTAACCTATATTATGTGTCTTAATATTTTCTGTTATTTACCTATATTTTATTCACTTCTAACTCTTCACTGTAATTAATCAAAACATGTATTGTTATGTATGTAAAAGCCCTATGGGCGTTTAAATAAAAATAAATAAATAAATATCCGCTCTTTCGCTCTTCTCCGCCGCTGAAGAAAAGTACCGCTACAAAACAACACAATTATATCCGCCAAAGATACAGTGTAATATAAAACCAGCTCCCCGGAAGAAAGTGTTCTGCAGTAAGTCATTTCTCTCTTTTCCTTACCTGAATGTGAACTGTCTGCCTTAAAAAAGTGAATTCTGCTCAAAAGTCCCAACAGGCTGGATCAAGTGAGACTATAGCATCCCTAACAGGGGTATGTGAAAGGGGTGGAGATGGATAAGAAGGTTTGGAAGTGTCTGTCTGGTCACCAAAACTAGGCAAAAACCATCTCAAGCCATCTTTATATTCTGCAGTGGTCTTTTTCCAGATCGATACAGAAAGTATCTTCCAAACACACAATAATAAATAAATAAATAATTGCATATATCACAAAGAAAGTGTTTATTTATTGTTTCATTCTATTATCATTTGAAAGGCTTTTTTTAATTCAGTGTGGATACACGCTGAATTTTACACAAATAAGTGTTTAAAATATTTTCTGGTTCGGCATCTCGGCGGTGGGGGACGACAATGCCTTGTCTTTGCTTTCTTTGTCGTCTTTGTTGTCTTTGTTGTTATTGTTGTCGTTGTTAGCGGTGGCGGAGAAGATGATGGTGTGGCCGTTATCGTTGTTGGCACCGGACCTGTTAAAAATAACAAAATCTCAGAAATGATAGATATTTAATCAATGCTCCATAGCTTTGTTGCTGGACTTGGACAAAAACTCTGAACAACTTAGAACACACTAGCCCCCCCTTACACAACACACATAGAAAAGATTACAGATACTAATATCTACAGCCTGTATGTCGGACGAATATCTACAGCTCATATGTTGGACAAATATCTATGACCTTCAGAGTGAAGACTAATATCTACAGAGCTAAGGTCGGATAAATATCTATGATGGTCCCAGTGGTGACGAATATCTATGGAGCGAAGGTGGGACTAATATCTACAGAGGGCAGCTGAGCAAGACATTGTACGGAAAAGCATAAATTACTTCAATTACGTAAAGGCTTAAACGTACGTACATGTAAGTTTTTGCATAATATTACGTACTTTGCTGTAATGTTGAAATTGGCATAGCGCCTGCTCGTCTCAAGGCAAGAAAAACATCCCAGTATTCAAGTAGTTTAAGGGTAAGCTAGGTTTTTGTAACATGGTTTGCGATACAAAAGAAAATGCCCCCTTCGTAGCGCCTGCTCGCGTCAAGGCAAGAAAAACATCCCAGTTTTCAAGTAGTTTAGCGGCTACGCTAGGTTTGTGTAACATGGTTTGTGATACAAAAGAAAGTTCTAAACTGCAAACGCAATATTACGTTATGCCAATATGCTATACATAATTACAAATCCAACCTCTGCCAGTACTGTAGATATTCGTCTACATTACCTGTTCCGTAGATATTGGTCATCAGTTTGAGCTGTAGATATTCGTCCTCACTTTGGTTCCAATAGATATTGTTCCAACATACCTCGTATAGATATTAGTCAACACATGGATTCTCATAGATATTAGTCCGATTTGTTCAGTTTTTGAAATTCCTGTAGATATTAGTAGACTCCTCCATAGAAAACAGTGATTCCCGTAGAGGTCGTGGCAATATCAGGTTAATTACTAGAATAGTTTTACATCACCTAAATAATAGAGTAAAGGGTAAGTATGAATTTGAATAACGCCAGGAGTAAAATGAAAAAAGATATGGAGTGGCGGAGGCATAACGAATACCATATGAGACTCGTCTGGGTGTTGATTTTCTTCATGGTGTGGAAACATGGAAACTTTGTGCCTCCGCTGACGAGGCAACTGAAAAAAAACCAGTTTGCAACTAAACTCGCTATCCTGTGTATGTCAGTACGATGGCTCGCACACTACACAATTTCCCAAATACCCGTTGTCAATGGCAATGCAAGCAGTGACTGGCGACTCATCCTGCTAGTTGCCGTGGCCGGCCGTTGCCAGTTTGCTCGGTTGCCATTTTTTTTTTTAAAGAAAGACAAACATTCCCGAGTAAGGAATAACCCAACAACATTTGAAAATCTCCCACTACCACCACATTAAGGCGCTCCGCTGACAAGGCAACTGAAACCAAACTAAAACTGGCTGGTTTCTATGTTTTGATTGGTCAAAAAGATTGTTTAACCATAGACGAAGAACAATCAGCTGACAGCTGGCAACTAGCAACGGCCGACATCGGCAATCAGCAGTGCAAGTCGCGAGTCACTGCTTACTTTACCAGTGACAACGGGTTTTTGAGTGATTGTGTAGTGTGCGGGCCATCACATTGTCATACAAAGACAGTTTGCAGTTGAGAGTTTTCAGTTGCCTCAGTGGGCGGATCGCCTAATGGTTGCGATAGTTTTGTTTAGCGATGGGCACAATCGATGAATAATCGATTATTTACTCGATCTTTTTTACCATCGAATGATTTCGATTCATTTCCATAGAAAAATCGATTCTCGCTTCTCGATGTCAAAATCATTCGAATGCACAGTCCGAGAGAATCGGTTTGAAACGTCATCGAACTTGGAATCGATTCTCGCTTCTCGATGTCAAAATTCTTTCGAATGCACGGCCGAGACAATCGGTTTGAAACGTCATCGAACTTGAAATCGATTCTCGCTTCTCGATGTCAGAATCCATTCGAATGCACAGTCCGAGACAATCGGTTTTAAACGTCATCGAACTTGGAATCGATTCTCGCTTCTCGATGTCAGAATTCGAATGCATAGTCTTGAAACGTCATCGAAAGTGATTTTGCTTGATAAACGAAATATTTTATAGGTACATGTATAGGCACATAAACAACCTGATGTGTGAATTTTAAATTATGAATGAATACTTTTAGGTAACGATTTACGTTTTCAGTATAGTTTATACGTAAAAGATTGCGATGGTGATAGCTTTCAACAATTTAAAAATGTTTATTATGAGGTTATGTATCATCTATTTGGGTGTTGTATATTTAATTTAAAATAAAACGATAACTTATATAACGGTATATACCATTTTTATATTTAATTCCGACCGGGTTTCGCTAAAACCGTAGTTTCTTCAGGGCAGTAAATAATACTCTACCAAAATCAGCAAGTAATATGTTTTCATATGGACATATCCAAATATATTTAATTTATTTGAAATTAACAGGTGTTTCTTAGTTTGTAATAAAAATGAAACGATTTCTATAGTAAGAAAACATTATTTATATATTTAATGATAATATTTATATATTTAATGAAAATTTGTTAATAATTGCATACGAAAAGGTGTCCATAACCTACATGTTATTTAGAGGTTATTTTTTTTTAACAAAAACGACATAAAATTATTATCTTCGTGTTAAACATAGACACACTGTCAATATTATTAATGGGAATTTGTACCTACCGGCTAAACTAAATATCTTATTAGTAATTTTATTGTTGTGAGATGCCCACATATTTGAAATTCGTGTAAAAAAGGAATAACACTAATGTTGCCATCAAACAAAAAGGAATTTGCCAATTTGCCATTGCCAGGAAAGAAAAACGGTGATTGAAATGTTGTTGCAGTACTTACTTACTAATGTTGCGTTATTTAAACATGTTATTTAGAGATTGTTTTTGAACAAAAATGTCATATAATTATAATTATTGACATATTATTAAACATACATAAATATTTTTAATGGAAATTTTTACCAACGGGCTAAACTAAGTAGCTTAACAATAATTGTTATTTTGTGAAATGCATACCAAAAAACAACAAATAAAATTACAACAAAAAATAAGCGTTGCCATACATGATGCAACATAATAATTTTCGGCTTCCTACCCCCCCCCTCCCCCCTCACAGACAAAAATCCTGCCCCTGACCGTAGCTATTGCTCCCAAACTCCGAGCAAAAAATCGATTAATCATTCGATTATTGTGATGTCTCGATTTAAAAAAATCGATTATATAAAAGTTTCGATCATTCCCATCGCTAGTTTTGTTGTCGTTGTCAGTTTTCTAGTTTTTTTTTGTTTTTTCAATTTTACAGCGACAGATGACTGCGATGACAGCTGATTGTACTTCGTGTCTATGGTTGCTGATTTTTTACCAAAGTTCACAAGAAGGGAGCACAAGTATTCATTTGGAAGATGGACTTACTAGGTGTCACGGTTGTCGGTGGCTCAGTTATCGTTGTTGGCACCGGACCTGTTAAAAATGAAAAATTCCTTTGTTATTCATCTAGAGTGCTAGCTTCTGATAACAGGCTCCTAAATTCTGAATTAATTAATCTAACTTACGATAAAAAAATTGCCCACAAACGTTATAAAACAAATAGAACGCTAGATAATTATATCGCATTCTCCTTTCTGCGTAAAGATTGTACCAGGAAATCGAAAGTATGTTTCAAGAAATACACCAATAGTGTTGAAAATTCTATTTTAACAAATATTAATAAATTTTGGAATTACGCTAACTCCTTTCGAAAAAAATCCTCTAACTTTCCCGGTACAATGTTTTACGGGAAAAAGGTGGGTAATAACAAAAACGATATTGTAAATCTATTTGCAGATTTCTTCAAGAGTGTATACGTTGAAGACAATGACAACATTCTATCTGATAAACCCCAATTTACCGAAAGCTCACTCAACTTGCATAATATCCACTTGGAAGTTAATGATGTTGTGTCTTTTATCAAACAGCTAGATATCAGGTCGAATTCGGGGCCAGATATGATTCCCTCAATATTACTTAAAAACTGTATTCATGTTCTAGCTCTTCCTATTACTATAATTTTCAATTTATCTTTATCTACAGGTTGTTTTCCTGAAATTTGGAAAAGTAGCTTTATAACACCCATTTTTAAAAAAGGAGATAAATGTCAAATTGAAAATTATAGACCCATATGTATTATGTCTTCACTGCCTAAACTTTTTGAAAAGGTTATATTAAGTAAAATCATGCATCAAATTAAACCAATTATAACAACATTTCAACATGGTTTTATGGCAGACAGATCTACGTCAACTAACTTATTGCTCTACGAACATTTTATTTCAAATGCACTATCCAAGGGTCTGCAAGTTGATACAATTTATACTGACTTTAGCAAAGCCTTTGATACTGTTTCTCATCGCATTTTAATGGATAAATTAGAACACTTGGGTATAAGCGGCAACTTTCTCGAATGGCTTAGAAGTTACTTGTCAAATAGAAAACTATCTGTAAAAATTACCTCCACAACTTCTTACACTTTTTTTGCCTTAAGTGGGGTCCCCCAAGGTTCCCACCTAGGACCAATTCTTTTCCTATTGTTTATTAATGATATTTCACAAATTTTCGATAATATTCACTTTCTTCTATTCGCCGACGATCTAAAGATGTTTAAATTGATCGAAAATTCTTCTGATTGTTTAACTCTACAAAGGAACTTAAATAAACTTTGTGAATGGTGCATTGTAAACAAATTACATCTTAATATTAACAAATGCCAAACAATCAGTTTCCATAGATCTAAAACCCCTTTATTATTCGACTACTCAATTAATAATGCCACTTTAAAAAGAGTCTTTGAATTTAATGACCTTGGAGTTATCTTTGACTCCAAATTACGCTTCTTGAATCACATTGTTAGCATCACCAGTAAGGGATTACAAATGCTTGGATTTATTCTCAGAATTGCCAAAGACTTTAATAACATAAAAACCATAAAATTACTTTACACGTCTCTGGTTAGAAGTCAGGTTGAATACAATTCAAGCATTTGGTGTCCTCATTTCAACTCTCATTGTTTACAGATTGAAAAAATTCAAAATAAATTTTTACGTTTTATAAATTTCAAAATTGGTAATCCTATTATTGAAATCAATTATGTCAATTTACGCAGTAAACTTAACTTATCGAAATTATCTGAAAGGCGAAAAATATCTGATCTCCTTTTATTATATAAAATTGTTCATTCAAGGTTGGACTGCCCTGTTGCTATAAATTTGCTATCTATACATATACCTCCAAAATATACCAGACGGAATATTTTATTCTACAACAATAACTTCGCTATAAATTCTGTGATGGAAAGAATACATAGGTTGGGCAATGAACTAACAGATGTCGCTGACATATTTAATTTAAACTTCGACACATTTAAAGCTAAATTAGTTCACCACTTTTTAAATGTTAATAATGAATGAGAAATCATTTTATTTTATTTCGATTTTCTTTTGTTATTTTTAATTGTTCATATTCTACAACTGTAAACTGTAAACTTTTTATGTGACTGTTTTTTCTTCTTTTTTTTTGTTGCTCGTAGGTATATGAATTGTACCTACGAGTTCTCTAAAGTTATGCATGTGGATTTAGCATTAGATATATTCTTATTTATTATATTGTGTTTATGCTTTTTTTATATATTTTGTAATCTTTTTTATTTAGGTTATATTGTTGTTATAAAATAAATTTGTATCTATGTGTAAAAGCCCAATAGGGCGTCAATAAATAAATAAATAAATAAATAAATAGTAGTGGGCAAGGCGGGTCAGTTGAACGAGCCAATTCACAAGGTCTCGTTCACTGTAAAGAACCGGTTCCGTGAACCGGCTCAATTGAACGACGGTTCACTAAAGATATTCCTTCTCCCCCCGCTCCACTCACGCTTCCTCGGGCCTCCTTAATATTTCAATCAAAAGGGAATCCCGATAATGTCGGAATCCCCCTTCGTTAGAATGAAATCATTTGTTTGGTCAAGTTTTGGTACAAAAAATTTGCTATAAGAACTATAAAATATAGCTGATAAGAACACTTTAATCGTTCTTAATAGACCGAGAAGCGATACCTGAAAAATTGGAAAGCAGGGCTTAAACCAACCTTCTGATAGCGTCCGTATGCGAACTGCGAACTAATGTGGCGCCATCTTGAAACGGCAATATGTATTATAATTTTTATCACACAATTTTTGATCAACATTACTTTTTTAACGATTATTTGGATATAAATGATTATTGAACATAAATATGACTGATAATAAACAATGAACAATAATGAACAATGAAAATAATATTACTCATCCTTGTTTTTGTTATAAATATACAAAATAATGTGACCGGAGCGATGACGCCACGACCCATATGACTGCAGTTTACGCACGCATACTATGAATCCCGATATTATTACATACACACTTAACAGCTACTGAACCGCACGCTTTTGCAGGCCACCGCGCAGAAAAGTCTCCCAATGAACGAATGAGCTGAGCTGTAAACCGTTACCTTACTTACGGATTGTACTTTTCTGCGCGGCGGCCTAGTGAACGAACGAACAATGCGGATCCCGGATCAGTCAGTGACCCGTCGAACGATACGCGGACCTCTCGGCTCCCGCGGTTCACCGGATCAGTCGGTTCACCGGATCAGGCGGGTCTCGCAGATCACCGGATCCAAAGAGTATGAATATTATAGAGACGGCATGTTGAGTGTGTCCGCCTGAACAAAGTGTGTCTTTTCGAGAATTTTACCCACACGGCTGACATTGACAGTCACACTTCGGTCGCGCATTGTGCTCCTGGTAAAACGTTAATTAAATATCGAAAAATGGTTCACTGTGCCGTTAAATTATGTAAAAGCAGTTCTGCAAAGACAATCAAGAAGAAAGACGGTCTTACCTTTCATATGTAAGTGTTTAAACATCGCTTAAATAGACATTTTATAATTTCTCAATGTGTTCATTTCAACCGCCATGAAGCGCTATTGCATCAACTTTTGAAAGCAGAGCGTCAATGGGCCGAATCAGTCATCTTAGTTTATTATAATTAAAAATTACCAACAAACTTTTATTTTTTTATTAATCATAACGCACAAATATAAACTTTTACTCGTGTCATAGGTACGCGTTATTCATCATTTAGCTCTTTTCATCATTTTTAAACATTTTTACTTCTATTTTAATTTAATTCTCTTTTTACATATGTTTAAAATTTTAGTTCAAAGTAAATAATCACTGTATTGTTATGTAAAAGTCACATTTATGTGCCTCTGTGGCCGAGGGGAAAGGCTCTCGACTAGCAATCCGGAAATAGCAGTTGCGGGTTCAAATCCCGACGCGGGCAGAAAAATATAATTCAATTGATTTACGTATTCACAATTTAATTTAATATCAGGTATATTTGCGCCACGTTCCAGAAAGGAAGATACTCTCAGTATTGACTTGGTGTTAGACCACCATTCATAATCGAAACGTTGCTTGAAATGGCTTTAGTGGTGTTTGGCGACTAGATCTGAATAGCAGGGAATTTCCTTTCCTTCCTTCTCCCCGTTTCCTTCCCCTCCCCATTTACCTTTAGCCTCACAACATACCGTAATTGGGGATGCCATAGTCTCACTGGGTCCAGATGGGAGTAGTTGGGATTCTTGTGATGTATTCACACAAATATATGTGTATAAAAAAATGGTTAACTTTCGAAATTACTAGACACGGCGAATTAATTTTTAGAAAAAAAAATTTGATTCACTTTAATTACTTTAAAAGACAAACATTTTCCGTCGCCCCAAACGGTATCTTTTGCAGCAAATATTAGTAAATCAAACGGTTTTTTGAAAAAAGTTTTCGTATTAAGCGTGTCCAGTGATTTCGAAAGTTTACAAAATTAGTAATATGATTTTGTTATTATTAAAGGTTTCCAAAAGACCCTGAGAGAAAAAGAAATTGGGTTAATGCGTTAAATCGGAGTGACGAATGGTTTCCAATCAAATCAAACCGCGTTTGCTCCCATCACTTTTCGCAAGATTGCTTTTATACAACACAAAACGGATTTATAAAATTGCACAAACATGCAGTACCTTCGCTTTCAATTATACAGGTAATTAATATTTTAATTAAATGAAGACAATATTAGCGAAACTCAATCGAAAATCTGAGAACAGAAAAAGTGCCTCCGTTGTAGAGGGGCAAGGCTCTTGACTAGTGATCTGGAGGTCGCGGGCTCAAATCCCGGCGCGCGCAGATAAAAATGATTCGATTGATTTGCATTTTCACAACTGAATTTAACATTAGGCATTTTTGCGGCACATTCCCAGAATGGAAGAACTCTCAGTATCGACTTGGTATTAGACCACCATTCACAATTATTTTATTATGCTTTCATAATTATTAAATTATTATTAATGTCTCCTACATTTTATCCATCAATTGTTAAAACTTTTCTTTTTATATTTTTTATCACTGTAAAACTGTAAACACAGTTTTTTTTTATTATATTAATAATGATCACTCCTTTCCTAAAACTCAAGCATCAGCTTACATTGGGAAAGAATATAATAATACACTAAATTATGCACTGCAAATCTCGTGGTTAAATTAAATGTGTAAAAAAAATAACGTTTAATAAATACTTTAAAAAATATATTATTGTTTAATAACTAAAAAAAAAAATTAAATACCATTTTAAAGTGATGAGTTACGCAATGTTAGCACCAAGAAATAGCGATGTGGTTACAGCAAGCTCATAACATTGGATTTTTACCCACTTCTTGCACTTTTTTTGCCGGCCCATGTGTTTCCTCCTTCCTACAACATGGGTCTCTTTATGACCCATGTTCACTCCTTCCTCTCCTCAAAGAGACCCTTCAGCCAGCATTTAAGAAGATGACATACACCTTAAGGGAAATTATTTTCCTCAGGGCCTCCTGTATGGAGTTAATAAAAAAAATTTAAAAAATGTCGGGGGAGACGAAAAAATGTGCATTTTAGACGAAAAAATATGCATTTTGTGTAATATTATTTCACTCACGTGAAGTGTTAGACTTTTACACTTCATTTCAGCAATTACTACAAGAAACATCTATTTACGTGCACAAAATAGGTTATTAGGTTCTTAGTTTGGATAAACTAAGTAATTCATTGAACCAAATTGATTGAACCAAAATTTCGAAAATATCAAATCCATACAAAAGTAAGCGGAGTTCTACAACTTAACCTTTTTTAATTTTTTACCACTATTCTTTGTTCTGCTAATAATACGTTGCGTAATGGGATATTATAATTTATAAAAAAACAAACGTTTTTTTTAATAAAAAATAAATAAAATAATTATTCCCATTCACAGTCCGGCCCTTATCTCCACATAGCTGCCCTCCTCCCCCAATACCCCGTTCCTATCCCCCCCCTTTTAGCCGGGCGATTCGCAGGGAGCTACACTGGTTTCTGCTATTTTACATGCGATACAAAATAGTATGCCGCTTCCAGAGCATTATAGTTCCATGACCGGATCACTCGTTCGCAAAGATCCGCGAACGAGTGAGCGGGTGATCTGCGGAACCGGATCGACGGATCAGCGTGGAGAAGCGGATCACTTCGTTCGTTCGTTCGCGAACGACTCGCCTCTACTCCTAAAGATGGATTTTGACCAAACTAGCATAGAACTAGAGCTGGAACGAGAGCATTATTTGATCTTTAGTGTGAACGGTAACCCGTTTTCACCTTTTATAACCAAAGAATACCAAGAACTAGAATTCTTGCAGATGCTTTTGGAATGTTACGATCGGTGAGTGGATGCTCATTACTCATTCTTCATCCAATCAGTGGTAGTGTTCACTATTTCATGTCTGATAATGATTTTAAATGCTGCTTTTATAGTTATGACTCAATAATCGGAAAAGAAAATAAGGGAGAGACTTATTTCTATAATTTCCATATGTTGGATCCCACAGATTTCTGAAATTTTGGTACGCTTCTATCATTTAAAGACATCATTATTTTTTAAAACCATAATTAGTATAATTCAATGCACTAAATTAGGATATTTAATTCATTTATTGTATTATATATGTTGGCGCAACTATGCATGTATATACCTACCTTCCTTCCTTCCACCTACCTATCCCTTCTGACTACCCACCAGGGGGCAATACTATGTGAGGGCAATAATAACTACATGTGTATTGTCAGTCTGTTTTTGTGCTCAATGCAGTAAACATCGACCTTGTGAAGTCTGTTTTTGTGCTTCATGCAATAAACATCGACCTTGTGAAGTCTGTTTTTGGCGATGTGCAGCGATGTACCTTCATCCCTCTTCGTCTTTTACATCGACTATTAACCCGTCTGCTTTGTATTGTGCAATGGTCGCTTGGACCTCTCATTACTAAACAACGACTTTATTGGAATCTATTATAGTGCTGTGCAGTGCGTGATTATTCATCCCTCGGCGCTATAATATGCATTAAACCGGACACTAGTACAAGTGATTACCAGTGACACAATAACTCCCCAAGAACGGAACCAGGAATTCAGAGTAAGTCAGATCCTTCCCGAAGTCCTAATTACCATCCTTATAGTTGTGTCACGCCACCTCATATTATTTTGATACAGTCCACTCGTCATGATTCGCATCTTTGCGATTACAATATACATTCGCCCTATGTCAAAGCCTTTAAACTTACGGTATTTCGGCATGGGGGGGAGCCGCCGACAAATATATTAAACCACTGAATACAACCCACAAAACATTAATTAGGATCATGCTCAAAAAACCTTATCTGCATCCAACTGAAAACCTCCTCACATAAAATATTAGATATTAGGAAACTATACATTAAAAAGATAATTCATAACAGTTGCATAAAAAATCCTTTCCATGCCATATAACTCACCCACAAAATACAAGAGCAAAATCACACAATCAATTCCAAGCGCCTACAATTAATCAACTTTTGCCAAAAAGCACGAATCCTACCTCTCACCTCTAATATTCAACAACTTCTTAAAAGAAACCACTTACTCCATCACTGATAAAAATCTACAATGGCTATATAGACAATGCAACATTTGGCTACTATATAAAAAAAGAGAATGCATCACCAAGCTAATCTCTTCCTAATCGATAATTCCTCATCCTTCATTTACACATGTTTTATTTCCAATTACAGATATTTATTCTTTCTTCTTATTAATTTATTATTCTTGCAACTTGTATTTTCATGTTTATTTTCTGACTATTTTCCTGTTTTTATCTTTTTTAATGTTCTAATTATTACCTTTTTTTCTGTTTATTCTGTTTATTTTATGACTATTTTTCTGTACACTTTTTATCTTTTTTAATATTTTAATTATTACCCGTCTCAGAACAGACAACGTCTAGTGAGGCGGGTAACTTACTAGTTATAAAATAATGTATTATCTCAATAAACGCCCGGGTAGCCGGCAATGAAATTGAATTGATTGAATTGATTTACCACAAAAAACTGGTATTTCAGTAGAAAGATACATTTTCTGTTTATAATTATCAATAAAATTATCTCGATTCTCTTCAACTAATCATTTTATATAGACTACCTATGCTACAAAGTAAAACAAATGACGCGGAAAATTCACATCTTATTTCGAAAAAATGGAAAAAAGGCCATTATTACACGCAAGCTAAAAAACAAAAAGACCTAACGATTTACAACACACTTGTCTCACTAACATAGATAACTCTAAAGCCCATGGAGATCTTAGAAAAATCAGGTTAATCATTAGAATTGTGTATATTAAATTGGATGATTTAAGTAGTACCTATCCCTTCAGAATGGCGTATTAGTTAGTTTTAACTCACAGTCGCAATCTCCTCCCAATGGGAGGTGGAAGTGGCATGGTCCCTGAGAGTAGTCACACAAGTTCGCGCAGGCGTATTCGCAAATTATGTCATAATCTGAAAAATTAATGGATATATACATAGGTACATAGGGATATAATGTACTTAATACTTTTCCATTATCAAAGTTTACAAGAAAGGTGGACTTACGAGGTGTCACCGTTGTTGTTGGAGCAGTTGGCACCGGACCTGTTAAAATAAAAAGTTCGTTTTTCAATTGATGTAGTATTTAACAGTATTTATATAGAGATAGACGAATAATCCAGGCGCTATACAAGAATAAGGCCGCTATAATTAGATGTGACAATGGTACAAAGGAAGCCAGTATAAGACAAGGGGTGAGACAGGGATGCTCTCTGTCACCTGTTCTTTTTAATGCCTATATACAGAGTTCGATTGATGACTTGAGAGAGAGAATGAGTCACAGAGAAGGTGTAAAGATACACGGACAAAAAGGTGGATATGATAAGGTTTGCTGACGATTTTTCTATGGTTGCTGAAAGCGAAGAAGAACTGCAAGAGGTCTTAACAATCATGCAAAGCATTCTTCAAAACAACTACAACATGAAGATAAATAAAGACAAAACAAAGCTGCTGACTGTAGGCCGAACGCAACATCAGATGAGAGTAGAGATGTCAGGAGTTCCACTAAAGAACACCAAGGAGTTTGTCTACCTCGGCAGCAAAATAACATGGGACGGTCGGTCTAAGAGCGAGGTCGACAGCCGTATACACCAGGCTAGGCTTGCATTCAATAAAAGATCGAAAATAATAGAATCGAATAATATAGACCTAAAACTGAGAATACTCCACATCAAGACCTATGTATGGAGTATCTTGATGTACGGCTGCGAAACATGGTGCCTATCCGAAAGAGATAAACGGAGACTTGAGGCTTTTGAGATGTGGTCCTATAGAAGACTAATAGGAATTTCCTGGAGAGACCACATTACAAATGAGGAGGTTCTCCAAAGAATCAAAGGAGGAAGGCACCTGCTCAGGACCTTGTCCGAAAGACGTGCGAGATGGATCGGCCATATAATACGACAAGAAAGCATCTTGCATGTTATAATAGAGGGTATGACCGAGGGGACAAACTCTAGGGGACGCCCACGCTGAGAGTACCTAGAGGACCTGCTGGTGGACATGAGCTGCTCATCATATGCAGACTTCAAAAGAGCCGCACAAGACAGCGAAGAATGGAAGAGAAAAATAGAGGAAATTGCTGCAAACCAATCCCAGGATTGAAACCAGATAGAGAGAGTATTGAACTTTCAGTTTATTGGCATTCTATTTACGAGTAGTTTGCTGTGTGGCCAACTTTTACAGTGGATTACCAAGCTTTCCTCTGTATAGTTGCAGCTTGATCTTCTTTCGTATGGGGAGGGGAGGAGGAGGGGGAGAGGGCGTGAGGCTCCTAATACCTGCAGAACAGACTCAGCATGCCTACATTCCGTCTGTACCTACATAAGATATGGTAACCAAGTAATGTAAATCTGACTAGACCGTCCTTCTTTGCACAGAATCAAGTTTATGAAGATCATCGCCTGTCCACAGGTGGAGCCTTGATGCTGATATCGCCAGCTGGTGGTGAAGATCACAAATCTTACTGGATCCCCAGAGAGGTGTGGTTCGATCCTCGTCAATCGGGCGGAGGCTAGAGGAAAGGCCGGAGACGAGAGTGGATCTCGACGGCGAACGCGGTGGGTGAGTAGATACCTGCTAGACTGCATTGAGTAACTAAATTGGCTGTGAGCGCAGCGGCGGCGTTTATATAAGAGCGCCAAACGAATCGAAAATTAGCATTGCCCCAAGTGGTCGACGCAGTACGTTCTGGCATAGTCCATGTCGACTAATGGTGGCGGCATATACAGAACGCAAACTGGCGACAGCAATAGCGGCGGCAGGTTAGTCGGGCGTATTCCATGTGGCCTTATTTAATCCATGTTTACATTTGGCTTTTTTCTATACAAATTAGAGATGAAACGGATAGATGTTTTACCGCATACCGGATATCTGGCCAGCCGTGAAGCCGGATATCTGAACTTAGCCGATTGGCGACTCGTCACACAAGCGAACCGCACGGACTATCGGGTGGACTTGGATTTTCGGGCCCTTTCGCTTATGAGTGAAGCTAGTGTTTCATTGTCTTATTGAATTGATTGCAGACACGATCATTTGAGGTTACGAAAAAACATGCTCTTGTAGTAGTTGTCGAAAGCGGATTTTTAGAGGTTCACATCCGCGGATGGGGATGCGGATTTCAGGATTTTTATAGCTACGGACACACCTGATCATTAGAAGTGTGTCAGTGATGTTGCTAGTAATGAGCATGCTCGTTTGAAGCCAAATGAGCATGCTTACAAATCAACAGCCTTATTTTATTCAAATCCGGTATCCGGCCGGATACTCGTTTATTATCCGCTATCTGACCAGATTTCAAATTTAGGCCGGATAGTTACCGAATATTCCTTTCATCTCTAATACAAATGCATCTCGACAGTTTTTTTTTTACAAATTATAATAACAAAACATAGGTAGAATTTGGATAATCTCATGAAAGGGGTGGATTAGAATAGAGTCATGTCACCTGAATAACAGAATAGTGTGTATGGATTTGGATAAGTCAAGAAGTACCTCTTCAGAAAGGCGTAATTCACAGTTAGTAAGTTGTAACTTACAATAACAAGGTTCGGCTACTGCTTGGAGATGGAAAGTGCACGGTCCTTGAGAGTAGTCACATAAGTTTGCGCATGCGTATTCACAGGATATATCATTATCTGGAAAATACGAGAAGGTTAAATAATAGCGAGCTCCATTATTTAACAATTATTATAAGCAATAATTATGAGCCTGAAACACTCATCAATATTGAAAGAATCTTCCGAGAAAAGATACATATCGCCGACGGGACTCGAACCCGCACCCTTTTGATTGCCGGTCAAGTGCTTTACCATTAAGCTACGACGGGTTACCTCCTACCCGCCAAATGATTCAATATATACCTAGTATTTCATTCAACAATTACTGCTTATTACATTTTTTCACCTGCAAACAACCAACTGTATTTTTATATGGGAAAGGCATGTAAGTGCTAACTTTCCCACTAGATGGCGTCGAGACATATTATGCCTACATTTGTTGGTGAAATAATTTAACTCCATTATTTAACTTTACTTTTGGTGAAATTGATAAAAAAAAAATTATTTCGTTAACAGAATGTCAATTAGATTAAGCCTCTAGGAGTCGAAATGTCTGATGTAAACTGGAAAAATCTATAATAAGTAGATACTTCGAAAAAGAGTTAAAAATGTTTTTTTTTTTTATAATATAGACTTCTCTAGGTATTATACTTGTTTTGAGGTCTCCGTATTATATTAAAATTATTATTTTACATTATTCCATGATTATGTGAACCTCTAAAAATAAGTTGATTAATAATTAATAAACTTTGTGGCTCGCCATAATTTACAACATAAATATATAAATTTGTTTTAAACCACTTTAAATTTTAATTAAACTCTACCGGTTTCGGAAGAACCTTCCTATGTCAGGAGAATATTAAAACTAACCTATGATCAAAATATTGACAGATATATACAAACAATTTAGGTGTTTGAGTGGAAGATTAACAAAAGCTTCTTTGCTTTTATTATTACGGCGAAGAATGTTTAGTCCCATTCTAGATATATTTCCAACAAACCGCTCTGTTATTGCCGGAATTCCCGCAATTACCTACCCCCTTATTTAACCCTCCACTCAAACACCTTTTTTTGTATATATCTATAATGTGGTTTCATAGGTTACTTTTAATATTCTTCTGACGAAGGAAGGGTTCTTCCGAACAGGGATTTTGTTAAATTAAAATTTAAAATGGTCTAAAACACATTAATATGTTTTAATTGTAATAATTAATAAAAAATAATTTTAAAATGAAAGATCGGTTACATTTCAGTGGTTAGCTTCTGGACATCCTTTTTTGTTTATTTCCCACTTTACCAACCAATTACTTTTCCAGTTTTGAATTTTTTTTAATGTTTTCTTTACATAAACAAATTACAAAAAAATGGATATTAAAAATATTCTTCGATTGTTTTTTACAGAAATTTATGCCTCTAGACTAGAATATCCCCTTTAGAAGCAATATGCTAATTGTAAACGAACATCATTGCCCTCTGTCGAGTAAAAACTCAAAAGCATTCGGTTAGGAACTTAAACGGAAACCTACCTTCAGTTATATTAATGAATTTTTTATATGATCCAACAGATTTCTCTCCCTCTTCTTAGTCGGTAATAAAGAGCATTGTTATTATTGGTTTTTCATACGGCAACAGTTGTTTTTTTGTTTATTTTAGTGTTAGATCTTTAAAACCCTTCGCTTATAAATACAGTGGTATTCCTTGAATCCTCCTCTTTTCTAATTCGCAAGAGGAACAAGCAATTCCTTTAGAAAATCAGGGGGACCGAACTGGTGATTAAACGCTAGAAAAGTGAAAAATCATCATTGTTGACGTGATTTATAAAAATACTTGTTACTGTTAAAGATAATCTCTACAGTTCACATTCGAAGTATATTAATACGGTAATGCCCGTATGGTTCAAATTACGGAACCCTACTCCGAGTAAATTTCCTACGCCACACTGTATAGAAACCGTTCTGAGCCGTCCGTGAACGTGCATTTTTCCACGGAGCTGCTGCGGTAATATATACACTTAGCACTAGCTCACACGCTTTTTGCAAATGGAAATGGCGCCATCTGGTAAATACTTTTAAGGTTTTCATATTATTATTTTTCCCTTGGAATTAAATTTGATATCATCATCGAAGTGTATTAATACGGTAATGCACGTACGGTTCACATTAAGGAACCCGACTTCGAGTAAATCTCCAACGCCACACTGTATGGAAACCGTTCTGACCCGTCCGTGAACGTGCCTATTTCCACGGAGCTTATCACTCGCTATCATGCGATTTGCAAACGGATGTGGCGCCATCTATAATAATATATTTAAGGAAAAAAGTAT
This sequence comes from Limnephilus auricula, assembly GCA_951813805.1. NCBI lineage: Eukaryota > Metazoa > Arthropoda > Insecta > Trichoptera > Limnephilidae > Limnephilus > Limnephilus auricula. The sequence goes on along the minus strand of OX638414.1, from coordinate 13,315,505 downwards.
GAAGAAGAAGAAACGTTTTTCGCTTTCATTCAATAATAAGAAGATTTATGTTGGGGTGAAGAGTGATCCTCTCATTATTCACGGTCTTAATGTAAGAATGTCTACTATTATATATCTACTTATTAAATATAACTTTGTGGCTCGCCATAATTTACCATAAAAATATATAAATTTGTTATCATTCTGTAGTGTTAATAGTAGTTAGTTTTCCAAAAGGGTGATGCCTTATAAATAGTCACCATCACTTAAACTGGGCGTAGCAGAACGAAAAGCCGCCCGCAGGGACTAGCAGCAAAAACCCGCGGAGCGGGTTTTTCACTGCTAGTACAAGCACAATGTAGTACTGTTCTATTACCAATTTTCATAAGAATGAAACAATATTTATTCATTTGGAAGATGGACTTACAAGGTGTCATCGTTGTCGTAGGAGTTGTTGAAGGAGTAGGCGGCGGAGTTGATGTTGGCGTACTTTGTGGAGGTGTCTCTGGCGGTTGTGTCGTGGTTGGTGGTGGTGGAGTTGACAGAGTTGTGTTTGGCACTGGACCTGTTAAAAATGACAAAATCTTTGGAATGACCCTTTAAATTATTTTAAATGATTAAACTCCCCTTGCACGATTAATATAGAAAAACGCGTAGAGATCGTGGAAAATTCTGGTTAATAACCAGAATAATACGAAAGTTTAAGAATTCTTCTTCTTCGATGGCGCTACAGCCCATATCGAGCTTTGGCCTCCCGCAACATTCGCCTCCAACTCCTCCTGTCCTCAGCATTGACTTCCAGTTTGTTACCTGGAGAAGCTGTGCCGCATCCCCTCTTACCTAGTCTTCCCACCTCAGTCTGGGTCTTCCCATTTTTCTCTTTCCACCTGGGAGTCCAGTCATAATTCTTACGGAAGTTTAAAAATGAATTACAGAGCGTAATTCATACTCGGGGGGTGCAGCGAGTTTAAGCTCCATCGCGAACGGCTGCGATGCCGAGACTAATCGTCGCAGTGAGTGCAGAGTAGTAGGGATTTGGCATGTAGGAACAAGGCTAAACGCCAGTGTTGCCAGATTGCTCGTAAAATTAATCCTCGGGACCACAACTCTTTGGAGACCTTATTTTACGGACAGCCCTCGTAGAATAATAGTGTGTTCCATTCCCAATTTCTACTGTTTTATAACATACTAGCTTCTGTAATACTTCTAAGTAGTACTCCGAGTATACTATTTTCTTTTCCTAGGTCCCATCTACGTTTATATCAAAATTCTTAACCTATTTGTTTAAAATATCTTTTTTTCTTTTTTTTTAAAGAAAGACAAACATTACCGGGTTACGGATAACCCAACAAAATTTAAAAATCTCCTACTACCACCACACTAAGTGGAAGATGTTGCTTGTGTTGTGATGGAGGACTTAGCCAGCCGAGGAATCGAACACGGAACGCCTGGGTGGGACCCAAACGCGGTGCCCACTCACAACCACTGACCGGTCTCTCCACATTGAATCAATGAACCCTGATACTTAAATGAGTCACAGTTGGCTATTGTGTGTTTTTATTGTCCTGTCTGACAATTTAATAATATATCATTTTCGTTTTCAGAGTGCCAATGCAGTAAATCCACATTCCACAGCACTTGAGAAGAGAGAATGGCGCGCTGAAATTTGCTGCATTTACTTAACTTTTTAGCTGCCATTACAATTCAATTCAATTTATTAATTTAAAAAACAATACCAAATTATTATTTCAAATCGTTTTCAAAACACAGATAAGCTATTAATATAATTCTTGATTCAATTCAAAGTATAGTGGGGTAGGTACTTCAAATAAATTCACTTATTTAAATATTTTCTAAAATAGAATTTTGATTTAACAATCATTGTTTTGCAAAATGTCATTATAAAATTTTGGCATTTTCTATTAAACATTATATCATATATTATAAATTATATTATATATATTATAATAGATATATTATAAATTATATCCTATTTGTTATGTTGATGTATGGGCTATATTATTGTAAAGTTTCATTAAAATCCATTCAGTAGTTTTTGCGTGAAAGAGTAACAAACACACATACATCCATACAAACTTTCGCGTTTATAATATTAGTAAGAAATTTTTTTAGAACATTTTAAGTTTTTAAGTATCGAAAAAATTACGTTATTTTTTAAGATTATATCTATACATTTATAGAGCCGAAACAGTAATTTTATGACATTCTTAAAAACACATCTTGTTCCCTTATTTGACATGTTATTGCTATGAAAAATTCACACAGTATCTTTAAATGCAACAAAAGGATTTTTGAGAGATTTTTGATTTATTTATTTAAACATTTTCACTTAATTATTATCGCTTTTAATATTAGCGCGCTCCCCCTAACAATCGTATTTATAAATCTACCCTTCTTCTTCTTTTGGATAGCTTACTACTGGAATTTAATTTGGATGATTTAATTGGTATCTTTTCAACAGAATGGCGTAATAGTTAGTTATAACATAACTCACAGTCACAATCTCCTCCCAATGGGAGATAGAAGTGGCACGGTCCCAAGGAGTAGTCACATAAGTTCGCGCAGGCGTATTCACAAGATATGTCAAGAACTGAAAAAAAAAGAGGGTTAATCGTTTAGTTTTCAAGCGAATAATTGTGTCAGGTTCCCACCCGTGAGCTACAGATTATAGCACAAGCAACACTTTCCCTCTATGATGATGGTAGAATCATAGAAGCATAGAAGATCTGCAGTCACTCGTATCTAGGATGAACGAAGTATGTATGAAGAATGAGTTGATGATGAATGTAAGTAGGTAAGTCTAAAGTAATGGTGTTTGAAAGAGAGAGTACGAAAACAGTGTGCAATATAGTTGTGAATGATGAATACTTAGAGCAAGTTGATGAGTTTGTGTATTTGAGAAGTATGTTTACGAGAGATGGGAAGGCTGATGGGGATATTTAGATAAATTAGTTTTGTTTGGAGTTGGTCTTACAAAGAGGGAGATTAAAAGTAAGCGACTCTCTGCTGTTGCGATATGGAACATTGAATGATAGGCGTTGGAGAAGATCGGGGCTATTGATTAAGTTGTGTGTGATTTTAAATAACATTACCGAATCTGCTATATTTCTGCTCCAAAATCCTAAGTAGAAACGGCCTGGAAGAGAGCGATACCCAGAACCTAAGAAGCTACAACCTGAGAACGAGGAGAGCCGACCCCAACAGCCTACCAAGGCAATGAGTTGGGACAGTGCAAGGAAGAAGAAGAGGTTTGTCTCCTCCCCCCCCCCCGCTTTGCCCACATCCCGAGTCCCCGAATAATTGTGGACGGAAGGCAGTCGCTGTATATAAAATAACCAGCGTTGCAAACAACAAGCAGAGAAATCATATTACTAGCACCCACATCATTTTCATTTTCACACAATTGTTTGATATTTTAGTAGTAAACATAATACCTTTGCCAAATGTAAAACCTTTGCTAAAACATTCTGTAAGCATTACATCATTGAAACTGTTTAACAATGTTAAGTCCCATAAAGGGCGTAGATGATTAATACAATAAAATTAAAAATATAACGTAGTACTGTTCTACGAGTATTCTCAAAGTCCACAAGAAAGGAAGAATTCATTTTGAAGATGGATTTACCAGGTGTCATCGTCGTCGTAGGTACAGTTGAAGGAGTCGGTGGTGGAGTTGAAGTTGAGCTACTTTGTAGAGGTGTCACTGGCGGTTGTGTCGTGGTTGGTGGTGGCGGTGTTGTCGGAGTTGGTGTTGGCATCGGACCTAATAAAAATGACAAATTCTTTTAACTGATTCGTTATTCAATAGTTGTAATATTTTGTCGAGGACTTGGAATACTCAAGTTTTTAAATAATGTTAAAGAATATATAAAGAACCAAGATAAAAGTATATAATTTTATCGATGACGTGGAATACTCAAGTTTTGTAATAATGAAATTGGGATGAAACTGGAGAATTGCGTAATAGTTCGTTTTAATTTTTAACTTACAATCGCAAGGGCCCACCAAGAGATCAAAATGACACGGTCCGTTAGAGTAGTCACACACGTTGTCGCAAAGGTATTGGCAAGGATAAGTTTCCCCTGAAAAATAAAATGTCTTTAGGATCTGAAACACGAACTCGAAATTTTTATAAAGCATGAGACCTTTGTGCCGCATCACTATTGTTAAGTGTTTCACGTCACCTCCGTATATAGCGAGGATTATATTTTTATCTGATCAACTCGACACTTGAAAGCATATTGAAACGTGTGAACCGTCTTTCAAGAAAGTTGACAAAGTTTTTTTAGACAATTTTTGACGTTCAATCAAAGTTGAATCGTCTGAACATACAAAAATGGCTGGTTCAGATGGTTCAATTTTAGTTGATCAACTCAAAACTTGAAAGCATGTTGACACGTCGTGTAAACTTTATTTAGAGGCAGGTGGGCATCTCCTATGTTGAGGAGAAAAAGTTGGGCCTCACACTGACAAAGGGAGATATCGGTGTGTCGATACCTCCGGGTGCTGCAGGTCGGAATAATAACACTAGAGGATGATGATGATGATGATGTATTTACAATATTTGAATTATTCACTATTTACAAATGTGAGAGTATTTACAATCTTAGTAATATTATCCCGACACGAGGACTGCAGACGTGCCCACGGCCGGTTGCGGAATGAATGCTGCTCGCGAGACTGTAAGATCGACTGACTGACTAGGCTTGCTCGAGTCCTTATATAGGCCAACCCGAAGGTACACGGAAGGTAGGTCAAACATGCACACGCGAAAAGTTTCTCGATATTGCGGCGCAGCGCTGTGTGTTATGTGTCGCAGATCCGAGCTCTTTCCAGAAGGTGGTCAAAATTATATTGCCTAGCGAGGTTGTAGGTAGAGACGGCCGTGCAGTAATAATCAGTGCAATCTACTAGGTAGGCTGCTACATTTCTATTAACTAAGATGAAAAAAAAATTCAAACAACTTTGACGTCATTCGAAGTTTCCAAACTTATTTATTTATTAATCTATGTGGAGTATAATTAAGAGTAATTTTTTCAAAGCCTGTCTCGCTAGTATATATACTTGTGTCGAGTAGGACGTAAAATAGAATTCGCCAAAACCCGCTATAAAACTTTTTAATTTTTTTTTATTTATTTGTAGGTATAACAGATTGACTATTACAATACACATGACATATACATAACTTTACATAAATAAATGAAAATTTTACAATAATATATATTTTACAGTTCTGTTTAAAATTATTCTTGAAACCTTTAAGGCTAATAATGTTGAAGATGTCAAGAGACCTGGAGATATCATTTATCAGCACCATACCTCTTGTCATGCTATGCGGGCCAGATCGTCTGTTCTGCCATGTTGAATACAGAGCAAGTCGTGGTGGCGACCCTGGCGGTAGTTGTTCGGTACGAATAATTTGTAGCATGCCAAGAGGTATGGGCTGTCAGTGAAAGAGTTTATAATTTTAAAAGCCGTTACTGAAAGGGTCCCATTCCTTCTAGATTGGAGACTTTCATAGCGCGTTTCAGAGATCCAATCCGATGTGATGCATAAATCGCGGGTATTCGCCATATATTCTCATATAAAGATAACTTAGAACTTTTTTTGAATTTTCTCCAATAATTCTATGTATTTTTTTGGTATGGGGCCCAAACAGCAGAAGCATATTCTAATTTTATCGTACAATGCAGTTGAACATCGATGTCATTGCTTCGGGCTTGGAAAATTGTTTACTTATTCTTAACACAAATCCAAGAAGTTTATAACACGATGATACCAACTCCACTATATGGTCTGAAAAAGTAAGTTTGGGATCAAATGTATTCCCGAGGTCTCTTATGGATTTCACTGATGACAATATTTCATTATATGTCATAGTGACACATGTCTTATGTCAAAGTCGGAAATAATAAAGTCATATTATAAAATATTTAGCAGTGTTTCCTATAAGTCACCCACAATAAAGAATAACAATGATAATGTAATAATAGTTTATTCCAGATTGCATCCGGGGGTACTGCTACGAAGTATATTCCATATTTTGATATAACAAAAAAATAAATTAGAGAAACTAACAATACATACATAACGTCATAGGAACAAACGTGATGCCAACTCGGCCAGGGATTTTAAATTGATAACTTGATTGAGCGACCATTATAAAGGGAATGAATGTGTGAAAACTAAAATCAATTAATTATTCAATAAAAAAAATATAAAATTTATATGCACACGTTCAGGATGTGAACCTGCGACCTCCAGATCGATAGCGGGGAGCCATGCCCCTTGACCACGGAAGCAGTCAAGTAATGTAGTAAAACAATATCATAATCATGTAGTAAAATATTATTCCACTACCAAAGTTCAAGAGATTATAATGATGTAATTAATATTGGTGTTGGACTTACATAATGTCGGAATGAGCGGTTCTGCAGTAGTTACTGTCGCAGTTGATAGCGGAGGTTTAGGTGGTTCTGTCGTGTTAGGTGGTTCTGTCGTGTTCGGCGGTTCTGTCGTGTTTGGCGGTTCTGTCGTGATTGGAGGTTCTTTCGTATTTTGTGGTTCTGTCGTGTTTGGTGGTGGAGGAGTAGACGGAGTTGGTGTTGGCACTGGACCTTTAAAAATGACAAATTCTTTTAATTAGCTAGTTTTTGAATAGTTAGTTATTATTTCGAATAGTTAGTTATTATTTGGTTGAGGACGTGGAAAAAAGTACTACACAATTACTGTCTAAATTCACTGACCACATAAATTGTCATTTAAATGAAAAATATTATGTTGGTATAATTTTTATAGACTTTAAAAAGGCCTTTGACACATTGGACCACGAAACATTATTAAGGGCAATGGAGGAATGTGGTATTAGAGATCCTTTAAAAAAATTGATGATTTAAAATTATCTTTTAAATAAAAAATTAAAGTTAAAATTGACGGAATTTTTAGTGATGAAATGTTAACAAATACCGGAGTAGCAACAGGGTCGATATCGGGGCCTACATGTTATATAATGCAAGTAAACAGCCTACCAAACGTAATAAAACTCTGTTAATGCTACACGTTTGCAGACGATACTTGCATTATATGTGCTGACAAAGATCCACTAAAAATTGAGGAAATTTTACAAACAGACCTAAATAACATAATTAAATGGTCCCACGACAATGGCATTATTATTAACGCAAAAAAACCAAATATATGCTTATACACTCACCATATGCAAATTGTCAGGAAAAGGAATTGCATATAAAAAGTCATTCATATGATCAGTGGCGGTTTTCTCTAAAGTGCGGTTGTGCGGTGAACCCCCATTAAAAATATGATAAAATAAAACAATCTTGTTGTATAGTAATATAAGCGCATCACAGATAGCTCGACATTAAAATTCCGTCTTTAAAACTCGCGCCACCGAAAAATACGGTACCTATCTATTCCCATTTTGTGCGCGTTGCGATCCGCACACATTTGTCCATACGAAAAATCATAGCCGATACGAATCGCTGTGACGGTAGAACGGACAAAACTACGCAGCTTGGTGCGCTGCTCACGAGTCAAGATGTCACTGACCTCCGAACTTTGACGAGTCTCGCCGAAGCGAAGCCCGAGATTGTCGCAGGATGACCGGCTGACGGTCGACTTTTGCACCGACGGATGCAAGTTAAATGTTATATATTATGGTATTTAACTTTATAGTCATTTTTGTACATTTTTTATTTTCTTGTTTCTGCATTTCTCCAACCGTTTACTAATGGCATTTGTAAATCTACTATTGAAGTGGACCGATTTTGACTTCTGTTTTCGTATTTTTTTTTTATACATAAGTCGTTATATTCCTTAGTTATGAGTACATTTACTAAAGTTTAACGGCAAACAACGTCGCTAGTTATGCAATTTTGTGTTGAGCTTTCCTAGTATTGTTTCGGCTTTCAAATTGAAAGTGGTTGCGTTTATCGGTTGTCGCGAATATTCTGTCCTATTTTTTTCACACAATGACGGAATACAGTGTTATATACAAAAAAGAACGCTAATGCTTATAAATAAAGTTTGGAAATTAAATATTATTATTTTTTGTATACGTGTATAATGGATTTTTAGTGTAAGTGAAAAAAGCTAATTTTATTTCGTGGCCACCTTTATTTGTGTTTCTTGTTTTTTTATGTTTTAAAATATCAATTATATTATATTCTAAATTCTACGCAATTATTCTTAATGAAAAAAAAACAATAATAATTAGCAACGTACATTGAGTGTTGTAAAAACCATTAAACAATTTAAATCCTCTAAAACCATTTTGCTTGTTTAATAATTGTGTGGAGGCGTATCAAGTTATTTAAAAAACAATAGTACCTATTTAGGTACCCCCCCACTAACTTTATTTAATTTGTGTGACAAGAGTAAATTTTGATTAGACAATATATCATTCTTCTCTTGAATTTCTGAACCCCCCGTTAAAAAGACCACGAACCGCCACTGCATATGATTGTTTCCACACAAAAAACCATTCCAGCAGTGTAATTGCCCGAATATAGAAAAAGTGTACCAATATACATACCTTGGTCTTACAATAGATATCAACTTTAACTGGTCAAATCATATTGAAAATGTATGTAATAGATTAAGATCCATATTAGGAAAATTTTACCACCTAAAAAAATTGTTAACAATCAAAATATTAAATAATGTAATAGGAATATATCAAGAACCAAAATAACAGTATATTCGTGTTAATGAATCAATTCATACCCATGTAGAAAGGCGTAATATTTAATTTTAACTTTTAACTTACAATCGCAAGGGCCCACCAAGAGATCAAAATGGCACGGTCCGTTAGAGTAGTCACACACGTTGTCACAAAGGTATTGGCAAGGATAAGTTTCCCCTGAAAAATAAAATATCTGTAACACCTTTGTGGCGCGTCACTATTGTTATGTGTGTCACATCACTACTATAGATAGCGAAGATTATATTTTTATTTGTGATCAACTCGACACTTGCAAGTATATTGACACGTCGCTTGCTGTGGGTTTGTTTGTACTATGTCCACAAAAACTCGTATTGAGAAAACGAGGTTTGAAGTTTAAAAATAAATTATTTATGTTTCCTTTACTTTAAACTAATTGCTATAAATATATAAAATTTAATGGTTAATCTACCTATAAGTAAAAGAACAACATAATTGCTTGAATTTTTATTTGAATAAAAGCATATTCAGGAAGGTAAAAATACAGTTTTTTTAAACTAAATAGCAAAAAAAAAATAATGTTGGTTTGTATCATGACCATATTTAATGTTGGTGTATACTATAACCTTACTCTGGGCGGAAAAAGACCAAACCAACAGTAATTTCTCCCTTTGGCACATCAAACAATAATAATTTAACATTCATATACAAAGAGTTTTAATAAATAATAAAAAATATAAAAAATTCTTCATTAGAAATTAGAAAATTTTGTTTTGTCGTATGAATAAATAAAATGTTTGGAATAATCAAATATTAGTCATTTTTATCTACACGTACATAATAATAAATAATAGTAAAAAAAGAGTATTGGCCGATGGACATACACTCCAATACTATTTTTTTTTTAATTACTATGGAGATCGAACAAAAAGTGATGTTCAAAATGTAAGTTCAAGCTGATTTTTTTTGTGTGGATATATAGTAGATAAAAATATGATTAATATTAAGTATTCACAGTTTAAAAAAAAAAACAAAAATGGGCGTAGTAAAAACCAACCCTCAACAAGCGACGTGTGAACCTTCTTTCAACAAAGTTGAACAAGTTTTTACAAACAATATTTGACAACAACAAAACAAACACGCAAAAATGGCTGGTTTAGATGGTTCAATTTTAGTTGATCAACTAAAATTGAACCATCTGAACCGGCCAATGTTGCGTGGTTTTTTGTTGTTGTCGCGTCATGTAAACTTTTTTTCAACAAGGCTGAATAGGTTTTTTTCAAATACGTTTTGAGGCCATTCAAATTTTATCAACTAAAATTAAATCTTCTGAGGCCATCAGGTAGGACTCCGTCCAGGCAGTTATGGCAGTGATGATTGAATTCTTCGATTTTCAGACAGTCGTATCCATAAAGGAAAAAAAAAATTGCCTTCACCCTCACAACCCGCGACATTGTAAATAACTAATTGTCTAAAAATGTATGCAAATTCGTATTGGTTAGTTTAGTAAATGTAATTTTGTAAAAATTCTCCAGTCCTAAAGAGTCCTAAATTCTCCAGTCTTTCAAAATAAATATTAACTCTGTTTTTGGAACTAATCTTCTTATCAATGTAATATGAACAGCGGTAGGGGAAGCAAATGTAAAATCATGCAATGTCCAGTGTTTTAAATGTACCTAGTGTCCTCCGCGTGCAAAGTCGTATCTCCTCCAAGCATAAACTTTCTATTATTTTTTAAAATTGATAAACTAATGCTTAAGACAAGACTTTTTATGCATAGCACAAAGGGTAACAATTATTATAAGCAATAATTATCAGCCTGAAACACTCCTCCATATTGAAAAAACCTCCCGAGAAAAGATACATACCGACGGGACTCGAACCCGTGCGCCTCTGTCGCGTCGGCGGCATGTATCTTTTCTCGAGAGGTTTTTTTCAATATGGATGAGTGTTTCAGGTTAATAATTATCGCTTACAATAATAATCTTTCTAATTAAAGTGTGTTTATCGGAAGTGACCTGCCAGGTAAGTAAGTTTTCTGTATCTATTTATAAATCATAAAACTAGACAGAGCTTAAGAATTCATTATAAACTGTACAGCGCCCTTAAGGTGATTTCTCAGAAAAAACGGCACTCTATAAATTGTCCTTTTTTTAATTTACGCACCAGATTTTTAGGTCCGGGTTTACACTTTCACACACTTTTCCATAAAAATGATCATCTGGTAAATCCACGCTGTGCAAGTGTATTATATAAGTATAATTAATACAAAACAATATAAGAACAACATGTTAACCTACCAGACTATTAAAGGGAAAATAATTCACCGACTCCAGATATTTTCATATCAGAGGGTTCGGCTCGGTGGAATTCCCAAATTGACCGATAAATCCTACTACAATTAATTATTATTAGGTCAGTCTGCGCTATAACCTTCCCGTGGGGTGGCGAAGAAGTGCTTTAAAAGATGGTACTTTGCCCTCCAGAAACATTCAATTGTCAAAAAACAAATAAATCAATAACATTTATTTGCGCTCGCAGAGATTTGAACCCGCGACCCCCGATTTGCTAGTAGAAAGCCTTGCCCCTGGACCACGAAGGCCGTAAAATAATACAGTAAAATAATATAATGATCATGTAGCAAAATATTATTCCATTACCAAAGTTCAAGAGATTAAAATGATATACTTAATTAATATTGGTTTTGGACTTACATAATGTCGGAATGAGCGGTTCTGCAGTAGTTACTGACGCAGTTGTTGGCGGAGGTGTAAGTGATTCTGTCGTTTTTGGTGGTTCTGTTGTGTCTGGTGGTTCTGTCGTGTTTGGTGGTTCTGTCGTTTTTGGTGGTTCTGTTGTGTCTGGTGGTTCTGTCGTTTTTGGTGGTTCTGTTGTATCTGGTGGTTCTGTTGTGTCTGGTGGTTCTGTCGTGTTTGGTGGTTCTGTTGTGTCTGGTGGTTCTGTCGTGTTTGGTGGTTCTGTCGTGTTTGGTGGTTCTGTCGTTGTTGCTGAAACATTGGAATAAAATAAAAGTATTTATTGATTGTATTTGTCCAGAGGTCTACATATTACAATTAGTATTTTACAATTAAATTTAATTTGTCTGGTGTAAAAGCCTGTAAGGGATTCTATAACGAGCGATATGGTGATACAGGCAACGCCAAAAAACGCTTTGAGGTTACTAACGTAATGTGACCAGTACCTTAGGGGTTTATGGTTGGTATATTTAATCACTTCTTTACATTCTTAGTTGTTATGCTTCCACGAATAAAAAAAATCAGAGTGGTACCCGTTTCCTTTGTTCTTCTGTTCGTTTGAATTTTGGATTGGATGAATTCACCATAATTGCCAGATCTGATGATATTTCTAGATATGTGAGGAGTTATTAGATTAATCAACTTGGTCTGGCCCCCTAGCACACTCGATCGATAAGGATCGATAGGATAATTGTTGGTAACTTCTCATCGTTCCCTAGGACAACTTCAGTTCGCTAACGTACAAACAACAGTTGATGTCGAATGTATTAAGGACGCTTAGTCAAGTATACTGTCACGTATTCGTTTGCGATTGGCAGTCATGCTAGGGAACGATGAAAAGTTACTGATAGTAAGCCTATCAATCCTTATCGATCAAGTGTGCTAGGGGGCCTGGTCGAATACCTGAATGAACTCCTCTGTCGATTAGATTTGAGTTGCTTGTCCAATTTCTTTGTGTTGACAATTATGGCGTACTACTGATTCCCTTCACTTGAATTATTGGTGGCTAGTCTGTGTTTTTTTAAAGAATTTAATAGTTTTTGGATCTAAAGACAGTGTACTGGATTGTAATTATAATATACATTTTGCAGTTTTTTATATATATAAATAGAAAAAAACGGTCTAAGATTAAATTTTAAAAAATTACTTGAACAATTATAAATCAATAAACAAACGAATGACCTTAATCTAACGTTTATTAATAAAGTAAGGAAGATAATCTATTCCCCCCTTCTTAGTATATTTACAAAACCAAAACAATATAAAATATCCAAATATTTCACAGCAGTAATGTCATTATTAAACTATTAAGAACACATTAATATTAAGTACGGGAAAAAAAATTCATAACACCCAAGGGGAGAATCTATTGGTTTTCTCAGCAAATTAGTTTAACCGGTAACAAATCAATTTACACACATTCAAAATTGACATTTAAAATCGTATAAGTTCATTGTCAATGAAGTACAACTACAGTTTGAAATGGCCTTGGCTCTCACAATTTGGGAGGCGGGTATGGATACCGCCGCCCCGGGAACCATTTATTGGAAGACCAACACCTCTGCCATAGGTCACCCTAAGTGGTTCGCTACGTTTGGTGACTTAGCAGGGGTGCCCTGGTTCATGGGGTTAGGTCTGTCCGGGACTTGGGGGCGGATGCATCTGCCGACCATCTGCGCGGTAGAGACTGGTTGAGGGAGACCTTTTGATCTCTCCAGCCGGACCCTCTCGAACCATCGCCTTGCACCGCAGTGGGAGGGATGGCTTCACACGTCCACCACTCCTGGACATATTTATCCCCAGATTCCTACCCACCCCTCAAACCTTTTTCCTTCCCAGGACTTCCTCTCCTTCCTTTCCCTTAAAAAACCCTCCACACGGCATCTTAAAAGATGTCATAGGCCCCGAGGGAATTTTTCCCCCAGGGCCTCCTGTGTGGAGTTAATGTAAAAAAAAAGCCGAAACAGGTGTCACAATAAAAAAAACTGAAATACTTGCAGAACTTAATAATAATAACATTATGAAATTTTCTAAAAATTAAATGGAGTTCTACAAATAAACACAAAAACAATATCATTTTGTAGTCCTGTTAGAAAAGATTTTTTTATTTTTTCCTGGTTTCCCTAAAGTTTATATAATCGGTTTTGGATTTGCTGCATTTGATTTTTACTGAAGTCTTTTTTTTTGCTGAAGAGATGCAGTAAGATTTGATGGGAAACAAACTAGACAGGTATAAGTTCTCGGTGTGTAAAAAGTTATACAGGGTTCGATAGTATTAGAAAATGTTAAATCAAGTCAAAAGATTTATCAATGTCTTCATCAGACAAAAAAAGGTCAGTCTTTATTCGAGAGATAGCAGTTAATTGAGTTGAATTCAGCTCGTTCAAGTTCATGTTTAGTATCGTTATCGCATGGCATGTTTAATTTGATATATGATATACAGGAGAGGTTGGTGATTATCGATAGGCTGGAATGGATCATCTATCTATCTACTATCAAGTCTTGTAAGCGATCGTTTTTATTGAACATACAGAAGAACAATTATTCTATTTTGCAGTGCATGTCAAAAAATAATCTCCAGTCTAAATTATAAAAGTAAACTTACTTACAGTAAATCTGAACACTTACATGGCGATGACAAAGGCCACGTTGTTGGTGTTGGTGAAGTTGTTGGCGATGTTGTCTCTGGTGGTTTTGTCGTGGTTGGCAGTTTTGTCTCTGGTGGTGTTGTCGCGGTTAGCGGTGTTGTCGCTGGTGGTTTTACCGTGGTTGACGGTGTTGTCACGAGTGGTCTTATCGTAGCTTCTGTACCTAGCGGCATTTCCATTGGGATTTGTGTTTGCGTTTTGCCTTTTAGAAAATAAAAATAACACAACTACGGTTATAATTTGTGCATAAATATATATTTTTAAAAATGTTTACAAAAAGGTCATTTGTGATGGAAATTTTTCATTGCATTGATGTATATTATTCTTACTGCCACAACCATTTTTCTGTCAAACCGTACGTACGCACTTTGATTAAAAATTGTTAATTCATAAAATAATGTCGGTACCTTCTTTATCCCTTGTCTGATAAGATAAGTAGTTCCAATATAAATGCCATGTATGTTATAACCCTTATTTTTAGCAAGTACGAAAACGCTGTAAAATATATTTGTGAAGGATGAGTACTTGGAGTAGTCTGTCTGTCTGGAAAATATGTTCACTAGGGTGACCGGATTTAACAGATCAGTGACTTCCCCATCTTCTTCCTCTCCTGGCTACCTTCAGCCTTACAACATACCCAGATCGGGGATGCTGTAGTCTCAATGACTTCAGGCGGTTCGGAGAAGTTGGTTCTCATCTGCGGTATTCACTTTAACAATTAACAAAACATAACACAATACATTAGTAACATAGTGGGTTTATCTTTTTTTATTCTTCACTTATGTTCTGTTTTCTGTTTTGTTTTGTTTTTTTTTTAAATACCTCACAAGAGTCTCAACTGCTTCCATCTGGAGCCACTATGACATCCCTAATAGGGTATTTTCACAAACGACGGATTCTGTTGAAAATATATTGATTATTTAAAGGTCATTTTTCTGATTTAAATCATCGTACTAAAAATGTTTGTTTTTTAGGTTTGCATTCTAATTTATTATTTTTAAAAACGCTTAAAAACCAACGAAACCAAAACGGCCCGTGATCAAACAAACAAAGTAGTAATGTCGGAAATTTTTCATGAGAGCGACCATTATGGCGTCACACGTCGAAAATGCCGTTTTGGCGGTATTACAAAATTTGCCAACTTAAACTCGCTGTAGAAAATTTATTCGTCAACATAAAAATAAAATAAAAATGCCATAATAATTGTAATTTTTTGCTTAATTTTTTTAAGCAAAAAAAATGTGGAAATACCCTATTGGGGTATCTTGTGAGGCTGAAGGAAAGTAGGAAGGGGAAGGAGATGGGTAAGAGGTAGCTGGAGAAGTACCTAGCTATTAAGATCTAGTCGAGAAACGTTCCAATTCGAATGGTGGTCTACTATACTAGCGCGATACTGAGAGTATCTTCTACTCTGGAACATGCCGCACATATACCTTATATTATTTTTAAATTATTAATTTGTGAAAACACAATTAAATCAAATAAATTGTATCGGCCCACGCCGGTATTTGTAACCGCGACCTGCTGATCGCTAGTCGGGAGCTTTCTTCCTAAGGCATTTATTAATATATGGATATATTATGTCAATCCATGTTTCAAATTCAACTTTCATCTCTCCACATTTGAAGAACAGAACACCTTGAAGGGTGAAAGCCGGAAATATTTGAAAAAAAAATCCATTTTAGATGTTTGACTCGTACTTACAGTCACATTCGGGACCCAAGTAGATAAAACACGGCCAAGACGAACAGAACACGTTGCAGATCCACCAGCATGCCTCTAACTCTGAAACAAAGCAATTAAGTTACTTTTATTGTCCAAGTGAAATTTTACATTAAGTTCCAGGAATGCCTCAGGGAACTGTGTTAGGACCACTTCTATTTGTAGCAATTTGTCAACTTACACCATTGTCATCATCACATATTTTTCTGGAGTAGGCATCTTGTCGTCATCGTCAAACACATATACGCAGCGTCTCTTCCGTTATTTGGACTCTTGACACTGTCTCACCTTTTTCTTATTCCTTGCACTGTCATGACTCATTGCCTAGGTAAGCTGTTGGACTCTTCTCGTTCTCAGGTTATAGCTACTTCGGTTCTGGGTATCGTTTTCATCCCGGCCGTTTCACTGTAGTATTTTGGGGCATTGAGTCATCCATTTGGTCTTCCTCTGGATGACTGTCGATGAAGCTCCATAGACATTGCCTGCTTCACTATGTGGTCTGGTGGTCTCCGTTTAATATGCTCATACCATCTAAGCTTTCGTTCCTCCAGCTTACTGTTTATGTCCGTGACACCCAGGCTACGAATGAGTGAACTTTTAATCTTTACTTTTAGTGATACTCCTGTCATTGTCTCACCTAACCATATAATATATCGCGATAAATAGAAGTGGTACTAAGATAGTTCCTTGAGGAACCCATCAAAAACAAAAATCACTCGTTCTGAGTTTAGTTTCACTCCTCTAGCTGATTCCATGACAGTTGATCATTGATCGTTGCCCCCCCGGCATAATTATTTATAATATGCAGTGTGTAGCGAAAATACGTTAAACATAGTAAAACAAAATATAACTAAGTGTCCCCGAAGAGGTGAGCAGAGAGGATGTACCGTCGAGTAACAAAAGTGTAAAACATATTTTCAATCAATTGCACCAAGGTCAGCAGATAAATAAGCAAATTCTTATTTCTTAGTAATCGACATTTCGAACAACTCTCTTAATATGTCGGCAAAAATGCTATAAGTAGGCACATCAAATGCTTCAGTCAGCCAAATTGACTTCACTCGATCAAAATCTACTTCACAATATCTACTTACTTGTCTACATACTGTATATACCAGCGTATCAGTACAAAAAATTGACACTGTGCATAAATTCGTTAGATATCCGTACCAACTTAATAAATTATAAAGATGTTTTTGTGGTCGATTTGAGGTTTAAAATTGGTCAATAATGCAAAAAAAATTAATTGTAATAGTTATCACTTTTGGGGGCCATGTCGTTAAGTCCTCCATCATTGCACAAGCTACGTTTTGAAACTATTACGATCGCAGTACGATGAATTCCAATATTGAAATATTATTTCTAACCTGGGAATGTTTATCTTTGTTAAAATTTGTTTAAAGCGGGCGACGTACGCGAAGCTCACATCAAAAGATATGGTCTCTATGGGATTGTATGGCGAGCGCTATTGTGTTATAAGTATCTTTTTGATGTGAGCTGCGAGTCTGTCCGATACCTTAAAGCAGAAAAAACCCTAAGCAAGTAAGGTTTTATTTTCCATGTATGTGGATATTGGACTTACGTGGCGTGACATCTGTTGATGCTAGAGGTGGTGTTGTTGTCGGAATCGCCAATATAGGTGGTTTTATCGGCAGTTGGGCCTGGTTAAAACCTTTAAAAAGTAATTATAAATTTGAGATTAGCATTTTAAAAAACATTATACAAAACATTTTTCTACATGCATAATTAGCGCAATGAAATATTAAATGTACTTTACAATCAATCAATCAATCCAACTGGTATGACCACTGTTGTCCCGGGAACCATTTACATATTGGACAACCATAAAATATTTATTAATTCATTTATTGGATGACCAACACCCCTACCACAGGACACCCCAACTGGTTCGCCACGTTTGGTGATCTGCCTCAAGTTAGATGCGAGTAATTTTTTGAAGATTATGTAAAAAAAAACTTATTTTTATGGAAAAAAAACATCATAATTTTGACAGTTTTATAAAAACGTATTAAAAAATTGAAAGTTTCTGACAAAACATTTTACGATTGTTTTTTTTGTAATTGACAATTTTTGTTTCTAGGTTTTTTTTTTACATTAGCTCCACATAGGAGGCCCTGAGGAAAATAATTTCCCTCAGGACCTACGTCATATTTGGGGATGCTGTATGAAGGGGGTTTTTAGGAAAAGGAAGGAGAAAAGGAGAGGAAGTTTTGTGAAGGAAAAAGGTATAGGGGTTGGGTAGGAATCAGGGGTTCAGTGTGTCCAGATCAGACAAACCTCACCCCATGAGCCCGGGCACCTATGCTAAGTCACCAAACGCAGCGAACCACTATGGCAGAGGTGTTGGTTATCCAATAAATAATTCCCGCAGCAGCGGTAGCCATTCCCGCCTCCCAAATTAAAAGGTTACTGAAATGTAGCTGATGATTTGACGCGAGGCCGCCAACACAGGCATTTTATTCTTCCTAGGTACAGAACCAACTTGAAGAAGAATTGTAACTTAGCACGTAAACCATATTTTTACTATTTTCAAAGGTTTTCTAATGATCATTATGAAGTTTACTTTAGTTTAACTTTGACCGCCTGCGTAGATTTATAAATTGGTTGAACCGAACGTTGTTGCTATTTTCATTTGAAATTTAAAAGCTTACCAGCACATGCAACAATGATTACAAACACCAGGTTAATATAAGGAAGACGCCTCATTTTGATCCAGTGAAGTCAATTTGACTGATTCAACATTTGCTGTGCCTACTTATAGCATTGTTTACCGACATATTAAGAGGGTTGTTCGAAATGTGTCGATAAGTAAGAAATATGAATTTGTTTGATTTTTTTTAATTGACAAACTAATGTTTAAGACAAGATTTTATGCATAGCACAAAGGGTAACAATTATTATAAGCAATAATTATCAGCCTGAAACACTCATCCACATTGAAACAATCTTCCGAGAAAAGATACATGCCGCTGTCGGGACTCGAACCCGTGCCCTAGTGATGTCCGGTCAGGTATTCTTAATCCACTGAACTACGGCGGGTTATCTCTTTCCCGCCAAATGAGTGTATATAAACTAGTGTTTCATTCAAAAACTAGAATTAGAAATTAAAAAATGTAATAAGCGGTAGTTGTTGAATGAAACCCTAGAATATATTGACTCATTTGGCGGGTAAAGCTGGAATCAGACGATTCACTCGAGGGAAGGTTTCCGCCATGTTTTTTCGGCCTAATCGTCCATTTTGTTTCATTCCATGTTCACACGGCGCTATAGAAATAAGCGTTCACTCGTCCATTCCGACCACAGCGTCGCCGAGCGAGGTTCCAGCGCGGTCCGGCCCCGAATTTTAAGGAAAAACATGTCAGATGCATCGATTTTTACGCAATTTTGTTGACACAATTAAATAAAAATAAATAAAAAAAACAGTATTTTGTCGTCTTATAAACCTTTTTATTTTTTATGGCATAATAACACAATTTGATTTCACTTTTTTTATTACGAACATTTTCCTAGAAATTAATAATCTTACATATATTAAAAAAACATATAAAATACATGGATAATAAGGGAGACCCAAACATTTATACGAGAGATGTTCCCAAAAGCAAACAAATTAGCCGAACCATTACCATTTTGACGTTTTGCGTGCGATTTGATAGCGTCCTTTCATGGTCCTTCCCATACAGGACGCGAGACAAACTGATTGAGAGTTCACTCGGTGTTCAGACGATTCACTTCGCTCTCTTCCGCGCGCATGCGCGCGCAAGTGAAGGATGCCGAAGGAAAATATCCAACATTGTTCGATCGGTTCACTTGAAGATTTCATTCGGCAGTGTTCGGCACTTTCCATTCATTTCATGTTCAGACGTGTCATTCCGAGTAAACTAGGCCGAATGAAATGCGGAAATGAGCGATTAGTGAAACGTCTGAATGGCGCTTTAGAGATAACAGAAGGGCGCGGGTTCCGGTCGAGACCGAAAAACGCGATTTTTTCGGTATACTGGCAACTTATAAAATGTGCCAATATCTCTAGAGGAGCGCCATTTCATCATGCTTCCCCCCTCCTTCAGTCGGCTCGAGGCAGCCAAAGTGTTAAGTTTTGTGGTGCGTTTTTAAACAGTCCAAATTTATCGTAAAATTGTGAGATATTCGATCTTACCCCCATCATAAATATCTACAGATACAGGTAAGATATCGAACTGGTTTCATGTACATTGTGTATTAATTTTAAATAAAATGTGGTTAAAGAAGACTCCAGTACATAATCTGCTTCGGTTTTGGCTGTAGCTTTCTTTTCGATCTTCCCCCTTGATATTTTTTTCGATTTCCATACAAAAAGCCACAAATACCCAAACTAAGAGGTACGAACTGTGTTCATTTTCGGTGGTTTTATTGCTTTACTCCTTCGAAACTAAGCGTCATTTATTTTGTTCTAATTAAAAAATGGGTTCATTTTCTATGATCCTGGGTTTATTTCCAAATTGTGACCATATTTTTTTCTGATTTTTTGTTTCACATTTTCGATTGCGAGTCGCTAATGTTGTCTTCAGTTATTAAAAAAAAAGCTGTCTGTACAAGTTACCCGAATACCTTATTAATTAATATAAACACGTTTGATGGAGTGATTCATAATTTTTTGCTATGTTGGCATTTAAAAAATATCTTCAAACCTTATTTCCATACACTTTGAGAACACTATGCCGATCTTACCCCGCAAGGGGAAAGACCGGAATACTAAAATTATAAATGGCCTGTTTTTCTTGTATGGATAAACAATTAAAAGGTTACACTTGCTAATTTGGCAAAAAAGGTAAATCGAAGTACTTTGTTTCGTAAATCTTATGGCTAATATGTTTAATTGCAATTTTAAAATGAATTCCGGTCTTGCCCCACGAATTTCCGATGTTACCCCACACTGAAAAATAATTTACAGAAAGTTTTAATTGGCAGTTTTTAGGTGTTTTACTGTGCGTTTCTCCATAAATAAAAATTTACCAGCATAAATAAGAGCTTAAGATGACATAATAAAATTCAAACTTTTGCATGGACACCGTAGATTCTTCAATAAAAAAATCTAAAGTGGACAAATGTTCATCTCATCAAAAAACCACACGGTCTTACCCCAACGCACCTTACGCTCAAACAATTTAATAACATATTTTTTAATTAAACTAAATGAAGAACGCTTACAATAAAACAACTCTAAAAGATTACTTCAAAAAATGTCTTGAATAACTTTGGTTCCTTCTTTCGTTTTGTTGTGGTGATAATTATCTCGAGGTACGGTGGTGGAACTATATTGTGAATGAGTTGTATGCTCCTCCGCAGAGATGGTAAGTGATTGGTTATCCTTTTCCTAGCATCCATTATTTATCCTACACATATTATCAACCAATTTTAGCAAAAACCATTTCGTCTCTTTTCAAATAGACAGTCCATATCTAAGTGCATCTGAAGCTGTAATTTGTAAGAAATTTCGAATGCAACAGCCCCATAAAAATATATTAAAAATGTTCGTAGTCATCAATGCCTTTTTATATACTTAATTTACAAAGTAATTGGTTAGAGTTTATATATTTTAAAATCACCTTCGAGTCTGCTGACTTTTTAAGAAATATTTCGAGAGCTCTTTTAACAGAGCAATATTTGGTAAGTACGTGAAACTAAAGCCTGTGTATTTTCGTAATGTGCACTCTTAAAACAATAACAAAGAGTTAATAATTAATAAATAATGAATATCGTGTCTTGACAATATAATTTTATTATTTATGGGCATTAATTATGTTTGTTTTATGATTTAACCCTACATTTGGTTTATATTAGACAACATAACAAGTTTTTTTTTTTAATTTTTTAAAAAGAAAGACAAACATTCCCGGGTTACGAATAACCCAACAATATTTGAAAATCTCCTACTACCACCACACTAAGCGGAAGATGTTGCTTGTGTTGTGATGGAGGACTTAGCCAGCCGAGGAATCGAACACGGAACGCCTGGGTGGGACCCAAACGCTGTACCCACTCAACCACTGACCGGTCATTTTTGTTATATCTACACTTACTGTAATGTATTTGTTATCGGGCTATTGTTGACCACGATAAACACTATTTGATATTACTACTATATTACTCCTAAAGAGGCCCAATATCTCACTTTACGGATAGTTACTTTTAGGTTATTTATAATAAATAATATCAAACTCGTAGGTACTTTGGTACACTAAACATTATTGCAGATGTAATCAGTTAGTTGGGGGGCCCAAGGTGGATCCAAACCATTTTCATGTTCCGTTGCAACTATTCGTGTATTACAAAGGAACCTTTGGCGAAATTCGCTGATGCATATTGGATAAAAACCGTATGTATGTTCGGATTGCACTTATTAATGTTCTAGAATGAAGTCTTTTAAAACCCACAAGTTTACGCAAAGTGGAGAAAAACCGTATTCATGTTCCGACTGCAACTATTCATATTCTCGAAAAACATATTTAAAAGTACATAAGGTGACAGATAGTCGAGAAACACTTTCATATGACAACTCCACTATCCATGTACTACAAAGGGATAAATGGCAAATTCATGTTCCGACTGCAACTCTTCATGTTCTCGAAAGGCATTTTTAAAAATAAGTTTACAAATCATATCTGAACACAAGTTTAAAAAAATGTGTGGTCATCAAATACGATAAAATTTTATAATTTTTTAAAGTAATTTAAATAAAAATTTTTGGTGATTCAAAATTTTTTTTTTCATTAAAACTCAAATAATGATTAGTTCTGTACGCAATATGCAAAAATATACTCGTGATAAAAACAAACAGAAAAAATCAACATCGTGTTGCAAACGTCGTGATAACCGTGAATTTTACTGTTCGATTTAAGAGGACAGGCTTTTTATGCGAATAGCGCAAAACAGTTCCAATTGCCCTTGTGGAATTGTGACATTTTAATATGTGTTGTGAGACTAAAGAAGAGGGGGAAGAGGATAATAACAAAGTACCTTGGTTTTTTAGATCTCATCACCATACATAACTGAGGAATCAAACCAAAAATATGAATATTCTTAATGTGTTTTTTATCATCACGAATATAGGTAATGGGCATTAAAATCGCTTGGAAAACAGAATCTAGAAATGAACGATTTAAGTGAAAAAAATGTTTTTAATTTATTTTGTGAACAATTTATAAGAAAGAAACACAGATAATCAAGATAAATTGTCAAAAATAATCTAAGTTATAAAACAGTATTTTTTTAAGTTGTTAATTTTATGCGTTCTTAATTTTCCAAATAAAAAAAAACATTATTTAGTTGTTTGGGCTTATTTTTTATATATAATAATTATTATTAAGTTAATATTTATTAAGTAATTATTATTTCTTGATTAATAAACTAATGTTTCAGACAAGATTTTTTTATGCATATCACAAAGGGTAACAATTATTATAAGCAATAATTATCAGCCTGAAACACTCATCCACATTGAAAAAATCTTCCGAGAAAAGATACATATCGCCGACGGCACTCGAACCCGCACCCCTTTGATTGTCGGTCAAGAGCTCTACCATCAAGCTACGGCGGGTTACCTCCTATCTGCCAAATTATTCAATATATACCTAGTGTTTCATTCAACAATTATCGCTTATTACATTTTTTCACTTGCAAACAACCAACTTTATTTTTATATGGGAAAGGCATGTAAGTGCTAAATCTCCCACTAGGTGGCATCGAGACATATTATGCCTACATTTTTGGTGAAATAATTTAACTCGTCAAATATTGATTATTTTTTAAATTGATAAACTAATGTTTAAGACAAGATTTTTTATGCATAGCACAAAGGTTAATAATTATTATAAGCAATAATTATCAGCCTGAAACACTTATCCATATTGAAAAAACTTCCCGAAAAAAGATTCATGCCGCCAACGGGACTCGAGACTCTAGAGCTCCTGACCGGCAATCGGAGGGACATGGGTTCGAGTCCCGTCAGCGGCATGTATCTTTTCTCGGGAGGTTTTTCCAATATGGATAAGTGTTTCAGGCTAATAATTATTGCTTATAATAATTGTTACACCTAGTAAGTAGATTGGATGTTGTAGAAATGAGTTATCTGAGGTAACTATATGTATGATAAAATCTTGTAAAATCGTGTAGGAAATCTGGAAATTCCCAAAGAAAGGGACAATTATATGGATTTGGTATGTAGAGCGAATAAACGAAGAAATGAGTGTAAGGAGAACATATGACTCGAATGTGAATGGCAGAAAAAACAGGGGACGCCCAAGGAAGACATGGCATGATCATGTGAAACAAATAGACCGGTCAGTGGTTGAGTGGGCATAGCGTTTGGGTGTTAGGCGTTCTGTTTTCGATTCCTCGGCTGGCGTAGTCCTCCATCACAGCACAAGCAACATCTTCAGCTTAGTGTGGTGGTAGTAGGAGATTTTCAAATGTTGTTGGGTTATTCGTAACCCGGAAATGTTTGTCTTTCTTTAAAAAAATAAATAAAAAAATAAATTTAAATACTTGAGTCAAGCTATTTCAAGAGTCTGAATCACATAAAAGATGATGTATGAATGAGATTGAGGCAAATAATTTATGCAAAAACCAAGTTGTTTGGCGGGCTGCCCTGTCTGCCTATACCGGCAGCGAAACGGCGTGACAGTTAATTTTTTTTTACCATTACTAGAATATATCTTTCTGCCTTGTTCTAAATACACTCAATTATCAGCAGAGAAATAAGCAAATTATTTTTTCTTATTAATCGACAATTCGAACAACACTCTTAATATGTCTGCAAACAATGCTATAAGTGCTCACGGAAAATATTTTTGGTTTTAGTCAAATTGGCTTCAATCTATCAAAATGTGGCGACTTCCTTCTATTAACCTGGTGTTTTTAATCGTTGCAGTTTGTGCTGGTAAGTTGTTTTTTTAAATTATATTTTCCTTTAAATTTGAAATGAAAACAGCAACAAGATACAGTTCAACTAATTTATAAATCTCACTATGAGTTGAAGTCATCGACCAACGAAGTCTATGTTAAAAATGACTTTTTCTCAAATCGGTTTTGATTTCGATTCTGTGGATCGTGACCCCTATGGTGGAAAAGGCTCCTCCACTCCCAATTTCATTTATAATTACTTTTCATAACAACAGTAGATAAGTACTTCAATAAAGGAACAATTAATATTATCATATTAATTAGTTTTTTTTTAATAAGGAAGTTCAGCAAATGCTCTTATTTTCAAACTAAGAAAAGAAAATGCATAAATTTAACGAAAAAAGAAAAAAGCTGACACTTGTTCAGGTTTCTTTGGAGGCAGACTCCTCATCAATGATCAAACGTGACCTTTTTGATTTCTAAATTGTAGCATCATGCTTTGAAGTCAATCGACTTTTTTGCAATTCACATTATGTTGAACAAGCTTCTGCCGCGACTTCGTCTGCGTAAGATTAGTACTTCGAGTAATCTATTTTCTTTTCCTAGGTCCCATCTACGTTTATACCAAAATTCTTAACCTATTTATTTAAAATATCTATAATTCTTTATTCGATTCAAAGTATTAGGCGAGTACTTCAAATAAATTCAGTAATTTAAATATTTTCCAAAATAGAATTTTGATTTAACAATCATTGTTTAGCAAAATGTCCAAATTTTGACGTTTTCTATTAAACTAAAATTATTATTTTCAATATATTGAAAATAAATAGCTAGCTTCATAAATTATAGCCAATATGTTATTCTAATGTATGAGCTATATTATTGTTAAGTTTCATTAAAATCCATTCATTAAATTTCGATTTAAAGAGTAACAAACATACATACATCCATACAAACTTAGACATTTATAATATTAGCAAGATTTATATGTAAAGTAAAGTGACTTTCTCACAAGAGGCCTTTTTTCGGAATTCAAAATGGCGTGAAACAAGGTTTCTATTTCTGATTGGAAATCAGATTCCCTTTGGGAACGTAAGGCTGGAATCAGACGGTTCACTCGAGTGAAGGTTTACGCCATGTTTTTTCGGCCTAATCGTCCATCTTCGTTTCATTCCATTTTCAGACGGCGCTATAGAAATAAGCGTTCACTCGTCCATTCCCACCACAGCGTCGCCGAGCGAGGTCAACCGCGCTGGAATTCGTTTGATTTCCAGCGCGGTCCGGCCCCGAATTTTAAGGAAAAACATGTCAGATGCATCGATTTTTACGCAATTTTGTTGACACAATTAAATAAAT
Source organism: Limnephilus auricula (assembly GCA_951813805.1). Lineage (NCBI taxonomy): Eukaryota > Metazoa > Arthropoda > Insecta > Trichoptera > Limnephilidae > Limnephilus > Limnephilus auricula. Next base: position 13,289,442 of record OX638414.1, on the reverse strand, counting down.
AAAACATTATTGTTTCGTCTTATAAAACTTTTTATTTTTTATGACATAATAACACAATTTGATTTTACTTTTTTTATTACGAACATTTTCCTACAAATTAATAATCTTACATATATTAAAAAACATATAAAATACATGGATAATAAGGGAGACCCAAAAATTTCATCCCCACGGATTTGTAAAAGAGAATCTTTCTCTCCGCTGTTGGCTCTGGTCACAGCGACCAGTGGCGCCCGTTAAATTAAATCAAAAATAAAGCCTACAGTTAATTTTGAATCTGCATATCTCGTTATTTTCACGCTAACAGTCAACCATTGGACTATCGACATCTGGAAGCCATTTATATAGTGTGTAGGCGAAGGAGTTCAGAGATTTTATCCCATATTTTTAGTGTGTGTAGAACGCGGATTTTATTGTTATTTCGAGTATTGTGGTTGTGGATGTCTCGATTGTAAAGTTGCTTGATGTTAGTGTGAGTTGATTGTTGAGTAATTTGTGTTAATTTAAATTAAAAGAGATTATACTATTAATTTATTCAGGTTCATTGTCAACCACACCGGAGCAGCAGTCAACGACAGAACCAATCACGACAGGAATAAGCCCGACATCACCACCGACATCGACCACATACCCTCCAACAATTTCCACGTATTGTAAGTCCATATATATATTAGGGATTGTGAATTATTTCAACTTTTGAATTCAGAAACGCCTGGGGTCTCAAAAGTTGCGTCTTACAAAGAAAATGAGAACTGCGTATAATTTTTTTTTTTTTAATGGTTATTCGCTAGCTAAAATGCATTTAAAATCAAACCTAAATCACGTGTTTTTAAATTATGGTAATTAATATTTTTTTCACAATATTTACTGTTGTCATAACATGTTACCATTAAATTTTGGGCATCCATTATTTTTTTATTCGTTTTATTTAGTTCAAAATTTTTGGAGTAGTTATTGTTTAGTATCTCGATTTTATCCAGAAAAAGTGTTAGTTTCCCAATTTATATTTTTAACAAAAGCATCACATATGTTAAAAAAAAAATATTGTTCTTTGGACCACAGTTATGGAATAAAAATTACGTTTGCAAAAAAATTAAAACATGGACCATTTGTTTTATTTTTTTCCCGAATAACGAAATCTAATTTTGTTCAAAACTTCCAGCCATTTTAGCGAGCTAATGGTGAACAACAATTTCATTTATTTTTACATTTTCCAATAGCTACAGATCATACGCAACATTTGAGACCCCAGGCGTTTAAAAATAAGGCATTTTTTTTCTCTCCGTGGAGAGCGACACACGCTCATATATAATATTGAACCATTCTTATAGTTAGACTGATCAATGTTTTGATCACGATACAGTACTTAACTGTTTTGAAGTCGTTAGTCGCTTTATTAATAAAAAAATATTGTCATATTTTGACAACAATGCAATCCGTGGTTTCGGAAATAGTGCCATATTTCAAAAGGCGCTCGAGTACACAACAGCCGGCGGCTGACGGCCGGCGTAGTCCAGCGGTAGAGCGTTAGACTCCCATTCCGAAGGCCGCGAGTTCAAACCCGGCGTGCGCAAATAAATTTTATTTAATTGATTTGTGTTATTTCACAATTAATTATTTAAAATAATATATAGTATGTTTGCGGAACGTTCCCAAGTGGAAGATACTCCTAGTATCGCCCTGGTGTAAGACTTTAGAAATGGCTTTAGCCGTGTTTAGTGAGTAGATCTGAATAGCCAGGTACTTCCCCACCTTCCTCTTTCTCGTCTCCTTCAATTCCCCACTTACCTTCAGCCTCATAACATACCCCAATTGGGGATGCCATAGTCACACTGGATCCGGACGGGAGCAGTTGGAACTCTTGTGAACTCTTCTCTCACTATAAAAAAAAGAAGTTTTTCTTCATTCTTCACTGTTTTTCATAAACTTGTTACTAATGTATATTATTTTCTTTCTTATGTTTTTATATAATTCTATTATTTTTTCACTCATCAAATTTTAATACTGCACTATGTCTGTATATAAAAAAACGTACATATGTTAATGGCACTAGAGCCGTAAATTCTAAATAAATAAATAATCAGAAAAGATACTGAATTATCTTTCTGACTTATTCCTGAACTACCGTTAATTATAGTTTATTTATTTATTTATTTTTATTTATATATTACAAACAATACAATACAAGATGATCCTTTGTCTGTCCAACTGGGAAGGATTCCCGTTTCAGGACAGCCAAATTGTGTTTTAGTACATATTCTTACAATGGAAAGGAATGGCGATTCTGTCAAGACAAATTTTGAGAACATTAGTAGTTGCATTTGTAATGACGGGATTGTTTCTTTTTCCTTGAAAGAATCGCCAAGATGTAATTATTTTACCAGGGTCATTTTGGATAACATTAGTAATTTCATACAGAACAGATGAATGGTTTCTTTCGGGAGATAACAAGTAGATTGAGATTCGTTCCAGGGCATTTTGGAGAACATTTACAATTGCATAGTTAGAATTTCCACATTTATAAGCTAGTATAAGACATAATATTATGAATTCTAAAGTACTACATTTTTTTTGAAATTCCTAAGATATAGAAATTATACATTACTAAACCAGAATATATACTGTATGACACATGAATTTCCAATTTATTAATATAGAGGATTTCAATACTTAAATTTTTGAATTAAAGTTAAATTGTTTATTTTTTAGTTAAAGAACCCTGTGAACGACTGTGCGCAATATTCTGTGACGAAAGAGATGCTCCATGCCATCTAGATTTCGGAGAACAAAAATGTTACTGTAAGTATCACACAAATTTAAAAAACTTATTTTTCATTATCACCTTTCCCATCTCATAATCGGGTCAGGGACCCGTCGCCTAGATAAGATGCCTCCAGGCGTCCCTGTCCAGAGGCCCTAGAACGCTTGCTCTATAACGATCGGTAGGATAACTATCGGTAACTTCTCATCGTTCCCTAGGACAACTGCACATCGCTAACGTACAAACGACAGTTGATATCGAATATATTAAGGACACTTAGTCATTGTGAACTGTCATCTATTCGTTTGCGATCTGCAGTTGTCCTAGGAAATGATGAGAAGTTACCGATAGTTATCCTACCGATCGTTATAAAGCAAGCGTGCTAGGGCCTCTGGGCTACTTAATCGGCCTCTGTCCAAACCTCTGGGTTTAGCGGTCTTTAGCACATTGAAATTAAAATTTACAGGCGTTTTACTAAGCACGACTGCACTCTTGATAGCCAGACCGATATGTATTTATTTATTTACTCCTATTAAGGCTTTTATATATATATATAACAATATTTACAAAATTATACTCGTAAACAGTGCAGGAAAATACTGTTCAAGCACAAAAATAAATATAAAGTAAAAATTAATATTGAATTTGATCCACACAGTATATAGAGTACAACATATTAAAAAAATCCAAAATGGTTTTTTCCTTTCAGCTGACAAAATACAGTTAATGTTTGATTAGTCAATTTAAATAGCTTTATCAAACTATTCCACATACATATCTTAAAAATTAACTATTATACATATAGAATGAACCTCATAATTTGGGGACCAAACCGTGGAATTGTATTCTATATGACTCCTTACTTGTGACATATATAATGTTTTTACAGTATTGACATTATTGAAATCACTAGATACCCTTAAAATAAATCCCACATTTTCAAAGCTTTATTGGTTATTATTTCTATATGCTTGATAAAGTTGAGTTTCGTGTCAAACCAAATACCCAAGTCATTAATTTCCGAGACAGATACTAACGACACATTGTTAATAGAATAATCAAAAAATATTTGATTCTTTATTCGATAAAACCTCATAATTTGACATTCGCTTATGTTAAGTTGCAAGCGGTTATCATGACACCATATAACAAATCTCAACAAGTTATTTGACAATATATGGCAATCGTTAATGTTTCTGATTGCTTTGAATAATTTCAGGTTGTCTGCAAACATTGATACTTGAATATCATTAAAAATTTCTTCAAACTTCGCAAAATCACTTTGTGGCGTCATTTTTAATTAAATTAAAACAAATAACTTTGTTTAAACCACTAATATATTCAACCATTTAATATAACCATTGTAACGATTGTAACTTTTTTTATATTGGAAAGACTTCTAGAAATTTTAATGTTAGAGTTAAGGAACATCTAAGGTGTTTAAATAATAATTATTATTCTGAATTTGCCAACCACCTTTTAGAAACAAATCATTCTTTTGATATAAATAAAGGGTTAAAAATTTTACACACAAACTCAACAGATTTACAATTAGCAAACTTAGAAATTTTAGAAATTAGAAAAAGTGTTAATAGTAAATTAAATATTATTAATAACCAAATATTTTTTTAAAATAGCCATCTCTTAAATTTATTTTCTTATTAATAGTATAATAAAACAAATTTAAAACTTTTTCCACTTTTAATTTATTGACCGTAACCGGTTTCAGCTTGTCAAAGCCATCTTCAGACTGGTGAAAAATATTCTTAACCTAGGGATTTTATACAAAACATATTAGGGAGGGGGGAAGGAGGGGGCGGGGGGGAGGGAGGGGTGGTCTACAGGGATTATATTCAATTATGGATTTTATTACATTTGTTGTTAAGTGGTATTGAGTGTCCAACTATCTAATTATTTTTTTGGTTATTCCCAGTAGGCTAATTACATAGGGTTTATAGCTTACATACTTTAGTATTGTTTGGGAAATACCTTACAGTAATGTGAATTATTAGCACCTTACAGTAATGTGAATTATTAGCACCTATTATTATTACAAGTAATGTGAATTATTAGCACCTATTTTTATTGTTGTCAAGTCTATTATAAATTTCAATCTTTATTATATTTATGATGTTATGGAATTTTTTGATTAAACAATTGATTTTATAAAGGGGGATACGTTGGAGTAGGATTATTCTTATAATCTACCTAATACAAACAAAGTACATATTTTACTTGGAACATATATGATAGAAAATTACAATGGATACAATATTATAAAAACAATAGCAAAGAACAATGGATACAAAAGCGAAACCATTGATAGTTTATTAAAGAAAAAGAATAAAAAAATTACATTAGCAATCATGTCACAAGGCCTCGTAAATAAAAATGAAATCACAAAACAATGGGTTAAAATTCCTTATATTGGCGAAATATCCACAAAAATATCTCGATTAACTAATAACGATAAATGTAGAACAGCATTTTATAATGTAAATTCTCTAGGGAGAATTTTAATTAATAATAAAGATAAGAGAGAAAAACTGGAAAACTCAGGCGTTTACCAAGTGAACTGCTCTAATTGCCCGTCATATTATATAGGCCAAACGGGAAGATCATTCAAAACCCGTATAAAAGAACATTTCACAAATTGGGTGAATGATAAAGGTGAATTGTCGAATGTAGCGTCACACCTATTAGAAAACCAACATTCGTTTGATAAAGACAGAGATATTAAAGTCCTCCACACTTGTAATAAGGGTCATAAACTTGATAAACTAGAATCATTAGAAATAACCCGCCTAACAAAAAAAGTAGACCCTATATTTGTAATGAATAAGAAATTAGAATCATTTGCAAAATCTCCACTATTGTATCCATTGTAATTTTCTATCACATATGTTCCAAGTAAAATATGTACTTTGTTTGTATTAGGTCCATTATAAGAATAATCCTACTACAACGTATCCCCCTTATAAAATCAATTGTTTAATCAAAAAATTCCATAACATCATAAATATAATAAAGATTGTAATTAATAGTAGACTTGACAACAATAAAATTAGGTGCTAATAATTCACATTACTTGTAAGGTATTTCCCAAACAATACTAAAGTATGTAAGCTACCAACCCTATGTAATTAGCCTACTGGGAATAACCAAAAAAATAATTAGATAGTTGGACACTCAAGACCACTTAACAACAAATGTAATAAAATCCATAATTGAATAAAATCCCTGTAGACCACCCCTCCCTCCCCCCGCCCCCTCCTTCCCCCCCTCCCTAATATGTTTTATATAAAATCCCTAGGTTAAGAATATTTTTCACCAGTCTGAAGATGGCTTTGACAAGCTGAAACCGGTTACGGTCAATAAATTAAAAGTGGAAAAAGTTTTAAATTTGTTTTATTATACTGGAATTCCACCACGAATTATCAGTTTCATAAATAGAAATATTTTCTTATTAATAATTATATTTAAAATAATTTATTTTTGTTGTTTAAACATCTTTATTATGTTTTGATAATTTATATAATGTAATTTTTCATATTTTAAAATAATTTTTATATTTAATTTTAAATAATTGTTTTTTACGATATTTTTTAATTAATTAATCACCTCTCTCTATAATATTTTTGTCCATAGTTCTTTTTAATCTGTTCTTTTTAGTCTATACTTGTTTGTTTATTTTGTTATTGATGTCATTACTACCCTGACGAAGAAACCATCGGTTTTGAAACATGTAGGTAAATGTGATTTTATTAGTGGTTTAAACAAAGTTATTTGTTTTGATTTAATCATTAAAAATATTTAACACATCATTGACAAATAATAAAAACAGGATTGGACCTAAATGTGACCCTTGGGGAACCATGTTGTACCATTAATTTTAACAGCCAGTAATCTGTTGATCAAGTAACTATTTAACCACTTATGTAGTGAACCACCACCTTATATACCAATACCTTATATTGACAGGAAAAAAATAAGAAATCGATATTCGATGTAATTTGGCGAATCCATCTATGGATTGACATTTCAAAATATCAAACGGATACGTAAAAATTACATGCATTAATTAATTCACAATTTCGAATACAAATCAATTTTTAACTAGCTGACCCGGCAAACTTCGTACCGCCTCAGAATCGATAAATGCTGTATTAAATTTATTAGCTGAAATAAATTAAGTTTTTATTATGTTAAAATAAATAGGTACCTACTCTAAGTTCAAAAAATGAAATTGAGCTGTTGACTAAGCACGAAATGTTCGGCACACTACACCATTGACAGTTCGAATTGATTCAAATTATGTCGACCAACGAACATTATTTGAAAAGCCGTTCCATACAAAATATATGAAAAAATTAATTTTCTTCATGATTATTTTTCCCGTGATTTTTTCAGATGTTTTAATATTTATTCTGTTAATCGGGACGGAGACAAATCCAACAAATCAAAGATCATAAAAATCGGTTCAGCCGTTCTTGAGTTATAAATGGTGTAACTAACCCGACTTTGTTTTATATATTAAGATTTATATTGGAGCTTCACTCGTACTTTTTGAGACTAAACGGGAGTTAGTTAGTTAATGAGGTATTTAGTCATAATTCAACACTTTTGTTTCTCCAAGATAGAACCGAATAATTTTATTGCATCTCATATGAATAAATGAAGTCTACGGATTGTGTACACGATTTCTTTTAATTCTAAGAGCATCGTCAGTTCACCTCCATTCATTAACAAGCCGGCTGTTATATTGCAAAAGTTATAATTTTATAATTTTAAACAGGTTCGGCATCAACACCAATAACATTTTCACCGTCACCACCAACAACATATCCACCGTCACCACCAACACCGACAACTTCACCACCAACACCGATAAGTAAGTCTAACCTCCAAATTAACTATATATATATGTATGAACCCATATATATGTTTTATTTATTAATTTTTTTCATTACACAATGTATTCACAGATATCGGAGAACTTCGAATGTCCAACTAGGAAGGATTCAAACTTAAAACACACACATATTTTATTACAAGAATAAAAAGTAATAGAAAAGTTACTTACACCCCGCGTATTTGTCGCTTCGTATAAAAATAATTAATAAAAAATCTCTGATTCCGGTAGTTATCTTTTATATTTGAATATAAAGCGTGGTATTTTTTTTCTTCAGATCACATTTCTCGATATGGCAGTAGGAGAGATAAAACGATTTCGTTAGGACTTGTTTGTGATTGATTTGTTTCCGAAAGTAAATAAATTAGTTTGAGGGTTAAAAAAAAGTACCCATATACTTTTAGAATCGCTCTAGTCACACTGGCTCTGGGCAGTGGAGCAGTGGCCGGTGGCGTAGCTAGGCGGGGGGGGGGGGTCCCATCGGGTGACACCCGACCGTGAAAAAACAACTTACGAAGGTAGAATATTGACAAAAAAATATTTTAAACATGAACACTGACTGTTATTTATATTATCGTAGCTCTATGGCTTGGTCGGTTGGGGATTCCCCAACATTCTGTTGTTTTATTTTAGTTCCTAGATCTAACTATTGCTCGGTTGGGGATTCCCTAAAAACATTCCTTGCTTGTCACCTATGTCATTATCATTTATTTTATACATCGTGATTGACGTGAACTAGTGAAGTCAATTGATTGACGTGAATTAGTGTAAAAGTTGATAATCTGTTGTGTTGTGTTTTTAAAAGTGTTGAAAGACATTTTTCAAAAAACTCGTTCTTCTTTTGTCATATATCTAACTTTCAATTTCATACATTAATATGGAGGAATGTATGATAAAACAGTACCACAACTACAATAATATTGTAAATTGAGACTATTCTTTATTTATCTATTCTATTACTCTATTACGTACTTCAAGATTATTGGATTTTAAAAAATCTTAACAGTTTTCATTCTTGTGGTGATCCGCAACGGGTGCCACGTATGCTAGCTACGTCACTGCAGTGGAGTATTGCCTGTTGCGCGGCAGTGACAAAAATAAATGTGTTTACATAAATACATTGTTTGAATCGTTTCTGTTTCAGTTGTAGAGGAGTCCTGTGAGTTTCTGTGTCGTGCTATCTGCGGAACCTCTCCGTGCCATCTTCACTTTTCTAATCACGATTGTGATTGTAAGTTGTACTAATAATTAAACAAAAAAATATTTAAAGTGACTTATTTTTGGGGTGGTACGCCGTGTTTCGTTACTTTCTTCTTTAGCCAAAGTTTTGGCAAGCGTGCTCTCGGGAAGATCCAAAACGCATAGAGCACGCCAAATTATGGAGTCAATTGAAATACACAAGAAATCTCGTTGATATCAATAAGGACGACGGGGATAAGCTCAATATTCCTTGGTATCGGTAATTGACGGCTAAACCAAAACTAAATGCAGAAAATCATTTACATTCTATACCAAGTCATAGAGATTTAAGCTGGCAATACGGTTTAGTAATCATACATAAGCACCACATTCTTCGATTACACATCTGCCTTGACGATGGACACTGTAATGCTATCCAAAACATTAGCTAAAAAAGGAGGTAGTTTGACATGGCACAATACCCCAAAAATAACATAGTTTTATCGAGTAGTTTGGGGTTCCAGCCCAGAGGTGGCACGCAAAATAAATGGTTGGCAGGGTTAATCTAATGATTAGATTGATATCTTCAGGCTTTTTGTATGGGGCGACTTTCGACACTATTTTTTTTTTTTTTTTAAAAAGAAAGACAAACATTCCCGGGTTACGAATAACCCAACAACATTTGAAAATCTCCTACTACCACCACACTAAGCGGAAGATGTTGCTTGTGTTGTGGTGGAGGACTTAGCCAGCCGAGGAATCGAACACGGAACGCCTGGGTGGGACCCAAACGCGATGCCCACTGAACCACTGACCGGTCAAATGGCAACAAAACCATGGCTATGGCAACAAAAGCTGTAATTGACGTCATACGCCAAAGACGAGGATAGAGGAAATTCAAAATGCCACTCAGTTCTTCTACGGACATTCTAAGTTATCAATGGGATGCGAGGAGTTGACGTCATAATGACGTCACGCGTCTTTTTCATTCGGTTGGCCATTTTGTTCGGAGTTACACATACTAATGGAATATTTATTGGGGAGGGTGCTATAACTATATTTAATAATTCTTCTATGATTTAAAATAGGTCCAGGGGAACCAGCACCTCCAACAATGACACAAACCCCACCGTCAACAACCGCACCAACAACAACAAAGACGACGAAGAAGATAACCCATTGTCCACCTCCACCTCCCCCCGCTTGTAATCAGAAGCCAGCCAATAAGAAACATAATAAATTCCATTTTTTTAACCTTACTGTGTAAAATACATTTTGCATCCACATTATAAATTATACAAAAAACATAATATATATTTGGTGCACATTGAATTACATATTTATTTATTTTCATGTACACCGCACAAAAGTGCCATTAACGTACTTAAATTAATGTAATATAAATAGTAAATCAATACAAATAATTTTACAGTAATTGTAAAGTAAAAAGTAATAAGTCAAAAGTATTAAGTACCTACAAAGCGTCGCTCTAGTTCGTTTTTGTCCAACAGACCATTTTTCGTAAAATTGAGTTAAGAACGATTGACCAGCGGCTGAGAATAAAAGTTTTAAAATGCTTGTAACTGAACAGGAAGGTTCCAATTAGAAAGATCGATTATTCCCCGTATGAATTTTTTAAAATAAAAAAAATAATATTGATGTACTTCATTAAACACTTACTGTAATATATTCCATATACCTACATTCAAGTAAGCAATAAAAATGCTCAAAATGTACGATGAAATATTATTAAATATCGTGTAATTCTTATAAGTATTTTTTGATCATAATTATTTATGATATTTCAAAAATGTCTAAACAAAATAAGTGTGTAAAAAACTTTGAAATATTTTAGTTTGTAAGACCTTAAATAAAAAGAAAAACTGAGGTATTTTTGTCGCAAAACACGTTCTCGGGTTTATTTTTTAACGATTTTAATGTAACTAAAATTAAAATACTGAAAACTGTGTTTACTAGTGTATGTATTTTTAATTTTTTGTTTGATTATATGATTTGAAATTTGTGCTGTTTAATAGAATATATCGTTTGAAAATTGAACAAATCTGTCAAAGACCAACGGTATAACCTTATTATATTAAAAATAAACTTAGTTTTTCCAAATTTTAAAAATACATGTACCAGATAAAATAACAATCTTTCAAAATAAATGTATGTGTTTTTGTAAAAAAGACTCAATACGTCTAGAATTTGATTTAAGAAGGACTTATTTCCGGTATTCTCTGGTAATACCCTCTTAAGTACTCGTATGCAGTTGTTTTTAAAAAGCCTTTATTTATACGATACTCGTTCAAAAAAATTATAAAAAAATATTTAAGAGGTTTTTATTACGCACTTTGTCTTACGTCGTCCAAAATGTATGTGCTTTTATCGTAAAAATACTTTAAAGCACCATTACTCCCGATTTACGTTTTGGTCTGTTGGATAAAAACGAACTGAAGCGACGAAAGGTAAGAAATAATTTTTAGTTGAAGGTGAAATGTATAAATATTAAAAAGAGATACAAAAATACTCAGTATATAATAAACAATATAAAAACGTGAAAGGGTAAAAAGGTAAAGAATTAAGTAATGCTCTTAGTAGGAGACAAAACATATAAATAATTTAGCTAAACTACCGAGAAAATCGTATACGGTGGAACTTCGTATAACGAGCATAATTCATTCCGGAATCTTACCTGTTTTGTGAAACACTCGTTAAGCGAAACAATTTTTCCCATATAATGCATCAATGCAAAAAGGATGATGCGTTCCATGCCAAAAAAAATACTCGACCTTTTTTAAATTTCTAACGTTTATTCATTTAACTGTTCGATCATTTAAAATTCCACAATATATCTCACATTGGAGAAACACCTTTTGTATGTTCCGATTGCAATCATTCATGTGCTAGAAAAGAGACTTTAAAAACCCACAAGTTTATTCACTGCGGAGAAAAACCATAATCATGTTCTGACTGCAACTATTCATGTTCTCAAAAGGAACATTTAAAAGTCCACAAGCTGACTTACAATAGAGAAAAACGGATATTTGGAACAATACAAGCAGAGAAAAACCTTTTATGTATTCCGATTGCATTTATTCATGTTATAATAACGTGCTAGCGGAATAAATGCTAATCAGACACTGACGCACTGGCGCGGAAATCCCGGCTCTCAAGTGAGTGACGTAAAGATCGTCACTCGTTATGCTAAATTCGTCATGGAAGCTTTTTTCACAATCTATTTTGCTCGTTATGCGAATTACTCGTTATGAGAGATTTCACTCTACGAATATAATAATAATCGGTAGGTATTATGGAGTATGACAGTGCAATTTTATAACTTTTACATTGTGCAAGAACTTGTAGGTAATATTATGGTTAGAAACATTTTTATTGTAGTAAAAAAAAAACATCTTCGTGTTTGTTACGCAATCATAAAAAGAAGTGAAAACATAGATTAGGTGGTGGACTATTGGATGTGTTCAGAACACCAGAACATGTGTTCAGAACACCAGAAAAATACTTGTTTCGGACTCATTATTTGTTGGCGCATTTCGATGTAAACCATTCTCATGTCCCAAGTTCAGTTATAGAATTCTAGTTGCAGACTATATGCTGCTAAAATCGGAAGAAAATCTTTTTCGCGTTCTGTGTGTAGTGTCGAACCTGGGGACCCGCTCACAGATTAACTCTAAAGTTAAAATAAGTTTTTTCCAAATGCCGGATAAAATGTTAAAATGTAACTATAAAATAATGCCATCACTGGACCCAGTTCACTTTTAAATTAAAACCAGTTTTGTGTTCAGAATGTTTTGATAAAATAAACTGTTGTGGATTCATCGAAGGAAACCATTCCTATGTTCTGAGTGAAGCTTTAAATTCGATTTGCACCCCGTATTCGACATTCTTCTAAATAAGCTAGCTTCATTTGTTTTTTCCAAAAGACTACTCTGTTTTTTTGCTTCATATTTTCGAAATCGTAGACAGTTTGTTTATTTTAAGGGTTCCAGTTAATTTGAATTCGTAGTTTTTTCTGGAGTTCCTCAGGGGTCTATGACTTAAAACTATATCGCTCAATAAAAAAATCTTCTTGAAAGCTGTATTCTCACCCAAGTGCAATATCGTCTCGTATACAAGATCAAAGAAACCGCATGTATTTGAATATACAATTAATGAAATTATTCTCCAACACCTAAACCAAATCAATGATCTAGGAGTTATTTACGACAGCAAACTAACTTTTCACCAACACATCAATGATTTAATAAGCAGAGCATACAGGCTTCTCGGCTTCGTGATTAGAAACTCATATCCGTTTCGTAACACAAAAACTGACGTTATTATATAACACACTAGTCCTGTGTGTACTTGAGTCAAATTCTCACCCAAGTGCAATATCGTCTCGTATACAAGATCAAAGAAACCGCATGTATTTGAATATACAATTAATGAAATTATTATATAACACACTAGTCCTGTGTGTACTTGAGTCAAATTCGATCAGCTGGGCCCCACACGAATTAACATGCACTTGAAAGAGTCCATAAGAAATTTTTAGCATTGAAAGAGTCCATAAGAAATTTTTAAGGTTTTTATTCTCGCGGCTCTATGGACGTTCCTTTGGCTTTACCCATCCATTTATATATTAGGCATGACCAATTACCACTCCCTAGAGACACGTAGAGGTATTGCTTTGCTTAAATATTTTTTTCAACTAATAAACGGTCACTTATCTAATAATGAGATACTGGCCCAATAAAATTTTTTTGTACCAGAGTCTCACTCTCGAGGACGTCATCACAATCTTCTATATAGTAGAGCAAGCCGCACTAATTTATTTATGAACTCACCTGTGGGGAGAGCTACGTGCTTTTTGAATGCGGTGGATAAACAAATAGATTTATTTTTTGTGTCCTATAGCGCATTTGTGAGATTTTTGGCATTGCATAATATACACTGCATAAATGGTACAATTATAACGTATTAGGCTATATTGCGTTTAATTGTTATAAATAAATGTACAAATTATATAAATAAATAAATTAAAAAGTATGCTTCGCAATTCGGAAGAAAACCATATTGCCATCACTAGACTCAGTTCACTTTTAAATTAAAACCAGTTTTGTGTTCAGAATGTTTCGATAAAAGAAACTGTTGTGGATTCATCGAACCATTTCTATGTTCTGAGTTATGCTTTAAATTCGATTTGCACACTGTATTCGATACTTTAAACATTCAAATGCCCCCCCGACTGTAAAATCTTTCCCGTACCTATTTTACAGGAATTGAAATTTCAAGAATAGTACACGCCAATCTTTAAGACCGGCCTGACGTTGATCGGGGATCATCGCAAAAGGCGAGTTTCGGGGCAGAAAAGTGGCATGCCCCACTGGTCACGCCTTTCTCTGTCGCACGTATGTCGCATGCATCTTTCCCGTTCATTGTAAAGTTGGTAACTGAGCGAGATTGGAATGTAATTAATTTTGCGAGTACTATAATTCAAACCTTTGAAATAACAAGGTTCGACCCGTTTTTATATCGTCATGCAATAATGGGATCTATGGTAAGCTAGTTTAGAGTTCATTATCGCATGATGTTTCCGCAACAGATGGAACCTTGTTATTCCAAAGGGTTGAATTTCAGGTTAATTTTAGGTCACCTCAATTTCTTCACAGAGCAACGGGTTTCCATCTGACAAAGCGCGTCCTGAGAAAACGAGCTGTAAAGAAGATAGGTACTTTAAACCATTAACAAGACAAGCACATTGCCAGATGTAGCAATGTTTTTTTGAGAAAACATTTAAAGATTTTATTTTTAAAATATTCTGTTAAGCGGGAATCAGGCAGTTCACTCGAGTGAAGGTTTACGCCATGTTTTTTCGGCCTAATGTTCCATCTTCGTTTCATTCCATGTACAGACGGCGCTATAGAAATAAGCGTTCACTCGTCCATTCCCACCAAATGTTCGTAAATAGCCGAACGAATACCATTTTGACGTTTTGCGTGCGACGTGATAGCGTCCTTCCATGGTCCTTCCCGTACAGGACGCGAGACAAACTGATTGAGATTTCACTCGGTGTTCAGACGTTTCACTTTGCTCTCTTCCGCGTGCATGCGCGCGCGAGTGAAGGATGCCGAATGAAAATATCCAACATTGTTGGATCGGTTCACTTGAAGATTTCATTCAGGAAAAACATGTCAGATGCATCGATTTTTACGCAATTTTGTTGACACAATTGAATAAAAATAAATAAAGAAAACAGTATTGTTTCGTCTTATAAACCTTTTTATTTTTTATGGCATAATAACACAATTTGATTTTACTTTTTTTATTACGAACATTTTCCTACAAATTAATAATCTTACATATATTAAAAAAATATACATAACACATGGATAATAAGGGAGACCCAAAAATTTATATGAGAGGTGTTCCCAAAAGCAAACAAATTAGCCGAACGAATACCATTTTGACGTTTTGCGCGCGATGTGATAGCGTCCTTCCATGGTCCTTCCCGCACAGGACGCGAGACAAACTGATTGAGATTTCACTCGGTGTTCAGACGTTCTTTGCGCGCGCAAGTGAAGGATGCCGAATGAAAATATCCAACATTGTTGGATCGGTTCACTTGAAGATTTCATTCGGCAGTATTCAGCACTTTCGTTTCATTTCATGTTCAGACGTGTCATTCCGAGTAAACTAGGCCGAATGAAATGCGGAAATGAGCGATTAGTGAACCGTCTGAATGGCGCTTTACCTCCATCCTCGTCGATGGTTTATGACGTCATAAACCCATACCATGAGTGGTTTATTTATGCCCATACCGAAATAGAAATTCGTCAAATATTGGTATTTCTATGGTTAAATAGTTTTGAAATTCTCTCAATGCAAAATGCACGAAATGGTCAGGTTTATTTCTGTAAATGTTAATGTTTTTTACGTGTTTTATACTAGAACTTATTCGTTTCGTGTTTTTTTTCGCATTGAAAAATTATCTCACGGGTTTGGATAAGTGTACCATTTTGCCAACAGTGATTTAATTTAGTTTGAAGTCAGTTTTTGACAGTTGAAACAAAATTAAAGTGTGGTATAATGTTTGTATTGTGAAGTACGGATTGTAATCAAGTGCATTCTTAAGTTATAGATTTTGCTTTGTAGGTATATTGCAGGTGATTTGACGTTACATGTTTATTTATTTATTCAAATGTCATAAAAAGGCATAATGTTGCGTTTATTTGTTTATTTATCAATATTATCGCCCTATTTATGGGCTTTTACATATGGTTAGTAAAATAAACAGTATTTATTGTACACTGGACTGCTTTCGTAATATCATTTTGTATTTATTTAGTGAGAAATTGAATTGGTAAGTATAATTATTTCCCTCCATTAGAATTCTGGGCAAAGAGGATGAAATTTGGTAGTTACGGCCGCTTTTCCTAACTTTAAAATCGATTAATCTAAGGCCGCGATCAGCCAAGTATTTTGTAGGGTAACGCTCGATTTATGTTGTTCCCAAACATCATATCTTATCTGGCCTCGCCCACTTTCATAGATAATAAAATGACATCAAAGTAAGAACTTTCGAAGTTAAATTAATATTTTAGAGTTAATTGTTGTATTTATTATTAATACACATAATTTATTTAGGTAAATTTTCGTAATGAGTGTCCATGGTTATTACGAATAATTTTTAGAAAAAAAATTTAGATTCGCCTTAATCACTATAAAAGGAAACTTTTTGCATCACGGCCGGCGGTAAATGATGCATTTCAATTGCGTAAAATTAAATTTCACTTCGCGAACCGATACGTCGTTAAACCGCTGTCTGCCGCTGTCATTTTGTTATGTTGGTATACCCGATATATTACCGTAACATAACGAGGAGCTAGAAATGACACTACTACGAATTAGGTAAGTACTATTTTTGTTGTTTGTTTTTGGGATGTTATGCCGTGTTGCGCTACCTCCTTCTTTAGCCGATGTTTGTAATTACAATTACACATCGTCGGATCTGCCCTGATGATGGACACTGCAACGCTGTCTGAAACGTCGGCTAAAGAAGGAGGTAGCGCAACACGGCATAACACCCCAAAAACAAACAACGAAAATGCTTTTGGCCGTGAAAATCTAAAAACGTATAAGGTAAGTACTAGTTTGGCGAAATTCTGGAAATAAAATAAAGTAAAATGAATAAAGACCTTCAGGCACGTTTTTTTACATTCATTTTTTTATGTTAAAAGGTTTACCTAAAAATCTGTTTTAAGCACTAGTTTGGCGAATACTGGAAATAAGGGGAGAGTACGGTTCCCGTGGCGCCGCCATTTCGCTTGCTGAGGGTTGGTTGGTACTATGTCCATTTATGTTTTTTTTTAAACTGTGAATGCAGAAATATTAATCGTATTTTTACCTACTATATTCACTCACAACAAAAAAAAACAATTTTTAGTGGGAACTTACATTTTGAACATCACTTTTTGTTCTATCTCCATAGTAATTACAAAAAAATGAGGGTTGGAGTGTACTATGTCCATTGGCCAATAGAAATGCGTCATTTTGTGGACATAGTACAAACCAACACTCAACGCTTCACAATATCTGCGCGCGCAGCACATTGGAACTGTCAAAACATTTGAATTTGTGGCTGTTAACTTGGTGATGTTTATTGATATATTTTACATTAAACATTATTTAAAAACAGTGTATTTAGTAGAATAGTACATCACTAGCAGTTGAAAACCCGCTCCGCGGGTTTTTGCTGCTAGGCCCTGCGGGCGGCTTTTGTTCGGGCTTCGCCCAATTTCGCCAAGTGTTGGTGACCATCTATAAGGCTCCGCCCTTATGCAAAAATAACAACTGTGAATATAAAACTACAAAACACTTACATTTAATATGTGGATATATAACAGTAGACATTCTGTATTATAAGACCGCGGACAGTGAGTAAAATTTCGGAAAAGAATCAACTCAGCATACCTAAATCTCGTTCTTCCACGTCAATGACAAAAAAAGAAAATTGATAATAATAAAAATATTTATTCATAAATAGATTTATTACAACATTACACATTTTGTTGTTAATCATTGATTCTATTAGCGTAAAGGTCACTGTTCAGCTACAATTCAGGATTTCTCCTGGAATGCAGTTTGTTTTCAGCAGTGCCTCCAGTATAAAACAGAAAATAAAATAAAATAAATTAATCAAAATAAAATAAATACAATTAAATTAAATTACATAAAAATAATTAAATCAAATCTCTAATTCAATACACACAATACAATATATAAAAAACCACAAATTAATAATGTAAATCGGCATTCAAATTAAAGGCAATAATCTTAATATTAAAACTCAAAAAAATAATAAAATCAATTCGAATAAAATATTCTCAATTAAAACTCAAAATAAAATCGTCAAGTATAAAATATAGTCAAAATAAATAATGTAGTAATCAAATCAAATCAAAAACAAAAACACGAATAATAAATTGTATCTTCTTAGTAATGAATGAAAGAGACAAATGTTTCTTCCCAATACCGTTTATTGGTTAATCAACACCCTTGCCATAGGTAACTCTAAGTGGTTCGCTACGTTTAGTGACTTAGCAGGGGTGCCCAGGTTCATAGGGTAAGGTTTGTCTATATTTTGGCGGCACATGCGTTTGCCCTCTACTGCGTGGCGGTTCGGATTGGTAGAGACTGGTTGATGGAGACCTAAGAGTATGGATATTAGAGAGACGGCATGTGAAGTGTGCCCGCGCGCTCCAAGTGTGCCTTTTCGAGAATTCTACCCACACGGATGACATTGGCTGTCACCATGTAAAATGGTTGCTGTCGTAAATATGTCGGAACGTATTAAACGGCTAAAAACCAGCAGCAATGTAAGCCGTTTGGGTAAAATTCTCGAAAAGGCACACTTGGAGCGCGCGGGCACACTTCACATGCCGTCTCTCTAATATCCATACTCTTAGATGGAGACATTTTACCTCTTCAACAGGACTCTCTCGACCCATCGCCTTGTAGCGCAGTGGGAGAGATGCATTCATACGTCCGTCACTCCTGGACACATCGACCCCCAGATTCCTACTCACCCTTCATATGTTTTCCTTCCCAGAACTTCCTCTCCTTATTTTCTCTAAAAAGAACATCCACACAGCATCCCCAACGATAACATAGGCCCCGAGGGGAAATTGTTTTCCTCAGGGTCTCCTGTGTGGAGCTAATGTTAAAAAAAATACCTCTGAAATGATTTCTTTTTATCGAAATAAATTTGTAAAATTTATGTAAACGTTCACGGAAATTAAAATATATATATATAATAATAATAACATAATAATTTTACATGAAATCTAGCTAAACTTACTCTTACCAAAATATTATCAAAGTAAACGCATTTTTTTAAATATATAAAAAATCTACATAGAACTTCCTCTCCCTATTTTCTCTAAAAAGAACATCCTCACAGCATCCCCAACGATAACATAGGCCCCGAGGGAAAATTGTTTTCCTCAGGGTCTCCTGTGTGGAGCTAATGTTAAAAAAAAATACCTCTGAAATGATTTCTTTTTATCGAAATAAATTTGTAAAATTTATATAAACGTTCACGGAAATAAAAATATATATATAATAATAATAACATAATAATTTTACATGAAATCTAGCTAAACTTACTATTACCAAAATATTATCAAATTAAATGCATTTTTTTAAATATATAAAAAATCTACATTTGGTTGAAATAATATTATGATTTTACCAAAAAACTATAAAAGCAAATCTATTCTCCTACAATGTATTCAACTTTTATAATAAATCGAAGTAACCGTGACAGGAATATAGACCACATACATACGATCGACCATCTCCGACAATCCGCTGACAGCGACTGCAGCATAAATGAACAATGAACCAACACTTCTACAGCGCCCAAACGCCATACGGCAGTTAGCGAAACCAAGCAAAAACGGGCGGCCACAAATCACAAAAGCAGCTTAGTCCCAAACTTTAACGCACAGCGATGGAAGAGAGGGTTCAGATAAGCCGCGGCGTCAGAAATGTAATTACAGTGGGGTTCTTAAATTCAACCGAATAGGCGTTATGATAAATCACAGCAGTAGGTTTGTCCCAAACTTTTACGTACAGAGATGGAATAGAGGGTTTTGGTAACCCGCGACGTCAGAGATGTCATCGAAGTGGGATTCTCAAATTTTGCCTACGGGCATTAGAACAATAATACTATCAGATTACTTGATATTATAGTGTGTTGTCTAACAAACTTGCATAATTGCGTCTGTTTTGAAAGTGAATTGTGACATTATATTCGGTGCAAGGAATACGTAACCTAGAAGTTTGTAATTTAGTGTCTTCTAATATTAGCATTATGTGTGCAATAACATGTTTATTTATTATGAAGGTACCTATACACTTATTTCGTAAAGTAATACCTGTTTTAATTTGTGTTTTCTTCATTTTGCAGGGCTTGACACAAAATATGCCGGCAAAAGTATAACGTCAAGCGAGTTAATGTGTCCTCCAATATATTAGATGAAAATACTATCGTCTGAAAATACTATAAAATTGGTGGAATGGGAAAATTATAAAGTGAAATTATTACAATACAATAAATGATTACAATGTTCATGCCATCTCTTGATACAACTTTTTATAAGGCTAATAAAATAGTTTTAAAATCTTTTTTATTTTTTCTAAAAATTGTTTTGTTTTGCAGTTCTTGCATAAAAATGAAAAGAAGGAAATTATTTGTTTTGTTAAAAAAAACCGGTGAAGATTTTTTTTATTTATCATTATTTATTACACAAAATTACTAATGTTTGATTACTCCATACATTTTATACATTCATATGAAAATATTAAATTTGTTTATCTAATTTCTAATAAAGAATTTTTTAGAAAACCTTATGTAAGTGTATGTAAAATAATTATTGTTTTGATTCCTCGATACATTCCATATGAAAATATTCTATTTTTTAATTTCTAATGAAGATTTAAAAAAAAAATTAAAACCTTGTGTAAGTGTATGTAAAAATTGTTTGATTACTCGACAAATTTATATGAAAATATTTTTTATTCTAATTTCTAATTTCTAATGAAATTATTTACACACAGCCTCTATCCGCGATTCCTAAGAGTATTTGGAGTCAAAATTTAGATATCATTTTGCCGTCCGATGACACTTTTTCAATTAAAAACAAAAAACAAGTTTTTCTATCACACATCGCCACTCGGTATAACCTAGTATAACGTGATATGCACTCTTTCTCGTTCCAACAGTACCGTACATACGAAACAACGCGCGTACCTAACACGTGGTCCGTTGCGACGTGTGACAGTATGATCCAAATGTAATATGGGTAATTTTTTACCTAACCAGGACACGCTTAATATGCACTAAAAAAAATATATTTATATTGTGGTAGATAGATAATAACTAGTAGTAATCAATTCAGCAACCGGAATTGAAAAATAATTCATTTTAATACTTATTTTTAAACTTTCAAAATACGAAATGTCCTTTTTCCCGGACCGCAATGTTACGAATTACGACGGTAAATACGCACTAAAAAAAGGAAATTCTATTGTAGTAGTTAGATATTAACAAGTTGTAATCAATTCAGCAACCGGAATTGAAAAATAATGCATTTTAATTGTTATTTTTTAACTTTCAAAATACGAAATGTCACTTTTCACCGACCGCCATGTTACGAATTAAGACGGTAAATACGAACTTTTAAAAGAAAAAAACACTACTTTTAAAATAAAAAAATCCACTTCGTATCAGTTAGATAATAATAAATAATACATATTAATCATTATTTGGTTCGATTTAGAAACGCGAAAACTCATTAACCCCGATCGGTGCCATATCTGAGCGACCGACGCACATTTAGCAAATAGGCACTGCTAACCTAAAAACAAAAGCATTTGCGTTACCAGTGGCTAGAAACAATATTTAAACAACAATGCCCGTAGGTTTTAATGCAAGTTTTTTATTAATGAAATTTTTTTGAAATAACAAACAATTATATTAAAAAAACTCCGGTTTTTAATTTCAGTAATTATTTTTTATAAATTTACAGTTCCATCGAGACATAACAGATGAAAAAATAGACGCTCCAAATGATACGATAATGTATTTTATCAAAGCGCTACAGGCGAAGGCACATCCCTGATTCTTTTGCAAACGGCTTTGTGTTTCGCGTCGCCATGTATCTTATGTCATAGTATGTGTTACTAAAACTGGGATGCTCCCATGGTCGATCGATAAGGATCGGTAGGATAATTGTCGGTAACTTCTCATCGTTCCCTAGGACAATCCAGATCGCAAACGTACAAACAACAGTTGATATCGAATATATTAAGAACACTTAGTCATTGTGAAGTGTCACCTATTCGTTTGCAATCTGCAGTTGTCCTAGGGAACGATGAGAAGTTACCGACAATTATCCTACCGATCCTTATCGATCGACCATGCTAGCACCCCTGATCATATTATATAATCTTAATTAGCTTAAAATGTTGTAAAATAATGCTTACCTATGGAATGTAATACGACAATTGGGTTTATTATCTTTTTCACTTCTACTTTTACACGTTTTAAAAGCACAAGCCACCATTTTTGGCGTGTTATTTCGTAAAATGTACCGATGAGAGCTCGACGCTAGTCCGCACAAGAATGATGACGTCACATTTTCTAGATTCACGCTAAGCCGTACGCGTGTCCGGCTGGTTCCAAATGGAACCGGTATAGGGAGGGGGAAATAATACGCTATTATCGCTTAAGGCAGGTCTATATATTCATATGTCTATGGTCTTTATATTTTCTGTTACTTACCTGTATTTTATTCACTCTAACTCTTCACTGTAATTAATCAAAACATGTATTGCATTATGTATGTAAAAGCCCTATGGGCGTCTAAATATAAATAAATAAAATACATAAATTAATAGCCTTTTGATAACTACAAGAAACAACTAATTATGTTTGGATAGATGGTAAAATTTGCATTAAAATCCATTTATATTCAATAAAAGTTCTTAATTTTTCATATAACACTATTCATTTGCCGCCATTTTAGTTGTTTTTTTCTGTTGTATGGTTTGATATTTACGTGAGTTTTGTTTCAATATAAAATCACATTATTTTTTTTTCTCATGTTCTCCATAAAACTGTTATACACCAATATATCATTGAGAAGATTATAAATTACAAAGTACACAAGAGCAGTTTTACTACTTAGTGACATGTGCTAAAAGATAGTTGCTGAACTGTCTGTAAGTGACATTAATTACATCGTTTACCCCAATTACGAACCTAATAACCTATTTTATGGATGTGAATATTCTGAACGGTGTTAAAAAGAGAAAACACCACGCTTAATATTCAAATCAAAAAGTTAACCAATAAATAATTAAAAACTGTACCTTTATGAAACCAACATTGACATTTTGAAATATCCTGCTAGTGTCACAGAAAACATGGAAAGGAAGGAGAGGATGTTCTGGAAAGGAAAAAGGTATGAGGGATGGGTAGGAACCTGGGGATTAGTGTGTCCATCTTGACGAATATATCCATCCCTCCCACCGCGGTGCAAGACATGTTCCGAGAGAGCCCTGCTGGAGAAGTCAAAAGATCTCCTTCAACCAGTCTCTCCCGATCTGGTCTCCCGAATTGGTGGGCAGACGGATCCGCCGCCAAGACTACAAGTTTTTTTCATTATAATTGATCATTATAAGTAGTCTGAGAATTGTACCATATAGATAATTTACTTAACTGCAAGATCAACTTAGATTTGGATTTTTCGGGAATACCTCACTAAGTGTGGACGATCAATGTGTACAGACAAACATTTTTTTGAAAAGAACGACGTGTCCAACGCAGTATATGGGATAGTTGTAGCGTTGTAGAAGAGAAGTCTGTTATAGATGTCTAGCTAAAATGGAAAGATTGTTGATAGTGAAGAAAACACATGATAATTATTACAACAAAATTTTATTCAATTAATTTATTTGTTTTGTACGTTTATATAAGAGAAAGATTTAAATATATATAAAGTTGTTGATCGCTTTTAATTGAATTTAAAAGTACCACATACTAAATTAGGAGAATCATATTTCATCGAATTAAAAATGTGTATATCACGCCCATTACTAAAACAATAAATTGCAATGATAGACTAGACGATACAAATAAGCGAAATCAATTTAGCATTGTATATATAAATATATATATATATATATGATATTATTATTTTTAAATAGTTAAACGTGGAATCGTTGATTCGTATTGGTCGTCGATAGGGATTATAGAGTAGGGGTGATCTCATCCGGAAGAGTTAGAACTCGAACCAACTGAGCATGTTTCTGAAGAATGGGACATATCTGAACAGTTCTCAGTGGATTCCGAACCAGTGCAGTTCACGGTGGGTTCTGATCCAGATTCGCAAGTTTCGGTTTCACCAGTGAAGTCTCCGGTGCAGTTATCGGTATAAACCGATTCACAAGTTTCAGTTTCACCCGAAAAGTCACCGGTGCAGGTGACGGTGGAATCCGATTCGGAACCACAAGTCTCAGTTTCACCAGTAAAATCACCAGTGCAAGTTATGGTGGAACGGTCAGGGAACAATGAGTGTTCACAGGTGTCTTCCGAATCGTCTGGTGTAGAACAGTCAGATGATTCTGTGAATGTTGATAAATCGGGATCGC
The DNA here is from genome assembly GCA_951813805.1 of Limnephilus auricula. NCBI lineage: Eukaryota > Metazoa > Arthropoda > Insecta > Trichoptera > Limnephilidae > Limnephilus > Limnephilus auricula. Next base: position 13,264,867 of record OX638414.1, on the reverse strand, counting down.
ATGTTTCGGTCGAGTCAGTTGGCAGAGAGCAGGTTGGGGTAGAACAACTCGAAGGTCCAGTCGGTGGTCCGGATGGAGATGGTCCTGATGGTGGTGATCCAGATGGAGAAGGTCCACTAGGTGGTCCCGATGGAGATGGTCCTGAAGGTGGTCCAGATGGAGATGGTCCTGACGGAGGTCCAGAAGGAGAAGGTCCACTAGGTGGTCCCGATGGAGATGGTCCTGAAGGTGGTCCTGATGGAGATGGTCCTGAAGGTGGTCCTGATGGAGATGGTCCTGACGGAGGTCCCGATGGAGAAGGTCCACTAGGAGGTCCAGAAGGAGATGGTCCTGATGGTGGTCCCGATGGAGAAGGTCCACTAGGAGGTCCAGAAGGAGATGGTCCCGACGGTGGTCCTGATGGAGATGGTCCTGACGGTGGTCCAGATGGAGATGGTCCTGATGGTGGTCCTGATGGAGAAGGTCCACTAGGTGGTCCCGATGGAGATGGTCCTGATGGTGGTCCCGATGGAGAAGGTCCACTAGGTGGTCCAGAAGGAGATGGTCCCGACGGTGGTCCTGATGGAGATGGTCCTGACGGTGGTCCAGATGGAGATGGTCCTGAAGGTGGTCCAGATGGAGATGGTCCTGATGGTGGTGATCCAGATGGAGAAGGTCCACTAGGTGGTCCCGATGGAGATGGTCCTGAAGGTGGTCCAGATGGAGATGGTCCTGACGGAGGTCCAGAAGGAGAAGGTCCACTAGGTGGTCCCGATGGAGATGGTCCTGAAGGTGGTCCTGATGGAGATGGTCCTGAAGGTGGTCCTGATGGAGATGGTCCTGACGGAGGTCCCGATGGAGAAGGTCCACTAGGAGGTCCAGAAGGAGATGGTCCTGATGGTGGTCCCGATGGAGAAGGTCCACTAGGAGGTCCAGAAGGAGATGGTCCCGACGGTGGTCCTGATGGAGATGGTCCTGACGGTGGTCCAGATGGAGATGGTCCTGATGGTGGTCCTGATGGAGAAGGTCCACTAGGTGGTCCCGATGGAGATGGTCCTGATGGTGGTCCCGATGGAGAAGGTCCACTAGGTGGTCCAGAAGGAGATGGTCCCGACGGTGGTCCTGATGGAGATGGTCCTGACGGTGGTCCAGATGGAGATGGTCCTGAAGGTGGTCCAGATGGAGAAGGTCCTGATGGAGGTCCCGATGGAGAAGGTCCACTAGGAGGTCCAGAAGGAGAAGGTCCACTAGGTGGTCCAGATGGAGAAGGTCCTGAAGGTGGTCCCGATGGAGATGGTCCTGTAGGTGGTCCAGATGGAGATGGTCCTGACGGAGGTCCCGATGGAGAAGGTCCACTAGGAGGTCCAGATGGAGAAGGTCCTGACGGTGGTCCAGATGGAGATGGTCCTAATGGTGGTCCAGTTGGCGTAGGTCCACTAGGTGGTCCCGATGGAGAAGGTCCAGTAGGTGGTCCGGAAGGAGAAGGTCCAGTAGGTGGTCGGGAAGGAGATGGTCCAGAGGGCGGTCCCGATGGAGAAGGTCCACTAGGTGGTCCCGATGGAGAAGGTCCTGAAGGTGGTCCAGATGGAGATGGTCCTGACGGTGGTCCCGATGGAGAAGGTCCACTTGGTGGTCCAGATGGAGAAGGTCCACTAGGAGGTCCAGATGGAGAAGGTCCTGAAGGTGGTCCGGATGGAGATGGTCCACTAGGAGGTCCAGATGGAGAAGGTCCTGAAGGTGGTCCCGATGGAGATGGTCCACTAGGAGATCCAGATGGAGAAGGTCCTGATGGTGGTCCCGATGGAGAAGGTCCACTAGGTGGTCCCGATGGAGATGGTCCTGATGGTGGTCCAGATGGAGAAGGTCCACTAGGAGGTCCAGAAGGCGAAGGTCCTGAAGGTGGTCCAGATGGAGAAGGTCCTGATGGTGGTGATCCAGATGGAGAAGGTCCACTAGGAGGTCCAGATGGAGAAGGTCCACTGGGAGGTCCAGATGGAGATGGTCCTGACGGAGGTCCAGATGGAGAAGGTCCACTAGGTGGTCCCGAAGGAGATGGTCCTGATGGTGGTCCCGATGGAGAAGGTCCACTAGGTGGTCCAGAAGGAGATGGTCCCGACGGTGGTCCTGATGGAGATGGTCCTGACGGTGGTCCAGATGGAGATGGTCCTGAAGGTGGTCCAGATGGAGAAGGTCCACTAGGAGGTCCAGAAGGAGAAGGTCCTGACGGTGGTCCAGATGGAGATGGTCCACTAGGTGGTCCCGATGGAGATGGTCCACTAGGAGGTCCAGATGGAGAAGGTCCACTAGGAGGTCCAGAAGGAGAAGGTCCTGACGGTGGTCCAGATGGAGATGGTCCACTAGGTGGTCCCGATGGAGATGGTCCACTAGGAGGTCCAGATGGAGAAGGTCCACTAGGAGGTCCAGAAGGAGAAGGTCCTGACGGTGGTCCAGATGGAGAAGGTCCACTAGGAGGTCCAGATGGAGAAGGACCACTGGGAGGTCCAGATGGAGACGGTCCACTTGGTGGTCCAGATGGAGATGGTCCTGACGGAGGTCCCGATGGAGAAGGTCCACTAGGAGGTCCAGAAGGAGAAGGACCACTAGGTGGTCCAGATGGAGATGGTCCTGATGGTGGTCCTGATGGGGAAGGTCCACTAGGTGGTCCCGATGGAGATGGTCCTGATGGTGGTCCAGATGGAGAAGGTCCACTAGGAGGTCCAGAAGGCGAAGGTCCTGAAGGTGGTCCAGATGGAGAAGGTCCTGATGGTGGTGATCCAGATGGAGAAGGTCCACTAGGAGGTCCAGATGGAGAAGGTCCACTAGGTGGTCCCGAAGGAGAAGGTCCTGACGGTGGTCCAGATGGAGATGGTCCTGATGGTGGTCCCGATGGAGATGGTCCTGATGGTGGTCCCGATGGAGAAGGTCCACTCGGTTGTCCAGATGGAGATGGTCCCGACGGTGGTCCTGATGGAGATGGTCCTGACGATGGTCCAGATGGAGATGGTCCTGATGGTGGTCCTGATGGAGAAGGTCCACTAGGTGGTCCCGATGGAGATGGTCCTGATGGTGGTCCCGATGGAGAAGGTCCACTGGGTGGTCCAGAAGGAGATGGTCCCGACGGTGGTCCTGATGGAGATGGTCCTGACGGTGGTCCAGATGGAGATGGTCCTGAAGGTGGTCCAGATGGAGAAGGTCCTGATGGAGGTCCCGATGGAGAAGGTCCACTAGGAGGTCCAGAAGGAGAAGGTCCACTAGGTGGTCCAGATGGAGAAGGTCCTGAAGGTGGTCCAGATGGAGATGGTCCTGACGGTGGTCCCGATGGAGAAGGTCCACTTGGTGGTCCAGATGGAGAAGGTCCACTAGGAGGTCCAGATGGAGATGGTCCTGAAGGTGGTCCAGATGGAGATGGTCCTGATGGTGGTCCCGATGGAGAAGGTTCACTAGGTGGTCCCGATGGAGATGGTCCTGACGGTGGTCCAGATGGAGAAGGTCCTGATGGTGGTCCCGATGGAGTAGGTCCACTAGGTGGTCCCGATGGAGATGGTACTGAAGGTGGTCCAGATGGAGATGGTCCTGATGGTGGTCCCGATGGAGAAGGTCCACTAGGTGGTCCCGATGGAGATGGTCCTGATGGTGGTCCAGATGGAGAAGGTCCACTAGGAGGTCCAGATGGAGAAGGTCCACTGGGAGGTCCAGATGGAGATGGTCCTGACGGAGGTCCAGATGGAGAAGGTCCACTAGGTGGTCCCGAAGGAGATGGTCCTGATGGTGGTCCCGATGGAGAAGGTCCACTAGGTGGTCCAGAAGGAGATGGTCCCGACGGTGGTCCTGATGGAGATGGTCCTGACGGTGGTCCAGATGGAGATGGTCCTGAAGGTGGTCCAGATGGAGAAGGTCCACTAGGAGGTCCAGAAGGAGAAGGACCACTGGGAGGTCCAGATGGAGACGGTCCACTTGGTGGTCCAGATGGAGATGGTCCTGACGGAGGTCCCGATGGAGAAGGTCCACTAGGAGGTCCAGAAGGAGAAGGACCACTAGGTGGTCCAGATGGAGATGATCCTGATGGTGGTCCTGATGGGGAAGGTCCACTAGGTGGTCCCGATGGAGATGGTCCTGATGGTGGTCCAGATGGAGAAGGTCCACTAGGAGGTCCAGAAGGCGAAGGTCCTGAAGGTGGTCCAGATGGAGAAGGTCCTGATGGTGGTGATCCAGATGGAGAAGGTCCACTAGGAGGTCCAGATGGAGAAGGTCCACTAGGTGGTCCCGAAGGAGAAGGTCCTGACGGTGGTCCAGATGGAGATGGTCCTGATGGTGGTCCCGATGGAGATGGTCCTGATGGTGGTCCCGATGGAGAAGGTCCACTCGGTTGTCCAGATGGAGATGGTCCCGACGGTGGTCCTGATGGAGATGGTCCTGACGGTGGTCCAGATGGAGATGGTCCTGATGGTGGTCCTGATGGAGAAGGTCCACTAGGTGGTCCCGATGGAGATGGTCCTGATGGTGGTCCCGATGGAGAAGGTCCACTGGGTGGTCCAGAAGGAGATGGTCCCGACGGTGGTCCTGATGGAGATGGTCCTGACGGTGGTCCAGATGGAGATGGTCCTGAAGGTGGTCCAGATGGAGAAGGTCCTGATGGAGGTCCCGATGGAGAAGGTCCACTAGGAGGTCCAGAAGGAGAAGGTCCACTAGGTGGTCCAGATGGAGAAGGTCCTGAAGGTGGTCCAGATGGAGATGGTCCTGACGGTGGTCCCGATGGAGAAGGTCCACTTGGTGGTCCAGATGGAGAAGGTCCACTAGGAGGTCCAGATGGAGATGGTCCTGAAGGTGGTCCAGATGGAGATGGTCCTGATGGTGGTCCCGATGGAGAAGGTTCACTAGGTGGTCCCGATGGAGATGGTCCTGACGGTGGTCCAGATGGAGAAGGTCCTGATGGTGGTCCCGATGGAGTAGGTCCACTAGGTGGTCCCGATGGAGATGGTACTGAAGGTGGTCCAGATGGAGATGGTCCTGATGGTGGTCCCGATGGAGAAGGTCCACTAGGTGGTCCCGATGGAGATGGTCCTGATGGTGGTCCAGATGGAGAAGGTCCACTAGGAGGTCCAGAAGGCGAAGGTCCTGAAGGTGGTCCAGATGGAGAAGGTCCTGATGGTGGTGATCCAGATGGAGAAGGTCCACTAGGAGGTCCAGATGGAGAAGGTCCACTGGGAGGTCCAGATGGAGATGGTCCTGACGGAGGTCCAGATGGAGAAGGTCCACTAGGTGGTCCCGAAGGAGATGGTCCTGATGGTGGTCCCGATGGAGAAGGTCCACTAGGTGGTCCAGAAGGAGATGGTCCCGACGGTGGTCCTGATGGAGATGGTCCTGACGGTGGTCCAGATGGAGATGGTCCTGAAGGTGGTCCAGATGGAGAAGGTCCACTAGGAGGTCCAGAAGGAGAAGGTCCTGACGGTGGTCCAGATGGAGATGGTCCACTAGGTGGTCCCGATGGAGATGGTCCACTAGGAGGTCCAGATGGAGAAGGTCCACTAGGAGGTCCAGAAGGAGAAGGTCCTGACGGTGGTCCAGATGGAGATGGTCCACTAGGTGGTCCCGATGGAGATGGTCCACTAGGAGGTCCAGATGGAGAAGGTCCACTAGGAGGTCCAGAAGGAGAAGGTCCTGACGGTGGTCCAGATGGAGAAGGTCCACTAGGAGGTCCAGATGGAGAAGGACCACTAGGAGGTCCAGAAGGAGAAGGTCCTGACGGTGGTCCAGATGGAGAAGGACCACTGGGAGGTCCAGATGGAGATGGTCCTGACGGAGGTCCAGACGGAGAAGGTCCTGATGGTGGTGATCCAGATGGAGACGGTCCACTAGGAGGTCCAGATGGAGATGGTCCACTTGGTGGTCCAGATGGAGATGGTCCTGACGGAGGTCCAGATGGAGATGGTCCTGACGGAGGTCCCGATGGAGAAGATCCACTAGGAGGTCCAGAAGGCGAAGGTCCTGAAGGTGGTCCGGATGGAGAAGGTCCTGATGGTGGTGATCCAGATGGAGAAGGTCCACTAGGAGGTCCAGATGGAGATGGTCCTGAAGGTGGTCCAGATGGAGATGGTCCTGACGGAGGTCCAGAAGGAGAAGGTCCACTAGGTGGTCCAGATGGAGAAGGTCCTGACGGAGGTCCCGATGGAGAAGGTCCACTAGGTGGTCCCGATGGAGATGGTCCTGAAGGTGGTCCTGATGGAGATGGTCCTGACGGTGGTCCAGATGGAGATGGTCCTGATGGTGGTCCTGATGAAGAAGGTCCACTAGGTGGTCCCGATGGAGATGGTCCTGATGGTGGTCCCGATGGAGAAGGTCCACTAGGTGGTCCAGAAGGAGATGGTCCCGACGGTGGTCCTGATGGAGGTGATCCAGATGGAGAAGGTCCACTAGGAGGTCCAGATGGAGAAGGTCCACTAGGTGGTCCCGAAGGAGAAGGTCCTGACGGTGGTCCAGATGGAGATGGTCCTGATGGTGGTCCCGATGGAGATGGTCCTGATGGTGGTCCCGATGGAGAAGGTCCACTCGGTTGTCCAGATGGAGATGGTCCCGACGGTGGTCCTGATGGAGATGGTCCTGACGGTGGTCCAGATGGAGATGGTCCTGATGGTGGTCCTGATGGAGAAGGTCCACTAGGTGGTCCCGATGGAGATGGTCCTGATGGTGGTCCCGATGGAGAAGGTCCACTGGGTGGTCCAGAAGGAGATGGTCCCGACGGTGGTCCTGATGGAGATGGTCCTGACGGTGGTCCAGATGGAGATGGTCCTGAAGGTGGTCCAGATGGAGAAGGTCCTGATGGAGGTCCCGATGGAGAAGGTCCACTAGGAGGTCCAGAAGGAGAAGGTCCACTAGGTGGTCCAGATGGAGAAGGTCCTGAAGGTGGTCCAGATGGAGATGGTCCTGACGGTGGTCCCGATGGAGAAGGTCCACTTGGTGGTCCAGATGGAGAAGGTCCACTAGGAGGTCCAGATGGAGATGGTCCTGAAGGTGGTCCAGATGGAGATGGTCCTGATGGTGGTCCCGATGGAGAAGGTTCACTAGGTGGTCCCGATGGAGATGGTCCTGACGGTGGTCCAGATGGAGAAGGTCCTGATGGTGGTCCCGATGGAGTAGGTCCACTAGGTGGTCCCGATGGAGATGGTACTGAAGGTGGTCCAGATGGAGATGGTCCTGATGGTGGTCCCGATGGAGAAGGTCCACTAGGTGGTCCCGATGGAGATGGTCCTGATGGTGGTCCAGATGGAGAAGGTCCACTAGGAGGTCCAGAAGGCGAAGGTCCTGAAGGTGGTCCAGATGGAGAAGGTCCTGATGGTGGTGATCCAGATGGAGAAGGTCCACTAGGAGGTCCAGATGGAGAAGGTCCACTGGGAGGTCCAGATGGAGATGGTCCTGACGGAGGTCCAGATGGAGAAGGTCCACTAGGTGGTCCCGAAGGAGATGGTCCTGATGGTGGTCCCGATGGAGAAGGTCCACTAGGTGGTCCAGAAGGAGATGGTCCCGACGGTGGTCCTGATGGAGATGGTCCTGACGGTGGTCCAGATGGAGATGGTCCTGAAGGTGGTCCAGATGGAGAAGGTCCACTAGGAGGTCCAGAAGGAGAAGGTCCTGACGGTGGTCCAGATGGAGATGGTCCACTAGGTGGTCCCGATGGAGATGGTCCACTAGGAGGTCCAGATGGAGAAGGTCCACTAGGAGGTCCAGAAGGAGAAGGTCCTGACGGTGGTCCAGATGGAGATGGTCCACTAGGTGGTCCCGATGGAGATGGTCCACTAGGAGGTCCAGATGGAGAAGGTCCACTAGGAGGTCCAGAAGGAGAAGGTCCTGACGGTGGTCCAGATGGAGAAGGTCCACTAGGAGGTCCAGATGGAGAAGGACCACTGGGAGGTCCAGATGGAGATGGTCCTGACGGAGGTCCAGACGGAGAAGGTCCTGATGGTGGTGATCCAGATGGAGACGGTCCACTAGGAGGTCCAGATGGAGATGGTCCACTTGGTGGTCCAGATGGAGATGGTCCTGACGGAGGTCCAGATGGAGATGGTCCTGACGGAGGTCCCGATGGAGAAGATCCACTAGGAGGTCCAGAAGGCGAAGGTCCTGAAGGTGGTCCGGATGGAGAAGGTCCTGATGGTGGTGATCCAGATGGAGAAGGTCCACTAGGAGGTCCAGATGGAGATGGTCCTGAAGGTGGTCCAGATGGAGATGGTCCTGACGGAGGTCCAGAAGGAGAAGGTCCACTAGGTGGTCCAGATGGAGAAGGTCCTGACGGAGGTCCCGATGGAGAAGGTCCACTAGGTGGTCCCGATGGAGATGGTCCTGAAGGTGGTCCTGATGGAGATGGTCCTGACGGTGGTCCAGATGGAGATGGTCCTGATGGTGGTCCTGATGAAGAAGGTCCACTAGGTGGTCCCGATGGAGATGGTCCTGATGGTGGTCCCGATGGAGAAGGTCCACTAGGTGGTCCAGAAGGAGATGGTCCCGACGGTGGTCCTGATGGAGGTGATCCAGATGGAGAAGGTCCACTAGGAGGTCCAGATGGAGAAGGTCCACTAGGTGGTCCCGAAGGAGAAGGTCCTGACGGTGGTCCAGATGGAGATGGTCCTGATGGTGGTCCCGATGGAGATGGTCCTGATGGTGGTCCCGATGGAGAAGGTCCACTCGGTTGTCCAGATGGAGATGGTCCTGATGGTGGTCCTGATGGAGAAGGTCCACTAGGTGGTCCCGATGGAGATGGTCCTGATGGTGGTCCCGATGGAGAAGGTCCACTGGGTGGTCCAGAAGGAGATGGTCCCGACGGTGGTCCTGATGGAGATGGTCCTGACGGTGGTCCAGATGGAGATGGTCCTGAAGGTGGTCCAGATGGAGAAGGTCCTGATGGAGGTCCCGATGGAGAAGGTCCACTAGGAGGTCCAGAAGGAGAAGGTCCACTAGGTGGTCCAGATGGAGAAGGTCCTGAAGGTGGTCCAGATGGAGATGGTCCTGACGGTGGTCCCGATGGAGAAGGTCCACTTGGTGGTCCAGATGGAGAAGGTCCACTAGGAGGTCCAGATGGAGATGGTCCTGAAGGTGGTCCAGATGGAGATGGTCCTGATGGTGGTCCCGATGGAGAAGGTTCACTAGGTGGTCCCGATGGAGATGGTCCTGACGGTGGTCCAGATGGAGAAGGTCCTGATGGTGGTCCCGATGGAGTAGGTCCACTAGGTGGTCCCGATGGAGATGGTACTGAAGGTGGTCCAGATGGAGATGGTCCTGATGGTGGTCCCGATGGAGAAGGTCCACTAGGTGGTCCCGATGGAGATGGTCCTGATGGTGGTCCAGATGGAGAAGGTCCACTAGGAGGTCCAGAAGGCGAAGGTCCTGAAGGTGGTCCAGATGGAGAAGGTCCTGATGGTGGTGATCCAGATGGAGAAGGTCCACTAGGAGGTCCAGATGGAGAAGGTCCACTGGGAGGTCCAGATGGAGATGGTCCTGACGGAGGTCCAGATGGAGAAGGTCCACTAGGTGGTCCCGAAGGAGATGGTCCTGATGGTGGTCCCGATGGAGAAGGTCCACTAGGTGGTCCAGAAGGAGATGGTCCCGACGGTGGTCCTGATGGAGATGGTCCTGACGGTGGTCCAGATGGAGATGGTCCTGAAGGTGGTCCAGATGGAGAAGGTCCACTAGGAGGTCCAGAAGGAGAAGGTCCTGACGGTGGTCCAGATGGAGATGGTCCACTAGGTGGTCCCGATGGAGATGGTCCACTAGGAGGTCCAGATGGAGAAGGTCCACTAGGAGGTCCAGAAGGAGAAGGTCCTGACGGTGGTCCAGATGGAGATGGTCCACTAGGTGGTCCCGATGGAGATGGTCCACTAGGAGGTCCAGATGGAGAAGGTCCACTAGGAGGTCCAGAAGGAGAAGGTCCTGACGGTGGTCCAGATGGAGAAGGTCCACTAGGAGGTCCAGATGGAGAAGGACCACTGGGAGGTCCAGATGGAGATGGTCCTGACGGAGGTCCAGACGGAGAAGGTCCTGATGGTGGTGATCCAGATGGAGACGGTCCACTAGGAGGTCCAGATGGAGATGGTCCACTTGGTGGTCCAGATGGAGATGGTCCTGACGGAGGTCCAGATGGAGATGGTCCTGACGGAGGTCCCGATGGAGAAGATCCACTAGGAGGTCCAGAAGGCGAAGGTCCTGAAGGTGGTCCGGATGGAGAAGGTCCTGATGGTGGTGATCCAGATGGAGAAGGTCCACTAGGAGGTCCAGATGGAGATGGTCCTGAAGGTGGTCCAGATGGAGATGGTCCTGACGGAGGTCCAGAAGGAGAAGGTCCACTAGGTGGTCCAGATGGAGAAGGTCCTGACGGAGGTCCCGATGGAGAAGGTCCACTAGGTGGTCCCGATGGAGATGGTCCTGAAGGTGGTCCTGATGGAGATGGTCCTGACGGTGGTCCAGATGGAGATGGTCCTGATGGTGGTCCTGATGAAGAAGGTCCACTAGGTGGTCCCGATGGAGATGGTCCTGATGGTGGTCCCGATGGAGAAGGTCCACTAGGTGGTCCAGAAGGAGATGGTCCCGACGGTGGTCCTGATGGAGATGGTCCTGACGGTGGTCCAGATGGAGATGGTCCTGAAGGTGGTCCAGATGGAGAAGGTCCTGACGGAGGTCCCGATGGAGAAGGTCCACTAGGAGGTCCAGAAGGAGAAGGTCCTGACGGTGGTCCAGATGGAGAAGGTCCACTAGGAGGTCCAGAAGGAGAAGGTCCTGACGGTGGTCCAGATGGAGAAGGTCCACTAGGAGGTCCAGAAGGAGATGGTCCTGATGGTGGTCCCGATGGAGAAGGTCCACTAGGTGGTCCAGAAGGAGATGGTCCCGACGGTGGTCCTGATGGAGATGGTCCTGACGGTGGTCCAGATGGAGATGGTCCTGATGGTGGTCCTGATGAAGAAGGTCCACTAGGTGGTCCCGATGGAGATGGTCCTGATGGTGGTCCCGATGGAGAAGGTCCACTAGGTGGTCCAGAAGGAGATGGTCCCGACGGTGGTCCTGATGGAGATGGTCCTGACGGTGGTCCAGATGGAGATGGTCCTGATGGTGGTCCCGATGGAGAAGGTTCACTAGGTGGTCCCGATGGAGATGGTCCTGACGGTGGTCCAGATGGAGAAGGTCCTGATGGTGGTCCCGATGGAGTAGGTCCACTAGGTGGTCCCGATGGAGATGGTACTGAAGGTGGTCCAGATGGAGATGGTCCTGATGGTGGTCCCGATGGAGAAGGTCCACTAGGTGGTCCCGATGGAGATGGTCCTGATGGTGGTCCAGATGGAGAAGGTCCACTAGGAGGTCCAGAAGGCGAAGGTCCTGAAGGTGGTCCAGATGGAGAAGGTCCTGATGGTGGTGATCCAGATGGAGAAGGTCCACTAGGAGGTCCAGATGGAGAAGGTCCACTGGGAGGTCCAGATGGAGATGGTCCTGACGGAGGTCCAGATGGAGAAGGTCCACTAGGTGGTCCCGAAGGAGATGGTCCTGATGGTGGTCCCGATGGAGAAGGTCCACTAGGTGGTCCAGAAGGAGATGGTCCCGACGGTGGTCCTGATGGAGATGGTCCTGACGGTGGTCCAGATGGAGATGGTCCTGAAGGTGGTCCAGATGGAGAAGGTCCACTAGGAGGTCCAGAAGGAGAAGGTCCTGACGGTGGTCCAGATGGAGATGGTCCACTAGGTGGTCCCGATGGAGATGGTCCACTAGGAGGTCCGGATGGAGAAGGTCCACTAGGAGGTCCAGAAGGAGAAGGTCCTGACGGTGGTCCAGATGGAGATGGTCCACTAGGTGGTCCCGATGGAGATGGTCCTGAAGGTGGTCCTGATGGAGATGGTCCTGACGGTGGTCCAGATGGAGATGGTCCTGATGGTGGTCCTGATGAAGAAGGTCCACTAGGTGGTCCCGATGGAGATGGTCCTGATGGTGGTCCCGATGGAGAAGGTCCACTAGGTGGTCCAGAAGGAGATGGTCCCGACGGTGGTCCTGATGGAGATGGTCCTGACGGTGGTCCAGATGGAGATGGTCCTGAAGGTGGTCCAGATGGAGAAGGTCCTGACGGAGGTCCCGATGGAGAAGGTCCACTAGGAGGTCCAGAAGGAGAAGGTCCTGACGGTGGTCCAGATGGAGAAGGTCCACTAGGAGGTCCAGAAGGAGATGGTCCTGATGGTGGTCCCGATGGAGAAGGTCCACTAGGTGGACCAGAAGGAGATGGTCCCGACGGTGGTCCTGATGGAGATGGTCCTGACGGTGGTCCAGATGGAGATGGTCCTGATGGTGGTCCTGATGAAGAAGGTCCACTAGGTGGTCCCGATGGAGATGGTCCTGATGGTGGTCCCGATGGAGAAGGTCCACTAGGTGGTCCAGAAGGAGATGGTCCCGACGGTGGTCCTGATGGAGATGGTCCTGACGGTGGTCCAGATGGAGATGGTCCTGATGGTGGTCCTGATGAAGAAGGTCCACTAGGTGGTCCCGATGGAGATGGTCCTGATGGTGGTCCCGATGGAGAAGGTCCACTAAGTGGTCCAGAAGGAGATGGTCCCGACGGTGGTCCTGATGGAGATGGTCCTGACGGTGGTCCAGATGGAGATGGTCCTGAAGGTGGTCCAGATGGAGAAGGTCCTGACGGAGGTCCCGATGGAGAAGGTCCACTAGGAGGTCCAGAAGGAGAAGGTCCTGACGGTGGTCCAGATGGAGATGGTCCTGATGGTGGTCCCGATGGAGAAGGTCCACTCGGTGGTCCAGATGGAGATGGTCCCGACGGTGGTCCTGATGGAGATGGTCCTGACGGTGGTCCAGATGGAGATGGTCCTGATGGTGGTCCTGATGGAGAAGGTCCACTAGGTGGTCCCGATGGAGATGGTCCTGATGGTGGTCCCGATGGTGAAGGTCCACTAGGTGGTCCAGAAGGAGATGGTCCCGACGGTGGTCCTGATGGAGATGGTCCTGACGGTGGTCCAGATGGAGATGGTCCTGAAGGTGGTCCAGATGGAGAAGGTCCTGACGGAGGTCCCGATGGAGTAGGTCCACTAGGAGGTCCAGAAGGAGAAGGTCCACTAGGTGGTCCAGATGGAGAAGGTCCTGACGGAGGTCCCGATGGAGAAGGTCCACTAGGTGGTCCCGATGGAGATGGTCCTGATGGTGGTCCAGATGGAGAAGGTCCACTAGGTGGTCCCGAAGGAGAAGGTCCACTAGGTGGTCCCGATGGAGAAGGTCCACTAGGAGGTCCAGAAGGAGAAGGACCACTAGGTGGTCCAGATGGAGATGGTCCTGATGGTGGTCCCGATGGAGAAGGTCCACTAGGTGGTCCCGATGGAGATGGTCCTGATGGTGGTCCAGATGGAGAAGGTCCACTAGGAGGTCCAGAAGGCGAAGGTCCTGAAGGTGGTCCAGATGGAGAAGGTCCTGATGGTGGTGATCCAGATGGAGAAGGTCCACTAGGAGGTCCAGATGGAGAAGGTCCACTAGGTGGTCCCGTAGGAGAAGGTCCTGATGGTGGTCCCGATGGAGAAGGTCCACTCGGTGGTCCAGATGGAGATGGTCCCGACGGTGGTCCTGATGGAGATGGTCCTGACGGTGGTCCAGATGGAGATGGTCCTGAAGGTGGTCCAGATGGAGAAGGTCCACTAGGAGGTCCAGAAGGTGAAGGTCCTGACGGTGGTCCAGATGGAGATGGTCCACTAGGTGGTCCCGATGGAGATGGTCCACTAGGAGGTCCAGATGGAGAAGGTCCACTAGGAGGTCCAGAAGGAGAAGGTCCTGACGGTGGTCCAGATGGAGATGGTCCTGATGGTGGTCCAGATGGAGAAGGTCCTGATGGTGGTGATCCAGATGGAGAAGGTCCACTAGGAGGTCCAGAAGGAGAAGGTCCTGACGGTGGTCCAGATGGAGATGGTCCACTAGGAGGTCCAGATGGAGAAGGTCCACTAGGAGGTCCAGAAGGAGAAGGTCCTGACGGTGGTCCAGATGGAGATGGTCCACTAGGAGGTCCAGATGGAGAAGGTCCACTAGGTGGTCCCGAAGGAGAAGGTCCACTAGGTGGTCCCGATGGAGATGGTCCACTAGGAGGTCCAGAAGGCGAAGGTCCTGACGGTGGTCCAGATGGAGATGGTCCTGACGGTGGTCCCGATGGAGAAGGTCCACTCGGTGGTCCAGAAGGAGATGGTCCCGACGGTGGTCCTGATGGAGATGGTCCTGACGGTGGTCCAGATGGAGATGGTCCTGAAGGTGGTCCAGATGGAGAAGGTCCTGACGGAGGTCCCGATGGAGAAGGTCCACTAGGAGGTCCAGAAGGAGAAGGTCCACTAGGTGGTTCAGATGGAGAAGGTCCTGACGGAGGTCCCGATGGAGAAGGTCCACTAGGTGGTCCCGATGGAGATGGTCCTGATGGTGGTCCAGATGGAGAAGGTCCACTAGGAGGTCCAGAAGGCGAAGGTCCTGAAGGTGGTCCAGATGGAGAAGGTCCTGATGGTGGTGATCCAGATGGAGAAGGTCCACTAGGAGGTCCAGATGGAGAAGGTCCACTAGGTGGTCCCGAAGGAGAAGGTCCTGACGGTGGTCCAGATGGAGATGGTCCTGATGGTGGTCCCGATGGAGATGGTCCGGATGGTGGTCCCGATGGAGAAGGTCCACTCGGTGGTCCAGAAGGAGATGGTCCCGACGGTGGTCCTGATGGAGATGGTCCTGATGGTGGTCCTGATGGAGATGGTCCTGACGGTGGTCCAGATGGAGATGGTCCTGATGGTGGTCCTGATGGAGATGGTCCTGACGGTGGTCCCGATGGAGATGGTCCTGATGGTGGTCCCGATGGAGAAGGTCCACTAGGTGGTCCAGAAGGAGATGGTCCCGACGGTGGTCCTGATGGAGATGGTCCTGACGGTGGTCCAGATGGAGATGGTCCTGAAGGTGGTCCAGATGGAGAAGGTCCTGACGGAGGTCCTGATGGAGAAGGTCCACTAGGAGGTCCAGAAGGAGAAGGTCCACTAGGTGGTCCAGATGGAGAAGGTCCTGACGGAGGTCCCGATGGAGAAGGTCCACTAGGTGGTCCCGATGGAGATGGTCCTGAAGGTGGTCCAGATGGAGAAGGTCCACTAGGAGGTCCAGAAGGAGAAGGTCCTGACGGTGGTCCAGATGGAGATGGTCCACTAGGAGGTCCAGATGGAGAAGGTCCACTAGGTGGTCCCGAAGGAGAAGGTCCACTAGGTGGTCCCGATGGAGATGGTCCACTAGGAGGTCCAGATGGAGACGGTCCACTTGGTGGTCCAGATGGAGATGGTCCTGACGGAGGTCCCGATGGAGAAGGTCCACTAGGAGGTCCAGAAGGTGAAGGTCCACTAGGTGGTCCCGATGGAGATGGTCCTGATGGTGGTCCAGATGGAGAAGGTCCACTAGGTGGTCCAGATGGAGAAGGTCCTGACGGAGGTCCCGATGGAGAAGGTCCACTAGGTGGTCCCGATGGAGATGGTCCTGAAGGTGGTCCTGATGGAAATGGTCCTGACGGAGGTCCCGATGGAGAAGGTCCACTAGGAGGTCCAGAAGGAGATGGTCCTGATGGTGGTCCCGATGGAGAAGGTCCACTAGGAGGTCCAGAAGGAGAAGGTCCACTAGGTGGTCCAGATGGAGAAGGTCCTGACGGAGGTCCCGATGGAGAAGGTCCACTAGGTGGTCCAGATGGAGAAGGTCCTGACGGAGGTCCCGATGGAGAAGGTCCACTAGGTGGTCCCGATGGAGATGGTCCTGAAGGTGGTCCTGATGGAGATGGTCCTGACGGAGGTCCCGATGGAGAAGGTCCACTAGGAGGTCCAGAAGGAGATGGTCCTGATGGTGGTCCCGATGGAGAAGGTCCACTAGGAGGTCCAGAAGGAGAAGGTCCACTAGGTGGTCCAGATGGAGAAGGTCCTGACGGAGGTCCCGATGGAGAAGGTCCACTAGGAGGTCCAGAAGGCGAAGGTCCTGAAGGTGGTCCAGATGGAGAAGGTCCTGATGGTGGTGATCCAGATGGAGAAGGTCCACTAGGAGGTCCAGATGGAGAAGGTCCACTAGGTGGTCCCGAAGGAGAAGGTCCTGACGGTGGTCCAGATGGAGATGGTCCTGACGGTGGTCCAGATGGAGATGGTCCTGATGGTGGTCCTGATGGAGAAGGTCCACTAGGTGGTCCCGATGGAGATGGTCCTGATGGTGGTCCCGATGGAGAAGGTCCACTAGGTGGTCCAGAAGGAGATGGTCCCGACGGTGGTCCTGATGGAGATGGTCCTGACGGTGGTCCAGATGGAGATGGTCCTGAAGGTGGTCCAGATGGAGAAGGTCCTGACGGAGGTCCCGATGGAGAAGGTCCACTAGGAGGTCCAGAAGGAGAAGGTCCTGACGGTGGTCCAGATGGAGATGGTCCTGATGGTGGTCCCGATGGAGAAGGTCCACTCGGTGGTCCAGATGGAGATGGTCCCGACGGTGGTCCTGATGGAGATGGTCCTGACGGTGGTCCAGATGGAGATGGTCCTGATGGTGGTCCTGATGGAGAAGGTCCACTAGGTGGTCCCGATGGAGATGGTCCTGATGGTGGTCCAGATGGAGAAGGTCCACTAGGAGGTCCAGAAGGCGAAGGTCCTGAAGGTGGTCCAGATGGAGAAGGTCCTGATGGTGGTGATCCAGATGGAGAAGGTCCACTAGGAGGTCCAGATGGAGAAGGTCCACTAGGTGGTCCCGAAGGAGAAGGTCCTGACGGTGGTCTAGATGGAGATGGTCCTGATGGTGGTCCCGATGGAGATGGTCCGGATGGTGGTCCCGATGGAGAAGGTCCACTCGGTGGTCCAGAAGGAGATGGTCCCGACGGTGGTCCTGATGGAGATGGTCCTGATGGTGGTCCTGATGGAGATGGTCCTGACGGTGGTCCAGATGGAGATGGTCCTGATGGTGATCCTGATGGAGATGGTCCTGACGGTGGTCCCGATGGAGATGGTCCTGATGGTGGTCCCGATGGAGAAGGTCCACTCGGTGGTCCAGAAGGAGATGGTCCCGACGGTGGTCCTGATGGAGATGGTCCTGATGGTGGTCCTGATGGAGATGGTCCTGACGGTGGTCCAGATGGAGATGGTCCTGATGGTGGTCCTGATGGAGATGGTCCTGACGGTGGTCCCGATGGAGATGGTCCTGATGGTGGTCCCGATGGAGAAGGTCCACTAGGTGGTCCAGAAGGAGATGGTCCCGACGGTGGTCCTGATGGAGATGGTCCTGACGGTGGTCCAGATGGAGATGGTCCTGAAGGTGGTCCAGATGGAGAAGGTCCTGACGGAGGTCCTGATGGAGAAGGTCCACTAGGAGGTCCAGAAGGAGAAGGTCCACTAGGTGGTCCAGATGGAGAAGGTCCTGACGGAGGTCCCGATGGAGAAGGTCCACTAGGTGGTCCCGATGGAGATGGTCCTGAAGGTGGTCCAGATGGAGAAGGTCCACTAGGAGATCCAGAAGGAGAAGGTCCTGACGGTGGTCCAGATGGAGATGGTCCACTAGGAGGTCCAGATGGAGAAGGTCCACTAGGTGGTCCCGAAGGAGAAGGTCCACTAGGTGGTCCCGATGGAGATGGTCCACTAGGAGGTCCAGATGGAGACGGTCCACTTGGTGGTCCAGATGGAGATGGTCCTGACGGAGGTCCCGATGGAGAAGGTCCACTAGGAGGTCCAGAAGGTGAAGGTCCACTAGGTGGTCCCGATGGAGATGGTCCTGATGGTGGTCCAGATGGAGATGGTCCACTAGGAGGTCCAGAAGGCGAAGGTCCTGAAGGTGGTCCAGATGGAGATGGTCCTGAAGGTGGTCCAGATGGAGAAGGTCCACTAGGAGGTCCAGAAGGAGAAGGTCCTGACGGTGGTCCAGATGGAGATGGTCCACTAGGAGGTCCAGATGGAGAAGGTCCACTAGGTGGTCCCGAAGGAGAAGGTCCACTAGGTGGTCCCGATGGAGATGGTCCACTAGGAGGTCCAGAAGGCGAAGGTCCTGACGGTGGTCCAGATGGAGATGGTCCTGACGGTGGTCCCGATGGAGAAGGTCCACTCGGTGGTCCAGAAGGAGATGGTCCCGACGGTGGTCCTGATGGAGATGGTCCTGACGGTGGTCCAGATGGAGATGGTCCTGAAGGTGGTCCAG
Organism: Limnephilus auricula; assembly: GCA_951813805.1. Classification (NCBI taxonomy): domain Eukaryota; kingdom Metazoa; phylum Arthropoda; class Insecta; order Trichoptera; family Limnephilidae; genus Limnephilus; species Limnephilus auricula. The sequence goes on along the minus strand of OX638414.1, from coordinate 13,246,723 downwards.
ATGGAGAAGGTCCTGACGGAGGTCCCGATGGAGAAGGTCCACTAGGAGGTCCAGAAGGAGAAGGTCCACTAGGTGGTCCAGATGGAGAAGGTCCTGACGGAGGTCCCGATGGAGAAGGTCCACTAGGTGGTCCCGATGGAGATGGTCCTGATGGTGGTCCAGATGGAGAAGGTCCACTTGGAGGTCCAGAAGGCGAAGGTCCTGAAGGTGGTCCAGATGGAGAAGGTCCTGATGGTGGTGATCCAGATGGAGAAGGTCCACTAGGAGGTCCAGATGGAGAAGGTCCACTAGGTGGTCCCGATGGAGATGGTCCACTAGGAGGTCCAGATGGAGACGGTCCACTTGGTGGTCCAGATGGAGATGGTCCTGACGGAGGTCCCGATGGAGAAGGTCCACTAGGAGGTCCAGAAGGTGAAGGTCCACTAGGTGGTCCCGATGGAGATGGTCCTGATGGTGGTCCAGATGGAGATGGTCCACTAGGAGGTCCAGAAGGCGAAGGTCCTGAAGGTGGTCCAGATGGAGATGGTCCTGAAGGTGGTCCAGATGGAGAAGGTCCACTAGGAGGTCCAGAAGGAGAAGGTCCTGACGGTGGTCCAGATGGAGATGGTCCACTAGGAGGTCCAGATGGAGAAGGTCCACTAGGTGGTCCCGAAGGAGAAGGTCCACTAGGTGGTCCCGATGGAGATGGTCCACTAGGAGGTCCAGAAGGCGAAGGTCCTGACGGTGGTCCAGATGGAGATGGTCCTGACGGTGGTCCCGATGGAGAAGGTCCACTCGGTGGTCCAGAAGGAGATGGTCCCGACGGTGGTCCTGATGGAGATGGTCCTGACGGTGGTCCAGATGGAGATGGTCCTGAAGGTGGTCCAGATGGAGAAGGTCCTGACGGAGGTCCCGATGGAGAAGGTCCACTAGGAGGTCCAGAAGGAGAAGGTCCACTAGGTGGTCCAGATGGAGAAGGTCCTGACGGAGGTCCCGATGGAGAAGGTCCACTAGGTGGTCCCGATGGAGATGGTCCTGATGGTGGTCCAGATGGAGAAGGTCCACTTGGAGGTCCAGAAGGCGAAGGTCCTGAAGGTGGTCCAGATGGAGAAGGTCCTGATGGTGGTGATCCAGATGGAGAAGGTCCACTAGGAGGTCCAGATGGAGAAGGTCCACTAGGTGGTCCCGAAGGAGAAGGTCCTGACGGTGGTCCAGATGGAGATGGTCCTGATGGTGGTCCCGATGGAGATGGTCCGGATGGTGGTCCCGATGGAGAAGGTCCACTCGGTGGTCCAGAAGGAGATGGTCCCGACGGTGGTCCTGATGGAGATGGTCCTGATGGTGGTCCTGATGGAGATGGTCCTGACGGTGGTCCAGATGGAGATGGTCCTGATGGTGGTCCTGATGGAGATGGTCCTGACGGTGGTCCCGATGGAGATGGTCCTGATGGTGGTCCCGATGGAGAAGGTCCACTAGGTGGTCCAGAAGGAGATGGTCCCGACGGTGGTCCAGATGGAGATGGTCCTAATGGTGGTCCAGTTGGCGTAGGTCCACTAGGTGGTCCAGAAGGAGATGGTCCAGATGGTGGTCCCGATGGAGAAGGTCCACTAGGAGGTCCAGAAGGAGAAGGTCCACTAGGTGGTCCAGATGGAGAAGGTCCTGACGGAGGTCCCGATGGAGAAGGTCCACTAGGAGGTCCAGAAGGAGAAGGTCCATTAGGTGGTCCAGATGGAGAAGGTCCTGACGGAGGTCCCGATGGAGAAGGTCCACTAGGTGGTCCCGATGGAGATGGTCCAGAAGGTGGTCCAGATGGAGAAGGTCCACTAGGAGGTCCAGAAGGTGAAGGTCCACTAGGTGGTCCCGATGGAGATGGTCCTGATGGTGGTCCAGATGGAGATGGTCCACTAGGAGGTCCAGAAGGCGAAGGTCCTGAAGGTGGTCCAGATGGAGATGGTCCTGAAGGTGGTCCAGATGGAGAAGGTCCACTAGGAGGTCCAGAAGGAGAAGGTCCTGACGGTGGTCCAGATGGAGATGGTCCACTAGGAGGTCCAGATGGAGAAGGTCCACTAGGTGGTCCCGAAGGAGAAGGTCCACTAGGTGGTCCCGATGGAGATGGTCCACTAGGAGGTCCAGAAGGCGAAGGTCCTGACGGTGGTCCAGATGGAGATGGTCCTGACGGTGGTCCCGATGGAGAAGGTCCACTCGGTGGTCCAGAAGGAGATGGTCCCGACGGTGGTCCTGATGGAGATGGTCCTGACGGTGGTCCAGATGGAGATGGTCCTGAAGGTGGTCCAGATGGAGAAGGTCCTGACGGAGGTCCCGATGGAGAAGGTCCACTAGGAGGTCCAGAAGGAGAAGGTCCACTAGGTGGTCCAGATGGAGAAGGTCCTGACGGAGGTCCCGATGGAGAAGGTCCACTAGGTGGTCCCGATGGAGATGGTCCTGATGGTGGTCCAGATGGAGAAGGTCCACTTGGAGGTCCAGAAGGCGAAGGTCCTGAAGGTGGTCCAGATGGAGAAGGTCCTGATGGTGGTGATCCAGATGGAGAAGGTCCACTAGGAGGTCCAGATGGAGAAGGTCCACTAGGTGGTCCCGATGGAGATGGTCCACTAGGAGGTCCAGATGGAGACGGTCCACTTGGTGGTCCAGATGGAGATGGTCCTGACGGAGGTCCCGATGGAGAAGGTCCACTAGGAGGTCCAGAAGGTGAAGGTCCACTAGGTGGTCCCGATGGAGATGGTCCTGATGGTGGTCCAGATGGAGATGGTCCACTAGGAGGTCCAGAAGGCGAAGGTCCTGAAGGTGGTCCAGATGGAGATGGTCCTGAAGGTGGTCCAGATGGAGAAGGTCCACTAGGAGGTCCAGAAGGAGAAGGTCCTGACGGTGGTCCAGATGGAGATGGTCCACTAGGAGGTCCAGATGGAGAAGGTCCACTAGGTGGTCCCGAAGGAGAAGGTCCACTAGGTGGTCCCGATGGAGATGGTCCACTAGGAGGTCCAGAAGGCGAAGGTCCTGACGGTGGTCCAGATGGAGATGGTCCTGACGGTGGTCCCGATGGAGAAGGTCCACTCGGTGGTCCAGAAGGAGATGGTCCCGACGGTGGTCCTGATGGAGATGGTCCTGACGGTGGTCCAGATGGAGATGGTCCTGAAGGTGGTCCAGATGGAGAAGGTCCTGACGGAGGTCCCGATGGAGAAGGTCCACTAGGAGGTCCAGAAGGAGAAGGTCCACTAGGTGGTCCAGATGGAGAAGGTCCTGACGGAGGTCCCGATGGAGAAGGTCCACTAGGTGGTCCCGATGGAGATGGTCCTGATGGTGGTCCAGATGGAGAAGGTCCACTTGGAGGTCCAGAAGGCGAAGGTCCTGAAGGTGGTCCAGATGGAGAAGGTCCTGATGGTGGTGATCCAGATGGAGAAGGTCCACTAGGAGGTCCAGATGGAGAAGGTCCACTAGGTGGTCCCGAAGGAGAAGGTCCTGACGGTGGTCCAGATGGAGATGGTCCTGATGGTGGTCCCGATGGAGATGGTCCGGATGGTGGTCCCGATGGAGAAGGTCCACTCGGTGGTCCAGAAGGAGATGGTCCCGACGGTGGTCCTGATGGAGATGGTCCTGATGGTGGTCCTGATGGAGATGGTCCTGACGGTGGTCCAGATGGAGATGGTCCTGATGGTGGTCCTGATGGAGATGGTCCTGACGGTGGTCCCGATGGAGATGGTCCTGATGGTGGTCCCGATGGAGAAGGTCCACTAGGTGGTCCAGAAGGAGATGGTCCCGACGGTGGTCCAGATGGAGATGGTCCTAATGGTGGTCCAGTTGGCGTAGGTCCACTAGGTGGTCCAGAAGGAGATGGTCCAGATGGTGGTCCCGATGGAGAAGGTCCACTAGGAGGTCCAGAAGGAGAAGGTCCACTAGGTGGTCCAGATGGAGAAGGTCCTGACGGAGGTCCCGATGGAGAAGGTCCACTAGGAGGTCCAGAAGGAGAAGGTCCATTAGGTGGTCCAGATGGAGAAGGTCCTGACGGAGGTCCCGATGGAGAAGGTCCACTAGGTGGTCCCGATGGAGATGGTCCAGAAGGTGGTCCAGATGGAGAAGGTCCACTAGGAGGTCCAGAAGGAGAAGGTCCTGACGGTGGTCCAGATGGAGATGGTCCACTAGGAGGTCCAGACGGAGAAGGTCCACTAGGTGGTCCCGAAGGAGAAGGTCCACTAGGTGGTTCCGATGGAGATGGTCCACTAGGAGGTCCAGATGGAGACGGTCCACTTGGTGGTCCAGATGGAGATGGTCCTGACGGAGGTCCCGATGGAGAAGGTCCACTAGGAGGTCCAGAAGGAGAAGGACCACTAGGTGGTCCAGATGGAGATGGTCCTGATGGTGGTCCCGATGGAGAAGGTCCACTAGGTGGTCCCGATGGAGATGGTCCTGAAGGTGGTCCAGATGGAGATGGTCCTGACGGAGGTCCCGATGGAGAAGGTCCACTAGGTGGTCCCGATGCAGATGGTCCTGAAGGTGGTCCAGATGGAGATGGTCCTGACGGAGGTCCCGATGGAGAAGGTCCACTAGGAGGTCCAGATGGAGAAGGACCACTGGGAGGTCCAGATGGAGATGGTCCTGACGGAGGTCCAGATGGAGATGGTCCTGAAGGTGGTCCAGATGGAGATGGTCCTGACGGAGGTCCCGATGGAGAAGGTCCACTAGGAGGTCCAGAAGGAGAAGGTCCACTAGGTGGTCCAGATGGAGATGGTCCTGATGGTGGTCCCGATGGAGAAGGTCCACTAGGTGGTCCCGATGGAGATGGTCCTGTAGGTGGTCCAGATGGAGATGGTCCTGACGGAGGTCCCGATGGAGAAGGTCCACTAGGAGGTCCAGAAGGAGAAGGTCCACTAGGTGGTCCCGATGGAGATGGTCCTGAAGGTGGTCCAGATGGAGATGGTCCTGACGGAGGTCCAGAAGGAGAAGGTCCACTAGGTGGTCCCGATGGGGATGGTCCTGAAGGTGGTCCAGAAGGAGATGGTCCTGAAGGTGGTCCAGATGGAGAAGGTCCACTTGGAGGTCCAGAAGGAGAAGGTCCTGACGGTGGTCCAGATGGAGATGGTCCTGATGGTGGTCCCGATGGAGATGGTCCTGATGGTGGTCCCGATGGAGAAGGTCCACTCGGTGGTCCAGAAGGAGATGGTCCCGACGGTGGTCCTGATGGAGATGGTCCTGACGGTGGTCCAGATGGAGATGGTCCTGATGGTGGTCCTGATGGAGAAGGTCCACTAGGTGGTCCCGATGGAGATGGTCCTGATGGTGGTCCCGATGGAGAAGGTCCACTAGGTGGTCCAGAAGGAGAAGGTCCTGATGGTGGTGATCCAGATGGAGACGGTCCACTAGGAGGTCCAGATGGAGACGGTCCACTTGGTGGTCCAGATGGAGATGGACCTGACGGAGGTCCAGATGGAGATGGTCCTGACGGAGGTCCCGATGGAGAAGGTCCACTAGGAGGTCCAGAAGGCGAAGGTCCTGAAGGTGGTCCAGATGGAGAAGGTCCTGATGGTGGTGGTCCAGATGGAGAAGGTCCTGATGGTGGTGATCCAGATGGAGAAGGTCCACTAGGAGGTCCAGATGGAGATGGTCCTGAAGGTGGTCCAGATGGAGATGGTCCTGACGGAGGTCCCGATGGAGAAGGTCCACTAGGTGGTCCCGATGGAGATGGTCCTGATGGTGGTCCCGATGGAGAAGGTCCACTAGGTGGTCCAGAAGGAGATGGTCCCGACGGTGGTCCTGATGGAGATGGTCCTGACGGTGGTCCAGATGGAGATGGTCCTGAAGGTGATCCAGATGGAGAAGGTCCTGACGGAGGTCCAGATGGAGAAGGTCCACTAGGAGGTCCAGAAGGAGAAGGTCCACTAGGTGGTCCAGATGGAGAAGGTCCTGACGGAGGTCCCGATGGAGAAGGTCCACTAGGTGGTCCCGATGGAGATGGTCCTGAAGGTGGTCCAGATGGAGAAGGTCCACTAGGAGGTCCAGAAGGAGAAGGTCCTGACGGTGGTCCAGATGGAGACGGTCCACTTGGTGGTCCAGATGGAGATGGTCCTGACGGAGGTCCCGATGGAGAAGGTCCACTAGGTGGTCCCGATGGAGATGGTCCTGAAGGTGGTCCAGATGGAGATGGTCCTGACGGAGGTCCCGATGGAGAAGGTCCACTAGGAGGTCCAGATGGAGAAGGACCACTGGGAGGTCCAGATGGAGATGGTCCTGACGGAGGTCCAGATGGAGAAGGTCCTGATGGTGGTGATCCAAATGGAGAAGGTCCACTAGAAGGTCCAGATGGAGATGGTCCTGAAGGTGGTCCAGATGGAGATGGTCCTGACGGAGGTCCCGATGGAGAAGGTCCACTAGGAGGTCCAGAAGGAGAAGGTCCACTAGGTGGTCCAGATGGAGATGGTCCTGATGGTGGTCCCGATGGAGAAGGTCCACTAGGTGGTCCCGATGGAGATGGTCCTGAAGGTGGTCCAGATGGAGATGGTCCTGACGGAGGTCCCGATGGAGAAGGTCCGCTAGGTGGTCCCGATGGAGATGGTCCTGAAGGTGGTCCAGATGGAGATGGTCCTGACGGAGGTCCCGATGGAGAAGGTCCGCTAGGTGGTCCCGATGGAGAAGGTCCACTAGGTGGTCCCGATGGAGATGGTCCTGAAGGTGGTCCAGATGGAGATGGTCCTGACGGAGGTCCCGATGGAGAAGGTCCACTAGGTGGTCCCGATGGAGATGGTCCTGAAGGTGGTCCAGATGGAGATGGTCCTGACGGAGGTCCCGATGGAGAAGGTCCAGTAGGAGGTCCAGATGGAGAAGGACCACTGGGAGGTCCAGATGGAGATGGTCCTGACGGAGGTCCAGATGGAGATGGTCCTGAAGGTGGTCCAGATGGAGATGGTCCTGACGGAGGTCCCGATGGAGAAGGTCCACTAGGAGGTCCAGAAGGAGAAGGTCCACTAGGTGGTCCAGATGGAGATGGTCCTGATGGTGGTCCCGATGGAGAAGGTCCACTAGGTGGTCCAGATGGAGAAGGTCCTGACGGAGGTCCAGATGGAGAAGGTCCACTAGGTGGTCCCGAAGGAGATGGTCCTGATGGTGGTCCTGATGGAGATGGTCCTGACGGTGGTCCAGATGGAGATGGTCCTGAAGGTGGTCCAGATGGAGAAGGTCCTGACGGAGGTCCCGATGGAGAAGGTCCTGACGGTGGTCCCGATGGAGAAGGTCCACTCGGTGGTCCAGAAGGAGATGGTCCCGACGGTGGTCCTGATGGAGATGGTCCTGACGGTGGTCCAGATGGAGATGGTCCTGAAGGTGGTCCAGATGGAGAAGGTCCTGACGGAGGTCCCGATGGAGAAGGTCCACTAGGAGGTCCAGAAGGAGAAGGTCCACTAGGTGGTCCAGATGGAGAAGGTCCTGACGGAGGTCCCGATGGAGAAGGTCCACTAGGTGGTCCAGAAGGCGAAGGTCCTGAAGGTGGTCCAGATGGAGAAGGTCCTGATGGTGGTGATCCAGATGGAGAAGGTCCACTAGGAGGTCCAGATGGAGAAGGTCCACTAGGTGGTCCAGATGGAGATGGTCCTGACGGTGGTCCCGATGGAGAAGGTCCACTCGGTGGTCCAGAAGGAGATGGTCCCGACGGTGGTCCTGATGGAGATGGTCCTGACGGTGGTCCAGATGGAGATGGTCCTGAAGGTGGTCCAGATGGAGAAGGTCCTGACGGAGGTCCCGATGGAGAAGGTCCACTAGGAGGTCCAGAAGGAGAAGGTCCACTAGGTGGTCCAGATGGAGATGGTCCTGATGGTGGTCCAGATGGAGAAGGTCCACTAGGAGGTCCAGAAGGCGAAGGTCCTGAAGGTGGTCCAGATGGAGAAGGTCCTGATGGTGGTGATCCAGATGGAGAAGGTCCACTAGGAGGTCCAGATGGAGAAGGTCCACTAGGTGGTCCCGAAGGAGAAGGTCCTGACGGTGGTCCAGATGGAGATGGTCCTGATGGTGGTCCCGATGGAGATGGTCCGGATGGTGGTCCCGATGGAGAAGGTCCACTTGGTGGTCCAGAAGGAGATGGTCCCGACGGTGGTCCTGATGGAGATGGTCCTGATGGTGGTCCTGATGGAGATGGTCCTGACGGTGGTCCAGATGGAGATGGTCCTGATGGTGGTCCCGATGGAGAAGGTCCACTAGGTGGTCCAGAAGGAGATGGTCCCGACGGTGGTCCTGATGGAGATGGTCCTGACGGTGGTCCAGATGGAGATGGTCCTGAAGGTGGTCCAGATGGAGAAGGTCCTGACGGAGGTCCTGATGGAGAAGGTCCACTAGGAGGTCCAGAAGGAGAAGGTCCACTAGGTGGTCCAGATGGAGAAGGTCCTGACGGAGGTCCCGATGGAGAAGGTCCACTAGGTGGTCCCGATGGAGATGGTCCTGAAGGTGGTCCAGATGGAGAAGGTCCTGATGGAGGTCCCGATGGAGAAGGTCCACTAGGAGGTCCAGAAGGAGAAGGTCCACTAGGTGGTCCAGATGGAGAAGGTCCTGAAGGTGGTCCCGAAGGAGAAGGTCCACTAGGTGGTCCCGATGGAGATGGTCCACTAGGAGGTCCAGATGGAGACGGTCCACTTGATGGTCCAGATGGAGATGGTCCTGACGGAGGTCCCGATGGAGAAGGTCCACTAGGAGGTCCAGAAGGTGAAGGTCCACTAGGTGGTCCCGATGGAGATGGTCCTGATGGTGGTCCAGATGGAGAAGGTCCACTAGGAGGTCCAGAAGGCGAAGGTCCTGAAGGTGGTCCAGATGGAGATGGTCCTGAAGGTGGTCCAGATGGAGAAGGTCCACTAGGAGGTCCAGAAGGAGAAGGTCCTGACGGTGGTCCAGATGGAGATGGTCCACTAGGAGGTCCAGATGGAGAAGGTCCACTAGGTGGTCCCGAAGGAGAAGGTCCACTAGGTGGTCCCGATGGAGATGGTCCACTAGGAGGTCCAGAAGGCGAAGGTCCTGACGGTGGTCCAGATGGAGATGGTCCTGACGGTGGTCCCGATGGAGAAGGTCCACTCGGTGGTCCAGAAGGAGATGGTCCCGACGGTGGTCCTGATGGAGATGGTCCTGACGGTGGTCCAGATGGAGATGGACCTGAAGGTGGTCCAGATGGAGAAGGTCCTGACGGAGGTCCCGATGGAGAAGGCCCACTAGGAGGTCCAGAAGGAGAAGGTCCACTAGGTGGTCCAGATGGAGAAGGTCCTGACGGAGGTCCCGATGGAGAAGGTCCACTAGGTGGTCCCGATGGAGATGGTCCTGATGGTGGTCCAGATGGAGAAGGTCCACTTGGAGGTCCAGAAGGCGAAGGTCCTGAAGGTGGTCCAGATGGAGAAGGTCCTGATGGTGGTGATCCAGATGGAGAAGGTCCACTAGGAGGTCCAGATGGAGAAGGTCCACTAGGTGGTCCCGAAGGAGAAGGTCCTGACGGTGGTCCAGATGGAGATGGTCCTGATGGTGGTCCCGATGGAGATGGTCCGGATGGTGGTCCCGATGGAGAAGGTCCACTCGGTGGTCCAGAAGGAGATGGTCCCGACGGTGGTCCTGATGGAGATGGTCCTGATGGTGGTCCTGATGGAGATGGTCCTGACGGTGGTCCAGATGGAGATGGTCCTGATGGTGGTCCTGATGGAGATGGTCCTGACGGTGGTCCCGATGGAGATGGTCCTGATGGTGGTCCCGATGGAGAAGGTCCACTAGGTGGTCCAGAAGGAGATGGTCCCGACGGTGGTCCAGATGGAGATGGTCCTAATGGTGGTCCAGTTGGCGTAGGTCCACTAGGTGGTCCAGAAGGAGATGGTCCAGATGGTGGTCCCGATGGAGAAGGTCCACTAGGAGGTCCAGAAGGAGAAGGTCCACTAGGTGGTCCAGATGGAGAAGGTCCTGACGGAGGTCCCGATGGAGAAGGTCCACTAGGAGGTCCAGAAGGAGAAGGTCCACTAGGTGGTCCAGATGGAGAAGGTCCTGACGGAGGTCCCGATGGAGAAGGTCCACTAGGTGGTCCCGATGGAGATGGTCCAGAAGGTGGTCCAGATGGAGAAGGTCCACTAGGAGGTCCAGAAGGAGAAGGTCCTGACGGTGGTCCAGATGGAGATGGTCCACTAGGAGGTCCAGACGGAGAAGGTCCACTAGGTGGTCCCGAAGGAGAAGGTCCACTAGGTGGTCCCGATGGAGATGGTCCACTAGGAGGTCCAGATGGAGACGGTCCACTTGGTGGTCCAGATGGAGATGGTCCTGACGGAGGTCCCGATGGAGAAGGTCCACTAGGAGGTCCAGAAGGAGAAGGACCACTAGGTGGTCCAGATGGAGATGGTCCTGATGGTGGTCCCGATGGAGAAGGTCCACTAGGTGGTCCCGATGGAGATGGTCCTGAAGGTGGTCCAGATGGAGATGGTCCTGACGGAGGTCCCGATGGAGAAGGTCCACTAGGTGGTCCCGATGGAGATGGTCCTGAAGGTGGTCCAGATGGAGATGGTCCTGACGGAGGTCCCGATGGAGAAGGTCCACTAGGAGGTCCAGATGGAGAAGGACCACTGGGAGGTCCAGATGGAGATGGTCCTGACGGAGGTCCAGATGGAGATGGTCCTGAAGGTGGTCCAGATGGAGATGGTCCTGACGGAGGTCCCGATGGAGAAGGTCCACTAGGAGGTCCAGAAGGAGAAGGTCCACTAGGTGGTCCAGATGGAGATGGTCCTGATGGTGGTCCCGATGGAGAAGGTCCACTAGGTGGTCCCGATGGAGATGGTCCTGAAGGTGGTCCAGATGGAGATGGTCCTGACGGAGGTCCCGATGGAGAAGGTCCACTAGGAGGTCCAGAAGGAGAAGGTCCACTAGGTGGTCCCGATGGAGATGGTCCTGAAGGTGGTCCAGATGGAGATGGTCCTGACGGAGGTCCAGAAGGAGAAGGTCCACTAGGTGGTCCCGATGGGGATGGTCCTGAAGGTGGTCCAGAAGGAGATGGTCCTGAAGGTGGTCCAGATGGAGAAGGTCCACTTGGAGGTCCAGAAGGAGAAGGTCCTGACGGTGGTCCAGATGGAGATGGTCCTGATGGTGGTCCCGATGGAGATGGTCCTGATGGTGGTCCCGATGGAGAAGGTCCACTCGGTGGTCCAGAAGGAGATGGTCCCGACGGTGGTCCTGATGGAGATGGTCCTGACGGTGGTCCAGATGGAGATGGTCCTGATGGTGGTCCTGATGGAGAAGGTCCACTAGGTGGTCCCGATGGAGATGGTCCTGATGGTGGTCCCGATGGAGAAGGTCCACTAGGTGGTCCAGAAGGAGAAGGTCCTGATGGTGGTGATCCAGATGGAGACGGTCCACTAGGAGGTCCAGATGGAGACGGTCCACTTGGTGGTCCAGATGGAGATGGACCTGACGGAGGTCCAGATGGAGATGGTCCTGACGGAGGTCCCGATGGAGAAGGTCCACTAGGAGGTCCAGAAGGCGAAGGTCCTGAAGGTGGTCCAGATGGAGAAGGTCCTGATGGTGGTGGTCCAGATGGAGAAGGTCCTGATGGTGGTGATCCAGATTGAGAAGGTCCACTAGGAGGTCCAGATGGAGATGGTCCTGAAGGTGGTCCAGATGGAGATGGTCCTGACGGAGGTCCCGATGGAGAAGGTCCACTAGGTGGTCCCGATGGAGATGGTCCTGATGGTGGTCCCGATGGAGAAGGTCCACTAGGTGGTCCAGAAGGAGATGGTCCCGACGGTGGTCCTGATGGAGATGGTCCTGACGGTGGTCCAGATGGAGATGGTCCTGAAGGTGGTCCAGATGGAGAAGGTCCTGACGGAGGTCCCGATGGAGAAGGTCCACTAGGAGGTCCAGAAGGAGAAGGTCCACTAGGTGGTCCAGATGGAGAAGGTCCTGACGGAGGTCCCGATGGAGAAGGTCCACTAGGTGGTCCCGATGGAGATGGTCCTGAAGGTGGTCCAGATGGAGAAGGTCCACTAGGAGGTCCAGAAGGAGAAGGTCCTGACGGTGGTCCAGATGGAGACGGTCCACTTGGTGGTCCAGATGGAGATGGTCCTGACGGAGGTCCCGATGGAGAAGGTCCACTAGGAGGTCCAGAAGGAGAAGGACCACTAGGTGGTCCAGATGGAGATGGTCCTGATGGTGGTCCCGATGGAGAAGGTCCACTAGGTGGTCCCGATGGAGATGGTCCTGAAGGTGGTCCAGATGGAGATGGTCCTGACGGAGGTCCCGATGGAGAAGGTCCACTAGGTGGTCCCGATGGAGATGGTCCTGAAGGTGGTCCAGATGGAGATGGTCCTGACGGAGGTCCCGATGGAGAAGGTCCACTAGGAGGTCCAGATGGAGAAGGACCACTGGGAGGTCCAGATGGAGATGGTCCTGACGGAGGTCCAGATGGAGAAGGTCCTGATGGTGGTGATCCAGATGGAGAAGGTCCACTAGGAGGTCCAGATGGAGATGGTCCTGAAGGTGGTCCAGATGGAGATGGTCCTGACGGAGGTCCCGATGGAGAAGGTCCACTAGGAGGTCCAGAAGGAGAAGGTCCACTAGGTGGTCCAGATGGAGATGGTCCTGATGGTGGTCCCGATGGAGAAGGTCCACTAGGTGGTCCCGATGGAGATGGTCCTGAAGGTGGTCCAGATGGAGATGGTCCTGACGGAGGTCCCGATGGAGAAGGTCCGCTAGGTGGTCCCGATGGAGATGGTCCTGAAGGTGGTCCAGATGGAGATGGTCCTGACGGAGGTCCTGATGGAGAAGGTCCACTAGGAGGTCCAGATGGAGAAGGACCACTGGGAGGTCCAGATGGAGATGGTCCTGACGGAGGTCCAGATGGAGAAGGTCCTGATGGTGGTGATCCAGATGGAGAAGGTCCACTAGGAGGTCCAGATGGAGATGGTCCTGAAGGTGGTCCAGATGGAGATGGTCCTGACGGAGGTCCCGATGGAGAGGGTCCACTAGGAGGTCCAGAAGGAGAAGGTCCACTAGGTGGTCCAGATGGAGATGGTCCTGATGGTGGTCCCGATGGAGAAGGTCCACTAGGTGGTCCCGATGGAGATGGTCCTGAAGGTGGTCCAGATGGAGAAGGTCCACTAGGAGGTCCAGAAGGAGAAGGTCCTGACGGTGGTCCAGATGGAGATGGTCCACTAGGAGGTCCAGATGGAGAAGGTCCACTAGGTGGTCCCGAAGGAGAAGGTCCACTAGGTGGTCCCGATGGAGATGGTCCACTAGGAGGTCCAGATGGAGACGGTCCACTTGGTGGTCCAGATGGAGATGGTCCTGACGGAGGTCCCGATGGAGAAGGTCCACTAGGAGGTCCAGAAGGAGAAGGACCACTAGGTGGTCCAGATGGAGATGGTCCTGATGGTGGTCCCGATGGAGAAGGTCCACTAGGTGGTCCCGATGGAGATGGTCCTGAAGGTGGTCCAGATGGAGATGGTCCTGACGGAGGTCCAGATGGAGATGGTCCTGAAGGTGGTCCAGATGGAGATGGTCCTGACGGAGGTCCCGATGGAGAAGGTCCACTCGGTGGTCCAGAAGGAGATGGTCCCGACGGTGGTCCTGATGGAGATGGTCCTGACGGTGGTCCAGATGGAGATGGTCCTGATGGTGGTCCTGATGGAGAAGGTCCACTAGGTGGTCCCGATGGAGATGGTCCTGATGGTGGTCCAGATGGAGAAGGTCCACTAGGTGGTCCAGATGGAGAAGGTCCCGACGGTGGTCCTGATGGAGATGGTCCTGACGGTGGTCCAGTTGGAGTTGGTCCTGACGGAGGTCCAGATGGTGAAGGTCCTGATGGTGGTGATCCAGATGGAGACGGTCCACTAGGAGGTCCAGATGGAGACGGTCCACTTGGTGGTCCAGATGGAGATGGTCCTGACGGAGGTCCAGATGGAGATGGTCCTGACGGAGGTCCCGATGGAGAAGGTCCACTAGGAGGTCCAGAAGGCGAAGGTCCTGAAGGTGGTCCAGATGGAGAAGGTCCTGATGGTGGTGATCCAGATGGAGAAGGTCCACTAGGAGGTCCAGATGGAGATGGTCCTGAAGGTGGTCCAGATGGAGATGGTCCTGACGGAGGTCCCGATGGAGACGATCCACTAGGTGGTCCAGAAGGAGAAGGTCCACTAGGTGGTCCTGATGGAGATGGTCCTGATGGTGGTCCAGATGGAGAAGGTCCACTAGGTGGTCCCGATGGCGATGGTCCTGAAGGTGGTCCAGATGGAGATGGTCCTGACGGAGGTGTCGATGGAGAAGGTCCACTAGGAGGTCCAGAAGAAGAAGGTCCACTAGGTGGTCCCGATGGAGATGGTCCTGAAGGTGGTCCAGATGGAGATGGTCCTGACGGAGGTCCAGAAGGGGAAGGTCCACTAGGTGGTCCAGAAGGAGAAGGTCCTGATGGTGGTCCCGATGGAGATGGTCCTGAAGGTGGTCCAGATGGAGATGGTCCTGACGGAGGTCCAGAAGGGGAAGGTCCACTAGGTGGTCCAGATGGAGATGGTCCTGACGGAGGTCCCGATGGAGAAGGTCCACTAGGAGGTCCAGAAGGAGAAGGTCCACTAGGTGGTCCTGATGGAGATGGTCCTGACGGAGGTCCCGATGGAGAAGGTCCACTAGGAGGTCCAGAAGGAGAAGGTCCACTAGGTGGTCCCGATGGAGATGGTCCTGAAGGTGGTCCAGATGGAGATGGTCCTGACGGAGGTCCAGAAGGGGAAGGTCCACTAGGTGGTCCAGATGGAGAAGGTCCTGATGGAGGTCCCGATGGAGATGGTCCTGAAGGTGGTCCAGATGGAGATGGTCCTGACGGAGGTCCAGAAGGGGAAGGTCCACTAGGTGGTCCAGATGGAGATGGTCCTGTCGGTGGTCCTGATGGAGTTGGTCCTGACGGTGAGGGCGGACTCGGTGTTGGGGTGTGTTTCACGGTGGTAGTTTTGTGGGTATGGTGGGGCGAGCAGTCTGGATAATAAATCTTTCGGCAGGTCTTGTCGAAATAGTGAGGGCACTTCTTGATTAACTCCAATAGACCGATCCTATTTTTCCCGATGTAGAAGAAACGGCGCATCTCCTTGATATCTGGCACCTTCGTCTTCCAGCGACCGTAGCGAGCGTAGTAACACATTTTTTCTACAAAAAACACAAAAAAAACTTCAAATTATTTCAATTAAATACGATACACCATATTTCAATAAACACAAGCCAATAAAAAAATTCCATTTTAACGAGCTTGCAAACAAATCAAATCAAAATGTATTTGTAATGCACGTGATTTGAAACAGAGACCATAAATACATACAATACTTAATGTAAACTTTATTCTTAGAACCCCTAGAAAATGTTTTACGAATAAAATTATGATTTTTATTAAAGAATCGAAACGGCAATATCACGTTATATCTAACAAAAAGCTACGTATACATTTGCTATTCGAAGCACGATCCGAGCCATTAATGATGAGAATACAGTTGCTCGCGGCTGTTTTTTTTCTTTCATCCAAATCTTATAATTTTAATTGCTGTGCAGTATGCCTTCTACAGACTCCCAACATTAAATCCATCACAAGACGCTTTCACATCGGCCATCCCTTTATGAAACTAAACTAACATAATAATGTCAATCGTACATTGATATTATCATTTATTGATATTATCATTTAACTTAACAAATTCAGTATTTCGCAAGACTGGAAATCTTATACAGAATTCCTCCTTTCTTATCACAAGAATTATCATTACTGGTTTATTACAAACTACTATCAAACACTTAAGACATTACAATATAATGATATTCGCGTGGCTTTACAATCTATCCACAGATATTGCTATTGGTAATCTGTCCACAGATATTGCTATGCCGCTCAATGTGTCAAAACTTTGATACCATATACAATATAATTTATCAAAAATAGAAAATTCTGATTTTCAAAAATGCCCCCAATCGCAGCATATTTAGATATTATATATATTAAATATTTTTCAATCATTTTTACGAACCCGCAGGGAACAACTCCCATATGTCTCATATATACGAGTATATTTATTTATTTTCTCATGTTCTCCATAAAACGGTTATACACCAATGTATCATGGAGAAGATTATAAATTACAAAGTACACAAGGGCAGTTTTACTATTTTGTGACATATGCTAAAAGATAGTTTCTGAAATGTCTGTAAGTGATATTTAAACAGCACCGGATCTGACATACGTTCAAAAACGCGCAAAAAACCTGGCGCCAACTCCAAAGGGGCGCCGTGATAAAATAAATATTGTTTTCAAATTTAATTAAAATATTCCCTAAATCGTTTAAAAATTACTCATAATACGGAATTATTATTAAGCGCTAGCAACACTCACCTTTCAAATCGCGTGTACCGATTGCCTCCTGTTTTATATTATATTTTGTTATGATGTTCTTATTTTGTCCCGTGCTACAAGAGCACTGTTAATATTGATTTTTGTCCTGTGCGATAGAACTGTTATTGTTAAATATTATTTTTCCTAATATGGTACATTTTATGTAGTTTTAGTTATTATTATTGTCCTATGCTATAATAGCACTGTTATTGTATATTTTATTTTTCTTTCGTATGCGGTAAATGATCTCTCCATTAAACCTTTTTGGTTTTTGTTTATCATCTCTGAGCAAACGCGTGTATCATTTATTTAAAAAGAAGTCGAAAATGTTATTAAACTGCTTATAAAACATTTCGACAGCCAGGTTTACATCGAGGCAGTCATAATGATTCCAGTCGTGTTGTTCTAAGGCATGTCCATGTGTATGATCTGAGCTTTCGTCGAAAATCCAACCCATGTTTACGTCCGGAGGTAATATGTCAGGTATTTTATGTGATTGTGTTATGTAATCGAGTGTGAATGAGATTGACGTCTTCTTTGACTAGTGGAGAATCATGGCGATGGATAACAGTATTTTCAGAATTTATATTACTTAAAACTAAGTCTAACTTGTGGGTATTTATGTGATAAACAGTGTTTCGTTTGTGTTAGATCATAAAAAGAACAAAAATATTCAAAGACATCATTTGGGTTTTTGCCTGACGAGAAGTTAAAATCACCGAAGATAATAATATTTTTTGATAATAGTTTTGCACTTTCACTTATGATTTTGTCATAAAATAATTGATATTGCTCTGATTTTGTATTTGGAGGAAAATATACTACACATATATTATACATCATGTTATTTTTATGTGTTACTTTCGCCCATAAGTATTCTATGAAGTCCAGACTTTCAGCGTATCAGTCAGTGGCTGTCAGCTCGGAGGGCTAGGAGAGTTCCTCCTCCACGACTGCCTCTATCTTTTCTGAAGACGTGGTACAGGTTTCCGAATAGTTCCGACGAATACGAGCTAGAAGTTAGCCATGTTTCCGTGAGAGCAAACAGAAGTGGTTTCTGACACATTACTGTAGTCATAAAATCTAAAATTTTATTATTTAGGTTTCTGGCGTTTTGATAAATACCACTAATTTTTGTTTTTTTGTTTGTGCCGGTGTCGGCCGTCTTGGTTTTGGGTAGTGGCTTCCGAAATGACCATTCGTTGAAGGCCACGTTCTTGGGCTAGATCGTGGGGTCCAGGAAAAAATTGAAGCCTTTTTCTGGAATCCCTATTTTTAATGAAGCATATCGTTCATGCCTCGTAATAAGTTTTTCAACTGTAAATTCTAAATCGGGCTTCTTCTTTTTAAGGAATGAAGATATTTGTTCTGCCGTGGTAGTTCTATGAAACACGAAAACATGCAAATATAAGTTCTTCGGGATGGTTACCAAGTTGTCATCGACCGATCCTGTCTCTTTGGAGATTGATATAAGTTCTTCGGGATGGTTACCAAGTTGTCATCGACCGATCCTGTCTCTTTGGAGATTGGGCGAGACCGGAGTCGTCTACCATTGACGAGGGCATTGCTGTAGGATTTCACAGGCTGGGTCAACAGTTCCGATGGGGGGGGAGGGGGACGGGGTAGAGCAGA
This sequence comes from Limnephilus auricula, assembly GCA_951813805.1. Lineage (NCBI taxonomy): Eukaryota > Metazoa > Arthropoda > Insecta > Trichoptera > Limnephilidae > Limnephilus > Limnephilus auricula. The sequence goes on along the minus strand of OX638414.1, from coordinate 13,228,758 downwards.
AGAAGAAGAAGAAAATGCCGCTGCAGCAGACTTATTTTTCCTTATTTTACTTATTTTATATATATATATATATCGTTGTGTCTCCCTTATCCACCATGGTGAGATATATGATGTAATCGGTGTTAGAAAGAGAAAACACCTCGCTTGCTTTTCTAATACATCGGCCGCCGTGGTCCAGGACCAAGCCTTCTGAATATGATCCGAAGGTCGCGGGATCAAATCCCGGCGTACGCATATTAATATTTATTAATTTTAAAAAATATATAAAGAGGTTGTGATTGATTTGTGTTTTCACAAATTTATCATTTAAAATAATATAAGGAATATTCGCGTTACGTTCCAGATTGGAAGATACTGAAATTATCATCCTGGTGTAAGACCACCATTCAGAATTGAAACGTTGCTTGAAATGACTTTAGCCATGTTTAGTGACTAAATCTAAATAACCAGGTACTTCCCCACCTTCCTCTTTCCCCATCGCCTTCTTCACCCAACTTACCTCCAGCCTTACAACTTACCCCAATCGGGGGTGTCATAGTCTCACTGGCTCCAGACGGGAGCAGTTGGGACTCTTCTGAGGCATTCACATTAAAAATAATCAATTCTAATAGTTAACCACAAAATAAATAAAATGTACACCTTTATGAAACCAAAGTTTCGGACCGCAATTTATGAGACTTCGAGATTTTTTGATTAAGTAATTATTTTTACATGAAACGAAGAAAAAACACAATACTAACTTAGTAGTTAGTTATTGTTATTTGCGAAATTCATACTCCACTCAAAAATACATCCTTTTTTGACCGGTAATAAACCATGGAGGTAAAAAAAGCCTTGAAAACACGGTCAAAACCATGCAAATGGCAGCACTGTCTTACAGTTAGTTAGTTACAGTAAAATATTACCTGTATTCAAAGCACACTGCGTGCACTTCATTCTTCTGTAATTGGGGCACAGTCGTTCTACGTTTTGCTGGGTGATGCGTCTTCCATATTGATACAAGTAGCGTTCCATCAGCGATTCTCTTGCAGCTTGCTCTTCGAAGTTAATAGGATTGTTCTTCCATGACCCGTATTTGGCGTACCAGCAGAACTCGACTGAAAAATAAAAATGTTTAAAAAATGCACTTTCTCCTTTCTGAGATGTAACAAAATAGCTGCACGCGAATTATTTTAATGAACTTGAGTTTTTTTTACATTAGCTCTACACAGGAGGGTCTAAATAATTCCTCTCAGTGCCTATGTCATTTTTAGGGAAGATGTGTGGTAGGCCTTTTTAGGTTAAGAGGGAGGGGAAGTTCTGTGAAGGAAAAAGGTATTTGCGGTGGAGTGACGGACGTATGAATTCTCCCATCCCACTACATTTCAAAGCGATATTCCGAGAGAGTCCTGCTAAAGATTCGAAAGATCTTCCACGCAGTTTGTGGGCGATTACATCTGCCGCCAAGACCAAATCTTCACCCTTTTTTTAATTAAAATAATTTCTTTTATGGCCTGTTTCTATTTAGGTGATGCTTGAGTCTAGGCAACGTAACAAGAAAAGTGAAATTCGATAGTTTTCATTTCTTCCTAGTAAAACAACTACTACGTCACGCAAGAGATGAGACGGAATTCGATGAGTAGTTTGTATTATAAAATTTATTGTAGGTGGTGTTGCTTTTGGATTGATATAAGGTATGGGAGAGCTGATCTATTGTTATTATATCGATGATGTGAGCTTATAAATTGAACATGTGTTGATCCAATAAATGGTTCCCATGCATCTATCTCCCAAATTGATCACTACAGTGCCTACCTCTGCTGGATCGATAAATAGAGAATTCTGGTACTCACAGTGTAGCGAGTTGTACTCGGGGTCCAGTTGGACATGCTGGTACTTCTTGCAGAGGTCCCAGATATCATCATTGCTCAGCTTCGTTCCCTTGTAGTATAGGAACTTTTGCTGGAATGACTCTCGGAGTGGGATCTGTGAGTTGTGCAGCCACGATGGCCATTGTCCGTTCTTCCATTTGTAGCAAATATCAGCTGAAAGGTAATTTGGCGAATTCAATTTAAACGCTGGTTTTTTATTGTATATGTGCTGGCAACCCCAAGACCGCGAGAAACTAAAAGACAGCTGGCTTCATTGCCTTTTGGAATCCTGAGCCATGCCTGAGCCGACCGCCCTTACTATTGTAAATTCTGGAACCTTCTGATTATTGTCGCGGTAAAAATAATTTGTGATCTTTAAATAAAATAACTAGCCTATATCAAAGAGCTCGTGTGTGTTTGTCTTGCCTTTCCAGTAGATACTGAACCAGCGGCTATATAAAAATTGTGGGCAGTCCCGAGGGACTTAGTCAGTCAGCAAGTAACAAAACCTACTAGCAATTGTATTTTTACGTGACACTATTAACGTTGAAGTTTTTTTTTAAATAAACAACTCAGTAACTAACTATCAAGTGTTTATCATTACAAATATCACCAAAGTTTTAAAACGAAATTTTTGACGTTTGAGAGACCCCCGTTGAGCGTCGTTTCTAGATGTATTTCAGATTTTAAACAAATTGTGACTAGCTAAAAAGTACAAATTTCATATTATTATTCTTATCGACTGGTCACAATTTTATGGAAAGCTAAAACAGACCTGAATTAGACATTAAACGGGAATTTTCAAATGTCTAAAGACACAGTCATGCCGGTTTGATGACAATGTCACATTTAGATTTCTAATATTGAATTCGTTCAATCATAAAATTTTATTTTATTGTTTGTGGTTGTTCGATATTGTTAATGTCAATTATAATAGTCTTATTAATCGTACGTAATATTTAATTTTTAGATATGCAAGTTTATTGGCTTACCTTTTAGTTCGAAAATGGATATTTGGTTTGGTGGGGTTTTCGTGGAAGGCTGCGTCGAGGAATTAACTGAAATTTTGAAAAATAACTCATTAATGGTTTGGTTTAATTTATAATATTATGTAATGTTTTACGTCGTTGTGGAATATATTAGAAAAGAAAATAGGAGAGAAATTATAAAAATGGATAAAAAATAAATACTTCGAAATAAATTGATTCGTGGGTAATGAGAAGTGGGAAAGAAGGAGAGAAATAATTGGAAAAAGAAAAGTGTGGAGATTAGAAAAAGACAAGAGAAAGACACGAATAGAAAAGAAAGAGAAAGATAAAGGAAGGAGAAGAGAAACAAAAGAGAAAGATAAGAGAAAAATAAATTAAAAAGAAAGATAAAAAGAAGGAGAAAGGCAAGAAAAAAGGTAAAGATAAAGGGAAAGACAGATAGAAAAGAAATCTAAGAGTAAGAGTTATAAAAAAGAAAATATTACTAAAAAGAAAAAGAGAAACAAAAAATAATAAGAAAAAGAAGAGGAAAAAGAAGGAAAGTAAAAAAAAAATTAAATATAAATCTAAAAGGAAAATAAAAAATAAAAAGTTGAAGAAGAAAAAACAAAACTAAAAGAAAAACATAAATTAAAATTAACATGAAGATCAGGGGAGGGTTGAAAGAAGAAAGAGAGAAAAAAGTAGTGTGAGGAATGAGAAATAATTTAAAAAATGATAACGGTAGTTCAATAGTCCACTCAACGCTTAATACATCCATCCCTTGATCCCGCTCTACCTACCTTCAAATTGTGGCTCTGATACTTCACACGTGTATTACGTACACGTATACATACGGGTTAAAAAATCTCCAACCTTCTTTACAAAGTGATTCATTTTTATTAAAAAGTCATGAACTAAGTTCCGTAAATCGTGAAAATTTATATTGTTTTTATTTGCAGTACTTACATAAAGTATTCGTGATATTTATAAAATTTGCTATCTGTATCACGTTCAAAAACGTTTATCCATAAAAATAATGTAACTCCTCTGCTAGAATTTTTCATGACTGCATTGTTTTAAAAATGAAAGACAAACGTTAGGGTTCGAATGACCTGACATTTTTGATTTTCCACAATTCTACTGCAATCATCATTATTGCGAGAAATGGTTGCATGTGAAGGATTTATTTTGGTTAATAATGTGACTGATGCGCTGGCCGTTTCGCCCCGTTCAAACAAATCTTGATATTGGATTTGAGGCCAAAATATTCAATCAAATTAAAATATATTTTTTAATCAAAATTTATATAAAATATCTAGTATAGGTATGTACTACTTTATTTATTTGTCTTTTAAATTATAAAATATAGTCCATTAAAGATGTAATATTTCATGATTTTAGGGGTAACATGGGCAATTATTTGTTTAATATTAACATAACATTAACATGTAATATAACAGTAAAACAGGCGTCCGGTACTAGGGCTCTCCATGGAAATTATTTATATAAGTATACTCGCTTCTGCCCGCGACTTCGTCTGCGCAGGATTAGTAATTACTCCGAGTTGCCTATTTTCTTTTCCTAGGTCCGATCTATGTTTTTACCAAAATTACTATGCTATTTATTTAAAATACCTGTAATTCTTGATTTGATTCAAAGTATTAGGCGAGTACTTTAAATAAATTCACTAATTTAAATATTTTCTAAAATAGAACTTTGATTTAACAATCATTGTTTTGCAAAATGTCATTCTCAAATTTTGACGTTTTCTATTAAACAATAATTATTATTTATAATATATTGAAAATAGCTAGCTTTATAAATTATAGCCTATATGCTATTCTGGTGTATGAGCTATATTATTGTAAAGTTTCATTCAAATCCATTCAGTAGTTTTTGCGTGAAAGAGTAACAAACACACATACATCTTAGTATAAAATTAAATCAGTCTTGAGGGCCAATTTTTTAGCTCATTAATTCTGTGGCCAATGGTTAAAGCAATTTTGTTTGTATTAAATAAAAAATTAAAAACAACTTACCACCAGCAACAGTGAAAGCGAGGAATACCAAAAATATATTGGTAATCCTTGCCATTTTGAAGATAATAAGTACTTGAACTTTTCAGAAAAAAGCGATTTTATCCACAAAACTTGACAGTGGCAAACCACCACTTTTTCCAAAGTGACGATGGTAGTTTTTTCCATGATTTATATATAGAATAAAATCGTGTTTTTAGGATGATAAAAAGTTATTAAGTCATTTAAAGTCGTGATTTTTTTTCTCGTGTGATATAAAATTGTAGTTTTTATAATGTGTCGTGAACTACGATTAAATATGTTTAATGAAGTGATCATGCAACCAAAGCATGACACGTGCATTGGAAATAATTCACAGGATCTCTCAATGTTGATAAATGCTGGCATCCCACAGGGAACGGTTCTGAGTCCAGTTTTAGGAACACCAACGAAGAACATTATCAAGAAAGACACTCCATCGCTCTATAGCGGTCACATCAGCTCTGTCCAAGGTGGTTGAACGTGTCATCAACGACAAACTCCAAAAGTACATCAAGAAGAACATAAGGGTAAACCCGGTTGCCGAGAAATTTGAATAATAGACATTTTACCAAATTGTTGCTGTCCTTGTAACTTTTACTCTCCCAGTACTGCGCGAAAGGGAGAACTGCACCTTAGGCTTATAACATAAATAAATTTATCAAAGTCGAGGTTTTGTATTCCCCTCTTTTCTCTTTCAAAATTGGACCGATTTCAAAAAATGTTTTACTAGCTGTAGTAGAAGAAAATACTCTTGCTTTTTGTAAAAATTATTTGTCTAGTTCGTATACTAAACGTCTGTTGATGACGTTCAATTCAGACAATTTTAACGATTTTTGGAAGGTTCCAACAAGTTTCTAACTCCCATAACAATTTGAACGCTTTTTGCCACATTATGGCACTATTTACAAAGCCTCAGATTGCTTTGTTGGCACTATGTGGCAAGCATTCCCCAGATTTGTTAAAAAAATTGATTTTTTTTCAAATGTTCCCGCATCCTGCAGTTAAGTCTATTTGATAACTAAAAGCTTACTTCAAGTATTTATCAACAGATGTCACTCTTCTTCGTTATTTTTTGGCATCTGTGGTCAGTCTAATACCAAAATTATTTCAAACGGCTGGCTGTAAAAAAATATTATCCTCTAGAATATCATTATATCCGTAATTTTGTCGATTTTTTTAACATATCTGTAAACCTGAGTAATTGTGATTGAATTACTAATGTATTTACAGTGTTTAAATATCTTTACAATTAACACTAAAGTGAATATTTTCAAAATAGTGTGTGTTGGTTTTCTACGACGTAATACTTTGTTAAAGATGACAATGTTTGCAAATGCATTATTTTCAATAAATAAAGCATTAATCGAAATAATTCTTAGTGCGGATAAAATACAATGAATTTTATTGTATGGTATAATACAGTTGTTCTTCGTAAGTGCCTTAAAATACCATTTTAGTGCAATGCAGTGTGTGCATTTCACGACCAAAATTTCTGACGAAATTTTGTTCATACGAAACATTTAAACACTTCTGAACTTATAAAATTAATTTTGGTAAAGATATTTGTATGTGTTCATCAATTAGAGCATTAAAATGAAACTTCAGATAAAATATTTAATGTGGGCGCAAAATTGAACTTCCCACGGCAGTTTATAACTAGAAAACCCAGAGAATATACCATTTTCCAATTTTTAAAGATTTTTTTATGATTTATTTATAAATCCTAAAGACATGGGATGATTATTGAAATATAGGTTAATTCATTGGCAATTGAAACTCCGTATTAAAATTCAGAGATATGTTTTTTTATTTCACATTTTGTAAATTTGCAAACACACTCGAGTATTCGTTGGCCAAAATGTGGACAATTATAAAAACGTGGACAATACCGTGCATAATAGAGATGTCTCGCATCTCTTCTGAATTATTTGTTATTGAGATTTCGCGAACGGAAATTATAGAATTAAAAATCGTAACAAATCATTGACCACGTATTAAATATATATAATATATTATACATATTAAATGTTTTGTTTTTTTGGTGTTTGAAATGAAAGTTATATCTGTGTTAATCAATATTTATTTATTTATTTTTATTTATATATTACAAACAATACAATACAAAATGATCCTTTGTCTGTCCAACTGGGAAGGATTCCCGTTTCAAGACAGCCAAATTGTGTATTTAGTACGTATTCTTACAATGGAAAGGCGATTCTGTCAAGACAACTTTTGGGAACATTAGTAGTTGCATTCGTAGTGACGGGATTGTTTCTTTTTCCTTGAAAGAATCGCCAAGATGTAATTATCTTACCAGGGTCATTTTGGATAACATTAGTAATTTCATACAGAAAGATGAATGGTTTCTTTCGGGAGATAACAAGTCTGAGATTCTTTCCAGGGCATTTTGGAGAACATTTACAATTGCATAGTTAGAATTTCCACTTTTATAAGCTAGTATAAGACATATTATGAATCCTAAAGTACTATATTTTTTGAAATTCCTAAGATATAGAAATTACACATTACTAAACCAGAATATATACTGTATGACATATGAATTTCCAATTTATTAATATAGAGGATTTCAAAACTTAACTTTTTATTATGTGTATTATGTATATTATTACAATTTGTATTATGAACAACATTTAGAAGTAATAATATTAAATATTCGTGAAATAGGTACCATGTACGGCAATTTTAAAGTAACTCATATGTAGAATTCACGCGTTAGTAAGTTTAACGATATTTTTATAATTTTTTTATGAATTCTAAAAATATGCAATAAACTGATAAATACAGGTGCATTGCACTGTTCAATAGAACCATTGCTTTTTAACACTGTAATCAGTTAATATGTCATCATATTAAAATTCGGAGGTACGATTTTTTGAAAGAGGGCGAAAAATTTCCAAATAAATTTAAATAAATTTCTGAGCGCTCAACGTTAAAATCGGTTCTATGGCGGAACCTCCAGTGGTTAGTGGCAGTATCTGGAATGTAAAGGTGAGATTTTAAAAATGATAGCACTGGACATTTCCAAGGCCTTTGAATAGGTTTGGCACCGAAGACGCTCTCTCTGGTTTCAATCCTACCAACCAATACGAATGAAGGTATATCCCCAAACTGTAAAATTCACCCGCTATAACACAGGGTCATCCCTAGCATGGAGGGTGAAATATCACAAAAAACTATATGTACTTTTGATAAATCATGTATTTAAATAAATAAATCCTGGGATTGGTTTTAAGCAATTTCCTCTATTCTTCTCTTCCATTCTTCCCTGTCTTGTGCGGCTCTTTTGAAGTCTACACATGATGAGCAGCGCATGTCCACCAGCAAGACCTCCAGGTACTCTCGGCGGGGGCGTCCCCTAGAGTTTTCCCTCGGTTATACCCTCCATTATGGCATGCAAGAGGCCTTCTTGTCGTATTATATGGCCGATCCATCTTGCACGCCTTTCGGACAAGGTCCTGAGGAGGTGCCTTCCTCCTTCAAGTCTTTGGAGAACCTCCTCATTTGTAATGCGGTCTCTCCAGGATATTCCTAATAGTATTCTATAGGACCACATCTCAAAAGCCTCTAGTCTCCGTTTCCGTTGATTAAGACCGAAGACTAATTGTCAACACACTGTCTTCTAACGGATTCTTCTAATAATAAGCTAACTTCTAATAAAATATAACTTCTTGTGTCTGTGGATTGCCAATTTTTGTCGATGAGTGATTGGTCGATTAAGGTGGTAGGTAATGTTTTCAACTCGTCCTCTTATTCAAAAAAATGCTGGTTATGCTGGCGTCCTACAGGGATCGCTTCCGTCTTTGTTTTGTTACAGATCAATGACCTGTTATCATGTACACTGGCGTTTCCCAACCTTTTTAGAATTGCGGACCGGAAAAAGTATCATTTCGCGTACCGGCTGCCGCCTAAGACTATGAAGGGCATTCTTTAACTTTGTATCATTTGTAGTTGATTGAGCTATTCAACCTGTTTCCTCGAACCATTCTCTTGTTCTGACTACAATTTAAAATTACTCTATATAATATTATCACAGTGCATATAAACCATTCTTGTGTTCTGACTGCAGTATTTGTGTTCATGAATATAGGATTAAAAAACGAGCATTCATATTCACTGCGGAGAACTAATGCATTCCAATGTTCTGGATGCAGCTTTTAATGTTTTACAAAGCTGTATTTGCGAAGAAAATTATTCCCTTATTTCGGAAGCAATTATTACTTATCGGGGTTCCATGACATTTCATCCGGCGACAATTCATCCACCGACAGTTCATCCATCGGTTCGCGGACCATGGATTGGGAAACACTGATGTACACAAAAACATTTCTAAATTCATGTGGTATTATTCAGTATTAGTTATTTCATTCAGTATTTTTTTTTTCATAAATTTATGTTCACGCATTGTCTTGGTATTTATTTTTTCAAGTGTTTTCAAAAATGACACTGGTTTCAGGTTATGGTAAACTTATACATTGGATGAATATTATTTTGTTTTGAGGTGTCTTGGGATTATATCTGTAATAAAAATAATTTCATTTAATGGGTTAGGGTTAGGGTATCCTTAATTCTGCACAGCTACAGAAATTTAAAGTTTTTTAAGCCTAAGTTTTACGTATAAAAAGTCTATTTATGTGTTAAACGTGACATATTAACAAATACATAAATATAATTATTTAGACAAAACTATAAAACAATAATTATAATTACTATTAAGACGCATCACGAAACGCAACTATAAATCGCAATTATCAAATTAATATGACTTCATGCCTCTTGAAATGTCACGCAAATACGATGTTCGCGTGACATTTGATGAATTTATAAAATACGAGGTTTGTTCAAAAAATAAGTTGATTTTTTATTTTTCTAGAAAAATATTTATTTAACAATATCTATTTTGTCCCCTTCAAAGTAAACCCTCTCAGATATAATACACTTTGTGCCAGCGTTTTTTCCAATCCTCGAGGCATTTCTGGTAAGCGCTTTTTGGTATGGCCTTGAGCTCTTCCAGCGATGCGGTCTTTATCTCCTCAATAGTGGCAAAACTCCGTTTTTTCATGGGTTTTTTTAATTTAGGGTTTTTTAATTTAGGAAAAAATCGCAGGGGGCCTAGTCTGGTGAATACGGTGACTAGGCATGATAACCGTGTTGTTTTTGGCCAAAAATTCACGAACAAGCAACGATGTGTGAGCTGGTACATCATCGTGATGCAAAAGCCATGCATTGTTTTGCCACAAATCCGAGCGTTTTCTTCGTATTGCTTCAAAAAATTTGAAAGCATGAGCCAACTGATAGGCCGACATCCTCAGCAACTTCTCTAATAGGATTCGACGATTGTCCGTAACAATTTTTATTCACTGCTTCAACGTTTTCGTCGGTTTTTGACGTGCTGGGGCGTCCAGGGTGGGCATCGTCATTAACATCTTCTCGGCTTTCTCAAAGTGGACTCGCCAAATGCCAAAAAAAAACATTTTATTTTAACAGAAAATGTAATGGCGATTTTTTTATCCATTTTTTTCTAGAGCTAAGCATATCACAAAACACATCTAAACTTTAGGATCTGTAAAAAACAAACTAAAAATGCAAAATGGCTGTTCTTTTTTCCAAAATTGAATATACGTAGCATGCGAAATTTGAAGTCACCTTTTTTTGACAGACCTTGCATATGGATTACAAAATCAAATATTTTATAAAATATAATGGTTTGTTTGCACCGGTGACCAGAATGTTCAGTGGAAACATTTTAAGTGTATGAATATTGAGAACAAACTTTTCATCGGATGTTAATTCCTCACATGATAATTCATCATGTCTCGAAGCGTCGTAAATTGATAATTGGGGTTTTTAACGTTAGGTTAGGTTAGGTTAGGTTAGGTAAGGTTAGGTTAGGTTAGGTTAGGTTAGGTTAATGTGAGTTATGATGTGATGAATTTTCATGTGAGGAAGTATCGTGTCTGAATAAATTTACTATGGGAAATGGGCGCTGAGATCTCATAGTCCGATTAGACATGGAACGGTTTGCACCAGTGTCAATAGAATCCCCTTGGTTTAATTTAGATTCTAGTTTTTCAGATAGCGAGACCTTTCATATATTTTTTTCCAATAATTTTACAATACAAGCGCATTTTTTAAATTTATTAACTCCATACAGGAGGCCCTGAGGAAAATAATTTCCCTCGGGGCCTACATCATCTTTGAAGATGCTGCGTGGAGGGGTTTTTTGAGGAGAGGAAGGAATGAACATGTAGTAGGAAGGAGGAAACACAGAGGCCGACAAATCGTTCCACAGGCCGGCAATCGAACTCAGGTCGTAAAAACGACCCGTTCTCATGTGAAAAATGTCAACCGTGTACATATGTTGGGCAGGCGTTTGGTGTGTTTCCCGACTATGTACCGGTGCCGAGGGGATCGATGAAAATACCGGTAGAACAAAGAGAGCATTCCCACCCGACGCCTGTGCTCTAAAGATTGCAATCCGTTTGTTAAGACAGATAATCTATGAAACGGACCGCCAGTTTCTGCACAGAGTCGAGGGTGTTTTTAAAATACTTTGAGGCTCCGGACCAGAGGTATCTGCCAAATACAACCGTGGGGCGCACTTGCGATTTGTACAGGGTTAGCAGTAGTGTACTATTAAAGTATCTGCGGGCCCTGTACAGTACGCCCAGTTTCTGAAAGGCCAACTTAACTCTGGTCTTGATGGAGCCCCCATATCTGAGCTGGTCACTTAGAGTTATACCGAGCATAGCAATGGAAGACCTGTTCGGAAGAATGCTACCGTCGAAGGAGACTAGATTGTCATTTCGATCGCATACATTTAAAATCAATGATATAGGTACTGATTACTACAAAAATGTAAGTAATGGGAACCCACTAAAGGCACTGCCGGTGTGTGGGTAATGTATGATTTTTTTATATGTGAATACCGCACAAGAGTCCCAACTGCTCCTGTCTGGAGCCAGTGAGACTGTGGCATCCCCAATTGGGGTATGTGAGGCTGAAGGCAGTGGGGAGGTGCAGAAGTATCTGGCTATTAAAATTTGATCACCAAACATGGCTAAAGCCATTTTAGGCAACGTTTCAATTCTGAATGGTTGTCTTACACCAGAGCGATGCTGAGAGTATCTTCCTCTCTGGAACGTGCCGCAAAAATACTATATATTATATTTTAATTAATTAATTGTGAAATAACACAAATTAATCAAACAAAATGTATTTATTTTTTTAATTACTGACGCATTCCCCTCCCTTGCTTATTCGCCTTCCTCTCTCCTCGTCCCCCCTCCCGCGAAACTCCCCCTCTTTAATTCCCCAGCCAAACCCTCCCCCATACCCCTCCTCCCAGCCTTTTCTCCCTTCCGCTTAACTCCGTAAAATACACTCATTTTTCCAACAACCCGAGTGACTTATTTAATTTTTTATGCAAATTTCATAATTTCAGAGCTCAACAGTATGTATATCTATATTTAAATATTCACGGGAATGTAAACAACAATTTAAAAAAAAATTAATAGCAATCGGATGAAATTTTATTCGCAATCGTATGGATAGTATAGGAAATAATTTCATAACGCCAGAACTCACTATCCTATAACCACCCCGGGTCAAATCATATTCCTGAAGTTTCAATTTCAAATCGGATGAACGGTATGGCCCCGCATAACATAAGAACACACTAACAAACAAACAAATATTAATTTTTATGTATTAGATTTGAATTTGTTTTAGTAGAAGATTAAATTTGCTTAGAGGACCAATAAACTGCCATATGTTTGCAATAAGAGGAAACCAATTTCACAATTTCCTCCTTGGATTTTGACACTAGTGCAAATAACTGTGCATATTTTAATATAAATATGGTCCACTAGCGTGTCAATACGTTTTCTTTTTTTTTGACAAGTTACCTCTCATTTTATTTCTTAAAATCGTTAAAATTGCCTAGAGCTTCACATCGCACTGCCTTTACTGAGGAAGAGAATGCATCACAATTCATCTGTGGTTATCCGACGGTCACCGCTAATGATGTCAACGACTCGCTGAATGTTGTGTGGAGATACTGCAGTCAACTGCCAACCGCTCCGTTTTTTATCAGCCAACGGCGTTTGTCCTTCAGCTTCGTCACAGCAACGAACAGTGCTGACATCCACTGTTGCATCACAGTGAGTTCATCGAAAACGAGTTCATCGAAATCGAGTTCAACCCAACCTAACCTAACCTCTCGTTGTCGATGAATTGATTTTCGATGAACTCGTCGTTTATCGTTTAAACGTCATCTACAAACGATAAGTTTACCAACTTTACAATGTATTTTTAAAAAATGCAAAACATTCAGACATAAAGTATTTTCTTCTTGCCTCTCAATTTGGGAAGCGGGTTTGGGTACCGCCGCCCTGGAATCCATCTATTGGTTAACAACCAAACAAGTCACCCCGGGTGTCCAATTTGTCAAATAAGCAGAGGTGCACGGATTTATGGTGAATTTTGTCCCACACTTGGTGGTGGACTTGCTGAATGACGGGCCGGATCGAGAAATACCGGTTGAGAGAGGTCATTTGACCTCTCCAGCCGGACAAACTTGCACCGCAGTTGGAGAGATGGATTTACACGTCCGTCACACCTGAACACAATGATTCCCAGTTTCCTACCCACTCCTCATACCTTTTCCCTTCCCAGAACTTCCTCTGCTTCCTTTCTTAAAAACACCCTCCACACAGCAACCTCTAAGGTAATATAGGCTGTTATTGAAAATTTCATCTTTTCAACCTATTTCCTTCCCAGAACTTCCTCTGTTTTTTTCTTTAAAAATACCATATACACCATCCCCTAAGATGACATAGACCGTGACTTAAATTATTTTCCTCAGGACCTCCTGTGTGAAACGCTAATGTGAAAAAAACATAATATGCTCAAAGGGTAACAATTATTATAAGCAATAACTGTTAGCCTGAAACACTCCATATTGAAAAAACCTCCCGAGAGAAGAAGAGATGGCACAATGGATTTTAAAAATGCTTATGGAATTTTGAACATTCTGGCCAATGTGCCAATTGGCCAGAAGTCATAAACTTACGAAAAAACCTACAAGTGTAAATCTAGCCAGTTTAACTTTAACTGTAGCTAGCCTTGAAACAGACTAACCATAAGTTAAAATTAACACCTGTTAATTTTAATTATAGAAAAAATGTCTAATTAATTATTTTCATGGCTTCTTTTAATTTGTTCCTCCTTTTTCTTATTTAATTAGAATAATAATTTAGCTGCAATAGGCTAGTTCCGATCGATACAAATATTTTATTTGTTTTAAATTTGCCGAATCCAGGGATAATTTGTATTCTTTCTATGTATCTATCTTGTTACTCTCTTTTGTTTATCTATTTTGTGAACTTTTTCATGTACCTATTACTCACATGTAAATTTCTCATATTAATCTAAACTATATTATTATTTTTATGCCATCTGCAATTTAAAAACTTGTTTCAGTTTAAGTTTTTTTTTTTCTCTTTTCTTATAATATAATATTTTTACTTACCTTTATACCTACCATTTTTATAATGTTTAATGCTTTGAGTTTATCTTTCTTTTTTAAATATTGTATTATATTTATTGTATTATATATTGTACTTTCTTTTTTAAATATTGTATTATATAAAAGCCCATCAGGGCGTTGAAAATGAATAATAATTAATTAAATAATTGGCTTTTTTATCCGAAAGGCAATCGGAGACATTTAAAATGGCACATATCTACATAAGCCAAAAATCGCTCCAAACAAAAAAATTGAACTGGTATCAAAATCCATGGAGGAAAATACGTCTGGCAGGAGGAGGGGAATACATCTGTATGGAAAAAAGTGCCGCCGGGTACCATAAGGCATAACTTGTAAAAAAGTGTTTTTTTTTCTAAAATAATTAAATTGACACCATCTGTGAACGCGTAGATTATATAACATATGTTCCGTTTAACCTAAATACATCTCAATGAAATCGGCTACCACCCAGCCCAACAGATGGAGCTACTAGGTCGAAAAGTGTAAATAGATGCTTAATTTTTTTTACGTTTTTTTTTTTATTTGCTGCCATCTTTGGAACGATTCTAAAGTTCTTGTCAAAATATATTTGCAACCTAGATAGTATCTGGGATATACCTATCTGATTTCATTATATACTAACCCAGACCCCTGAAATATCACGGAAGAGTCTTATTGTGTGTGGTGTTTGCAACACTGCCTCTTACTCTATGATATATGGGCGGGCCTTACCACCGAGCAACGTCCCGAACGTTGACGGAGTTGCGACCCGAAGTGGGTCATTTCAAGGCAGCGCTTTAGCGAGCGCGTTCCGGGCTTCCATTAATAATCTTACCGCCAGCTAGGCTGGACGTTTACTTTGTAACCATTTGTATTCAATAAACGACGATCTCGTATAACGAACCTCTATTGTATTAATTTACATATATTCAGTGTGTAGTACTGAGGATAAGATTGAAGACATTATCCCAATACAGCTCCTGAACGCTACATTATGTACTAAAATCTCTTCGAAACGTGTTGCACTATTACCTCGCGAGTAGCAGTGCGCGGGGTCCGGATTTGATTCGGTTAGATCGTTGGGAGTGAGATCAAATTAGACTAATTATAGGTAAAAACAAGTGGAAACAATGGGGATGCAAAGTCGGCTTGCTGAGTCTGCTCTACAGGTATTTCAATCAAGCCTGCTCTGGAAGAGCCAGTACCATTTATCCCCGTTCATTTACACTCGTTTTAGTGTAACGAGCTATTGGTATCTATTTTTTCTCCATCATATTGTTCGGGCCTCTTTAAGAACCGCATGAATAAATACAATCATACAGGTCCTACCTTAAGCCGTATCAAAACGCTAGCCAACTGGTTGGCGATATAGTTCCGTTCGATACAGAGGCGCTCTTGTAATGAGTAACAAAAAAATAAAAAATATTTTTTATCTATTCCCACCACTTATATTTCCTTTTTCCTGGCACCTTTATTTATGTACATCAATATTTTAAAAAAATATCCATCAAAACAACAAAAAAAACAACAACAAAGTATTGCTCAAAGAAAATTTATTGTACGCCAAAGCTTTCAGGTGAAGTGTTTGGATGGAAAATAAATGAGTAAATTTACTCTGCATTAGGCGTAAAACCTTTTCAAGTTGGGTTTGGTTGATTTTTGCATTTGAAAATGTTAGGTTAGGTTTGAAAGAATGGCAAGGAATATATACAGGGTGTTAAGGTACGTACTTGAGTTACTTTAACCAGTGATTCCTGACATTAATTGGAGTAAAAAATGTAAATGAAATTTTGGTCTCCGGTGACATTTTTGATGTTTTTTTTTTTTTTTTTTTCTACAAAAACATAAATAATAGTAGGTGTTGGGTAGTTGGGGGCGGGGTAAGTGGTGGGGTGGTAACTTGGCTGAGTGACCAATAAGGTCATGTGAAAGAATTTTTTTTTGTTTGATTTTGAAGAAAAAATATTTTGAAAAAAAAAAAAATTTACATAAAAAAAGTCACCGGAGACCAAAATTTCATTTACATTTTTTACTCCAAATAATGTCAGGAATCACTGGTTAAAGTAACTCAAGTACGTACCTTAACACCCTGTATAGTCATTCAATTCTGGTTGAAGTTAAGTCAGAATGCGTAGAAATGTTAAGTCAGTCAAATTTTTTCCGTATTCGGATTACTGTACGAGGCTGTTATCGATATTTAAGGTTAGGTTAGTTCGTTTGTCTTCCCTTTAAGCTATATTAGGATATATGTAATTGGGAATGGCACAGAAAAATCAATAAATTATCTTTGAGGTTAGGTTAGGAGGAATGGAAAGATTGGATGAAGTTAGGTTAGGTTGGGTTAAGTTAGGTCGGTTGACTTCCCTTTCAGCTATATTAGAAGAGGTAAGATTATCAGTAGCAAGGAACAATTAATATATTCTATTTGAAGTTAATTTTGGAGGACTTGTGGATGGAAATATTAGGTTAGGTTAGGCGGCCTAGAGCCCCTAGGGCGGCGTCACATTAGTCCCCGAGCAGTCCGGATAGTAGACGAGGCGGCTATCTCCATCGAAGTATTTTGCGCATTTTGTGACGATTTCTGAGACAGTGATGCGCACCTTGCCGTTATAAAAGAACCTGCGCTGGTCCTTCAGATTGGGCGGTGCCGATTTCCAAATGCCGTGGCAGGCGAAGTAACAGTTCTTGTCTAAAATAGAAACATATCATTAGTAAATTAATGGCCGAATCTTCTGAATGAATATCATATTAACAAAAATATGGAATAAACGGACAAAAACCAAATCACACAATTCGGTCCTTCGAGCCGGGTTTCATCACCGCAATAGCATATAATACAATGGCATAAATCCTTTACTAACAAACTCATGGAATAGTGCGACTTTATCGGACATTCTAAGTCAAATATGTTTTGTTTCATTACGAGATTTTATTTAACACATAGGGGACGCAAGAAATTTCAATGAAAGCGGTACATTTAAAAAAAAATACAGAGAAAATCAAGAGTTGATAAAATACAGGTATCAGAAAATATAAGAAACAAAACATAAGTTACATAAAATATAAGAGCTGACAAACTGTAGGTAATATAGAAAATAAGTGAAGTAAAAATTGATAGTCTGCCAATATCCTAAAAATCAAAATTAATAAAAACGTATAAAATTAGTATTCATGATAGATTATGAACTAGGGAGAAATAGTTTGCACATACTGCGTTTGAAGTTTACCAAGTTCAAAGTATTGTCAAATACATCCATATACACAAAGTCAAGGGCGTCGCCAAGGGGGGGCAGGGAGGGTCAGCTGCCCCCCCCCTCCCCCCCTAGAGATTCTAAAAAAGTTCTGGCCATGATGAGTGTACACAGAAAACTTATTCATGGACACTTCGAAGATTTTCACAATAAATTTGTATTCAGGAATGCAAACTATCATAACGACTTCACATTTTTTTACGACGACATTAAAATCCGTATGAAATCTGTATGTAACTGCATACACTATACTAAAATATCACATCAAACTTTCAATTCTTTTCATGCATCCTCAAATGTGAGATTGGTGCATTTAATGTTAATACATTTTTGGCCTGTTCAGACATTTAAAAATAATGTCCTTTCTTCAACTCCGTGAGGGGATGAGGATAATCACTCCATTAAAACAATTACACCTATTAAACACATGTGGGAAATTTAATGTAAAAATTTTGCCCATTAAATAGGCAAGTGACTGGTACAATCAGTTACTTCTCATCCGATAGTAATCGGAGAAAGTAATACGTTATTTAATTGACAATAATCAAAACTCTTGCTACCTTACAAACTAGACTTCTCATGAACAACTCAGGAAACAAGGTGTCCATGTCTAACAGTGCCCTATTATTATTATATTATATCCCTAACTTCAAGGGACTACGATCAATACCTATAATACAATTTGGTCCTTCGAGCCGGATAAGTATATATTGAGGGAGCTACTAAAGAGTTAGTTACCATTATTGACCCCGCACATCGGGCACCTCATCCTCCTGTAGTTGGGACACAAGCGTTGCACCTCTCTTTGCGTTATCCTCTGTCCAAAACTGAAAAGATATCGGTGCATCAGGGCGTCTCTCGCGATTTGTTCCTCGTAGTTCTTCGGATTCGTCTTCCACGCGTCGTATTTTAGGTACCAGCAAAACTCGTCTGGAAACAAGAAAATTACCACATTTTTAATCTTAAATAGAACAGCTGACCGATTGCGAAGAAATAATAATTATAAAATTGCATTTATGCGAAAGCATTGTTAACCACACGAAATAAGAAAGCTGCCACCACCAACTACAAATACCAAAAACAAACACACACTTTTTTTGGACAAAAATACTACAGATACCAGGCTATAAAACTATTCAATTCACTTCCAACGCAATATAAAAAAATCTAATCGTACAGAATCCAAAAAAACACATATGGAACTGGCTACAATCCTTATAATTTTGTTATCACACTCATAACTAACAAGACACATCTATTTTGATGAAACTATGTAGAAAATTATTTTATATTTTAACTTATATATTTTATTGTTTCTTTTTTTATATATCGTAACTTAGCCCACTGTGTGTTTTACTATATACAAATTATAATACACAATTGAAAAAATGTGTTCTACAACACAGGTGGAGGACAATACTATACCTTTATATTAAGAATAAATAAAATAAAATAAATAACTAAAACAAACATAAACTCACAGTGAATAGTATTGAAATCTGGATCCAGAACATTTGGCTGGTACTTCTTGAAGAGATCCCACAGGTCATCATCGGGTAAAAGGGTTCCGTTTTTATAGATGAAATTCTGAGAGTACGTCTGCCTCAACCTGATCTGCATCGGTCCCAACCATGGTGGCCACACGCCGTAGCGCCAGAAATACATTATGTCACCTGGAAACCAAACAATAAATAAGAGGTAACCCACCAAACAATAAATTATATCATTTTTCAACAACCAAATAATGTAAACACATGATGAAAAAGAAACGGACCTTCGTGGCCCCGAGCTCAAAGATAGCTATTGCAGCTGGCCACAGAAAAACCTAACGACCATTGACAGATTTCTGTAAAGCCTAATTTATAATACGCCACTACAAGAAACACGTCCTTAGCTGAAATGGTTTCACAATACTAGTTGCATCACGTTTTTACACTATGCAATTATTTGCAAGCCACTAGCGGTGGCATAATTTCACGCGAGCGCTGTTCGAAGTTTGTGGCGTTTCATAATACGTGTATTATAAAACGGAGGCGTGTACTAATTATCTAAAGGAATTTCAAAAACGGACTAATATCTACATATGAGAATCCATGTGTTGACTAATATCTATACGAGGTATGTTGGAACAATATCTATGCGAACCAAAGTGAGGACGAATATCTACAGCTCAAACTGCTGACTAATATCTTCCGAACAGGTGATGTAGACAAATATCTACAGTACTGGCAGAGGTTGGATTTGCAATTATGCATAGCATATTAGCAGAACGTAATATTGCGTATGCAGTTTAAAGAACTTTCTTTTGTAGCCGCTAAACTACTTGAAAAGTGGGATGTTTTTCTTGCCTTGACGCGAGCAGGCGCTACGAAGGGGGCACTTTCTTTTGTATCACAAACCATGTTACACAAACCTAGCGTAGCCGCTAAACTACTTGAATACTGGGATGTTTTTCTTGCCTTGACACGAGCAGGCGCTATGCCAATTTCAACATTACAGCAAACTAGTAACATTATGCAAAAACTTCATGTACGTACTGTAAACGTTTAAGCCTTGACGTAATTGAAGTAATTTATGCTTTTCCCTACAACCTCTTGCTCAGCTGCCCTCTGTAGATATTAGTCCCACCTACGCTCCATAGATATTCGTCACCACTGGGACCATCATAGATATTTATCCGACCTTAATATAGTCCGACATATAGGCTGTAGATATTAGTATCTGGAGTCTTATGAAACAATATGTTTACGCGTGAAACTAGCAGTGCAACTAATGTCAGTGAACTTACTTTTTTTGTCGCTTTTTCTAATACATTTGTATACCAGTGTAATAATGATTGAATTAACAATGTTTTTAACCTGTTTACATGTCGAAATAATTCATGAAAATTAGTGAAATATCTTTAAAACATTGGATTTTCTTTGATTGCTCGTAATGGCGATCTTTGCATATGAGTATTTTTCAATAAATAAAGCATTCATCGAGTTAATTCTTATTGTAGAATAAAGGTAATAAGTGTATGTATTTGGTGTAATGCAGTTTTTTTGGTAAGTGCATTAAAAATTATGTTTTTAGGACCATGGACGGAAGCCAAAAAATCAGCACAAGAGAGGGACGTATGGAGGAGCCTTGCCGATGCAGTGGGTCCCCGACCCGAATAGGACAAGGGGAAGATGATGATGATGAAAATTAACAATATGATATAAATTTCAAAATCTAGGAAGGGAAAATCATTTCTTTAATCTCAATTTACAATCAAATTTGTGCTTTCACAAACAAAATTTCTTCTTAGGACCCATTTCAATTCTTGATAACTTATCAAAATTCAGTTTTAATATAGTTATTTCCATATGGGATTATTAATTAGACTATTTACAAGAAACTTCATGGAAAATATTTAATGTGAACACAAAATTAAAGTTTGCACGGCAGATTTTAACTAGAAAACCCAGAAAATACATCCTTTTGGAATGTTTAAATTTTTTTAATAATTTTTTTATAAAAATTAAAATTATAGGATGATTATTTCAATAAATGTGAATTCATTGACAATAATAATAGATAAAGCCATTTTGGATTTTGTAGATTAATAAGCATATGTTGTATTTGCACAGATTCTGATTTTCATAATAGTGAAACAGTAATCATAAGATAAATTATTATGCTAATTGAATTAAATAGAATCCATCAAAAGAATATTAAGTATTATACTAACATTGATTTATTGAGGTATTGAGTCAGTTGAACATATCTTCAACTTCTCTGAAAGAATTACCAACAACTAGGTACAAGTAAGTATCTAAATGACTCTGTCCTTATATTGTTGTTGCAATTCAAAATAATTTTAGATGGAGTAGTTCTGGTTGAAATGTGGAAGGTAATTTAGCTTAATAAACCAGGGCTGTCTATAATAGCATTAACAATTTTTAAAATAAAATTCATTGGGTAAAGGGTCTTACATTTAACATCATAGATGGATATAAGAACTGGAGCTGGTTTTTGAGCTGGCTTTGGTGACAGGGGTCCTTGTGCTAAAAAAAATAAAAAATAATGTCAAATATATTATACTAGCTGAACTGGCCACGCGTTGCTATGGCGAACGAAACACAACGCCATCTAATTGATGGTTACCTAACCTAGATTACCAAGTGTTGTATCTATAAATTAACTCACACCGCCATCTGTTTGAAACTTATGGAACTTACAAATAATTACAAAGCATTGTCCTATAACAAACATGAATAAAAAATTTGTTCAATAATTTGGGCAAAAAACTATCCCATCTTTTAAGTTGGACCAAATTACATACAGTAGGCCAAATTTCATCAAAATCGGTTAAGAAGTTTCGGAGTTTATCTAGAACAAACATTGTGACGCGAAATATTTATATAGTTATCAGTTATAGCAGTACTCTTTTTAATTCAGTTGAATACAAATATTTTTTCAAACCCAATTTTGCCAAATTTTGCGATTTTTACAGGATCAACAGTTTTTTACTATTAAAGTAAACCGATCGACCAGTCGATTAGTCAGATATCTTCAAAATATCTAAATTTTTGCTGATTTCCAAACTCGGGTTTTTTAAAGGTAAGGAAGGAGAGGATGTTCTGGGACGGAAACATGTATTAGATATGGATAGGAATCTGTGGGTCAGTGGGCATCCCTCCCAATGCGGTTCAAAGCGATGGGTCGAGAGAATCTTACTGATAATGATCTCTTTTAACTAGTTCCTCCCGCTTCGGCCTGCCACGCAATAAGTGGGCAGGCGCGTCCGTCGCCAAGACCTAGACAAACTTCGCCCCATGAACCTGGATACCCTTTCTTAGTTACCAAACGTAGTGAACCACATAGGGAGATCTATGGCAGAGGCGTTGGCTATCCAATAAATGGTTCTCGGGGCAATGGTCCCATTCCCTCCTCCCAAATTGAAAACGAAGAATTTTGCACATACATACATAAACAGAATTTTAAAAAAATATATGTTTTAGCCTTGAAAATTACTTTCCAGTGAGCACTCTGCCAATCAAATAGGAGTTTTCATTCTTTCCAGAGACATTGTCCGCTTTTATAATTACCGTGACGATCCACGATTAAGGTACCGTGACGGTACATTAAACATACGCTCCTTATCACGATAATGCAGCTCTCTCTTACACATTAAATAATGGTGAGACAAAAGATGAGATACAAAATGTACGTCAACAACTGTTTCGTTCAAAGGAAAAGGTAATCATTTTCTTGCATCTCTCTCACACACTTCACCATTACGTCTCCGTAGACCCCTACAATACTACTAGCTGTGACGATAATTTTGAAAGAATCCAAAAATTCAAAAACGTCAAACGTCATTGCGCTGATGGTTTTCTGCTTTTGTTCTTAAACATATATTGCTGCAGCTCTTTCTTACACATTAAATAACAATAGTCGAAAATGAGACAATAGGTGAACGTGTGTCTGCACCCCTTAAATGAAACAAACAATCAGTATCATACATTTCTGTGATGTTCTGCTTATTTGTGTCGTGGCTCACTAGCCCACGATGTCTTTTAAGTAATAACAACGTAAGTTCGTTTACTGTTTATTGCGAATGATCGTAAAGACAATGGTATTGTACGTAACGTCTGATCACAGGTATGCTCTGATCGGCCGCGACGGGCTCCGACCGTGACTGCTTGCCAATGCGCTCATTCGGGAATCTTCGGCTGTACCGATCATCCCCGAATGAACGTGGACTATTAAATAGGTACACGCTTATAGCTATGCACTACAATTTCCCTCACACGTATTAAGAAAATGTAATGCCATCCCGTCGCCATCGCTGAGCCGTAATAAGATAATATATCTGTTTCCTCCAAAGGAAAAAGGAAGTATTACTTTGGAGGAAACGGACACATGTCCATTGTGTGACTCATCTTTTGTATCAACATTAATTATTAATGTGTAAGAAAGAGTTGCAGCATTATTGGGATAAAGAACGTACGTTTTATGATTTGTTTGAGCCGCCATGGTACCTTAACTGTGGATTGTCACGGTAATAATAAAATCGATCTATGTCGCATCTCAGTTGGTATCCTAACTTTATGTTAGACTACAATTAATAATATTTCTTACGAATAGCTTGTGCTGCAACCAGGAGCACAACCAAAATCAAGAGCGAATAGACCATCAAAGGTCTCGCCATCTTAAAAACTGGAATCTAAATGAAAACCGAGAATTTAAACCTAATAACACTGATTCAAACAAACACATTTTATTACTCGTCATTGCGTGACATTTTAAAGACATGAAGTAATTTAAATTTGTTAATTACTTTTTATTGTTGCGTTTCGTGTCTTGATTATAATTATAATTAGTATTTTATAGTTCCATGTACATAATTATATATTAATGCATTTGTTCATATATCACGTTTAACACAGAGCTAGGATTTTTCCACATACTACTTTGGCGCCCAACTTGTCTTAATTAAAAAAAAAAAACTTAGAATTTCTCCAAACACTTAACCAAAAATTAATAAGTTATGAATGAAATTTTCATTAACTAATTAACTCCATATTTAGTGGCAAAAAGTAAATGCGGACTGCCAATACATATTTAGGCTAGTATTCCAATTCAACATTGCAAATTTATTAATATTTTTACGTAATTGTTAGGCGTTCGTCGTGTCGGAATGTCAATTCGTAGAAAACACCGCCAGTGTTGCCAGCGTATATAGATCTTATTTACTCTCTATCAATATCGGTTCGGCTGTCGATAGTGAAACCGTGCTCGGGATATCGATATAAAATATTGTAAAGATATCGATTTCTCTGTGCCAAATCCTAAGGCAAGTGTAAGAGAGCTAAATGAACGAGAACTTAAATTTACTGACGGCCGCTGTTCCCAATCTTTCGATCGGAGGCGTCTACTAATATCTACAGGAATTTCAAAAACTGAACAAAGCGGACTAATATCTATGAGAATCCATGTGTTGACTAATATACATAAGAGGTATGTTGGAACAATATCTATGGGAACCAAAGTGAGGACGAATATCTACAGCTCAAACTGCTGACTAATATCTACGGAACAGGTGATGTAGATGAATATCTACAGTACTGGCAGAGGTGGATTTGCAATTATGTACAGCATATTGGCATGACGTAATATTGCCGTGTAAGTCTGTGTCGACATTACATTCAAATTTATATGGAGGGCATTTCTAGTGTTGTTCTTGATTCTATGGTATCTAGGTTTACGTTAATTTCGACGCTAGTAAAGAGGGCCATTAATTCCTGATGTGATTTAATAACTTTCAAACATGATTGTATTATTTTTAATTACTATTTCAGCTACATGCATTACTACTTAAAGAATTAATAATGAAACAAGGTGTTTGTAAATCACTGAACTGAAAATCTTATAAGTTTAAAATGGAGTGGAGGGGTGGACTTAGAAACCTCACCCCCATGAACATTTTCTTATAAGTTATATCTATATTTGTATCCGGAGGCGTTTAGAGCATGGTAAATTGTCTGTTTAGCAGTAAGGGTATTAAGTCAGTCCGATGCATCGTTTACGAGATATGACTGACCAATTAAAAGCTTGCTCAACTAGCCCCACGAGATCCATGGACACTGTTTTGCTCAGTGATATTTAGTTCCCACTCTAACCCCTGAAAGGTGGCGCCATCAGCGTTTCTACCTAACAAGAGCGCTTCAAGATCTGCACGACGACGTACGAGAATCTCATTAACTCTTTTTAGGGAAGGAATTTTTCCACTGAGGACTTTGTATCATACTCATTCGCAAGCATGGCAGAGAAAGTCCAAAAAGTTGATAATCTCTCAAAATTAAAAAATAAATGAAAGTTTGACAAAATATCACGTTTTCTAATCACTCTGTACCAGAAATGTTTAAATATTCACGTCTTCGCGGTAAACAACACTTCACCAGCGAACTTGTTGTAAGGAATCTTCAACATGGCAAGTTTTTCCTACTCTCCCCTTGTGTGGGTCTTTGTGATCTTCACAATCACAGGAGGTAAGTGTAATGATCTCACATTAATATTACACCGAGAATTAGGAGGTCGGAACAATAATCAAATTGTACTTATTAATCCAATCATGTCTGATTACGTCTAAAAGGGATCGAAATGACAATCTGGTCTCCTTCAACGGTAGCAATCTTACGAATAGGCCCTCCATTGATATGCTCGGTGTAACTCTATGTGACCAGCTCACGTACGGGGGGACTCCATCGAAGCCAGAGTTAAGTTAGCCTCTCAGACACTGTGCGTACTGTACAGGGCCCGCAGATACTTTAATAATACACAACTTCTAACCCTGTACAAATCTTAAGTACGCCCCGCGGTTGAATTTGGCAGACACCTCTGGTCTCGAGCCCCAAAGCACCTCGATTCTGTGCAGAAATTACACTGTCTGACAGAAGAATCATTTTTATTTTATTTTTATTTACATTTGATACATTTAAAGCCAAAATAACAAATAATATTACATAATAAGAGAATATATTTAAAATGAATACATGTGTTATTACGTTGTTTTAGGTCGATATTAGTTCCTAGCTAGGCAGATTGCCTGTTCTAAGGAACCAAAATGTGTAAAGTGCCAAATGCAATTTAAATTATTATTATTCTTTTTAATTAATACCTATGTACTAAGTTTTTACTAAATGTGGTAGGTAACCATGTATCGTTTTAAGTCACATTATATAACAGTTTTTCAGACTCCTCCCTACCCAAGCCAATCAACCATTTAGTTATTATTGAACCAATGCAGGACATTTTGCAATTTTTAATAATTTCAGACTTAATTTTATAATACAGAGTCATGAACAACCTAATTGACACCCCTGCCATCTGCTATGAAACTCCATGTACCGACAAGGAATACAAGACAAAATGTAACATTCTTTTGCAACACATACACAACCAACTATCAATCATACTCACTTACCAATAGGATGCATGATTTAGACAAGAAGTTTGGTGGGATTGTAGATATATTCGCTGGTTCCCTTTATAATATAAAATGCAATTTATACCAAAACTTTGTGGAATCCTACAAATTATTGTAACGTGGGTATAATATATTTAAGTGATGTATTATTGTAATGTTTTATACTATATTTTGTTTCATGTTATTGTGAAATATTATATTGTTTAAAATACTTCACGGTTTTACGCTATATTCTTCAAAAACGACTTGTATATTGTTAAATTTTTCACTTTTAAAACTTTTGGTATAAAGTATATGTATGTGTAATCCTCGATAACTAAAATATTATTTTATAATCTATGTATAAGCCCCCTATGGGCGTATAACAATAAATAAACAAATACTTGAAAATCTTCCGCACTCTGCAGAAGCATTCGGTCCGTTTGATAAATTATTGCAATCATTAGGCCGTAGATTTCATCTTCTCCTTCAAGTCCAACATTTAGGTTCTCTGAAGCACATGAAGACAAACTCTGGCGTCCCACAGGGATCCAATTTAGAACCCTTATTATTTTTAATTTTTATAAACATCAATCGAAAGGATATCAAATTCATCCGTTTGTTTTATGTTCCCAAATGTATACGCAGCATTAGAGCATAGGCATCAGGTGGGAATGCTGCCCTTGTTCTACTAGTATTTTAATGGAAGATGTTCCGAGGAACTAAAGTCAATTAATCCCTTCGGTAAACATGCCAAACGCGCGCACAAAATTTATGTACAGAATTGAATTTACAAATATCTGGTTAGCACCAATAGAAAAATGATTTAGGGAATACCTTACTTGAAATGTTTTTATTGACAACTGACAACGATTAAAAAAAATCAAGTAAGGTAGTATTTTTAATGTATCTCCAAATGAAATGCTGTTTTTGGAAGCAAAAAAACATATTTTTCTGAATTTAATATTACAAACTGAAAGAATAAAAATTTAAATAAATTAAAATTTTGATGTTATGTCATATAATGAGGGGAATTATTGTAAATCACTTACCGATTGCTTTTTTCTTGTAAATTGTAAAAATACCACTTTTTACAAAACTAAAAACATATATCTGGCAATCCGCGCCAAAATATTATGAAAATCAGAAAAAGATACGGATACATCTGGGTTCGAGTCCCAGATGTATTCGTACCTTTTTCTGATTTTTCTGTTTCGGATTTTCGATTGACTTTCGCTAATATTATATTCATTAATTAAAATATTATAATTTGAGGTTTAACTCAATAAGTTAAAAAGTTAATAATAAAACGTAATTTTTTTTAAACTTCAATTTTCTTTCGTTTCATATAAAAAAAATCACAAGCTTGCAAAGTTTGGCGGTTAATTAGTTTTAGTTCGTTCTCTATACATCTTATTTATTAAATGTTATATTTTACAGTGCTTTGTCAAATTCCACCTGATGCTCCATCTGGCACGCCACCATCTCCCCCAACATTCAGCACAACTCCTAGTGCACCACCATCGTCATCAACTCCTGGTGCACCACCATCATCATCAAAAACTCCTGTTGCACCACCATCAACATCAACTCCTGCAACAACGACACCTAAAACAACTGCAACAACAACTCTTGCAACAACTACAACAACTTCGATCTCAACTACTCCAACACTGACTCCTTCAACAAGTCGTAGGACTTCATCTCGAACCTCTCCCAAAACAACCCCAACAAAAACGCCTACAACAAGTAACACAACCAAAAAGACTACAACATCTCGAACCACTACAAAAAGTACTACAAGACGAAGTAAGTAATCCTCGATAACAATTACAATATTTGGATAATTTGTACAGGGCCGTTTTTTCAAAATAAAAATTGAGTGGGTCTAATTTTTAGGCGCGGTTGAAGTAAAACTTCTTTGACTAAAAACTAAATAAATAAAAAAAAAAAACTTAAAAAAGGTTGTTTATTTTTAGATGAATTTGTAAGATTTTCCTGCAATTCAGCAGGATTATAATCAACACTATTTTTATTGTCACACTAGCGCCACTTTTTACTTCAATAGCTAGAATTCACGAGAATCAGAGAGATAAATAAGACAAACCAATATGTTCATCTAAAATCTTTAGTTAAATCATATAATAATCAACAAAATATAACAAAAACCAGTTGAACTTAAACAAAAGTAAACAAAATAAACGGATGACGTTTGAGTTTGATTTAACGTTTTGTTATTCATTGGCGTCACACTCATTGTTGCCATACCTACGACGTGAATGTAGTGAAATATAAATCGAACGTCAATGTTTCTTCCGTCCAAAAAAGTTCTGGAGAAATTTAGGTCCAAATTTGGACAATTTTTATTTTTTTGCAATTTTTTATTTATTTTTTATTGTGAATACCTAACAAGAGTCCCAACTGCTCCCGTCTGGAGCCAGTGAGACTATGGCATCCCCAATTGTGGTATGTTATGAGGCTGAAGGTGAGTGGGGAAGGGAAGGAGACGAGGAAGAGGAAGGTAGGGGAAGTACCTGGCTATTCAGATCTAGTCACTAAACACGGCTAAAGCCATTTCAAGCAACGTTTTAATTCTGAATGTTGGTCTTACACCAGGGTATCTTCCACTCTGGAACGTGCCGCAAATATACTATACATTAGTTTAAATAATTAATTGTGAAATAACACAAATCAATTAAATAAAATGTATTTGCGCACGCCGGGTTCGAACACGCGGCCTTCGGAATGGGAGTCTAACGCCCTACCGCTGGACCACGCCGGCCGTCAATTGATTCAATTGAATAAACAAAATTGGGCCACATTTTCCGACCATCCGTAAAACTTTTTTTTTTTTTTTTTCCAAATGTTCCATCGTCCTGCAGATAACTTTATTTGAAAACTGAAAGACTAATTCTGGTAATGATCAATAGATGTCACTGTTCGTTGTTTTAGATTAGTTAAAATATTGAGTTGATTAAAGTTTAGTAAACGTTTATTTCAAAGCGCTAACTTTACTGTCAAACCTTGTCCTTTAATATGTCGTATTTCTGTGTTTTTGTCGCTTTTTCTAATATATTTGTATACCCACTGGAGCGACAGAGCAATCAAAATATTTTTTCTCGGATTGCTAAAGGAAATTTTTCCGCCCATATTAAAAAAATCATACCTCCGAATTCGAATATGGAGACATACAGACTGATTATAGTTCTATGTAGCCAATGAATTCTCCTATCTTTTGTATATTATCACATATTTGTTGGATTTATAAAAAAATATATAATTAAATCTTTGACCTTAAAACATTTTGAAGAATCTAGAGATTATTTTGAATGTACAATATATTATATAGTCGTTTTACAAAAAAAAAAATGAAAATTTGCCACATTTTGGCAACAAAGCAATCCGAGGTTTTGGAAATAGTGCCATAATGTGGCGAAAAGCGCTCGAGTGGTTAGGAGAGGACAACTATATAATTTTACAGCTATTTAAATTTAGAATATTATTATTATAACGGCGTGATGGTTAGTTGGTTAGTTAGCGATAACAATACAAAAAACATATACCTATATATATATATGTAAAATAACGCACTGGACTTAACAAACAAAACTGATAACTAATAACATTCCGAGTACCAAATCGACACGAGGTTTCCAGAGCTGTTCTCTGTTTATCCGTCTAAAACTGACTATTTTATTTACTCCCCAACCTAAAGACTACATTGGAAATAAATTCTGTTCCGTTGATATTTTCATTTATTCCTTACCGAAATTTATATCTGAAATTTCTCAATTCTACTTCCCTTCTATTAATGTAAAGGAATAGAAACAATAATATACAAAGTCTGGAGATCAGAAGGTTGCGTGTTATCACGTCGGGGTCACCATTTCAGAGATTGATTACGGCACTTACCTGAGCCGTGTCTCTAATAAAGGGTCACGGATTGTAAATAATAACGCTTTTTTTTACTACTAGTTATTTATTTGAATAATACAGGATTATTTAAGATCACAAGTTTCCGCGACAAAATTTACAGAAGGAAAATAAAATAGCGCAGCTAAGTCTAACGCCGTTCTTCCACGTAGCTATTCACAAGCGACGCTACCGCTACCTGTCAAACAAATTTGCTAGTGTAGCACCTAGCGGCGTTTTCAAACACTAATAATAGTATGGAAAACACAGACGAGCGGCGATCGCGTCGCTTGAAGGTAGGTAGGTGAAGGCCGTTCTTCCGAGCTACGTTCAAACGACGCGATCACCGCGTGTTTTCCATACCATTATTAGTGTTTGAAAACGCCGCCAGGCGCTACACTAGCAAAACAGTATGACAGGTAGCGGTAGCGTCGCTTGTGAGTAGCTACGTGGAAGAATGGCGTTAGATCGCCGAATTTGGAATAAATTGACGCTATTCGCGCAGTTCGTTCTGCGCCGGTTGGTGTGGCCAATGTAGGAATACAAATAACGTAGTTACTACAAAGTATTTCTATTATTAATGTGACATTTTTTTGTTTAAACTATAATAAAGTTACAGTGATAAACATAGTATGGCATAAACAAATGGTAAATTACACATTTTCAAGTATTCTACGCCAATTAAGAGAGCTAGCTTTTGAGCTTGGTGTAGGAGTTATTTTATAATTTTATATTAGTGTACAATAAATATAGTCTTACAAAAATAATAATATGGCATGAAATGAAGTTACAGTATTTTGTTTGGTGATGTTATGGTTGTAAATTTTTTAATAATAATTTGAACTTTTTCAAATCTGTTATTTTTTTTACCTCTTCGGGAAGATAAATGAAATATTTTATGCCATTGTAAATATAATTGTTGTGCATTTGTTGTGTTGAAAATACAGGAATTTGGATGTTATATGTCTTAATGATGAGTTAGGTTTAAATTTATTAATTGCATTTTCTTTGAATATTTATAATATTGAATCTTTTTTGTCCACTCGAGCGCCTTTTGCCACATTATGGCACTATTTCCAAAAGCTCGGATTGCTTTGTTGCCGAAATTTGGCAAATTAAAAAAAAAAAACATTTTTATTAAAACGACTATATAATATATTGTACATTCAAAATATAAAAAAATAAATATTCTTTAGATTCTTTAAAATGTTTTAAGGTTAATGATTTAATTCAATTTCTTTTAATAAATCCTACAAATATGTGATAGTAGACAAAAGATAGGGGAATTCATTGGCTACATAGAAATATAATCAGTTTGTATGTCTCCATATTCAAATTCGGAGGTATGATTTTTTTAATGTGGGCGAAAAAATTTCCTTTGGCAATCCGAGAAAAAATATTTTAATTGATCTGTCGCTCCAGTGGTTAAGAGGTCTTCAATTTTTGGTACATTTAAAGATTTTGAACAATGTTTCTGAGGGGAATGAGGGTTGTTTTTTCAAAACTACTTTAATAATTAGTGTTGTACTATATGTACAGGACTTACAATTTTTTCATTTACACCTCCCCATCTAATGATTCCATACGGAATAACATATTATTGGACTAGTGCGTAATAGATGTTTTTGAGATTATTTAACTTGAGAATTACATGATTGTTATAAAAGCTCTAAGGGCGTAAATAAATAAATAAATAAATATTATTAATTGATTTTCTAGCCACAACTGCAGTTCACTGCACGCCGTTGAAGTGCTTCAACCAATGCCGTTTCCCTCACTATTACGATGGTGGGTATTGCAGAAGTAATGTCTGCTACTGCACAAAGAAAAAACCATACAGTAAGTCCGTATTTTTATTATTTTTCTGATAAACTAATGTTTAAGACAAGATTTTATGCCGACGGGACGCAACCCGCGCCCTTCTGACATCTGGTTAGGTGCTCTTAATCCACTGAGCTACGGCGGGTTACCTCTTACACGCCAAATGATTCAATAATAAACATGCTAGTGTTTAGCTAGTTCTATCACCAGACCGGACATCAGAAGGGCGCGGGTTCGAGTCCCGTCGGCGGCATGAATCTTTTCTCGGAAGATTGTTTCAATGTGGATGAGTGTTTCAGGCTGATAATTATTGCTTATAATAACCGTATTTTTATGTATCTCTACCTACTTGGTAATTTCCAGGACGGGGACCCATCGCCTTGACGAGGCTCTTTCAATATTTTTTGCCGTCAAATAACGCACCTTTTTAAATAATTAAATATTTTTTAAACTCTCTTATAATCTCTTTTAATGAGCATAATTCGTTCGAGAATCCTACTCGTTATGTGAAACACTAGTAAAGTGATACAAATTTTAAAATACGATAATGCGTGCCATGCCAAAAAAATTATTTTTGTTTTTAACGTTTATTTGAAAAATTCATGTTCTACAAATGATCATTTAAAAATCACACAATCTATCTCACAGTGGAGAAAAACCATTTGTATGTTCCGATTGCAAATATCCATGTGCTAGAAAGAAGACTTAAGAATCCCACAAGTTTACTCATAGTGGAGAAAATCATATTAAAGTTTAGACTACAACTATTAACGTTCTCAAATGGAACGTTTTAAAGTCCACAAGCAGATTCATAGTGGAGAGAAACATTTTTCATGTTCCTAATGCAACTATTCATGTATTACAAAGGGACATTATCTATTTTAATGAAAAGACAAATAACTTTGTTTACATGGACATTATTTGGCGAAACACGCTGATGCTCAGTGGAGAAAAATCTTTTGTAATCTTTTGTTCAGATTGCAATTATTCATGTTCTAGAATGGAATCTTTAAAAATCCACAAGTTTTCTCATAGTGGAATAAAACCATATTCATGTTCCGACTGCAACTATTCACGTTCTCGAAATGTATCTTTAAAAATAAAATTTCAAATAATGTCTGAACACAGGTTTGGAAAAATGTGTGATCACATGCGACACTAACATGCTAGCGGAACAAACAAACCAGAGACTGACGCACTGGAACGGAAGTCCCGGCTCACAAGTGAGTGACGTGAAAATGGGAATTCTCTTTGCGTCACTCGTTATGCGAAATATCGTTAGTTAAGTGAGCATTTTTTTTACAATCGGTTTTGCTCGTTATGCGAATTACTCGTTATGAGAGGTACTCATTTGTGTTTGATGCGTTTGTTAGTCCTGATGATGGACATTGTAACGCTGTCCCATACAAAATCGATCACAATTATGTAATGGTATCTAGTTATATTTTATTATTAAATTTGCAGTATGTAACACTTGTGATTGGCAGTGCCGAAACGCAGGCTTCACTTCTGGGGGCGCTTGCTTCGGATTTATTTGCGAATGTACCATTGCCATCAAACGTAAGTCATATAGTTGAGTAAAAAGTCTTACTTTGCTCCATAAAGGATTAATTTTTTAAATATTATGGGTTCTTTCCATCATTAAGGGGCAACTTTGCCGCTTTGTGGTGCAATTTTTTCACGATCATTATGGTAACTTTGTCCCATCAAGGGGTAAATTTTTCGACTCAATGGAAAAACAAATGAAGACATCAAATAAACACAATCCAAAAGCAGAACCAAAATATTGCATTCATTAAAAAAAATACAGTCAAAGAACATCGAGTAATAACTTTAGCGCCTCCTTGGAAACCAAAGAATTCAATTTTGCTTAATTTTTGAGATAATTTTTGAATTTTTATGTGGGTTAGTTATAATTAGTACAAAAATATCTTACTTTGTCTACTGTGTTAATATAATGATACTAGCTTCTGCCTGCGACTTTGTCTGCGTGGGCTTAGTACTTCGAGTAATCTATTTTCTTTTCCTAGATCCCATCTACGTTTATACCAAAATTCTTAACCTATTTATTTAAAATATCTATAGTTCTTGATTCGATTCAAAGTATCAGGCGAGTACGTCTAAATAAAATCACTAATTTAAATATTTTCTAAAATAGAATTTTGATTTAACTATCATTGTTTTGCAAAATGTCATCTCAAATTTTGACATTTTCTGTTAAACAATATTTATTATTTTCAATATATTTAAAATTAATAGCTAGCTTTATAAATTATAGCCTATATGTTATTCTGATGTATGAGCTATATTATTGTAAAGTTTCATTAAAATCCATTAATTAAATTTCGATTTAAAGAGTAACAAACATACATACATCCATACAAACTTTCGCGTTTATAATATTAGTAAGAAGATATAAAGTAAAAAATTACATAATATCTTAAAAAAGACGTTTTTTGGGTAGTAATGTTAATTTATGTAAATGACAAATTTGTGTTCCGATGTAAATAGGTAATTTATAATTTAAATTTACGTCCATCAAAATGCTTTCTTTTTGTATTTTTTGTATTTTATTATTCATCGTGTATTCCTTTATATATAGGTTTTTTTTTTATTTTTTTAAAATTATTTTATGTATATATATATTTCAAATGTTTTTCGTTTGCTCACAGATTGCCCAAGTTGCCTCTAAAATCATGAAATATTAAATTTTTTGGCCGATCTTTATTTTAATTTTTTAAATTTTTTTTAATTTCAATTTATTTATTAAAATCATGAAGGTACATATACTAACATGATAATATATATTTCAAATTATAAACTAGAGTTAAAAACTCGTATATATTCTTCATATACAAAAATCTTGCGTCACGATGTTTGTCCAAGATAAACTCCAAAACTACTTGACCGATTTTGATGAAATTTGACTTACTGTGTGTAATTTGCTCCAAATTAAAGGGGAAGATAGTTTTCATCTTGATTATTTACCTCAATATTTATTATTACGAATTAAATGTTTGTTATGGGATAATGATTTGAAATTATTTGTAAGTTCCATAAGTTTCTGACAGATGAGTGAATTTGCATTGTTTGGTTACCTAGATAATGGCGTTGGTCAGTCTATTCCATGTCGTAGCGTTTACCAAGGCAACACTAATTAAAATATTATCTTTTTAATTATTTCAGTTTTTTGAAGGCGACTACAACCATGTATGACTTGGAACAAGGCACAAAATTTATATCACAATTAGAAAAAAAGTGTCTTAAATGAAAACAATTAAAAATTTTATAGAACTATTGTTATTTTAAAATTATTTCTTTATAAATCCCCTCTTCTTACCGGCGGATTGCGGACATTGGAAAATAGATGACGTAGACACGCGAGGTCGCCAACACACGAATCTTCCCAAGTACAGAACTATCTTACCAATGTGATGCCCTTAGGAAGACTTAATAGGTTAATTAACTGCCTCGCAGGAAGTGTGGATGGATGGACAGATGGATGGACGGATAGATGGATAAATACATAAAGGTGACTGAATGCGACGGAAGACGAGGCCCTGGAAGAAGGAGGACATCGTGGCGAAAAAACCTGAGACAGTGGTTTGGCCAGTCTACTGTAAAGTTTGCAAAGCCAACATGATAGCCAACGTCCGTTGAACGGACAGGATACGAGAAGAAGAAGAAATGCAACAGAAGCTGTCCGTGTTTTAGCGATATTTCAATAGAAGGTGCTCCGAGGAACTAGTGTATTTGATCCTTTTGGGAGCAGTACACAGTTACACAGCCGGGAAACACGCCAAACACGCGCCACAACAAAATACCCTCCTCACAGCATCCCCAAAGATGTTATTACATTATGGGAAGAGCGGAAGATACTGTCAGTATGGCCCTGGTGCAAGACCAACGCTTTTCACCAGAAATGGCTTTAGCCTTGTCTGGTGACCAAATCTGAATATCCATGAACTTCCCCTCCTTCCTCTTCCCCATCTCCTTCCACTCCTCGCTACCTTCAGCCTCAAAACATATTCTAATTGGGGACGCCATAGTCTCACTCGCTCCAGACGGTAGCAGTTGGGACTCTTGTGCAGTATTCATATAAAAAAATATAAAAAAACACGATGATGACGATAATTTTAAGGTTAAATACAATTCCTTATTCTTAAGCCTCGCTAACCCGCTCAAAAAGAAGAAGGAGAGATACGACAATACGAATTTTGGAGGGAGCGCGCTAATATTAAAAACGATAAAATTCATGCAAAAATAGTGTTTAATAAAAGACAACTCGTTTGAAAAAAAGCAAAAATCTCGTGGGGGTTGTGTTAAGTAGCATTTAAAGAAACATTGTTAATTTTTTCATACATATAACTTCTTATAACAGAAACAAAAGTGTAAATAATAATTTTCTGAGCATACTTTGCGATTTATTTCTAGCGTGGGAATTTCAAATAATTACCGTTAGATACTATCTTAAAGAATATCATATATATTTTTAAAAGCTTAAAAACGAATGTTTAAGGACAATATGTAAGAAATCGGTATAAATTCAGAAAGATGCGGCTTAAGGATAAGGCATTGTTCTTAACTTTAAAATTAACTACTGTTTTGTTACTGCGATTACAGCGAATGATTGTTGTTAATTTTAAGGTTAAAGACAATTCCTTACCCGGAAATCAGTCCGTTTTAAATCAAATTCTAGACGTATTGACTGTTTTTTACAAAAAAAACATAAATTGATTTTAAAATATTGTTATTTTATCTGGTACGCCGTTTTAAAATTTTGAAAAACTAAGTTTTAATATACTAAGGTTATACCGTTGGTCGTTGGCAGATTTGTTCAATTTTCAAACGATAGATTATATTAAACAACACAAATTTCAAATCATATACAACAAAATAAATCGATACATAATCTAGTAGACACAGTTTTAAGAATTTTAACTTTAGTTAAATTAAAATCATTCAAAAATAAATCCGAGAACGTGTTTGTGACAAAAATACCTCAGTTTTTCTATTTATTTAAGGTCTTACAAACTAAAATATTTGAAAAAATTTATACACACTTATTTTGTTTAGACATCATTAAAAAATCATATACTTATGATCAAAAAATACTTACAAGAAGTACACGATATTTAATAATTTATCATCATGCGTTTTGAGCATATTTATTGCTTACTTGAATTTGAATGAATTAAATCGAAATTAAATTTTTAATTTTAAATTTTTGATTCGGGGAATAATCAAACTTTCTCATCGGAACCCCCCTGTACAGTTGAAAATATTTTTAAACTTTTTATCTCGGCCGCTGGTCAATCGCTCGGAATTTCCCCCTGGGATTAATTTCGATTTTGCAGTACGACCGTAGAACATGTGTGTGAGCGTGATCCGTAGTGAAATGTTATCTAATTTTGTGAAATATGTAATAATAACATTTAATTTTACTCATCACGTTTAGTTTTAACATCGCTGCTGTCCATCACGACGTAAGTAAGTAATTTTAATGAGTCATTAAAAAAACAAGGTGGTTAAAAAACTGTTAGTTCTAAAGAGGCACTGAAGGAAAAAAAATCCCTCAGTGCCTCAATCCCAGTAATTTTAGGGGATGCTGTGTGGAAGGGTATTTTAAGAGAAAGGAAGGAGAGGAAATTCTAGGAAGGAAAAGATATGATGAATGGATAGGAATCTTTTGGTTATTGTTATTCATTATTGTCCAAGAGTGACGGACGTATGAGTCAATCCCTCCCACTGCGGTGCAAGGCGATAGGTCGAGAGAGTCTGGCTGGAGGGGTCTAGGTTAGATCTCCCGATCCGGCCCACCACGCAGCAGTGGAGGGCACCTACCACATTCCCGAACCGTTTTAAGAATCAGATAAATCCCTCTATCAGTTCTCACGTCAAGACTCTAATTTGTTTTAAAAACGACGCTACCATTAATTGATTCTAAAAGTACCCGACTGTCCCTACACGGCACAACATACAAGTATTAATATCATCAACTTTTAAGTGTTCTCATCCGAGGCCAGTTTGTTGCCTAGTAGAGAGATAAACTTTATATAGAGGAACGTACAAGTACATACAAAATAAGAAAAAGGAAAAGCAAATTTAAACAGGTTCCTATGGCAACATACAGCACAAGAACAGCATCTCCAGCTTCTGGCAAGCCACAGGCAGTCCGGACGAGAGACAGTGAGCAGTGGGACGGAAAGGTAGTTCTTGAAACTCTTCACACTGTCCCCGACAGAACAGTGGCCAGATGTGACCCATATGAAGACGGTGGAATAGTGGAGAAGACTTCTGAAAAACCCTGGAGACAAAATAGCTCACTCCAGCCGACAGGACCATAAGGGAACTGGAGATCAGGGTCAAAAGGATCCTTCCCTTTCTCCAGTGGCAGCTCGAGCACCTTGTTGATGGTGGGACCGACATTTTTTACATATACCTACTACATACTATCAATCTAATCTTACTTCTCGGAGAATATAATATAAAATTTCTCGAACAAAAATTTCAGATATCAAAACACAAAATACATTAAAATGTCTATAGATATAGAGTTTATAATACAGCATAATTAAAAATTACCTTATTTGCTAGATTATCATCGAAGTAATTTGAACGCGAGCAATTCTAAAAGAAACTACGCAACTTTTGTTATGCGGGGATTTATCAGACTGTCCCCACGGTATTTGAAATTCACATACTAGTGCGCATGCGCCGGTCTCCGACAATACGGATGGTCCCCCCAGTGCGCAGTAGGCTCTGCGCACTGAGAAGTGCACTCTTCTTATGGTTCGTGCGCTGATCGGCTGTCAGCTGGTCAGCGTGGATGTTCACCGGTTTGCTTGAATTTTTTGTATTTTATTTCTGCAAAATGTTAATGCTATTATGTTTATAGATTTCATTAATTTCGGTGAAGACTGTTATTTCTTTTAGTAGGTCTCGAGTATAACTGGTGGGGACTTTCCTAACTGTTCCCTGTGAAGAACCGTCACCGCCTTTTTCTGCTACCGCTACGTCAGGGGTGGCGCAGTGGACAACTAGGAAACTAAGCGCTTACAAACGATAACCACTCGAGTGCTTTTTGCCACATTATGGCACTATTTCGAAAACCACGGATTGCTTTGTTGCCAAAATGTAGAAATTTTGAAAAAAAATTTTTTTTATTAAAACGACTATATTATAAATTGTACATTAAAAATATAACAAAATAACTATTCTCTAGGTTCTTTAAAATGTTTTAAGGTTAAAGATTTAGTTATATTTTTTTTATAAATCCTACAAATATATGATAATAGACAAAAGATAGGGGAATTCATTAGCTACATAGAACTATAATCAGTTTGTATGTCTCCATATTCAAATTCAGAGGTATGATTTTTTTAATGCGGGCAAAAAATTTCCTTTAGCAATCCGAAAAAAAATATTTAAATTGCTCTGTCGCTCCAGTGGTTTTAAAATAAGGGCATCACCGTGCCAGGCAGGCAGAATAGGCAGGGCTGTTCCACCCCCTTATGGGTAGGGTGTAACAGTACAAACGAAGAAGCAGTACAATTCTAGCGAGTTTGATAAAAAGTAAAAATATATAAAAGATTCCAATGTCATTCCTAGAAGAAAACAAATAAAAACAAAGAAGTTCATAGAGTTTTCTCCTATTTTATATTAATTACCAGGGCAATAACAACACAAATAAAACATGTAACATATTAATGTAATATAATGCAATTATTTCAGAGCAAAATAAGTAAACAAAAATAAAAGTTAGATAGCATAAATCATAGAATACGATTCAAAACATTTCGAATACCTAAGGATACGACTCCAGATACTAATATCTACAGCCTGTATGTCGGACGAATATCTACAGCTCATAAGTTGGACAAATATCTATGAACTTCAGAGTGAAGACTAATATCTACAGAGCTAAGGTTGGATTAATATCTATGACAATCCCAGTGGTGCGAATATCTATGGAGCGTAGGTGGGACTAATATATACAGAGGGCAGCTGAGCAAGAGGTTGTACAGAAAAGCATAAATTACTTCAATTACGTAAAGGCTTAAACGTTTAAAGTACGTACATGAAGTTTTTGCATAATATTACGTATTTTGCTGTAATGTAGAAATTGGCATAGCGCCTGCTCGCGTCAAAGCAAGAAAAACATTCCAGTATTCAAGTAGTTTAGCGGCTACGCTAGGTTTGTGTAACATGGTTTGTGATACAAAAGAAAGTTCTTTAAACTGCAAACGCAATATTACGTCATGCCAATATGCTATACATAATTGTGAATCCAACCTCTGCCAGTACTGTAAATATTCGTCTACATCACCTGTTCTGTAGATATTAGTCAGCAGTTTGAGCTGTAGATATTCGTCCTCACTTTGGTTCCCATATATATTGTTCCAACATACCTCTTATAGATATTAGTCAACACATGGATTCTCATAGATATTCGGCCGCTTTGTTCAGTTTTTGAAATTCCTGTAGATATTAGTAGACGCCTCCAAGGATACTGGTCCCTGTGAGAGCAGCACACCCGGCACCTAGTGTCAATAACACTCCTAACAGCAAAGAAGTTCATAAGGTTTTCTCCTAATTTATATTAATTAGCAGGGCAATAAGAACATTAATAAACACATTAATACTGTAAATTAAATATATGCTGTAGTATATATAAAAGCTTCCGGCTTGTAGACATAGATGGCAGTGCTAAGAGCTGTCCTTAGATTCCGCTAGATGGCAGGTAGGTTAGTACCTGTAGGAACCAAGAGAGGGTCAAACAGCTCTGAGAGAGCGTTCACTGGTACACACGGTTTAGATTCCATTTAGCCAGCTTCTAGTTAGGTTGACTAACGGGATCTATATAGTAAACCGCGAAGTGTATAATAAACGCAGATAATAACATAGGTATCATATATACTCCAAGAAGTAATCTCCATCCAAAGTATTGAAGAATCTGTTAGTGTCTGTAATAAATAACAGAACGCTACATATACTAAGAAACATAAGTGGATGATTTCGTTTTTATAAATGAAGCACCTTTCAAACAGTTGAATTCATTGATTTATTGCTATATGTTCTTTAAATTACATTTTAACGATACTTTCGGTGATAACACTCACCAACAGACAAAGGTATAAAAAATACTGGTTGCCTACTCAAGAAGTGAACGAGGAAGAGAGGGTTTTGTTTTGGAACAGAGTGTAAATAAAATTATACACTTGTTTATTGGAGGTAGGGTTGCCATCCGTCCGGGTTTCCCCGGATTTGTCCTAGGCATCCGGGGAGCGTCCGGGCGGGGTTTCATTTGTAGTCCGGGTTTAAAAATTTTATATTATCATCCTAATTTGACTGCCCTAAAACGGGATTCTTCCTAGTGGGGCAGCCAAAACATTCAATAAATAATGTATAATATATGAATAAAAAAGTAAATAAATAAAAAATAATAAAAAAATACAATTTTTATGTTTTTTTTTTGCTACCATACTAGGCTAATGTCCATGTTAAGGTAATATAGTTGTTAATTAAGGTGGTTTAAATGAGGCCTTAACAATCATGCAAAGCATTCTTCAAAACAACTACAACATGAAGATAAATAAAGACAAAACAAAGCTGCTGACTGTAGGCCGAACACAACATCAGATGAAAGTAGAGATGTCAGGAGTTCCACTAAAGAACACCAAGGAGTTTGTCTACCTCGGGAGCAAAATAACATGGGACGGTCGGTCTAAGAGCGAGGTCGATAGCCGTATACACCAGGCTAGGCTTGCATTCAATAAAAGGTCGAAAATAATAGAATCAAAAAATATAGACCTAAAACTGAGAATACTCCTCATCAAGACCTATGTATGGAGTATCTTGATGTACGGCTGCGAAACATGGTGCCTATCCGAAAGAGATAAACGAAGACTAGAGGCTTTTGAGATGTGGTCCTTTAGAAGAATATTAGGAATTTCCTGGAGAGACCACATTACAAATGAGGAGGTTCTCCAAAGAATCGAAGGAGGAAGGCACCTGCTCAGAACCTTGTCCGAAAGGCGTGCAAGATGGATCGGTCATATAATACGACAAGAAGGCCTCTTGCATGCCATAATGGAGGACCGAGGGGACAAACTCTAGGGGACGCCCACGGCGAGAGTACCTGGAGGACCTGCTGGTGGACATGCGCTGCTCATCATATGCAGACTTCAAAAGAGCCGCACAAGACAGGGAAGAATGGAAGAAAAAAAAGAGGGAAATTGCTACAAACCAATCCCATGATTGAAACCAGAGAGAGAGAAATGAGTATAGTTTTTGGTTATTTTACGTTTAAAAAAAATAATAATGTAACTTACATTACAGTAAGTCTAAAATTTAAAAAGGTTCATATTATGTTAAGAGATATTTAATTGTGTAAATGGCTGCTGATAAAAATTTAAAGAAAAGAATTATTATTTTAAAAGAGTACCTCAAAAATTGTAAGACTGAATACTAAAATGGTCTCAGTATTTTTAAAATTTGTTTAAAAATTTAATTAAATTTAATTACGTTTAATTTTTTAATAATAATAATAATAATAATTGGATGACTTGTATAGCGCGGTTTTTGTGAAAAATCACCTCAAGGGCGCTGTACAAATTTCGATAATTTCTACAATCTTACTTCTAACTACACACTAGAAAATATAAAAAACCTATGGCTAAAACAATGGATGCAAATCCACCGGTTCTTTGATCAGCAATACAAAACTATATGTACAATGCATCTGAACAACCAGCGCGGTGCTGCCCAAAAATGTAAATGTACATATATTTTTTAATTTTTTTTTATTTATTTATTTATTTATTTTTTATTTTATTTTTTTTTTATTTATTATATTATATATATATTTTTTTTCAATGAAAATGTACAGGACTATACTTTCCTGGTAGGTCACTTGAGATTAAAGTTAAAAGATGTTTATTTATATACAGTTTGCGCGCAGAGGACATAATAGCGAACACATGTTGTTGGAAAAGTAATTAAAAAACATAATATCTCAACACAAAAAATACTCCAGATACTAATATCTACAGCCTATATGTCTGACGAATATCTACTGCTCATATGTTGGACAAATATCGATGACCTTCAGAGTGAAGACTGATATCTACAGAGCTAAGGTCGGATAAATATCTATGATGGTCCCAGTGGTGACGAATATCTATGGAGCGTACGTGGGCACTAATATCTACAGAGGGCAGCTGAGCAAGAGGTTGTACGGAAAAGCATAAATTACTTCAATTACGTAAAGGCTTAAACGTTTAAAGTACGTACATGAAGTTTTTGCAAAATATTACGTATTTTGCTGTAATGTTGAAATTGGCATAAAGCCTGCTCGCGTCAAGGCAAGAAAAACATTCCAGTATTCAAGTAGTTTAGCGGCTACGCTAGGATTGTGTAACATGGATTGTGATACAAAAGAAAGTGCCCCCTTCGTAGCGCCTGCTCGCGTCAAGGCAAGAAAAACATCTCAATTTTCGAGTAG
This sequence comes from Limnephilus auricula, assembly GCA_951813805.1. Taxonomy (NCBI): domain Eukaryota; kingdom Metazoa; phylum Arthropoda; class Insecta; order Trichoptera; family Limnephilidae; genus Limnephilus; species Limnephilus auricula. The sequence goes on along the minus strand of OX638414.1, from coordinate 13,184,905 downwards.
TTTAGCGGCTACGCTAGGTTTGTGTAACATGGTTTGTAATATAAAAGAAAGTTCTTTAAACTGCAAACGCAATATTACGTTATGCCAATATGCTGTACATAATTGCAAATCCAACCTCTGCCAGTACTGTAGATATTCGTTTACATCACCTGTTCCGTAGATATTAGTCAGCAGTTTGAGCTGTAGATATTCGTCCTCACTTTGGTTCCCATACATATTGTTCCAACATACCTCGTATAGATATTAGTCAACACATGGATTTTCATAGATATTAGTCCGCTTTGTTCAGTTTTTGGAATTCCTGTAGATATTAGTAGACGCCTCCCACAAAAAATACTAGCGCCATCTTTGAATTAAATCGATTAATATGAAAGCATATATATTAAGAATTCATAATAGGTTTGAGACGTAGCTAAAATTCGAACAAATATGTACGCAGTTATTAAAAGCAGAGCAAAATAAGTAAAATAAAAACAAAAGTTATATAGCATAAATCATAGAATACGGTTCAAAACATTTCTAATTCGTAAGGATATTAGTCCCTGCGGGAGCAGTACACCCGGCACCTGAAACTTAGTAATGATTTTATTCTAGTTCAACGCCTCTAAGCACATCCCATCTCTCCAACCACACGTTAAAAAAATGTTTAAGCACTCAAAATTCAGGATACCAGGTCGGAATTCCAAACCGGCCTCGTAGCCGGGAGAGTCCTTCGAGGAGGACATAAAGAAGCCTGTGCCACGGCTCACCACATGCATTGAACGGGATGGCGATTATGTGGAAAGATAGTCAATAAGTGTATCCTCAATTTGGGAGGCGTGAATGGGTACCGCCACCCCGGGAACCATTTATTGGATAACCAACACCTCTGCCATAGGTCACCCCAAGTGGTTCGCTACGTTTGGTGTCTTAGCAGGGGTTTCCGGGTTCATGGGGTAAGGTTTATCTAGGTCTTGGTGGCGGATGATCTAGACACACTGAACCCCAGATTCCTACCCAACCCTCATACCTTTTTCCTTCCCAGAACTTCCTCTCCTTCCTTTCCTTAAAAATACTATCCACACAGCATCCCCAAAGATGACATAGGCCCCGAGGAAAATTATTTTACTCAGGGCCTCCTGTGCGGACTTAATGTAAAAAAAAAAAAAACAATATCCTGTTTTTTTTTTTAAATACACCGTTTCTAAAAAAAAAATCTTGTACACTTACTTTCAGAACATGCCTCGTTTTTCTAGAAAACAACTAGGCACAAGTTGATAAGTTAACAAGTAAAATGAATTTCTGATCACACCATACAAGAAATATTTTATGTATTCACTTGTGTGACAAAGAGACTAATAACCAAATTATTGTATAAGTCAACTTCAACATGACACGTTTATCCAATTTTCTCCTATTATGGGTGTTCCTCGCCCTAACTGCAGTCATCAGTGACATTAGTGGTAAGTTTGATAATCCTTTTAGGTCACTTTTATTTCAATTTTTTTGTAAGAAATAAACTACATAGCAAAATCTATACATACCTATGAAGGTTATTAAAGTTAATCCAAAAAATTTCATACGCTGTTGTTGGCGCAACTATGCATACTAGCAGGGTCCTGCATACTATGCATACTAGCTAGGTCCTGCGGGCGGCTTTTCGTTCTGCTTCGCCCAGTTTAAGTGTTGGTGACTATTTTTAAAGCATCACCCTTTTTCAAAACTAACTACTATTATTAACATTAAACTACATAATACTTATATTTAATAGGTAGGTATATAATAGTAGACCTTCTCACATTAATACCGTGAATAATGAGAGGAACATAAATCTTCTTAATATTGAATAAAAGCGAAAAATATTTCCTCTTCTTCATACTTTTTTCCTTAAATATAGTATTATAGATGGCGCCACTTCCGTTTGCAAAACGCGTATGGGCGAGATCTAAGTGTGTATATTACGGCAGCAGCTCCGTGGAAAAATGCACGTTCACGGACGGCTCAGAACGGTGTCCATACAGTGTGGCATGGAGATTTACTCGGAGTCGGGTTCTTTAATTTGAACCTTACGGGCATTATCGTATTAATATACTCCGATGATGATATCAATTTTATTTCCAAGGGAAAAATAATTTGAAAACTTCACAATTATTTTACCTGATGGCGCCACTTCTGTTTGCAAAATGCGTATGGGCGAGATCTAAGTGTGTATATTACGGCAGCAGCTCCGTGGAAAAATGCACGTTCACGGACGGCTCAGAACGGTGTCCATACAGTGTGGCGTGGAGATTTACTCGGAGTCGGGTTCCTTAATTTGAACCGTACGGGCATTATCGTATTAATATACTCCGATATATACCTACCTTCCCTCCACCTACCTATCATTTCTGACAACCCACCAGTGGACAATACTTTGTGAGAGCAATAATAAAACTACATGTGTTTTGACAGTCTGTTTTTGTGCTCAATACAATAAACATCGACCTTTACCGAATCTGTTTTTGGCGATGTGCAGTGATGTACCTTCATCCCTCTTCGTCCTCAACATCGACTAAATACGGAAGTCTGATTAGAGTCTGTGCAGTGAACCAAGAGTGTTCCCTCGGGCTTAACATCGACAATTATTGGAATCTGTTATGTGTGCTGTGCAGTGCGTGATTGTTCATCGCTCGGCGCTATAATATCGATTGAAAAGGATACTTGGCAAGTGAAAGGCCAAGTGATTGTGTGGCACAATAGCTTCTCAAGAACGAAGACCAAGAATTTAAGGGTAAGTCAGATCCCATCCCAAAGTCCGAAATTACCATCCCCATAGTTGTGCCACCTTATATTTATTTTGATTAGAAACCAAAGCAACATTTGATTACAGTCCACTTCTCATTGATTCGCAACTTAGCGACTACTAGTTATTTTGATGTCTTAAGACTAATTATGTACAGGGTACAGGGGAGAGCAAAAGGAATATAGGATAAGGATAGGAGATGCTTTCGATATATTTGTTACTCACATATTAATTTATGAATAATCGTACGCGTTATAGTATACGCCAAATTTTAATACCGACCTGACATCATAACAATAGGCTTGTCTAAAGTCCGAAAATTGGCATGCCTCCCCGCACACACCTTTCTCTGTCGCACGTATGTTTTTTACGCATTTGTCTTTCGCGTATGGTCATTGTAAAGTCAGTAAATTCAGGACGGCATTTAAATTTGGCGCGTACTGTACTTCTATTTTATATTTCTGACAGTCGTTGCTAAGAATTTACATTGTAAAATTTAGTCTACTGCACGCACATACGGGGAAATAGGAACACCAATCCGGTAGGGAGGAGTCTGAAAAACTATTATATAATGTGACTTAAAACGATACATGGTTACCTATGAATGGCACATTTAGTAAAAACTTAGTACATAGGTATTAATTAAAAAAAATAATAATAATTTAAATTGCATTTGGCACTTTACACACTTTGGTTCCTTAGAACAGGCAATCTGCCTAGCTAGGAACTAATATCGACCTAAAACAACGTAATAACACTTGTATTCATTTTAAATATATTCTCTTATTATGTAATATTATTTGTTATTTTGGCTTTAAATGTATCAAATGTAAATAAATAAATAAAAATAAAAATAAAAATCCAGACGCCTAATCGGCAAATTCTTAACAAAACAAAACCAAAATGATGTAAAAGTAGCCTTAATGGCCATGTAATAACCACTCGAGCGCTTTTTGCCACATCATGGTACTATTTCTAAAACCTCGGATTGCTTTGTTGCCATAACGTGGCAAATTTAAAAAAAAAATATATTAAAACGCTTATATAATACATTCAAAATATGACAAAATAAATATTCTCTAGATTCTTTAAAACAAATTAAGGTTAAAGATTAAATTATATATTTTTTATAAACCCTACAAATATGTGACAATAGACAAATGATAGGTGCATTCATTGGCTACATAGAACTATAATCAGTTTGTATGTCTCCATATTTAAATTTGGAGGTATGATTTTTTAATGTGGGCGGAAAAATTTCCTTTAGCAATCCGAGAAAAAATATTTTAATTGCTCTGTCGCTCCAGTGGTCATAGAGGATGTTCTCTCTCTCTCTCTCTCTGGTTTCAATCCTGGATTTGGTTTGCAGCAATTTCCTTTATTCTTTTCTTCCATTCTTCCCTGTCTTGTGCGGCTCTTTTGAGGTCTGCATATGATGAGCAGCGCATGTCCACCAGCAGGTCCTCCAGGTACTCTCGGCGTGGGCGTCCCCTAGAGTTTCTCCCCTCGGTCATACCCTCCATTATGGCATGCAAGAGGCCTTCTTGTCGGATATGGCAGATCCATCTTGCACGCCTTTCGGACAAGGTCTTGAGATGATGTTAAGACGACACAATTCTCTAAAGTCAAAATCTTAACGATGTCAGTGAAGAAGGCGTTTACAAAAATATGCGACACGTGGCAAGGCGTATTGGACGAACCTACGCACCGTGGATTTTCTAGAACAAGCCAGTTTGACAAATTGTCATTTATAGAATATTAAATGGTCATTTATGAAGTGTAGTTTTTTTTCGTAATCAAAATGCCATTAAGCGTTTTTTTAATTAATTGAATTATGCCATTAATATAAAAAATAAATACATATTTTAAAAAAACGTCTCCCTAGTGTCGCTTTGCATCATGTCCATGCCTCCATACTCCGTGGTGGATTTTGAAGCACGCAACTGATGTCACGCAACGCCCTTGTGAGCTGGACAAAATTGTAAAACTTCTATATATTTTAGCTAGTGGACCATCTCCATCTGAACCACCTCTATTGGACCACCACCATGTGGACCAACTCTATCTGTACCACCATCTGGACCAACTCCATCTGGATCACCATCTAGACCAACTCCGTCTTGACCATTATCTGGGCCTACTCCATCTGGACCACCATATGGACCAACTACATGTGGACCACCATCTGGACCAACTCCATCTGGACCCACTCCACCTGGAGCACCATCTGGAGCAACTCCATCCGGACCCCCTCCTAGTGGTAAGTTTGGAAATAAATTATTTATTTAGACTGTGTAGATTCGAGACGTATAACATCGTCGGCTGAGGGTGTCAAATTGCCTTGATTCTTCTATATTACTACTTCCGTCTGTGTACTTATATATTTTTTTCTTTCTAGCATAATGTAAATAAAAAAAACATAAAAAATATACATTATATACGTATACGTCTCGAATCTACATAGTCTAACACAAATAATTTATTTTCAAACTTACCAGTAAGAGGGGGTCCAGATGGAGTTGGTCTAGATAGTGGTCCACGTGTAGTTGGTCCATATGGTGGTCCAGATGGAGTAGGCCCAGATAATGGTCAAGTGATATCAATAAAGTGATATCATAACGATAATTTATAATTGCATCCGAAATATAGGAATTATTAATGTGTCTTTCAATTTTTTGTTTTGATTTTCGAGATACTAAAATTAATCTATGTTAGAACATGGCCATGTTCTTTCACAGATGTCAATAGAATTTATCAATTAATGCGAATTTACATAAAATTAAAGAACTAGACTAAGTGCAGAGAATTCATTTCCGAGCTCGATCGAAAGCCAAGCTTTCTTGATGCCTAAACTTATGACGTGTCCCGGTTTTACTGGGATTATGCCAGATTAAAGGTTTGTCCCGGCAATTGAAAAAAGAGTATTTTCAAATACAGCTTTTAAAAACATGAATAGCTGTAGCTAAAAAAGCTTAAAAGGTTGGGAAACGCTTTAAGATCCATTTAAATCTGTGAATAATAACAGTAAATCAATAGGTAATTCAATTTGTAATACTTCACCTGCTTCAGGAATCTCTCCATCTGGACCACCGTCAGGACCATCACCATCAGGACCACCGTCAGGACCATCTCCATCTGGACCACCTAGTGGACCTTCTCCATCCGGACCACCATCAGGACCATCTCCTTCTGGACCACCTAGTGGGCCTTCACCATCAGGACCACCATCCGGACCTTCACCATCAGGACCACCGTCAGGAACTTCTCCATCTGGACCACCTAGTGGACCTTCTCCTTCCGGACCACCTAGTGGACCATCTCCATCTGGACCAACACCATCTGGACCTACACCGAGCAGTATGTTTGGAAATAAATTACTGTTAACTTTGTAGATTCGAGACGTATAAATAATATCCATTTTATAATTTATATTGCCGTGAGCAAACTTATTGTGATTGTCAAGAGATTTCATATTCTAATCTTTCACATATGGCGCGTATATTATTATTGTACGGAAGAACGCTTTTTACCAATAGAAAAGTTGAGTGAAAAATATTTTGACTTATAAAAAATATGTTCATGTAGATGACATGCAAAAAAAACGTGTCCCTGCATATTAAGCGTGTCCCTGTTTTCTAAAAATATGTTTCCTTATATTTCACACAATCTAAGACCGGGTGACGTCACGAACTCTCCCGCACGGTATTATACTCTTGCCGGCGTTTTCGCGGGCTGAATAAAATTAAAACTTGTAGAATTAATTTAATTATGAAAACAGTTTAGTCAGTTAAAAAAACGCAAATTTTTCTAGAGGGGCTAACAAATGTGGCATTAGTGATTCAACCCAAATTGATGAATATCTTTTTATAATTATTTATTTTTTAATGCAGTATCTTATTTCGATTTTCCAGCAACTCCAGAACACTGCATTCCTGTGAAATGCTATACACAATGCAGAGAAGATCCTCGCCATTATGAGTACGGATATTGCAGTGGTAATGTCTGCTATTGCATAAATGAAACATCACTCGGTAAGTCCACATTTGTCTTTAAGATGCACGGACGATCGATAAAACCTTATACCAATACGATATTGACAAAATCCTTCATCTATCGTTAGTTATCAATATTTGCGAGCACGTTCTACGACCGTACACATATTCCGATCAAAATGATTGATAAAGTTTCGCGCGCCCCCCATAGTATCAAGTAAGTTTCGCTTAACTATCAATATTTTTTAATTATGTCATTCGTTATGCAAAATTACTATAATATTTGATGAACGGATTGAACAAAGGAACCTCTTAGAAGTGAAATAATTTTATCTAAACATTTAGTATCACATATAGGTTAGTAGTTCAATTCGACCTTGATAACAGACAATACATATATATAGGTTAGTAGTTCAATTCGACCTTGCCAATTTATTAATATTTTTACGTAATAGAGTATTGCAAAAAATACGATTATTACGGCATTTTAATTTTATTTTTATGTTGACGATTAAATTTTCTACAGCGAGTCTAGGTTTCCCATCTTTGTAATACCGCCAAAACGATAGCTGTCCAAATAAGCGAAGCTAGCTCTCCCCAATGGAGTGCTGGTACCTAAGCTGATGCATGGCAGTGAACCATGGAACTGGCAGAGAAAGGATGAAAGTAGATTGAATGATGTAGAAATGAGATCCCTGAGGCGTATGTGTGGTGAAACTATGTATGATCGTGTGAGGAATGTGGACATCCGAAAACAATGTAAGGCTGATGTGAGCATAATAATAAGTAAGATTAAGAAAGGGACGCTTAGATGGTTTGGACATGTAGAGCGAATTAATGAAGAAAGAGAATATATGACGCAAATGTGAATGGTAGAAGAAGCCGAGGACGCCCGAAGAAGACATGGCACGATCCAGTGAATCAGATGCTTGAGTCCGACCATGTCAAGAGTCAGAATTATAGAAGATTATGTATGAAATGATGTATGAATATCAACGGGGTAAGAAATGAATGCCAAGACCGAGTTGTTTGGCGGTCCGTCCTCTCTGCCTACCCCGGCGGTGAAACGGCATGATGGTTAGTTAGTTAGTTAGCCAAAATTATATTTTGGGGCGAGGCTATCGTGTGACGTCACTATGGCCGCTATGACCGTCTTTGAAAAATTTCTGACAGTAGCACTTTGTTGTTTGTTGACGTGCGTATTTGGCGCCGTTGCCAACTACGGGCCGTTTTGGTTTTGTCGGTTTTTTAATGAAAACAAAAAAAACAAACATTTTTAGTAGGATGATTAAAATCAGAAAAATGATCTTTAAATATTCCATGCATTTTCAACAGAATCCCTCCTTTGTGAAAATACTATACAAATAAATAAATAAAAATATTATATAAGTATTTTTGATTTTTCAATAATGTCTAAACAAAATAAGTGTGTAAAAAAAATCTGAAATATTTTAGTTTGTAAGACCTTAAATAAATAGAAAAACTGAGGTATTTTTGTGACAAAACACGTTCTCGGTTTTTTTAATGGTTTTACTTTAACTAAAATTAAAAAATTTAATACTGTAATAACTAGATTATATATTGATTTATTTGTTTGCATGATTATATGATTTGAAATTTGTGTTGTTTATCTATCGGTTGAAAATTGAACAAATCTGCCAAGATCAACGGTATAACCTTAGTATATTAAAAATACACTTAGTTTTTCAAAATTTTAAAACTGCGTGTACCAGATAAAATAACAATCTTTCAAAATCAATTTATGTTTTTTTTGTAAAAAAGAATCGATATGTCTGGAATTTGATTTAAAAATGACTAATTTCCGGTATTCTCTGGTAATACCCTCTTAAGCTTTTTTCATCACCATTCAAAAACAGTATTTAGTTTTCGGATACATTCAGTAATATTCTATTTATTTGGATTTTACTGCAAAGCGAAAATATTTTGACCTTCCGACAAAATAGGCCCGAGGCCGAAGGGGCTAATAGTGAAAAAAATTATGAAGATCTTTCTATTACTAGTGTGTTAGTCGAAAAGCATGTAAAAAAACTGTATAAAAAATATGTTACGAATAAAGAAAAAAAAACTATTTTGTTTTTATGGCGTCTGCTATTGATTTTCTAGCAACTACAAAACACTGCAGTCCGGCGGAATGCTACACGCAATGCAGAGAAGATCCCCGCCATTATGAGTACGGATATTGCAGTGACGATGTCTGCTATTGCCAAAATGAAACATCACTCGGTAAGTCCATATTTGTCTTCAGACGATCGATAAAACCTTATATCAATACGATATTGACCAAATCCGTCATCTATGGTCAGCTATCAATATTTGCGAGGACCATAGACCTATGAATATGTATAGACCTGCCCTAAGTGATAAAAGCGTATTATTTCCCCCTCCTTAATTCTGGGTTCCATGGAACCGGCCGGGCTGGCGTATAGAATCACGTGAATGTAGAAAATGTGACGTCATCATTCTTGTGCGGACTAGCGTCGAGCTCTTATCGGTACATTTTACGAAATAACACGGCAAAAATGGTAACTTGTGCTATTAAAACATGTAAAAATAGAAGTGAAAAAGAGTATAAACCCAATTGTCGTATTACCTTCCATATGCAGGCATTATTTGTCATTATTTTAAGCTTATTCACATCATATAATATGATCAGTTTTAGACATGAACCGAAATTCCCGGTCCCGTCGTGTGCACGTTGCAATTTACTGTGATAAGTAAATTATGAAACATTTGTAAAAGTGTCTTAACTAAACACGGTAAAAAAATATTCGACTCTCAAAACAAGCGAACCTTTCTTCCCTTTGTATGGATTACACAAGTTTTTTCAAACCGGGCGAACAATTCGCGCTCCCATGTAAAAAGGTCTATTCATTCAAAAGCAGATTTTACTTTTAAGAGCTAAATGGTGATATTATAATGCGTGATGCCTATATACTGTCATATTGAAGGATTAACGAATCACATATCGTTACCGTCAACTCATCCCTCTCCGCCCCGCTACAGATGGTTTTTACCCCTCTCCCTGATTCTCAAGTCTACGAATAATATGTCTGTGGCGAGGACGGTCTACCACTGTACACATAATATTATTTAAGGTGTTTTCAAAACGCACTTTGTCTTACGTCCTCCTAAATGTATGTGTTTTTAACGTAAAAAAAAACATTAAAGCGCCATTTCTCCCGATTTACGTTTTGGTCTGTTGGACAAAAACGAACCGAAGCGACGATATATACCGATGATGGATACATTTTAGCGCAACCCCCATAGTATCTACCTATGTTTTGGGGCAGGAGCGTGGAACACGGTGCATATAAGTATTGGCACAAACTTTGTTCTAACTATAATAAAATCATTTTGGTACGAAGCATGTTCAGAAAGTAAGTCTATATATGTATATATATATGCTATATTTTTATATTTCTTTAGAAAAAGTGTATTGAAAAGAAATTACAGGATATTGTTGATATACTGATACACTTGTTGACTATTTTTCCACATAATCGCCATCCCGTTCAATGCATGTGGTCAGCCTTGGAACAAGCTCTTTATGCCTTCCTCGAATAACTCTCCCGCCAAATTCTTCCTCCACTTCAGAACCGCTTTCTATACCTGCTCGTCGTTTTAAAATTTAATTCCACCAAAGAGCACCTTCAGGGAGGTGAAAAGATGATAATCTGAAGGCCCCAAGCCAGGGAAATACGGGGGTGGATCAAAATTTCCTCATAGCATATCATTTTCTCTGTTTGAAATCACCTTCTTGTTGACTAATAATTTTATTCTTGTTTCTGGATTTCTAATTTTTAAGAGAATTTTTTTCGGAAGTCCTGGTCTTCTGTCATATTGTTTTATCGCCGAGGTAATATCGTCTGAATTATTGAGAGATTTGCATTTGCAGCTCCATCTGGACCACCATCCGGACCGTCTCCATCTGGACCACCATCCGGACCTTCTCCATCTGGACCTCCTAGTGGACCTTCTCCTTCTGGATCACCACCGTCAGGACCACCTAGTGGACCTTCTCCATCGGGACCACCATCAGGACCATCTCCATCTGGACCACCGTCAGGACCTTCTCCTTCTGGACCTCCCAGTGGTCCTTCTCCATCTGGACCTCCTAGTGGACCTTCTCCATCTGGACCACCAAGTGGACCGTCTCCATCTGGACCTCCTAGTGGACCATCTCCATCTGGTCCTCCTAGTGGACCTTCTCCATCTGGACCACCGTCAGGACCATCTCCATCTGGACCACCAAGTGGACCATCTCCATCTGGACATCCTAGTGGACCTTCTCCATCGGGACCACCATCCGGACCATCTCCATCTGGACCACCATCCGGACCATCTCCATCTGGACCACCATCCGGACCATCTCCATCTGGACCACCATCCGGACCATCTCCATCTGGACCCCCATCCGGACCATCTCCATCTGGACCACCATCCGGACCATCTCCGTCTGGACCACCATCCGGATCATCTCCGTCTGGACCACCATCCGGACCATCTCCGTCTGGACCACCATCCGGACCATCTCCGTCTGGACCACCATCCGGACCATCTCCATCTGGACCACCATCCGGACCATCTCCATCTGGACCACCATCCGGACCATCTCCATCTGGACCACCATCCGGACCATCTCCGTCTGGACCATCATCCGGACCATCTCCATCTGGACCACCATCCGGACCATCTCCATCTGGACCACCATCCGGACCATCTCCATCTGGACCTCCAACTGGATCCACAACAAGTAGTCAGTATAGAAATAATTTATTGTTCACTTTATGTTCCCAGTTTATATTCTTGTTCGTCTGTTATTGTTATTATTAGTTAATTAACATTCATTATTATACAGGGTGTCCAGGGGTAAAGTAAATTAACTTCGGGAGGTGATTTTACGTGATGGTACGAGTAAAAAAGATAAATACCTTTTTCCGAAATTACAACTTTTTTCCCATACAAAGACGGGAGGCGTCTACTAATATCTACAGGAATTTCAAAAACTAAACAAATCGGACTAATATCTATGAGAATCCATGTTCTGACTAATATCTATACGAGGTATGTCGGAACAATATCTATGGGAACCAAAGTGAGGACGAATATCTACAGCTCAAACTGCTATGTACTACTAATATGTACGGAACAGGTGATATAGACGAATATCTACAGTACTGGCAGAGGTTGGATTTGCAATTATTTATAGCATATTGGCATAACGTGATATTGCGTATGCAGTTTAAAGAACTTCCTTTTGTAACACAAGCCATGTTTCACAAACCTAGCGTAGCCGCTAAACTACTTAAAAACTGGGATGTTTTTCTTGCCTTGACGCGAGCAGGCGCTATGAAGGGGGTACTTTCTTTTGTATCACAAACCATGTTACACAAACCTAGCGAAGACGCTAAACTACTTGAAAACTGGGATGTTTTTCTTGCCTTAATACGAGCAGACGCTATGTATGGAAACCGTTCTGACCCGTCCATGTACGTGTAATTTTCCTGAGCTGCTGCCGTGATATTCACACTTATCACTCGCTCAACGTGCGATATGCAAACGGAAGTGGCGCCATCTATAATACTATATTTAAGGAAAAAAAGTATGACGGGTGGATAGGGATCTGGGGGTCAATATGTCCAGGAATGAATGGTATGGGAGAAGACACATTTTTAGATTTCATTCAATAATAAGAAGATTTATGTTGGGGTGAAGAGTGTTCCACTCATTATTTACGGTCTTAATGTAAGAATGTCTACTATTATACATCTACCTATTAAATATAAGTATTCTCTAGTTTTATGTTAATAGTAGTTTGTTTTTCAAAAGGGTGATTAATGCCTTATAAATAGTCACCAACTGCTAGTTTGTATTGATTATTTTAAAAATGAAATAAATCTCCCAGATCAGAAATCTCCTAGATCAGAATTTTTGATAAGCGAGTGTCCTGGTGTTAAGGGGTAATAAATTTCGGAAAGATCTTTTGGGTAAATGGATTATTGAAGCAATTCAGGATAGTCAATTTAGTGAAGCAGTATTTTACGTAATAGTATTAACCCCAGAACCGTTCCCATGAAGGCTCGGTCAAACAGGAGGCGTACTTACGCGCGTCAAGGCGTTAAAACGTCCCGGACGTATAACGCTACGTTGTGTTGTACTGGACATGTCTAAACCGGTCAAACAGAGCGAGCGTGTAGCAATACGCAAAGTTCTGCCGCCGCGGCAGAACGCCACGTTGTACTTTTGTTACCAAATTTCCTTTGACGCCGGGAGTTCTTGCTTGACTGTGGTAAAAATGGTTGCTGAAAAGTTATTTGAATGTGTCCGAAAACATCCTTGGTTGTATAACACGAAGAAGAGTGCATTTGTGGTGCATTTGCTTATTTGGTGTTGCAGAAGGGAATGCAATTCTTCGAAGCACTCTCGTGGCATTGAAGGAAGCGATCTTCATGTGATGAAAGCTCCCGGAATAATCGATGATATTCTCCAAATTCTTTCCTCTTCTTATTAATATCATGCACCCATATTCTATTACTACGGAAACGTGATAATGCACACAGCAGTAACAACTTATCTTCATCTGAATCGATGGACATCGTGCCGAAGACCGACTGACAGTAGCTGACGGCCGGTTTGCGCGTCGAAGCCGTTCAAATAGAAAGTACGTGACATTACGCTGACGCCTTGACGCGCTGTAAGTACGCTTTCTGTTTGACAGAGCCTTTAGTAAGGCATAATAATAGACTTAAAGTAAGGGCAGTGGCGTAGCTAGGGGGGGGTGGAGGATTTTATTTCAAACCCTATGCTTTAAAATTCGTAATTCGTAGGATAACCGTATGTATATTATGAGAGTAATACATGCAGATTCACTCTTAATTTAAAACCAGTTTTGTGTTCAGACTGTAACGATTAAATTCCAGTTGTGGATTCATCTGCTGACACCATTTTAAAGGAAACCTTATCTCTTATTCTTATATAAAACCATTATCTTATCTGAGTTATAAAATTCTAGTTGCAGACTATGTACATATGTGCTGCCAGAATAAAAGAAAAACCATTTTCATGTTCAAAAAAGTTGCAAGTTCGACGAAGGAAGCCATTATCAAGTACCTAGAGAAGATACATTTGAATTGCACACCATTTGCTGCAAAATTCTGAGAATTTGAGTGTTCCGTTTGTTACTCTTATGCAGAATCAATCAAAAACCTACCTTGTGTTCTAAACACAATGTAAAAAATAGATATGCGAAATCCTCTGCTGACGCAATTCAAGGGATACCATTCTCGCTTTCGCTCGCAACATTAATGACCGATAATAAGGCGATCCGCTCTGGCAACTGAAAACTGTCAACTGGCAACTGTCTTTGTATGACAATGTGATAGCCCGCACACTTCACAATCACTCAAAAATCCGTTGTCAATGGTAACGCAAGCGGTGACTCGCGACTCGCACTGCTGATTGCCGTGGCCGGCCGTTGCTAGTTGCCAGATGTCAGCTGATTGTTCTTCGTCTATGGTTAAACAAGCTTTTTGAACAATCAAGACATAGAAACCAGTCGGTTTTTGTTTGGTTCCAGTTGCCTCGTCAGCGTGTAACAAAAGAAAACGCCTTTTCGGGATATGGAATGCTTTTTTAATATACTTAGGAACTTAAATAAGTTTTGGCTGTTTCGGTCGGTCACTAAAATGCTTTTAACTTTAAAAAAAAAACGCGGAGAACAAAACTCCATCTACATTTTTAATTATAAAAAATATATAAATTATAAATAAACTCAGAAATCATTAATAACATTTTTTTGTTGCAGAACTGCCAGCAAACTGTGATGAGGTATTTTTTTGTTGCAGAACTGCCAGCAAACTGTGATGAGGTATGCAGAACGGCGAACTGTCAGGCTCCTGTATGCATTTATATATATGCGGATGATTATATCTGTATCTGTAAGTAGAAATTAATCAAATCTATTAATTCAATTTATTTAAATAAGTTCTTAATTAGCACTTTTTTAACAATTTTATTTAAAAATATATTTTAAAAATTACATTATTTTGTTATTTTTTCAATTACCAATACTGCCATACTTGACTCATGCCCGTGTTAAAGGTAGCGACATACTCGCAGCTCACATTAAAAAGTTATTTATAACACAATAACGCTCGCCATACAATCCCATGAGACCCGCCAGACGTAAAAAGATGATGCGCTGTGATCGCGGTTTGAATCTTCGCTAATCGGAATTATTTTTCGTATACGCTACAGTGGCGGTATCAGAAAAGTTATGCGACCCCCTCTCTACGGTAAACAGGAGAGGGGGTCATTTTTAATACACGGAGCATGCACGGAGCTGTCAAGTTAACATATCCAGTACAAAGAAATGATATTCTCTCGACCGCTTCCGATTTCAACTGACCCCTTCTCCTGCCGTAGGAAGGAATATTTTATAACGTAGTGTGTCGGTAGAAAAGATACTTATAACGCAGTATCTTTTTGATGTGAACTTCGCGTTTGTCGCCCGCTTTACTATAAAATAATATTTTGTGAAAACAAGTTATAAAGCATAAGAAAGACAAAAGAAAAAACATATTTATAAAAAAAAAAAAAACTAATTACAAATATAAAAAATAAACTGAATAATTAAAAAAATATTTTAAAGAATATGGAAAAAATAATTATCAGTATACTTCACAAGAGTCCCAACTGCTCACGTCTGGAGCCAGTGAGACTATGGCATCGCCAATTGTGGTATGTTATGAGGCTGAGGGTAAGTGGGGAAGGGATGGCGACAAGGAACAGGAAGGTGGGGAAGTACCTGGCTATTCAAATCTAGTCACTAAACACGGCTAAAGCCATTTCAAGAAACGTTTCAATTCTGAATGGTGGTCTTACACCAGGGCGATACTGAGTGTATCTTCCACTCTGGAACGTGCCGCAAATATAGTATATATTATTTTTAAATAATTAATTGTGAAATAACACAAATCAATTAAATAAAATTTATTTGCGCATGTCGGGTTCGAACCCGCGGTCTTCGGAATGGGAGTTAACGCCCTACCGCTAGACTACGCCAGCAGTCATGTAAAATTATACAATTTTTTTGTATATATAAAAGTTTTTTTACGCAAGTTAATGATGGTAGGTACTATTCAAGAAGACTACGTTTTTATGGTCACATTGTCAAATTTGAATTAAATGATATGAAAGAAATTTAAAAAAAGCTGTAGTTGAATATGGAATTTATTTTTTGAAAGTGTTAGTGTATTCTTTAAACTTTCTTTAACCCGTTTAATCACAGGAAACCATATTTATCCCAGCTCACATAGGTCTCATAGAAATCGTTGTGTCTCCCTTACTATCATACTGAGCAGTATGATCTAAACGGTATTAGAAAGAGAATAAAACAAGCTATATATTCAAATCTAAAAGTTAACTACATTTATGACACCAAAGTTTCCGTTCAAAGTTGTGCAATTTGAAAAAAATATGTTTTTTTTTTTGCATAAAACAACAAAAAAGTGAGGTGACAGTAATGTTTATAATTCATTTGTGTAATGAAGTATGTAATTTGTTTTTTGTTTAGTTAGTTAGAAAAAACGAAAAGTGAGCCATTTTTAAATCTTTTTAAAGTTTTCATCCAAAATTTTTATTTAAAATAAAATTTCACGATTATTTTTAATTTGGGAGGCGGGTATGGGTACCGCCGCCCCAGGAACCATTTATTGGACGACCAACACCTCTGCCACAGGTCACCCCAAGTGATTCGCTACGTTTGGTGACTTAGCAGGAGTGCCCGGATTCATGTGGTTAGGTTTGTCCGGGACTTGGGGGCGGCTGCGTCTGCCGAACATCTGAGTGGCAGGCCGGATCATGAAAGACTGGTTGAGGGAGACCTTTTGATCTCTCCAGCCGAACCCTCTCGACCACAAGTCCATCACTCCTGGACATATTTATCCCCAGATTCCTACCCACCCCTCAAACCTTTTTTCTTCCAGGGCTTCCTCTCCTTCCTTTCCCTTAAAAAACCCTCCACACAGCATCTTCAAAGATGACATAGGCCCTGAGGGAAAAATTCCCCAGGGCCTCCTGTGTGAAGCTAATGTAAAAAAAAAAATAATCATAATAAAATTTCAAAGCCTATTTCATCACCTTTTGAAAACAGTTTTTAGTTTTCGGATACTTTAAAAAATATTCCATTTATTTGGATTTTATTACAAAGTGGGAATTTTTTTTTAACTCTGAAAACTTTCTATAGAAAGCTTGTCCCCTTTCAAATATCCAATGTTGTACACGGGTAGTAAAAAAGGATTTAGATCATTTGACTTTATAACGTTGTTCAATACATTGTATATTTGAGTAGGTAGCGATGAACCAGAATTTTGTCGTTGAGCGAATGTGGTACTAATTTTATGGAGCACGCAACCCAGGTTTGATGAAAAGCGGGTCATTTTTCTATATGTTACATATGCGCTTATCTTATTAAATATCTGTTGAATGTCTAGAACCCTGATTTTAGCAGAGATTTCTTAGGCATAATTCACAAAATTTGTATTTAATTGTTAGCTTATTTTCTTTATATTTTTTTAAATAAATAACTTTTGTAATATGTTATTATTTTGAACAGGCTATGGACCACCACCACCACCGACACCGACACCACCACCGACACCGACACCGACACCAACACCGACACCGACACCGACTAGTAGTAAGTTCAACATCCAAATGAATGAAACTTTTTTCCAATTTTTTACAAGAAAAACACTCTTTTTTAGAGAGGTTATCTTGGAGGTTATCCACATCAATTTAATATATGTCCCAGTTGCCACCATTATCTCTTATTTTTTTTTTGTGTCTTGTTCATTTTCATATTTAAAAAATTAGATTATTATAGAAACACTCATCCACATTGAAAAATCTTCCGAGAAAAGATACGAGGCGTATCCAGAAAGTAAGTGTACTGAGACTCTCAGGACCGAATGAGTTTTATTTTCGACATGTTGGCTACACTTACGTGTAGCCTGACTCTTCCCCTCCGCAAAGAGACCGGTTCAAGGTCAGTACGTTGAGAAGTGTCGACGCGACAACACTTTTCGTGAAAAATGTCAATCCAATCTCCCGCCAAGTGCGAAATACGCGGCGTCATCCGTTATCTCGTTTGGAAGGGAAAACCTCCGGTTGAGGTTTATAATGAGGTGAAAACTGCATATGGTGATAAAGCTATGAATCGTATGAGTGTGTACAAGTGGTATCGCGAGTTAAAAAACGGTCGTAACGGGCGTCACACCTCTTCACCCTCCGCCAAGAAGTTAAAAACCACAATTTCAGCCAAGAAAATCATGGCATCTGTGTTTTGGGACTGTCAAGGCATAATTTTGATTGAATATCTGCCTCAAGGGGAGACCATCAACTCTGCAAGATACTGTGAGACCCTAAAAAAATTGCGAAAGGCGATTCAATACAAGAGGAGAGGCGTACTGATAAAGGGAATCAGCCTGCTGCACGACAACGTCAAACCACACACGGCCAACGCCAACTGAAGGAACTGCTTGCCTCGTTTAAATGGGATGTCCTGAACCACCCGCGCATTCCCCTGACCTAGCACCTTCAGATTATTATCTCTTTACCTCCCTGAAGCTGCACATGGGTGGAAAAAGGTTTTCAACCGACGAAAAGGAAAAGGAGGAGGTGGAGAAGTGGACGAAGGGGTTGGCGGGAAACTACTTCGAGGAAGGCATCAAAAAGTTGATACCCCGCTTCACCACCTGCATTGAGAGGAATGGCGACTATGTCGAAAAATAGCTTACATATGTACTATGGTAACCATGTAATTTTTTTGTTTCAGAAAAAAAAATTGTAACCTACAAAAATTCAGTACACTTTCTTTCTGGATATGCCTCGTACATGCCAACGACGAGACTCGAACCCGTATATTTCTGATGTCCGGTCAGGTTCTCTGATAAATAAAGTTGGTTGTTTGCAGGGGAAAAAATGTAATAAGCGGTAGTTGTTGAATGAACACAAGTATATATTGAATCATTTAGCGGGTAAGAGATCAGAGCACCTGACCGGACATCAGAAGGACACGGGTTCGAGTCGTGTCAGCGGCATGTATCTTTTCTCGGAAGATTTTTCAATGTGGATGAGTGTTTCAGGCTGATAATTATTGCTTATAATAATTGTTACCCTTTATGCTATGCATAAAATCTTGTCTTAAACATTAATTTATCAATTAAAAATATTTTTATTTTATTTATTTGGGTATATAAACTTATACAAGATATGATATGAATGTACCACTTAGCCAGGAGCAACTCATTTCCCGGTGAGACCGGTACGCCAGACGACACTGATATGTAAACTGAGAAGGGGAAAGAAGTTGGAGTTTAATTCATACAATCGTGGCTACCTAATGAGCCAATATTGAAAATTAGGGCAGAAATAAACAATTGATTGAGAGTTTTTTTTTTTCAAATGTTTCTGGCGTATACTCTTCAAGGGTATTTTAGGTCATCAATTCAAAATATGAAGAGAGGGAAAGTGAATAATTTACATATAAATTTTATTTAAATGCTAAAATTTCTCAATTATATGGAAATTTTGAGTCCAGTTCAGACTAAGAAGAGATAAGATGTTGAATGGAGATCAACGATTCTAACAATGTCGCATTTGAGTCGAGTGCAGTCTTCTAAAGATTGTATTTCCAAAAATAATTTTAGGTCATCTGACTTGGAAAGCAGAATTGTTTTTAGTTATACCATTAACAAATATCTAAAATAGGAGCGGTCCTAAATTAGAGCCCTGACGAACTCCCGAGAGCACAAGAAATAATTTTGACAAGGATATTCCATGTGATACAAATTGTTTTCTTCCCGTAAAATGGCTGGCAAAGAATATGGAAAACCAAAGATAGCCTATAATTGACAATTTTTCTAATAAGATGTAATTGTTCACGGTATAAAACGTCTTGTATGAGGAATTTACTTAGTAGCCTTTATAGCCCAGTCAATGAAGGTTTTGTGTCGGAACTACTTCCCCGGAAGCTGATTTTTTCAAGATAGTAGAATACCTTTAAACATGCATTTTTACAAGAATCCCCGGATTTTCCCCTTGTGCTTGCTTCCACACCCCCTCTTGAATTTATTTTGCAAAGCCTTTCCTGTTTATTTTTATAGTTCACGTTTCACATAGTTTGTTCACTTTAGTTGTAGATATAATATATTTTGTACATTTATTATTATTTATGTATTGTTATTATTGCTATTGTATAGTGAAGATAAAGTTAATAATACATTATGTTTTGAAATTTAGCTGGTTATTAGTATATTAGTTACATTTAAATTGTTATTTATTTGTGTTCTTACATCTTCTATTATTTTTTATTTAAAATTTACAATATTGTATTTTTTGTAAACATGTCAGCCCACGGGTACAGGACCCTTAGTTTTGTTTTTTACTTTTATTATTATTATTATTACAATTTTAAGTTATGTGAATATCTGTTATTGGATTTTATTTTTATTATTAAGTTTATTGTAAAAGATGTAAATAATCTGTTGATTTTCCTAAATGAATAAATAAATATAGTTTGTAATTAACATTATGTGTTCACAGGAAATAGATTGAGTAATATTATATGAAAAAATATTATATTACTCGTACGTATTGTAAAAAATGTGTTAGACCGTAATCCCCAAAATACATTATTATGAAACTAATATTAACCACATCAATATTGTTGTGCAAACCAGTCTTACCATCACTAGTATCGAAAATGATGCCCCCCCCACCTCCCCCACCCCTCTAACCATGCACTCCTTTCCTCGACCAGTAAAACGTGCGAATGGGACAACTGCAGTAAACTTTCATATTACCTATAGAAATCGCTCAGAAAGGGGTTCAGGAAAAAACACTTTCCTATCCCACTTTTTCCTTAAATAATATTTTCCGATAAATTATACATGTTTGTCAGTGAATGTTCACGTTAATACGAAACGCATCGAAAATTTAAAAACCTACCGACATAGCTTTTACTTTCTAGAATATTCATTTCGTGCTTTTTTCGATGTACAAAATTCCCGGGCGTCCTTTTTGTATGGGCCGAAAAGCGAAGTCTATCATCTCGTGAGCTGCATTTTGAGGTTCAATGTGTTGTGGGAAATAAGATGAGTCAGATTCGCTTCCAGTGTCCACTGTTCACATATAGTTGTGTCATTTTTCGTCAAATCCATAATTTTATTATTATAGTCCATTGATTTTTGCAGTATCATCTCCTTCTGGACCTCCACCATCTGGATGGACTCCTTCTGGACCTCCACCATCTGGACCATCTCCTTCTGAACCTCCACCATCTGGATGGACTCCTTCTGGACCTCCACCATCTGGACCATCTCCTTCTGAACCTCCACCATCTGGATGGACTCCTTCTGGACCTCCACCATCTGGGTCATCTCCTTCTGGACCTCCACCATCTGGATGGACTCCTTCTGGACCTTCCCCATCTGGATGGACTCCTTCTGGACCTTCCCCATCTGGATGGACTCCTTCTGGACCTCCACCATCTGGATGGACTCCTTCTGGACCTCCACCATCTGGATGGACTCCCTCTGGACCTTCCCCATCTGGATGGACTCCTTCTGGACCTCCACCATCTGGGTCATCTCCTTCTGGACCTCCCCCGTCTGGATGGACTCCTTCTGGACCTCAACCATCTGGGTCATCGCCTTCTGGACCTCCACCATCTGGATCTTCTCCTTCTGGACCAACACCATCTGGAATTCCACCCAGCAGTAAGTTTTGAAATAAATTACTATTCACTTTGTAGATTTGAGATGTATCAATTATATGTTATAATTTATATTGTAATACGTCTGGGAAGCCGTGGGCAAACTTTATTTATGACTGATTTAGTTCAATATAGTTTAAATTCTTGGATGAATGAATAGAGTGAAGTTATGTTAACAAGACGACGCGCTTAGTGTCATTAAACTGGGTTCAGTGAACATGCTTTAGCGGACCGTTCGTATACATTTCTTGTAAATGGTATCCTTTTCATACACTTTGCTATATTTTTCGTTCGATTATTATGAATATGACGTAGACACTGGAGCGACAGAGCAATTTAAAACATTTTCCTCGGATTGCTTAATCAAATTTTCCGCCCATATTATAAAAAAAACCTCCGTATTTGAATATGGAGACATACAAACTGATTACAGTTTTATGTAGCCAATGAATTCACATATCTTTTGACTATTATCACATTTTCGTAGGATTTATAAAAAACAACATCAACATAAAAAAAGTTCTTTTCAACATTGAGGATTTTAAAAAAAAGCGCAAGTTGCGCCACAATACGAAGTATGTCAAAAAAATACAAATAAATAGTAGTATATCTGTGTGTAAGGATATAATGGCCAACCTTATGATTCCAGAGATAGCCTCATTTTTATTGTCAGTGCTATACAATTTTTTCTTTAAAAAATGATAACTCCTTCATTTGTACACGCAATTGCTTCAAACGAAATTTTATAGCACAGAATGATCAGCAGAATCCATTTCTAGCCAAAAAAGCCTTGAAAATTCAAGTCTCTATGTCTATGAAAGGCGATTTTTAGCCCACTGTGGGCCGGGGGCCCTGGGTTCGTGCCCCGCACGCCCACGGTGTAAAGCGCTGCCCGTCATATTGTGGTATATTTCAAACAATCTCTGTTTCAGCTACCCCAGTGCCGTGCACCGTTCCGGCATGCAAAGCGAAATGCAAAAGTTTTCCCTACAATGCCTACAGTGACGGGATATGTAACGGGACTAAAGAGTGCCGCTGTGTTAATACGTTTCCTCTGACAAGTAAGTAACATCAGCCAAGAGTAGGGATACCAATCCTGAAGGGTAATTCTGTATCACACATTTTGACAGTTTTTTTTTATTTTTTTTTTATTTACGAGGCTCTTGTGTTTGGTGAGGGAATTTTAGCTCAATTATATAATATCATGTGTAATAAAAGTAATAAAAGTAAATAATACAATATGGCAAAAACAAGGGATAATTAAGAAAATGCAAAATTTATCAATAAAGGATTTAAAAGAAACAATAATAATAGTGAGTTATGGACTCTTATAGTAATTTTAGGTATTTTTTTAACTTTTGCTGAAATTCCTGAATATTTTCGATTATTTTCAGATATAATGGTAGTTTGTTATAATATGTTATACCTAGATAGAGATTTGTGTGTGCTTTGTACTAAATTTAGGGATTTTGATAGTATTCTGATAGCATGCTGATGAATGGAATGGTAAGTTATTTAACTGTACTTCTTTGTAAATTTGTAGTATTGAATATTTTTTTTATATATTTTGTTTATTGTAGGTACATTGAATATTGAAAAGAGAATTTCAGTAGAAAGTTTGGATGGTTTTTTCAATATTACTTTAATTATCAATCTTTGAACAATTTTGAGTGGATTTCAAATATTATTATAAGTTCCTCCCCAGCCAATAATACCATATTGCAATATAGATTGAACAATTGCATAGTACACTCTTTTTAAGATTTCTAATCTAAGAATATTTCTTAGTCTTATAAATATATAAATACATTTTCTAATTCTTTTGACAAGTTCACAAATTTGTTTTTTCCATTTAAAATGTTGATCTATAAGATGCATATATAATATATACCAAGATATTTAATTTCAGAAGTTGGATTAAGTATTGAACATGCTTGATTACAATTTGTTCCGTTACATTTAAGTTGATGTATTATAATTTTTAGTTCCAGTTTTAATCTAAATTTATTGATAGAGAATGTGATAAATTTAGTTTTTTCAGTTTTTAATGAGAGGGGGTTTTTATTGAACCAATCTTTCAGTATATTAATATCAGTATTTGCTAAGTTATTAACTGCATTCCAATCAGAACCTTCAATTATTATGACAGTGTCATCAGCATATGATATTATTTTTCCATTTAATCTTTGATTGAATATGTCATTTACATAAATGATAAACAGTAATGGTCCCAGGACTGTACCTTGAGGTATGCCGCATTTAGTTGTTTTTTTGTTGAATAAGTACATCGTAGATTTTTACGACTTGAGGGCGTTTGAAAAGGTAGCTCTTTTAAGTTTACTTGATTGTATCGCCACTTCTGGTCTGAATCTTCAAAAAAAACATGAAAAACCCCTTGACTCGGTCTGTTTGATAGATGACCATATCTTAACAAGAAGATTGCAATCTTTACATCATAGGCGTCGGGTAGGTATGTTGTACTTGTTATCCCGATATTACAATGGAAGATGCTCCAAGAAAGTAGCGTAATTGCTCCCTTCGGCACCGCTGCATAGTCGTAAACATGCCAACGAATGCCCAATGTTTGTAAGTACATGGTTGGCTTTTATCACATGAGTTCTTTAGCCACTGGATCGACAGAGCAATTAAAATATTTTTTCTCGGATTGCTAAAGGAAATTTTTTCGCCCACATTCAAAAAAATCATACCCCCGAATTTCAATACGGAGACATACAAACTGATTATAGTTATATGTAGCCAATGAATTCCCCTAACTTTTGTCTATCTTATCTTATCTTACTTATATTATAAACGCGAAAGTTTGTATGGATGTATGTATATTTGTTACTCTTTCACGCAAAAACTACTGAATGGATTTTAATGAAACTTTACAATAATATAGCTCATATATCAGAATAACATATAGGCTATAATTTATAAAACAAGCTATTTATTTTCAAAAAATTGAAAATAATTATTATTGTTTAATAGAAAATGTCAAAATTTGAGAATGACATTTTGCAAAACAATGATTGTTAAATCAAAATTCTATTTTAGAAAATATTTAAATAAGTGAATTTATTCGAAGTACTGGCTAATACTTTAAATCGAATCAAGAATTATAGATATTTAAAATAAATATGTTAAGAATTTTGGTACAAACGTAGATGGGACCTAGGAAAAGAAAATAGATTACTTGAAGTACTAATCCTACGCAGACGAAGTTGCGGGCAGAAGCTTGTTATCACATATTTGTAGGATTTATATAAAAAATGTAATTAAATCTTTAACCTTAAAACGTTATATATTGTATTATATATTTACAAACTTAACACAAATAATCTAGAGAATATTTATTTTGTTATATTTTAAATGTATAATATATTATAACATAGTCGTTTAAATAAAAAATAAAAATTTTGAAAATTTGCCACATTTTGGCAACAAAGCAATCCGAGGTTTTTGAAATATAGTGCCATAATGTGGCAAAAAGCGCTCGAGTGGTTAGTTCAACATTTCGGCTGTAAAATGATTTTCCGGCCTTTGTGTTTACTCCTACCTACGTCTCTTCAAGACCCATGTTCACTCATTCCTCTCCTCAAAAGACCGTCCCACCAGCATCTTTAGGTTGATGATGAATGAAGATGGCAGGCTCTGGATTACCATGAAAAACTAAATTTAAGCATTTAAATATTTTAATATATGCGCTTTAGAAACTTTAGAAATAAACTATTTAGTTAACAACATAATTGCACCCCACCTCACCTTTATTGACAATACTTCTTTGTTATGTTGACTCCTCCCAACGACCCCACATCCCTCCAAATTACAACCCACAGTACCACCACCTAAATAAAATCTAAAGTGGTCTATAAACCATGCTGCGAACAGCAGCTGTTAGACTAGAATCAGACGGTTCACTAATCGTTCATTTCTGTATTTCATTCGGCCTATTTTACTCGGAATGACACGTCTGAACATGAAATGAAACAAAAGTGAAACGAAGTTGGGAACATTTGCTCGAGCAACCATAGACTAAAGCTTCACTCGAGTGAACCGTCTGATTCCAGCCTTAGCAGCTGGCTAAAAATCGAAGGTTGGAGGTTGTCTCCTGTCTCATTTTTCCTCAAGCGAACCCGTAACACTCTGTTTCACGTTGACTGCAATTGGAAGAAGCCGTCTGCCGCTAGTACCAACCGATGCGCCGCAGTGAAATGAGATGGTGATATTGAATTTGTTGTATAATAAAAGAGACAGAACGCAACGTGAAACAGAATGTCACGGGTTCGCACGAGGAAAAAAGAGACAGGAGACAATAGCCAGCTGCTAACAACCCGATATGTCGGGCTGTTCGCAGTATGGTGTGTAGACCGCTTTAACATTAAGGTGGGTCATTTAAAAAAAAGTGTTAATTTCAAATTCTAAGAGCAATAAAAGGGTGCCAAATGGGTTAAAAACGACGTGTTTAAAATTTTTTAATTTTCTTCTACCTCCGGATTCACTTTAAAGTTTTGAAAATTTTAAATTTTAGAGGTTATTTCTAGTGTGTATAAAAGTTACTATGAATCTTTCTAACCATATTTTTTGTAATCTTCCATAGCAAATGTAGTATATATTTACGAAATCATCTACAAAAAGTCCCGGTTTTGATTATTGGAGGCGTGAGGTGAGGGCGGGGGGAGCACCGATTGCACTAATACCGGAGAAAAAATGGAGGAATTCCGCCGCAAAAGTTAAGTGCTGTTTGATATTTCGTCTTGCAAATGCAATGATTTCAGTAAATCTGACTGTCCTAGAGATCAAAAAATACCTGTAAATGAATAGAATTTCATTACTGACCAACGTACCACGAAAAATGATAATAGGAATCGCGAATATCACTTCAACACAACAAATGAAAACTGCGTTGAAAGGGAAACTTTTGAAGCAAAAATCCTTATGCCCGTCTAAAAAGGAAAGCACAGGTAGGCCAACTACCTCTCTACTCGATATTTCCACGTCTTCTGCATCAAATGAATCCGATTGTAAAGATGTTTTCAAACCTAATGTTGTACCTCAAACGCTTCTGAAGCAGGCTGCGGTCAATATTGATCACTCCACACTGTCTAATACTCGTGATAGATATGGAGTGTCGGATAAGGCAGCGGTAGCCATTGCCTTAGCAGTTCTGTATGACATCAAGTCTAATATTCCAGTTATTGACAAGAGTAAACTTCGCAGAGAACGAAATAAAACAAGAGGAATTAAAAATTAAGGGCACAACACATTTTATAAAAAACCCCAAATATATTTTGATGGCCGGAAAGATAAAACATTTATTTTCAGGGAAAGGGAGGGGACGCAGTTCAGAGAATGACGCATTGAAGAGCATATTTCATTGATAAAAGAGCCAGACTCAATATATATTTAGGTTTTATTGCACCAAACTCTGGCACGTCAAAAGTTATAAACCATTGCAATGGATAATTTGCTTGCTTCCCGTGAACGAGTTACCATTTCGGCATTTGTTCACACATCTTGACGGTAAGACATCTGGACCTCAAACATGTTCAGGTACAATAGGACCAGCCTTGGAAAACTGTGAAAAAAGGCCTATGGTTCATTTTCTGAAAATTGACGGAGAGTTGCATGAATTATTAACTAAAGGCTTGTCAAATCAGTTATATTTGTATAAAATAGTATCTGCAGTTACGGTGGGGGACTTACCTGAAGAGTTATGCCACAAATCTCCTGGAAAAATGTCTCATACCAAATAGCTTACGCGTGCTAATCGAATTCTTCGTCTTCATGTTTCAACGGAAGCTCCTTCAGAGAATCTTATTATTTTAGAAACGTACGTTGTGAAAGTGTATGCTCCGGCTTGGTTTAGCATTAAAACTCATACCACCTGTAAAGATGGAGCACGTCACGTGGTAGTGAACTAAAAACTATAATTGATCCAGTTATGGAAAGAAACAGTTACTTCGCACACCCCGAAAATTTATTGCTTGCAATGTTGACTGACCCTCACAAGCATATCCAAGAATTAGCTGCGCGTCGTGTTCTAAAAGCACGCAGTAAGAAACTAAGTAAAAACGGGCTGTTCCAACTTCCAAACATAAACCTCGATGCATCATATTATTTGGAAGTAAAATGTAACCGAACCCCCAATACTGAAGAATATATCGGATGAAGATCTTCAATTATTTGTAGCTCATGGGGGAGAAGGTAGATTGCCTCTTCTGCGTCTGCCATGTCATTTGAACATGTCAAGCAGTTGAAAGAGGTGTAACGACTGTTATTGAAGCCTTGACTACTCTACGTATGAAGTCTGCAAGAGAAGGTCTTATTAAGGTGAAGATTGAGTCTCGCAAAATAACGCCGAAATTTGAGAGTAAGAAGGATTTTGCTGTTATTTGAATACATTACCTTGAGATAATTTGAATTACATTCATATATGTTTTTAATAAATAATTCGAAACATGCCCTCTATTTTGCGTTTTATTGAAAAATAGTTCATTTTTACTTGTTTATCTAACATTTTTTAAAGATTTAACAAGAGTGGGTTTTTTTCTAATATGAGAAATTTCAAAGTCAATCCTGAGGAAGAAGATGACATCCAAATATTATTAAAAAAATTAGGTGATTTTTCATCGTCATTTAGCACCCTTTTATCACTATTAGACAAATCAAAACAAGAAAAAAAAATTCCCCATACATTCGTGACCCACCTTATTTAACATGGTCCCCCTTACGCCGTTCTTCCACGTAGCCACTTACAAGCGACGCTACCGCTACCTGTCATACTGTTTTGCTAGTGTAGCGCCTGGCGGCGTTTTCAAACACTAATAATAGTATGGAAAACACAGACGAGCGGCGATCGCGTCGCTTGAACGTAGCTCCATGGAAGAACGGCGTTACTCATAATAGCAGTATCCGCCGAGTAATTAGACGAGTATTAGTTTTATTACGATTATGAGTAAGAGGGAATAAGTATAATTTTTAAGTTAGTTTTAAGATTGCTAGTGAATGACACGGATGTGTCGAAACCAGTAGAAGATAAATAAAAAAATAAGTAACAAATATACATGCGAAATATAAGGCTCAAAACCAAACAATAATAATATTTTCGTTTTAATTAGTATTTTTTTCCATAGAATGTCCTGATTGCGACAAGATGTGCAAAGCCCGTGCATACTCATCGGGCGATTGCGCAATAAATCGTACATGTACCTGCTACTATATAGTCGCGCGTGAGTAAAATTTTAATAAATATTTACTAGATAAACCTGTTAGCTAACGAAACAAAATGCTATGATGTGGAATAGACTGAATTGAAATCGTAACACAACGCCATTACCTAGGTAACCAATTGTAACCAACGCCATTACCTAGGTAACCAAAAAAAGCGAAGTAACTCACATTGCCACTTATGAAACTTACAAATAATTTCAAATTGTAGCGTTCTGTTGTTTACTACAGACACTAATACAGATTCTCCATTACTTTTAGGAATAATAGATACTTTGTTATTATCTGCGTTTATTATGCACTTCGCGGTTTACAATGTAGATCTCGTTGATCGACCTAACTAGAAGCTGGCTAAATGGAATCTCATCGAGTGTTCCAGTGAACGCTCTCTCAGAGCTGTTTGACCCTCTCTTCGTTCCCACAGGTACTAACCTGCCATCTAGCGGAGTCTAAGGACAGGTCTTAGCACTGCTATCTATGTCTACAAGCCGGAAGCTTTTAGATACACCACACAAATCATTGTCCTTTTTTACCAAACATTTAATTAACATCTAATTCGCAATAATAAATATTAAATTGAACTTACTTTACACGGAGAAAAATGTTATTTTAAAATACGAACATTTTATTCGTAAAAACTTTTAAAAACGGGACTGAAGTTCTTACGAACAAATTAACAGGGTTTCAATGTTTATTGGCGGGAACATTGAAACACTGTTAATTTGTTCGTTAGAACTTCAGTCCCGTTTTTAACCGTTTTTACGAATAAAATGATCGTATTTTAGAATAAAAATTTTCTCCGTGTAGTAACGCTAAAAATATACTCGTATTATTTGGACTCTTCGGTGGGGGAAAAGGTAATTTTTTTTAATAAATATTTTTCTTTCTTCTAGTGCTAATGGTTTATTTTATGTTTCAGTTTGAAGACCCTTGGATTTTGGATTAACGATGGATTTTATTTTTTATTTTTGTTAAAAAAATTCGTTGGCAGCGTACATTTTTAAACATATTCAAAAACATGCTATTAATTTGTGATTAAATACATATTACTACATCATTGTTTCAATTAGTAAATACTCTCAGTATCGCCCTGCTGAAACGCCACCAATCATAACCGAAACGTTATTCATATTCAAATCATGGTCAATCATTCAATCTGATTGAGGTTGCCATAGTCACACTGGCCCTGAAATCTTGGAGCAGTTGGGACTCTTGTGCAAAATTCACTTTTTTTTAATGTCCTCTGTATACAAAATCATATAACATGTCATTAAAAAAAGCAGTTTTCACAAATGATCAATAAATAAATTTACAAAAGCAGCCCTGGAAAAAAGACATGTGGAGTGCCACAGGGCTCGATTCTTGGACCTCTGCTTTTCTTACTATACGTATACAATTACTTAAGAAAAAATGACATCTCTGGAAAACTTTACGCTGATGATACTGTAATTTAATAAAAATGTAGACACGTTAGTGATCTAGAAGATGAAATGAACAAAAAAGTAACTATCCTAGCTAGCTAAATGACTGCCAAATAAATAAGTTGGGTCTTCATATTTAAAAAAAACCTACCTAACTTTCAGTAAGGAAGAAAATATGAAAATACATTGGAAATGAAAAGCTATAAAATGTACAAGGAACTAATAATAATATATCTTTATTATAAAAAAAATTGCTACTGTAACAAAACATACTTTTTTATTCCAGAAAAAAATAAAAAAACATTTTCACTTACTTAACTAGAATTTGAACTACATTACGGTAGATTAAATTACATTATATTATCATACAATATTATTCACTTTCACTATATTGCTTGCTGTTTGTGAATAAAAATGAATAATTTTTTTTACGTGTTAACTGTGTATAGTTTACAATGGTTTGTAAATTAGGTAAGTACATTAAAGTATGATGAACTAACCGTTGAAAACAAACTGTCCTGATATTAAAACTTCTAAAATCCCTTACCAGCCTATTAAAGATTGATTATCAATTAATAACATCGATATACCTCATCGCTCAAGCTTGAGCAAATAATTTAGCCCGCTTAAATTTGAGCCAGGAATTTCGTACTATATGTTATACCAACAGCAATAAAGCTTTATGTCTAAATTTTGCCTCGTTAATGAAATGTCAATTCCCCAAGTGATTATTTTTAACTTCAAGATAGTCATCCACAGTCCGCACCGGCATGAGATTGGAGATAGAACAGCCTATGCTATCGTTGACGGAGATAACCACCGCCCGGGAAATATGAACTATTTTCTAGTTTCCGCTGAAACTTCTAAATTCCTAACTAGATTCTCGGCCCAACATTGTACATAATGTTTGTTTCACACATGAATAAAATGTTCACCTCTGTTTAACTTTATGTATATGCTTATGATACGACACGAGTCATTTTCCATTGCAATAAAATTCATACAGCACGATTTCTTTTCCTTACAGAAATGGTCACATGATGCGGGCCTTATAATAAATTCCAAAAAACTAAATTAATGCAAATACGATAATATTAACATAGTAACAAAATGCATGTAAAAAAATTGCTTACATTTTAATATTGTATACTTAATTCTTCACAACCCTGTAAATATGGATCTATTGAACTGGTAAATACGTACTTATGTTTGGATATAACTGTAAACATGCACATGAAATGGGATTCTGACATTAATAATAACTCCAAATGTTATGGTAAGAATAACTTAGTGAATTTATAGTTTCAAAGACCCAATCATGTCTAATTATGATTAAGAGGGATTGAAATAACAATTTAGTCTCCTTCAACGGAAGCAATCTTCTTTCAAGAAAGAAAAGCGGAAGATTGTCTAAGAGTTTTTTTATCACAAGAGTCCCAACTGCTCCCGTCTGGAGCCAGTGAGACTATGGCATCCCCAATTGGGGTATGTTATGAGGCTGAAGATAAGTGGGGAAGGGAAGGAGACGAGGAAGACGAAGGTGGGGAAGTACCTGGCTATTCAGATCTAGTCACTAAACATAGCTCAAGCCATTTCAAGCAAAGTTTCAATTCTGAATGGTGGTCTTATACCAGGGCGATACTAAGAGTATCTTCCACTGTGGAACGTGCCGCAAATATACTATAAATTATTTTAAATAATTAATTGTGAAATAACACAAATCAATTAAACAAAATTTATTTGCGCACGCCGGGTTCGAACCCGCGGCCTTCGGAATAGGAGTCTAACGCCCTACCGCTGGACTACGCCGGCCGTCATAAATTATATAACGGCAAGAAGATGAAGGGTTATCTCAGTCGTACGAGAAACCCTTTAATCCGAGATGGGAGTACCCATATCAAATTAGGTAGCTACTTAGGTGTTTTTAATTTATTTTTTTTTAATCTATGCGAATTTTGTAAGATAGAGGCCAAATTACTGGGTTATATTCCATTAGGCTTCTAACTAGAGATTATGACTTGTAAGGAATTGAAGTTTTTAGTTATTTATGATATGATTGGCGAAACGTAGTTTGTCATCCAAAACAATTCCGAGATCTCTCATTTCTGTGACTCTTTTTGTGAAAGAATTTGTAATAATGACTTTGTAAAGGTGAAGACAAGGGAGGGAGGAAGGCGGAGAAGGTAAAAGGGGAATGCATGAGGGGAGGTTCGCAAGAAGGGGGACGAGGATGAATGGGAAAGGGGAAGGCGGGAGGGGAAGAGGAGGCAGAAGGGGAACAAGGACGAATGCGAATGGTCACACAGGGAGAAACAATGTCTTTATTTAAGTTGTATGCCGGGTATCAGCTAGTGTATAGTAAAATTTTATTGTCAAGCCACGATATTCATTACATCTAAATAAATAAACAATTGTTATTGTTTTAATGGCCGTACAACAGTACAAAGAAACTTTTATGGACATTTAATGTACGTGTTGGAAATGGCTTCATTTATGTTTAAGCTTCAGATTTGAACAGCCAGGCTCTTTATAACCTTCGCCTTCGCCATCTCCTTCACCCTTAAGTCTATCGATCTCACAAAATACAACAAATTAGGAATGCTATAGTTCACTGGCACTGGGAGTAGGAATTCTTGACTTGGGCCACGTCGTGCTATACCTGTCACCAAAAGACACGTCCTCATTTAAATCGTTTTATCTCATTTTATTATGACCAAAAACATAATATCATATCTCTGTCACATACTTCGAGAGGAGAGATATCACATGCTCCAATTAATATTAAAAGGCAAGAAAGAGGGTCGCCAGGGCCTGGTAGGAGACAAATGTCTGTGAAATGTACGAAAGTGGACCGGTATTAGAAGTGTGGAGGAACCATTTAGGAAGCGTGCGATAGATATTTACCAGAGTGATCGCCAACGCCGGGGGGACCTGGTAGGGCACACGAAGAAGAAGAAAAATTTGATAAAATAAATAAATTTAGAAAGAGAAAACGACAAGTTTTAGTTTTTCATTTCAAAGTTTATCATACACACAATTTCAATTTGGGAGGCGGGTATGGGCACCGCTGCACCGGGAACCATTTATTGGTTAACCAACACCCTGCCATTGGTCGCCCCAAGTAGTGCCCGGGATCATGGACTGACGTTTGTCTAGGTCTTGGCAGCGGATGCATTTGGCCACCTACTGCGTGGCGTTCGGATCGGGAGACTAGTTGAGGGAGACCTAACCTAGGCTTCTCCAGCCAGACTCTCGGGACCCATCGCCTTGCATCGCAGCGGGAGGGACGGATTCATACTTCCTTCACTCATGGACACATTGACCATCAAATTCCTACCCACTCTTTTGCCCTTCACAGAAATTCGTCTCTTTCCTTTTTAAAAAAAGTTCTGTTGTGACAGATCTGAATAGCCAGATGTGTTCAGAACATATCCCAATTATTGGTGATTACATAGTCTCACAGTTGGGTCTCTTGTGCAGAAATACAAAATTGGACGTCGTTAAGGAACACCACTTCAGTGAATTTGGTACAAAAACATCATTGTGCAAAAATGAATTTATCAAAATAGAATTTTAATTGAAATAATCTCTCTTAACGAAAACATTATAATATATAGTATAAATAATGGATCATTCAATACTTCTAACAGTTTCTTAGCGTCAAAGTAAAAAAAGGTTCTCTGCTAAAATGGGGCAAATTCAATATGTTTTACTGTTGGTATATCTAACCATAGCCGTCTCTAAGGGTTTGTATTCAAAGTAGAGAATAGACCACTACACAACTCTCTCTCACATTTTTTAACCTTAATAACCAATACCCTTGCCGTAGGTCACCCCAAGTAGTTCGTGACGTTTGGTGACTTAGCAGGGGTACACGGGTTCATAGGGGTGAAGATTGCCTAGGTGGTGGATCTATTTTGTCCACCACGCCTGATCGGGAGAGACTGGTTGATGGAGACCTTTTACCCTCTCTGGTCAGATTTATATGTTCGTCACTCCTGAACAAATTAACCATCAGATTCCTACCCACCCCTCATACTGTTTCCCTTCCCAGAACTTCCTATCTTTCCTTTCCCTAAAAAGACACTACAAACAGCAACCCCAAAGATGTCATAGGCTGTAAGGGATCTTTTTCCTCAAGGCCTCCTGTTTGGAGATAATGTTTAAAAAAACCTATACTCAAATGATAAAAAAAAGATACATGAACTTACATGAGAGAGTTTGGATACTACCCTCTGTTGTATCCTTCGCATTTCCTCGTGGGAATACTAGGCCCATGCCCCTAGCACATTTGATCGATAAGGATTGATAGGATAACTTTCGGTAACTTCTCATCGTTCCCTAGCATTACTGCAGATTGCCCACAATGTTCACAATAATTAAATGTCCTTAATATATTCTACATCAACTGTTGTTTGTACGTTAGCGATCTGCCTAGGGAACGATGAGGAGTTACCGAAAGTTATCCAATCAATCCTTATCGGCCAGATCGACTAGTCTACTAGCCAGTCGACTAGTCTACTAGCTAGTCTTGCGGTACATTCCACGGTGGAAGATACTATTAGTATCGCCCCGGTGTTGACCACCATTCCGAATTTCCACATTACTTTTTTTCCATCTCCTTCCCCCTCCTACACTATCCTCAGAATCACAACATACGACATTTGGAAATGCCATAGTCTCACTGGCTCCAGACGATTGGGACTCTTGTGCGGTATTCACATAAAAAAGATGCGTCTCAACTTGTGTGATTAGTTATTACTTGTACACTTTGTGGAATGTAATTGGATTCAGTGTTTTTCACACAGACATATGAATATTCATAGACCAGAGAATCAGGGAGAGGGGTAAAAACCAACTATAGCGGTGCGCAGAGAGATGAGTAGACTGTAACGATATGTGAGTCGTTAATACTTCAATATGACAGTATATAGGCATCGCGCATTATAATATCACCATTTAGCTCTTAAAAGTAAAATCGGCTTTTGAATGAATAGACCTTTTTACATGGGAGCGCGAATTGTTCGCCCGGTTTGAACAAACTTGTGTAATCCATATAAAGTGAAGAAAGGTTCGCTTGTTTTGAGAGTCGAATATTTTGTTACCGTGTTTAGTTAAGACACTTTTACAAATGTTCCATAATTTACTTATCACAGTAAACAGCAACGTGCACACGACGGGACCGGGAATTTCGGTTGCTTACGCTTCATGTCTTTCGGTGTGATAAAACTGATCATTATTATATGATGTGAATAAGCTTAAAATAAAGACAAATAATGCCTACATATGGAAGGTAATACGACAATTGGGTTTATATTCTTTTTCACTTCTATTTTTACATGTTTTAATAGCACAAGTTACCATTTTTGCCGTGTTATTTCGTAAAATGTACCGATGAGAGCTCGACGCTAGTCCGCACAAGAATGATGACGTCACATTTTCTAGATTCACGCGAACCTATAAGCCAGCCCGGCCGGTTCCATGGAACCCAGAATAAGGAGGGGGAAATAATACGCTTTTATGACTTAGGGCAGGTCTATACATAATATGTCTATGGTTTTTCACAATAAATAAAAAGAAAAATAAAATAAAGAAACAAACTTCAAAGCACTCTTGAAGTGTTGAATCACTAAAGTACATCATAAAAAGATACAATTTTCTGTTTATAATAAATATTAACTTATTTAAAGAAAGAAAAAATATAGCTATACAAAATATACTAATATTTAATAACATAGATAATGAGTATATAGTTTGTAACATTGTTTGTAGGCACTACTCGGACACCTGAAATAACTTCAACAACGACAACACCACCAATAACACCACCAGTGCAACGTAACTTTGTACCAGTGCAAGGTAACTTTATACCAGTGCGAGGTAACTTTGTACCAGTAAACGTAACTTTGTACCAGCTCAAGGTAACTTTGTACTAGTGCAAGATAACATTGTTCCATTGCAATATAACTTTGTACCAGTACAAAGTAACTTTGTACTAGTGCAAGATAACTTTATATCAGTGAAAGGTAACTTTGTACCAGCGCAAGGTAACTTTATACCAATACAAGGTAACTTTATTCCATTGCAATATAAATTTGTACCAGTGCAAGGTAATTTTGTACCAGTGCAACGTAACTTTGTACCAGTGCAAGGTAACTTTGTAATACTGCAAGATAACTTTATACCAGTGGAAGGTAAATTTGTACCAGTGCAACGTAACTTTGTACCAGTGCAAGGTAACTTTATACCAATGCAAGGTAACTTTGTACCAATGCAACGTAACTTTGTACCAGTGCAAGGTAACTTTGTAATACTGCAAGATAACTTTATACCAGTGGAAGGTAAATTTGTACCAGTGCAACGTAACTTTGTACTGGTGCAAGATAACTTTATACCAGTACAACGTAACTTTGTACCAGTGCAAGGTAACTTTGTAGTACTGCAAGATAACTTTATACCAGTGGAAGGTAACTTTGTACCAGTGCAAAGTAACTTTGTACTAGGGCAAGATAACTTTATACCGGTGCAAGGTAACTTTGTACTAGTGCAAGATAACTTTATACCAGTGCAACGTAACTTTGTACCAGTGCAAGGTAACTTTATACCAATGCAAGGTAACTTTGTACCAATGCAACGTAACTTTGTACCAGTGCAAGGTAACTTTGTAATACTGCAAGATAACTTTATACCAGTGGAAGGTAAATTTGTACCAGTGCAACGTAACTTTGTACTGGTGCAAGATAACTTTATACCAGTACAACGTAACTTTGTACCAGTGCAAGGTAACTTTGTAGTACTGCAAGATAACTTTATACCAGTGGAAGGTAACTTTGTACCAGTGCAAAGTAACTTTGTACTAGGGCAAGATAACTTTATACCGGTGCAAGGTAACTTTGTACCAGCGCAAGGTAGCTTTATACCAATGCAAGGTAACTTTATTCCATTGCAATATAACTTTGTACCAGTGCAAGGTAAATTTGTACCATTGCAACGTAACTTTGTACCAGTGCAAGGTAACTTTGTACCAGTGCAACGTAACTTTGCACTAGTGCAAGGTAACTTTGTACTAGTGCAAGATAACTTTATACCGGTGCAAGGTAACTTTGTACCAGCGCAAGGTAGCTTTATACCAATGCAAGGTAACTTTACTCCATTGCAATATAACTTTGTACCAGTGCAAGATAACTTTGTACCAGTGCAAGGTAACTTTGTACTAGTGCAAGATAACTTTATACCAGTGCAACGTAACTTTGTACCAGTGCAAGGTAACTTTATACCAATGCAAGGTAACTTTGTACCAATGCAACGTAACTTTGTACCAGTGCAAGGTAACTTTGTAATACTGCAAGATAACTTTATACCAGTGGAAGGTAAATTTGTACCAGTGCAACGTAACTTTGTACTGGTGCAAGATAACTTTATACCAGTACAACGTAACTTTGTACCAGTGCAAGGTAACTTTGTAGTACTGCAAGATAACTTTATACCAGTGGAAGGTAACTTTGTACCAGTGCAAAGTAACTTTGTACTAGGGCAAGATAACTTTATACCGGTGCAAGGTAACTTTGTACTAGTGCAAGATAACTTTATACCAGTGCAACGTAACTTTGTACCAGTGCAAGGTAACTTTATACCAATGCAAGGTAACTTTGTACCAATGCAACGTAACTTTGTACCAGTGCAAGGTAACTTTGTAATACTGCAAGATAACTTTATACCAGTGGAAGGTAAATTTGTACCAGTGCAACGTAACTTTGTACTGGTGCAAGATAACTTTATACCAGTACAACGTAACTTTGTACCAGTGCAAGGTAACTTTGTAGTACTGCAAGATAACTTTATACCAGTGGAAGGTAACTTTGTACCAGTGCAAAGTAACTTTGTACTAGGGCAAGATAACTTTATACCGGTGCAAGGTAACTTTGTACCAGCGCAAGGTAGCTTTATACCAATGCAAGGTAACTTTATTCCATTGCAATATAACTTTGTACCAGTGCAAGGTAAATTTGTACCATTGCAACGTAACTTTGTACCAGTGCAAGGTAACTTTGTACCAGTGCAACGTAACTTTGCACTAGTGCAAGGTAACTTTGTACTAGTGCAAGATAACTTTATACCGGTGCAAGGTAACTTTGTACCAGTGCAAGGTAACTTTATACCAATGCAAGGTAACTTTGTAGCAGCGCAACGTAACTTTGTCTAACTAGTGCCAGATAACTGTGTACCAGTGCAAGTTATCTTTATATAAGGTTATTTTGTACTTGTCCAAGATTTTCATTTTTTTATTTAAGTCTATTAAGGAAACATACAGTTGTGTAAAAGATCATTTAACATAATATAGTGAACATAATATCAACCAATTAAGATAACTTTATACCAGTGTAATGTAACTTTGTACAAGCGCAACTTAACTTTGTACTAGTGCAAGATACCAGTGCAAGGTAACTTTATTCCATTGCAATATAACTTTGTACCAGTGCAAGGTAACTTTGTACTAGTGAAAGATAACTTTATACCAGTGCAGGGTAACTTTGTACCAGTGCAACGTAACTTTGTAACTTTGTAGTGCCAGATAACTTTGTACCA
Source organism: Limnephilus auricula (assembly GCA_951813805.1). Lineage (NCBI taxonomy): Eukaryota > Metazoa > Arthropoda > Insecta > Trichoptera > Limnephilidae > Limnephilus > Limnephilus auricula. The sequence goes on along the minus strand of OX638414.1, from coordinate 13,146,118 downwards.
GCGCAACGTAACTTTGTACTGGTGCAAGATAACTTTATACCAGTGCAACGTAATTTTGTACTATTGCAAGATAACTTTATACCAGTGCAACGGAACTTTGCACCATAAGTGAGTAACTTCACTCCCTTAAAATACTAACAGAGATTTAATTATTTAATTTTTTCAGTTTTTTGAGTGACCAACCGAGATGACTTGGAAACCAGGCAACAAAATTTTTATAACAATAAGGAAGTTGAGTGAAAAATATTTTGACTTATAAAATATGTTCATGTAGATGATATGCAAACTTAAATAATACATTTTTTTAGTTCGTTTTCATAATTAAACTAATTCTACAAACTTCAATTTATTAAGCCCGCCAAAACACCCGGTAAGAGGCGGGAGTGTGTGTGATGTCAACCGAAATTTAGAAAAAAGTGCATTTTAATGGTTATTTCTTAAATTTAAAAACACGAAATATGATTTTTCACCGAAACTTGCAATAGTTCCTAACATAGCGGTTTTTAGTCCATATTAAGCGTGTCCCATTTAGGTAAATATTTACCGTTATTTTTCATACAAACAAGCGTACAGATGACATCACACACTCTACTGAATAAAATACAAACTTGTTGAATTAATTTAATCATAAAAACAAACTTTAAAAAAAAATACTGGTGTTTAAGTTTGCACGCGAACATTGATTAAAAAAATAAATTTTAAAATGGACTCAACTTCCTTTTCATTGAAAAACAACAAAAAATCTATAAGATGAAAATAAATAAAACTTTGAAAATATTATTGGTTTTCTTTCAATCACTTAATTATAGTTTCCCCTATCTTACCGACATCATGCATCTGCAGTCGTCAGAATGTGACATGTCAGGTGACAATGCTGACCATGTTTTACCAGTATTTTAATGGAAGCCGCTCTGAAGGACTAGATCCTTTTTCGGCAGCAGTGCACAGACGGGAAATACACCAAATGCGCACCTAACATTTGTACATCAAAAGAACCTCAGAGCATCCCCAAAGATGATATATGTATGGAATATTTGGGACATGTTCCAGAGTGGTGGATACTTTCAGTATTGCCCTGGTGAAAGATCTCTAGTCAGAATCTTAACATTGAAATGACTCTGACCGTGTTACTCCCTATGACTGTATGACTGGTGGGCAGGAATCTGGGGGTCATTGTGTCCAGTAGTGATGGACATATGAAGCCAACCCTCCATCATCGGGAACCCTGTAAGTCACCAAACGTAGCAAGCCACTTTGAAAGCCACTACGGCAAAGGTGTTGGTTATCCAACAGATGGTTCCCTGGGCGGCGGTACCTATACACGCCTATCAAAATTAAACCAGATCTGAATAGGCAGGTACCTAAACATCCTCTTTTCCTCCACACTTCCTACAACCTCACAACATATCCAAAATTGAGGATGCCATAATCCAACCGTCTACGGGCAGTTGAAAATCTTGTGCGGTAATCTCATAAAAAATTAAATAAAAACAAGCGGCAATTTTCAAATCAACGGTGCATTTATTTAGTAAAATCTTAAAACTACAAAATACAGGATATAATACATTATCAGTACAAGATATAGGACTTTTCTACCAATACGGTACATATTTTTACAACCCACTTTCAATACTTTGATCCTAATAGGATGTTTACAAAAAGAAACATAAAAAAGGGCCAAAAAAAAGCATCCCTACACTATTATAACTTTTTTGCGTGAAAACGCCTTTCGTTCATCACTGGGCAAAATTTATGTTTTTTTGCTCAGCTTAATTTTTAGAGCACCTCAAGATCTACACGATGATGCACGAATAACTCGTGTAACTCTTGCTGAGTTATGACCGATACTCCGGTCACACAGATTGATTTTCAATGCTTTAGTCTGACCCCCTCATAATATAGAGAGCACCACGACCCTTGGGCCACGAGATATATTTTAATATATGGTGACAACAAAAGCGTTTCATCGCTAACTCTAGCGGGACCGTGGTAAGGGAGTTTTTTTTTGAATGTTATCACATTAAAAATTAATAGCTAAGGATTTTTAAAAATGCATCTAACATTTTATCTTCAAGAGTAAGATTTTTTCAGGATAATAGACAAATCAAAATGGTAATAAATATGTGTTTAAACTTAATATTTCCCAGATATGTAATTAACGAATTTATAAAAAAATCAGGTTTTCAGGTTTTTGGCGACCCTGTTTATATCCGGAAAAGAACTATTTATGTTTAAGAAAAACAAAGTCAGATAAAAAATTGAAAAAATAACAAAGATAGATAATATTTTATAAGAAACACAAATTCAAAAAGGTAACATTTTATGATAAAAACAAAGTTAAATCATATTTTATGAGAAAGACAAAGTTATGGATGTTTTACACTATGATTTTTGTTTTACCTATATGAAAAATCTTGGCATTTTATAATCATTATTTTCGTACTTAGATTTCATACAGGCAGTTGCCATTAGAGAAAAAATTATATTTTGGGACGGTACTAAATTGTTAAAAAATGGCAACACCTTAAACATAACCATAGATCACATGAAAGCATCTGTCATTTGCCATTGCTGTCAGTACTGAACAGTAATTTGGGAGGGGGGGTATGGATACCCCAGCCCCGGGAACCATTTATTGGATAACCAACACCCCTGCCATAGGTCACCCCAAGTGGTTTTCTACATTTGGTGACATAACAAGGGTCCCCAGGTTCATGGGGTGAGGTTTGTCTAGGTCTTGGCAGCGGATGCGTCCAACCAGCGACTGCGTGGGAGACCGGATTGGGAAAAACTAGTTGAGGGAAACCTTTTGAATTCTCCGGCCGGACTCTCTCGACCCTTCGCCTTGCCCAGAACTTCCTCTCTTTCCTTTCTCTAAAAAGACCCTCCACACAGCATCACAGATGACATAGTCCCAGAAGGAAACTGTTTTCCTCGGGTCCTTCTGTGTGGAGCTAATGTAAAAAAAAAAACAAGCAACATTTTCACATAATATAAGTTGCATAAAACACTGACAGATGTCTAAAAATGTATGAAAATCAGTACCAATATAGAATTTATTTTTTTAATTCTGAATTCATATGAAAAGATAACCCAAGTGGAAATTGGATGAAAAAAGTATTGCGTAAAACACCAATTAGATCATATTTAATAAGAAAAACAATGTTAGATACAATATTCTATAAATAACAAAGTCAGATAACAATGAAAATAAAACTACATAAAAGAAAACAATGCCAGATAACAGTTAAAATATAACTACATATAAGAAAAACAAATAACATTAAAAAGAATATAAGATAATATTTTTTGAGTAAAACAAAGTCGATCATATTATGTGGGCATAGAGAAGTTATATATACACTGGCAAAATCAAATCAAACGAATCGCTCCATAAAACTGTAAAGCATCATTAAAAATTTTACAAGTTTAAGAAAATCTAATTAACATTACGACTAGAAGTGGAAGGAGCGACGAGCGTGTAAAGACAGATACGTTTGGCGTTCTATTCTCTCTGCCTACCCTGTTTTACGCGCTATATAATTAAGTATTAGATGCAAACAATGACATTACAAACTAATAGACACATTATTATCTCACAAAAAATGCCAAGTAACAGTTACTTTTTCAGTAAATTCTTTTCCAGTGTCTATAAGTTTGTAATGTCTTTGGATGCAAAGCAATTAAAAATCTAATCACTACTGAATTTTGATAAAATTACTACGTATTTATCTAAACTAAGATTTTTAGAAAATTTTGACAATATCCATTGGTCCTTACAATAAAATATTACACATTTTTTAATAACTAAACCCTTAGGGGCAAACAGGCAAAAAGATATTTTTGTTAAAGCCAATATGTAGACAATACCATATTTAAAAAAAATCTAAATTTTATTTTTGTCTTTAACTAACTCAGTAGAGGTAAATATCCAAAGGCAAAATGCATAAATACGGTCGACACTGCAATTGCAGTGTTTTGTACTGTGTGTGGGCATAATTCTTCAACCCTGCAAATGCAGTGTATTGTACCATGCGTGGACATGATTCGTCAACACTGCAAATGCAGTGTTTTGTACCATGCGTGGGCACGATTCTTCAAAACTGCAAATGCAGTGTTTCATACAGTGTGTGGACTTGATTCTTCATCACTGCAAATGCAGTGTTTTATACCGTGCGTGGGCATGATTCTTCAACTCTGCAAATGCAGTGTTTCGTATCGTGCGTGGGCTTGATTCTTCAACACTGCAAATGCAGTGTTTCGTACCATGCGTGTGCGCAATTATTCACTGCAAATGCATTGTTAAATACCGTGCGTGGTCACGATTCTTCATCACTGCAAATGCAGTGTTTTGTACCAAGCGTGGGCATGACTCTTCAACACTGCAAATGCAGTGTTTTGTACCGTGCGTGGGCATGATTCTTCAACCCTGCAAATGCAGTGTTTTGTACCATGCGTGGGCACGATTCTTCAACCCTGCAAAAGCAGTGTTTTGTACCATGCGTGGGCATGATTAAAAACTGCAAATGCAGTGTTTCGTACCGTGTGTGGGCATGATTTGTCAACCCTGCAAATGCAGTGTTTAGTACCTTGCGTAGGCATGATTCTTCAATACTGCAAATGCAGTGTTTCATACTGTGCGTGGGCACGATTCTTCAACCCTGCAAATGCAATGTTTTGAACCGATTCCTTAACACTTCAAATGCAGTATTTCAGTGTTGTCATTTGCAGTGTTGAAGAATCATTCCTACGCACATGCGTGGGCATAATTCTTCAACACTGCAAATGTAGGGCAACAGCCCCTAGGGGTTAAAAGTACCTACCTACTAAATAATTTTTATTTTATTATAATTTTAAAGCTATATGAGTATTGTTAATTTGTATTAGTTTTATTATTGAGCAGTGGCGATAATAAATTTTTTGGACAATTTAATATGGCTTGGCATGGATTTTATATTTACAAATGCAGCTGATAGAAGTAAAAGTCAAAGTTAGGTTAGGTTAAGTTGTTTCACAGAAATTCAAATCTAACATTGACAACAAATGTAAATATAAAAAATTAATAATATTAATTATTCGCTCACAACCAATTTATGAAAATTTTAAAATTTGGAAATGTTGTTTTGATATTCAGTTTTGTATTTTTGTTTTTCTTCTATTGCAACACTACCTTAACAATAAGTTAAAAAATCTGTTTGTTTATATCTCAAATGGTGTAATGAAATTTTGCAGTTTATGCTGTCTGATATTTCTATGTCATCGAATAAAGAAAACACAAAAAATGCAATGTAGGCATGTTTCGTGGTCCAAATGTCTGACTGTTCTTCGCTTAACCTCTTGCAGGCCACAGTCCCCCCCGACGGGTCCGGATTTTTCCATTCCGGTCCGGGCCATTCTCGATCTTGACATAACAAAATACTGGATAGCATTTAACCACTCCGAAATATTAAAATTAATTGCCAATGACGCGCCGGGCACAAAAGATGGCGGACAAAATGGCTGCCGCTTGATAATATGAACTCTGTCATATTCGAAATCTATATTTTTTCATTGTTTTTTTATATAAATCCATTGGAAAGCAAAGATTTGAGTGATTATTAGGAAGTTCGTTTTATCTACATTATTTTGATGTAATTTTTGTATTATATCACAAAAGAAATGTTATAAAAATTGAATTCGTAAGAAAGGTGAGAACTGTAAAATATTTTACGTCGTATTGAAAAAATTTTTTTTTGTATGCTGGCCTTCAACAAGTTAAATATCAAATACAGAAATTTCATTTCGTTCAAATATAATGGTGATATAGGAGTCAGGCGAGTGTAAGAGAGACAGAGCGCATGAACTAAAAGGTATTAAGTCAGTTGTGACGTCGGTTTCCATTCAAATATACATGGAAGGCATTTCTAGTGTGTTTTAACTATTCAGATGCAACTGTATTTAACTCACATCAAGTGATTTTCATCATGAGCGAGTTACGGAGATTTGAAATATCCAGTTTGTCTAAAAACTATATTATTATTGGCAAATATTTTTCAATTGTTAAATAATCTAAAAGATTTCTATAAAAAGAGTGTTGAAACTACAGAGATTAATTTGATGTTTTTTTATTATTTACTGTCCTACTATGAGCTGTCTAATCGTAATATTCAATATAATGGGGCCAACAGACATGCTTTTGCGCTAGCGTTATTTGGTTTGGTGTATTTCGGCATATCGGTTGCCGTACATTCCCAATGGGAATGTATGATGAGCGATAAGCTGAAGTAGGCCAAGCCAAATAACGCTAGAGCTTTTATAGCTGTGTCTGTCGGATCCATTATGGTACCAACCGGCCCGAAGAAAGTTTGATGAAAAAATTGTCATTTAGATAGTTACGTTTCTTTATACAATTTGTGTAATTCCTTATTTGAAATTATTTATTTTTTTTGCATAAGGGGTATAACAGACACAGCTATAAAAGCTCAAGAATTATTTGGCTTGGCCTACTTCAGCATATCGCTCGTCATACATTCCCATCGGGAATGTACGGCAACCGATATGCCGAATACGGTTTATAAATAAGCAGGTAGGCATTTAAGTACCAATTTACAAATCTTATAATTTTAAAGGAGATTTTGGTTTTGATTTATTAAATAAGAGCAAATTAGAAACAAACTGTTTTTGGACGCGAGCTCTGCTGTACTATAACAGAACTATTAATTATTTTTGCATTTTTAGTGAAATACATTGTAAGGGAATATAAAAAAACTATAGTTAACAAGAATCAAAATTACGGGTGAAACCGGTTGGTAAAGCTAGTTAGTTAAACATTATAAAAAGAAAAATTCAAAAAACATTCATGGGGAAATATGGAAGATACGTTCGGTATCGCCCTGAGTATTATAATGTCAAACATCAAAAATAAATTTGTACTATTGTGAAATTAATAATCAAAACAAAAAAAATATCAAAAACTTTGTTAAGTGTTTCTCGTAATGAGAAAAACTTTGTTAAGTGTATCTCGTAATGAGAAAAAGTTTGTTAAGTGTATCCTCAAAACTTTGTTAAGTGTGTCTCGTAATGAAAAAAACTTTGTTAAGCGTATTTCATAATGAGAAAAAAGTTTATTAAGTGTATCTCGTAATGAGAAAAACTTGGTTAAGTGTATCTCGTAATGAGAAAAACTTTGTTAAATGTATCTCGTAATGAGAAAAACTTTGTTAAGTGTCTCCTGTAAACTTTGTTAAGTGTGTCTTGTAATGAAAAAAAACTTTGTTAAGTGTATTTCATAATGAGAAAAAAGTTTGTTAAGTGTATCTCGTAATGAGAAAAACTTTGTTAAATGTATCTCGTAATGAGAAAAACTTGGTTGAGTGTATCTCATACTGAGTAAAACTTTGTTGAGATATCTAATAAAGTGAAAAAAAACTTGATTAAGTGTAGGTTCCTACTTCATAAAGAGAAAAGACTTTGTTAAGTGTATCTCGAAATGAGATCTAAGTGAAAAGGGGGACTTAATTTACAATAAATAAATATTTTATTGAACCAACTTCACTTTCAGTTGATTATAAATTAGTCATGGCACCGATTTGGTTACACTTATATCTCATAGTGAGAAAACACTTAGTTAAGTGTATTTAAAAATAAAAAAAACTTAATTTATGCACATTAATTACTTATGATAACAAAACCACAATGTTAGTTCGTTTTAAATTTATGGCACCAAAATGGTTAAGTGTATCTCGTAATTAGAAAGAGCCATGTGCATATCTCGCAATGAGAAAAACTTGATGGAAAATTTATGAAAAAGAGTCCTAAGTGAATTTTATAATTTCTTATAAGTGAAAAAGCTAACAGAACTTTATGTATGTTTCTCAACCATTATTAAGTGTATCTCCTAATGAGACAAAACTTGGTTGATTGTATCTCCTAATGAGAAAAAGTCATCACTATAAATGTCTTTGTAAAAACAAGCCGCACTTTTTAGTAATATTGCTTGTCTCTCGGCCTTGTATCTCATAACGATAAAAAAACTTGGATAAGTGTATCTCACAGTGAGAAAAACTTGGTTAAGTACATCTCGCAATGAGAAAAACTTTGTTAAGTGTATCTAACAATGAGAAAAACTTTGTTAAGTGTATCTCGTAATGAGAAAAACTTTGTTAAGTGTATCTCGTAATGAGAAAAACTTAAGTGTTTCTCATAATGAGAAAGAATCCCTGTTTTTTGTATGAGATAACTGTTGACTCTACTGCTTGTTCCTGGGCCTCCGAGTTTTGACCATCTGTCGGAAAAGCACGGTGTTCTCATCTCCAGCGTCGGAGCTGATGACATGCGAGGAACCAATTGGTTGAGGCTGCGCCCAAAGGTTGATGGCTCCTGGAAGATAGACTAGACCGCCCAGTGTCAACGCTGCAAGAATATGCGAAAAAACAATAAAAATGTATTAAATAAAAAGTGCAAACCTTCTCAACTTAACAATTTGGTAGAGTCAGGCTAATTTTATCGAAGACTATTAAAATCTACAAGATGTCTTTTAACCTCTAGTTGGCCGATTGATCACCAGTGATCACCGGTTTTTGGAAGCGATTTTGTCCCTTATGTATGAAGAAATTGTAAGAAGAACAAGGTCAGAATCGCTTGGGCCATTCTCGTTCTTGACATAACGAAATACTGGATAGCGTTTAGCCACTCCGAATAAGCGATTTTGTCCCTTATGTATAAAGAAATTGTAAGAAGAACAAGGTCAGAATCGCTTGGGCCATTCTCGTTCTTGACATAACGAAATACTGGATGGCGTTTAGCCACTCCGAATAATTCAAATTAATTCACAGTGACGCGCCGAGCATTAAAGATGGCGGACAAAATGGCTGCCGCTTGATATGGTCGTATTCGAAGTCTCTATTTTTTCATTGTTTTTGATATAAATCCATTGTGGAAAGCATAGATTTGAGTGATATTAGGACGTTCGTTTCATCTACATTATTTTGATGTAATTTTTGTAATACATCACAAAAGAAATTTTATAAAAATTGAATTCGTAAGAAAGGTGAGAACTGTCAAATATTTTACGTCGTATTGAAAAAATATTTTTTTTTGTATGCTGGCTTTCAACATACAAATAATACCAAGGTGACAATAACGTTTATAATTTATTTGTCTAATAAAATACGTGTAGTAGTCCAGCGGCGTAGTCCAGCGGTAAGGCGTTAGACTTCCATTCCGAAGGCCGCAGGTTCGAACCCGGCGTGCGCAAATAAATTTTATTTAATTTATTTGTGTTATTTCATAATTAATTATTTTAAATAATATATAGTATATTTGCGGCACGTTCCAGAGTGGAAGATACTCTTGGTATCGCCCTATAAAAAAAGAAAAAAAAAATGTGTGTTTTTATTTTTGTTAAAAAAAAACGTAAGTCGAAAACTGTCATTTTTAAAACTTTAAAGTTTGAATTAAAAAATTGTATATTTATTAAATTACATGGTTATTTCTAATGATAAAATTTGAAAGGGTGTTTCATCACCTTTCCAAAACAGTTTATAGTTTTCGGATACATTCACAAATATTCCATTTATTTGTATTTTATTGCAAAGCGGAAATATTTTGTCTGAAGGTAAAAATATTTCCGCTATGTATGACGCTTTAGCCATATTTCCTTTCCAGCATCGATATAATGTTTTTTTTTTTTTTGGAAATAAGAAAGAGATGTCTCACCGTTGAGGATGCAGGGGAAGATGACATAGAAGTTGAGGGTGCAGGAGTGGAAGTAGAGCGCCTCGCTGCAGTACAGGAAGATGGTCATTGCCAGGGCGCAGTAGCCCAGGGAAACCACTCTGCAAATATAAACCAATATTACTAATATTATAAAATTCCCCCCCTCTCTCCTAAAATGCTCCTCGTACTTGCTGCTCTCATTTCCATTTCACTATTTTACCAGTATAATATAATATCTCGCATGTCATTCATAAAACTCTTCATTTATTGTATACTTTTTCTCTCATCTTTACCAAAAGTATTTACACTTATAGAAAAACTTATATAATTCATGATGATAACTATTATGTATCAAAACTGTAGAGGACTACGGACTAAAACAGAAATATTTCACAATAATATTTTATTGAATGACGATTGTCACATATTCGGTATTACTGAAACTTGGCTTATTAATTCTATTTTAGATCCAGAACTAGCACCAACAGAATTTTACAGCGTTTTCAGACGGGATAGATCTAGTAACATTACAATTAATAGTATAAACAACCAAGAAGATTCTCGTCGAGGCGGAGGAATGATGATCATAACACGTAACAATCTTAACGCGTACCCTCGCGAAGACTTAATCTGCAATGCTGAATGCATCTGGGTAACTATTCCTCCCTCTAACTCTACCTCCAAACGTACTATCCATGTAGCCTGTGTTTATCTGCCACAGAGTCAAGGATATGAAACTGCGCTCAGTTCATTTCTTTGCTTACTTGCTAACGTAAAAGATCAATATCCCGATGACATCTTACTTGTAATTGGAGACTTTAATATGCCCACCGTAACATGGAATGTACAAAACAATGATTCACACTTGACACCTGAAAACTTTAACACAATTAGTTCCTCACTTGCTGACACAATCCATTATTCTGAATTAAACCAGTATAATTACATAAAAAATGCAAATAACCGAATCCTCGATTTAGTTATCTGTAATGTGGAATGCAAAGTATCTCGCGCACACGATCCTCTTGTCAGCGAAGACTCGCACCACCCATCACTTAAAATTATGCTACAAATCGATACACTTCCTATTATTCACGCCCCACCCAAAGAAATTTATCAATTTAAAAATGCCAATTACGATTTAATTAACCAACATCTGTCAATGACAGACTGGTCATTTACTCGGGAGAATGCAGATGTCGACGTAGTAGTCGATTCTTTTTACAACATTTTAAACAAAACCATTAACCAGTTTGTCCCTAAACGTATCATAAAAAAGAAAAAATTTCCAAACTGGTATTCAGCTCATCTAATTAAAATCATTAAAGACAAACAAAAACTTCATAAAAAATGGAAATCCTATAATAATCCAGTTGACTACATAGAGTTCTCAATCAAACGTACGCAACAAAAATACTTGCAGAAACATTGTTATAATCAATACATAAGTTCAGTTGAATATAATATTCTTATAAATAATAAACAACTTTGGAACTACGCTAAAAACAAAAGTAAAACAAATGGCATTCCACAAATCATGCACCTTGAAGACGAGTCAGGCACTGGCGCTCATCAAGTGTGCCAATTATTCGCGAAACATTTTCAGTCCACCTACGTAAACGATAATGACACGAATGATCCGAGTATAAACAATAGTTTTACCTATATGAATAATCATAACCCGATTGGGAACATAGAAATAAACAATTTATTGATCAAAAAATACCTGAAGAATTTAGACATTAATAAGGGTGCTGGCAGTGATGGTATACCGCCATACTTTGTCTCAAAATGTGCCAAAAATCTTTCATACCCACTAACTAACATATTTAGAATGTCACTAGAAGCAGGAAAATTTCCTACAAAATTCAAAGAAGCAACTATAATCCCTATTCATAAAACAGGTTCAAAAAGCAACATTGTAAACTATCGCCCAATCTCAATTCTAACAGTATTTAGTAAACTCTTTGAGAAAATTGTCTACGATCAAATTTATACAACAATTGTTCGCAACATACAAAACCAACAACACGGATTTCTACAAAAAAGATCGGTACTAACAAATTTGGTAAATTTTACTGAATATTTAACGAGCAATATGGACAATAGAAACCAAGTAGATGTAATCTACACTGATTACTCTAAGGCCTTCGATAAGGTAAACCATTTCATTCTAATTAAAAAATTAAATCAATTAGGCATCCATGGTGACTTACTTCGGTGGCTCACTTCATACCTTCGGAGTAGACTTCAATGTGTATCAGTTGAGGGAACTAAGTCCAGCTTCTTTTTCGTGCCCTCCGGTGTTCCTCAAGGTTCTCATTTAGGGCCATTATTATTTAATGTTTATATTTACGATATTCACAAATGTTTTTTACACGCCAATTACCTAGCATATGCAGACGATAAAAAAATATACCTAGTTATAAAATCAATCGAAGATTGCATTAAACTTCAAGAGGACCTAAATCGTCTTTTTGACTACTGTGAATCAAACAAACTTGTAGTTAATACCTCAAAATGCAATAAAATAACATTTACACGTAACAAAAATAAAATCCCCTTTATGTATACATTAAACGGGACATATATCAAAGAAGTAGAATCTATCAGGGACCTTGGGGTAGTACTAGATGTTAAATTAAACTTTATACAACACACTGATGAAATAATTAACTAAGCCAACAAAATGCTAGGATTTATCATTCGAATAACGAAACCTTTCCGCAACCTTAAGACTCTATATTCCCTTTACACAGCGTTCATCCGTCCCCACTTAGAACACTGCACACCGATTTGGACTCCTTTTTACCAAGCTCACATTGAAAGAATCGAAAAAATTCAAAAAAAGTTTTTTAAATACATAAATTATAAAAAAAAAATAAACTTCTCAAATTACACCGAATCTATTAATTACCATAACTTCGACTCCCTTCATACACGACGTTTAATTTTTGACCAAATCTTATTATTTAAAATTCTTAATAATGGCCTGGACTCGCCAGAACTAACCAACTTAATAAATATTCATATTCCGACAAGATCAACACGGCAATCCCATTTGTTTCATTTGCCTACACACAGAACTAACTTTAGAAAAAATTCACCAATTCCCCGTATATGTGCACAATATAACACAAAATTTCAAAATATTGACATATTTAACAATACACTTCACAAATATCGATTAGAAGTAACACGTACGATCGAAAATTAATACAAGAGTGTGGAATGTATTCGGAGCATCTCCTATCCTCATCCTATATTCCTCTTCCTCTCCTTCTCACCCAAAACTAATTGTATGTAATAAAACTCCATCTCCATTCAACTTTAACATAGGAGACTTTTTTGGCTTGACTTCATTTAACAATGTATATATTTATCTTTATATTTTATGTATAAGCTGTCTGTCTCTTACCAATAAATAAATAAATAAACGTGAAAGTTTGTATGGATGTATATATGTTTGTTACTCTTTCACGAAAAAACCATTGAATGGACTTTAATGAAACTTTACAATAATATAGCTCATACAGTCCATGATAGCTTTTTGTTTGACAAGCCCCCAAAGGGTGCACAAATTCCAATGGCTCGGAGGGCTTTGAAGCAAAGAATGGACGCTTACCTCGAGAGTGTTTTCTCTTGGGGTAAGAATAATCTCGTCGAATTCAATGTATCAAAAACCCAATCATGTCTGATTACGTCTAAAAGGGATCGAAATGACTATCTAGTTTCCTTCAACAGGTCTTCCATTGATATGCTCGGTGTAACTCTAAGTGACCAGCTCAGATATGGGGGCTCCATCGAGGCCAGAGTTAAGTTAGCCTCTCAGAAACTGGGCGTACTGTACAGGGCCCGCAGATACTTTAATAGTACACAACTGCTAACCCTGTACAAATCGCAAGTGCGCCCCACGGTTGAATTTGGCAGCCACCTCTGGTCTGGAGCCCCAAAGTACCTGAAAAACACCCTCGACTCTGTGCAGAAACGGGCGGTCCGTTTGATAGATTCTCCCGTCTTAACAAACGGATTGCAATCTTTAGAACACAGGCGTCGGGTAGGAATGCTTTCCTTGTTCTACCGGTATTTCAATGGAAGATGATCCGAGGAACTAGCCTCATTGATCCCCTCGGCACCGGTGCATAGTCGGGAAACACGCCAAACGCTCGCCCAACATATGTACACGGTTGACATTTGTCACATGAGAACGGGACGCTTCTACGACTCGTTCTTGTGTTCAACAGCTCGGCTGTGGAACGATTTGCCGGCCTCTGTGTTTCCTCCTTCCTATAACATGGGTCTCTTCAAGACCCACGTTCACTCCTTCCTCTCCTCAAAAAGACCCTCCTCACAGCATCTTCAAAGATGACATAGGCCCTGAGGGAAATTATTTTCCTCAGGGCCTCCTGTGTGGAGTTAATGTAAAAAAAAAAAAAAATACATCCGAATAACATATAGGCTATAATTTATACCCAAAGCTTGCAATTTTCCATGTATTACAAATAATAATTATTGTTTAATAGAAAACGTCAAAATTTGAGAATGACATTTTGAAAGCAATGACTGTAAAACCAAAATTCTATTTTAGAAAATATTTAAATTAGTGAATTTATTTGAAGTACTCACCCTTGAATCGAATCAAGAATTATAGATATTTTAAATAAATATTTTAATATTTTAATTAAAATATCTATAATTCTTGATTCGATTCAAAGTATTAGGCGAGTACTTCAAATAAATTCACTAATTTAAATATTTTCTAAAATAGAATTTTGATTTAACAATCATTGTTTTGTAAAATGTCATTCTCAAATTTTTACATTTTCAATTAAACAATAATTATTATTTTCTATACATTGAAAATAAACAGCTGGCTTTATAAATTATAGCCTATGTGTTATTCTGATGTATCGGCTATATTATTGTAAAGTTTCATTAAAATCCATGCAGTAAATTTTGCGTGAAAGAGTAACAAACATACGTACATCCATACAAACTTTCGCGTTTATAATATTAGTAAGATGATGAAAAGTTATAAACTGAAATAAATTGTCTGTTATTTATATGATTCGGCGGCCACATCATTTAAAATAAATTCTATAATAGGTATACAAGAAATACAAAGAGACTTTATAGAGCTTCTCAAATGGGCTCATGATGTAGGACAAATTATTAACCGTATTTGGTGACCATATACGAATAGCCAGGAACTTGTATTCCTTCCTCTTCGCCATCTCCTTTCCTCCCAACTGCCTTCAGCCAAACAAAAACTCAGTTGCTTAACCACTGGAGGGACAGAGCAATTTAAATCTTTTTTCTCGGATTGCTAAAGGAAATTTTTCCGCCCACATAAAAAAAAATCATACCTCCGAGTTTGAATCTGGAGACATACAAACTGATTATAGTTCTATGTAGCCAATGAATTCACCTATCTTTTGTTTATTATCGCATATTCGTAGGATTTATAAAATAAATATTATTAAATCTTTAACCTTAAAACATTTCAAAGTATCTAGAGAATATTTATTTTGTTATATTTTGAATGTACAATACATTATATAGTCACTTTAATAAAAAAATTCAAAATTTGCCACATTTTGGCGACAAAGCTATCCATGGTTTTGGATATAGTGCCATAATGTGGCAAAAAGCGCTTGAGTGGTTAACTTAAAAAAACTAAAATAAAATGTGTTAACATTGCTTTACGTATGATGAGGTTGCTAGCCCAGTGGGTAAAACACTCAACTAGCAGTCAGATGAGCCGAGTTCAAAAGGGTGGAAGATACTTTTATTATCGCCGTGGCGTAAGACCACCGTTCAGAATTGAAAGGTTGCTTGAAATGGCTTTAGCTGTGTTTGGTGACTAGATCTGAATAGCCCGGTACTTCCCCACCTTCCTCTCGCCATCTCCTTCCCCTCCGCACTTACCTTTAGCCTCACAACAAACCCCAATTGGGGATGCCATAGTCTGACAAACTCGGCGGTTGGGAGCACTTGGGACTCTTGTGCGGTATTCACATAAAAAAAAAAAAAAACTCAGGAATGATTGCAGAGCCTAGATAAAATAATAGTTATAATATTCTGTAACAGCAAAGTATATCACGAAGAAGTACTTACGGAGGATAGTGAATGTACAGCGTGCAGTGGATTAGAGCTAGCGCCTTAAGTAGGGAGTACATTCCAAGCATCCTGGACACTGTGAAGTCATCTGGAAACATTATATAC
Organism: Limnephilus auricula; assembly: GCA_951813805.1. Taxonomy (NCBI): domain Eukaryota; kingdom Metazoa; phylum Arthropoda; class Insecta; order Trichoptera; family Limnephilidae; genus Limnephilus; species Limnephilus auricula. The sequence goes on along the minus strand of OX638414.1, from coordinate 13,130,197 downwards.
ATTATATTATAGGTAACAAACAACACAATTAAATCACAATGAGGGTTCACACAATGTTTTGAACTTCCAAAACAAACAATAACATGCTTGGAAATACTCTGCACAAACCCACAAAGAAATTATACTATGCAAGTTCACTCACTGCTGATATCGCTAGTATCTTGAAACACTGACGGCCGCCAAAAATCTGCATTGGTAACAAAATTGATTGTGGTTTTTTTATATACAAGACGGTTCAAAATTTGCCACCCGATTTTCTTTATGGCGATATGATTTGAAATTTGTGTTGTATAATACAATGTCGTATAATACAATTTGTGTTGTATAAAAATTTTAAAAATCTGCCAACGACCAACGGTATAATCTTAGTTTTTCAAAATTTTAAAAATGCGTTTACCAGATAAAAAAATCAATTTATGTTTTTTTTGTAAAAAAGTGTCAATACATCTGGAATGTGATTTAAAAGGACTAATTTCCGGTATTCCCTGAATACCCTTTTTAAATTTCAAATAGCTTTACTGTTTTTTAATGTAATCCAAAATTAATTACTAGTTTTGAAAGCAGACGAAAGACTCTTTCAGGCTTTAATATTATAATTTTTTTTTTTTTTATAGAGAATACCTCACAAGAGTCCCAACTGCTCCCGTCTGGAGCCAGTGAGACTATGGCATCCCCAATTGGGGTATGTTGTGAGGCTGAAGGAAAGTGGGGAAGGGAAGGAAATGGGGAAGAGGAGGGTAGGAAAGTACCTGGCTATTCAGATCTAGTCACTAAACACGGCTAAAGCCATTATTAAGCAACGTCTCAATTCTGAATGGTGGTCTTACACCAGGGCGATACTGACAGTATCTTCCACTCTGGAACGTGCCGCAAATGTAGTATATAATATTTTTATTAATTAATTGTGAAATAACACAAATTAATCAAATAAAATTTATTTGCGCACGCCGGGTTCGAACCCGCAACCTTCCGATTGGGAGTCAAGTGTTGTTACCACTCGACCACGGACGGTCGTCGGACATAAATGGACATTTGCAAATAAAAAATATATTTTGGGGCTCCACAGCAGAGATGGCGATCAAATTCGAAAGTGGGGCGCACTTGCGATTTGTACAGGGTTAGCAGTTGTATACTATTAAAGTATCTGCGGGCCCTGTACAGTACGCACAGTTTCTGAGCGGCTAACTTGACTCTGTCTTCGATGGAGCAACCTGTCCTATAGCCTATGAACCAAGTGACTCCCTGACTTGCTGCATAGCCTCCACCAACTCAAAGAAGACGAAACGTAAAGAGATAAGGTTTTATTACCGTGAGAATGATCTTCCAGAAAAGAGCGCCTCTCGATGTAGGACCTGCCTGCGGTGCCCAGATCCATGAACGCGAGGAACGCCAGCCAGCCCCTGAAGGCATACAGTAATCTGCTCTGCACCGCCATTCTGTCCTGGAATTAGATGAATTAAATTCTTAAGGGGGGGGGGTAATGTTTTAAAATCTTATAAATTTTTTTTCAAAATTTACAACATGTCGAGAGTATTTTGTCAAAGTTTCAAGTAAATCGGAGCAAAACTAACGAAGATACAGCGTTTCAAAAGTTCGTGAACATCATAACTCTCCCTGATTACCTGAGAAAATATACCACCTTTTAAACGCATTTCAATTTTATTGTTTCGGATTATCCGGTAACGAGTTATGACATTCACCGCATAACAACTCTGGAGATTCGCTCTCACGGACTTATTTATTGATATTTTTAATTGAATTTTTTTTCAAAGATACTTCAAAAATTACACTATAACATGTATATGAAATAAATAAACCAACATTATTCATATCTCCAAAAAAAAATCAAGAAAATGTGCCTTTTTTCGCCTTTAAAACTTTACTCCCCCCTTAACTTAATTCTGGAGTCTGGCCCGGCCAATCCAAAAAATCGACTTTTATTTTGTTATCTAAAAATCTTCCTATACATGTGGAGAATACAGTCCCAAAGTTATAGCATCAAATTCGAGTTTGAAAACTAGTTAGCAGCGGTGTTAACTAAGGAATTTCGAAAAAAGTGCACTTTTTTCGAAATTTCGGTAAATGAATTGATTAGTACTAGTTAATATCTAACTACTACAACTTTTTAAATTTATTTTTTTCGTCCATATTAAGCGTGACCCGGTTTTGTAAATATTTTACCTTATATTTCACACAAGCAAGGTTCGGGTGACGTCACAAACTCTCCCGCACCGTATTAAGCGGGCGACATACGCGAAGCTCACTTCAAAAGATACTGCGTTATAAAGAATCTTTTCTACCGACACACTACGTTATAAAATATTTCTTCCTACGGCAGGAGAAGGGGTCAGTTGAAATCGGAAGCGGTCGAGAGAATATCATTTCTTTGTATTGGATATGTCAACTTGACAGTTCCGTGCATGCTCCGTGTATTCAAAATGACCCCCTCTCCTGTTTACGGCGTAGGGGGGGTCGCATAACTTTTCTGATATCGCGATCGTAGCGGTCACGAAAAATAACGCCGATTAGCGAAGATTCAAACCGCGATCACAGCACATCATCTTTTTACGTATGGCGGGTCTCTATGGGATTGTATGGCGAGCGCTATTGTGTTATAAATATCTTATCTCAACAGAGCTGCGAGTCTGTTGCCCGCTTTATACTCTTGCCGGCTTAATAAAATTCAAACTTGAAGAATTAATTTAATTATGAAAACGAACTTTAAAAAAAAATAATACTAGTATTTAAGTTTGCATGTGAAAATTGATAAAAATAAATAAATAAAAGGACTCAACTTCCTTATTGTTTTAGTGACATTAAATTCAGGGCTTTCCTCTGTATAATTTTCAAAAGTGCCTTTTATGCTATGAGGACTGATTTTATAGTGGAATCGCATTAGCTTCCCCATCCTATAATACCATATTGTAGTTGAGATTGGGCTAATGCATAATAAATTTTCATTAGTTGTTCTTTATCTAAAATGTTTATTATTGTTTTGAAGAATTGTGAGTTTTTGAAAAATGTATTGCTCACATTTCCTATTTGGGAGTTCCAATTTTTGACCAATGATATTGTACGAACAAAAAGTAAAAACAGGTTTAACGGTCTATCTCTTTTGGTAAACTTTCGATCGAACTGGCCACGCTTATTACGAAGATACTTTGTTTGGCGGCCAGCTGTCAGTTTGATATGTTGGTATTCCCGACAGAACTAGGAGCTAGATGCTAGATGATCGTCGCCGACTTCATGCGAAACATAATTGGCGCGTATAAAAACACTAAATAATTCATTTATAATAATATAATGTAAACAAACCTCTAATCAGAATCATTTCACAGTCAGAACGGCTAGAAACAATAGGGAACAATCACACTTTTTTTTTACCAAACAGCTCGAACTCGGGACGGGAGTACGGTGTGACGTCACAATGTCGCCAGTCAATGATGACTCGGTTTTGATATTTGAATTTTCAAACAACTTTGAAAGTGAATTAATTAATTTAATAACTTTTTTGGTGTTTTAAGTACGTTTTTAGATTGTAGTAAACTTTTTTTACATATATTAAAGCATCGATAACACTATATTACATACAGTTCATGTATCCTATTAAATTAAATGACTAAAAATAAATTAATATAATTGAATAAAAAAAACTAGTCAAAACATTCATTTTTGTATCACAAACCATGTTACACAAACCTAGCGTAGCCGCTAAACTACTTGAAAACTGGGATGTTTTTCTTGCCTTGACGCGAGCAGGCGCTACGAAGGGGGCACTTTCTTTTGTATCACAAACCATATTAGACAAACCTAGCGTAGCCGCTAAACTACTTGAAAACTGGGATGTTTTCCTTGCCTTGACGCGAGCAGGCGCTACGAAGGGGGCACTTTCTTTTGTATCACAAACCATGTTACACAAACCTAGCCTAGCCGCTAAACTACTTGAAAACTGGGATGTTTTCCTTGCCTTGACACGAGCAGGCGCTACGAAGGGGGCACTTTCTTTTGTATCACTAACCATGTTACACAAACCTAGCGTAGCCGCTAAACTACTTGAAAACTGGGATGTTTTCCTTGCCTTGACGCGAGCAGGCGCTACGAAGGGGGCACTTTCTTTTGTATCACAAACCATGTTACACAAACCTAGCCTAGCCGCTAAACTACTTGAAAACTGGGATGTTTTCCTTGCCTTGACACGAGCAGGCGCTACGAAGGGGGCACTTTCTTTTGTATCACAAACCATGTTACACAAACCTAGCGTAGCCGCTAAACTACTTGAAAACTGGGATGTTTTCCTTGCCTTGACGCGAGCAGGCGCTACGAAGGGGGCACTTTCTTTTGTATCACAAACCATGTTACACAAACCTAGCGTAGCCGCTAAACTACTTGAAAACTGGGATGTTTTCCTTGCCTTGACGCGAGCAGGCGCTACGAAGGGGGCACTTTCTTTTGTATCACAAACCATGTTACACAAACATGACAGTTTTAAAGTAGTTTAGGGGCTACGCTAGGTTTGTGTAACATGGTTTGTGATACAAAAGAAAGTGCCGCCTTTATAGCGCCTGCTCGCGTCAAGGCAAGAAAAACATCCCAGTTTTCAAGTAGTTTAGGGGCTACGCTAGGTTTGTGTAACATGGTTTGTGATACAAAAGAAAGTGCCCCTTTATAGTGCCTGCTCGCGTCAAGGCAAGAAAAACATCCCAGTTTTCAAGTAGTTTAGCGGCTACGCTAGGTTCGTGTAACATGGTTTGTGATACAAAAGAAAGTGCTCCTTTATAGCGCCTGCTCGCGTCAAGGCAAGAAAAATATCCCAGTTTTCAAGTAGTTTAGCGGCTACGCTAGGTTTGTGTAACATGGTTTGTGATACAAAAATGAATGTATTTTTTTATTAAATCACTAAAAAACCTAAAAAACTTCATAGTGTCGATATCTCGAAACGAAGCAAGATATCGAATTATTCTTCATTTTCGATTTATTTTGGATCAATTTATCAAAATCCATCGTCAAATGTCGGCGCCACGGAAATCGTACTCTCCCCTTATTTCCAGTATTCGCCAAACTAGTGCTAAAACAGATTTTTAGGTAAACCTTTTAACATTAAAAAATTTAATGTAAAAAAAAAAACGTGCCTGAAGGTCTTTATTCAATTTACTGTATTTTATTTCCAGAATTTCGCCAAACTAGTGCTTACCTAATTCGCATAGATTGTATAGTAGTGACATATTTCTAGCTCCTCGTTATATTACGGTATTATATCGGGCCGCCAAATATCGCGGCATCGCGCTCTCGTACGCGGCAGTAAATTTTTAATTAACGGAAATTTTAATTGCAATATATTCCACTTCCCCGAATGCAAAAAGTTGTCTTTTACAGTAATTAAGGTGAATCTAAAGGTTTTTTGAAAAAAATATTTATTATTATAAATGAATTATTTAGTGTTTTTATACGCGCCAATTATGTTTCGCATGAAGTCGGCGACGATCATCTAGCTCCTAGCTCCTAGTTCTTCAGTGTCGGGAATACCAACATATCAAACTGACAGCTGGCCGCCAAACAAAGTATCTTCGTAATAAGCGTGGCCAGTTCGATCGAAAGTTTACCTCTCTTTTTTCTTTTTTAATTTAACTTAAACTAAGAACCTATTATGTTAAATAGGTTATTAACCCATATGTGTCAAACGCCCCATTTTTAAAACGGTTAGTAATTTCCGATTTTTAAAAATATCACGTGCTTTTGTTTTTTTTATGACTAATAATTTATTTATTATGATTCATTGCAACACTGATAGATACTTTTTACGCGCGAGACGCCATTTGGTTTTTCATTATTCACGTCAAAAGTGACCCTATGACCCTTGTAGCAATGTCGCGGAGAAAAAAGTAAGTAAATATAATTTATTTCCATAGTTTTGCTGCAAATTCGACATTATGTCATTGTATAATATGTATACTATAAAATAATAATATAAATAGTTTGATTAGGCTATATTCCGATATAAATCTAGACAGTTTTCTTGTGCGCCCCATTTTAGGGGCGGTGAGCGCGGCAGTGAACATATTTTAGAAGTGTTTCTTTCGATATAAACTTTCGATATTCCACAGTTATACATAAAGATTATCAAATATTGTTAAAAATAATATCATAACAGCATACTATAATTGTCCCAAGTTGTTTTTTCAGCTTGTCCCACTAATCCCGACAACACTAATCCAGAGTTAGGCGTTGGAGGTTCTGTGGTAACTAACATTATTGCAAAGTTACCGGCAGGACAAAAAGTCCATGTTCATATGGACAATTTTTTTACGTCTCTCCGACTGCTTACCCACCTCAAAGAAGCAGGCAACCAAGCTTAGGTATTCGTATGAATCACGTTGAAAAAGCGCCTCTGAAAGATGCTGCTCAAATGAAAAAACAAGCGCGTGGCAGTTACTATCAAACTGACTGATCAAATATCAGGTATCTCCTTGGTCCAATACAACGACAACAATGTGGTAACTGTAGCATCCTCCTGCGAAGGAGTCAGCCCGTTGGGCTCGGCTCAGCGATGGTCTAGCAGGGAAAAGAGAAGAGTTGCAATCCAACAGCCGTCGTGCTTTCTACAATATAACAAGTATATGGGCTGAGTGGATCGACTTGACCAAAACATCGGTTGCTATAGGATAAGTATAAATCGCAAAAAATGGTACTGGCAACTTTTGATGTGGCCTTTGAATGCATCCATGAACAATGCATACCAGCTCTACAAATTGTCTCCAGCCAGTCAAGCAAAGGAATATTTAGATTACCTGGCATTTATACGAGAAGTTACCCGAACTTACCTTGGTCGATATTCATCAGCACGTTCTATCGGTAGACCACTGAAGCAAACGACAAAAAGACGAAGAGTCCCAGATGGAGTCAGGCTGGATGGTGTAGGGCATTTGATAGTATCAAGTCTTACACAAATTCGTTAGTGCCACAAAAATACTACCAAGAAGTGCAGGTAGTGTGATTGGTTGACACACAAACTGTTTTGTCAATTTTCATACTTAGAGTTTATAGAATGTTGTGCTTAGTTGTAAGATTTTGTCATTATTATGCATTTTGATACATTCATTTTATACTATAATTCCATTTTTATTCTCAACTTCCTAACATTTTTTATGCTCGGTAATGCGCCCAGCGCCCCATTTTTGGGGCGGTCGATTTCTCTATGAAAAAATTAAATTATAAAAAAAAAAATTATACCACATAATTACTAAAGTCTAATCGAATACTAAAATGGACATATAATAAGAAAAATTCAAAAAAAAAAAGTTGAGCACATACGGGTTAAGTTAATAGTTTGTTTCTTTTTTTTAAAAAAAGCGTTTTTTTGGTAGATATTCGTATTTTGAGTAATAAAATTAATCCGTTAATTTTATAAAAAATGACAACAAATAAACAAAAATACGCATTGCATCTTAGATAACAATCTACATTCTATTTTAGTCAAATAATAACATAAAACACCAGATTTAAACAGTTATTATCAACAACACGTCATAAATATTCATCCATTTCACTAAAACAATAACATTTCGTACAAATTTTATGAAAATTCAGCAAAATAAAAATTGTATGAAACAAACCTATAGTAAAAAAATCCTGCGGCAAAACGATTTGCGAATATATTTATCACAAAATTAATACAATTTGAACTGCCGGCATTGTTTTAATACACAATAACTATCTAAGTAATACTTTATTGAAATAAAACTACATAACTTAATTAGTTTCAATTCAGTAGCTAATTCACGACACACAACAAACGTAAGAAACAGAAAATTAGTGAAGAAATCGCGAAAATATTTGACAGCTGAGTGCAGTCGTGCAGTGTTGCGATATTCCAAAAATGAAAAACCCTGATTCAGTGGTACAAAAAAAACTATTTAAATAAGGAAACAACCAACAGTACCTAAAGCCGAATTTACAATACGCAACAAATTGCATGCACGTTCCTGACAATTGCATGACACTCTCTCTCTCTGGTTTCAATACTTTCAATCCTGTGATTGATTTGCAGCAATTTCCTCTATTTTTCTCTTCCATTCTTCCCTGTCTTGTACGGCTTTTTTGAAGTCTGCATATGTAAGATGAGAGGCTCCGGGTTCGGATCCCAGTTGCGACCATTATCTTTTTTTTCTGTGACTTATTCTTTTTCATATTTTCGTTTAGATTATCAGCGTTATCTTATTTTTCAGTGATACATTTTATTTGATTAACTTGTGTTATTTCGCAATTTATTATAAAAAATAACATAAGGTGTATTTACAGCACGTTCCAGAGTGAATCTCTGAGTAACACCCTGGTGTAAGACCACCATTAATTTAGAATTGAAACTTACTTAAGCCTTACAATAATTGACTTACTTTTGCCACCACACTTCAACTAACCATATCATCAACCATTTTTTTTCCTTAAAATAATATCTTTCAAACCGTATAGCTACTGACACACTTGCTCATTAGAAGCCAAAGAGCATGCTACCTAATAGCATGTGTGTCAGTGACGTTGCTAGTAATGAGCATGCTCATTTGAAGCCAAAAAATGAGCATGCTCTCTATCACACAGTCAAATTTGAGAGGCGGTTTGGTCGCCACCCCGGGAACTATTTGTTGGATAACCAACATTTCTTTCCACACCAAGCGATTCGCTATGTTTTGATGACTAAAGAGTGCCCGGTTTCATCGTGTAACGTGTGTCCCGGACTTGGCAACGAATGCGCTTGCCTACCGGGTGCGTGGCGGGCCAAATAACGAGAAGCTGGTTTGGGGAGACCCTTTGACCTAATCTATGCAGATGGAATATTTTAAGCCACCGCAACGGGAGCGATGAATTCATACGTCACCATTCATATTCACCGACACTCCTGGACACACTGACTCCTAGATTCCTAACCACCCCTCACACCTTAACATCTCCAAAGAAATAATTTTCCTCCTGACTGTCTGTTTGTTTTGTAAAAAAAATCCTGCAAATGATCCAGATTACCTGTAAATCAGGGAATTTTCCTGACAATTTACAATATTAAACATATTTTTTTAATATGGCAACACTCATTTTCAATTTGACAGCTGCAAGCAGACGGGCGAATGCGCTACGTTTTTTGCGAAATGTTTTCATTTGACGTTTCCATTTAAACTGTAATTTATATGTATTTTTCACTTAAACTAACTGTGAATTATATTAAAAACCATTCAATAATGCCGGAGTGAGCTAAGGCGCCTCAAAAGCACACAAATAAACAGGTATTTGCAGATTAATATTGGAACCAAAATGTCAATCTAAAAGACAATACAAAGGATTGCCCGATGTTCGGTTTTCATTGCTTGCTACATAAATCTTTACATAATATTATAAATTATAATTTTTATTAAGTTTTATGAAAGAATTTATGAATTTACGCGATTTAAAAGCGTAATACAATAATGTCACAATAAAATTAAAACCGGTAATTTTTACACATCAATTTTTTGCGTTTCTAAACAAATAAAATTATCATTACGTCGTTTCTCCACAGTGTAAATAAAAATAGGGTAGTTATTGGAGATAAATGGAAACGGTTAATACGTACTTTTATTTAAAATCTCTTTTGATTCACCTTATTTACATTAAAAGACAACTATTTGCATCGGGGGAAGTAGCAATATTGCATTTTAAATTTCAATTACGTAAAATTAAAATTAGCATTGTCTTGTGAAATTTTGCCCATATTATTGTAATCACTGTCACTTTGGTATGTTGGTATTCCTGATACATTTTTACTTATAACGAGCGGCTAGAAGATTTTGAAGATATCACGAAATCTGGGCGTATTAGGTAAATATCAATTTAGGTACCGGAGTTTTGGAAATGATGTAAAAAAACATGCTTTTTTTTCTAGTAATTATTTAAAAAAAATAATAAATTCACTTTTGTATCACAAACCGACGACGTTTTTGACGACCGTCCGTGGTCGAGTGGTAAGACACTTGACTCCCATTCGGAAGGTCGCGGGTTTGAACCAGGCGTGCGCAAATAAATTTTATTTGATTAATTTGTGTTATTTCACAGATTTCCAGAGTGGAAGATACTCTTAGTATCGCCCTGGTGTAAGACCGCCATTCAGAATTGAAACATTGCTTAATAATGGCTTTAGCCGTGTTTAGTGACTAGATCTGAATAGCCAGGTACTTTCCCACCTTCCTCTTCCCCATCTCCTTCCCTTCCCCACTTCTTCTTCTTCTTTCGTATGGTGGGGGGGTCAGAGGGGGACATCTAGGTCTGCGAGCCAGTCCAGGGCCTCAGGCGTCGCCCTGTGGACCTCATCAATCCCGCCGGGGAATGAATGGAGCGGGCATTCGTTGACCACATGTATGGTGGTCTGCACCGCACCGCATTCGCACATCGCCGACTCTTTAAGGCCCCATCTATGCATCATATGGGCACAACGGCTATGGGAGCACCTTATTCTATTGATGGCGGACCAGAGTTTGCGAGGCAATGAGAACCCAGGCTGTCTCTCAGTGGGGTCTTGTACGAGATGGGCATTTTCCACGTTGGCCGATTGCCACTCAAGTTTCCACCTGTCTTCAGGGTTGAGGGGTGATTGGAGGAGTCTTTCTCCTTCCGTCCAGAAGGGTTTTCGGGACTTCAAGCGGCATGCCGGGTGGGAGACGACATCGTCGTGCAAAGGGATTGCGCTTTTTCGCAGCGCCTTCTTGTATTCCCTCAGTGTTGCAATCTCTCGCCTGATGCTTGGCGGGGTTATATTTGCAAGTACGGGGAGCCAAGGGAGAGGAGTAGATTTTAAGGTCCCGCTGATGGTTCGCATTGTGGCATTAAGCTGAACGTCGACCATGGAAGTGTGGGCGCTTCTGGCCCATACTGGAGCACAGTATTCAGCTGTTGAGAAAACCAGGGCAATGGATGCCGTTCTGAGCGTATTAGCGTCGCATCCCCAACTAGTTCCAGCTAGCTTACTGACTATGTTTAGTCTTGTCCTGGTTTTTTTGCCAACTGTTTCCATGTGTTGCCGGTAGTTCAGGCTCCTGTCCAAAGTAACTCCAAGGTAGCGGGGAAAGGGGTCATGGTAAATATTTTTTCCATCAAACTGAACACAGAGTTTGGCGTTTGCCTGCGAGTTGCTAAGATGGAAAGCTGTCACAACTGTTTTCGACCCATTTGGCTTTAGTCGCCAATTGAGGAAATATTCTTCCATAGCCTTAAGGTCAGAATTAAGGATCTCTTCTGCTGCTTTAAGGGTTTTGGCTTGGGCTGCGACGGTGATGTCATCTGCGTAGGCAAATTTTCTGCCTTCAGTGTGAGGAAGATCTCTCGTGTAGATGTTAAAAAGAGATGGGGCCAGCACTGAGCCTTGGGCAAGGCCATTGTTTAGGGGTATTTTTTTGCTTTTTAGTCCCCCTAGAAAAACCCTGAAAGTACGGCCAGTTAGCAGTTGCTCAATAAGTCGTACTATATTGCCATCCTCTATGGTGTCGTAGAGCTTGACAAGGAGGCCTTTGTGCCACACCGTGTCGTAGGCCGCAGAGAGATCAATGAACGCTGCTGCAGTCTTAAGCCGTTTCTGGAAACCAGATTCGATGTGCGTTGTCAGAGCTAGCACCTGGTCGCAGCAGTTACGGTCTGGTCTGAAGCCAGCTTGTTCTTGTGGAACCACTTTCTCCAGAATTGGAGTAAGCCTGCGGAGCACCACTCGCTCTAGGAGTTTGTACATGGTACTTAAAAGCGAGATGGGTCGGTAGCTGTTTGGATCCTCTGGTGGTTTATTGGGTTTGAGGATCGCAATAACTTTAGTTTTTTTCCAGGTATTTGGAATTTTTCCAGGTATTTGGAATTTACTTACTTTCAGCCTCACAACATACCCCAATTGGGGATGCCATAGTCTCACTGGCTCCAGAGGGGAGCAGTTAGGACTCTTGTGAGGTTTCTCTATAAAAAAAAAACCATGTTACACAAACCTAGCGTAGCCGCTAAAGTACTTGAAAACTGGGATGATTTTCTTGCCTTGACGCGAGCAGGCGCTATATCATCACAGAAATAGTTCACTTACAAAAATAAAATTTTAACCGCTCGGGCACATAAGCTTGTTTTCACGACAATTTAACGTACGTAGACATAGGAATGACGTATGCGTCTGAGTTATGAAGGTAAAAAAAAAACTCAAGCTAATAAATTTTAATCACAATGCACGCTTATTAGGTAAGTACTAATTGGGCGGATTTTTTTTTTAACATTAAAAAACTCTAGCCGTACGTTGTTTCCGTTTTCAATCTAGCATCACTTCGTATGGTATCAAGAATACCAACATAACAAAATTACATTTGACACAAAATTTTTGAAAATATCAGTGTTAAATATTGCAATCCGTTTTGTTTGTTAAGACAGGGGAATCTATCTAACGGACCGACCATTTCTGCACAGAGTCAAGTTTTTTTTTAACTATTTTGGGGCTGCAGACCAGAGGTGGCTGCCAAATTAAGCAGTGGAATGCATTTGCGATGTGTGCAGGGTCAGTTGTGTACTATTAAAGTATCTGTGGGCCCTGTACAGTACGCTCAGTTTCTGAGAAGCTCACTTAACTCTGGCTTCGATAGAGCCCCCGTGCCTGAGCTGGTCACTTAGAGTTACACTAAGCATATCAATGGAGGGCCTGTTCGGAAGAATGCTACCGTTGAAGGAGACTAGATTGTCATTTTGATCCCTTTTAGAAGTGATCAGACATAATTGGGTCTTTGAAACATTATATTTGACTAGGTTATTCTTACCCCAAGAGGAAACTCCTTCGAGGTAACCATCCATTCTCCGCTTCAAAGCCAAACTATCTTAAGTTTGTGGCTTTTCAAAGATTCGTGTTTGTTGATTCCTCATCTTCATGTTTGTTAATTATGTTTATTGATTTCCTCATCCTTTTCTTTCATTTTGATCCCTTTTAGACATGATCAGACATAATTGGGTCTTTGAAACATTATATTTGACTAGGTTATTCTTACCCCAAGAGGAAACTCCTTCGAGGTAACCATCCATTCTCTGCTTCAAAGCCCTTTAAACTGTCTGAGTTTGTGGCTTTTCAAAGATTCATGTTTGTTGATTCCTCATCTTCATGTTTGTTAATTATGTTTTTTGATTTCCTCATCCTTATGTTTGTTGACTGTTTATTGATTTCCTCATTTTCATGTTTGTTGATTTCCTCATCTTCATGTTTATTGACTTCTTCATCTTCATAATTGTTGACTACGTTCATTGATTTCCTCATTTTCATGTTTGATGACTACGTTCATTGATTTCCTCATCTTCATGTTTGTTGACTACTTTAATTGATTTCCTCATCTTCATGTTTGTTGACTATGTTTATTGATTTCCTCATCTTCATTGACTATGTTTATAGTTCATCTTCATCTGATTTGATTGTTTGTTTGCAGCCATGGCCCACCACTGGTCGGAGGGAGTGGGAGTGCTCCGCCTGACGCCGCGGGAGTACGAGCAGGAGCTGGTGGAGGCGGGGGGCCAGGGGAACATGCTGGCGTGCCCCCCGACCCCGCAGTCCGCCGGCTTCGTGGCACTCAAGGTTCTGCAGGAACTGGCGTGGCAGGTGCGCAGGTCTGTCACATCTGGTACTTTTCTTTGCCAATCATCTAACAGATGGTTGGCTAATGTAGCAATATTGCCATACCAATCATCTAGTCTTCTCCCCAATACCGATCATCTAGTATACTGCCCTATGTCAACCATCTGGTTGCACTACCCCCTGCCAATGATCTAGGATACTACCCTGTATCAATTATCCTGCCCTTTGTCAATCATCTGGTTTACTGCCCTATGTCAACCATCTGATATATAGTCATATGCCAATCATCTAGTATGCTGCCATATGTCAACCATCTGGCTTACACCACCATCTATCAATCATCTGGAATGCTGATCTACGTCAACCATCTAGTATACTGCCCTATGTCATCCATCTGGTACATATATTGTAATGTGCCAATCATCTAGCTTACTGCCCTAGTCAAGCATCTGGTTCGCATTACCCTCTGCCAATCATCTAATATACTGCCCTATGCCAACCATCTGGCTTACAATACCATCTGCCAGTCGTCTGGAATGCTGACCTACTTCGACCATCTGATATACTACGATATATCAACCATCTGGTTTGCACTTCCCTCTGCCAATCATCTAATATACTGCCCTATGCCAACCATCTGGCTTACACGACCATCTGACAATCATCTGGCTTACACAATCATCTGCCAATCAACTGGATTGCTGACCTACGTCAACCATCTGGTATTCTGCCCTACGTCAACCATCTGGTATATTGCCATCTGCTAATCACCTAATATACTGCTCTTTATCAATCATATGATGTACTGCTCTTTGTCAATCATTTGGAGTATGCATTATATAACTCATGTACTTCTCTTTGCCAATCATGTTGTATTTATACTGGCCTATTCCAATCATCTAGTATAATACCCTGTGCAACCTGGTGAGTGTCCCTTGTTCTTTTCAAATGTGTCTGGCTTTCACCCTTCAAGGGTGTTCTAGGCCATAATTCCAAATAATGGAGAGATGAAAGGTGAATTTATAAATTCAATTTATTCAAATAGGCAAATTTAAAAATTACATGGAAGATTGGAGTTTAGTTAGACTTAGAAGAGATGAGATGTTGAATGGAGGGGAGGCAATTTTAGATAAGGCTAAGGATAAGGCAGTATTGATAGAAGAGAGAGGTTATTTGTTTAGAGAGGAACAACCAAAAAATATATGATCTAAAGTTCTCACTTCTAGACCACAGAATGTACAATCTGGGGAGTCAAGGACGTGAATTTTAAAATGGTGAAAAGGAACAGAACAATGTCCAATTTTCATTTGAATAAGTGAGGTAATTTATTTTTTGGAAAAATGGGGGAATTGTTGAAACCACGGTTTTAATGGGATAGTCCTTTGTATTTAGGCATAGCAATAGGAGTAGCAGCTTGCCACACAAAACTACATATCTATAGGTGGGTCAAATCCCAGAACTGTAAAGAATGGGAGAGGGCATCCGGAATGAGACAATCCAAAGTTCTCATAAAAGGACCGGACCCTAGAAGAACCAGGAAACTACTCGATATGGACAGAAACTCGCTGAGGGAACTGGTAGGACTATTAACGGGACACTGCCATCTCAGGAGACACACGCAGATATTGGGAGTGGAAAACACCAATGTATGCAGGGAATGTGAAGAGGATGAAGATACTCCAATTCACCTATGGTGCCAATGTCCTGCCCTGGTGGGAACTAGGCTCAGATACCTGGGGAGACATACAGTAGAACCAGAAGACATAGCCACATATCCAATGACAACCCTGGTGAACTTTATTAACGGGACTGGGTTGTTATTAAAGGATTGAGGTAAAATGGAAGATAGCACAATGGGCCCATGGCCTAAGTGCTCACGGGAACTGCTTGTAAACCGTCTCCGCCTTTAAATAAAATAATAAAAGGCATAGCAAGCTCCCTTGGATTGGCTAGAAATGTGCCTATCTTTGAGGATTGAAAAAATGTCAGATAGGGAATTGTGGTTTACGAGGCTAACAATACGTTTGGATGCTCTTTGTTTTGGTAAGGAATTTGCAATATCATTACCAGTGGCGGTCTTTCCCTTCGGACAAAAGGTGAATGACCTCCCAAAATTATAAGATGACAATAAAACAATATTAGAAATATTATACAAATCAAAACAACCGATATTATTCTAATTTATTTGAAAAATCACCGGGAGATACCGAGCCGCAGCGAGTAGTGACATCTAACGTTTGAAATTGAAGCTTCCTTTCCCACACACGCTCTGATTGGCTAGGTCATTTTATGGTTTGTCCTGATGGCATATCTTCTGTCCTTTACGCGCCATACAACAAACGAAATGGCACAATTTCCCCCCAATAACAAATGCTTTCGCATTCTGAAGGCAGCTTCGGTCATTGCCGTGATGGAGACAGCATTATGAATAAATAATATGCGTTTGAAAGAGATGGTTTGATAAACGTAGGTTGAATTTGCATATTGCACGCCTGTCGGATGAAATAATTTACTTCCATTCTTTGGTATAACTGAAATTGGTCTCATGGAAATCGGTGTGTCTCCCTTACTATCATGTTTAGAAATATGATCTAAACGGCGTTAGAAAGATAAAATATCATTCTTTACATTCAAATGTAAAATTTAACCACAAAATAAATAAAATGTACACTTTTATGAATCCAAAGTGTCTGAGTTTCTGAAAAAAAAATTAGAATCCTTGAGAATTTTTAATTTATAATTTTTACTTGAAACGATATAAAAGTGATTTTAATGGGATTGTTAATATGGACATACATTTTAATAAAAATATTGGAGGAACGTTATCGGGTCCTGCGGATTTATTTTGTTTTAAAGAGGCAATTTTCTTTTTAATATCAGTTTCATTAAATATACAATTGTTTAAATCAATCGAATCGTCAAAATTGATATCATGTAATGGAGAATCAGTTTTAGTGTCGTAGACTTCACCAAAGCAATCAGCAAATAAGTTTACTATAGTTATCTGCTATTCTGTGCATAATATAATACATTTATCTAATAAAATATGTATGTGTTTATATTTTTTTTCATTATCAGTAATTTTAATTAGAAAAAACGTTAGGTGAGTAATTTTAAAAACTTTTTTATTTGTATGCAAATTTTTAATATTTTAAAAACTATGTTTATTTAGAAATATAAAATTTGAAGTCGCATTTCATTATCCTTCTAAAACAGTTTATAGTTTTCGGATCCATTCAGAAATATTCAATTTATTTGGATATAATCGCAAAATGGAATATATCGACCCTCTGAAAAAATACGGTCGAAGGTTTGCAATTTCTGTAGTTTGACTCTCAAATTCGTGAGGTACCTACAAATGAATATTGATAATATGAACTTATATCACACTATCGAGTAAATTTTATTTGTACAATTTTTTTTAATTGACCTTCCACTTCTGGACCCCTAGAGCCGCCTCTGATCATTACGCATGATGTCAACACAACCAGGATTCAAAATTGTAAAATAAAAATTCCTGCATTTCTGATTACAGCCCAAACACCAGAAAGACCGTAATCATAGTGCAATCGAGGAGATTAGATTCGGTTGTTCTGGAGATCAGTTTGCTGACGGATCTGAACGCCACCATCATTGGAGATGCTTCGATCGAGGATCGGGCTCGGTGCTGGACGGGAGCAATTGAACTCAATCAGGTAACAGCACATTACACAAGAGTTCCAACTGCCCAGAATGTTATGACGCTGAAGGCAGCAAGTAGGGAGCTTGTCTTAATTTATTCTTTTATTTTTATTTTAAAAAACCCAAAAACAAGTGAAACAAAAAATGCATTTGTCGGATATTGCCACAATATGCATCGGATTCTAAATGTGTCGAACAGAAGGAAGTTACATCAAATGTGTCAAATATACAATTTGATGAACTATAAAGACAGAAGTGGTCCCGTGACTTTCTTGCACACAGTAAACGCCAAAGGGACCGATACGTTTTTAGATTTTCACGGCCAAAAGCATTTTCATTGTTTGTTTTTGGGGTGTTATGCCGTGTTGCGCTACCTCCTTCTTTAGCCGACGTTTCGGACAGCGTTGCAGTGTCCATCATCAAGGCAGATCCGGCAGATTCGACGATGTGGAATCCCACATCGTCGGATCTGCCCTGATGATGGACACTGCAACGCTGTCCGAAACGTCGGCTAAAGAAGGAGGTAGCGCAACACGGCATAACACCCCAAAAACAAACAACGAAAAAAAAGCCAAAGGGACCGTTTACTAGTTCTCCTGAGATATAAAACAGCTGTATTTGAGGGTAGTATCATCAAAACTATGGAATGAAATACCACTGTTTATTCGAATATCAACATTGTGTATGCGTTGCATATGCCGAATGCCAATATTCAACATTGACGGATCGGTTCATTACCCTTTTGTAGGCCGCAGTCCGGATTTTTGAAGCGATTTGCCCCTTATGTATAAATAAATTGTATGAAGAATAAGGTCAGAATCGCTTGGGCCATTCTCGTTCTTGACATAACGAATTACTGGATAGCATTTAGCCACTCCGAATAATTCATATTAATTGCCAATGACGCGCCGGGCACCAAAGATGGCGGACAAAATGGCTGCCGCTTGATAATATGAAGACTGTCATATTCAAAGTCTATATTTATTCATTGTTTTTTCTATAAATCCATTGTGGAAAGCATAGATTTGAGTGATTATTAGGAAGTTCGTTTTATCTACATTATTTTGATGTAATTTTTGTATTATATCACAAAAGAAATGTTATAAAAATTGAATTCGTAAGAAAGGTGAGAACTGTCAAATATTTTACGTCGTATTGAAAAAATCTATTTTTTGTATGCTGGCCTTCAACAAGTTAATTAATTCATTCGGCACTTTTGTTTAATTTCTTATTCTGGCGTTTCACTCCGATAATAATACGTAAATTGGTTGTTTTTGCAGGTTTTGGTGTTGACTTCAAATATTTTGGATGATCTTCTCACGGATGCATTCATCACGATGGACAGAATCAACTTGCTGGTCATTGAAGACTGCCACGCCGTTGTGTCGGATGAACACCTTCAAAATGTGAGTCCTTTTGAAGAGATCTAACTAACTAACTAACCGTCATGGCATAGGCGGAGAGGTCGGACTGTTAAACAACTCGGTCTTAGCACACACTCTTGGCCTCAATCACATTTATACATACCCTTCTATTATTCCGACTGAAGTATCTGGTTCACTTGATCGTGTCATGTTTTCCTCGGGCGTCCACGACTTATTCTACCATTCTACCATTCACATCATATATTTTTCTTACTTCGTTCATTCGCTTTGCATGCCCAACCCATCTGAGGATCTCTTTCGCAATCTTACTCATTACGCTTACATCAGCCTTGCATTCTTTGCGGATATCCACATTTCTCACACGATCATACATGGTTTTATCACACACACGCCTCAGGGATCTCATTTCTACAGCAATCAGTCTACTTTCATCCTTCCTCTGCCAGTTCCATGCCTCACTGCCAAACATCAGGATAGGTACCAGCACTCGATTGTGGACTGCTAGGTTTCTTTTAAAGAAGTCAATAAACGAATATCGTTGCACTCACAGCTATTGCTACGTGCCAATTGTGGAATATAACGTCGTTCAAATGTCCGCCGCAGCTTTGCTAGGTGGCACGTATTCGGGAGGTACAATTTTCAATGACTTTGTCTGCATAAATCTGGCTGAATTTGCTGGATGGCGTTTGTTATGTTGACTTTGAGGTCGTCAATTGTTTGCGGTTTATTCGCATATTCGCGATTTAAGATAGTCCCACAGGTAGATGTCTAAAGGCGTTATATCGTACGATCTCGGTGGCCGTCGCTGTTCACTTCGAGTTAAATTCACGTTGCCGCCGCGCGAGATAACCATGCCTTTTTTGATCAAATCTCTAATTTGATAATTTGAACGCATTGCTCAACGCTGTAACCTTCCATGGTGATTTGCCGTACACTACTAAACTAACTAACTAACTAACCATCACGCCGTTTCCCCGCAGGGGTAGGCAGAGAGGACGGACCGCCAAACACCTCGGTCTTGGCACACACTCTTTGCCTCATTCACGTTCATACATCGTCTCATACATTCTCTTCTATTTTTCTGACTCTGGACATGGCCCGACTCAAGTATCTGATTCACTTGATCGTGCCATGTCTTTCTCGGACGTCCCCCACTTCTTATACTATTCACACTTGCATCTACACTACTAAACAATTGACAAAATTTGACAGATGTCACTTTAACACAGTGCTTAATCACTCCTATAACTTAACATAATTCAAGCGCCCTATTGAATGCCCTATATAAATAAATATTTTTTTGTTTTGTTTCAGATCATTGCAAACTACAAAGAATTCATCGAAACGGAGAAAAAAAATATACCACGAATCATAGCGTTCACTTATCCTCTCTTTAACAATGAATTCCTATTCGAAGAAGACACGAAAACGTCTTGGGAAAAACTTTCTAATTCTATGGATTCGATTTCCGATTGCGATTTGTCCGAAACTATCGATGAAATCATAGAAACGGATTTAAACGACGGTGAATCGTTGAAAATGACCGATTTCAACTATTGGAGAGTGGATTTTATTGAAGTTGAACCTTTAAACTCTGTTAAACCCGATGAAGTCGCAATCGATGCATTGAAAATTGATGAAAGTGGAGTGAAAGCGTCAAAAATTGATGAAATTGGAGCGAAAGCATCCAAAATTGATGAAATTGAAGAGAAAGCATTGAATATTGATGAAATTGAAGCAAAAGCGTTGAAAATGGATGATTTAACTGGAAATGGTGATATCAATGGAATTGGATGCAAAATTGATAAAATAAATGGTAATGAGTTAAAAACTGATGAAAACGCTGGTAATCCACGTACAATCGATGATTTTGGTGTAAAAACTGATGATATCAATGATACTGGCTTCAAAATTGATGATGATATCAGCGGTGTTGGTGTAAAAATTGGTGACTCCAGTGAAATTGGATTAAAAATGGACAGGTTTTGTTCGGAGCAGTTGGGTTTGGATGATGTGGATATCCTGAGCAATGTGGCGGTCATTTCCCAGAGTGAAAGGTGTTTTGTTTCGGATTCTGAACATGAACTGGAATTGAAGAGATCCATCTATGATAAACTTGAATGCCAACTGGAGAAACTTGAAGAGCTGATTATGTGCAAAGCAGATATGGCTGGAGATATTGCTGGACTGAAAAAGTAAGTTTTTTTTATTTTTAACTTAGAGGAAAAACCTCAAATTATAATATTTTAATTAATGAAGACAAAATTAGCGAAACATAACAGAAAATCTGATACAAAAAAGATGCAGTCACATCTGGAACTCTAAACCCAGAACCTTCGGCTTTCTGAGCCGCAGCTCTGCCGATTGAACTAATGTGTCCCTATCCGATTCGGTCATATTTAATTGTATCATAACTTCAACTGAGAGCTACCAACATTATCTTCAATTTCTTAACGCATATTTTTATTGGCTGCTTACTTTATGTATGATTGCAAGATTCAAACTTAAATGCTATCTAGATAGTGTCTTGAATAAAATTCTGTATATACAGGATGTATCGGCAAGTACCCGACAAACTTTAACCACTGACTCCTGACATTATTTGAAGTAAAAAATGTAAATAAAATTTTGGGAGCCGGTGACATTTTTGATGTTTTTTTTTTCCACAAAAGCATAAAAATGTAGTAGGTTTTGGACAGTTGAGGGTGGGATAAGAGGTCGGGAGGTTACTCGGCTGATTGACCAGTAACGACATGTAAAATAATTTTTTTTTGTTTTATTTTGAAGGAATAAAAAATTATCAAAACGTCGTCGAAAAAGTCACCGGAGACCAAAATTTCACTTACATTTTTTACTCCAAATAATGTCAGGAATCACTGGTTAAAGTTTGTCAGGTACGTACCGATACACCTATACCACACATAAGTTCATAAAAAAATCCTTATTTTAAAAAACATTCACAATATCAGCACTTAGATCAAACAATGGGATATAAAAATTCAAACACAAACAGAAGTAAGTACCACTTGGTACCGCCGGCCATTGTTTACATTCAGTGGTTCATTTTATTTATATAAACATCACCCCAAAACAATTATTATGAGTTATTTATGAATAGTTAAGATATGAACACGTTGAAGAACGATCATGTGAAATAAGTTTAATTATGGTTTCAAAAAGTGTTATTGGTCGGAGAGACGAGATTGAAAAATGTGCTGGGTAATGGTGACATCACAGACATATTATTCATAGACTTGAGAATCAGGGAGAGGGGTAATAACCATCTGTAGCGGGGCGGAGAGGGGTGAGTTGACGGTAACGATATGTGATTCGTTAATCCTTCAATACGACAGTATATAGGCATCACGCATTATAATATCACCATTTAGCTCTTAAAAGTAAAATCTGCTTTTGAATTAATAGACCTTTTTACATGGGAGCGCGAATTGTTCGCCCGGTTTGAACAAACTTGTGTAATCCATATAAAATGAAGAAAGGTTCGCTTGTTTTGAGAGTCGAATATTTTGTTACCGTGTTTAGTTAAGACACTTTTACAAATGTTTCATAATTTACTTATCACAGTAAACTGCAACGTGCACACGACGGGACCGGGAATTTCGGTTGCTTACGCTTCATGTCTAAAACTGATCATATTATATGATGTGAATAAGCTTAAAATAATGACAAATAATGCCTGCATATGGAAGGTAATACGACAATTGGGTTTATACTCTTTTTCACTTCTATTTTTACATGTTTTAATAGCACAAGTTACCATTTTTGCCGTGTTATTTCGTAAAATGTACCGATAAGAGCTCGACGCTAGTCCGCACAAGAATGATGACGCAACATTTTCTAGATTCACGCGTACCTATACGCCAGCCGGGCCGGTTCCATGGAACCCAGAATTAAGGAGGGGAAATAATACGCTTTTATCACTTAGGGCAGGTCTATACATATTCATATGTCTATGGGTGACATCATCCAATACATTCAAACGCAGCCTAAAGGTTAAACACATCTTTTGACAGAGAAATGACGTTTGTTTGTTTTTTAAAAACTGAATGTCTAAATGTCAAAAAACAATACAGTATAATCCAGATATAACGACCCTCAAGAGACCGGCGATACTTTGTCGTAGTAACCGGACGACGCACAAAACAAAATTTAAGCTTGTTTTTATATGATACATATTAATGTTATTGTAATTATTGTTATGAAATGAGCTATCAATGTTGAGTTATTGATAGAATAATGTTGGGAATATTATTATGCATCTTTTAAGATAGGGTTATGGTAATGAAATTTTTTTTAGGCCTGTGGCAGCATTTTAAATGTCGGTTTGTGGAAGAATTTTGTATAACCACTGGAGCGACAGAGCAATTAAAATATTTTTTCTCGGATTGCTAAAGGAAATTTTTCTGCCCACATTAAAAAAAATCATACCTCCGAATTTGAATATGGAGACATACAAACTGATTATCTTACTAATATTATAAACGCGAAAGTTTGTATGGATGTATGTATGTTTGTTACTCTTTCACGCAAAAACTACTGAATGGATTTTAATGAAACTTTACAATAATATAGCTCACACATCAGAATAACATACAGGCTGTAATTTATAAAGCTAGCTATTTATTTTAAATATATTGAATATAATAATTATTGTTTAATAGAAAATGTCAAAATTTGAGAATGACATTTTGCAAAACAATGATTGTTAAATCAAAATTCTATTTTAGAAAATATTTAAATTAGTGAATTTATTTGAAGTACTGGCCTAATACTTTAAATCAAATAAAGAATTATAGATATTTTAAATAAATAGATTAAGAATTTTGGTATAAACGTAGATGGGACCTAGGAAAAGAAAATAGATTACTCGAAGTACTAATCCTACGCAGACGAAGTCGCGAGCAGAAGCTAATAGTTCTATATAGCCAATGAATTCCCCTATCTTTTGTCTACTATCACTTATTTGTAGAATTTATAAAAATTTAACCTTAAAACATTTTAAAGAATCTAGAGAATATTTATTTTGTTATATTTTGAATGTACAATATATTATATAGTCGTTTTAATAAAAAAAAAAATTTGAAAATTTGCCACATTTTGGCAACAAAGCAATCCGAGGTTTTGGAAATAGTGCCATAATGTGGCAAAAAGCGCTTATCAAAATCACGGAGATTGGTTTAATTCATGGGAATAAATGGCGAAAACGAATGTATACTAGGCTTCAACTAGATACATTTCAACTGAAGAAAGCACAAAAGTAGAATTTGTCCAGAAAAAATATTGTTAAGAGGATACCCGGCGGTGATTTTTCCATACAAACGTATTCCCTATTTATCTCTCTGGATTGTAACCCTAGAGAAAATATTATTTTTGCATAAAATAGATATCAACTACTAGCGTATCGGTACTTTTTGTTTTTTTTTATAAGTTACTTTTTATAGAAGTTATGACCTTCCAAAAATCAATAAAATTGACTGGTTTAAACGCCGTCAAAAGATGTTCAGTATACAAACCAGACAATGTTTTTTTAAAAAAAGCAAAACGTACAGACATAGAATAGTTTTTTCTTATGTAGTTGGTAAAAAAAAAATTGAAAATCAGTCCACTTTTGGAGGAGAAAAGTGGGGAATACAAAACCTCCATTTTAGTTAGGTGTCAGTGCATTGTCCCTTTCGCTCAATATCCGGTGGAGTAAGAGCAACAGTGACAGCAATATTTTAGTAAAATCTATTTCTGCACCACCGGGTATCATCTTAAGGCTGATTTTTAGCCTTGTGTTTTTGGAATAATGCTCTATGTTGATCTCAAGACAATATCTCGATTGTAAATAATTTCATTTATTCATATAGTTTTTTTGCTTTTTAAGCTCAAATGCATCAATGACATATTTAAATTGATGTTAGAAGAGCATGGTGGTATCTTGAGGGTCAGAAAAGTAAAAAAAAACCGTTTTGTGAAATAATGTTGTATGTGAAATTTTCATATACAACATTTTATCACGAATTCAGCACAAATTCTTGCAATAAGTTCTAATTTAATAGCTCTTTTTCACGACTTTTCCTTTAAAAGTCTAAAGAATTGTATGCTTATTGTATTTTAAATATAAAATTTTATGAAACATAACGTTTTTCATTTTTCTCGAAACAATAATCATACATAATGTACTATAATCCAAAAATATGCAATGTAGCTACATTCTATGCAAGTAAATATGTAGTTACTAAAGTAGAAAGTCAGTAATTTGTGTTTGTTTTTTGCCAATTTTTGTTCGATAGTAAGAACTTCGCACAGCATTGTGAATACGTGACATCATGGGCAAAATGCCTGTTTTATTTACTTAAATAAAAATAAACAATAAAAAAATAAATAAACAATCATAGTTGTTCATAAAAAATGTGTAATATAGCTGTTTCGATAGCTGTTTCGATAGCTGTTGAAAAATAGCTTTTCAGGTCGCGTGAAAAACTTGAATTGTGAATAACGAATGTAAAGGAAGCAGGAATATAGAGAATAGAGGATGCCACCAGAATATTGAAAGTCCTACCTTTTGAAATGTATACTCTGGACTCTGGATGCACGAACACTCACGTATTTATTCGTTATTCGTTATATTTATCGGCACTCTGTATCGACCTTGAAAGCGTTCTTGAAAAACATAATATGACGCAACGTGCATGCAAGGCGGTAGAAACGGTACTGATCAGGACTTAATTATCTCCTGGTGACACAGGTAAGGACACATAGGCTTGGACGGGTGTAGGTACAAAAAAATACTGTAAGTTATGCCCGAACATAGCACTTTTTTCTTTAATTGAAAAATATTTTGGCTTCACAGAACTCATTGTGTGGAGCGGTTGTCACAACGGATGATAAACACTGAGTGTGATTTACGCATACTAATAAAGATAGGTGTAGGGAGTAGCCGGGCGCGGGAAGTAGGCGAGACGCGGTGCGGTATTGGTGCGTATTATCATTAAAATAGGTTGCTTGCGTGGTTTATTTATGGGTTGCTTTAAGCAGTTGGTTGCTTAAAACGGAATCATACTAAACAGATATGTTTTCCTGGTACCTAACAATGAAACCTAACTTGAATTTACATTGTCGTCGCTAAAAACGGTAAGCCGTTATAAGCAAAGTCGTTATATCCGAATTCTACTGTACTATAAAAAATTATCTAATAGTTTTTAAAATGTTTAATGTTTGTGTTTAGGATAACAGGAAAGCCGCGAGAGGTGATCCTGGAATGTCCCCCGGCGGTGCCTAGCACGGAGGAGGGCAGGAAACTTGAGGAGTTCATGAAGAAGGTGGTGGCCGGAGCCATGGTGTTCCTCAAGGACCATCGGTGAGACCTCTGCAATTTATTATCCATTTAAAAATATTCATTTTCTAAATTTTTCTGCAGCTAATTGACTAACCAACTAACCATCGTGCAGTTTTTTTAAATTTTTATTTTATTTATAATGTACACAACAGGTAAACCAGTCCGCCTAATTTTTTTGCTTTTCAGAACAACTCGCATAGGCTTCATAGAAATCGTTGTGTCTTCCTTACTATCATAGTAAGAAAAATGATATAAACAGTGTTAGACAGAGAAAACCCCACACTTTATATTCAAATATAAAAGTTAACCACAAAATAAGTCAAATGTAGACTTTCATAAATACGAAGTTTCGGATCGGAATTTAAAAATAAATTACGAAACTTGAGATTTTTTTATTTATTATTTTTACATAGAACGACATAAAAGTGAGAAGATAATAGTGCTTATAACACATTTTTCTAGTAAAAAATGTGTGTGTTTTTATTAAGATTAATTTTAATTAATTAATTTTAGTAAGAAAAAACGCAACGTGAACCTTTATATTTTTAAATTTTATATTTCAAATAATTATATGTTTATTTTGAAATATGAAACAGTTTTTTAGGTTTCGGATATGTTCAAAAATATTCCATTTACTTGGATTTTATTGCAAAGTGGAAATATTTTGACCATCCAACAAAATAGGCACTAGGCCTGAGGGGTTAAGAAATTTGCAAGAAAGCTGTCACTTCGCTTTTTAACTTGTTCATACAATAAAAAATATAAAATGGATGTCTTACACCACTGTTTGATTGTTTGTCAACATTGATTGTAGCTTGTTAATGCACAATAAGATTATTTTATGTAATGTCTTATCACTTTCAGATATGACCCCACTGAAATATACGGGGACGAGGCTTTTGGAGAAGAACTGAGAGCTATTCCAGATCCTTGCGTGGAACCTGAATCTATGCTGCAACAATTTCTGTATATCCTGGAAAATGCTGGTAACATCGTTTATACATACATTTTCGATTTGGAGGTTGGTATGAGTACCGCTGCCCCAAGAACAATTAATTGGATAACCAACACATCTGCAGAATCGTGACCCCTACTCCAATTTCCATGGTGGACGAGGCTCCTCCACTCCTCGGGATTCTGCGCTCGTAGAGAGCCAAGGACACCCTAGTTACCGAACGCAGTTATACTTGGTCACTTTAGCGCATTGGTGACCTTCCTCTGCTTCTTCTGCCAAACACGTTGCATGTAACTATGAGTTTCTCCGAGTTGGAGTCCTCAGTTTGGCAAGCAACGTGTCCAAAGTATCTTAAAATGCTTTGTAGGCAGATAGTTGAAAGATTATTGTGGATGGCTAGCTGTAATCGCAAAGATGCGAATCATGACGAGTGGACTGTATCAAAATAATATGAGGTGGCGTGACACAACTATAAGGATGGTAATTAGGACTTCGGGAAGGATCTGACTTACCCTGAATTCCTGGTTCCGTTCTTGGGGAGTTATTGTGTCACTGGTAATCACTTGTACAATTAATTGCGCAAGTATCCCGTTTAATCGATATTATAGCGCCGAGGGATGAATAATCACGCACTGCACAGCACTATAATAGATTCCAATAAAGTCGTTGTTTAGTAATGAGAGGTCCAAGCGACCATTGCACAATACAAAGCAGACGGGTTAATAGTCGATGTAAAAGACGAAGAGGGATGAAGGTACATCGCTGCACATCGCCAAAAACAGACTTCACAAGGTCGATGTTTATTGCATGAAGCACAAAAACAGACTCAATACACATGTGGTTATTATTGCCCTCACATAGTATTGTCCCCTGGTGGGTAGTCAGAAGGGATAGGTAGATGGAAGGAAGGTATATACATGCATAGTTGCGCCAACATTCCGCCCACCTAATTTTAGAATAAAATTAATAAATAAAAAATCAGTATAACAACAAATAGTAGCTACGGTACTATGTTATCAATCAAAGAAAATAAAGAAAAAATCCTATAATTATATTACTAAATTATAAGATTATCATTGAATGCTAGCACACTGGCTGTCTTCTGTGTAATCATCAATAAAGAAACGAAAAAAAATAGAATGAAAAGTAGAATAATATTAATAATATTATAAGCACTATACAAAAACACAATATTGTACGAGTGTAATACTCAGCGTAATAGTGAAACCTATTACGGATAGCTCTACGATAAGAACATTGCTGAGTATTGAATTCAAATGAGTTACAATATGTATTATAACCTAACTTGACCGCTGGGCGGACAAGACGGCTTTACTTGTTCTAATTGTTCCGATTTGAACAATATCATTTTTTCCGGGATGAACGGCGAGAGTTCAATCTTGGCCGGGAGGCTTGTAGACTTTCGGTTCCTTATGTATGTAGCGACATAATTTGTCATCTGATATTACATTAAATTAAAGAAAAAAAATAGAAAGATTTGAATATCCCAGTTAGATATTGCTTTGCTGCTACAAAATTATGTCCTCAGTCGCGAAGACACCGCAACACAAACCCCGTCGATTTGTGAGTAGGGTTAAGATGCAATAAAAGCATCAGTAGAGAGATCTGACATGATCTCAGGGTGCAAGGCCTTGGTAGCCATGCAGACAAAGAGGCAGAGAAATGCCTTGGTGGTTTTTGCTTCACGACGTTTTTAATACTTTAGCAAAAAATGTCCACCAAAATCGACGCCTACGCGAGAGAAGAGACGATTAGGTCGGACACTAGAGGATAGTAGATCCACCATCATATGTGGATATGTGATGGCCTTAAACTTGTGGCATGTGAAACATTTTTATAATTGAGATCGAATGACGGTACGACCGGACATGATCCAATATTGCGTTGAATAAGAAATGGGAGAGTACGCGGGCCTACATGAAGATGTGCGCGGTGATAGTAATTAATTAACAACTCGGTTAAATTACTAGGCTTGGATAGTAAAACGGAATGTTTACTTTCGGATGGGAGTGTAGAATTTGGTGGCAAACCGCCCACCCTGAGAATACCTTGGGAATTAATAAAAGGTTGTAAGTTTTGAAGGCCAGAAGTACACATTTTGTTGGAAGTTAAAATTATAAGATCATTATGAAAATAATCTTCTTGTTCGAGTTTGACCATCTTCATGAGCGCGTTGTCAAGTTCTTGAATAATAAGTATCGCATTACCTAGGCTCTGTTTCGCCGTATTGGAAACGTAAAACAGACAATTGGTTTTGCACCTAAGTGTCCTAGAAATAACTATCTTCAATTTTGATGATGGGGAATTAATTAATTTAATCTTACTTTACTATAAAATTATAATTAATCTTACTTTACTATAAAAGAAAAGGATTTTATTTCTGCACTAAAAAACTGTAGATTTAAGGGGTTGAATTTCCGGCAATTCACTGATTGGAATAGTTGATGGCCTCACCGAAGGCCAATCCTCGATAGGATTACGGAGCCTTGGCAGATCCGAAGGCCACGGTGGTTTAGCTGGTTTAATTGGTGGCCTCATCGAAGGCCAATCCTCAACAGGATTACGGAGCCTCGCAAGACTCAAAGCCCACGGCGGCTTTATTGGTGGCGTCACCGAAGGCCAATCCTCGACAGGATCGCGGAGCCTCAGCAGACCCGTCAGCCACGGTGGTTTAGTTGGTGGCCTCACTGAAGGCCAATCCTTGACAGGATTACGGAGCCTCGGCAGACCCGAAGGCCATGGCGGCTTAGTTGGAGGCCTCACAAAGGACCAATCCTCGACGGGATTACGTAGTCTCGGCAGACTCAAAGCCCATGGCGGCTTAATTGGTGGCCTCGCCGAAGACCAATCCTCGATAGGATCACGGAGCCTCGGCAGACCCAAAGGCCATGGTTCATGTTTTACAAAATTAGTAGAAAATGTACATTGGGACCCATAGTCCGCAATGTTATTCTCAAAAATAACATGGTTCCAAATTGCTCTTGGCATGTTGTCAGGGATCTGAACAACACGGTTCGCAACAAAAGTTTTGAATAAAAGTAGTGGCTTTTGAAGCCAAGATAAGACAATTGTAGTGTCAGCGAAGCGGATAACCTTTTCAATTTGCACGGTAAAAGGTGCTGACGACAATATATTTTTTATATGTTTTGATAACAGCACGGCTGCATACAATTCTAATCTAGGGATTGTTAATGACTTTAAGGATACGACCTTGAATTCGGCCATCAACAACTGGCTAGAGTTATTGTTTCGAACGACTAAATAAATCACTGCTGCATAACCTAGTTGGAATGCATCACAAAATTCTACGAGAATACAATGACTATCTAGGTTCGCATGGTAATATCGTTGAAATCGTAAGGGTTGCAGCGATGGAAGTTGTTTCACAAAGCTGATCACGGTAGATACGATATGCCGTGGTACTTCGGTGATCCGAAGGTTCGAAAATTCCTGGATAATCCTTTTTGTAGTAAGGATTACAGGAAACAACCACCAGATTGACAATATATTCCGCTTTGAATATACTGCCGAATTTGGTATCAAAAGATAATCCATTTTGGGATTCCAAAACACGCGTAACATTTTAACATTCAAAATTTTGTTAAAATTCAATATTGGTTGTAGATATTCAGAATTACACTCGAATAATTCAGAATCTTCCGCTTTAATAATGTCATTGTTAAAATCAGAAGCGGCTGACACTTCCTCAATTTTCCAAAAAGTTTTCATTATATTATTTAATGACATATCTGACAATATGAAACATGACGTTGATGATGAATCAATTAATTTACTTTTCCCGAAATTAATATATCCGAAAACTATATTTAAAACACTTGGGTTACCACAAACGATATGTGATAAGTTGAAAAGTGAATGTACTAATCCATTTATATCAGATACAACAATACTAATTCAAAGTGACAGCTGTCTGTTTACGTTTACTCCCGAAAATATAACAAAATAATAAGTTTTATAAACAATTATCCTTCCAAATAAGTTGCTAATTGTGCAGGAACGGAATCCCTCCACCTTTTGCTAATTTTTGCTTGGAAATAACCGAGTTCAAGTGCTTTTTTTCTTGGTTTACACGGTGCTACGAAAGTCTAATCATAGTTTAAAAGTCTAATGCTATTTTAGTAGCAGGTCAGTGAAAGTGAATTACTCATAAAGTAAACATATTTTTAATTCTATTTGGATTAAAGACATAAGCCGACGAAATGGCTACTACCCGCAGTAATACGGATAAAACTAAGAAGTTCGCAGCTATTCCGGTTTCGCCTTCTCCTGATGCACACACAACGCAGCTGACTTTAGAAGATTTTAGAAAAGGCATGAATGAGTTTGAATCTAGTATTTACAAAAAACTAGAAACGGAAAACTCAGAAATGAAAAAATCACTGGAGTTTATCAGTTCTAAATACGATGATCTTATCAAAAAAATAAAACAAAACTAACAACAAGAAATTGGAAGATAAAATAGAAACCATGGAAAGTACGATGACAAATTTACAAAGCCGCATCCAGTCATTGGAGATTGACGCGGAACATAAAAACAGGGAAGCAAACTTAAAGTGTCTGGAATTTCGCGGAATTCCTGAAAATCAAGGAGAATCACCAGAGATGTTAAAAGGCATTTTATACAATATCAGCAAGACAACAAATTGCAGTCTGGGGTCAAAGGACATCGAAGAGATTTACAGAGTCACGCGAAGGGAAAAACCTACTCAACCAAAGGACAACAAACCAAGGACAGTGATTGTTAAATTAACTTCAGTAACTCATAAAGAAAATCTGCACTCTGCTATTAAAAAATTTAACCATTGTGAAAATATAGAAGGCAAAATGAATACAAGTGTTATAGGTATGTCAGGTCCCAAGAACCCAATTTATGTTTCGGAACTCCTAACTTTCCAAGCCAAACGATTATGGTTCTTAGCCAGGCAGTCAGCACGGGAACGCAGTTACAGGTACGTCTGGACAAAGGCTGGGCGAATTTTTGCAAAAAAGGACGACAATTCACGGCCGATACTGATTGATTCAGAACAAAAGTTAACAGACATTAAATGACTAGAAGGTATAGTTTTTCCTATTTTACTTAAATTATTTTCAGCAATAACCAATAAAAATCAATCTCACTATCAGATCATCCCATTTATCGCCATATTTTATACAAAGTATTTAAAATTATTTTTAATATTGGACAATATGAACCAAACACGAGCATTATCTCCATCTACTTCCATTAAACAACATAAATTACCTTATTATTATTGTCTAATCTCCCTCTTTGCAATTGTAACTATATACCTAGTACTCTTATCTTGTCTCTGTGATCTTAAGATACATAATATCTCTAAAGTAAAATGGTTTTAAACGCATATTTAGAAATAGATAGTATTGGAGAATCAAACACTGAATTTACCTTAGATGAATTTGATAAAGTCAAAGAATTTAAGTGGAGTTTAAACAAAATAAATATTATACATCAAAATATCCGTACAATGGAAAATCTTGATGACTTTCTTTTATTTTTAGACAGTATTAGGTCGTCTGTGAGATTTCATATAATAATACTAACAGAATGCAGA
This sequence comes from Limnephilus auricula, assembly GCA_951813805.1. Taxonomy (NCBI): domain Eukaryota; kingdom Metazoa; phylum Arthropoda; class Insecta; order Trichoptera; family Limnephilidae; genus Limnephilus; species Limnephilus auricula. The sequence continues at coordinate 13,097,637 of OX638414.1, read as the reverse complement.
TTGAATGACTCATATCTCACAAAACAAATTGCAGGTTATCATGAATATCATACAACACAACAATTAAATCAAAACAGTGGAGTGGTAGCTTACGTTCGCGACGACATCCACTCTCATGTTAATGAAATTCGTATCAGTCAATCAAATTGTCTGAAATTAGTCATTAATGGATATTTATGTATTTTAGCCATTTACAGATCACCATCATTCTACGATATTCACGAATTTCTGGGTAATCTCCTATCTGAACTCAAAAAATGTAGTAACTTCAAACAACAAATAGTAATGGGGGATTTAAATATTAACACACTTGGAAATATACACAGACAATGTCACGATTACCTCTGCGCCATGGCAGAAAACAACTTCAAAATAAATATTAAAGGTCCTACCAGGGTTCAAGATAATAGCATATCATGTTTAGATCACATAAATACCAAAAATATTACAGCCTCTAACGCATTTGTTATTCACAATACAATAACTGATCACTATACAACCGCAATAAGCGTTCCAGACACATCTCTTAAAAAACAAGTAAAAACTAACCACTTTACACCATCCATCTGCTTTGAGGGGTTAATTAAGGATCTAAATGGTGAAACATGGCAAGATGTATGTAGAGAGACTGAAGTTAACAATGCACTCAACTTATTTATTAACAAAATCAACATGTATATATCCAAAAATTCAAAAGATAAACTCACTGCACATAAAAAAATACAACTTACTCCTTGGATTAGTAGTGGTATTGTAAAAGCTATACACAAAAGAAATCACTTACATAAAGTGGCAACAAAGGACCCACAAAACACTCTTAAACAACAGAATTACCGTAGATATCGTAACATCTGTAAAAATGTTATGCGTAATGCAAAAGAAAGGTACTATAAGCAACAGCTCGACCGAGATCCATCCAGTAAAAATATGTGGAACATCGTTAAACAAATTACCAATACTAAACATAAAATTGACTCTGATATTAACGAACTTCTGATTACAAACACAGCCACCAGTGATTTGGACATAATTGCTTGCCACGCTAACCAATATTTTACGACAGTTGGATCTAAGCTTGCGGAAAATATCCTAAGTTTCACCAAGGAAACTGAAGATTCATTGGCATCTGCAATAGAACCAAAACAAATTCATTTTTCGTTTAAATTCCCACCTACGTCAAATGAAGAGGTCATAAAAATTATTGACAATCTTAACACTACGCATTCAAAAGGTCCTGATAGTCTTAACACTCATATTCTAAAAATCATTAAACACAATATCGCATCGCCTTTGTCGAACATTTTCAATAAAAGTTTTTCGTCTGGGGTTTTTCCTGACCATCTTAAAAAATCTATAATAGTACCAATCTACAAAAGTGGACCCAAAAACCAAGTGGGCAATTATAGGCCAATATCCCTGCTGAGTGCAATCTCAAAAATTATAGAAAAAATCTTTAAAAATAGATTAAGTAATTATGTAGAGAGCCGAAAACTTTTAAGCAAAAATCAGTTTGGCTTTCGGCCGGGGAGAGGAACGGACGATGCTATAGCGCAACTTACAGAACATATTTCTGGAAATATAGATCGCAGAAAGAAAAGCATTGCACTGTTCTTAGACTTAGCCAAGGCTTTCGATACAATTTCTCATAAAATACTCCTCAAAAGATTACAAAATATTGGTGTTGTAGGTATGCCTTACGAATGGTTAAAGAGTTACTTAACGGGTAGAAGCCAGCAACTCAAAATAGGCAATACAGTGAGTAACTCACTAGACACCAACTTTGGTGTACCACAGGGAAGCACACTGGGACCTCTTCTATTTATAATTTACATCAATGAGTTATGCAATCTACCAATAGGCGGAAAAATTATTACGTTCGCGGACGATACGGTAGCTATATTTGAAGGAGAGGATTGGGCTGAAACTCATAAACATGCTGAAAGTGGAATCAATGCGATAAAACAGTGGCTTGACAAAAATCTACTAACACTAAATATAGCAAAAACTAAATACATAAGATTCAGCTCAACCATAAAGGGATGACCTAGTACATCGTACACAATAAAAACTCATAAGACTAATTGTATTTCCTATAATATGGACTTTAACTGCAACTGTGAAGCTTTGGAATGTGTGAACAACATCAAATATCTAGGTGTTATCATAGACAATCATCTTAAGTGGAAATATCACATCGACAATCTTTCAAGTAGGGTAAGAAAATTGATATACATTTTCTTTGCATTGCGAAACATAATTAAACAAAAAGACCTAAGAAAAATATATTTCGGACTGTGCAACCCCATCTTAACGTATGGTTGTATTGGCTGGGGAGCGTCAGGAAGAACGATTTTAGATCCGCTTGTAAAGGCCCAGAAATCCATAATTAGAGTCATTATGCGTAAACCCTACAGGTTCTCAAGCGACAAACTCTACAAAAAATTTAACGTTCTTGATGTTCGTCAAAACTTCATAAAAAAGATTATTATCCATGTACATAAAAATATAGAAAATTTTAATAAAATTGATCACAAATACAATACAAGAAGTCACAACAGAAAGGATCTCTTCGTCCCAGGGAGCAATACGGCAAAGTATCAAAAGACATATGCGTATCTGGGACCGAAATTATACAATAAAATCCCCCCAGACTTAAATATTAAAAATTGCAAAATGTCCTGCATTGGTTCAATAATAACTAAATGGTTGATTGGCTTGGGTAGGGAGGAGTCTGAAAAACTATTACATAATGTGACTTAAAACGATACATGGTTACCTATGAATGGCACATTTAGTAAAAACTTAGTACATAGGTATTAATTTAAAAAAATATATAATAATTTAAATTGCATTTGGCACTTTACACACTTTGGTTCCTTAGAACAGGCAATCTGCCTAGCTAGGAACTAATATCGACCTAAAACAACGTAATAACACTTGTATTCATTTTAAATATATTCTCTTATTATGTAATATTATTTGTTATTTTGGCTTTAAATGTATCAAATGTAAATAAATAAATAAAATAAAATAAATAAAAAAATAAAAATTTAACTGAATCTTATATTTCCTTAAAGATAACACAAGCGTTTTGGCACAGCCCTGAGAAACGTGGCTATGGCTAATTCGTATAAGTACGTACGCACTGTGTTTATTTTGCATGTAAACAATAGCGTTACCCAAAGGTACGGTGCACGCATTGCTTACATTTCCGTTAGAATTTAAAATGACGGTAGTAGTCAACGACGTATAACCACTTTTACATGTAGACAATGATTTACATTCACAAAATATATGTAATCTTAAACAATCAAAACAGCGATTTAATTGTTTTATCCGGTTTTTCCTTTCAGTAGGAGAAATAGTTAGAAAATTTGCACACTTGTATATTGGGTGATTTTCTTTACATAATATAGCACACAAATCTTGAGAAGGATTTGTATTCAATAAGGATTTTCGCGAAACCGATGCCTTTTGTTTATGTATGTTTGTAACAAGCGAGTTTGAGGTTTTGAAAATTCTTGTTTGATTATGGAGAAATTCAAATAATTCAGATGTCTCGGGTAATTGTGTTCTTGCAAATGACGTTTCGAAATGTCGCCTAGTGTCTTGATCTAGACAATGGAAGATTACATGGGGAACAAATTTACTAAATAAGTTTTCACAATTCATTGCAAATGAATTTTCAATATTGGAAACAAATGGTGTGATTTTATTCGCGGGTAGATCTAAATTGTTACTATTATTAGTAGATTTTAATTCAATGTCTAAATTCTCATGTTTTCTTTTAGCACATAAAATGTCTGAATATAGGACCTGCATTTGTTCCGAAACTGTGATTATCTCTGAATAATCATTAGCCTTGTTTGATTCTATTAGCCGATTTTTAATTTCAATATTCAAGGATTCGATCTCTCCTACCCATTCGGAAATTAAATCACAACGACATAAAAATATTTGCTTTTTATTTTCATTGGAACTTAAAAAGGGAATTAAATTATGTGTTGTTTGTATTCTTTGTAGAAAACGATAGCGACGCGCTGTCAATACTGCAATATTTTTATCTTCCATCTTGCTAAATTTTAAAATGTTTTGGTTTTAGAATATAATAATTATTTTGTACAATATTATTATTTCGCAAGTACAATATTATTTCGTATAATATTGTCACACAGAAAACAACCTATGCAGAAGGCTTCAATTATGAGTTTATATGATGAATTTATTTCAAATTAAATGAATTTAAATGCTAGTCTATCCGGCTACGATTGGACCAAATAATGTAATCGCAAAGATGCGAATCATGACGAGTGGACTGTATCAAAATAATATGAGGTGGCGTGACACAACTATAAGGATGGTAATTAGGACTTCGGGAAGGATCTGACTTACCCTGAATTCCTGGTTCCGTTCTTGGGGAGTTATTGTGTCACTGGTAATCACTTGTACTAGTGTCCGGTTTAATGCATATTATAGCGCCGAGGGATGAATAATCACGCACTGCACAGCACTATAATAGATTCCAATAAAGTCGTTGTTTAGTAATGAGAGGTCCAAGCGACCATTGCACAATACAAAGCAGACGGGTTAATAGTCGATGTAAAAGACGAAGAGGGATGAAGGTACATCGCTGCACATCGCCAAAAACAGACTTCACAAGGTCGATGTTTACTGCATCGAGCACAAAAACAGACTCAATACACATGTGGTTATTATTGCCCTCACATAGTATTGTCCCCTGGTGGGTAGTCAGAAGGGATAGGTAGATGGAAGGAAGGTATATACATGCATAGTTGCGCCAACAGCTAGCTCTTCCAGAATGGATATATTTGTGTTTCTGGCTGTCCATGGAATCATGAGAATTTGTCTCCAGCACCACATTTTGAGGGTGTCTATCCGCTTTCTTTAGCTGGCTCTAAGTGTCAAAGTTTTCACACTGTATATTTCCCCTTGGAATATATATTATTTGAAAAATTATAATAATTTCTAAACTATGATTTTTTAAATATTTTTTCAGGTCCGTATGGAGCTGACAAAGCTGCATTTTCAATCCTAGTCAAAATTGAAAAATTAAAAGTCAAGATACCTTATGAACGTCACTTTCTCTTACTCTGTTTATTAACATCGGTATTTCTACAAGTGCGCGCTGCTGCTGACTTGGTGTTTGACAAATACCCAAACGAATTCGAACGAATTCAAAAATTCACACGTCCTAGATTCTTAAAAATGATGGAAATTTTCAAAATTTTCAAACCGCCCGATTCTAGGAATAAGAGCGTTATGAATTCACCTAGAAGCACTGCATTAAATAATGCCAGACGCACCGGAAATCAAGTACTCAAACCAAACATAGACGAATCTATGGTGAAAAGCGATAATAATGTAAAAAATTGTGATACATTTGTTATTGCTTGTCAGAAAGATAATGATGATTTGTCCGTTAAAGATTCAGAATTTGAAAATGTAATTGATTCCGTTAAACTTAATTCCGATTCCAAATTTAAGAATGTGATAGATTTGGTTGAAGAACATTCTGATTACGAATTGAAAAAAGAATCATCCGCTGCCGGTTTGAATAGTGTGTTGCAAGAATTGGAAAAGTGTGATTTTAAGAAACTCGGTCTGAAAATCGAGGAAAATTTTGAAAAACTTTCTGGAAGTCACTTTGGGGTGAAACGTCACAGTTGCGATACCGATGAAACGGAAGCCAGGAAAAAAATGAAAACAATTGACGATGAAAGCATTGACAGGTCGAGAGACAGAGTATCAATGTCACCAGAGTCGGTTGAATTGAAAGACGATTTAAACACAACCGGCGGCACAGTTGTGTTGAATCTCGACGATTTGAAAGTTTATTTGAACGATTCTGAGTCTAGTTTGAATCTGAGTCAAGATTCAACTAAAGAATCGCAATTTGAAGATTGTGAGTCAATCAAATTGTCTGATTTATTGTGTGATTCAACGAAAGAATCATGCACCGAGAGTGATTCAAGTCAAGAATTACACATTGAGCTTGATACTAACTTTGAAATTAACATTAAGCATGATTCAACTAAAGAATCACACATTGAGCTTGATTCAACTAAAGAATCACACATTGACCTTGATTCCACTAAAGAATCCCCCATCAAACATGATTCAACTAAAGAATCACTCATCAAACATGGTTCAACTAAAGAATCACCCATTATACATGATTCTACTAAAGAATCTTACGTTGAGCGTGATTCAACAAAAGAGTCAGATATAGATTGCGATTCAACCAAAGAATCCGACCTAGAACGTCGCGATTCTACAGTTGAAAACAGCAGTTCAACCGATGAGAAGGTCATTGCCGAGGTTAAACAAATTTTGGACGGCGTGATAGAATCGCGTGGCGCTAAAGTAATTTCGAGCTTACAACAAAATGACGCTCGTCTATTTAACGAAGCTGAATTTGAAGATCAACAAATGTGCAACAACGATTTGCATAATAACGGCGGTACGGCGAACAACACGCGGTTCTCGCCACGGAAAAAGGCATGGGAGGGTAAACGGTGGAAGGGTAAAGGGCCTAGGAGCAGCTACATCAGGAATTACACGTGGAACGACCCGGATGCATTGTGCGGTATCATTTTCGTGGACGAACCTTTAATGGCGAAGATATTATGCGCTCTCATTCATGTAAGTAAATAATTATAAATATCTGTAAAATCTTTGGCGGAGAGCAAAACAAAGTCACCAGGACCTAGGGCATTACACAACGTATACAGGGTGCGCCATATTTAAGTCGGTATAATGAATATTGAATACGGTGACCGGTCTACTCAGTGGAAACTTTTTAAGTGTATGAATATTGAGTACAAACTTTTCATCGGATGTTAATTCCTCACATGATAATTCATCATGTCTCGGACCGTCGAAAACTGATAATTGGGGTTTTTAATCTTAGGTCAGGTTAGGTTAGGTTTTTAGAGGCAAGTGCGGATCTCCTATGAATGAAATCCTATGAAAATGGGCCTCTGGTTGAAAGAGGAAATATCGGTGGGTCGTGATATCTCGGCGTGCTGCAGGTCGGAATAATAAACGCTGGAGGATGATGATGAAGATGATGAATTTACAATATTTACAGTTGCACTAATTTACAATCGTAGTAATATTATTCCGACACGCGAATCGCAGATTGCGAAGTTGTGTTACTAGGCCGCTGGCCTGTCGCCGTGTGAGCACTGCGTTGGCTGAGACTGATTAAGAACGACTGACTGACTCGGCTTGCTCGAGTCCTTATATAGCCGAGCCTAGCCGGCACGTGAACGGCAGGTGAAATGCACCCATGCTGGAACATTCCCGAAATTTCGGCGCAGCGCTATGTGTTGTGTATTGCAGATTCCACACCTTTCGAGCATGTGGCGAATAAGGTAGGTGCAGCGGCGCCGGGCAGTGCGACGTAGATACCTATAGGTAGGTCCTGCTATGCAAGTTGGTAGCGAATGCAGTGCGAAGATAGTTCGCTACAGGTTAATGTGAGTTAAGATGTGATGAATTATCATGTGAGGAAGTATCGTGTCTGAATAAATTTACTATGGGAATTCAGATGCTGAGATCTCCTAGTCCGATTAGACATGGAACCATTGAAACATAACTTTAACCGCTTGGACACATAAGCTTGTTTTAATTTAACGTAGGTAGATATAGGAATGACGTATTTCCCGTACCTGAGTTATTAAAAAAAAAACAACCGATTTCTGTATATGAGGTATTTTCATTTAATTTGGCCCTTTACAATTTATTTGAACTAGTTTTTAAATACAACATCAATCAATTAGCCGCCTTTATTGGCCAAAGCAAAATGTGCCCTTTTTGCTGTATTTTCCACCACTCTTTCGAGCATCTCGGACAATTTAGCAATAATTTCGGCACGGATGAATACCTTAAGCTCGTCAATGGTTCGAGGCTAGCTGGCGTACACTTTTTTTTTCAAATAACTACACAAAAATAAGTCTGGAGGGGTCAAATCTGGTGATCTTTGGCCTCTGAGCTTGTTGGCCACGATATTTTCGATGATATGCACGTTGAGTTAACACAACTGAACAGCTATTTTCAATGTACAACGTCACTATTTCGGCGCATTGTTTCGGTGTGAAGCAATTCATGGTTAAAATTGTACTGATTTGATATTTAACAAACATGTTTACTCAAGCCAATTGGTTGATAAATGTCAAAGTTATTCAATGTTTACATACCGAAATTAAAGATGGCGCACCTGTGTACATCATTAAATTAAACAGGTATTCTCTTTCAGGAATATTGTCGATCCTGTCCGGATTTGCAATACGTCTGTCCGCAATACACAGTGGACAAGATGGTGGATCCTATCACTGACCCCAGAGAAGCTGAAACTGAACACAAGAGACAGGAAGAAGTCTTAAAAAGGTTTGTTTTTTTCCCCTTTTTAACCTTTTCAAAGCCAGCATAGGAAAAGTATTTTTTTTCATTACGACGTAAGTAATTTGACATTTCTTGCAAATCCAATATTTATAACATTTCTTTTGTGATATATTACAAAAATTACATGAAAATAATGTAGATAAAACAATCTTTCTGATAATACCTGAAATCTATTCTCTCCACAATGAATTTACATAAAAAACAATGAAAGAACATAGAGTTTCTAAACCAACTCCGTCCATATTTTGACGTGGTCTACCATTTGGCCATCTTTCATGCCCGCCGCATCGTAGACAATTTATTAAAATTATTCCAAGAGGCTAGACGCTATGCAGTATTTCGTTACGTCAAGAACGAGAATGGCCCAAGCGATTCTGACCTTGTTTTTGATACAATTTCTTTATACATAAGGGACAAAATGGCTTAAAAAATCTGGACCCGCCGGGGGGGGACTGTGGCCTGCGACGGGTTAAAAGAAAGGATTCGACGTGAAGTGACCGCAATACCGCTAGAAATGCTGTACAAAGTTATGGACGCTTTGCAATGAGGCTGCAAGAATGTGCGACCAAAGGGAGGAAAAAGTGAACTTTCACAAAATTTCCATTTGTATAGATTATGTATATTATAACTAACTAACTAACCATCACGCCGTTTCCCCGCAGGGGTAGGCAGAGAGGACGGACCGCCAAACACCTCGGTCTTGGCACACACTCTTTGCCTCATCCACATTCATACATCGTCTCATACATACTCTTCTATTTTTCTGACTCTTGACATGGCCCGACTCAAGTATCTGATTCACTTGATCGTGCCATGTCTTTCTCGGACGTCCCCTACTTCTTATACCATTCACACTTGCATCATATATTCTCCTTACGCTCCTTTCTTTGTTCATTCGCTCTACATGCCCATATTATAATCTATAAATTTTACAAAAGATGATTTATTTAATGTTTTCTTTGAATTGAAATCGTCACGTTTCATTGGCACACCTATAACTTGCCAAACTTAATAATAACATTATTAAATTTGATTTTCTTTAAATTTTTTTAATTATGTAATGGGGTTCTACAAATTAAACACACTAACAATATATAATTATTGCATATCTTCATTTTGTTCTAGATTTCGTACTCACGAATGTAACCTCTTGATTGGAACTTCGGTCCTGGAGGACGGGATGGACCTTCCCAAATGCAATCTCGTTATACGTTGGGATGCGCCCAAGGGGTAAGTTGTAACCACTTTCATTTCCCCCTATAGCTTTCCTTCTGTATTCACTAAACCCTTCATGGCATTAAGATTGGAAGGTATTTTAGTTGTTTGAGTGGGTGAAAGCCGTGGTTTCCTCTCCAGGCATCGGACAGCATTCCCACAGATGATGAAAATTTTTGTGCCTCCTATGTGGAGTCAATATAAAAAAAAAAAATTGTGGACTTAAATCAGATCCTTGAGGTACACCACCGGAATTTATGAATTGACATAGGTGGTTGGTACAATTCTCGGCTAACTAAGTTCTCCATTAATATGTAACATTTTCTCACACATGTAAGTAGCGAGTTCCTACGTATCTAGCAACAGACCCATCCACGACACATTTCTATTGGCTTATCTGTTCTGTATATGATTCAATGAATATTTATTGCCGATTTTAACCAAAAATGTGTAATTTTTTGTTTGCAGATATCGATCGTATGCGGCATGCAGATCAAGAGCTCGTGCGCCTAAGTCTCTTTACGCCCTGATGGCTCCGCACAACCCTAGTCGACTAGTTACGGCACTCGCTAATTATGCACAAATTGAAAAGGTGCGTACTTGTAATGTATCGGAATATTGTTAATATAGGATTCCATTATCTATGTCTATTGTCTTTGCCACGCTCTGGTCCCGAATTTGACCGAACGCCTAGAAGCAAGTCATTCCGTTTTCCAGAGCTCTCCAGATAGAATCTAGGTAGCGAGCCCGAAGGACGTATGTCCTCTTAACTTGTTGAAAGCCAGAAACTTAAAATATTTGACAGTTCTCACCTTTCTTACGAATTCAATTTTTATAACATTTCTTTTGTGATATATTACAAAAATTACATCAAAATAATGTAGATAAAACGAACTTCCTAATAATCACTCAAATCTATGCTTTCCACAATGGATTTATATCAAAATTAATGAATAAATATAGACTTCGAATATGACAGTGTTCATATTATCAAGCGGCAGCCATTTTGTCCGCCATCTTTGGTGCCCGGCGTGTCATTAGCAATTAATATGAATTATTTGGAGTGGCTAAATGCTATCCAGTAATTCGTAATGTCAAGAACGAGAATGGCCCAAGCGATTCTGACCTTGTTCTTCACACAAATTCTTTATACATCAGGGGCAAAATCGCTTTAAAAATCCGGATCGCCGGGGGAACTGCGGCCTACAAGAGGTTAAATGTGGAATATAACGTCGTTCAAATGTCCGTCGCGGCTTTGCTTGGTGACACGAATCAAGGTCCAATTTTCAATGACTTTGTCGCATAAATCTGGCTGAATGTTGCTGGATGGTGTTTGTTATGTTGACTTAGAGGGCTTCAATTGTTTGCAAATAAAAAGCAAATATGGTAATTTCCTTGTCATTTCAAAAGCAAACATAGCAATATGGTCGAGATGGAGATTGCTGCCTTTGCTTTTACACACCTCATATGCAGTTTGTCAAAGTCTTAGTTTGGCCACTGTACTAAGTTATTTGAATATGACCTCTTCCAGATGCTGGTGAGGAAATGCAGTTGGAGGGAACCGGGGCCGGCTGAGGAGGCCCACGCCAGCAAGTTCAGCCCGCTGGTGGAGCCCTACCGGCCGGGAGCTCAGGCTGTATCACTGGCCCAAGCGGTGCAACTGCTCAATAGGTACCAAACCTCTTTTTTTACATTCGTGTTCATCTCTTGTACTTTAATGTTTTCATTAATTTCGATTGGTCCACGTTCAGCGTAATGCCATAATGCGGATCGTCAACGGAAATCTAAAATCTATTCCTCACCTTTGTCTCCCTGTACTTTTGTACTTTTGACAGTGTTTTGGGTCAGTACTGTACTATTTTCTTCACATTTATTTTTACGGTTTCGTCCTCCCCGACAACCCCTAAATCTTATTTTCTTTGCAGTATTGTAATTTAAGTTGTAAAAGTCAATTTTGGCGGCCACCAAAGGTTTTAATGCTACACGAGTATTTTTAAAAACTAATAGTTCTGCCCTGTCGTACACAATCACCATGTTTATGGCATAGACGATGGATAGTCACACATTTATATTACTAGGTACCTAGATATGAATTACCAGTAACACAAAAAAAAAAACAAAACATGGCCAGCCCTAACACTTTATTTACCCTGTTAGCGGGGTGATGAGTTGAGAGCGCCGAAAGGACGGAACATGTGGTCGATGGTCAATGTCACAAAATATTCAGTCTGTATTAACACTGTAAGATTAATTTTGAAATCACAACGAACATTATTCTAAAATATCGGATTACGTCCACACTGCAAACTTAAAAATTATTTTGAGTTTATACACTTCATCAACAATCATTGTTTTGCAAAATGTCATTCTCAAATTTTGACGTTTTCTATTAAACAATAATTATTATTTTCAATTTATTGAAGCAAGCTAGCTTTATAAATTATAGCCTATAATGTTATTCTGATATATGAGCTATATTATTTTAAAGTTTCATTAAAATCCGTTCAGTAAATTTTGCTTGAAAGAGAAACAAACATACATATCCATACAAACTTTCGCATTTATAATTTTAGTAAGATAAATAAATAGCTAGGTACTTCTCCACCTTCCTCTTCCACATCTACTTCCCCTCCTTACGTATCTTCAGCCTCACAACGTAACCCAATTGGGAATGCCATAGTCTCGTATCCTCAATTCAATATCATTGTTTGAATCTGTGTTGTTATCTATACATGATACATTGTTTGTTTACTCTGCAGATACTGCGCCAAGTTACCTTCGGACTCCTTCACCCGGCTGGTGCCGCTGTGGGACACGGAGGCAGTGATGTATCGGGGGACGTTGCTGTATGTTTGCAGCATCCGTCTTCCCATCAACTGTCCACTCAAATGTCAGATTGTGGTGAGTCATGTCATATTCTTCTTCAAGATTCTCATCAACGTAAGTGTGGTGTATAAATTATCATAAGCAATAATTATTAGCCTGAAACACTCATCCATATTGAAAAAAATCTTCCGAGAAAAGATACATGTCGCCGACGGGACTCGAACCCGCACCCCTTTGATTGCCGGTCAAGAACTCTACCATTAAGCTACGGCGGCTTATCTCATACCCGCCAAATGATTCAATATATATCTAGTGTTTCATTCAACAATTACCGCTTATTATATTTTTTCACCTGCAAACAACCAACTTTATTTTTATATGGGAAAGGCATGTAAATGCTAACTCTCCCACTAGATGGCGTCGAGACATATTATGCCTACATTTTTTTTGGTGAAATAATTTAAGTCGTCAAAAATTGATTATTTTTAATTGATAAACTAATGTTTAAGAAAGCATAGCACAAAGAGTAACTATTATTATAAGCAATAATTATTAGCCTGAAACACTCATCCGTATTGAAAAAAATCTTCCGAGAAAAGATACATGTCGCCGACGGGACTCGAATCCGCACCCCTTTGATATATTTGTATAGGTTAGTTATGTAGTGTCAGCATCCTTTAATAGATGTCGTTAGTATAGTTAGTTATAAGAAGTTTTGTGGGATCTCAACAGATGTCAGTTAAGTATTATTTTAGAAAAGTATCATTTAGCGTCGTTCGTGTCTAATTTACGAATCGTTTCGATGATAGCTGAAAGCATTGTCACATCACTGTGTAAAGTGTTGCACATCACTAGTGATGAACTACGTGTGAGTTGATTGTCTCTCTGTGAATAATACCGTGTGTCAATTCGTAAATGAAGTCTGAATTATAAAATATTATAAGAGTGTTTTTATAAGTCATCCTCAATAAATACTCAACGAAACAAACGTCTGGCCGCAGAATAACTTAGAGCCAACATAAGAGTGTCATCAACGTAAGAGTGTCATCAACATAAGAGTGTCATCAACATAAGAGTGTCATCAACATTAGAGTCATCAACACGAGGGTCTCACCAACGTAAGAGTTTCATCATCCTAAGAGTCATCAACATGAGAGTGTGATCAATATTAGAGTGTTATCAACATAAGAGTGTCATCAACATAAGAGTGTCATCAACATAAGAGTGTCATCAACATAAGAGTGTCATCAACATAAGAGTGTCATCAACATAAGAGTGTCATCAACATAAGAGTGTCATCAACATAAGAGTGTCATCAACATAAGAGTGTCATCAACATAAGAGTGTCATCAACATAGGAGTGTTATCAAAATTAGAGTGTCATCAACATGAGAATCATCAACATAAGAGTGTCATCCACATAAGGGTATCATCAACATAAGAATGTCATCAACATAAGAATGTCATCAACATGAGAGTCGTCGACATAAGAATGTCATCAACATGAGAGTGTCACCAACATGAGAGTCATCAACATAAGAGTGTAATTAACATAAGAGTGTCATTAACATGAGAGTCATCAACATGAGGGTCTCACCAACGTAAGAGTCTCATCATCATAAGAGTCATCAACATTAGAGTCTCATCAACATAATAGTGTCTGTATCAACATAATAATGTCATCAACACGAGAGTCATCAACATAAGAGTGTCATCAACATGAGATTCATCAACATAAGAATGTCATCAACATGAGAGTCATCAACATAAGAGTGTCATCAACATAAGAGTGTCATCTAGATGAGGGTCTCACCAACGATAGAGTCTCATCAACATAGGAGTGTCATCAACATAAGTGTCATCAACATGAGAATCATCAACATAAGAATGTCATCAACATGAGAGTGTCACCAACATGAGAGTCATCAACATAAGAGTGTCATTAACATAAGAGTGTCATTAACATGAGAGTCATCAACATGAGGGTCTCACCAACGTAAGAGTTTCATCATCATAAGAATCATCAACATTAGAGTCTCATCAACATAATAGTGTCTGTATCAACATAATAATGTCATCAACACGAGAGTCATCAACATAAGAGTGTCATCAACACGAGATTCATCCACATTAGAATGTCATCAACATGAGAGTCATCAACTTAAGAGTGTCATCAACATAAGAGTGTCATCTAGATGAGGGTCTCACCAACGATAGAGTCTCATCAACATAGGAGTGTCATCAACATAAGTGTCATCAACATGAGAATCATCAACATAAGAATGTCATCAACATGAGAGTCGTCGACATAAGAATGTCATCAACATGAGATAGTCATCAACATAAAAGTGTCATCAACATAAGAATATCATTAACATAAGAGTGTCATTAACATGAGAGTCATCAACATGAGGGTCTCACCAACGTAAGAGTCTCATCATCATAAGAGTCATCAACATTAGAGTCTCATCAATATGAGAGTCTCACAAACAAAATATTCTTTTCAACATAAGAGTATCATCAACATAAGTTATGATATTAATACTATTCAACACGTTTATACTTTATTGTTTTCTGCATTCTCTGTAGAAAAACTGTAAAAAAATACTTTGTATGTTTCAAACCCCACCGCTCTTTTCTGTATTCCAGGGCCACCCGATGCCTACCAGAGTGTTGGCACGACGTATAGCTGCGTTGCAAGTCTGCCGTGCGCTGCATTTGACTGGAGAATTGGACGATAATCTGATGCCCATAGGTGAGATTATTCAACTTTCTACAAACCCTCTCGATTTTACACACATTTCTCCACTTCAGATCAGGAACTAAATTTAATAGTTTTTGGTTGATTTGTAACGTGCCGTTTTTGTGAAAAATCACTCAGACAACTAAAATTTATAATTAAAACTAGTGACTTACGTCTAAGACTAAAGGTCCATTCGGACTAGGCTAGTAGTTTAGTCGAATAGCAAGTAATTTAGTAACTAAATGTGTCCGAACACCATCAATTTAGTAGAGTAGTTTAATCAGTGGTTTAGTAGAGTCTATCCATTTGTTCTATTTTTTTTTTTTAGGCGATATGCGCCCCCACTATGTATCACTGCTCACTAGCTCAATTACTAAACAAGTCCGAACCTGTTGTTTTAGTAGAGTTCATTAGTAGCTGTAGAAATTTAGTCTCGTTGGAGCGAAGATGCTATGCTAAAATTCTTTAATTTTTTTCTGCCATTAATTCGTAGTTTCTTCACTTTCATCTCACTAATTTCTTCTTCCACTTCTTCTAAAATATCCATTACAATCAGCTTAATTAGCCTATTTACTTTGTTGCATTGCAGCCCGTTCATCTTGCAATGCCTTACTCACTGATGTACTGTACTCGACTTTAATGTGAACGTTTTTTAGTCAGTCAAGTGGCGAGCTACTTACCTTTCTACTAAACTACTAGTCTAGTCCGAACAAGCCTTTATAGCTAGTGACTTACGACTAAGACTTATAACTACTTATAACTAGTGAATTATAACAAGTGACTTAATGCCATTCATATTTACAAACTGTGGCTTAAAGTAAGAGACTTGCAACTAACACATTATACTACTAACTAACTAACTAACCATCACGCCGTTTCCCTGCAGGGGTAGGCAGAGAGGACGGACCGCCAAGCACCTCTGTCTTGGCACACACTCCTTGCTTCATTCACATTCATACATCTTCTCATACATGCTCTTCTATTATTCCAACTCCTGACATGGCCCGACTCTTGTATCTGGTTCACTTGATCGTGCCATGTCTTCCTCGGGCGTCCACAACTTCTTCTTCCATTCACTTTTATGACATGTATCCTCCTTACACTCCTTTTTCATTCATTCGCTCTTCATTATTCATTCACCCGAAACAAAGTGTATAACTGTTTTACATGAAAAATAAATGAATAAATAAATAATAAATAAATTAAAAAATACACGTTCACTACATAAATATCTGTGTATAAAACAGATAGCAATTCAGGACTGCAGTGAAACCCTCTTAAGAAGTTCTCGCTTAAGATGTTTTCCTGTTTAAGAAGTTTGGATTTTTAGGTCCATTAACCTCTTGTAGGCCGCAGTCCCCCTGGCGGGTCCGGATTTTTGAAGCGATTTTGCCCCTTATGTATAAAGAAATTGTATGAAGAACAAGGTCAGAATCGCTTGGGCCATTTTCGTTCTTGACATAACGAGTTACTGGATAGCATTTAGCCATTCCGAATAATTCATATTAATTGCCAATGACGCGCCGGGCACCAAAGATGGCGGACAAAATGGCTGCCGCTTGATAATATGAACGCTGTCACATTCAAAGTCTATATTTATTCATTGTTTTTTATATAAATCCATTGTGGAAAGCATAGATTTGAGTGATTATTAGGAAGTTCGTTTTATCTACATTATTTTGATGTAATTTTTGTATTATATCACAAAAGAAATGTTATAAAAATTGAATTCGTAAGAAAGGTGAGAACTGTCAAATATTTTACGTCGTATTGAAAAAATATATTTTTTGTATGCTGGCTTTCAACAAGTTTAAGACCAAATGGCCCAATTTTTCCCAATTATAAGGTTTTCCCGCCTAAGAAGTTTTTTTTTTCCGGTCCCTCGGAAAACTTCTTAAAAGTGTTTCACTGTATCTATTTTATTATTTGGAAGATTATGCAGAAACTTAATGCTTGTTTATATAGTTTTCTTTTTTGAAATATATTGTTCCTGTCTTTAGGTAAGGAGAACTTTAAGGCGCTAGATCCTGATTGGTTGAGCCTGCCTCCGAGTTCTGATCTCACCGGCACCCTCGACAGTCCCAGTGAACCCCGTCCCGGCACGACTAAGCGGAAGCAGTACTACTATAAGAAGGTAGGATCATTTATTAATATTTTTGTTCAAAATTGTAAATGGTAGTATAGACAGACAGTCCCGATTTAACTAACCTCATTGAATTTCATATACCTACGAAAGCTACTCGTTCTAAAGTCCTGTTTAAATGCAACAACACCAGGACTGAGTATTCCATAAACTCACTTGTACCTAGGTTGCATGCAGTTAGTAATAGATACACTGATGTAGCGGATATATTTAACTGCACGGAAAGTAGATGGGCTATGCTCTCTTATATTTTCGATCAATATTAATTCAATCTAAGTTTACCTTTTTTATACTATAGAATATGGATATATTTGTTATAATTTGATATATTCTCTTGCTCATATCTCTGATGTCACTTCACAATCAAATGCCACAGTTAATTTGTTATTCTTTATTTAAAATGATTGCTAATATTTTCTTATGGTTCTAATTGTGTCATGTAACTACTGTTTATGGTATACTTTACCGTAGAAATTAAATAAATAAATAATTCTCTTAGCTGGCCGATACTGACAGTATGTTCTATCTCTGGAGATGTAGTTCAAAGTTCGAATGGATTGCAATCTTTGGAACACAGGAGTCAGGTGGAGATGTTGTGCTTGTTCTTCCGGTATATTAACGGAAGATACTACAAGAAACTAGTGTCATTGATTCCCAGAGCACCGGTGCAGTCGGGAATCACGCAAAACTCGCACCCAACATGTGTCCACAGTAGACATTTGTCACATGAGAACAGGTTCAGCTCGGTTGTGAAGCGATTTGCCGACTTTTGTAATTCCTCCCTCCTACAACCAAGGTTTCTTCAAGTCCTATGTTCATTATTACCTAGTTCCTATCCTAAAAAAGAACCAATACACAACATCCCAAAAGATTTTTTTTTTTTCTCAAGATCTCCTTTGTGGAGTTTAATGAAAAAAAAAAATTACGCTACCAACACTTAACGTAAAAAAAAAATTGCAAAATTTAAAAAATAAACAAAAGAATTATATTTTTATATGAATGCTGCACAGGAATCACAACTGCTCTCAACCGTCTGGAGCCAGTGAGACTATGGCATTCCCAAATGGGATATAAATATAAATGAGATAGAACGACAATAACATTAAAAAAAGTCCTAATTGAGTTCCAATTTAACTTCAAATTATAATATTTTAATGAATGAAGATAATATTAGTGAAATTCAATCGTAAATCCGAAACAGAAAAATCAGAAAAAGATACGGATACATCTGGGACTCGAACCCAGGACCTCTGGCAATCCGGGCCACTTACCACTCATTTGTCGGGGCCAGCTGACATCACTATTTGTACGCTACAACTCAGTTGTCGGCTGGCTGCCGACAAGATAAACGAGCGCGTGCGGTGTATTTTCGCGCGCAATACTTGACACGTGACGTTGTTTCTTGTGATTATTCGATAAAAAACATTTAACTTCACGTTTTAATAAGATTTTGACTGTTTTCCGTTTTTATTTTACTATAACCTTTGCAAATTCACATAACCTAAAATGGCGGAAACTTTGCGTGAAATGGCATCTGAATACCAAGTGTTTTCGGAAGATGAATCTTATGAAAGTGACAGTGAGTACGAGCCTGTTGCTTGTGATTTTGAAGATCCTGATGATGATAGTGTTAACAATACAGAAAATAACAATGAAAATGATTCCAGGGGAAAGACGCGAAACAGTGTGGTTTTGTGAGACCTGTTCCAGAAAACCTGGTCTCCATCCTGGAGAATATTTTAAAAAGTACCATACTATGCAAAAATATAACTAGGTCCATAATGTTTTCTGTATACTGTTTTTTATTTGAAGAATCAATCATTACGAATGAATTTTTAACGATTTTTTTTTGTAACTGCCTATCAATAAATTAATATTTTGCCATTATTTAAATATAATTAGAGTGGCTGATAAAAATAATCAAAAATAATGGAGTGGTAAGGGTTAAGATTTTTTTAACAATTTTATCATGTTTCAGGTGGCGCACTCGTTATCGGACTGCCGGCCTCGCTTGGGCGTGCCGTGTCTGGCGTACGAGGTGCGCGCCGTGCTGGCCGTGCCGCTTCCCGAGCGCCACAACACTCGCGGACGCAAACTGCATCCGCCGCAAGCGTACAAGGAGGGGTTCGCCATACTGACCAGTCGCCCTATTCATCAGGTGACTTTTATTTACCTAACTCCTCAGGCTAATTTGTTCGCTTTTGGGAACAGCTCATATAGGTCTCATAGAAATCGTTACACTTTAATTACATGTTTACCTTAATGGTGAGAAATATGCTATAACCACTGGAGCGATTTTTGGCTTATATATGCGCCATTTTAAATGTCCACGATTGCTTTTCGGATAAAAAAAGCCAATTATCTCTTCATTCGGCAATTTTTTTTATTTTTTAAATATTTTTAGCTCTTACTTTTGTTATTATGGTCTTAGAACGAAGCTATTAAAATGCTTAATCTATTATAACCGTAGACGTTGCAAATCCAAACATCGTAGATTATTTTAGAACGATGTTAAAAATATTTTTTTTTAAATATTTTTTTGCGCAGATTTTCTGATCGGCTGTTTACTGTTAAAATTGAGTCCTTTCTCCTAAGGTAATGTACCTTTAATTATCAAGTATACCACAGACAACATACAGAAATTGAAAATATTACATGTTGACTCGAATAAGTACCGCTGACGGCAGTTTCAAAGTATCAAACACGCAGGATCCGCGCGGTTATAAACTTTACGATATATAAAATTTACGAAAAATTTAAAAAAATTATCATCTGTAAATCTCGAGCAATTGAGGCAAATTTATGTATGTATTTAGCGTGGTCGCTCCAGTGGTCAACCTGTTGTCTGTGGATCGAACGCCGGCATTCGGAAGAATTTTTTTATTTTAGATTTTAACTCTTATATATAAAAAACAGAATTTTTTTATTTGAGATTTTAACTCTTATATATAAAGAAACATTAACTCTTATATATAAAAAAACATTTTAACTCTTATATATAAGGGCAAGGTCAGAATCACTTACGCCACTATCATTCCAGACGTTGCTTTTAATTTCAGTAATGTAGCTTCTCGGAATGCTTTGAAATTAATTTTCTAAGGAGAACAGTTATCATGTGGCCAAAGTCATCCCACATTCAAGAGGTTAAATGGTATTAAAAAAAGGTTTTTTTTTTTAAATGGTATGGTAAATAAAGAGATAAAACAACGCTTTATATTCAAATCTAAAAGTTAACCACAAAATAACTAAAATGTAGACCCCTATGAAACCAAAGTTTCCAAATGCAATTTGAGAAAAATTTGTGACACTTTGTGAATTTTTTATTAATTATTTTTTTACGTGAAACGAAAAAAGTGAAGTGACAGTAATGTTTCCAATTCAATTTTTTAGTTTTTTTTTTTTATTAGAAAAATGTAAGGTGAGACATTTTTAAAACTTTTTTTATGTTTACATTCAAAATTTTAATATGTATTTAAAACTCACCTGTATGTTTTTTTCTAATAATAAGATTTTAAATCATTTTTGATCACCTTTCAAAAAACACTTAAGTTTTCGGATACGTTCAAAATTATTCCGTTTATTTGGATTTTATTGCAAAGTGAAAATTTTCTGATCTACTGACAAAATATGCCAGAGTGGTTAAAATACTGATTATTTTCAGATTCCCACGTTTCCCATGTTCACCCGCTCGGGCGAAGTGCGCGTGAATCTGGAGCGCATGGCAGTGCGGGTGCTGTTAAACAGACGCAGGGAGCGCCTGGTGCACCGCTTCATGCGCTACACATTCTCCGAGGTTCTGCGTGTCCACAATCATCTGATGGTCTTTGACTCAGCGGGCAAACAGAAGAGGAACTCTTACTATGTGGTTCCCACTACAAAAGGTATTGCATAAATATGGGTATTATATAAATACTAGCAGTTAAAAACCCGCTCCGCGGGTTTTTGCTGCTAGGCCCTGCGGGCGGCTTTTATACGGGCTTCGCCCAATTTCGCCAAGTGTTGGTGACCATCTATAAGGCTCCGCCCTTATGCAAAAATAACAACTGTGAATATAAAACTACAAAACACTTACATTTAATATGTGGATATATAACAGTAGACATTCTGTATTATAAGACCGCGGACAGTGAGTAGAATTTCGGAAAAGAATCAACTCAGCATACCTAAATCTCGTTCATCCACGTCAATGACAAAAAAAGAAAATTGATAATAATAAAAATATTTATTCATCAATAGATTTATTACAACATTACACATTTTGTTGTTAATCATTGATTCTATTAGCGTAAAGGTCACTGTTCAGCTACAATTCAGGATTTCTCCTGGAATGCAGTTGGTTTTCAGCAGTGCCTCCAGTATAAAACAGAAAATAAAATAAAATAAATTAATCAAAATAAAATAAATTAATCAAAATAAAATAAATACAATTAAATTAAATTACATAAAAATAATTAAATCAAATCTCTAATTCAATACACACAATACAATATATAAAAAACCATAAATTAATAATGTAAATCGGCATTCAAATTAAAGGCAATAATCTTAATATTAAAACTCAAAAAAATAATAAAATCAATTCGAATAAAATATTCTCAATTAAAACTCAAAATAAAATCGACAAAGTATAAAATATAGTCAAAATAAATAATGTAGTAATCAAATCAAATCAAAAACAAAAACACGAATAATAAATTGTATCTTCTTAGTAATGAATGAAAGAGACAAATGTTTCTTCCCAATACCGTTTATTGGATAATCAACACCCTTGCCATAGGTAACTCTAAGTGGTTCGCTACGTTTAGTGACTTAGCAGGGGTGCCCAGGGTAATAGGGTAAAGTTTGTCTATATTTTGGCGGCACATGCGTTTGCCCTCTACTGCGTGGCGGTTCGGATTGGTAGAGACTGGTTGATGGAGACATTTTACCTCTTCAACAGGACTCTCTCGACCCATCGCCTTGTAGCGCAGTGGGAGAGATGCATTCATACGTCCGTCACTCCTGGACACATCGACCCCCAGATTCCTACTCACCCTTCATATTTTTTCCTTCCCAGAACTTCCTCTCCTTATTTTCTCTAAAAAGAACATCCACACAGCATCCCCAACGATAACATAGGCCCCGAGGGGAAATTGTTTTCCTCAGGGTCTCCTGTGTGGAGCTAATGTTAAAAAAATACCTCTGAAATGATTTCTTTTTATCGAAATAAATTTGTAAAATTTATATAAACGTTCACGGAAATTAAAATATATATACATATATATATAATAATAATAATAACATAATAATTTTACATCAAATCTAGCTAAACTTACTCTTACCAAAATATTATCAAAGTAAATGCATTTTTTTAAATATATAAAAAATCTACATAGAACTTCCTCTCCTTATTTTCTCTAAAAAGAACATCCACACAGCATCTCCAACGATAACATAGGCCCCGAGGGAAAATTGTTTTCCTCAGGGTCTCCTGTGTGGAGCTAATGTTAAAAAAAATACCTCTGAAATGATTTCTTTTTATCGAAATAAATTTGTAAAATTTAACGTTCACGGAAATTAAAATATATATATATATACTAATAATAACATAATAATTTTACATGAAATCTAGCTAAACTTACTCTTACCAAAATATTATCAAAGTAAATGCATTTTTTTAAATATATAAAAAATCTACATAGAACTTCCTCTCCTTATTTTCTCTAAAAAGAACATCCACACAGCATCCCCAACGATAACATAGGCCCCGAGGGAAAATTGTTTTCCTCAAGGTCTCCTGTGTGGAGCTAATGTTAAAAAAAATACCTCTGAAATGATTTCTTTTTATCGAAATAAATTTGAAAAATTTATATAAACGTTCACGGAAATTAAAATATATATATATATAATAATAATAACATAATAATTTTACATGAAATCTAGCTAAACTTACTCTTACCAAAATATTATCAAAGTAATGCATTTTTTTAAATATATAAAAAATCTACATTTAGCGGATTGTCGGAGATGGTCGATCATATTTATGTGGTCTATATTCCGGTCACGGTTACTTCGATTTATTATAAAAGTTAAATACATTGTAGGAATTTAGGTTGAATAATAGAAATTAGGTATAATAAGTTGAATACATTGTAGGTATTTAGGAGAATAGATTTGCTTTTATAGTTTTTTGGATTTTACCAAAAAACTATAAAAGCAAATCTATTCTCCTACAATGTATTCAACTTTTATAATAAATCGAAGTAACCGTGACAGGAATATAGACCACATAAATATGATCGACCATCTCCGACAATCCGCTGACAGCGACTGCTCACTGCAGGACTCCAGCATAAATGAACCAACACTACTGCAGCGCCCACACGCGGCGTTACGCGGAACCAAGCATGCTAGCGAGTGGCCACAAATCACAAAAGCAGCTTAGTCCCAAACACTCACGCACAGCGATGGAAGAGAGGGTTCAGATATGCCGCGGCGTCAGAAATGTAATTAGAGTGGGGTTCTTAAATTCAACCGAATAGGCGTTATGATAAATCACAGCAGTAGTTTATCCCAAACTTTTGCGTACAGAGATGGAATAGAGGGTTTTGGTAACCCGCGACGTCAGAGATGTCATCGAAGTGGGATACTCAAATTTTGCCTACGGGCTTTAGGACAATAATACCATCAGATAAGACATATACACAGACTTCAGTGCATTATATAAGACATAGACACAGACTTCAGTGCATAATATAAGACATAGGCATAGACTTCAGTGCATAATATAAGACATAGACACAGACTTCAGTGCATAATATAAGACATAGACACAGACTTCAGTGCATAATATAAGACATAGACACAGACTTCAGTGCATAATATAAGACATAGACACAGACTTCAGTGCATAATATAAGACATAGACACAGGCTTCAGTGCATAATATAAGACATAGACACAGGCTTCAGTGCATAATATAAGACATAGACACAGACTTCAGTGCATAAAATGCTTTAGTTTATAAAACACTTCAGTGTATTAACCCGTCGCAGGCCGCAGTCTCCCCGGCGGGTCCGGATTTTTGAAGTGATTTTGCCCCTTATGTATAAAGAAATTGTATGAAGAACGAGGTCAGAATCGCTTGGGCCATTCTCGTTCTTGACGTAACAAAATACTGCATAGCGTCTAGCCTCTCTGAATAATTCAAATTAATTCTCGATGACGCGGCTGGCATCAAAGATGGCCGACAAAATGGCCAACGCGTGTCGTTGTCGTAGTCTATATTTTTTCATTGTTTTTTATATAAATCCATTGTGAAAAGCATAGATTTGAGTGATTATTAGGAAGTTAGTTTTATCTACATTATTTTGATGTAATTTTTGTAATATATCACAAAAGAAATGTTATAAAAATTGAGTTCGTAAGAAAGGTGAGAAATGTAAAAAATTTTACGCCGTATAGAAAAAAAATATTTTTCCTATGCTGGCTTTCAAAAAGTTAAACAATTCATTGCATAAAACACTACATTGGATAAAACACTTCAGTATATGCTATTTATTATTTAAAATTAATAAATGGTAAAAAAAACGTGACTTCAACCCGCGACCTCCGGTTTCGTAGCCGAGGATCGTAACCACTCAACCATAGAGGGTGACATAAGTACATACTCTTCTGTTGTACCGACTTTTGACAATAACGTTGACTAGTATTTGATTCACTTGATTATGACGTATTGTCTTTCTGTCTCTTTTTCCTTTTACTTGCATATCGTCCAATTCTTCTGATATTCTTTATTCTGTCCATCCACATCCATTTTTGTGTTTATAGCTTCTTTTTTAATTTTTGTAATTTTTAATTGTATTTTATTCTTAATGTTTTTCAGTTACGAACACAGATGGCAGCACCTCTGTTGTGATCGATTGGAAATTTTTAGAACTAATCTACAGCCAGACAGAAAGTGTGGCCAAGGAAACCATCAGCCAGGCTCTGAGAGAGCCGGATTTTGGAAATATTCTGGACTGTGATAATGCCAATGAAGACACCATCGAAATAACAATTGAAACCATTGAAATAGAGCCTAAAGAGAACCCTGCACAAGAATTATGCATAGAAAACAGTTCTGCTTGTGAAATTATGGATAAATCAGTTGAAGCCGCTTTGGATACTGTTAAAGATAATGAAGTAATTGATACAACCGTTAAGGCAGGTGATGAAATTAAACAGGTCAATAAAGATGACGAAAAAATAGGTAAATCTATTAAAACAGCTGGTGAAACTGAAGATAAAACAGTTAAAGGCCCCGTTAAAGAAGACACAAACGATAAAACAGTTAAAAACAATGCTGAAGATGATGAGACAGTTAAAAACACTTTAAAAGATGATAAATGCGTTAAAGCTACAGCTAAAGATGATAAAAAGTTTGATGAAGACAATAAAGCAGTTATAAACCAGGTTAAAGATGATGATACAGTTAAAAACACTATTAAAGATGATAAAACAGTTAAAACCATTCCCATAACCGAAGAAACTGATCATCAGAAGACATCGGAAATTGTGAAAAAGCCTGTTGAAGAGCAAGATGTTGATCCGGTGGTTGGGTTGTTTGAAGAGGAGGGAGCAAGCAATAATGCGGTACAAGCGGAACGGACACCTGCTGCTCTGGAAGAGATGCCCAACCCATCTCTGGCGCCCGGACAAGTGTTTGAATTTGACAATGAGAAGTACAGAGATGCCGTTGTCATGCCGTGGTACAGAAATCAAGATCAACCCCAAGTGAGTGCCTTATATTTATTTACACAATTTATTAAATCGGTATTGCAAATCCTAAAAAGTTCCGCGGCTTGAAGGGTTACTATAGTGACAAAAAATATTTATAAATTGTCCTTTGCAGTACTTTTACGTGGCGGAGATCTGCTGGCACCTGTCTCCTCGTTCTGCCTTCCCATCCTCGCAGCACGAGACCTTTGAAGACTATTACCGCAGCAAGTACGGAGTCAGAATCACGCAGAGCCGGCAGCCGCTCCTCGATGTGGACCACACCTCCGCACGCCTCAATCTGCTCACTCCCAGGTATGTGTCCACACTGTTGTTGGAACGAGAGGCGATCCGGGAGTATTTTTGATAATATGAGAATTGAACATAATGGTTTTTATTTCCTTGCAGATTTGTGAACCGAAAGGGTGTAGCCCTGCCTACCTCCTCGGAGCGCACAAAGAAGGCAAAGCGAGAGTCGCTGGAGCAGAAACAGATCCTGGTGCCGGAGTTGTGTCACACGCATCCCTTCCGCGGGGCTCTGTGGCGGGCAGCCGTGGCACTGCCCTGCATACTCTACAGGTACTGACTGGGAACCTAACCTAATCCAGTCTCACCCAACCTAATCTAACCTCACCTAACTCCATCTAACCTAACCTTACCTAATTCCACCTAACCTTATCTAACCTCACCTAACTCCACCTAACCTTATCTAACTCCGCCTAACCTAACTCCACATAACCTCACCTAACTCCACCTAACCTAACTCCACCTAACCTTATCTAACTCCACCTAACCAAACATGTCCTAACCTAACTCCGCCTAACCTCATACTTAAAGAGTAACTAAGGGCGACTTGCACCACTATCGCTAATTTTATCTTAAATTGTATTCAACTAAACGAATTTAAAACGCTAAATACGTTTAGCTTAAATGCGTTTAGTCGCGTCTTGCACCACGCAATTGGAGTGGCCATTTAGTTAAACGTCTATAACGCGTCGGTAAAACAGTTACAGAGTTGCATTTTACTTAAAGTCGTTGCGTGATTGGTTTATTTATGATATGGTCGTTGCTGATTGGTTCATTTATGGTCGTTGTGAATGTCAACAATGTCAACATATTTTGAGGTTGTGTTTTGGTTACATAATGTATTATTTTATTTTGATCCAGAAAATGAGTGCCCAAATAAATTAATCCCGAGCGAGAGCTCTTAACTTTTCGAAGGAGGAACAATTTTAGTTTTTGAAAGCAATGGATTTATTTGTATAATCACATTAACTATTTATTTCTTACGAATTTTTTTTATTTCTCAAAAAACATCATAATGAGAATAACAATATCAAAACCAATCAAAATCAATCTATAGAAAGCTAGAAAACTGATGAGGTTAAAACTGTTGTGAAGCAAGAATCTTGGGCCGAAATATTCAACGCAATTAATAAAAATGTTCATAGAACTACAGAAAACTAATAGTGTATCAAATAAATTTGTTCTTGTTTTTACTTCTCTGATTATATCTTAGTAAACACCATTTTTATATCTACTTATAAAATCTATAATTTCTTCGTCATCGTCAGAATGCAAATCCTAACCTAAAAAAAATTACAGTACTTCTTTGCTAAACGTATTTAACTCAGTTAAACAGCCAATTTTGGGTATTTAACTTTGACAGTTCTTTAAACGCATTTAACGATTTAAATATTGTGGTGCAAGACGCCAAGTCGACTTAAATCAAATTATGTGTTTAAATTGATATTTAAACCAAATTTAACTTTTGGTACAAGCCGGCCTAAATATGTCTACTGTTTTAGAAATTTTATTCAATAACACCATTCCTTGTATCATGATATGCTGTGCTAGAACATGTTCTGCCGTGTGGGATCTTGAAGAAGTCGTTGCAATGATTATAATGCTCTCAAAAGTTTTTGAGTTAACGAATCGTCTTTATCTTATAAGATTAATTTTCTAGTGCTAGTTCAAAGATTTTGTATATAATTTTAAGCTTAAAAACTGGGTCATTCAACAGATTCTTATTATATATATATATATTATTTATTATCTCGTTACAGAATCAACAGTCTCCTGTTGGCCGATGAGATTCGACGTTCGGTTGCACTCGTCGTGGCTTTGGGAAAACCGAGACCGAATAAGGACTTCCGCTGGCCGGCTCTGGACTTCGGTTGGAGTCTAGTGGATGTTCTGAAGGAGGAGGTAGATGCAAAGAAAGATGGAGCTGGTAAAGAACTGCTTTAATTAACCCCTAGAGAGATTTTTGGCATATTAAGGCAAGTTTGCAAAATGTCTTAGTGGTACTAAACTAGTCCTAGCCAGAGTTCGTACGGCTAAAGAAGGACGAAACACCATACAACGTAATACATCCAAAAATAGATTACAATTACCTTATTGGCCATGAAAATCTCAAATCATATCCAACTCGCAGAGAATTCATTAAAAAAATTAAATAAAAGGTTTCAGGCTGGATCAAAATAAAAGCTACACTTTTTTTCAGAACTTGAACTTCAAACCAAAAAACACATTTTACATTATAATAATTTATTTTTTAGTAATATGTATCATTTGTTAAACCTTATTAAAGTAACTTATTCGTAGCAATACACACACAATTACCAGTCAGTTGAGTGAAAAAATGTTATTGCTTCCTCTCCAGTAGTCGCACAGCATCCCCATAGATGACGGTACGATTTTTGTGCCTCCTGTGTCATCAATCTAAAAAATAAAAATGGACCTAAATGGGATCCTTGTGGTACTCCGCTGGAAGCTATAAATTAACATTTGTGGTTGGGTACAATCCTCTGCTAGCTAAGACCTCATTTTCACACTATCTATTATAATGCCATCATTATATAGGATCTTTCAATAGGGATCTTTGTTAGGTTATAGCAGCCATATTGTTAAAGTGACATCTGTCAAATTTATTGTCAATTGTTTAGTCATTTACGGTAAATCCCCATGGAAGGTTATAGCGTTGAAAAAAGTGTTTAAATCATCAAATTTGAGATTTGATTAAAAAAAGCATGGTTATCTCGCGCGGCGGCGAAATGAACTTAACATGACGTGAACGACGATGGCCACCGAGATCGTTCGATTTAACGCCTTTAGACTTCTTTCTTTGTGGCTATCATAAACGCCATCCAGCAAATTCAGCCAGATTTATGCGACAAAGTCATTGATAATTGTACCTCCCAAATACTTGCCACCAAGCAAAGCCGCGGCGGACATTTGAACGATGTTATATTCCACACGTATTGCCATAAAATATATTTTCAAATAAATTAATAATTGAGTGGATATCTCACGTACAACTTGTTTTATTTATATTTTAAAATCGAGCGTCCTTATTGAAAGACTCTATAAAAGAAATTCCAATATTTTTATTTATTCCTAACTCAGGGATTTTGTCTTTCTTTTAGTTGCTTAACTAGAATAATGACACTAAAAACGTTTTTTTTCTTTTTTAGATGCTAAGGCATTGGAGGCAAGTCCAAAAGTTAATCCGGAGAGTGAAATCATCATAATTGAAAATGTGGATGAAGAAAATTGTCATGGATGTCCTAAACCTGCAGAAAAGACTCTTAATGACATCATGAAGGAGAAAGAGGAGAGTCAAAGTGGGGTAAATACTTATTTAATTTACTACACAACTACTTGAGAGATAGCTACCCAAATTTTGGTAGCAATGCCAATGTCCTTGAGCGATAGCTTCCCAAATTTGGGTAGCAATTCTAATGTCCTTGAGCGATAGCGACCCAAATTTGGGTAGTTATGCTAATGCCCTTGATCGATAGCTACCCAAATTTGGGTAGCTATGCTAACGCCCTTGATCGATAGCTACCCAAATTTGGGTAGCTATGCTAATGCCTTTGATCGATAGCTACCCAAATTTGGGTAGCTATGCTAATGCCCTTGAGCGATAGCTACCCAAATTTGGGTAGCTATGCTAATGCCTTTGATCGATAGCTACCCAAATTTGGGTAGCTATGCTAATGCCCTTGATCGATAGCTACCCAAATTTGGGTAGCTATGCTACTGCCCTTGAGCGATAGCTACCCAAATTTGGGTAGCTATGCTACTGCCCTTGAGCGATGGCTACTCAAATTTGAGTAGCAGTGCTAATGTCCTTGAGCTGTAGCTACCCAATTTTAGGTATCAAGCTGGGAGAGCATGGGAGTGGTTGGGACTCTTGTGTGTTATTAACATTAAAAAAATATATATATATATTATATAGAGGGTGTCCGGGGGTAAAGTGCACTAACTTCGGGAGGTAATTCTACATAATGGTTGAAGTAAAAAAAAAAAGTTTTTTGGAATTTCATTGTTTTTAACCATACAAATGTGCTATAGAGGATTTTTTTCCTTGCAAACAATTCCATTCTAAAACAATGTTTTTACTTTAAAACGTTGGAACTTCGAAAACAATTTTTTTACTCTTTTTTACTTATACTATCATGTAAAATCACTCCCTAAAGTTAGTGCACTTTAACATTGGACAATTTGCATGAAAAATATATTAATTTTTTTTTTCAGGAAACCGGCGACGTCTTTGAAGTGGGCATGTGGAGCAACGAAATGGCGGCCTCCATTCGACTGAGTGAGGAGAACGATGATGAAATGCTCTCATCGGCTAAGCTGCCCGGAAACATCACCATGTGTCCCTCTTCACAAGGTGAGCATAGTGGCAGCCGTTACTAAGGTCATACGGTCATTGACCACAAAAAAATATCTTCTTTTGAAGATTGGGTGTCTGGCTATTCAGATCAAGATACCAAACATTGCTAAAGGCATTTCAAGTAATGTTTCGATTGTGGTCTTTAGTATCTTAAGGCTCCATCGAAGCCAGAGTCAAGTTACCTTTTCAGAAGCTGGGCGTACTGTACAGGGCCTGCAGATAGTACACAACTGCTGACCCTGTACAAATCACAATTGTACTCCACTATTGAATTTGGCAGCCACCCCTGGTCTGCAACCCCGAAATATCTGAAAAAACATGACTCTGCGCAGAAATGGGCAGGCCTATCTAAACGAGTGGATTGCAATCTTTAGAGCACAGGTATGTTGTCCTTGTTCTACCATTATATAATGGAATTTGCTCCGAGGAACTAGCGTCATTGATTCCTTTCGGCACCGCTGCATAGTTGGGAAACGCACACAACTACATTTATCAATGAGAATGGGTCGCTTCTTCTCATTACTCATTCATAAGTTCAACAGCTAGGCTGTGGAACGATTTGCCGGCCTCTATGTCTGAACGAAACTAAATTTATTTTGAACGACTCTAGACCCTCCTATAACTATTCTACAGTATTTTGCAAATTTGTGAATATTTTATTTGCAGGTGGTGCAGACTGGAGTTTGGCAACATCACCTCGGAGGCAGCCGCATCAGAGGAAGTACTCCGTGGCCGACAGTGATGCTAGCTACGTCTCAAGGTACATCAGCACTGTTCATCAATCCAAACCCTTAATTTTTTAGTTTATTTATTTATACCGGCATACCGTACAGAGTCCGCAGAGACTTTAATTGGTCTTAACTGTTGATCCTGTACAAATCGCAAGTGCCTCAAAATACTTGAAAAAACCCTTGACTTTATGCAGAAACGGTTGGTCTGTTTAATAACTCAGGTACGGGACATACGTCATTCCTAAGTCTACCTACGTTAAATTATCGTGAAAACAAGCTTATGTGTCCAAGCTGTTAATAGATTCCCTATCTTAACAAACGGAATGCAAACTTTAACACGCAACCAACATTTTTGTACACAGTTAACATATCATGTCATTTGAGCAGGTCGTTGCTACGACTAGTTCTTGAGTTCAACAGCTTGGCTGTGGAACGATCTGCTAGCCTCTGTGTTTCCTCCCTCCTATAACACGGGTGTCTTTAAACCCCATGTTCACTTCTTCTTCTCCTCAAAAAGACCCTCCACACAGCATCCTCAAAGATGACAGGCCCTGAAGGAAATTATTTTCCTCAGTAGATATAATTTAAAACAAAATCACTTTTTTTCATGGTATTATTTTTTAGTACACACATACACTTGGTAATACATTGGCCAATAATATATTATCGTTGTTAAAATCAATAATTGGCTACCATTACCCTCTGTGGAATAAAATGTACATATAAGCTGGTTCGGCACTTAGCTTAAACCCCCCTGTTGTAGATTTTATGAACTGATCATTCTATGGTAATAAACACACACACGTAATAATACATTGGCCAATAATATATTATCATTATTAAAATCAATAATTAGCTACCATTACCCTCTGTGGAATAAAATGTATAAAGTGGTTCGGCACTTAGCTAAACCCCCCCTATTGTCGATTTTATGAACTGATCATCGTATGGTAAAACAGATTTTTAGCCTAGAATGTAATTTTTTTAGAAGACAGCTGTATGTTTGTCTTCATTTAGAGCGTACATCAGTGTTAGTTTTTACCATCCTAATAAAAACAATGGGGCTTCAATTCGGCATAATTTTACCCTAATCGGTCAGCAAACTAAGAAGTGTCATAGACATACATGGGACCGAGCCGTATAAATCGGATTCAGTGTAGAGTTAAAAAAGTGCAAAGTCATGTTAAAAGTAACTTGTAAATACTTATTTTGGATGTTTGTTCATACGAAGCAGTATTTTATTTAAAATATTTTGAATGTGTTTTTTATTGAATGAGACCTTATAAATTAAACATTCATGTATTTCCTAATTATTGTGTTATTAATATTGGTTTCCAGTGATTTTGATGCATCCGCCGAAGATGTGATTTCATCCGACGAAGAAACAGACGATGATGATAAAGTCATCGCTAGCGAACCGTCCGAACAAGGTAATTAATTCTGAACCTTTTGGTAGCCAGCATAGGAAAAATATATTTTTTCAATACAATGTAAAATATTTGACATTTCTCACCTTTCTTAAGAACTCAATTTTTATAACATTTCTTTTGTGATATATTACAAAAATTACATCAAAATAATGTAGATAAAACGATCTTCCTAATAATCACTCAAATTTATTTATTTTATTTATTTATTTTATAGAAACAAACAGTACATTGATTACAGTGTTATGACAGAGTTTACAGATATTAAGTAATATTTCATGGTGGGTACCTTTGATATGTTTCTTTGTAATGTCTTGAGTGGAATGTATAATTAGTAACTACCGGGTGATGTGCGTAGTGTGTGAGTGTGTGTGTATGTGTGAGAAGTGGTGATCTGTGAAGGGATATGTATGCGCATTAAACAGTTATATCATTGACATGACGCTCCTTTTAAATTTGGGCAGCGAATCTGAGAAAATGTCAATATTAGAGTTTAGGCAAACATTATTCAATGTATGAAGAGCAGGGTTAATCGGCGAATTAGTTGCTGCATTTGTTTTGTAATTTAGAGTGTGGAATAGTGCTGTATGGCGTGTACGTCTTACAGGTATATTAAAATTAATTAAGGATAGAAGTTCAGTACAGTCGATTTTGTTATTTAAAATTCTGTGTATAAATGTTAAATCAGCTAGTGCCCGCCTTTGTTGCAAAGTTTGAAATGTAAATTCAAAGTTATTGTTGAATTTGAAAGTAATATATTTTATAAATTTGTTTTGAATATGTTCTATGCTATCTATGTATATTTTATACTGTGGGTTCCATATTGGCGATGCGTATTCCAGTGTACTTCTGACTAATGCAAAATACAGCATTATTATTGTCTGCGGGTTACTGAAAACTTTACTTATACGAAGAACAAAGCCAAGCATTTTATATGATCTATGAACGATTGAGTCTATATGCTTATTAAATATAAGTTTGCTATCAAGATAAACGCCAAGATCTTTACAATCCGTTTTAGAGACGACAGGTTCGTTGTGAAGTGAATAAGAGTACTTAATTATATGTTTGTTTCTGGTGAAAGTCATAATGTGACATTTAGAAACGTTGATGTCTAAACAGTTAACTTTACAATATTTGCAAAGCCTTTCTAGGTCACTTTGTAAAGCTTCACAGTCAGAGAGAGAATGCACAACTTTGAATATTTTCATGTCGTCAGCGTACAGCTTATATTCGGAATATTGAAAGCATGAACCAATGTCGTTTATATAAATGTTGAACAAGAGCGGACCTAGGTGGGAACCTTGCGGGACACCAGATATTACCTCTAAAGACTTTGAGAAGACGCCGTTGATTAAGATTACCTGATTGCGATTACTAATGTAGGACTTAATCCATCTAAACAGGTCGCCATGTATACCAAGTAGAATGAGTTTTTTCAAAAGAATTGAGTGTATCACGCGGTCAAAGGCCTTAGAGAAGTCTGTGTACATAACATCAACCTGCTCCTTATCGTCCATCTTGCTATGCAAGAAGTTCATGAAAAGGGTGAGGTTGGATGTTGAAGACCTACCTTTCATAAATCCGTGCTGATTCGGTGTAATCGATGTGGAAATAACCGAGTATAATTGATCAAAGACGATTTTTTCAAGAACTTTGCTTAGAATAGGAAGTTGGGAAATTGGACGGTAGTTTTTAACATCATGTTTATCACCAGTCTTGAAGATTGGTGTAATGACGGCTGATTTCCATTTGAGAGGAAACGATCCTTCTGTTAGTGATTTTTTATAGATTGCACAAACTGGAACACAGATATATTTACTGCAGTTGCGTATAAAAATTCCGGGTAGTCTGTCGATTCCTGGCCCTTTTTTAATGTCTATGCTTGAGAGGTATTTTAAGGTGATTTCTTCGTTTATTCTGATAGAAGATATTAACTCGTTGTTAAAAGGATCCTCCTTATTATTGACATCAAGAGTTGGAATTTCATTTGTAAAGACAGATGAGAAGTAATCAGCAAACATGTTTGTAACTTCTTTACTATCGTGCGCTGTTGCGGACTGATAGGTCATGTGTTCCGGTATATTGGGAGATTTTCTTTGCGTCTTAACGTAACCCCATATTTTTTTAACATTATTTTGAATGTCGGATTCCATTTGAGTAATATAGGATTTATGAGTGAGACTAGAAATCCTCTTTTGTCTTTTGCGAAGTAATGCAAAAGATTGATAATCCAATGGATTCTTAAAGCGTTTCCAGGCACGAAAAAACTTTAATTTTTCTTTTGTTATATTTATTAAAGCCGCCGAATACCATGTTGGAAATTTAGTTGATTTAATTACTTTCGTAGGAACCAGATCATTTATTAGGGCATCAATGATTTCATAAAAATGGTGTACCGCAATGTCAACGTCTTGTGCATTAACGACAGAAGACCAATCACTATTTCTGAGAGCGTCATTGACTACTTCATAGTTAACTTTATTAAACGATTTGACTACCTGAGGTTTTAGGATGGCAGCAGGGACGGGAATATTGAGTTCAACTATAATAGATTTATGGTGTGCATCTTCGATTACTAGTGGATAGTCGGCAGCGGAAACAATGACTGTTGTGTTACAGAGCACAAGATCGAGAATTCGTCCATGAGTATTAGAAATTGAATTATACTGTTTTAAGTTGGAGAACGAAAGGCAACTAAGGAGGGTAGAGGCACAGAGGTCGGTACTACATGGCTGAAGCGAAGAGTTCCAGCTCACGTTCGGCATATTGTAGTCACCTATTATAAGAAAAATGTCATTTGGAAACTCAGTAGTTAAGTCGGATATGGCAGTTGTATGACTATTGATGATAGAGAAACGCTGCGCACTAGATAATTTAGGACTAACCCCCGGTAAGTAAGAGCAACAAATGTGAATATTCGAAATGTGATTTTTCGAATTTCTTATTAATAGTGAGATCCAGATATCCTCGGCTTCTGAAGTCCACGATTTTTGAGATCGAACTTTGTAGTCTTTTTTTATGCCTATAGCAACGCCTCCTCCTTTGGTTTTACCCGTTAGAGAAGTATCTCTGTCATTTCTGTATACGTTATACCGGCAATCAACCAGCTCGTCATCGGATATGCTGTCAACTAACCACGTCTCGCTAATTAAGATTATGTCGAATTCGTTGATCAGGACATTTTCATAGAATTCTCTGGTTTTAGATCGGAGGCCTCGTGCATTTTGATAAAAAATTATGAAAGTATCATGCATTTTGTAAGTGAAAAATTATTATCCAATTTTGATTTGAAGTAAATAGAAAAATAAGTTAAAAATAGAGCTTTAGTCTGGATGAAGATATTATGATAAATACTCAGCAGCCGAAAGTCCGCTGGGGTGAGCATATTAATCAATTTGCGCATAAATGAATGCATGTGTTTGTGGTGTATTGGGTAAGTTGAGTGATGTGTATGTAAAGTTGAGTAGAAAAGTGGTATAAGTTGAAAAACTAAAATATAATAAAATTTAAAAATTAAGCAAATTTCTGTGTTAAATTGTTCAATTGGGTTTGACCTGAGACTAGGATAGCAGGAGAGGTAACATTCTTTCTTAAAAAAATTTTCGAGTTTCGCACCCATAAAAAATCATAATTGTTAATATTTTTAAATTCTTTGGCTGATCTCAGCAATAATTTGTGCTTTCTAGTAAGGTGATCGTTAACAAAGAGTTTACCTCCTGCAACACCTAGGCTCTTACAGTCGACCCCCTTCTTCTTTTTAATGGCCGCTAGCAGCTCGTCCTTCTTCCTTTTGGAGATGAATTTGGCCACCACGTTCCGAGGGCGGGCGTCACGGGGAGCTGCTGCTGTTCCACCTTGAGAATGTTGGCGTGGATTGGTTCTACTAATGTATTCAATGTCCTCTTCCTTAATAATTTGTCCGACG
Source organism: Limnephilus auricula (assembly GCA_951813805.1). Lineage (NCBI taxonomy): Eukaryota > Metazoa > Arthropoda > Insecta > Trichoptera > Limnephilidae > Limnephilus > Limnephilus auricula. The sequence goes on along the minus strand of OX638414.1, from coordinate 13,060,777 downwards.
TTTGATGCAATTTTAATGAGACTGGCTGTTAGGTTTTCATCTTTGCTTTCGCTCAGACCGAAGATTTCAATGTTATTGATGAGCAGCTGTTGTTCTCTTTCGTTGTTTGATTTGTCCAGATATGTAACGAACTTTTTCAATTCAATTACTTCAGCTTCTAACTTATCCATTTTTTTGAGTTTTTCTTCTAATACCAGAATTTTATCGGTGAAGTCTTCGATTGTGCTGTTATTGTGAACGATTGTCTGTTCAAAAGAAACAAGTTTTAAATTCACTGAGTGCAGTTGAGAGGAAAGTTTCTTTATTTCGCTAAGAAGAATTGACGAGTCAACAGAGTTGGGATTGTTGGAGAGCGGTGATTGTCCTGTTTTACATTTGGCGCACATCCATGACTCCTTATTCTCCTCAGACATCCTCTTAAAAACAGCAGAAGTAAGTTTTGCACAGCTGAGATGTACTTGATTTTTGCAACTTACACACTTCATACAGTCAGGCGTTTGCACTGCCTTGGCACATTGGTTGCAGGTACTCATGGTGGGTGACAATAAATATTATCTGCGATGACAGTTAATTTCTTCAATTATAGTTTCTATGATGTTGTGTCACTTGTTACACCAAATTCAATGTTTAGTACACGGAATAACTATTAGGGTAATTGCTTAAACACAATGTAGCACTTAATAATACAGTTATATATTTTTAAATATGATAACAGCTTTGACACTTTAATATGATGTTGTCACACCGGTGGTTGTAGTGAATATGAATCCTAAGAGTATGGATATTAGAGAGACGGCATGTGAAGTGTGCCCGCGCGCTCCAAGTGTGCCTTTTCGAGAATTCTACCCACATGGCTGACATTGGCTGTCACCATGTAAAATGGCTGCTGTCGGAACGTATCAAACGGCCAAAAACCAGCAGCCAATGTAAGCCGTTTGGGTAAAATTCTCGAAAAGGCACACTTGGAGCGCACGGGCACACTTCACATGCCGTCTCTCTAATATCCATACTCTTAGCTCAAATCTATGCTTTCCACAATGGATTTATATAAAAAGACAATTAAAAAATACAGACTTCGAATACGACTCCGTTGATATTATCAAGCAGCGGCAATTTTGTCGGCCATCTTTGATGCCCGGCGCGTCATCGTGAATTAATTTGAATTATTCGGAGAGGCTAGACGCTATCCAGTATTTCGTTACGTCTAGAACGAGAATGGCCCAAGCGATTCTGACCTTGTTCATCATACAATTTCTTTATACATAAGGGACAAAATCGCTTCAAAAATCTGGACCCGCCGGGGCCTGCGACGGGTTAACCCCTCAGCTAATTAATTCGATTTTCGGAACAACTGATATATCTCTTAAAAAAATCGTTGTGTCTCCCTTACTAATCATGTTTAGAAATATGATCTAAACGCTGTTAGAAAAAGAAAACACCAAGCTTTATATTCAAATATAAAAGTTAACCACAAAATAATTAGAATGTCCAACTTTATGATACCAAAGTTTCCGATCGAAAAAATAAATTAAACTTTAGGATTTTTTTTTTAAATTCACTGTTACATGAAATGACAAAAGGTGAGTTGATGATATGGTTTGATTTTTTGAAGAGTTTTTGAACATTTTTGACTAAATTTTTATTTATCTGATACGGTTTCGACTGGCATTCACTAGCAATCTTAAAACAAACTTAAAAATCATACAAGTACAGAAATGATTAGATTTTATTAGGTGGGGAAAGTGGGAGGGGTAATTTTAAGGGGAGGGGGAGAATGTGGGAGGAGTCAACATAACATGGGAACATTGTCAATAAGGGTGATTTACCGGGTGCTATTATTTTGTTTTGAAGGGTTTTATTTTCCATGTACATTTGCCATTTAAATTTTTATTTATCTGCTATCACTTTTGACACATCCATATCATTCACTAAGCAAACTTAAAACTATCTTAAAATTTATACAGGTACAGAAATGATTAGATTTTATTAGGTAGGGGAAGTGGGAGGGGTGATTTTAGTGGAAGGGAGAGAATGTGGTGGGAGGAGTCAACATAACATGGGAACATTGTCAAAAAGGGTGATTTACCGGGTGCTATTATTTTGTTTTGAACGGTTTTATTTTCCTTGTACATTTGCCATTTAATTTTTTATTTATCTGCTATCAGTTTTGACACATCCGTATCATTCACTAGCAAACTTAAAACTATCTTCAAATTTATACAAGTACAGAAATGATTAGATTTTATTAGGTAGGGGTTGTGGGAGGGGTGATTTTCGGGGAGGGAGAGAATGTGGGAGGAACATAAGTCAATAGGGGTGATTTACCAGGTGCTATTATTTTGTTTTGAAGGGTTTTATTTTCCATGTACATTTGCCATATAAATTTTTATGGAAGGGGGAGAATGTGGTGGGAGGAGTCAACATAACATGGGAACATTGTCAATAGGGGTGATTTACCAGGTGCTATTATTTTGTTTTGAGCGGTTTTATTTTCCATGTACATTTGCCATTTAAATTTTTATTTATCTGCTATCAGTATCATTCACTAGCAAACTTAAAACTATCTTAAATATTATACAAGTACAAAAATGATTAGATTTTATTAGGTAGGGGTAGTGGGAGGGTTGATTTTCGGGAAGGGGAAGAAATGTGGGAGGAGTCAACATAACATGGGAACATTGTCAATAAGGGTGATTTAAATGGTGCTATTATTTTCTTCTTCTTCTTCTTCTTCTTCCCCTTGTCCTATTCGGGTTGGGGACCCACTGCATCGACAAGGCTCCTCCATACGTCCCTGTCTTGCGCCGATTGATCGGCCTCTATTATTCTCTATTATTTTCTTAACAAAATTAATTTTTGATCAAATTTTTGTTTGTTTATTTCTTAAGTTTCTGAAGCGCGCATATCAAAGTACATATTAATATTTGAATGTTTAAACTTGGTTCTTATTTACACTTGAATGACACGGATGACATTTTGTGATTTCCAGGCGGCATCCGAATAGAATTTAAGTCTGGCAACGAGGCTGAGGCAATCGAGTTAGTGCCGGCGCTGCAGACCCCGCCGGTGGCAGATCCGCTCGCCATGCAGCGCCACGCCGCCCAGGAATCGGCCAGTCGTCAGGCCTTCACCGCATTCTTCTACGGCCGCGAGGCCAGGGAGGACGAATCCACGCTCAAGGTAAACAGATGCAAATTACCTAACCTAATATTGCTTTGAATTTTTTTTTAATAAATTGGGTAAATATAATATATAGCAAGGTTAGGTTATGGGCTAATTTTCAAAAATAAAATTATAACTTTTAAAGACTTTTCAATTAGGTGTTGAAATGCCACTTTGTTGAGTTGTCATGGAACCATACAAAATACTGCCTAAAACAAAGCAAAAATTTTCTACGACATCATCAACCGATTTTAGTTATAATAACTAATAAATAGTAATTAGTGTTTTTAAGTAGGTAATTAATCATGATAGGCATAGACAAGCCATTGAAAGTCATAGAAAGTCAAAGAAATTTGACAGCCTTTCGGCATCCGATGGATTTTGCCCTTTTGTCTTTATTGTCTCGTAATGCTGAGTTAATACAAAAAATAACCTTTTTGACCGTAATATTAAGCAACATTTCGTTACATTATTCTGTATTTTTCTAACATGTTCTGAAATATTCTGAATTTGTACATATTTTTTTTCTCTTTCAGTATATTGAGAAATTCACAAAAGCTGTAGAAGCCAATGAACTGGATATTTTGAAGAGTGGAGTCTTGGTTCCTGTGACCCAATCCGTTGAATCGATCAAGATGCAGGAGTTTTCTGAGACCATCTCCTTTCACAACAACCAGACCAACGTACAAATGTTCGGTGCCAGGGGAGTCATTAAACATTGGAACACTACCCTGTCCATAACCAACGATTCATCAACGGAACCGAATTTGAAAACAGAAGATAAAACAACCGAACTTGTTGAAACTGATGATTTGAATGTGAAAATGGAAGATAAATCAACCAAATTTGAAGTTGATGATTTGAATTTGAAATTGGAAGATAAATCAACCAAACCCGTTAAAGTGGATGATTTATGTTTAAAAGTAGAAGATAAAGTAACGACAGACATTAATATGACTGATTTGAATTTGAAAATTGAAGATGAAACATTTTCAAGCGAATTTAAATTGGAAAATTCTAATGAACCAAAAATAATAGCAGAAAATAGAAGAAGCCACATAGAAACATCCAAAATTGTTCAGACACTTGAAAATATATCGAATTTGAATGAAAATCGGAGTAAAATTAATACTGGAATGGAAATTTTAGCAACGTTTAACAATGAAATTGTTACAAATACGCATCAATTTGAGGTTTTGAAGGACTCGAAAGATTTGGATATGGGTTTTGGTGATGATAAAACAAATCCATTTCCTGACGTTTACGATTTAGCATTGAGTCAAGATGAAATTGCTGATCTTTTCAAAGAGATGTTTCCGTACGAAGAAATTACGCAAAATGAAAATGGACTGCTTAAAAATGGACGTATATCTTTGGCTGATTTGGAAATGAACAAGCGAAGAATTTTGAGAGAAATAAAGCAATCTCTACCTAAAGAATCGTGGCGGAAATATAATTTCTTTGCACTGAGAGACTTTCAAGATGACGGCGATTTCGAAAGGGATTACAGCGATGTGACGGAAAAACACAGCGAGCTTGTTGATAATGCAGCGGAAATATTGACTACACTTGATAATGGAGCGGAAATATCGACTGCACTCGATAATGGAGCGGAAATAACTTCAGTGGTTTGTGGGGTTAGAGCCGATAATGTAGCTAAAAGAATATCTACTGTCGATAATGTAGCTGAAATAAAATGTACAGTTAATGAGGTTAGAGTCGATAATGCAGCGGAAATCAAGACTGTTGAAGGTGTTCACTTTGAGAAAACGTTGGATAATGTTGATCCGTTTGATGGAAAAATCAGCGATTTTGATGCGAATTTCAGCTTTGACCATCAACCAGATTTAAACAGTCATCCAGGACCAAGCCCCAGTGTAATATTACAGGTAAATTTTAAACAATCTTTTTGATGTTGAAGCTCTGGTATCAATAAATTTGCACAGGGTCTGGAGTTCTAAACGGTAAACGTACCCATCTTCAACTCGCAATAGAGTAATAATTTCCCAGAAATTCAAATATAACATTGTCATAAAATGAAGCCATTCAAATATAACATTGTCATAAAATGAAGCCATTCAAATGTAACATTGTCATAAAGTAAATCCATTCAAATGTAACTTTGTCATAAAATTAAGTTATTCAAATGTAACATTATCATAAAATGTAGCCATTCAAATGTAACTTTGTCATAAAAAGGAGCCATTAAAATGTAACATTGTCATAAAGTGAAGCCATTCAAATGTAACATTGTCATAAAATGAAGCCATTCAAATGTAACTTTGTCATAAAATGAAGCCATCCAAATGTAATATTGTCATAAAATGAAGCCATTCAAATGTAACATTGTCATAAAGTGAAGCCATTCAAATGTAACATTGTCATAAAGTGAAGCCATTCAAATATAACTTTGTCATAAAATGAAGCCATTAAAATATAACATTGTCATAAAATGAAGTTATTCAAATGTAATATTGTCATGAGATAAATTATTTTCAGGCGTTAACAATGTCGAACGCGAACGACGGCATAAATTTGGAGCGTTTGGAGACAATTGGCGACAGTTTTCTCAAGTACGCGATAACCACTTACCTCTACTGTACCTACCAGAATATACACGAGGGAAAACTGTCGCATCTCAGGAGCAAGCAGGTATGACATCATGAAATTTGCACCATTACAACTTCATCTTCATCGTGATCTTTGAAAATTACTCAGTTCCGAGTATTTTCAACTTGTTGAAGGGCCAGCATACAAAAAATATATTTTTTCAATACGACGTAAAATATTTGACAGTTCTCACCTTTCTTACGAATTCAATTTTTATAACATTTCTTTTGTGATATATTACAAAAATTACATCCAAATAATGTAGATAAAACGAACTTCCTAATAATCACTCAAATATATGCTTTCCACAATGGATTTATATAAAAAACAATGAATAAATATAGACTTTGAATGCGACTCCATTCGTATTATCAAGCGGCAGTCATTTTGTCCGCCATCTTTGGTGCCCGGCGCGTCATTGGCAATTAATTTGAATTATTCGGAGTGGCTAAACGCTATCCAGTATTTTGTTATGTCAAGAATGAGAATGGCCGAAGCGATTCTGACCTTGTTCTTCATACAAATTCTTTATACATAAGGGGCAAAATCGCTTCAAAAATCCGACCCAGCCGGGGGGACTGCGGCCAATTAGATGTTAAAACTGACATATTTGCGTCAATACTTTTATCTGCTTGAACAAATTTGGAAGTTTCTAAATGGCTTACTGTATTTTCCGCCAATGTTTTTGCTTCATTAGAATTTCCCATTTTAAATTTTCTTGAAATTGTTTCCCCTTCAATTTTCAAATTCAAATCTGTCATATTGACGTTCTAGATCGAGAACAGATACTTGAGTTCAACAGCCCGGCTGTGGAACGATTTGCCGGCCTGTGTGTTTCCTCCCTCGTACAACATGGGTCTCTTCAAAACCCATATTAATTCCTTCCTCTCCTCGAAAAGACCCTCAAAACAGCATCTTTATAGATGACATAGGCCCTGAGGGAAATCATTTTCCTCAAGGAAAAGTCTTCTGTGTAGAGTTAATGTAAAAAAAAATTGTCATATGTCGTTACTTTATCTTCTACTTTTATGCAAACTTAAATCATCCACTTTAAAAGGTTTGGTTATTTTATCTTCAATTTTCAAGTTCATATCATTAACTTTAACAAGTTAGGTTAATTTATCTTCCAATTTCAAATTCAAAACAGCAACTTTAACATATTTGGTTGATTTATCTTCCAATTTCAAATTTAAAACATCAACTTTAACAAGTTTGGTTGATTTATCTTCCAATTTCAAATTCAAAACATCAACTTTAACAAGTTGGGTTGATTTATCTTCCAATTTCAAATTCAAATCATCAACTTTAACAAGTTTGGTTGATTTATCTTCCATTTTAAAATTCGGTTCGGTTGATGAATCTTTGGTTATGGATAAGGTAGAGTTTTCTGAAGCAGAAACTCTCAATCGTTGCACTCATGCTATCGTGAATTTTGCGCTATCACAACTTTGTTTTATTTATTATATTATATTCTGAGGAAAATATTTTTTCTCATCTTTGGAGATGTTGTATGGAGGGTCTTTTTAAGTAAAAAGAAAGAAAGGAAGTTCCCGACACATTAACCCCCAGATTCCTACCCACCTCTATCATACCTTTTTTCTTCCCAAAACATCTTCTCCCTCCTTTCCCTAAAAAGACCCTCCACACAGCCCCCCCAAAGATGACAGGCCCTGAATGAATTTTTTTCCTTAGGGCCTCCTGTGTGGAGCTAATGTAAAAAAAATATATTTATTTTGAACTCTCCAGGTTTCAAATTTGAACCTTTACCGCCTGGGCCGGATTCGTGCGCTTGGTGGACGTATGGTGGCGAGCAAGTTTGAACCCCACGACAACTGGCTTCCGCCGTGCCATCGCGTACCGCCGCATCTAGAACGCGCATTGATTGACACACATGTAAGTATTACGCTACTTTATATATATATCTAATCTAACCTAACGCAACAGCGTTGGTTTCTCACCTAACCGTTTATTATTAAAACTAACCTAACCTAAACATACTTGATATTTCAAAACTGGAGACAGTTAAATTGGCGATTTTAGCTAGCGCACATTGTTTTCATGTAAAATCTCAAGCTTTGTTTAATTCTTATAGGATTATCACCATATTAATATTACGCACCAGACTCTCACACACTTTTCCATATAAATGATCATCTAGTAAATCCACGCTATGCAAGTGTATTATATAAGTATAATTAATACAAAAAAATACAAGAACAACATGTTAACCTACCAGACTATTAAATGGGAAAATAATTCACCGACTCCAGATATTTTCATATCAGAGGGTTCGGCTCTGTGGAATTCCTAATTTGACCGATAAATCCTACTGATCCCTCAATATAAATATTTTAAAAATCTTTCGTAATTCTACATGTATTTAAAATGACTGATTTTTGCATTTTTATATACAAATTCTTTGACAAATCTAATATGCCTAAATTTTTTATAAGAGAGCTAGGTATAATGCCAGTAGCCGAAATAACAAAAGGTAATATTTTTATAGTCTGAGAATGCCAAATTCTTTTAATTTCATTTCCTAAATCTGTATACTTTCTTATTTTTTCAGAAACAGATTTTTGAATATTACAGGAATTTGGAATAGCTACATCAATAATATAAGTTATTTTTTTAATTTTGTCATGTAAAACGAAATTATTTTCTAAAAATGAATTTGGTTCGTATTCATAATGTGGTACTATATCAAGTCAATCAAGTTATGTTTAATTACCAAACTTTGGTGAATTATTTTTAAAACCTGATTGTGCCTAAATGTATACTCAGACGACGCTAATATAGAACATCCTGATATAATGTGTTCTATAGTTTCCGGAAAAGCCATACATTTTCTACATAAATCATCAATTTGAATTGGATCTTTGATTATATGCTTCCTATAATTTTTGGTATTAATGATTTTCATTTTCACCATTCATAGTGAACCAAATTTGTGTCACCATTTAGTGTCGCCAAATTAGTGTCATCAAATCAGTGTCACCAAATTCGTGTTACCAATTTAGTTCCAAATTAGTACCATCAAATTAGTTTCAACCAAGTTTGCATCACCAAATTAGTGCCAACTAAATACATGCCACCAATTTAGTATCAAATTCGTGTCCCCAAATTAGTATCATTAAATTAGATTTCAAACAAATTCGTGCCACCAATTTAGTTTCACCAAATTTTTGTCATAAAATTAGCGTCACCAATTTAGTTTCACCAAATTTGTTTGTCCTTATTAGTGTATCAGCTGCTTTATACGCAAACCAAGTTGTTGTCATCAAATTGTGTCTCCTAATTAGTGTTACCAAATTATTGATCAAATTAGTGTTTTTTTTTTTTTTTTTTTTTAATATGTTTATTCAGTTTTAATTTTACAATATTTTATTTTACAAATCTTACGAAACTGATCAATCAGTTTGATTGTAAGAAATCTCTCATTTTTTTCTAATTATTTAATACAGTATACTTTTCAGTTTTACATAGTAAATACTAAATATAATAATACTTAATATTAAAATACTATGTATTACGACAAACTAATTTTTATAATGTTTATGAATTGCGTTGTAGTAAAAATATTTTACACAGTACCTACAAACATACGGTGAGAAAAAAATATAGAAAGGAACTATATTATTTGATTTCATATTCTTCGGAGGTAGAAAGATTTTACTTTTGTTTTGATTTTTGAATAAGATGTCTCATTTTTGATATTTTCAGGTAATGCGTTAAATATTTCCGGAATTTTATGCCTTTTTGTTCTATCTCCGTATACATTTTGAGATTTATTGATAATAAACATTTGTGCTTCTCTATGCCTAGTAGGGTAATTGTGGTTTACAGGTTTTTTGAATTCTGTACTCCAGAATTCATCTAGCGTTAATTGGTAATTTACCTTACTGTGTATAGAGAGGACATTACACAAGGAGAACATTTTTTTAAAATCACCTTCACATAACTGGACTTTTTTTTTGCCTGATATCAATTTTAGGAAAGGAATTTGTAATTGTTCTATTTTATTTAAGTATGTTTTGTAGGTTAATCCGTAACTATTTATTCCGTATCCTATAATTGATTCTGCTAATGCGTTGTATATACAGTATAATATATTTTTATTAACAAAATTTTTTAGGTGGTAAAATTTTCCTAATATGGATCTTAATCTATTACATACATTTTCAATATGATTTGACCAGTTAAAGTTGACATCTATTGTAAGACCAAGGTATGTATATTGGTACACTTTTTCTATATTCGGGCAATTACACTGCTGGAATTGGTTTTTTGTGTGCAAACAATCATATGAATGACTTTTTATATGCAATTCCTTTTCCTGACAATTTGCATATGGTGAGTGTATAAGCATATATTTGGTTTTTTTTGCGTTAATAATAATGTCATTGTCATGGGACCATTTAATTATGTTATTTAGGTCTGTTTGTAAAATTTCCTGAATTTTTAGTGGATCTTTGTCAGCACATATAATGCAATGTAGCATTTACAACGTTTTATTACGTTTGGTAGACTGTTAACTTGCATTATATAACATGTAGGCCCCGATATTGACCCTGTTGCTACTCCGGTATCTGTTAACATTTCATCACTAAAAATTCCGTCAATTTTAACTTTAATTTTTCTATTTAATAGATAATTTTTAATCAATTTTTTTAAAGGACCTCTAATACCACATTCCTCCATTGCCCTTAATAATGTTTCGTGGTCCAATGTGTCAAAGGCCTTTTTAAAGTCTATAAAAATTATACCAACATAATATTTTTCATTTAAATGACAATTTATATGGTCAGTGAATTTAGACAGTAATTGTGTAGTACTTTTTTCTTTTTGAAATCCGTATTGTATGGGATTTATGATTTTATTTTTTTCTATAAAAAGTTGTATTTGGTTAAAAATAGCTCTTTCAATAATTTTATCAATACATGAGAGAATCGCTATTGGTCGATAGTTTGTGAAATCTTTGTGGTTTCCTGATTTATATATAGGTCTGATAATGGATGTTTTAAGTTCGTCAGGCATGATACTTTTACTTACACAAAGGTTAATTAATTTAGTCAATATTGGGATTATATTATCAGCAATTAACTTCAGGTCTTTAATTCTTATTTGATCATTGCCTATTTAGTATCACCAAATTTGTGTCATAAGATTAGTATCACCGAATTAAAATTATTTTTTATTTGTATCATTTTTGGCATCTAAATATAAAGTAATGTAATAATAATTAATTTGTTTTATTTTTGCTTCTAAGGAGCTCGACAATGTAAGTATTTTTTTTTTTAAATTCTTCTGATGAATATGATTTTTTCCTATTCTTACTCCCCCCCAATAACATTCTAACATTCCTCCAAAAACTTCAGAGCAGACTACTTTGAATAACGCGCTGTTGAAAACAATTATCCATTTTTTTTATGTGCCATGTCACTGCCCGTAGCCAGTGATATATGGCATCCCCAATTTCGGAAATGTTGTCAGTCCACAGGTACTAGGCAGGCAAAGCAGATTGGGAAGTACCTGACTATTGAGATCTGATCACGAAACGTGGCTAAAGCCATTTCAAGCAATATTTTTATTCTGAATGGTGGGTCTCTCACCAGGGCCAGACTGACAGTACTTTCATTGCAAACATTTCACAGGTTTAAATATAATCTAACTAATTTTGAAAAGTAGGTACCCACATTGTGGGCTCCTGGTGTTCAAGTGTGATTGCCATCTACTATCTATCCACACTGTGGGCGCATGGCCTTCAAGTGTGAAAGCTATCTACCCACTTTGTGGGCACCTAGCGCTCCAGTTGACAACTTATCACTTAGACTTATAACTGATAACTTCAAGCCAAGATTTATTAATAGTGACTTACAACTAAAGCGGTCTACACACCATGCTGCGAACAGCCCGACATATCGAGCTGTTAGCAGCTGGCTATTGTCTCCTGTCTCTTTTTTCCTCGTGCGAACCCTATTGTCTCCTGTCTCTTTTCCTCGTACGAAATTCTATTTCACGTTGCCTTCTGTCTCTTTTATTACACAACAAATTCAATATCACCATCTCATTTCACTGCGGCGCATCGGTTGGTACTAGCGGCAGACGGTTTCTTTCAAATTGCAGGCAACGTGAAACAGAGTGTTACGGGTTCGCATGAGGAAAAAAGAGACAGGAGCCAACTCCAACCTTCGATTTTTAGCCAGACCGCTTAAGATTTGTAACTAATGGCTTACAAATAAAACTTATAATAGTTAGCAACTAACTACTGAGACTTATTACTAGTGACTTACGGTAACCATCACTCCAAAACGTCGCTGTTTTCCCTAATATTATACATTTTTAATTTCAGATACCGTCAACTCTTTGGAATGTTGCCGATATGCCTTCATTGGAAAATATGACTAGAGAACAGATAGAGAAACTGGTAAAAGATAATGTGGCCTTGCAACACGCCAAGCCTTCGGTCCACCAAGATATCAGATCCAACAGTAAACACGAAGACAGCATTGAAGACTTCAAGAAACGACTCAATACTAGCTGTCCTGTGCACGGAATTCAAGACAAAACCTCATTCTATGATTTAAAAGCTGATTCCACAGCTAAAATTGATGAAAAATCTGATTCTAGTAGAGACAAGATCTCTTTAAATGATGTAGGAGTTGATTCCACATCTAAAGTTGATACAAAATCTGATTCCACCAAAGAAATACCAGTTAAAATTGAAGGAATAGCAATAGACAGTGAAGGTAAAGTTGTTGTAGATGGTAAAATAAGTGTCGATGATGCAATTGAAGATAACATTGATGGAATTAAAGATAAATCGGATGCAACTAAAGATAAATCTGCTGTAACCAAAGATGTAGAAAATGAATTGAAAGACAATACAAAAGGAGCAGTTGATGGAAATAGTCCATCTAATTCTTTAGTTCCTGATGAATCTGATAAAAAACATGAATTGAAAAACAAGCTGGCCGACGAGAGCAAAATAACTGCTGAAAACAAAATGGCCACTGACAGAAAAATGGCTGTCGAAAACAAAATGGTGGCCGAATGCAGCGATAGTGACACGGATGATGAGCTTTCTGCTGATAAAGTTGGCGCCATCATGTCTTCCATAGCGGGAAGTGGTGGATATATGGGCAGACCTTGCACGTGCACGGCTAATAACCCAGTGACCACTGTTAGAAACACCGCCGCTCCGAAAATGGGGGAGGGAGATGTGTACGAAGCAGTGCCCGGGTTCGTGCCGTATAATTTGATCACCCAGCACAGCATTCCGGGTAAGATATCTTTATTTCTCATCTTCCTCTCCCCATTTATTACATTAATTTGTGTTATCTCACAAATCGGCATGTTACCGAGTGGTAGATACTTTCAGTATCGCCCCGGAGAAAGACAACAATTCAGAATCGAAACGTTGCTTGAAATGGTTGACTTCTTGGACATCAGCGTATACTTGAGGTTACTTTTAAAAAATCACTTCTCTAAATGTAACCAGCTATTCTGGGGAAACTGCATATGGTAGATTATGTATTATTTTTATAAATATATAATTATCAAGTAAGTCGGTATACATAATTTACAAAAACTTAATTTTGTTAAAAACAAGTTTTGACAAAAATAGAATCAGATGGCGCACAGTAAAAAATTTGCACCAGCAAACCAAGAGTTAAACCGTGTTTGGTGACCAGATCTAAATAGCCTCGTACTTCCCCGCTTTCCTTTCCCTTCCCTTGAGTCTCACCACTTACCTCAATTGGGGAAGCCATAGTCCCACTGGTTGCAGACAATAGGAACTCTAGTGCGATGTTCACATTCAAAATATATATTTCTTAACTTTATGCATTTCAAAATCTTGTGCTTAAACCGTTTTAAATAAAATTTGATTAATCTTCCAGACAAATCCGTGGCTGATTGTGTTGAAGCTCTCATTGGTGCCTATTTGATAGAATGTGGCCCTCGAGGAGCTCTTCTATTCATGGCCTGGTTGGGTATACGTGTCCTGCCCAAGGAAGAACTGGTCCTGGCTCCGGACCACCCATTCCTCAAGATAATGGAGCAGGCCACTCTTGAAAAAGGCAAAAAGGACGCTGCTGAAGACCAAACTGTTGAAACCAGATACGAAGCTGAAGAAGTAAAAGATACAGAAGAAGCAGCTGATGCAACAAAAGAGGTATTACAGGTGGAAGCCACGACATTAGCATCGTCAAAAGTAGCAGGTACAGCAAAAAATATGCCAAATAAAGCAATTGATAGAACTAAAGACAAGTCAAAAGTAGCTGATACTCCAAAAGTTGCATCAAATAAAGCAACACATGGAGCTGTTAAAACAACCAGCCAAAATGAAGATATAAAAGTTGAAGCAATGAAAGCAGATGCTCCAAAAAAAGCCGGAAAAGTAAAGGAAGCAACTGATCATAAGAAAAACATGTGTGTTAAACCAAAAGATACTGCTGCTATGTCAAGTAAAGCAATAGATTCATCGGGCAAAGTGATAGATGCAAATTTAGAAGAAGCGAAACAATTGTCCGTTGAAAAGAAAACTAAAAAGAAAAGGAAAAAGAAAAATGCAAAAACATTAGATTTGTCAGTTTTATCTGAGGGTCTCACCAGTCCAAATGCTGGTACATCCGTAATTGTTGGTGAGAAAATCAGTAATAGCTTGAAAACTATGAAAGATGGTGAAAATAGCCAAGTGAAAATTGCTGCTGTGTTCGATGTGGATTGCGATGCATTGAAGACGGGAAGAAAACGTAAAAATAGGAAAAAACGTAAAGGGAATGCAAAACATGATGACTTTGTTGAGAAATCAAGTGAAGAATGTGCTGAAACGGTTGGCATCGAAGAAAATTATGTGACACTTAAAGAATCTGATGAAACAGTGAAAGAAAGACAAATATCTGTTGGGGAATGTAGTAAAACGGTTAAAGAATCTGATGAAACAGTGAAAGAAAGTCTGAAAACTGTCGGGGAATGTAGTAAAACACTTAAAAAATCCGAGAAAGTTGAAGAAAGTGTAGAAAGCGAAAAAGATAAGTGCATCTTCAAAATGTGTGTCAAAAAATCCAATGTGTTGCCAAAGTTTGTCGATGAAATGGACATTTGGTGCGGTGATGAGGTTACAGATGAAGACTCGTCCTCCGATGAGGAAGAACCTGTAGAAGGCGCAGAAGTTGGTAAAGCACCGGAAGAAAAGGATCCGTACGATAGCGAGGATGACGAGAGCGAACTGGAAGATGACTGGAATTGGGATGACAGAGTTCCAGGAAGTTTGAAGCCACATAAAGACAAGGACGGAAGATGGATACAGGTTGGTTCACATATTTAGCTTTATCCATCAATTTATTTATTAATATGTTTTAGGACACTTATCTTAGGCCTTCCAACACTCCGTCCTGCAGGTCTGTTAAGTCTAATGAAGTTTCTGGCAGGGTTCCTCAAGGCTCTCATTTAGTACCACTTTTATTTATTGTAGTGAATGCGGCTAACTTCTTGTATGAGAGGGACGACATGAAAGCGTCGCATGGTTGCACGGTTGTCCGGTCTCTGTTCAATATCATCAGTTAGCA
Organism: Limnephilus auricula; assembly: GCA_951813805.1. Taxonomy (NCBI): domain Eukaryota; kingdom Metazoa; phylum Arthropoda; class Insecta; order Trichoptera; family Limnephilidae; genus Limnephilus; species Limnephilus auricula. The sequence continues at coordinate 13,045,433 of OX638414.1, read as the reverse complement.
TACGAAATATGTTAATTACAATCTGTTTACTATTATTCTACTATCCCAATACAAGAGGCAAAAACATTACACTAACCATCATGCCATTTGATTGCAGAGATGATAAACTGCCACCCAAACCCTTTTCCTTCTGGCACATATTCACTGTTTCATTCGAACTGTTTTGCAATATTAACTTTTGACATGACGACACTCAAGTGTATGATTTGGTCATACCATGTATTTGTGGGGTGTCTCGGATTTCTCTGTCAATATATGTCAGGATACTCAAAACCATTTGAGTATCCCATTCTTCTCCTTCTTCATTACATATTTTGATGGACTGTTTCACTATTCAGGTTGTGTTTGGAGAGCTGGAGCCACCACCATCTCCTTTGCTGAGGAATGTGCCGCATCCAGAGGGAGAATTGATGCAGATGTTATCAGGTAACGTAAAGTTCCAAAGTCTTCTCCACCTTCTCTTTCCCATCTCCTTCTCCCAAACTCAGCATGATGTCCCAAGCTGTCACAATGGCGGCAGCGGTCTTTGTAGATATAAGTCATTATATTTCAAAAAATAAATAAGTCACGTACCTGTTTTTTTCAAAATATTTTTAGCATAACATCGTCACATTACTTTGGTCAGCCGTCAAAATGACGTCTCCCGTCTTTCTAGTGTTGATAGAAAAATAATGTTTTGTTTTGTATTTTTTAGGTTACGATTCCTTGGAGAGAACCTTGAAGTATCGCTTCAGAGACAGGTGTTACCTCCTACAAGCCATGACCCATGCCTCCCACAGCTCCAATCGCCTCACTGACTGCTATCAACGCCTGGAGTTCCTTGGAGATGCCGTGCTAGGTAGGAAAGGGGAAAATGGAGAAAAGGGAAAAGGGGAAAAAGGAAAAAAAGAGGGAAAAGGGAAAAAAGGGAAGGGGGGAAAAGGGGAAAATGGGGAAAGGGGAAAAGGGAAAAAAAAAGGGAATGGGAAAAAGGGGAAGAGAGAGGGAGAGGGAAAGGAGAAAGGAAAGGCGAAAGGCAAGGGGGAAAAGGGGAAGGGGAGGGGGAAAAGTGGAAGGGGAGGGGGTAAAGGGGAAGGGGAAAAACAAAAAATTCAGCATTCAGTCTGTACGGTTCCTTATGGCGGTCTGGAGTCGGTCGTAAATGGAGCTTCAATGTTGACTTCTTTCGTCTTCCAAAACAAGGTAGAAAATGAATTTAAATATTAACCTCTTGAAAGCCAGCATAGGAAAAATATATTTTTTCAATACGACGTAAAATATTTGACAGTTGTCACCTTTCTTACGAACTCAATTTTTATAACATTTCTTTTGTGATATATTACAAAAAAATTACATAAAAAAATGTAGATAAAACTAACTTCCTAATAATCACTCAAATCTACTTTCCACAATGGAAAAAACAATGAAAAAATATAGACTTTGAATATGACTACGTTCATATTATCAAGCAGCAGCCATTTTGTCCGCCATCTTTGATGCCCGGCGCATCATTGTGAATTAATTTGAATTATTCGGAGTGGCTCGTATCCAGTATTTCGTTACGTCAAGAACAAGAATGGCCCAAGCGATTCTGACCTTGTTCTATGTACAATTTCTTTATACATAAGGGACAAAATCGCTTCCAAAAACCGGTTATCACCGATGATCAATCGGCCAACTAGAGGTGAAGGCTTCATGACTTGACACTTTTGCTGCTCGTGAAATCATAGTTGAGTTAAATACAATTTTGTTGTATAAAAATGAAAATAAAATGTGACACAGACGTTAAATTGAAAATAAAAGAGTCAATAGACTCAAGATGAATTTAAATATAAAATGACAGGTAGAAAATGTAGTTAAATATTAGGGCTTCATGACTTGACACTTTTGCTCCTCGTGAAAGCATAGACAAAATGATACATCAAAAGACAATTATGTTGTATGTATAAAAATGAAGATAAAATGCGACACAGACGTTAAATAGAAAGTAGTCCATAAATGAAAATGCATCAAGATGAATTTAAATATAAAATGACAGGTAGAAAATGAAGTTAAAGGTTAAGGCTTCATTAAAACTTTTAATCATCGTGAAAGCATAGACAAAATGAAACAAAGACAATTTTGTTGTAAAAAAATTAAGATCAAATGTTCAATTGAAAATAAAAGAGTCTATAGACAGAAATGAATGAAGATGAATTTAAATATAAAATGACTGTTAGAAAATGAAGTTAAATATTTTAAATAGGACGACACAACACTGAACACATTCTATTTTCTTCTTATTTGGCTTCTCACCTATATAACCTCACTTTCAGATTATCTGATAACCCGACAGCTATACGAGGATCCGAGGAGACACTCCCCGGGGGCACTTACGGACCTCCGTTCGGCCCTGGTTAACAACACCATCTTCGCCTCTTTGGCTGTGAGACACGGCATGCACAAGTGAGTTTCATTTAAGTACTAATTTTAAACTTTTTCAACACGACTTTTACATAAAGTTTTGTAAATATATAAGCATTTTAAATTAATAATTTTTTATCTTTGCAGATATTTCCGGCACCTTTCGCCCGGTCTGGAGGAAGTCCTCATGAGGTTTGTGAAGATTCAGGAGGAAAATGGTCACAGCATCAGTGAAGAGGTATGCCTTTTCTAATGTTAATACCGCAAAAGAGTCCCAACTGCTCCCAACAGTCTTTTTTATTTATTTTTTACATTAACCTCACACAGCTCAATTATTTGAACCGGAAACCATTTATTGGATAACTAATACATCTGCCATTAGGCAAGTGGTTCAGTGGTTACGTTTAGTGACTTAGCAGGGTTGCCCGTGTTAATGGGGTGTAAGTTTTATGCACCGTAAATAAATAAATAAATTACAGCTGTCAAAATATGCAATAAATGTCGGTCTTTTACAATCAATATTTTGATCTTTTGGTAAAGTGGTCGACTCCAGTTCCTGGGTAATGGTGGAGTTACACTTGTTCTCTGCCGTGATGGCTAGCGTTAACATCTATAAGTTGTGTTCTGACGCCTTATGACGATATTTTAAAGCAAAACAGCACGTGGTACGTACACACTAGCCAAGACGCGGCCGTCCCCGCACCCCTCACCTTCACCTCTCTGTCGAAAATCGAGATTGCTTCTGACGCATCACGATGTAACGCATCACGACACAACACAACACACTGATATAATCGTCCCCACACTAAATGTATGAAACCGATACCTTTATGACGCATCACATCACGTCACGACAGACAAGTATAACTCCACCATAAGAAAGATCAATCATCAGTCGAACCAATTTTTTACTAGTTTTAAAAAAAATTTAAAATAGATGTATTATACAGTTAAAAAGAAAATGATTTTACCCGTAGATTTTTTTAAAATTTACATTTATTTATTTATAACATTATTGTTTGCAGCTCTACCTGCTGCAGGAAGATGAATGTGAGCAAGCAGAAGACGTGGAAGTCCCAAAAGCTCTTGGAGACCTCTTTGAATCTGTTGCAGGAGCCATTTTCCTCGATTCAGGTAAGTTTTTCTTATATTTAACATTTTTCCTGTCCATAACACTGGTGTGATGTGACGCCGTAGACATTTTTTTTTACATTACAACACAGGTCCATAACACTGGTGTGATGTGACGCCGTAGACATTTTTTTTACATTACATTACAACACAGGTCAGTGGTTGTGTGGGCATCGCGTTTGGCTCCCACCCAGGCGTTCCGTGTTCGATCCCTCGGCTGGCTAAGTCCTCCATCACAACACAAGCAATATCTTCCGCTTAGTGTGGTGGTAGTAGGAGATTTTCAAATGTTGTTGGGTTATTCGTAACCCGGGAATGTTTGTCTTTCTTTTAAATTAATAAAAAAAAATAAAATAAAATAATTTTTCTCAGGGTCTATGTCGTCTTTGGGGATGGTGTTTAGAGGATCTTTTAAAGGAGTTAAAATGGGTTTTTAAGAGAGCTATTGCACTCGAGAACGAGTCGTAGAAACAACGCAATGTGACAAATGTCAACTGTATACAAATGTTGGACGGGCGTTTGGCGTGTTTCCCGATTAGGCACCAGTGCCGAGGGGATCAATGACTCTAGTTCCTCGGAGCATCTTCAATAATACCGGTAGAACAAGGACAGCATTCACACCCGACGCTTGTTCTCTAAAGATTGCAATCCATTAGTTAACATAGGAGAATCAATCAAATAGACCGCCTAGAGTCTAGTGTTTTTTTGTCGAAGGGTTCCAAATTAGAGGTGGCCGCCAAATTCAACTGTGGGACGTACTTGCTACTTGTACAAGGTTAGCAAATGTATACTAACGGCATTATCTGCGGGCCCTGCACAATACGCCTAGCTTCTGTGAGGTTAACTTAACTTTGGCTTCGATGGTGCCCCCGTACTTGAGTTGGTCACTTAGAGTTACACCAAGCGTATCGATGGAAGGCTTGGGGAGAGTGTAAGGGGCGTTATGTTATGTATGTACAATGTACAGTCTCTTTACTGTTTTTCGGCTATACCCGTAATGCTGGTGTGATGTGACATTGCAGGCATGTCCCTGGACGCTGTGTGGAAGGTATACCGCGCCCTCATGCAGCGAGAGATGGATCTCTTCAGCGAGTCCGTCCCCAAGAGTCCCGTCAGAGAGCTGCTGGAAATGGAACCGGAGACTGCCAAATTCGGGTATGCCTTTTATTTATTTAGTTCAAACCCTCAGGCCTTAATTCTTCCGTAGTTAACTTTTATATTATAAAGTGTGAAAACACACCATTCTTTTAAGAATCTGCTGCCAAATCGCATTTACTGCTTATCATGGCTTGTGGGCAGATGGCGCCACTGTGTCCATTTTACAAATTAAGACAGTGTTATGAAACGTAAATATTGTACTTTGAGGCCCGTTAGGGGACTTTTATTGATGTTATTGGAGCCCTGCCAGTTTTTGGGTCCGATTATTTAAGTGGAAAGCGAATGAAGATCATCGTTTCAGGGTATGTTTTAATATGTTGGGATGTTTGTTTGCAGTAAACCCGAGAAGTTGGCGGATGGCAGAAGAGTTCGCGTGACGGTAGAAGTTCTGGGTGCGGGGGCCTTCAAGGGAGTTGGTCGTAACTACCGCATCGCCAAGTGCACGGCTGCCAAGTGCGCGCTACGTCATCTCAGTTCACCCAAAGGGAGGGCCGGCAGGAAGTAAGGGGATGCCAGTAGAAAATAAGGGGAAAGTCAGCAGAAAATAAAGAGAGAGTCAGCAGAAACTAAGGGGAATGCCAGCAGATACTAGGGAAAGGTCAGCAATTACTAAGGGGAATGCCAGTAGTGAGTATAAACTAAGGGGAACGCCAGTAGATTGTGGGGGGAATGTCACCAGAAACTAAGGGGAATGCCAGCAGATACTAGGGAAAGGTCAGCAATTACTAAGGGGAACGCCAGCAGATTGTAGGGAGAATGTCGGCAGAAGATAAAGGGAAAGTCACCAGAAACTAAGGGGAATGCCAGCAGATACTAGGGAAAGGTCAGCAATTACTAAGGGGAACGCCAGCAGATTGTAGGGAGAATGTCGGCAGAAGATAAAGGGAAAGTCACCAGAAACTAAGGGGAATGCCAGCAGATACTAGGGAAAGGTCAGCAATTACTTAGGGGAATGCCAGCAGATTGTAGGGAGAATGTCGGCAGAAGATAAAGGGAAAGTCACCAGAAACTAAGGGGAATGCCAGCAGATACTAGGGAAAGGTCAGCAATTACTAAGGGGAATGCCAGTAGTGAGTATAAACTAAGGGGAACGCCAGCAGATTGTAGGGGGAATGTCGGCAGAAAGAAAGGGGAATGCCAGCAAAATGTAAGGGGATTGCCAGCGAAAGTAAGGGGAATGCCAGCAGAAAGTAAGGGGAAGGCCAGCAGATACTAGGGAAAGGTCAGCAATTACTAAGGGGAATGCCAGTAGTGAGTATAAACTAAGGGGAACGCCAGCAGATTGTAGGGGGAATGTCGGCAGAAAATAAAGGGAAAGTCTATACTCTCAGTATCACCTTGGTGATATCTACCACCACTCAGATCTACCACTCAGAATCCTAAAGTGGCTTGAAATGATTTTAGCCATATTTCTTGACTAGATCTAAACACCAAGTTTTTTTTTAAACTTTCCTCTTACCCATCTCCATCTTGTGCTGCACCCAATCAAAATGAGTGATAAATACTTCTAGTATCACCCTGGTCACTGCAGTTCTGCTTCAATTGGTTTTATCTATGTTAGAGACTAGATTTGAATGGACCGATATTTCTTCCCCTTGTTTATTCCAATTTCACTCCCAATTCGGAGTATAATAATCCCACTGGCTTTAGACAGCAGGACTTGTGTAATATTAAAATAAAATAAAGATATAAAAGTACTTACGCAAAATAATTTTTAAACAAGAGTACTAACTTATCTTAAGTATGTTATCACCAAACAAACTGACAGATTGCTTAGCTAACTAATGTCGTGTTGTGTCAAACTCCTTCAAACTTTTATATTTGAATTAATGAAGAAAATTAGCAAAACTCAATCGAAAATCTGAAACGGAAAATCAGAAACAGATACGGATACATTTGGAACTCGAACCCAGGACCTTCGGCTTTGCAGATGCTTTGACCACTGAGTATCCCTTTCCGATTCGGTCATATTTAATTGTATGATACTTCGACTGAGAACTACCAACATAACGCATATTTGTATTATTGCTATCATTATGTATGATTGCAAGATTCAACTCGAACTAAATGCCATCTAGATAGTGTCAGGATAAATGTATAACTTTTTATTTAATATGCGACATCTATTGACTTTTCTGCAAGTCTAGGATGAATATTTTTTATTTTAACATAACGAGTTTAGCCTCAAATTATAATATTTTAATATATGTATCCGTCATCTTTTTCTGATTTTGCTTTCAGATTTTCGATTGAGTTTCGCTAATATTAGCTTTATTAATTAAAATATTATAATTTGAGGTTTAACTCATTAAGTTAAAAATAAATAAAAAAATATCTCTAAAAAAATCGTCTCTAAATCGCTTTTATATTGAAGCAAGTATTTTTTTCTCATCACATCTTGTCAGATTTATGAAAAATATGTTTAAATAATATTGTGAATTATTTTTCTGTGATTTTTTTTATTTTAAAATATTTAGCCTACATAATTAAAAGTTAGTCAATATTTTAGGTTAAATCTGTGGGGTTCAATGACATCAGCAATCTAGGAAATGTTTTTGAATTCAGTAAGGTCAGCAAACTAGAAAATGTTTGTGAAATTGGTGAGATCGGCAATTTAGGAAATGTTTCTGAATTCGATATGGACAGCAATCTAGGAAATGTTTTTGAATTCGGTAAGGTCAGCAAACTAGAAAATGTTTGTGAAATTGGTGAGATCGGCAATTTAGGAAATGTTTCTGAATTCGATATGGACAGCAATCTAGGAAATGTTTTTGAATTCGGTAAGGTCAGCAAACTAGAAAATGTTTGTGAAATTGGTGAGGTTGGCAATTTAGGAAATGTTTCTGAATTCGGTATGGACAGCAATCTAGGAAATGTTTTTGAATTCGGTAAGGTCAGCAAACTAGAAAATGTTTGTGAAATTGGTGAGGTTGGCAATTTAGGAAATGTTTCTGAATTCGGTATCGACAGTAATCCAGGGAATGTTTCTGAATTCGTTATGGACAGTAATCTAGGGAATGTTTCTGAATTCAGTGGCGTCAGCAATCTAGGAAATGTTTCTGATTTCGGTAAGGTCAGCGATCTAGGAAATGTTTCTAAATGCGGTGGAGTCAGCAATCTAGGAAATGTTTCTGATTTCGGTAACGTCAGTGATCTAGGAAATATTTCTAAATTCGGTGGCGTCAGCAATCCAGGAAATGTTTCTGTAACCGAGGGATCAGTAATCTAGTCTAGGTAATTAATGTTTCTGAAATTGGTGGGGTCAGCAATCTAGGAAAGGTTTCTGAATTGGATGGGATGAGCAATCTAGGAAATGTTTTTGAATGCAGTGGCGTCAGCAATCTAGGAAATGTTTCTGATTTCGGTAAGGTCAGCGATCTAGGAATAATTTCTAAATTCGGTGGCTTCAGCAATCCAGGAAATGTTTCTGTAATCGAGGGATCAGTAATTTAGTCTAGGTAATTAATGTTTCTGAAATTGGTGGGGTCAGCAATCTAGTAAACGTTTCTGAATTGGATGGGATGAGCAATCTAGGAAAAGTTTTTGAATGCAGTGGCGTCAGCAATCTAGGAAATGTTTCTGATTTCGGTAAGGTCAGCGATCTAGGAAATGTTTCTGATTTCGGTGAGGTTAGCGATCTAGGAAATGTTTATAAATGCGGTGGAGTCAGCAATCTAGGAAATGTTTCTGATTTCGATAAGGTCAGCGATCTGGGAAATATTTCTAAATTCGGTGGCGTCAGCAATCCAGGAAATGTTTCTGCAATCGAGGGATCAGTAATCTAGTCTAGGTAATTAATGTTTCTGAAATTGGGGGGTCAGCAATCTAGGAAAGGTTTCTGAATTGGATGGGATGAGCGATCTAGGAAATGTTTCTGATTTCTGTAAGGTCAGTGATCTAGGAAATTTTTCTGAATGCGGTGAAGTCAGCAATCTAGGAAATGTTTCTGATTTCGGTAAGGTCAGCAATCTAGGAATTGTTTCTGAATGCGGTGGCGTCAGCAATCTAGGAAATGTTTCTGAATTCGGCGGGATCATCAATCTAGGTAATTAATGTTTCTGAATTCGCTGGCGTCAGTAATCTAATGTATTGTAGTACAATGATCTCCACAAGTCTATTACTAAATAAAGAAATATAGCTAAGTATTATAATATAATATTGAATGTGCTTGTAGAAGTTGTCTTAGAATTATAAGATCAACTACTTATATGATATGTGTATTTTATATTTAAGAAAACGTTGTTCCAAAGAGAAAGATGATGTGATGATTCCAATGAAATGTTTTAAATAAAGTTTATTTGTAATTTTTACTAATGTAATTTATTCAACCATCACACTTTTTGGAGATATACCGTCACACATTTCTTTCTTGGCACACACCACTCATTGCTTCATTTACATTCTTTGTAATTTTAAGTTTAATTGTAATTTTTACTAATGTAATTTATTCAACCATCACACTTTTTGGAGATATACCGTCACACATTTCTTTCTTGGCACACACCACTCATTGCTTCATTTACATTCTTCTTTATATTGACTGTTAAAGTTGCATTCGTTGGTTTACCTGTGTTTGGTGACCAGATCAAAACAGTCTTGTAATTTATTACTTTCCTCTTCACCGTCTCCTTCCCAACCTCACTTACATACCCTAAATAGAAAAAGCCATAGTCCTACTGACGCCGAAAAGTAGGGACTCATGTGCGGTATGTTCATTAGGTCAATAAACCAAAATCCATGCATGTACTCTACATGAACAGCATATGTGTCTTCAAACTACCTTTTTGAGAACACGCGTAGCTGCAGATGGAACACGAAAAAGGCTTTTCTCCACTGTGATTCATTATATGATTCTTCAACTACCTTTTTGAAAACATGAGTAGTTGCAGACGGAGCACGAAAAAGGTTTTTCTCCACTATGAGTTAGCATATGTTTCTTCAAACTACCCTTTTGAGAACATAAGTAGCTGCAGAAGGAACAAGAAAAAGGCTTTTCTCCACTGTGATTCATTATATGATTCTTCAACTACCTTTTTGAAAACATGAGTAGTTGCAGACGGAGCACGAAAAAGGTTTTTTTCCAATGTGAGTCAGCAAGTGATGCTTCAAATGGCTTCTTTGTGAACATGTATGGTTGCAGACGTAACACGAAAAAGGCTTTTACCACTGTGAGTCAACATATGTTGCATCAAACTACCTTTTTGAGAAATTGAGCAGCTGCAGACTGAACACGAAAAGGGCTTTTCTCCACTGTGAGTCAGCATGTGTTTCTTCAAACTACCTTTTTGAAAACACGCGTAGCTGCAGACGGAACACGAAAAAGACTTTTCTCCACTATGAGTTAGCATGTGATTCTTCAAACTACCTTTTCGGGAAGATGAATACTTGCAGACGGAGCAAGAAAAAGGCTTTTCTCCACTATGAGTTAGCATATGTTTCTTCAAACTACCCTTTTGAGAACATAAGTAGCTGCAGAAGGAACAAGAAAAAGGCTTTTCTCCACTGTGATTCATTATATGATTCTTCAACTACCTTTTTGAAAACATGAGTAGTTGCAGACGGAGCACGAAAAAGGTTTTTTTCCAATGTGAGTCAGCAAGTGATGCTTCAAATGGCTTCTTTGTGAACATGTATGGTTGCAGACGTAACACGAAAAAGGCTTTTACCACTGTGAGTCAACATATGTTGCATCAAACTACCTTTTTGAGAAATTGAGCAGCTGCAGACTGAACACGAAAAGGGCTTTTCTCCACTGTGAGTCAGCATGTGTTTCTTCAAAACTACTCTAAGTGAACGTGAATAATTGCAGTCGCGACACGAAAAAGGTTTTCTCCACTGTGAGTCAGCATATGTGTCTTCAAACTACCTTTTTGAAAACACGCGTAGCTGCAGACGGAACACGAAAAAGACTTTTCTCCACTATGAGTTAGCATGTGATTCTTCAAACTACCTTTTCGGGAAGATGAATACTTGCAGACAGAGCAAGAAAAAGGCTTTTCTCCACTATGAATTGGCATATGCTTCTTCAAACTACCTTTTTGAGAAAATGAGCAGCTGCAGACTGAACACGAAAAAGGCCTTTCTCCACTGTGATTCATCATATGATTCTTCAAACTACCTTTTTGAAAACATGAGTAGTTGCAGACGGAACACGAAAATGGTTTTTCTTCACTGTGAGTCAGCATGTGATTCTTCAAATAACTTATTTGTGAACATGTATGGTTGCAGTCGGGACACGAAAAAGGCTTTTCTCCACTATGAATCAGCATGTGTTTCTTCAAATTAACTTTTAGATAACATGAATAAATACAGTCGGGACACGAAAAAGGTTTTTTTCCACTGTGAGTCAACATATGATTCTTCAAATTGGTTTTATGTGAACATGAATAGATGCAGTCGGGACACGAAAAAGGTTTTTCTCAACTGTGTGTCAGCATATGTGTCTTCAAACTACCTTTTTGAAAACACGCGTAGCTGCAGACGGAACACGAAAAAGACTTTTCTCCACTATGAGTTAGCATGTGATTCTTCAAACTACCTTTTCGGGAAGATGAATACTTGCAGACGGAGCAAGAAAAAGGCTTTTCTCCACTATGAATTGGCATATGCTTCTTCAAAATACCTTTTTGAGAAAATGAGCAGGTGCAGATTGAACACGAAAAAGGCTTTTCTCCACTGTGATTCATCATATGATTCTTCAAACTACCTTTTTGAAAACATGAGTAGTTGCAGACGGAACACGAAAATGGTTTTTCTTCACTGTGAGTCAGCATGTGATTCTTCAAATAACTTCTTTGTGAACATGTATGGTTGCAGTCGGGACACGAAAAAGGCTTTTCTCCACTATGAATCAGCATGTGTTTCTTCAAATTAACTTTTAGAATGAATAAATACAGTCGGGACACGAAAAAGGTTTTTTTCCACTGTGAGTCAACATATGATTCTTCAAATTGGTTTTATGTGAACATGAATAGATGCAGTCGGGACACGAAAAAGGTTTTTCTCTACTGTGTGTCAGCATATGTGTCTTCAAACTACCTTTTTGAAAACACGCGTAGCTGCAGACGGAACACGAAAAAGACTTTTCTCCACTATGAGTTAGCATGTGATTCTTCAAACTACCTTTTCGGAAAGATGAATACTTGCAGACGGAGCAAGAAAAAGGCTTTTCTCCACTATGAATTGGCATATGCTTCTTCAAACTACCTTTTTGAGAAAATGAGCAGGTGCAGATTGAACACGAAAAAGGCTTTTCTCCACTGTGTTTCATCATATGATTCTTCAAATTATATTTTCGAGAACATGAATAGCTGCAGACGGGACACGAAAAAGGCTTTTCTCCACTGTGAGTCAGCATATGATTCTTCAAAATACATTTATGAGAACATGAGTACCTGCAGACGGAGCAAGAAAAGGGCTTTTTTCCACTGTGATTCATCATATGATTCTTCAAAATATATTTTCGAGAACATGAGTAGCTGCAGACGGGACACGAAAAAGGTTTTTCTCTACTGTGTGTCAGCATATGTGTCTTCAAACTACCTTTTTGAAAACACGCGTAGCTGCAGACGGAACACGAAAAAGACTTTTCTCCACTATGAGTTAGCATGTGATTCTTCAAACTACCTTTTCGGGAAGATGAATACTTGCAGACGGAGCAAGAAAAAGGCTTTTCTCCACTATGAATTGGCATATGCTTCTTCAAACTACCTTTTTGAGAAAATGAGCAGGTGCAGATTGAACACGAAAAAGGCTTTTCTCCACTGTGTTTCATCATATGATTCTTCAAATTATATTTTCGAGAACATGAATAGCTGCAGACGGGACACGAAAAAGGCTTTTCTCCACTGTGAGTCAGCATATGATTCTTTTCTCCAGTGTGAGTCGGCACATTGGGTGTATCAGCATAATGGGTGCGCATATGCAGATCTAATATTGACTTATTAGAGCAGTAGTATTTACAATGGTAGCAAGAAAATTGTTCATCCCCAGAATGCGTCTTCCGTTCCGTCAGTAAGCCTGAAAGAGATCAAAGATAACGTTTATTGTATGAAGGACATATTTCACGACATTCGTCAACACGAATGGTAAATCACAAATAATAAAAATCGGTTTTACCGGCTGTCTGAGTAATTCTTTCAGAACGCTCTAAGCATTCCTTTTTAACATCGAGGAGGTCCAAGTCAATTTCCGTATAAGGAATCCCCACCCCATGTTCTGCTCGGCGTACTGGTTCTTCCTTGATGCTTGAATCTTCTGCAAAAACACTTCCTGGTATAGCAATGCAACATTTGTAGTTTAATTAAATGACCATAAGAAATTAGATGCATTAATGATAAAACACAACTATGTCAAGAAATATTTTAAGGACTTCATTAACAATTAAACCATAACCATTATTTTCTCTGGAATTAATCATAATTAATAAGGCCCTTAAGACTCTTGGATTTGTTTTGAGAGTTTCAAAAGACTTCAATAATTTAGGCACGTTTATCTTGTCGTACAAAACCCTTGTTAGATGCCAACTAGAGTATAACTCTGCGATATGGTCTCCCGTTTACAATATTCATTCCGCCAACACTGAAAAGATTCAACATAAGTTCTTGAGATATATAAACTATAATTTGCATATTCCTGTAGAAAACATTGATTATAACTACCTACTAGATAAAATGTTCCTATTAGAACTTTCAGAAAGGAGAATAATCACAGATTTAATACTATTACAAAAAATACTGCATTACAGAATTGACTGTCCTGAATTGCTTCAATTAATCAATATCCACATACCTAAAAGATCTTGCCGAAATTTACTACCCTTTTATTTTAATAACACCAGGACACTCTCTTATCAAAATTCCCCGATACCGAGACTTCACAGTCTCGGAAATAAATATTCTGATCTGGGAGATATATTTCACATTAAAAATAATCAGTATAATTTTTTTTTTCAATTCTTTCTTATATTTAGACATAAATAATAAATAGACGTCTATAATCTCTACAATTTTTGTCTATATTGAATATCTTTTTTTTATGAAACTTCTTATATTTTTTACCTATATATCTAATTTTATTATATGCATTTATTGTTATATTTTGTTGTATGTATATGCTTTTGTTTTACTTTTATTTTCACTGTTTTATGCTTTCTTTATTGTTCTAATTTAGAATTTTTTTAAATAACTGTTATACTCATCTATTTAACTAAAATGTAAAGGCCCATAAGGGCGTTTAATAAATAAATAAATAACGAAAATAGTTCTTGTATTTTATTTATCCTTAAATTAAAAGTTTTTTTTCTTCTTTCTAAAAACGTAGATGCTCACCGATTAAAACTCTATTTACCAATGATGGGAAACACCATGGCTTATGTGATTAACATTTTTAACACCTCTTTTATCTTTTTCAAAATAATATATGCAATATCAATTAATTTCGTTCGATCTTTGAGAAACAAAAGTGGTTGGAACATGACATAGACTCGAGTCAGCTACCGTTTATTGTCCAAAAGTTTATGCTTACTGTCAATGCATATGTTGGTCAGAATTTCGATTTAATATTTTTAAGTAAGTATTCAATTTTTCTATTTTTGAAACTGATAATTCGTGGTGGAATTCCATTATAATAGTATAATAAAACAAATTTAAAACTTTTTCCACTTTTTATTTAATGACCGTAACCGGTTTCAGCTTGTCAAAGCCATCTTCAGACTGGTGAAAAATATTCTTAACCTAGGGATTTTATACAAAACATATTAGGGAGGGGGAGGAGGGGGCGGGGGGAGGGAGGGGTGGTCTACAGGGATTTTATTCAATTATGGATTTTATTACATTTGTTGTTAAGTGGTCTTGAGTGTCCAACTATCTAATTTTTTTTTTTTTTTTTTTTGGTTATTTCCAGTAGGCTAATTACATAGGGTTGGTAGCTTACATACTTTAGTATTGTTTGGGAAATACCTTACAAGTAATGTGAATTATTAGCACCTAATTTTATTGTTGTCAAGTCTATTATTAATTACAATCCTTATTATATTTATGATGTTATGGAATTTTTTGATTAAACAATTGATTTTATAAAGGGGGATACGTTGGAGTAGGATTATTCTTATAATGGACCTAATACAAACAAAGTACATATTTTACTTGGAATTCCGTAAGTCTAAACTTAAACTTTAGGGCGCACAGTTTACACCCGCGCTGTGCGAGCGGGTTTCCTACAGAGCATCGGACCATCCCAATATATATGATAGAAAATTACAATGGATACAATAGTGGAGATTTTGCAAATGATTCTAATTTCTTATTCATTACAAATATAGGGTCTACTTTTTTTGTTAGGCGGGTTATTTCTAATGATTCTAGTTTATCAAGTTTATGACCCTTATTACAAGTGTGGAGGACTTTAATATCTCTGTCTTTAGACAGAGGTATTAAAGACAGAGATATTAAAGTCCAGATATTAAAGTCCACACAAGTCCATTAAAGTACAAATGTAATAAAATCCATAATTGAATAAAATCCCTGTAGACCACCCCTCCCTCCCCCCGCCCCCTCCTCCCCCTCCCTAATATGTTTTGTATAAAATCCCTAGGTTAAGAATATTTTTCACCAGTCTGAAGATGGCTTTGACAAGCTGAAACCGGTTACGGTCATTAAATTAAAAGTGGAAAAAGTTTTAAATTTGTTTTATTATACAAGTATTCAATTGTTTTGGCTTGGCGTTTGTCGTTTCTTAATTTGAATTCACAGAAAACAGCTCCAGGGTTGCCTGTCAGTATCGGTTTGTCTGTCAAAAGTGAAACCGTGGTCAGCATATCGATATAAAATCGTCAGAAGTTACGCTTTCCGATCCGATAGTGTAAAGTTATCGATCCTCTGACCTTGACCCCCAGGTACTAACCGAAGCGACCGCGTCGAAACTGTCGGAAGACTCAGCCAAACTGTAGTCCTTTCCTGTCAAGTTCGTGACCTTCGGTCGTGATGAAAAAAAAGATAAACTACTGGAAAAAACAGTCGTATAGTAGAGGCCTTGACCACTGGAGCGCTAGGCGCCCACAAAGTGGAAAAGATGGGGGGGGCTAGAGAAGGGGGTGATAGTATTTCTAACTAACTAACTAACCTTCACGCCGTTTCCCCGCAGAGGTAGGCAGAGAGGACGGACCGCCAAACAAATCGGTCTTGGCACATACTCCTTGCCTCATTCACATTCATACTTCTTCTCATAAATACTCTTCTATTATTCTGACTCTTGACATGGCCCGACTCAAGTATCTGATTTACCTGATCGTGCCACGTCTTCCTTGGGCGTCCTCGGCTTCTTCTACCATTCACATTCGCGTCATAAATTCTCTTTACACTCCTTTCTTCATTCATTCGCTCAACATGCCCAAACCATCTGAGCGTCCCTTTCTTAATCTTACTTATTACGCTCACATCCGCCTTGCATTCTTTTCAGATCTTCCTCACACTCATACATGGTTTTACCACACATACGCCTCAGGGATCTCATTTCTACAGCATTCAGTCTACTTTCATCCTTTCTCTGCCAGTTCCATGCTTCACTGCCATACATCAAGGTAAGGTGCCAGTACTCCATTGTGGACTGCTAGCTTCGTAGAATTTCAGGTTATGAATTCTATATTTTACTTAGGACGTAAAAATCGCAAAAAATTCATTTGTGCATCGATATTAATAATAACTTCCATCTTTAAAAATGTGTCTTAATTATTTAATTCAATTTTTTTTTTGGTCACGCCAACATAGACCCCATCGAGTCTCGAGGGTCCACCTGGACCACTCTAGGAATCACTGCTCTAGATGGATAGACAGACCAAACCAACCTTAGATTCGAAAGCAGAAGAATAGGTTAACAGCTTACCTCGGCTTTGGTCGATTTTTTCCAGACGACCGAAACATTCCTTTTTAATGTCGGGATACTCAATATCTATTTCAGAGAATGCGCCACATTCTTGCGCATGTTCCTCTGCCGCTAGAGTTCCCGGTTCACAACTGATTACGGAAGCGTCTTCCCTATCTTGTTTAACTGTCACAAACGGCAATATTGCATCACAAGGGGATGACGGACACTCTTTTTCGGGAATGGTTTCCGGTTCAGATTTAATGACACCGACATCTGAGTTCATAGGATCCATTGCGGGATTCTTTCGGATTCTATGTTAGTAACACATTCTGGAAAACAAATCGGAATTTTCATATCACACTTCGCAACTACACCGCAGGGAATATCAAAACAATGTTCGTTGAAGTCTTGTATAAGTTAAATAATAATAATAATCGTCGGATCTGCCCTGATGATGGATACTGCAACGCTGTCCGAAACGTCGGCTAAAGAAGGAGGTAGCGCAACACGGCATAACACCCCAAAAACGAACAACGAAAATAATAATAATAATTTTTTTTGTTGACAAACTAATGTTTAAGGCAAGATTTTTATGCATATTAATGGTAACAATTATTATAAGCTACAGTTATTAGCCTGAAACACTCATCCACATTGAAAAAATCTCTTGAGAAAAGATACATGCCGCCGACGGGACTCGAACCCGTGTCCTTCCGATTTCCGGTCAACTGTTCTATCACAGAGCTACGTCGGCTTATCTCTCGGCCAACTAATTCAATATATTCTAGTGTTTCATTTAACAATTACTGCTTATAACATTTTTTCACCTTTTTTTTATAGAGAATATCTCACAAGAGTCCCAACTGCTCCCGTCTGGAGCCAGTGAGACTATGGCATCCCCAATTGGGTTATGTTATAAGACTGAAGGAAAGTGGGGAAGGGAAGGAGATGGGGAAGAGGAAGGTAGGAAAGTACCTGGCTATTCAGATCTAGTCACTAAATACGGCTAAAACCATTATTAAGCAACGTTTCAATTCTGAATGGTGGTCTTACACCAGGGCGATACTGACAGTATCTTCCACTCTGGAACGTGCCGCAAATATAGTATATATTATTTGTATTAATTAATTGTGAAATAACACAAATCAATAAATTAAATTTATTTGCGCCCGCCGGGTTCGAACCCGCGACCTTCCGATTGGGAGTCAAGTGTCTTACCACTCGACCACGGACGGTCGTCAGAACAACCAACTTTATTTTATATTGTTTATTGAGGCATATTAAGTAGGTAGATAGTTATCTATGTCCTAATACAATCCTTATATTATATATATATACACATAATTAAAGTAACACATTTACAAAAAATCGATCACATATTTACGTAATTTAATTTCAAATGTTTTTATGTTTTCTTCTAATTTTATTTCTTCTGGTAATTCTCCAAATATCTTCAACGCTCCGTACATCAACGAGTTATATGTGGATTGTGGATTTTTTCAAAGTGGATGAGTGTTTAGAATTATTGCTAAATAATTATAATTTAATAATAAAATAATCCGTTATTGATAAATCTTGCATTCATAATCATTCATAATTAACCCTTGTTTTTGTAATACTTAATTATAAAATTTTAATATTATATAATTAAATAATATATTTTATAGGACAGAATATGTAAAACCAACGAAAAAAATTTCTTGTTCTACAATATTATAGCATTAAGTATAATATTATCCTAAAGCAAGGGCTATGAACAACTAGCAAAGTGAAAGATAGAAAAAGCAGTGAAGCACTGGTGGGATCAAATATCACCTGTATCAGTAACATCAGTGTCCGCAGTTCTCCATGCAGCGGAGGACCGCGAGGAGTGGAGGGGTCTCTTCACTAAGGAAATTAGACAAGTGTTACGATCCTCGGCAATGAGGAAACGACTAAACCGGCGTTCTAAAATTCTTCAAACCATTGATATATATATCTTAATGCTTCAAACAAACAAAAGGATGGATCAAATAACACTGAAGTTCGCACCGTTGTTAACATGTACATTTGAGAATTGACAACGTGTATTCATTCAAGGGTATAATAAAAAAACGAAATAAACAACTCAAAACAACCGATTTGGACTTATAGCGGCCTGGTTACATGGAATAAATACGGAATAACTAAATAAATGCTATCAAGATTTGACTTACACTTGTTGACAAATAGGTAAAATGAAGTCATAGACACTAGGTAAACGTCACCAAAGACAATATCTAGGATTATGTTCCTCCCATACATGACGCCAATTTCATAGGTAAGGACCTAATATAACGAGCGCTTTGAAGATAGCACGAAATTTGGGCGTATTAGGTAGTAATATCGGAGTATATTAATACGGTAATGCCCGTACGGTTCAAATTAAGGAACCCGACTCCGAGTAAATCTCCACGCCACACTGTATCGACACTGTTCTGAGCCGTCCATGGACCTGCATTTTTCCACGGAGCTGCTGCCGTAATATACACACTTAGATCTCGACAATACGCGTTTTGCAAACGGAAGTGGCGCCATCTATAATAGTATATTTAATGAAAAAATGATGAAGAAGAGGAAACATGTTTCGCTTTTATTCAATATTAATAAGATTTATGTTCCCCTCATTATTCACGGTATTAATGTAAGAATGTCTACTATTATATATCTACCTATTAAATATAAGTATTCTGAAGTTTAATGTTAATAATAGTAGTTAGTTTTGCAAAAGGGTGATGCTTTATCAATAGTCACCAACAATTAAACTCTGCGAAGTAGAACGAAAAGCCGCCCGCAGGGCCTAGCAGCAAAAACCCGCGGAGCGGGTTTTTCACTGCTAGTAATATAGTAATATACTAATTTACCGGAGTTTTGGAAATAAAATGACGTAAAAAAACATGTTTTTTTCTAGTTATTATTTTTTTATAAATTATATATTCACTTTTGAATCACAAACCATGCTACACAAGCCTAGCGTAGTCGCTAAACTACTCGAAAACAGGGATGTTTTTCCTGCCTTCACGTGAGGAGGCACTATAAAGGGGGCACTTTCTTTTGTACCACAAACCATGTAACACAAACCTAGCGGAGCCGCTAAATTACTTGAAAACTGGGATGTTTTCCTTGCCTGACACGAGCAGGCGCTATATCATCACAGAAATAATTTATTTAAAAAATAAATTTTGGTAAAAAAAAAATTATTACAAATTAGTTCATTGAAATACAATTATGTCAATTGACAAATACATGTTATAAATACCAACCAGGAATTATTAGATTCCTGGTCAAATAAAATTAACAAACTTTCCTCAAACAAATGTTTGAGTATTGTTGAAAACATGTTTCCTGCCGGCAAAATATCAAAGCATTCCTAGCGAGTAATATCATTTGTATCATTAGTAAATTCAAACAAAAACACAAAGCCATAATATAATATGTCATTTATCTCAAATTTATACACACACTTGTTCGTAATAAATCTTCAAGCGGATTAAGAAATGAACAAAGTACCTAGTTTATACTAACGTAGTTGAAGACTAAATGGCAACACTTAGATTGAAATACAAACTAGAAAATAATTATCTTTTGTGTGTAATCTATGGATAATCTTATTCAGGGGGATTGGTTGGGATTGGTTTATTTATTCTCAGAAAACTCGCTGCCACTTCTTGTAGGTTATATTATTTGGTTTACTCATTTTTTGTCAATTTTTACACCTTTCAAGAAATCCGTCAACCTCGTTCTAAAGTTAAAGTTTAACAGAACTACCAGATCCTTACGTAAAGCCATGGATTCGACCGCCATCAAGTTAGAACCAGGCACAATTGCGGAAGAGAGTGTTGCTGTGATATTTACGGAAATCGATATAGAATATCCCTTTAATAAAAAAGAATCTCCGGAATCCATTCTCGATAATAATCCAGGTATTTTGTTCTCTTTACTTAGTGCATAAGTGTTATATTGACGCAAAGTACAATCGAAATTTAAAATGCTGTTTTTTACGATGCTATATCTTAAAACTTCAGTTATATTATCGATGATATTTGGCTACTGTATCATCCCGTTTATTAGTTCCATTTTATTCGTAAATATTTTCTCTTACAGGTGAAATGAGTTTAGCGGAGCCTTTAAATCTAGAGGGAGACACCGTCAAAGCAATCGAAATTTCGTATATTGAAAATGATCTCGAGGTTCCTGGTATTAAAAAGGAACACTTTCAGCCTTCTGAAAGAATTCACCAAATGGCGGGTAAGCCAAATTTGCTTGATAATATTTTTATTAACTCGCGTATCCGGTATAAGGTAAGTAAAAAATTAAATAATATATCTTTCGGCTTCTTGATATGATTCTTGATATGATGACATTATTATATTCGTGGTCAAATCAAATTAATCACGCAAAACACTTTAATTATCTCAACCAAACGTATGTTGACAAACTTTCCTCAAACAAATGGTTGAGTATTGTTGAAAACATGTTTCCTGCCGGCAAAATATCAAAGCATTCCTAGCGAGTAATATCATTTGTATCATTAGTAAATTCAAACAAAAACACAAAGCCATAATATAATATGTCATTTATCTCAAATTTATACACACACTTGTTCGTAATAAATCTTCAAGCGGATTAAGAAATGAACAAAGGTAAGTACCTAGTTTATACTAACGTAGTTGAAGACTTAAAATGGCAACACTTAGATTAGAAAATAATTATCTTTTGTGTGTAATCTATGGATAAACTTCTTCAGGGGGATTGGTCGGGAGGGTGGGTTAACTCCGTTATGACCATGTAACCGCCCAAAACCGCCATTTTGACTGACGTCACCCAGCAGCATTCATAGATGAAGCTGAATTATAGATAGATATGTCATTTTGATTTCGCGCCATCTCATAGATGAAGCTGAATTATAGATAGATCTGTCATTTTGATATGCCACCTCTCGCTCTCTATCATAAGCGACCCGTGTAACAGAAAGAGCCACTGAACCCGTATATCCGGTCGGATTTTGTTTACTATTTACCATAGTTACCATATTTACTATTGCTTACACACGGCATCAGTGAACTTAGTTGCGTTACGTAAATGTTTTGAATTTAAAATGTTTCTTGCTAAAGTACATCGAGGAAATGAAGACAAGCCGTGTAGCGTTAAAGGCTGTACAGACAGATATTTGACTCGTCATAGGTATCCGAAATGTGAAAATAATGAAAGTCATTTTCGCGAGTGGTCTTGGAGAATTGACAGATACGATTTTATTGAAAATCCCATGTTAGCATGGGGAGCGTCAGTTTGTGGATGTCATTTTGCAGAAGATAGTAAACACACGGTGCACGATGGATTAATAAAATATGCCTTGCCAACACTGGCTCTTCCCGGTAAGTTTGGCTGAATGTATATTTAATGATTGTTTTAAAGATTTTGCTTTCATGTTTCTCAATTTCTTCCACAAAACAATCAACGCATTATAACTAACATCACCCGAGAAAAAACATCTAACCGCTAATTATTTACATGTTATATCAGTGAATTATATGTTATATGTATATAATATAATATATAATATAATATAATGTTATATCTAATTATTTACATGTTATATCAGTGAATCATCCTCATTATAACAGCCAACAATTATATTAAAATAAGTCTAAACTAAAATATCATTTGGTAATTGCTCATTGCCGTGATCGTAATAACCATTCCCGTTATTCCCAAACTTTGATTAATGTGTTAAATATGTTTATTTCAGAACAAAACGTTTTCGAAGGGACCAGCAGTGTATAATACAGTGTGGTTGATCCTGCCAAAGGGGTTCGAGGAGAAGGTATACATCTGATCATAACATCTGATTTTTACTGCTTGAAAGGAATAGTATTGTACATTTTGTTCATCTAACTGTAGATTTTTTCTTCCATTCCTTCAAGAAAATCCTTCATTCATTCAGTTGGAAGAACTACCCATGGTCAATCGAACGGTTAAACCGACCCTGTGTTTTTATGTGTTGTTTATCCATTGTATTTTTGAAAATAAAAAAAAGATTTGACCATGTCCCTGTGAGTTTTTCATTTTTCTAATGTAAGCAGAAAAATGTTAAAATTCGTTTCTGTTGTAAAAAACCATAATCATTATTTGAATTTTTTTTCCTATTATAAGGAATTCATATTTCAAGTCTTTCAATCTTAGGTTTTTTACTGCTGCTTGATTTTTTTTATCTCGTGATAACAGGTTTCCTTCTCCAAAGCTTCCTCCTGAGAAAATCAGCTGTAAAACTCATTTCCTCAGGACAGCACTTTTTCAGATGAAACCTTGTTGTCCTGGGGAAACATTTTGATATTTTTCTGCTTTTGACACATTTTTATTTTTTAAATAATTTATCGGGCTAGTAAATTATTGGAGCAGGTCGAATGCAATTATTTTGTCTATGGTGACAAATGGCCTTGATCTTTCTCTTCAACTTACGCGATTCGCCGAACTAGATATCTGTGGTGAAGTTGTCAGTTGATGTCAAAAAAATATGAATAGAAAAGGCCGAAGATATCGATCTAGGTAATGGTTTATTTATGGGTCGGGATCGATTTATTTATTCTCAGAAAACTCGCTGCCACTTCTTGTAGGTTATATTATTTGGTTTACTCATTTTTTGTCAATTTTTACACCTTTCAAGAAATCGTCAACCTCGTTCTAAAGTTAAAGTTTAACAGAACTACCAGATCCTTACATAAAGCCATGGATTCCACCGCCATCAAGTTAGAACCATGCACAAGTGCGGAAGAGAGTGTTGCTGTGATATTTACGGAAATCGATATAGAATATCCCTTTAATAAAAAAGAATCTCCGGGATCCATTCCCAATAATAATTCAGGTATTGTGTTCTCTTTAATTGGTGCATAACTGTTATATTGACGCAAAGTACAATCGATAATTAAAATGCTGTTTTTTGCGATGCTATATCGACATCCCTATACATACCACTCCCACATACGCTATTTTGCTGGATTACATTATTTAAATATTTTTTTATGAGATGCCGGCAGAGCTTTCCACATACGAACCGTTTTTCACCAAAACGAGTCGGTGAAATGACCCGTTCTAATATGCATGCGCAATGCGACAGGGAGATTATAATCACGCAAAAACTTCAGTTATATTGTCGATGATATTTTGCTACTGTATCATCCCGTTTATTAGTTCCATTTTATTCGTAAATATTTTCTCTTACAGGTGAAATGAGTTTAGCGGAGCCTTTAAATCTAGAGGGAGACACCGTCAAAGCAATCGAAATTTCGGATATTGAAAATGATCTCGAGGTTCCTGGTACTAAAAAGGAATATTTTCAGCCTCCTGAAAGAATTCACCAAATGGCGGGTAAGCCAAATTTGCTTGATAATATTTTTATTAACTCGCCTATCCGGTATAAGGTAAGTACACTCTTAAATAATATATCTTTCGGCTTCTTGATATGACTACGCACAGATGCACTTTCCACCGCGGATTATATGAACTGTGACAACCAAGCAAGTAGCCAATTATACGACAAAGTTGCGATTTAACCGATTTTGTCTGAATTTCCTAATTTTTTTATTTTTATTTATTCATTTTGTTTGTTACAGGTTTGTTTTACATGGCTTTTCGACTACCAAGCTAGGCAAATGCCCGTATTATGGTAGTCGAGATTCATACGATGTTTTATTAAGTATAAAATATTAAGTATAATCATCCATATATGTAGATGAAAGTAAAAACATATGGAAAATATTCATACTAAAATTAGGTACCTACATGATCACATACGGGAAAGGAGTTAAAGTAGGTGAATCTTGTATAAATAAATAAAAAAAAGAATAACAAATAAAATAACAAATAATAATAAGAATAATAGCACTAGCGTAATATAAAGTTTTGGTTGAAAATTGATTAAGAGATAAGATTTTTTACTCGAGGAATATGAGAAAATTGTTTTGAAAAACAGTTTAAGATGTAAGGCATTCTTTATAATATTTCCTTCCCTGACCAAATAACCAGTTCTGTACACTAACGGCATAAAGATCATCAGTTTTCGATGTCTTAATATCAATACTCAGTAAGTTGAACATTTTAGGCGCGATGTAAGAGAACTGTCGTTGGGCGAAAGCTGTTTTTTGTTGGAGGAATTTTGCATTTTTGATGTGATGAATATCGGGTGCAAATATTTTGTTGAGTTTTGAGTGTTAAATCATTTTTCCTTATGTGTATGATAATTGTCTTAACGTATAATTGTCTAATGTCTAGGATTGCGAATTTTTTAAAAAGTGGCTCTGATGGGTGAGATGGGTGACATTTTAATATAATCCTTAGTACCAATGAAACGGAGATCGATTCGTTCTGGCTAGGAAACAGTCTGCGTGAAGTAACGCTCCGGAAAAATTCGTGCCGCACGTGTATGACATTTACTCGACCCGTCCACCTAAAAATCGACGTAGCGTTGCAATGCGCAAATGCGCTAACTCGATAAACAGGTCAGAAGCTAATTCGAGATGTAGAGCCTTTGTGGTAAAACAGACGAATAAGCAAAGATAAGTCTTGGTATTTACATAATTTAATATAAAAACGGACCACTGTAATTAACGCCAAGGAGAAAAGAAGAGGATAGTTTATTAGTTGTACAAATTTGAAATTCTTTTTCGAATTTCGGAATATTTCCAAGGTATTGTAAATGTTACATACATTTCATCTTTTTGAAGGTGTTGTAAAAACAAATATCTTTTTTAAATCAAGTTAAAATTACAATTGTTCAAATTTTTGTATTTAGCAATAAATACAGCTTGTCATGTCTCTCAATACTGGAATTAATTAGCATTTCTAACCCCTTTGTTTTTGTAGAAAACATTTTCTGTACGGTATTTTTTAAACATTAAAGGTGTCTTAAGACATTTCCAGCATGCAACCTTCTTATTGTTTCCTAATATTGTCACCTTTTGAATGTGGTTATATGGCATTACACTCAATACTTAGCACGTAACATCATAATATACTATGCTCAAAACAAATACATAGATGTAGGCCGTGACGTGTCGCGTCCAAGGCCCTCCCGCCGTGCCGCATCTAACCACTACTTTTGATGAGTAATGGCTGAATCGACATTTCTGTATTTCATTCGGCCTATTTACTCGGAATGACACGTCTGAACATAAAATGAAACGAAAGTGCCGAATGAAATCTTCAAGTGAACCGATCCAACAATGTTGGATATTTTCATTCGGCATTCTTCACTCGCGCGCGGAAGAGAGCAAAGTGACACTTCTGAATAAGGAGTGAACTTTGTATCAGTCCGTTTAGCGTCCTTTACTGGAAGGATGCTATCACGTCGTAAGCAAAACGTCAAAATGGTATTCGGGCTACGTGTTTGCTTTTGGGAGCACGTCTCATAGAAATTGTTGGGTCTCCCTTATTATCCATGTGTTATATATATTTTTTTAATATATGTAAGTAAGATTATTAATTTGTAGGTAAATGTTCGTAATAAAAAAAGTAAAATCAAATTGTGTTATTATGTCATAAAAAATAATAAGGTTTATAAGACGAAACAATGCTGTTTTTTTTATTTAATTGTCTCAACAAAATTGCGTAAAAATCGATGACATGTTTTTCCTTAAAATTCGAGGCCGGACCGCGCTGGAAATCAAACGAATTCCAGCGCGCCTGACCTCGCTCGGCGACGCTGTGGTGGGAATGGACGAGTGAACGCTTATTTCTATAGCGCCGTCTGAACATGGAATGAAACGAAGATGGAACATTCGGCCGAAAAAACATGGCGTAAACCTTCACTCGAGTGAACTGTCTGATTCCGCCATAAGGAGGATAAAGGCAATCGACATTGTACATTGTTGTTAAGCTTATTAACTTAGGAGATATAATGGCTTTAGCAGAATTTACAATTTCAATGTTTAGGGGGAGGGAGTGGGGGCACAGAAGGGGAAACAAGCTGAGGAAGGTTGGAGACTTTTTATGAAAATACCCTTGTACTAGTGTACCAGCGATAATTCAGCTTTCCCCTAATTTGTTTTAGTTCTGGCTGGTTTTTTGTCCAGATTTTAATTCAATTCAATTCTTTATTAATTTTAATAATAAGTTTCCTAATAATAAAATCGTTCCTAATCCTAACCTTATACTACTGACAAACAACCATCAACGAGTCGGAAAGGACCGTTTATCAGCCGTGCAAAATCCAAAATATCCCCATCAGCAAGCGGTCGAATATGTAAAATCAGATTTTATTCTAACAGCAATAATTGCCGTCTAAATTGTGTTTCGTTTATGTTAAATATATCAATATCCGAAGTGATTCTATTTAACAACAAGATAGCTCTCCCCACTGGCATGACCATTGGCAAGTTATTCCTGCAAGCCGGGAGGTAAAACAATCTATGTTGTCGGTGATGGAGATAACCATCGGGAACATATAAATAAATGATCTCCATGATATTCGCGTTTTCGAACCATCCCCGAATCAGTCTGAAGAAATGTGATAAAATGTGTACTTCTTCTGACCCGTAGATGGTTCATCCCGAGCATGCCCAAGAGAAAGTCGGTAAAAGCCATATTCCCTCAGGTAGAGAAATCTCAGAAATTTCTTCTGAACCTTCTCCAACATGAGTGAATACTTCACCTGGTGTGGCCTCCAAATAACCGACCCACTCTCAAGCCTACTCCTAACCAAAGCGTTGTAAAGTATTAAAATTGACTGGGGGATTGGTTTATTTGTGTTGACTGGACTGCACTCTCGGATAGGGGCGGCCGTAATTTGAAATGTAATATCCCGTTCGTCTCGGAATATAAATTATCAACAGTCGTGTTGTTGTTTTCTTTTTCAAGGTAGCATTAATGCGGATACTGTTACCATCAAGACGGAATTAGGACCCCGAGAAGAAAATGAAGGAGTAATCCCATATGTGGAAATTGACATCGGCCTGCCGGATGTTAAGAAACATCTCTTAGAAAAAACACAGACAGCAGGTAAAACTGTTACGCTTTGTTAGATTTATAATTCATGCTTTCCCAATTTTTATTTTTATTTATTTAAATTTAAATTTTACTTTAACTTAAATTTGCATTGCGTGCATACTTCTTATGCAATATTCGCATTTTTTTCAGACTTATGGACAGATATGAAGAAGCATTCCACACGAGAACGATTATCTTGTCCCCATTGTAACTACTCATGCCCTGGCAAGGCACGGTTAGGACTGCACATACGCATACATACCGGAGAAAAACCTTTTTCATGTTCCGTCTGCACCTATTCATTTTGTCAATTGAGCAATTTGAAGAGGCATATGCGGACTCACTGTGGGGAAGAACCTTTTTCATGTTCCGACTGCAACTATTCATTTCCCCAAAAGGGACATTTGACAAGACACATGAAGACTCACAGTGGAAAAAAACCTTTTTCGTGTTCCGACTGCAGCTATTCTTGTTCTCAAAAGGGAAATTTGATGAGACACATGTTGATTCATAGTGGAAAAAAACCTTTTGCGTGTTCCAAATGTAACTTTACATGTTCTCGAAAGGGAAATATGACGTGCCACATGCTGACTCACAGTGGAGAAAAACCATTTTCTTGTTCTGTCTGTAACTATTCATGTTCTCGAAAGGGGCATTTGACGAGACACATGCTGATTCACAGTCGATAAAAGCTTTTTTACCTTTTTATTGTTCCGTTACTATTCATGCGTCTTTCGTGCAAGCTTTACCGGTTCAGAACCGCTCTTAACTTTTTATAATCAGTCCGATGCCGATCGCCAACAATTTTTTTTCGTAACTATTGTGAAAAACGCCTAACAAGCTTATTATTGCAAACAAAATGATTGGCATTAAAATTTGAAACATGTATGTCACGTTGTAACTAATTAAACTTCGGACCGCGGTTAATAAGCGACACATGAATCACAACGGACCAGTCGGGTACCAAAATGTTCCTAGCTAGTTGTTAAAACCTTAAACTTTAATAACCCACCGCCGAGCATTCAATAGATGCAGTTTCAAGCCTTGGACACACGCGAATTTAATTTCAAAAGATACTTTATAACACAACAGCCCTCGCCATACAATCTCATACAGATCCGCCATACGTAAAAAGATGATGCGTTTTAAGCGCGGTTCGGGTCTTCACTATTCGCCGTTATTCGCGCTAACCGCTGCTGACGCGATATTTGAAAAGTTTTGCGACAACCTTTCCGCTGTTAACAAGAGGGGGGTCGTTTTAAATACACGGAGCGCCATGCTCAAGCCGCTGTCAGCCGTCAAGTTGACATATCCAGTACAAATAAATGATATTCCTCGGCTCCTCCAACTGACCAACTCTCCTGCCGTAGGAAGATATCTTTTATAACGTAGTGTGTTGGTAGAAAATATACTTTATAACACAGTATATTTTGATGTGAACTTCGCGTCTGTGCCGTGCATAAAGATTAAACATGAATTCAATTCATTCTACAGACAGCTTTTCTACCATTTATCTTTGATACAATCTTATCTTTTTGTAGGTTAAATTTTAAAAAATATTTTGTCTTTCAGAGTTCTAACCCAAACTTTCAAAATAGTCCTAAATACTCCTATTTGAGTTGAATATATTATTCTCCCTACGCCTCTTTCTTTGTTTATTTTCTCTCTATGTCCATATCATTTAAGCGTCCCTTTCTTAATCTTACTCGTAACGCTTACATCAGCCCTGCATTCTGAGCGAATCTCTACATTTCTCACCCGATCATCAGTGATTTTTACCACACACGCTCCTCAGAGATCTCATTTAAAATGCATTCAGTTTTTTTTCACACTCCCTCTGCCAGTTCCACGCTTCACTGCCATATATCTGGATTTTAATTAATGTAAAAATTTATTTGTAGAAAGGAGCGTAAGGAGAATATATGATGCAAGTGTGAATGGTATAAGAAGTAGGAGACGTCCGAAGACGACATGGCACGATCAAGTGATTCAGATACTTGAGTCGGGCCATGTCAAGAGTCAGAAAAATAGAAGAGTATGTATGAGACGATGTATGAATGTGAATGAGGCAAAGAGTGTGTGCCAAGACCGAGGTGTTTGGCGGTCCGTCCTCTCTGTCTACCCCTGTGGAGAAACGGCGTGATGGTTAGTTAGTTACTTTAGTAATTTATAATAGAAAGTAGTACCTTATGATTTTATTCAAATGAAACAAATTACTTTTGTGTAAACCACTATAATTAATGTTTCTTCGTCAGGATAATAACATGAAATAACAATAATATTCATGTTATTATCCTGACGAAGAAACCATCGGTTTTGAAACATGTAGATATTATAACATGTGATTAGTGGTTTACACAAAACGCTGCCCTAGTGCTTGTATGTTCAATAGACCATTTGCAAATTTTACAGGGGACGTTTGTTTTTGTTTTTTTACAGGCAAATTCTAAATAGTTCTTGACTTTAGTCATTTCGTTTTATACCGTATTCAATAGACATGTATAAAACGAAATGACTAAAGTCGAGAATTATTTAGAATTTGCCTGTAAAAAACAAAAACAAACGTCCCCTGTAAAATTTGCAAATGGTCTATTGAACATACAAGCACTAGGGCAGCGAAAAGTAATTTGTTTTATTTAATTTTGTTTTATTTAATTTTAATTTTAGTTTCCAGTGTCTTAAATTTATGTACACGCATCCTAAATACTTCTTAAAAAATTCAAATCGCTCCAGACTTGGCGCCTGTGAGTATGCTGTACCCCACTGTAAAACTAGGTTGGCCCAAAGGCATATTAGTTTTATTGCTCCAAAAATGCATAATTCATTACGTGCAACATTTAAAGCCCCCACATGTCAAAATCTTAAATCTTATAAAAAATATATCAAAACTTGGCTAAAAAACACTGAAACAGATATCTTTTTCTTATAAGATTAAACAAAACCATTAATTATGTTTATCATCAGACAACTTTTAAATTAGAAATATTATATTGCTTGCTATGTTTTTTTTTTTTAATTATTTTAATTACGCCTTTAACATTAATTCTTCATAAAATTTTACAAATGCAATAATAACAACA
The DNA here is from genome assembly GCA_951813805.1 of Limnephilus auricula. NCBI lineage: Eukaryota > Metazoa > Arthropoda > Insecta > Trichoptera > Limnephilidae > Limnephilus > Limnephilus auricula. The sequence continues at coordinate 13,014,822 of OX638414.1, read as the reverse complement.
AATGCTGTTATTTTGCTCTATGTTTTAAGGCACTTTCACTCTTTTTATACCTAAAAATAAACTAAATTCTTAAATCTCCTATTAACCATAAAATTATAATAAATTCAATTTTATACCCACGCTCAGGCATTTGCCTTTGTGGGATTTTTTTGTTCATACAATATTATCTTTAAGTATGTTATATACCTTTTATTATTTATGTACCTGATTGTATCAAAAAATTTTCAATAAAAAAAAAAAAAACAAAAAAACAAACAAAACAAAACAAAATTATGCCACAAAGTGAATTTGCAAGGATTGAAGAAAGAAATGCTTATATTTTTTTCTGCAAAAATAATGCGATGATTTGATTTATTTTTAAGAAAATTTGTCTTATGTTTTCAATATAATAATAAAAGAAAAATACATCTGTATAATTATTTCTTTCACTTTCCAAACCTTTATAGATAGATTGAGGCTTAAATCTGTTAACCACTGGAGCGATTTCGGTCCAAATTTGGACCACTTTAATTTTTCTAGGATTGCTTTCGGTCCAACAATGGACCGATTTTCGTTCCATTCCTAAAACATTTATTGTAATTAATTGAAACATTTTCATGGCCAGCAATTTATTCTATCAAATAGTTGATAAAATAGACTTTGTGTCTATGGCCTTATCGATTGTATTTGAATTATCCTCGGATGTGAAAGGCATTCCGCTCACTGAGGCAACTGAAAACTGCCATCAGGCATCTGTCTTTGAATGACAATGTGATGGCCCGTACACTTCACAATCTAGAGGTAGAAAACTTAAGAAAAGAATTAAATGAAAAAAACCTTATTATAAAAAATTTCGAAATTCGCCTGGCCAGCCTCGAACAGACTTCAAAGGAGGATGCATTAGAGGTCGCAGGAATACCACCATATGAAGGCGAACAACCCTCGGAGACCGTCAAGAAGCTGGCAGCGGCTGTAGGTGTAGAGATTCTTCCCCTAGATATCCTGGAAGCCAAAAGGATCCCCGACAGGCGTCCCGGAGCACCCCCGAAAATTTGTGTCAGATTCACGGATATTCGCAAAAGAAACCTACTACTAGTAAACCGAAAAAAAATTCATCATGATACCTTAAAATACTTTAACTGCGAAAAGATTTTTATAAGTGCTATTCTTAATCCTTATTTCAAAGAACTTTTATGGAAAACCAAACAAATATGCAATGAAAAAAAGTTTTCGTATGTTTGGTACAAAGACGAAAAAATTTTGGTAAAGAAATCAGCCACGGATAAAATAATATATATTAAACATTCTGATGACTTGTGTAAAATTATTTAGGATGTTGATGAGCTCTGTCACATGTCGAACATTGGCCCGATCGCTCTTACCATACAAAACCTGATCCTGACTGCTCTAAATTATTGTTGTGAAATCATTTTACAGTGATTGTTTCCAAACTGTCAGAAATCTTGTATCTTACCTATGTACTACTATCGGGTAAAGGGCGAACTCCCAGTTTTAGCCACTGTGACGGGGCTCCCAATTCAAAATATAAACTTCCATTGTAAATTGTTCTTAAAAATGGCTAGACTGATTTTTGATAATGAAAAAATTTCTTCTGATAAAATTAATAATTATGTATCTTCAGATATAAAATTTTGTAAATTACTAATGAAAGACTATACGAACCTAAAAATTTTTCACCATAATGTTCGATCCATAAATAAAAATTGGGAAGAAATACTCACTTTACTGAATAATCTAAAGGTTAAATTTGATATAATTATTCTATCAGAATGTTGGATTAATGAACTATATGTACCAAAACACCTTCCTGATTATACTCACTTCTCCACAAAAACACATCACAATCAGAATGACGGCATTATTATATATGTGAATAACGTACTGAATGTTCAGACTTTGGAATTAATAATCCCGGGTGCAAATTGTCTACAAATATCGTACGGTGACACATGCATATTAGCAATGTATAGATCTCCATCCTACCACAATATAACCCCATTCATACAAAGCCTAAATGAAAAATTATCACAACTTGCGCATAAAAAACACTTAATTTTAGTCGGAGACATTAACATTTTACCAAGTAATTCACACCCACAATGCCAAGATTACTTAAACCTACTTAGTTACCATGGATTGATATCTACAATAAATCACCCGACTAGGGTCACCAAAGAATCCAGCTCTTGTGTTGACCACATTATGATAAAAACGAATAATCCATATAAAACACTGGTTTTTGAATCTACTATTACTGACCACTATGCCACTATGATTTCATTAAACACACCATCAAAAAATATAAAAATGAAACACTATTATTGCATAAAACGAGTTGATTATGAGAATATAAAAAAATCTTTTTCCTGTAATTATTGGCACAACTTACTACACATACCCAACGCTGATGATGCATGGACTTACTTCATAGACAAACTACAAACTGAAATAAATAATAACACTAATTCTATAGTAAAAACAATCCCTCACAAATTTAAACCTCTAACTCCCTGGATTAATCACACCATTATAAATTGTATAAGAAAAAGAAACTTACTTCATAAAAAAACTTCATTGAATCCTTCTGACACTATACTTAACAACTTTTACAAAAGATACAGAAACATATGTACAAAAGTCATCAGGAATGCTAAGGAATTATATTATAGACATAAAATAGAAGAAAGCAAAGGTAATCCAAAAGAAATGTGGAACATATTACGTGAAGCTACTCATACTAAGCCTAACTTAAACACTGACCTAAAACAACTAAATATTGATGGACTGACCGTCGACTTCTCAAAGAATCCAGAAAAAATCCTAAACCATGCCAATGACTTTTTCACTAATGTCGGGAAAAAATTAGCAAACAAAATGTCCTCCCCGAATTCTAATACAAAACAGGAAAAAACACATATACTCCTTTCTAAACAATTTAAATTTCAAACGGTTACACATGACGATATTAAGAATACAATTAACTCATTAAAAGACACAAAGTCCGCCGGTATGGATGGCATCACCGTAAGTTTACTCAAAACACTTGTTCACGAACTATTGGAACCTCTCACTTACATAATTAACCTCAGCATATCACAGGGAATTTTCCCTAATGAATTAAAGCAAGGGCTCGTCATACCCATATACAAAAGTGGTCTAAAAGTGGACATTAACAATTATAGGCCCATAACAATACTTAACTCACTCTCGAAAGTAGTTGAAAAAATAATTAACAAACAACTGAAAACATTTTTGGAAAGCGAGCAGCTACTCTCCGAAAATCAATTTGGTTTTCGGTCAAATAAGAGCACTGCCGATGCCATTATTGCTGTTACAGACTTTCTTGTTTCAAATTTAGATAAGGGTAAAAAATGCATTTCTATCTTCCTAGACCTCTCAAAAGCTTTTGATACCATCTCCTTTGACATCCTTATTAATAAACTAAATACCATTGGTATAAGAGGGAAAGACCTAGAATTTCTTCAAAGTTACTTAACTAATCGAACTCAAAGTGTCAAAATCGAAAACAAATTCAGCCAACCCCTCCCTATAACCTACGGAGTTCCCCAAGGAAGCGTCTTAGGCCCTACTTTGTTTCTCATATACATAAACGATCTTTGTAACCTAATGATAGATGGAAAAATTGTAAGTTTTGCTGACGATACTGTGCTACTCATTCAATCAGACACTTGGTTAGACGCATACAAAATGGCTGAGAAATCAATTAACTCTGTTAAAAAATGGCTAGATATTAATTCTCTTGCACTAAACACTACCAAAACAAAATACATTACTTTTAGTATGAATATCGTTGGCCAACCTAATCAAGATGCTGAAATAAAAGTACATGAATGTTCTTGTATTCACGATACATTCTGTCAATGTCCTTGCCTAGATCGAACGGACCATATCAAATACCTTGGTCTTACATTTGATCAATATCTTAAGTGGAATACACATTGCCTACTTATCACGAATAAGCTTAGAAAACATGTTTATTTTTTCAAAAACATTAGAAACATACTAGATTCCAAATCTATGAAAATTGTTTATTACTCTCTTTGTCAATCAATCATTGAATATGGAATAATCGCATGGGGAGGTGCAACACTATCAGCTATAGATTCATTATCGAAGGCACAAAAATTAATTATGAAAGTTATTCTTAAAGTTCCCATAATAACAAGTACTGTAGATATATTCAACAAATTCAATGTATTAGATATTCGACAAATTTACACAAAAACTATCTTAACTCATCTGTTTAAAAAAAAAACACATACATTTTATAAAAATACCCAAAATATTGTAAACACGCGGCACAAAACCAAAGAACTCATACAAATACCTAAAACAAACACAACATTTGGTCAAAGAAATTTCAAATACATTGCGTCTAAAATATACAATAACCTACCTGACAAAACAAGACAATCGAATAATATTAAAAAATACAAAATCCTGATCAAACAATGGATCATCGAAAAAGGTCGTGCAATAATTAGTCACCTCACCCAAATATAATCGTATATCTCATTATTGTTACCACTACCTACCAACCTGAAAATTTTGTCAAATATTTTTGCTTTATTGAAAAATGTACTTCATATTATAATTAGAAAATATTTGTAAACTAGTCTGTCTCGACACAGGAGTTCCTAGTGAGACAGGCAAGGCCAAAAAAAAATGTAAACTTTATGATATAGATTCAATAAATAAACAAACAAATAAATCACACAAAAAACCCGTTGCCAATGGTAATGCAAGCGGTGACTCGCACTGCTGATTGGCATAGCCGGCCGTTGCTAGTTGCCAGCTGTCAGGTAATTGTTCTTCGTCTATGGTTACATAAGCCTTTTGACAAAATCAAGACATAGACACCAGCCGGTTTTAGTTTGGTTTCAGTTGCCTCGTCAGCGGAGCGCCTTATAGCCGGTTCACACGAGGCGATTTTTGTTGGTGCACTCGACAATTGAAAGCTAATTGACACGTGTGAACACTTTGTCAACAAAGTTATCAACTTTTTTTGTTGGCTAGCGAAAGTTGATAGCCCATCTACTTTTGTCGTTCAAGTATGACTATCGCCATTTTGGTTTTACTAATCGTTCGAGTTTTACACCAAATCGTCGCGTGTGAACACATGTTTCAAGTCGCTTGTCATTTTTACTTACTCGCGGGAAAAAGTAAGTACTAGTTCCTACCGTCATGGAAACCGTTTCAACCAAAAAATATCTGAAATGGTCGGACGATTTAATGTTCAGATTTATGGAACTGTACCAAAGCCATCCCTGTCTTTAGGATCAAAAACATGAAGTATACAAAAATAGAAATGCCCGTGATACTGCAATAAATAATATTATTTTTGAAATGTAAATAATATTATTTTGAAAAAAAAATGTGTTGGATGCGCCTTATTCACTCCTTCTCATGATCCATTTTCTCACCCAAGTACGACGTTTTTTATGTTTTTTCATAATCTCCAGCTCCTCTCGCAGAACATCAGAAATTAGATAAACGCACGCACTAACAATTTAAGTTGACGCCATTTTTCATGTCAAAATCGGTTCTACTTAAATTGAAACGTGTGAACAAAATCTTGTTCAACTTTTTTCGTAAAATAAAAGTGGTTCAACAAAAATCGAAGCGTCAGAACGCCCCATTATCGGTACTTAAAACCTTTTTAAAATTCTGACTTTTGATTTGATGTACATATTGTACACGTATAAAAAACTGGTTTTCTAGTAAATATTTGCATCTATGATTATTAAACAGGCCACAGAGAACCGAAAAACGTAGAACAATATTCAATATAGATATTAAAAATATCCACTGGCGGCATTTTCAAATCTTTAGATCACTAAAGCACAAATTTCGGCAATTTATAAAGTTAAATATTTTTTTAACATTTTTATCATCAATTTTTAAAATATAGAAGAATTATTAATATATAGGTGAATTCATTGGCTATATATCACTATAATTTGTTTATATTTTCCATACATAAATGTAGAGTAATGTTATTTTTAATGTGGGCGGGAAAAATTCAAAATTAATTTTCAAAAGTGACGAGCGATTTTTTTATAATTCTCCGTATCGCTTTAGTAGCTAATACAAACATAATTATTAAAAATTATTTATTATTAATTATTATTTATTATCATCTGTGGAAAGTATATAATTAGCATAATTAACTATATTATTTGTATTATTGTGTTTTATCTAAGATTTGCTATCAACTCTCTCTAAAATAAATAAATATGAAATATTGAACAAATATATATATCTGGATTACATTATTATTATTATTAAACAAAGTACATTGTAAATTATTATTTTATTATGTGTGTTATCCATGGGTTAGTAGCCAAGTTGTCCAAAGCTGTGGTTCCCAGTGTGGTGTCACGGATTCAAATCTCTAATACAAGCTCCAGTGCTCCATCACTGCACAAGCAACGTTTTCATGTCCATTTTTTTTCAGCCCTGATATATTGTATACTCACCAAGCATTTTAAACAGCTAAACTCCATAATATACTTATACTCACTTGAAGTTTGTGCTCCAAGATTTTGTGATTTGTGATTTTTCCATACAAACGTATTCCCTATTTATCTCTCTGCATTTTAACCCTAGAGAAAATATTGTTTTTACATAAAATAGAAATCAACTACTAACGTGTCGGTACTTTCTGTTTTTTTTTTTTTTTTTTGATAAGTTACGTTTTATAGAAATTATGACCTTCCAAAAATCAATAAAATTGACTGGTTTAAACGCCGTCAAAAGACGTTCAGTATACAAACTAGACAATGTTTTTTAAAAAAAGCAAAACGTACAGACATAGAATAGTTTTTTCTTATGTAGTTGGTAAAAAAAATTGAAAATCAGTCCACTTCTGGAGGAGAAAAGTGGGGAATACAAAACCTCGATTTTAGTTAGGTATTAGTAGCCCGAGGTGCATTGTCCCTTTCGCTCAATATCCGATGGAGTAAGAGCAACAGTGACAGCATCAATTTAGTAAAATCTTTTTTTTCAAATTTCTCCACCACCGGGTTTCATCTTAAGTTACATCTTATAAAACAGACCGCCCGTTTCTACACAGTGCCAAGGGGTTTTCAGGTATTTTGAGTCTCCAGACGACGGGTTGCTGCCAAATTCTACAGTGGGTTTGTATTTACAATCTGTACAGGGTGAACAGTTGTGTACTATGGTATCTGTGGGCCCTGTGCAGTACGCCCAGCTTCTCAGACGCTAACTTGGCTCTGGCTTCGATGGAGCCCATAGGAAGTTATATGAGTGATAGTTTGTTGGAACTTATTGGAAATAGGAGTAATGGTGGAGTTATACTTGTCTGTCGTGACGTGACGTGACGCGTCATAACGGTATCGGTTTCATACATTTAGTACGGTGACGATTATATTATTCTGTTGTGTTGTGTCATGATGCGATCTGTCATGATGCGTCAGAAGCGGTCTCGATTTTCGACAGAGCGGTGAAAATGAGGGGCGCGGGGACGGCCGCGTCTTGGCTAGTATGTACGTACCACGTGCTGTATTGATTTAAAATATCGCCATAAGGCGTCAGAACACAACTTAATAGATGTGAACGCTAGCCATCACGGCGGAGAACATCACGACACAACACGCCTTACAAGTATAACTCCACCATAACAAAGGCACAACTTGCAACAAATACATAAATGTAATAAAAAACAAGATATTTCAAGATAAGCATTTATTGCTTTACAGTGTACATTACATATTTATAAATTAGAATATAATTATTTTAAATTCACGCTTTCCCTTTTCCATCTGGTAAATAATAATTTAATTTCACATCTCTAATATCCGGTGACTCACAAAACTGGTTACTTGTGCTACTCATGAGAGGTAGCAAACTTATTAAATCATTCACCATCTTATCAGGACCCTGGCATGGCCACATTGATAACAAACCAATATACCTAGCTGTCTACTTTTGTTTAACAATTTATTTTTTTTAATACATAGGTACATATATTTACAAAAGAAAATCATGGGTCTTAAAAGCTAATTACAATAAAATAGTTTGTTAACGAATCTACCCAATTCAATAAAGAAAACATTTCTCGTTTTTTTGTTCACAATGTCTCGAGAAGGAACGGTGATCGGTGATAGAGAAATAAATCAAGCAATAAAAAAAACAGCTTTCAATGGCAACAAAAATATAGAAAAAAAAAAAAAATAATAAAATAAATAAATAAATAAAAACCATTATAAATTGATATATAATGGTTTTTTTTACGTTAAGGGTTAGTTTGTTTATTCTCAACCATTTGTTAATAATATTTACACTGTATGCAATCTTAGAAATATATACTTTTAAACGTGTAGATGTCGGAAGAAACATCGTTTGCTATCCTTCTGGGACTGCGTATACTTTAACATTTGCGACACTACCATAAAACAATTCCTTACAATAACACAGATCACAGATATAAGGTGTTGAAAATACTAGAATTAAAACATATTTGCATTACATTGTATGAATACATATTATATATGTATTTGATTATTGAAAACAACTTGACGGCCGGCGTAGTCCAGCAGTAGAGCGTTAGACTCCCGTTCCGAAGGCCGCGGGTTCGAACCCGGCGTGCGCAAATAAATTTTTATTTAATTGATTTATGTTATTTCACAATTAATTATTTAAAATAATATATAGTATATTTGCGGCACGTTCCAGATTGGAAGATACTCTTAGTATCGCCCTGGTGTGAGACCACCATTCAGAATTGAAACGTTGCTTGAAATGGCTTTAGCCATGTTTAGTGACTAGATCTGAATAGCCAGGTACTTCCCCACCTTCCTCTTCCTCGTCTCCTTCCCATCCCCACTTACCTTCAGCCTCATAACATACCCCAATTGGGGATGCCATAGTCTCACTGGCTCCAGACGGGAGCAGTTGGCTCTTGTGAGGTATTCACTATAAAAAAAATAAAAAAACTCAAAATTATAATTATTTTTCTGTACAATAAATTTCTGTAAATTATGGCGAGCCACAAAGTTAATGCTTATTACTTATTACAAATATGTTATTTTTCTGTTTCTATGGAGCTATGTGTATGTGCCTGTAAAGCCCTCCGCCCACCGGAGAAACTGAAATCAAACTAAAACTAACTGGTTGCTATGGTTTCTAACAAAACTTCTACCACAGCGCTACTCAATTTTACAATTTCAGTTATTATCTCAGCTTGTATAACCAAAGACGAAGAACAATCATCTGTCGTCGTAGCAACTAGCACGGAGAGTTTCGAGAAGCACATACGCTCTACGAAACACACTTATTTTGGTTACGTTTTTAGATTTTCACGGCCAAAAGCATTTTCGTTGTTTGTTTTTGGGGTGTTATGCCTTACACTTATTTTGTTTACTAAATTTTATTAATATTTTGTCTATTGTTACTGATTTATTTCTTTGTTTTTTATGTTTTCTGATTATTAATTGTTCAATATATAAATGTAGCTAGTTTCTTTATAAAAGTACCTATCCTACATCTGATAATAATATGTATTATTGAAACAGGAATACTGTTATTCTTGAAATTCAATTAATTTGTGTATTTAATAATGTTCCATTTTGTTTAATTCTTTGTACAGCTAGCCGGTTCACACGATGCGATTTTTGTCGGTCAACTCGACAATTGAAAGCTAATTGACACGTGTGAACACTTTGTCAAGAAAGTTATCAACTTTTTTTGTTGGCAAGCGAAAGTTGATAGCCCGTCTACTTTTGTCGTTCGAGTATGACCATCGCCATTTTGGTTTTACTCATCGTTCAAGTTTTACACCGAATCGTCGCGTGTGAACACATGTTTCAAGTTGCTTGTCATTTTTAGTTACTCGCGGGAAAAAGTAGAAGTCATTTATTCAGTAGGTACTAGTTCCTACCATCATGAAATCCGTTTCAACCAAAAAATATCTGAAATGGTCGGACGATTTAATGTTCAGATTTATGGATCTGTACCAAAGCCATCCCTGTCTTTGGGATAAAAAACAAGAAGTATACAAAAATAGAAATTCCCGTAATACTGCTATGAATAATATTATTTTTGAAATATAAATAATATTATTTTTAAAAAAATTGTGTTGGATGCGCCTAATTCACTCCTTCTCATGATCCATTTTCTCACCCAAGTATGACGTTTTTTATGTTTTTTCATAATCTCCAGCTCCTCTCGCAGTACATCAGAAATTAGATAGAGGCACGCACTAACAATTTAAGTTGACGCCATTTTGAATGTCAAAATCGGTTCAACTTAAATTGATATGTGTGAGCAAAATGTTGTTCAACTTTTTTCGTAAAATAAAAGTGGGTCAACAAAAATCGAAGCGTCAGAACGCCCCAATAGTCTCTGTAATCCCAACTAACTATAAAGGTAGCGACAGACTCGCAGCTCACATCAAAAAGTTATTTATAACACAATAGCGCTCGCCATACAATCCCATGAGACCCGCCAGACGTAAAAAGATGATGCGCTGTGATCGCGGTTTGAATCTTCGCTAATCGGAATTATTTTTCGTATTCGCTACAGTGGCGGTATCAGAAAAGTTATGCGACCCCCTCTCTACCGTAAACAGGAGAGGGGGTCATTTTTAATACACGGAGCATGCACGGAGCTGTCAAGTTAACATATCCAGTACAAAGAAATGATATTCTCTCGACCGCTTCCGATTTCAACTGACCCCTTCTCCTGCCGTAGGAAGGAATATATTATAACGTAGTGTGTCGGTAGAAAAGATACTTATAACGCAGTATCTTTTTGATGTGAACTTCGCGTTTGTCGCCCGCTTAATCCCAACCACCGAGTGACAGAGACAGGGTGGGTGGGTGGTGAACTCGAGACGTTAAGAGCGATTGACCAGCGGCTGAGAATAAAATTTTAAATATGCTTGCAACTGTACAGGGAGGTTCGAATGAGAAAGATCGATTATTCCCCGTATTAAATTTTTTCATTTAAAAAATTGATATCGATTTATTTCATTCAAAACTTGCTTTAATATATACCTACATTTCAGTAAGCAATAAAAATGCTCAAAACGCACGATGATAAATAAATATATGTATATAACAAATAATATATAGTGTACTTCTTGTAAGTATTTTTTGATGATAAGTTTTATGATTTTTTTAACAATGTCTAAACAAAATAAGTGTGTAAAAATTTTTTGAAATATTTTAGTTTGTAAGACCTTAGATAAATAGAAAAACTGAGGTATTTTTGTCACAAAAGACGTTCTCGGATTTATTTTTTAATGATTTTAATTTAACTAAAATTTAAATTTTGAAAACTGTGTTGACTAGATTATGTATTGATTTATTTGGTCGTATGATTATATGATTTGAAATTTGTGTTGTCTAATAAAATCTATCTTTTGAAAATTGAACAAATCTGCCAACGACCAACAATATAATAACCTTAGTATATTAAAAATTAATTTAGTTTTTCAAAATTTTAAAACTGCGTGTACCAGATAAAATAACAAAATTTCAAAATCAATTTATGTTTTTTTTGTAACAAAGAGTCAATACGTCTAGAATTTGATTTAAAAGGGACTAAATTCCGGTATTCTCTGATGGTAATTCCATCTCAAACTGATTATTGTTTTTAATTTAGGAGGCGGGAATGGGTACCGCCGCCCCGGGAACCATTTATTGGATAACCAACACCGTAGGTCACCCCAAGTGGTTCGCTACGTTTGGTGACTTAGCAGGGGTGCCCGGGTTCATGGGGTAAGGTTTATCTAGGTCTTGGCGGCGGATGATCTAGACACACTGAACCCCAGATTCATACCCAACCCTCATACATTTTTCCTTCCCAGAACTTCCTCCCCTTCCTTTCCTTAAAAATAGCCTCCACACAGCATCCCCAAAGATGACATAGGCCCTGAGGGTAATTATTTTCCTCAGGGCCTCCTGTGTGGACCTAATATAAAAAAAATAAAAATGGTACCATTTATTGGATAACCAACACCATAGGTCATCCCAAGTGGTTCGCTACGTTTGGTGACTTAGCAGGGGTGCCCGGGTTCATGGGGTAAGGTTTATCTAGGTCTTGGCGGCGGATGATCTAACACACTGAACCCCAGATTCATACCCGACCCTCATACATTTTTCCTTCCCAGAACTTCCTCCCCTTCCTTTCCTTAAAAATACCCTCCACACAGCATCCCCAAAGATGACATAGGACCTGAGGGTAATTATTTTCCTCAGGGCCTCCTGTGTGGACCTAATATAAAAAAAAATAAAAATGGTTTAAATAAGTATTATTATTATTTTTCAAATTCATAATTCGGATATTTTGCTTTAAATTTGGATAAATTCTTATATATTTGACTTTCTTTAATGGCTGCTCCTTTATTTACTAAAGCCTCCACTATAGACCATTTACCCATCCCTATAGCTTCCCGAAGAGCTATACCTCCATCAGCATTAACATCTACTCCCCTCTCCAGCAGCAGCTCCAATATATCCAAATACCCCCACAGCGATGCCCTAGTTAGTGCGGTCCATCCTCCCATGTCTACCTTGTGAGGATCCACCCCCAGCTGCAAGAAGTATTCTACTACCGGGAGAAGACCCCCTGATACCGCTTGATGTAATACAGTCCAGCCTACCCTACCTGAAGCATGGATATCAGCACCTCTTTCAACAAGATACTTGACAGTCACTAACTCTCCACTCTCGGCCACATCCATCAGAACAGACATGCCATACCCACAGCGTGTATTAATGTCTGTTCCACGCTCTACGAAGTACTCCACGATATTCAGTCGATCCCACCGAGAAGCTGTATGTAATGGTGTCAACTTCCAACCATCCCTCTGAGCCAACAGTTCCTTATATGGAACAGCAGTTTGCTCTACGAGTAGTCTAACAATATCGAAATGGCCAATCTCTACAGCAAGATGAAGGGCTGTTTGCCTATTCTGATCTTTATGTTGCATTAATAAAAAGCAATACCGTTCAACATTATTCTTTAATTTCTCGAATAATATATTTTTCAAAAGTTCAACATTATTATTTTGAATAGCCTTTATAAATGGTATAACTTCTAATTCAACTTTTTTTACATTTTCAATAATTTTCGAGGTACAACTAAAATAATTTGTAATAACCCTATAAAATGAATCAATAATAATGATGGGTTCTTCTATTTCGGTTTCTTGGGGTTCAGTAATATCATATTGATAAAATAAACGCTTAAAAAAGAACTTTTCCTCGGTTTCATCAGAACATGAAAAATTTCGGTTAAACAAAATTGCAAAAAAAATATTTACCTTAACATCATCAGAACATGATCTGATACGTTGTAAGATATTTTTTGTCATTGTGTCCAAAACTAAATTATTGTCACGAATATTATCTTGTTTAGGTTTACGCAAGAAATTTATTGCAGTGTTCTTATTAAGATCATTTTGTTTTATTAAAGATAAAAAGGCTTCTTCTGCACCAAATCCACTGAGGAGCAGTTTGGCGATGTGTTCATTATTTTCTTTGACAGCAATATGGAGAACAGTTTGGTATTCAGGATTAATAAATAAAGAACTGTCTTCATTCCACAGTTGCCTAATGCATTCGGAATTGAATTCAGTTGCCTCCTTTGACATTAGTGTGTCATTAAGTAATACATTCATAAACATTCTGATGGTCTTACTGTCCGGGTGAAGCAGGATTCTAGGGATAATGATTTCTTTGAACAGTGCATACCTGAAATGGAGAATTCGTTGATTGAGCCACTGGACAATCATTTGTGCACAGCAATACTCTGCATATGTACGGTGGATAAATTGAAAATCTCCTTCTCCCCTTGTTTGAACCAAACCAACCCTATTTAATTTAGTTAGCCACATATCTTCAATGGCGTTAGAGTTCTTAATATAAAAATCAGCAAAAAATGTTTTGAATCCAAGTTCACAGTGCATTGCGGTTATACTGTCAGTAAGAAGTTTTATTATTAATTCATCCGCCGCCGCTCCAAGAGATGTTTTATCATGAAGGAAAATTTTATATTTTAAGGAGATAAATTTCTTGTACAGATATGATGTACTTTCTATATTGATTTGTTTTAATAAAACATCTGGAGCATTGAGCAACAGATCCCTTTTCGGTCTAGAGACTTCGGCCAACATCCTCATCTGCAGGGGTACCCCCATGATACAGTTCATGTCTTCCATGTCCAGTACTTCCTTTGCTTGTCGTATCACCTCTCTGACATAAATCATTAATTGTTTCTCCTCTTCCTTTCCGTAATCTCCCAGCTCTAGGGGCAGAAAGGCCTGCCAAAAACTAAATAAGAAATCCTCTTGTTCTTGTGGGTTGACCATTTCGAAAGATGTAGAGAAATGATTTAAATTTGTTTCTAATAATTTCTTCAAATATTCTCGAGCCGTCAGAAATACTTGAACCGCCGGTATTCTTTGCAAAAAAATTAAAAGTTCTACAATTTTATCTTTACAAGTATCTTTATTTTTATTGTAATCTTCTATTTCGTCAAATCCATCAACCATCAAAATGACCCGCTTGGAACACGCTTTTCCATTTAAAAAATATAATAATAATCCGCGAGCTAGAGGTAGAGTTAGAGTACTGTCAGACTTAGAGCAGGACGCACTTAATAGAAAAGTTGCCACGTTTTGGGGAGTGAGTTGATCTGGTAAAGTATCTATATACGTATTGAATAGTTTTAACTCAATATAAATGACCCACGGAGCTTCAAGGAGCCTTGACAGCCTCGCCAGGGAAGTTGTTTTCCCCGTCCCGGGCTCGTCTGTTATGACCACCAAGTTACGTTCTGTTTTGCTTAAGGTCAGTTCATCTATGGGCTTAGAGAATTCGGTGGACATATAAGGGCGCAGGTTCTCCAAAGACCCGTGGGAATAACGCCACTCTACTTTGCCGCTACCACTATCATCAACTTTTATGAAATGAATATTCTTACGAAAATATTTATGAATTATATCTACCTCCTGTTCTCTGGTATTGGCTATCCATACATTTTTGTTGAACGCTTTTCTTTCCATACATTCCTCTGTCAATTCTATAAGTAAGGTCTTTTGTTCCTCACTACAAATAACAAACAGGTCATGAGCATGCTTCCTTTTAGCGAACTTTTGTAAGTTAATAGATGCTCGATGATGAAACATCCTGGGGACATAAAATTCTCTATTAAATATCTGTTTGCAGCGAACATCTGCCTTGGCGTCCCCGGACACTTCCAGCAGATAAATAGTCTTATCTTGGTTCTCATCGCAGGTGTTCTTAAAGAATAGCTCTACATCTCCCACGGCGAGGAGGATCTTCTCCTTGAGCTGGTCCCAGCCGGTCCCAGTCTCCAGATCCTCGTGGTTTAACCCGCTGATCACCACCAGGGAGTCAGGTAAATCTAAGCAATTTAAGACGTGTTCCTTGCTTGTCTTGACATCACTTTTATTTAATGGCGTTTGATCACTAATCGTCGGACGTGTGTCCTTTATTCTAAAAACATAGTTTTCTTCAGTCACAATTCTCTTTAAACAATTAGAACTTATGACCTGATTAATTTCACTTAGAGAACAGTTTTCTCCCATAATCTCTCGGAAGCTAAGGCATACATTTCCGGTAAAAGTAATCATTTTTCTATTAATTATAATTTCTTGCGACTTGTCGGATAAGTCCATGAGATTAATTTTTCGATTGGCATTAGATGTTACAATGTTGTCTATTGGGTGTGACAAGATAAAAATAAGTTTTTTCATGTTAGGAGAAGAGTTTTGTGGGTAATTACTTAAAAAAGTCGGAATTTCTAAGCTTATGTTTGGGGATGAACTAGTGTCAACTATCACCAGATTATTATGGTCGTCGGGGGAACCGTAAGTTTTAAAAAGTAATTGTAGTCGCTGCCAATCTAGGAAAGCATAATTACCCTCGGTTGTATATTGATTGAGTGTAACTGGCATGTTAGCGCTTGTTTTAATTTGGGAAAATACAATGTTATGAAGGCGCGTCATCTCAAAGGGAACGTCTTGTGTAACTATATAGAAAGCTCGCTCGGTGGAAAGCAAAAAGTCCCGAAGGCCGACGGAATCTGTGAAATTTAACAGAGTCTTTTTGATGGAATTTAAATAGTTCTGACTCTCACGGTAAATCAAGTCTGTAGTCCTGCTCTGCTTCGCGGCTGCCTCCAAGAACTCTGGCCCCAGCCACCGCATCAACTGCTTTACACGCGCACTTAGTTGTTGAAACAGTTCTTTAGATTTGCAGCTAATTGTTCTAGTATTATGATTGATTTCAAAATCGGCAAATAATTGATCACTTTTGAATTCAAGTTTTTCCTTTAAAAGAAAATCATTTAAAATCGTTAGATCTGTTTGCTTTAGAATAATCACCAAATAATCGAGAATTTGCACTTCATTCTCAGAAAAGGCGTTTAAATTACTTGTGAAGTGAATTTGAGGCTCGGAAGGAACCACCCGATAACGATGTTTTATTTCTTTGAATAACCTTATAATTTTGTTTTTTTTTGACTCTACGTGGAAATTATTGGCCTGGGTCAGCGTTTGGTTCTTAAAGAGGGAAGTATATTCATCGCTGTCCTTAGCCCAGTCCAACACTTCCCTGACATTTGGTGGATTTTCTTTAAAAGCTTCCACGAAAATACCGATTGCGTGAGTCTTCAAATTATATCTAAAAGATTTTAAGTCTTTGGGTTTGTATTTAGATAAATCCATTAAAACACGATAAACTGTTCGGAGATGTGGTCCGCGAGTGTTAATGCGGTTTGGCGCCGAAACGTAAACTGTAATGTCTAACCTGTCTGACCTATCCAAAAATTTGGGTCCGTATCTACCGTAATGCTTATCCTGAAGTTTGTCCAACATCTTCTTTGCCCCGGGGCTGTCGAACACCACGGCCTTTGCGTGGAGTCCACCGCTTGTGTTCTGTATCAGTTCTCCGTGAGACACCTTTACATATTTAACTGTAAACGTCGTCACCTGAGCCAGCCAGCCCCCGAGGGAGTGGCCCGTTATGGTAAGGTTATAACGCCTTTTAAACTTTTCTGATTTAGAGTTAACATTATGTATGACCTGACTAATATAGTCTACGAACGTAACAGAGGAGTTCATGCAGCTGGTGTTCTTATTAAATACTATTCCTTTAACATCTGTATACAGTGCTCCTACCTCGGTTAGAATGGTCCCCCGGTGGGCCACCACAACTTGCTGCGAGCCGGTGTGAATGTAAGCAGCACCGAAGTACCCGTTACGCTTGTCTGTATTGGAAGCAGTGGTCAGCAGCCCCCACCCCTCGGGCAGAACAAGTCTTTGTTTTTGTCTTAGTCTCTTCCAGTAAGCTTGGTCGGCTTCCCGCGGCTTCTTCTCTTCGTAAACAGCCTGAGCAAGCAGCGCCAGGGTGAGGTTGCTGGGGTGAGGGTCTGTGTCCAGGATATCTAGAAGATACTCCTCCGAGGATTCCAGGAGGGAATCAACCAATTGTTCTTGCGAACGCTCCAACACCAATTCGTAGTCGATATCCATAGCTGGAATCAACTGAAACAATAGTACACAATGATAGTACGTGTATTATACCAAATAGTCACATTCATACTGTGCCACAGCATATCAGAGCAGTTTTAACTTGATTTACAAAGCGTTTCCCGCATTGGGTAACCAATTGCGGAAGCTTGCTCAAAGTAGAATTCCATAACCCCACACCATCCAGAACTCATCTCCTTAAGGATATTGGGTGCGCGGCCGGTTTCATACAAAACGTAGTTTTGGATTTTAGGCCAAAATACCCTACCAAAATGAAAACTTATATTTGTAATATTTTAATTAATGAAGATAATATTAGCGAAAGTCAATCGAAAATCCGAAACAGAAAAATCAGAAAAAGATACGGATACATCTGGGACTCGAACCCAGGACCTCTGGCAATTAGCCCGGTTGAAAAAAAAACTTTTTTTATGTTGATGATTCATTTTAATGCAAAATTTTGGTTTATAGTGTCAATAAAATATTGTAAACTAGACAAAGCGTACTCGTAAATATCATATGTAAAGCATTTAAGCATTAAAATGAATCATCAAAATAAAAAGTTTTTTTTTCAACTTTGAGGATTTAAAAAAAACGCGCAAGTTGCGCCACAAAACGAAGTATGTAAAAAAAATACAAATAAATAGTAGTATATCTGTGTGTAAGGATTTAATGGCCAACCTTATGATTCCAGAGATAGCCTCATTTTTAATGTCAGTGCCATACAAATTTTCTTTAAAAAATTATAACTCCTTCATTATACAAATTTTCTTTAAAAAATTATAACTCCTTCATTTGTACACGCAATTGCTTCATACAAAATTCTATAGCATAGTAATGATCAGCAGAATCCATTTCTAGCCAAAAAAAGACCCTTGAAAATTCAAGTCTCTATGTCTATGAAAGGCGATTTTCAGCCCACTGTGCGACGCTCGTCTGTGTTTTCCATACTACTATTAGTGTTTGAAAACGCCGCTAGGTGCTACACTAGCAAATTTGTTTGACAGGTAGCGGTAGCCTCGCTTGTGAATAGCTACGTGGAAGAACGGCGTTAGAGTATTTATTTTAATTTAATAAAACTTAATTTATTTCAGTTAATAAATTAAACACGACATTTATTGATTCTGAGGCGGTACGAAGTTTGGCGGGTCAGTTAGTAGTATAATAAAACAAATTTAAAACTTTTTCCACTTTTAATTTATTGACCGTAACCGGTTTCAGCTTGTCAAAGCCATCTTCAGACTGGTAAAAAAAATATTCTTAACGTAGGGATTTTATACAAAACATATTAGGGAGGGGGAGGGGGTGCTCTATATATTATATAATGCAGATAAATGTAGAACAGCATTTTATAATGTGAATTCTCCAGGGAGAATTTTAATTAACAATAAAGATAAGAGAGAAAAACTGGAAAACTCAGGCGTTTACCAAGTGAACTGATCTAATTGCCCGTCATATTATATAGGCCAAACGGGAAGATCATTCAAAACCCGTTTAAAAGAACATTTCACAAATTGGGTGAATGATAAAGGTGAATTGTCGAATGTAGCGTCACACCTATTAAAAAACCAACATTCGTTTGATAAAGAGAGAGACATTAAGAGGCTAGACTTTTGAACCACACGCGGAACACCCGCGTCTGTCATTCTGTCCCGCTCACAATAAGCTCACGCACACTTACAATACATGCGAATGCAAAATGTGCGAATGAGACAACGCTCAAATTTACCTACAGAAATCGCTCGAAAAGGGGTTTATGAAGAATACACTTTTCTACACTGAAACTTTCACGAAATTGAAATTTAAAAAAAAAAATATTTTTTAGAAAGAAGAAGCTACGTCGGCAGCTTTTTATAATTTTATAATTCTTTATGAGAGTTGAGTTAGCAGCACTTTTTCCTTTAATAATATTTTTTGATAAATCGTACATGTTTGACAGTGAATGTTTACGTTAATACGAAACGCATCGAAAATTCGAAAACATACCAACATAGTTTTCACCCTCTAGAAGGCAGTATAAAAATAATATATTCATTTTGTGCAATTTTCGATGTACAAAAGTGTTTTTTCCCGGGCGTCCTTTTTGTATGGGCCGAAAAGCGAAGTCTATCATCTTAAAGTTCTCCACACTTGTAATAAAGGACATAAACTTGATAGACTATAGTCAAACAGATACTAAGTGGACTCTCAAAATTTCGCACGGGGATTACGTACGTTATTAATATTTATAATTTTTATTTCTTATTATTTATTCGTCCCTCGAAAATTCCGATTCTTCGAAATACATTAAACTGGATTCTAAAAACAATATTTCAGACGATACCTAATAATTATACGCCGCGAAGGCAAATTTAGAAATTCCAATGTCGGTTATTCCCATGAATTAGGCGACTAAATTCTTTGGAAATTCCTTTGTTATTTATATCATCCCATTATAAAAGCAAAAAAATAAAGATTCTACATTTAGTTAAGTAGTTTATTGACTTCATAAGATTAAAAACCAGTCCATTACTTTATTTTCGATTTAATCTACTTTTGTAGCACACCGTTTTTACGCTTGCCACCACACCATCTCTTTCCCCGTACAGCGCCATCCTGCTCACCCAAACCTAGGCTAACCAGGCTGCGCAGACGCCTTCTGCGCATTTCCTACCCTCAAGTCGCCCCATAAACCATGCCCCACTGCAAGGAATGGCCTATATAAAGAGCTGCGCGCCCTAATTCAACCAGTTCGTCTGCAGCTCGCCCTTGACTAGTACACTCTCTTAATTGCGCCTCGTCCTTTGGCACGACCCTCTAAGGAGTATTCTACTTCCATAAGCAAATCACCAACCAGACCCCGACTGCTGCCTTAGTTGCGCTTCGTCCTATGTTACGACCCTCTAAGCAGAACACATTCGCCGCCGCCCGTTACCATAACGGCACGAGTCAGTTTTGTTGTTCCCAAAGACTAATCAGCAAGGTTCCCTCCGATCCCTTGCTCAGTTAATTATTATTGTGATTTGATACATTGTGACTTTTTTTACTATATGTGATCTGTGAACTTACCTTCAATAAATAACATTTTACCAACAAATGTGTTACACTTTATTAATATCATTTTGACTCCCGTTAATTTAATCGGTGTGATCGTAATTACATATCGTGTGATCTCATATCAGTGCATTTAGAAGATAATACGTTTTTAAAATGGTGGATTCAAATCAGCGATACGAATTGCAGGCAGGTGAAAAAACGATAGTCTATAATGTTATCAAGTTTTTCCAAAAAATCGGTGACAATCCAGAATACATCAAAACAAATGTCGATAGCCCTAGTGCATGCTGCTATAGATATGGTTTTTATTGACAAATGGATAAATTGTGTAATTCATGCAGAACGACTCCAAAATGAGTATTTCATCAAAGAATACGTAACAATTACCCAAATTATTTTATAATTAATTTTGAGTTAAGTGATAAGGACAGTGACTAAGATGATGTGTGACATTTCAATTATTTGATTAATATTATATGTGTAATTGTCAAATGTTTGATACAAATTTTTGTTAAAGGAATGTTTTTAACCTAGAAGCAATCAACTTTTTTGTGTTTTATCTGTATGTTGAAATATTTAGTTACAGGTTTTTATAATTAATTAATCAATTATTATCTGTTTTTTGCATCAATCTTATGTTTGTTATTCTGATATTTTTTTATCATCTTATTTATTGTCAAATATGGTATTTAGCACTTGAACTACTACTACGACATAATAACACGGAATAAATTTTGTGCTAATTAAATAAATATGTGTATTTACATGTTTTCCGTGAACTGTAAAATGTTTTTTTAATTTTTTTTATTAAAAATAAAAGTTTACCGATGTAACATGTATATTGTATTGTAAAAAGTATGTTGTTTTATGTTGATGTAGGTGTTTTTTGTCTATAAAAAAATAAATTTGTAAAATCCCATCCAAGGAACAAAATCAAATATTTAAAAAAAAAATTAAATTTAAATGTCAAATATTTTATTTAAATTAAATTTAAATGTCTCATCAATTGGTTACCGCTCCATTAATTAGCATCAGATAAAACCTGTCTAAGAATTTTCTTGGTTCTGAAATATGTATGTAGGTAATATGAGTTATCGGACACCTTGTGGGTATTTTTAAACACCTATGCATTTTTGTTCAATCCTTAAATTCAGACTTGAAGGCACTTGAATTCAGTACCGAAGATAATAAAAACATTTTGTTTAATAAAATTAATTTTAAGTCGTGAACCTTCTCGTGTTTCTTTACCCGTACTGGCTTTGGACTTTGAACGTTCATTTGGTTTCTGTTTGACTAAAGAATCATTGGATATAGACTAGAATCAAAATATGTACTTTGGTTGTATTAGGTCCATTATAAGAATAATCCTACTCCAACGTATCACCCTCTTTAAAATCAATTGTTTAATGAAAAATTCCATAATATCATCATTGATTGTTATTTGCGAGATTTGAGAAATGCTTGTTCAAGCCAGAAAGACTTTTCAAATATAACTACTGAATGTTATTATTAAAAAAACAACGGGGTGCAAATATGTCCTTTTTTCAAGAGTTTTTTATTCATCTTCTTTTGTATCTTGGGTAAGGGCCTTGATGTGAAAGAAGGTGAATCAGAAGGAAGGAATATTTGGAAAGGAACATGGGTAAAATGGATTAATGTCCTAAAGTTATTTCAACACTAAACAATCATAAATATAATAAAGATTGTAATTAATAAAAAGACTTGACAACAATAAAATTAGGTGCTAATAATTCACATTACTTGTAAGGTATTTCCCAAACAATACTAAAGTATGTAAGCTACCAACCCTATGTAATTAGCCTACTGGCAATAACAAAAAAACACATATAGTTGGACACTCAAGACCACTTAACAACAAATGTAATAATATCCATAATTGAATAAAATCCCTGTAGAGCACTCCCCCCCCCCCCTCCCCCTCCTCATCCCTTCCTAATATGTTTTGTATGAAATCCCTAGGTTAAGAATATTTTTTACCAGTCTGAAGATGGCTTTGACAAGCTGAAACCGGTTACGGTCAATAAATTAAAAATGGGAAAAGTTTTAAATTTGTTAAATTTAAAAAAAACGCAAATTTTGAGACCCCAGGCGTTTCTGAGTTCCAAAGTAGAAATAATTGACACACCCTACTGTACATTGAAGAACTTTACAGAGTCTTCATTAAGCCAGGTACAGACTCGAAGCTCACATACAGATAAAGACAAGATACTGTGTTATAAAGTATCTTTTCTACTGACACAATACGTTATGGTACTGACACACTTGCTTACAAGCCGGCTTATGAGCATGCTCATTAATGAGTATGCTCTCACAACTGTACACACTTGCTCATAAATGAACAGGCTTGGCTTGAGCTTTCTCATGAATGAGCATGCTCAAAGCCAACAATTGAACACACATGCTCTTTAATGAGCATGCTCATGTCAAATAATAAATGTCATAGTATAGAATCAGTTCTGTTCGCCCAGAATATCTTATTGTTTGCAACGCAATTATTAATTATTTCAGAAAATCATAAAGGTTATACAAGATTTTATTATATTAAGAAAATAAAAAGATAGATTTGGATTTGTAATTGGATCACTAGAAGAGCAAACCTTGGAGCAAGTAATCATTTGTTAATAGAAACGCGAGAAAAAGAAGTCAACAGATATAAGAATCATTTACGAATGCTTCCGCAGAAATTTGACCAGCTAATCTCTAGAATTGCATAAAAACAAGAGACACTCGACACACAAGAACTGAGATCGGATTGAAATGAGCATGCTCATAAGCCAGCCTGTCAACCCAGCCTGATAATCCAATGAGCATGCTCACAAATCAAACGGCTGTCGATTTGAGAGCATGCTCTTTTGGCTTCAAATGAGCATGCTCATTACTAGCAACGTCACTGACACACATGCTACTAGGTAGCAATTGCTACTAGGTAGCATGCTCTTTGGCTTCAAATGAGCATGTGTGTCCGTAGCTTTATAAAATATTAATTCCTACGGCAGGAGAAGGGGTCAGTTGGAATCGGAAGCGGTCGAGAGAATATCATTTCTTTGTACTGGATATGTCAACTTGACGTCTCCGTGCATGCTCCGTGTATTTAAAATGTCCCCTTCTCCTATTTACGGCGAAGAGGGGGTCGCATAACTTTTCATAACAATGGATAGCTGGTACCTACCCTGATGTATGGTAGTGAAGCATGGAACTGGCAGAGGAAAGATGAAAGTAGACTAAATGCTGTAGAGATGAGATCCCTGAGGCGTATGTGCGGTAAAGCTATGTATGATCGTGTGAGAAATGTGGGTATCCGCAAAGAACGCAAGGCTGATGCAATCGTAATGAGTAAGATTAAGAAAGGCACTTTCAGATGGTTTGGGCATGTAGAGCGAATGAACGAAGAAAGGGGTGTAAAGAAAATATATGATGCAAACAGTGGCGGTTTTCTCTAAAGTGCGGTTGTGCGGTGAACCCCCATTAAAAATATGATAAAATAAAACAATCTAGTTGTATAGTAATATAAGCGTATCACAGATGGCTCGACATTAAAATTCCGTCTTTAAAACTCGCGCCACCGAAAAATACGGTACCTATCTATTCCCATTTTGTGCGCGTTGCGATCCGCACACATTTGTCCATACGAAAAATCATAGCCGATACGAATCGCTGTGACGGTAGAATGGAAAAAACTACGCAGCTTGGTGCGCTGCTCACGAGTCAAGATGTCACGTAACCTCCGAACTTTGACGAGTCTCGCCGAAACGAAGCCCGAGATTGTCGCAGGATGACTAGCTGACGGTCGACTTTTGCACCGACGGATGCAAGTAAAATGTTATATATTATGGTATTTAACTTTGTAGTCATTTTTAAACATTTTTTATTTTCTTGTTTCTGCATTTCTCCAACCGTTTACTAATGGCATTTGTAAATCTACTATTGAAGTGGACCGATTTTGACTTCTGTTTTCGTATTTTTTTTTTATAGATAAGTCGTCATATCCCTTAGTTACGAGTACATTTACTAAAGTTTCGGCAAACAACGTCGCTAGTTATGCAATTTTGTGTTGAGCTTTCCTAGTATTGTTTCGGCTTTCAAATTGAAAGTGGTTGCGTTTACCGGTTGTCGCGAATATTCTGTCCTAATTTTTTCACACAATGACGGAATACAGTGTTATATACAAAAAATAACGCTAATGCTTATGAAAAAAGTTTGGAAATTAAATATTATTATTTTTTGTATACGTGTATAATGGATTTTTAGTGTAAGTGAAAAGAGCTCATTTTATTTCGTGGCCACCTTTATTTGTGTTTCTTGTTTTTTTTATGTTTTAAAATATCAATTATATTATATTCTACATTCTATGCAATTATTCTTATTGAAAAAAAAACAATAATAATTAGCAACGTAAATTGAGTGTTGTAAAAACCATTAAACAATTTAAATCCTCTAAAACCATTTTGGTTGTTTAATAATTGTGTCGAGGAGTATCAAGTTATTTAAAAACAATAGTACCTATTTAGGCACCCCCCACTAACTTTATTTAATTTGTGTGATAAGAGTAAATTTTGATTAGACAATATAGCATTCTTCTCTTGAATTTCTGAAACCCCCGTTATAAAGACCACGAACCGCAACTGGATGCAAATAGGAATGGAAGAAGAAGTTGTGGGTAGTGAGTTAATTAGTTAGTTTGTTAGTTACCTTAAAGATTGACTGGGATTTAAAACCGGATACTTCTTCAAGGCTTCACCTAAGGAGAAAATAATTTAATTGTTAATTGTGAAAAATCATCCTACAACCACTCGAGCGCTTTTTACCACAATATGGCACTATTTCCAAAACCACGGATTGTTTTGTTGCCATAATATGGCAAATATTCTCTAGATTCTTTAAAATTGTGGTGTTTGCAACACTGCCTCTTACTATATGATAGATGGGCGGGCTTTACCGCCGAGCAACGTCCCGAATGTTGACGGAGTTGCGACCCGAAGTGGGTCATTTCTAGGCAGCGCGTTACCGAGCGCTGCTCCGGGCTTCCTTTAATAATCTTACCGCCAGCTAGGCTGGACGTTTACTTTGTAAGGCTGGAATCAGACGGTTCACTAATCATTCATTTCTGTATTTCATTCGGCCTATTTTACTCGGAATGACACGTCTGAACATGAAATGAAACGAAAGTGCCGAATGAAATCTTCAAGTGAACCGATCCAACAATGTTGGATATTTTCATTCGGCATCCTTCACTCGCGCGCGGAAGAGAGTATTTTTTTATTTTTTTTAAAGTTCGTTTTCATAATTAAATTAATTCTACAAGTTTGAATTTTATTAAAGCCCGCGAAAACGGAGGCAAGAGCATAATACCGTGCGGCAGAGTTCGTAACGTAGCCCGGTCCTTGATTGTGTGAAATATAAGGGAAAATATTTACAAAATTGGGACACGCTTAATATGGACGAAAAAAATAAACTAAAAAAGTTGTAGTAGTTAGATATTTACTAGTACTAATTAATTCAGTTACCGGAATTACGA
The DNA here is from genome assembly GCA_951813805.1 of Limnephilus auricula. Taxonomy (NCBI): domain Eukaryota; kingdom Metazoa; phylum Arthropoda; class Insecta; order Trichoptera; family Limnephilidae; genus Limnephilus; species Limnephilus auricula. Next base: position 12,988,705 of record OX638414.1, on the reverse strand, counting down.
AAAAAGTGCATTTTAATGGTTATTTTTTAAATTTAAAAACATGAAATGTCATTTTTCAACGAAACTTGCATCATTTCCTAACATATCGGTCGGTGTACTAGTAAATATCTAACTACTACAACTTGTTTAATTTATTTTTTTCGTCCTTACTAAGCGTGTCCCGGTTTTGTAAATATTTTCCCTTATATTTCACACAATCAAGGACCAGGTTACGTCACGAACTCTGCCGCACGGTATTATGCTCTTGCCGCCGTTTCCGCGGGCTTTAATAAAATTCAAATTGTAGAATTAATTTAATTATGAAAAAGAACTTTAAAAAAAAATAATACTCGTATTTGCCTGTGAACATTGATAAAATAAATGACTCACCTTCCTTATTCCTTCCAAATTTTAATTTCCTTCAAATCGTCATTCACCGAAAAATTGGGTTGTTTCAACTTCTGTCAGAAGAAATTTCAATGAAAATACCAAAGAAATGTGATGTGAATGTGATCAGCCGAGTTCGGACGGTTAAGGCAGAATTAGACAGTTCACTTATCGTTCATTTCTGTATTTCATTCGGCCTATTTAACGGAATGACACGTCTGAACATGAAATGAAACAAAAGTGAAACAAAGATGGAACGTTTGAAAAACGTATCCTACACAAAATCTCCATACACGTTAACAACATCATTGTACCTAATCAACATGGCTTTTGCCAGGCAGATCCACACTAAAAAATCTCTCCTTGTATGAACATTTTATAGCATATTCACTTGAAAACAAAACCCAAGTCGACTCAATATACATATACAGACTTTGTAAAAGCGTTTGACAAAGTTAACCACAAAATTCGTCTCATCAAACTTAGTAAAATCGGAATAGAGAGTAAACTATAGGAATGGATAAAGAGCTACTTATCTAATAGAATTCTTCAAGTAAAACATAATTCTAACTTGTCACAAAAATTCATGGCTACTAGCGGTGTACCTCAAGGGTCGCATTTAGGCCCAAAACTGTTTATAAACGATATTGTCACTGTTTTTGATAATAATGTTGAAGTACTACTTTTCGCCGATGACCTAAAACTATTTAAACTTATAAAAACAATAAATGACCGTATTAACATTCAAATAAATTTAAATAAACTACAGGATTGGTGCAAAATTAACAACCTTTATCTAAATGTTAGTAAATGCCACTTAATAAGATTTTTCAGAACAAATCAACCCCTTAACAATCAATATAAAATTAACAATGTTTCCCTCGCCTCTGTTAGTGAAATTAATGATCTCGGCATTATTTTTGATTCCAAAATTAATTTTCTTTCACATATAAATACTGTTACCAATAAATGATTAAAAATGCTCGGCTTCATTTTCCGAAATGGAAGAGATTTTAAAAATAATCTCAACACTAAAAATCTTATATTCCTCTCTTGTTAGAAGTCAAGTCGAATATAATTCTTCTATTTGGTGCCCTTATTTTAAAATCCACCCCGATTCCATTGAAAAAATTCAGCATAAATTTCTAAGCTTCATAAACTGTAAACTCGGTCTACCTATAGAATCAATAAATTACAATCATTTGATGAAAGAACTAAATTTACTTAAACTGTCATATAGAAGACTTATTTTCTACTTGCATTTTATTTTTTAAATTGTTAATGGTATTATAGACAGCCCTTATTTATTAAGCCAAATCACCTTTCATATACCCTCAAGGACTACACGATCTAAAATTATTTTCAATTGCAACAGTAATATCGGGACTGAGTCGTTTAGATACTCGCTTATCATTATTAAAATCATTGTTAGGCATGATATCATTCTTCTGAATGGCTTCAATTCAAATTTTACTATAGAATCTAAAGTACTTACCTCAGATATAATAACTATCAGACAGAAAATGTATAATCTTATTCAAAATTATTATTTATAATTCAAAATTTTATAATAAATCTCTAATTGACAGCCCTGATAACAGAGTAATTCCCAGTAGGTACTTGCCCAGCCATTTCAAACTTGATTGATAAACAAATTTGAAGGTAATAATAATCCCAATACCAAATTAATTAGATATGAAATTAAACAATTTTTTCACTTTGTTCCACTTGTTTATTTACACCAGGACCGGTTTCGTCCTACTACGGACATTTTCAGACTGGTAGTTGAAATTCTTATGCTACAAAATTAATGTAAAAATTTCAACTAGAATCTAACGAATAAAAAATATATGTATGAATAGATACTTACAAATAAAACTATATATGTATGAATAGATACTTGATGTTATTTTTTGAGATATATTTCGATATTATTTCAGAGTACGTATTTTGTTCATAATCTGTTTCTCTGATGTAAAAGCCTTTTATGGCGTTTAAATAAATAAATAAATAATTCAAATGTTAGATTTTAATCCAACTAACTAACTAACCATCACGCCGTTTCCCCGCAGGGGTAGGCAGAGAGGACAGACCGCCAAACAACTCGGTCTTGACATACACTCCTTGCCTCATTCACATTCATACATCTTCTCATACATACTCTTCTATTATTCTGACTCTTGACATGGCCCGACTCAAGTATCTGATTTACTTGATCGTGCCTCGTCTTCCTTGGGCGTCCTCGGCTTCTACCATTCACATTCGCGTCATAAATTCTCTGTTCACTCCTTTCTTCATTCATTCGCTCAACATTAGATTTTAATCTAATCTTACAATTTCATCAAATATTACGGTTTCGTCAAATGGTGAAATTTGATCAAATGTTATATTTTTATCAAATGTTAAATTTTCATCAAATGTTAAATTTTCTTCGAATGTTACATTTTTTATCAAATTTTACATTTTTATCAAATGTTACATTTTTATCAAATGTTACATTTTCATCAAATGTTACATTTTCATCAAATGTAAAATTTTCATCAAATGTTACATTTTCATCAAATGTAAAATTTTCATCAAATGTTACATTTTCATCAAATTTTACATTTTTATCAAATGTTACATTTTTATCAAATATTACATTTTCATCAAATGTTACATTTTCATCAAATATTACATTTTCATCAAATATTACATTTTCATCAAATGTTACAATTTCATCAAATTTTATCACTGAAAGTCTTTAAAACTGTGGCACTAATATATACAATAGGGTACGTGCAGTGTGTGTAATATAGTGTTTTTTCTGTATTTAATATATGTTAAAAAGTTAACTAAAGTCGAATATCGTACTCAAAACCCCCCAAAAAAATTATTAAATTAATTAATGCACTTTCAAAGTTGTGTGAAAATTCAAAGATCAAAAACGAGTCATCATTGACTGGTGACATTGTGACGTCACACCGCACTCCCGAGACCGAGTCACGTGGTGTTGAAGATGTTGTATTTGTACATTTTGGCACTATACATTATTTACGGATATTTTCTTCGATAAACAAATGATCAACTGAAGATTGATTATTACTAGATTACATTAGACTCGACTATTGGCATCTGACACGGGGTGCGCAGTGACGTCAAAAGGTGCGCAGTGACGTCAGATGGCGTTTTTGTCCTAATTTGAAATGTGAATTTTCAAAACGTTGTTGAAAGACTATTCCTATCGTAAAAAAAAATGGTTTGAATATTCCAGTTTGTAATTTTTTTATTTAATTTTTGGTTAAAAAAAAGGTGTGATTGTTCCCTATCGCTTCGTATGAATAAGATTATAATTTGAAAAATAAACATTATTTTGGTGTAAATGCGAGGTCCTGACTTAGCGACAAGAATCAATCCAATATATCAAAAATTGGACCACTCCTTGAAAACATACGTCGTTGATTAGCTGTTTTATCTGATCCATACTGCATTACACTCAACCAGCAATCCCTAAAATTTTTATCTACAATGTTTCAAACAAAACTGTACTCACCTAAATTGTGTAAGACTTTTTGACTCCTAGGCCCCAGGTAGGTCAATGAATATGAAAATCTGTTAAACAAAAAATAGATTTTTGAAAATGTTGGTTCAATTAATTTCAAATGAAGATAAAGTTGAACTCACTTATACCACACCCATATTCAGTGAAATTCATGTTCTGTGTGTTTGGAAGAAACCCACAGGAACATATATTATAATATTATGTATTAAAAGAAGGGTAAATGCAGGTAACTCCATTAATGGAGGACTAAATGCCGTTGGCGCTAAGCTTAAGCTGTCCAAAGAAGCGAAGCTAACAGTCCACAATGGAGTGCTTGTACCTACCCTGATGTATGGCAGTGAGGCATGGAACTGGCAGAGGAAGGATGAAAGTAGACTGAATGCTGTTGAAATGAGATTCCTGAGGCGTATGTGTGGTAAAACCATGTATGATCGTGTGAGAAATTCGAAGATTAGAAAAGACTGCAAGGCTGATGTAAGCGTAATGAGTAAAATTAAGAAATGAACCCTCAAATGGTTTGGGCATGTAGAGCGAATGAACGCGAGAAAATATATGATGAAGTGTGAATGGTATAAGAAGTAGGGGACGTCCGAGGAAGACATGGCACGATCAAGTGAATCAGATACTTGAGTCCGGCCATGTCAAGAGTCAGAAAAATAGAAGAGTATGTATGAGACGATGTATGAATTTGAATGAGGCAACGAGTGTGTGCCAAGACCGAGGTGTTTGGAGGTCTGTCCTCTCTGCCTACCCCTGCGGTGAAACGGCGTGATGGTTAGTTAGTTTTAAATGAACATATATAGGTAATTATTTGATGATTTTGGTATTTTTTTGTGACTTATTTATAATTTAAAAAAAAGTATCCCGCTTTATCTTCTGTGTTAATTAAAAAAAAAAAAAAAACATTATTAAAAATGCGTTTGTTAGCGTAGTATTTTGAAAATATAAATGACAAATTTTTGTACCAACATAAATAGGTATTTTTTAATCTAAATTTTCTCCCATCAAAATATTTTTTTTATTAATTTTATTTTTTAGTTTATATTCCATAATATTTTTATTATAAATGCAGTAAAATAATTTTTTTAGATGTTTTCATTTACTCAGAAATAATTGCCTAAGTCTAAATTCGTAAAGCATTAAAATTCTTAAGGGGGGGGTAAGGTTTTAAAATAAGGTTTTTTTCTGAATGTACAACATGTCGAGAGCATTTTGTCAAAATTTCGAGTAATTCGAAGCAAAACTAACGAAGATACAGCGTTTCAAGCGACTAGCCCTTTTCGATTTTCGACCGGATTTTCGAGTATAAAAAACTTTAAAACGATTTTCTCGCAAACAAATCGTTGAAGTTCGTGAACATCATAACTCGAAATCTCCTTGACTGATCCTTTTGAAATTTTGTACAATATTTCTACACATAAATCAAAACTGAACTTTTTGAACTGAAAATTTTAAAAAGTCGATATTTATAAACGATTTATAAAGAAACAAGGAAAAAATTGGACATAATAACAACAGAATTACATTGTTGGTTAGAAAACACAAAATATGACATTCATTTTTGACAAAAATTCATTAGGGAGGATTTTGGTACTTAAGGGCATACCCGGCGGTGATTTTCCATACAAACGTATTCCCCATTTATCTCTCTGGATTTTAACCCTAGAGAAAATATTGTTTTTACATAAAATAGATATTAACTATTAGCGTGTCGGAATATATATATATATTTTTTTATAAGTTACTTTTTATAGAAGTTATGACCTTCCAAAAATCAATAAAATTCACTGGTTTAAACGCCGTCAAAAGACGTTCAGTATACAAACTAGACAATGTTTTTTAAAAAAGTATGTGGCTCCCACGTTTCTTATTTTGGTCTTAAACCGAAGCTATTGAAATGCAATTATTATGAATCATAATAGATAAAGAATTGCGAAATCTATAGTCATAATTTATGACTATAGATATCGCAAATCCGAACTTCGTAGAGTATTTTCGAACGATGTTAAAAATAATTTATTTCAATATTTTTCTGCGCAGAATTTCTGATCAGCTGTTACCGGACCAGTTGTTTCGGAAAATTTCACGTTTGAATTTCCTTCAAGTCGTCATTCACCGAAAAATTGGGTTGTTTCAACCTCCGTCAGAAAAAATTTCAACGAAAATGTTCGAAATAATTAAAACATTCTTTTTTCATTTCAAATTTGACATGCAATCACGTCTTCCTTCATTTCAAATACGAAATGGGTTGTTTCAACTCCAAATAACGTTCGATAAATTTGAAAATTTCACTCATTGTTCCCCGTCGAATCTCCCTCCTTAAAATTGACTGGTTTAAACGCCGTCAAAAGACGTTCAGTATACAAACTAGACAATGTTTATTTAAAAAAAAAGTCCAGACATAGAATAGTTTTTTCTTATTTAGTTGGTAAAAAAAAAATTGAAAATTAGTCCACTTTTGGAGGAGAAAAGTGGGGAATACAAAACCTCGATTTTAGTTAGGTATTAGTAGCCCGAGGTGCATTGTCCCTTTCGCTCAATATCCGGTGGAGTAAGAGCAACAGTGACAGCAACAATTTAGTAAAATCTATTTTTCAAATTTCTCCACCACCGGCTTTCATCTTAACGATTCTACTAAGCTTTAAAAATGAAATAATGTCCAACTGACAGAATAATATGAACAAATGTTTTTGGCACAGAAGATACATGGAGTTTTGTAGATGAATACAAATTACTCCCGTCAGGGGAGCAATAAGTTAAATAATGAATAAAAAATAAAAACAAAATTCAAGTTTAATTAAAGATGAAAAAACAACAACGGCAATAAAAAAATATTCTTAAAAACTTAAAAAATAAAACCTGCCTCCCATACAGAAAGGCATACCTTTTTGTAGATATAAAAGTATGAAAATGAAATGTTTATATATTTTAATGTAAATATATATATAATTTGAGGTGTGTAAAAGCAAAGTCAGCAATCTCCATTCCGGCCAGATTGCCATGTTTGCTTTTCAAATGACGTGGAGATTGCTATCTTTGCTTTTACGTACAATATTACATACAAATATTATACGTGTTTACAATATGTGTATGTGATATTGTAAGTAAAAGCAAAGACAGCCATCTGCATCTCTTTTCAAAAGCAAACATATCAATCTGACCGAAATGGAGATTGTGGCTTTTACACACCTCAATTATGTTTATATGTTGAAAAAATAAATTTCCTGTATTTTTTTGTATTTCTAGGGCATTCACTATGTAACAATCTCTAGATATACCTCCCACTACCTCCCGCCTAATAACATAAAATTAATTTCTGTACTTGTTTAAATTTTAAGTTTAGATTTAAGTATATGTTTGTCTAGTGTCTAGCTAGAAGTAAGATTGTAGAAATGCATTGAAATTTGTACAGCGCCCTTGAGGTGATTTTTCACAAAAATGGCGCTATACAAGTCATCCAATTTTTTACGCACCAGACTGTTAGGTCCGGGTTTAGATTTCCCCATAGGAAAAACTAAACCCTTTTCCATAAAAATGATCATCTAGTAAATCCACGCTATGCAAGTGTATTATATAAGTACTATTAATACAAAACAATACAAGAACAACATGTTAACCTACCAGACTATTAAATGGGAAAATAATTCACCGACTCCAGATATTTTAATATCAAAGGGTTCGGCTCGGTGGAATTCCTAATTTGACCGATAAATCCTACTGATCCCTCAATATAAATATTATTATTATTATTATTAAGTTTGCTAGTGAATGGCACGGATGTGTCGAAACCGGTAGCAGAAAAAATAAAATTTTAGTTACAAAAGTACATTTAAAATTAAAATGCTTCAAAACAAAATAAATTTTCGATATTTTTGTTTTTATTAATAAATAAATGGATAAATGAAAATCTCACCTCAGATGATATGCCGGACACCTCACAGGATTGTCTTCCAAACTATTGACTTAATCTGCCCCAGAAAACCAATGAATTTCGAATTGAATTACAAAACAAAATAAATGTATTATTAATTTGTTTGAATAAGTTTTCGGGAGAATTATTATTAAGAGTAAAGGGACAAGTAATGGAAGACTGTTTAAAGTGACTTGCGAAGGATGTCTAAAGACGAGTGGCTTATGATTTCACTTAAAGCATTATTAGATATCTAGCTTATCTCCATATTGATATGTCATTGCAGCTACGTGATATTTCACCAAGTCCGATTATAATTTTAATCCTTTAAAAATCATGATAAAAAAATATAAACAAATATCCACTTCGCACTGCAATCAAAATAAATGAAATGTTTCTGAACATATCCGAAAACGAAAAACTGTTTTCGAAAGGTGATGAAATACGCATTCAAATTCTGTCTTTAGTAATCAATATCTTATCTTAAGAGGCTAGACTTTGAACCACACGCGTAACACCCGCGACTGTCATTCTGTCCCGCTCACAATAAGCTCACGCAATGCGAAATGTGCGAATGAGACAACGCTCAAATTTGCCTACAGAAATCGCTCGAAAAGGGGTTTATGAAGAATACACTTTTCTACACCGAAACTTTCACGAAATTGAAATTTAAAAAAAAATATATTTTTTAGAAAGAAGAAGCTACGTCGGCAGCTTTTTATAATTTTATAATTATTTATGAGAGTTGAGTTAGCAGCACTTTTTCTTTAAATAATATTTTTTGATAAATCGTACATGTTTGACAGTGAATGTTTACGTTAATACGAAACGCATCGAAAATTCGAAAACATACCGACATAGTTTTAACCTCTAGAAGGCAGTATAAAAAAAATATATACATTTTGTGCAATATTCGATGTAGAAAAGTGTTTTTCCCCGGGCATCCTTTTTGTATGGGCCGAAAAGCGAAGTCTATCATCTTAATATATAAAACAGTCGGGTTAGTTACACCATTTATAACTCAAGAACGGCTGGACCGATTTTTATCATCTTTGATTTGTGTGATTTGTCTCCGTCCCGATTAACAGAATAACTCTTAAAACATGGGAAAAAAGCACGGGAAAAATAATTATGAAGAAAATTATTTTTCGTATATTTTGTATGGAACGGCTTTTCAAATAATGTGCGTTAGTCGACATAATTTGAATCAATTCGAACTGTCAATGGTGTAGTGTGCCGAACATTTCGTGCTTAGTCAACAGCTCAATTTCATTTTTTGAACTTCGAGTATTTATTTTAACTTAATTTATTTCAGCTGATAAATTAAACACAACATTTATTGATTCTGAGGCGGTACGAAGTTTGCCGGGTTAGCTAGTATATTATCAAAGAAAGTCCAAAAAAACGTGCGAACGCAAACATTAAGAAACGAGTCACGGTACGATCAAGGGAGTTATATGGTGTGGTCGATCTCTATCCCCCTTAGGGAATGAGGTGTCTCGTTTTTACCTAAAGGGCGTGCTTTTGAAGATACAAGGGTTGGAAGTTTTGCCCTCTCGAAATTTCAAGAACAGTCTTCTTGAAAGTTCTGGGAGATCTCACTGGCTCACTGGCTCCATAAGGGAGCAGTTTGGACTCTTGTAAGGTTTCTCTATAAAAAAAAAAAAAAAGGTTCGATATTCCTTTATTAACTTCAGTCTACTACGCCATGGTACACTCACACCTTTCCTATCTCTGCTGTATCTGGGGCTTTGCCTCAAAGAAATTGATAGCCGACCTGCAGGTGGTTCAAAACCGAGCTCTCAGAAATGTTAATGGACTTCCATGGGACACTCATGTCAGGGACATCTATTCAGTTTCCGATATCCTTCCAATCACAATCCTTCCTAAAAATGAAATCACCAGCACCATCCTACAAATTACCCAACAATCAACTCATACTAACATCAAGGCACTTTACAATCAAGACATCCACAACCACAATACTCGAAAGAACAATAAAATCCGCATTCCTCAAACACACACTACAAAATATGGTATAAAATCTCTGAACTATATTGCCTATACACTATATAATTCGCTTCCAGATATGTACAAAAACATCCAGCATAATAAAAAATTGCAAAGCAATGCTTTAAAAGCATATTTTTTAACTAAATTTCATTTAAAAATGAAAATATTTAATCGTCTTGTCATTTTTTGTTCTATCTTATATACTCGTATCAGTTTTTACCTCTCTTTACTTGTTTTCTCTTGTTGTTTGTTCTACTTAACCTGTCTTTATTTTTATTTTTATGCTGTACTGAATGTAAAACTTATATTATGATATCAAAATACCTTTGTAAAATTGTAACTACTACCTCCTCCCTATGAATTGTAAGTTCCTCCTGTCCTAAAATGAGTTTTGTAACTAACATCGGAATTGCTCTAGCAAGAAATAAAAAAAAAAAAACATAACTCTAGAAAGTTCTGGAAGTAGTGGCGGAATAGAATCCCGGAACATTTTGGAATGTTGTGGAATGTTCGGGAATCAGGAAAATCATTGTGGAACATTCCGGCGAAGCCGGGTACCCCAGCAAGTAAAAATATAATTTTAGAAGTATTAAAATTTTTAATACAAAATAAAAAATGACTCATCTTCCATTTTTTCTAACTCAAATGACTGCTGATAACGAAAAAAATAAAAACACACAATAAACGTTTTATTAGACAAATGTATTAAGGCCGCGCTAACCCGGTCAGAGATACGACAATACGAACGTGAGAGCGAGCGTGCTAACATTAAAAAAAAAACATAAAATTTATGCGAAAATTGCGAAAATGCTCAATAAAAGACGACTCGTTTGAAAAAGAGCAAAATTCTCGCGGGGGATGTCTCAAGTAGCATTTAAAAAAATATAATGAATTTTTTCATACATATAATATCTTGTAAAATAACAGAAACAAACGTGTTAATAATAATTTTTGGAGCATACTTTGCGATTTATTTATTGCGAAGGAATTTCAAATAATTGCCGTTTCGGCGTGGTGAATGTATAGAAACTATCTTAATGAATAACTTATTTTTAAGAGCTTAAAAACTTCAAACGTTTAAGGAAAACGTGTCAGAAATCGGTAGAAATAGAGAGAACGGCCCCTTAAAATCGTTACTGTCATCACACTTTTTTTCATTCCATATAAAAATAATCAATAAAAAATTTAATAATTTTTTTCAAACTGTGTACCGTAACTTTGGTTTTATAAAGGTGCAGATTTAAATTTTTCTGTGGTTAATTTTTAAATTTGAATATAAGGCGTATAGTTTTTTTATACTAACATCGTAAAAAATCATATTTTTCACCATGACAGTAAAAGGGATACAACGATTTATGTGAGACCTACATGATCTGGGACAAATATGGTCTCCTGTTATTCAAAAGGTTAAAATAAAATAAAATATTTAAGTAAGTAGGTAGGTAGTTACTTACAATATAATATTCTGAACCTGGAGCCTTTTACTATGTGAAGGCCAATTTTAAATTTTATCTTCTTCTCCGTCTTCGATGGCGCTACAGCACATATCGAGCTTTGGCCTCCCGCAAGATTCGCCTCCAACTCCTCCTGTCCTCAGCGGCTGACTTCCAGTTTGTTATCTGGAGAAGCTGTGCTGCATCCCCTCTTACTTCGTCTTCCCACCTCAGTCTGGGTCTTCCCACTTTTCTCTTTCCACCTGGGTGTCCAGCCATAATTCTTTTTGGGACGCGTGTGTCCGGCATTCTCTGTACATGCCCAGCCCATCTCAACCTGAGGAGTAGTGTGGGCCGATTTTTTTTTCTTCAGAATTCCTTTTGACGCTAGTGATGAAAAGTTGTCTGTGTATCTAAAACATCAAAAAAATATAATTAAAAAAAAAAAAAACAAAAAATGTCCTAAGGCTCTACCGGCCCCTTGAAGTTTGAGAAAATATCAAAATATTCCTATGTTTTCAGTCTCTTTATAAAATATTCTGGAATAGTTAAATGATGTTCATTTATGAGATCTAATATAATAAAGTATGTAGGTTCAGTAGATATAACTATCATTAATAATTTTTGCAGTAATATGGGACTAAAGCACGTCCGCCCGCAGTCCCCCACCCCGCCCGCAATAAGGGCAGCGCGCAATACTAGCCGTTCTGTATTTTTTTTATTTTTTTTTTTTTTTTTTTTTTTTTTTTTATTTTTTTTTTTATTTTTTTTTTTTTTTATAGAGAAACTTCACAAGAGTCCCAACTGCTCCCTTCTGGAGCCAGTGAGACTATGGCATTCCCAATTGGAGTATGTTGTGAGGCTGAAGGTAAGTGAGGAAGGGAAGGAGATGGGGAGGAGGAAGGTGGGAAAGTACCTGGCTATTCAGATCTAGTCACTAAACACGGCTAGAGCCATTATTAAGCAAAGTTTCAATTCTGAATGGTGGTCTTACACCAGGGCGATACTGAGAGTATCTTCCACTCTGGAACGTGCGCAAATATAATATATATTATTTTTATTAATTAATTGTGAAATAACACAAATTAATCAAATAAAATTTATTTGCGCACGCCGGGTTCGAACCCGCAACCTTCCGATTGGGAGTCAAGTGTCTTACCACTCGACCACGGACGGTCGTCAAAAAAGCCAACGGCACGCGGTGTTCCCAAGCGGTCACCCATCCAAGTACTGACCGCGCCCAATGTTGCTTAACTTCGGTGATCGGACGAGAACCGGTGGGTTCAACATGGTATGGTATTTGCGTTAGTTGACCAACTGTTCTCGATGGGAGAGGTCACGCGTATTTTTTGGGTTACAAAAATCTTTCTAGTGTAAAAATGAGTAAAATTAATACTAGACAGTTAACTAAATGCCCCATAATAGGTACTTTTAAGGTGCTTAAAGACAATGTGTTGCCCACGTACGAAGACGCATTTTGGATGTTATGAGTGGGTACGATTGGAGTGGAAATCTATCAATGGTCCCAAAGACCCTCCGTTTCGTGATGTTCTTGTGAAGGTAACTACAAGTATATTGAAAATATGGGAAAAAGCTTCTTTGCCAACCATTTAGAAAGAAAGAATTACAAAAATTATTAAGGCTTATCATCTTAAATACAAAAACTTGTTGAAGATAAGAAAAGGTAAAAGAATTACAGTTTCCTTCCAAAAAGAGTGTCTGAATTTAAAGTAACAAGCTCCCGACTGTTTGATATTTGTTCTTGTAAATGTAAAAACAATAATTGCACTCGTTCGAAAGCAATGAAAGTTTCTCTTAAAGAAAAAGAGTTTTTGGAAGACCAAAGAGGTGAGAGAAAAATGTTCATCGGCAGTGTTGATATACCGACTACGAAACAATTGGAAAAGTCGTGAAGAGAAAGAGAAAAGATCTTACCAAATTAAATGAACAGATGTGTGAAGACAAAACTTTAGACTTTGTAGACACTGTATCATTGTCTTCCACCTCAACATCAAAATCATCTTCTCCGGTTGCAAAATCAAGTAGGCTACTTAATACTAATATCACAGCCTTTCCCACAACCAGCAAATCTCCGTCTTTAACAATTCTCTCCAAGATCTGTGACAGGTTCAGGATATCGGATCGAGCTGGTGCAGCAATCGCATCTGCCGTCTTAAATTATTTCAACATAATCACGCAGGATAATACTAATAATCTGCACTCATGAAAGCAAAGACTTGGCATAAAGTAAGTGGATTATTTTTTGATATAACCGATGAATCGCCTACCATCAAAGAGCTTGGAATAAGGCGTTTATTGAAAGCTAGAGAGTTATCCCGGACGGAACACCGAACATTTAAAGTACCGAAATTGAATTTTAGTGCACAATCCTATATTGATATGATATCTTGGCAGGATACACCAATCACATATCCTCCCATTTTGGAAAATGTCACGAGAGAAGAATTAGAGGAAATTAATCTAACATCAAAAGTCAGCTCCATTTTGGTCAAATTTGAGAGATTCCCCTGTCACACACAAGTGGTAGAACGTTGTGTGAAGGTTGTGACTGAAACATCATCGAAAGTATGTGGCAAGAAGAATAGAGAAGGCCTTATCACTACAACCATAAACTCCAGGAAAAATATGCCAAACATTAAAACAAAACGTGATTTCATACCGGAATAATTTATCATTTTTTATTCTTTATAATTGGGATAATAATTATCACTGTAATTCCTAATGTTATGAACCTTTTAGAAGTAAATAAATTGTTATTGTGAATATTGTAATAGTAACTCTTTTATTACCTCACTACTTTGGAATAATTCACAAAAAATGTTTTTTTCTCATTTTTCGATCGCTAAGTGGAACCTAAAAATGATAATAATAATTTTTTTTTTAAATTTTTTATTAACAATAAAGACATAAGACAACTTTTTATCGGTAGCGCTTATGGAAATAAGACACTTTTTTTTTCGCCATACTGTTGCGGCCCACACTACTGAGGAGTCTCATATGGGCTGAGATATTGGGGGCCTGATATATATCATACAGTTCTTTGTTGTGCCGGATGCGCCACTGTTCCCCCTCTTTCACGGGTCCACATATTCTTCTTAACTCTTTTCTTTCAAAAGTATCCAGCATGACAGTAAGAGGGATACAACGATTTATGTAAACCTATACATGATCTGGGACAAATATGGTCTCCTGTTATTCAAAAGGTTAGAATAAAATAAAATATTTAACCAAGTAGTTACTTACAATATAATATTCTGAACCTCGAGCCTTTTACTATGTGAAGGCCAATTTTAAATTTTATACTATTATTATTATTTTTTATTTTATTTTATGTTCTTACGACTTTATGTCCGGGTAAAATCTTCCCCACAGGAAAAATTAAACCCTTACACACACTTTTCCACAAATGATCATCTAGTCAATCCATGCTATGTAATTGTACTAATTAAGTATAATAAATACAAAGCAATACAAGAACAACATGTCAACCTACCAGAGACCAAATGGGAAAATAATTTATCGACTCCAGATATTTTCATATCAGAAGGTTCGGCTCTGTGGAACTCCTAATTGGACCGGTAAATCCTACTGATTCCTCAATATAAATATATATTTTTTCGTAATCCTACCTGCATTTAAAATAACAGATTTTAGCATTTTTATGTATAAATTCTTTGACAAATCTAATAAGCTTAAAGTTTGAATGGGAGATCTAGGTATAATGCCAGTAGCCCAAATTTATATTATAATATTATTATATTTATTTATTATTTATATTTAATACTAGCTGATCCCCGGCCTTTATTCTCCTTTCCCCGTTTCTCTTCCGCCTCCTCTTCTCATCCCCCCCCCTCCTCTTTAATTACCCTCTGACCCTCCCGGATTTCCCTCCCCAACCCGCTTTTTTTCCCTGCCGCTAAACTCCATGAAATACACCCATTTTTCATACAACTCGCTTGAGACCTATTGATTTTTTTTGCAAATTTCATAACGCCAGAGCTCACCAATACAGAAATTTCGCTATATATTCGTGGGGATTTTCACAACAACTCAACAAATTTTCATCGCAATCGGGGAAAAACTATAGGAAATAATTTCATAACGCCAGAGCTCATCCTATAACCATCGCGGGCAAGCGCACAACAAATCCCCAAAGTTTTATCGCAATCGGGTGAACGGTATGGCATCGCATAAAATATGATCAAATAAACAAACAAACATTAATTTCTATAAATATGATAAGACGTACATCTAATTTAATTTAGATATTGTTTCCTTGATTGAAGGAAGTTGAATCTTGCATTGGAAGCGGAAATTAACGTATTTTCCGACATCAGGAACCCTAGCACACTCGATTGATAAGGATTGATAGGATAACTATCGGTAACTTCTCATCGTTTCCTAGCATTACCGCAGATCGCCAACGAATAAGTGACAATTAAAAATGACTAAGTGTCCTTAATATATTCGACATCAACTGTTGTTTGTACGTTAGCGATCTGCAGTTGTCCTAGGGAAAGAATAAGTTACCGAAAGTTATCCCATCAATCCTTATCGATCGAGTGTGCTAGGGGCCAGATCCAGCGGAGACACGGCAGATAGACTCATTGGTGATGACAATGCATTCCTTGAAATTTTTGCGGCACTCATGCAAACGAAATAAATCTCGTTCTATCCAATTGGGATTCGGCTCAGTTGTTAGCGTTGTTGTCTCCAGGCCCCAAGGAGGAAGGTTCAATAATCAGTCAACATTTTTTTTTATAATTGGTTACTAGCCGGACCAAGAAATGGCGCAGCTAGGTTGAAAATTTAAACAAGATGAGTTATTAGCAAAAAAACCTCATCCAAGAAGATAATAATAATCTAAACGAAAATAAGAAAAAGAACAAGATGCAAAAAAAAATAAAAGATTACGGTCGTACTCTCGTCTTACCGGGACAAACACCACTCCAATTCGGCCACTGCCACCAATTATTTAAACGTCATATTTGTCTAGCAACTACTAACGAACACGCACGAGGCACGCGCCACTCTGGCTTCGCATTCATTGATGCGGATGCGGATGCGAATGAAGATGTCTGAATTAATGTTCCGCATTTGCGAATGCGGATGCGAATATCCGTATCACCCCTGGTTTGGATCTACGGCTAACATTTCCCCCACTATCAAAGTGATTTTGATTTCGTTCCTGTTTTAATTTTAGATTTCAAAACAAAGATATTTGCCTAACAGAAAAAATATTAAACAACTTATAGAAATTATAATTTAATTATAATACGATTTAAATAATTAAAAAAGGCCAAGATCCTCGGAAAGAATACAGAGACAGCGGGTTCAAATTCCGGCTAGCAAAAATTGCAGTTGCAATGCCACTTAAATAAAGGAATTGTTACTTCCTGCGTTTCCTTTCCCATTCGTCCCCGCGCCACTTCTTCTACCACCCTCTGCCCCTTCTCCTCCCGCGTTTCCTTTTCAGCTTCCACGCGTTTCCTTTTCAGCTTCCACGCGTTCCCCCTCCCTCGACCTCCCTTCCTCGAACCACCCCTCCTTCATTCTCCTACGCCCATTCCATAAGGATTCCAGTTCCTGCCACTAAACTCCATAAAATTCACTAATTTTTCAAACAACTCGCTTGTGCCCTACTGCAATTTTTTTTGCAAATTTCATAACTCCAGAACCCACCAATATCGAAATATTGCTATGTAGAAACCTTCACGGGCATGTCTGCAACAACTTACCAATTTTGTATCGCAATCGTATGAATAGAATAGGAAATATCTCTAAATATATCACACGCGTAAATTGTCAAACGTACAAAGTTATAGTAGTCGTTAAGTTTTCTGAAATTATTCAATTTTCTGGTCAATTTTCTCAATTTTTCTTTCCGTAAGAACCTATTAAGTATTAGAAAACTTTAAAAAAATAAAATTATGAAACAGTTAAAGTCGTTCTGAAGTTATGGAGTGACCAAGGGAAACAGGGATTCATTTTATATATTTAAATTTCCCGCCCTTTTTATATTTACTCTATCTTGACCTTGTTGTAGGTAGGATATGTACTGTATCTTCTCTCACTGTCACATTGCAAAGCGAGTGTATAACAAATGTACTTCTTATCAGTTAAAAAGAAATTATTAAAATAAGAGTTTATTTCAATAAAATAATAGAAATTATTAAAATAAGAATCATCGTATGATTTTTTTGCATCCAGTGGTGTTCCGCAAGGTTCCCACATTGGACCTGTATTATTTATCTTTTTTGTGAACGACCTTTGTAATATTTTTAAAGACATCGACGTACTTATGTTCGCAGATGACTTAATACTTTTTAAAGTAATTCGAAGCCTGAACGACTGTTATATTCTCTCGGCAAACTTGTTAAAATTAGTTGAGTGGTGAAGCGATAACAAGCTATACCTTAATTTCAATAAATGCATAACTATGAGATTTTTAAAAATAAAAAATCCGATTTATTTCAATTACACAATGAATAACATCATTCTCGAATCTGTTTCCGAAATTAATGACTTAGGTATTACTTTCGACAGCAAACTTAGCTTCATACCACACATTGAAAATATTGCAAAGAAGGGTTTAAAAATGTTAGATTTTGTACTAAGAGTTATCTTAATCTATTTTCTTATTAGATTAACATCATTCGAAGCCTTCACAGCAATCCGTCGCTTAACGAGAGACTGAGACTTCATTTAAGAAAATAAATATTCTAATAAAATTCATGTACTACTGTACCGCACATTAATTAATTTTGCTTCTCCCTAACACGTTCATTAAATAACATAATATATATTAGTATTAAAAATATACCAGGATCAAATAATGACTTTTCCAAGAACATGTGTTCGCTATTATGTCCTCTGTGCGCAAACTGTCTATAAATAAACACCTTTTAACTTTAATCTCAAGTGACCTACCAGGTAAGTATGGTCCTGTACATTTTCACTTAAAAAAAAAAAAAAAAAAACACGTACATTTACGTTTTTAGGCAGCACCGCGCTAGTTGTTTAGATGCATTGTACATATAGTTTTGTATCGCTGATCAAAGAACCGGTGGATTTGCATCCATTGTTTTAGCCATAGGTTTTTTATATTTGTCTAGTGTGTAGTTAGAAGTAAGATTGTAGAAATTATTGAAATTTGTACAGCGCCCTTGATGTGATTTTTCACAAAAACGGCGCTATACAAGTCATCCAATTATTATTATTATTATTAAGAGTGGCTAAAGATTTTACCAACATTAAAACTTCTGTACACATCATTAGTAAGGAGCCAGGTTGAATATAATTCAACTATATGGTCTCCCCACTATAACGTGCATTCACAAACAATAGAAAGAGTACAAAAAAAAATTCCTAAGCTTTTTAAATTATAAACTAAAAATACCGAAAGAACAAAAAAACTACCTATTTCTACTACGATTATCTAATCTATTAAACTTGAGTGACAGGAGAATTGTTTTTGATCTAATATTTCTAGTTAAAATCTTGCATAATATAATTGATAGCCCTGAATTCTTATCACTCATAAATCTTAATGTGCCAGCCAGAAATACAAGGTCAGTACTACCATTTTATTGTAGTAATACTGCGACCAGGGCCCAATTCAATATACCACTACAGAGAATTCAAAACTTGGGAAATATGTATTCGCACGTAGATGTATGGAATGTGTCGCTGATACAATACAAACATGAAATTATTAAATCATTCATGTCAGAATGTGAAATCAGACGTGTTTAATATTAGTTACTGTTATTTAAAAGATTCCATAATATTTTGATGTACCATATTCTTATAATGTAGGAGCTGTTGCACATATTTTTGTATTATTTCTATTTATCTATAATGTAAAAACTTGTTACTCTCTTTTGTTTTTCTGTATTGCAAACTTTTTCTTGTATTACACATCTGTAAATTTCTAATATTAACTTACACTATATATTATTATTTTTATGCCATCTGCAATTTAAAAACTGGTTTCAGTTTAATTTATTTTTACTTTTTCTCTTTTATTATAATATAATATTTCTTACTTACTTTTATACCTACCATTTTTATAATGTTAATTGCTATAAGTTTATATTTCTTATTTAAACATACATATATATCACTGTATAATATACTTATTATGTAAAAGCCCATCATAATAATAAATTAATAATAAATAAATAAATATTTAAGAGATACCTGAATGATATTTTTATGTAGCACATATTTTTAAAATTGGAGCATCACATAAGAGAGACGGATATATTTTTGTATTTTTTTTATTTATGTAAAATGTAAAAACTTGTTCCTCTCCTTTCTTTTTCTATATCATATATTATTCAGCTAAAAAAATTATATTTTAACCTACATTGCATTATTATTTTTATGCTGTCTACAATTGAAAAAATGGTTTCTGTTTTGTTTTTTTTTTCTCTCTTTCTTTTTCCTATAATATATTATTTTCACTTTATTTTACCTTCATACCTACTATTTATGTAATGTTCATATTTTATATATTTTATTTTTTTACTTACTATGTAAAAGCCCATAAGGGCGTTGAAAATGAATAAATTAATAAATAAATTTCTGGATAAAAAATCATTAGGTTATGAGCCCAGACTAGTCCAGAGATATTGTGTGAAAGTTTTTTCTTATAAACATACTACTAATAGCAGTGAAAAAGACTATTACTAAAACATAACCTCCGCAGTGAAAATATAACCTTAACTCCCAAAAACGTGACTTTCTCGGATAATATTCAAAAGTGTTTTCGTGTTTGAACTCGGTGTTTTTATACATAAAAATTGCAACGAACAATTCATTGGCATTAATTGAGAAGTTAACCGGCCGTGAAAACTATGCAACTTGGCAGTTCGCAGTGAAAACCTACCTGCAGCACGAAGAATTGTGGAATTGTATTAAAATAGCCGACCCATCTGCAGTGATTGATACGAAAAAAGACTTAAAAGCAAAAACAAAAATTATTCTTCTTTTCGATCCTATTAATTATGTACACATAGAAGAAGAAAGTACGGCAAAAGGAGTATGGGATAAGTTGGCAGCGGCCTTTGATGATTCCGGGCTGATACGCCGGGTTGGTCTTCTGCGTGTTTTATGCAATACCTCGCTCAGTGCATGTAAAAGTATTGAAGAATATGTGAGCAAAATAATGTCGACAGCTCACAAGCTCCGCAATATTGGCTTCAAAGTGGACGATGAGTGGCTCGGAACTTTGCTGCTCTCCGGTCTACCCGACTCATATCAGCCAATGATTATAGCAATTGTAAGCTCTGGCACGAAGATAACTGCAGATTCTGTTAAAGCAAAATTATTGCAAGATGTGAGAAGTTGTGAAAACAACACAACAGAAAATAAAAGGTTTCATAACAATGACAAGAAACAAACCAAGGGTCCGAGATGTTATTCCTGTAACAAATATGGCCACAAGCGCCCTGAATGTAAATCAAAACCCAAAAACAAGGTACAGAAACCTATGTTATGTTTATCGCATCGCCTTATTACGATGACGCCTGGTACATAGACTCAGGCGCCTCAGCTCATATGACGAAGAACAAGAATCTCTTTCAAAAGGAATCAACTCCTGTAATAAAGAATATTAGAGTTGCAGACAATAAAGTGTTATCTGTGCAAAGCTCGGGAGAAGTGAGTTTAGATGTTTGTGATGACAAAGGACAAGATAATAAGATTCTGTTTACAAATGTTCTACATGTCCTTGGATTAGCAACAAACCTGCTATCTGTGAGTCAAATTATTCAAAATGGTGGCCAAGTAAAATTTGATAACTCCGGCTGTGTCATCTTGAACAGCAAGCATCAAATAGTAGCAACTGCAAGTATTGTTAACAACATGTACAGGCTGAACATGCCTCGAGGGCATGCTCACATGACTAATGTTGAAGAACAAGATGCTTACCTGTGGCACCAAAGAATAGGGCATCTGAATTTTCACAGTTTAATGAAAATGGCTGAAAATACTAAACATGTAACTTTCTCAAACAAAACAGAAAATCGGACATGTATAACCTGCAAGGAAGGTAAACAGACACGATTACCTTTTAAAAGTGAAGGAACAAGGGTTAGCAAACCCCTTGAATTGGTTCACTCTGATATATGTGGGCCAATGGAAACCCAATCTCTTGGTGGTGCAAGATACTTTATAACTTTTCTCGATGACTACTCAAAGAAAATTTTTGTATACTTTTCCGCAACAAATCTGAAGCTCTTGGAAAATTTAAAGAATTTAGACAAGAAGTTGAGAATCAACTGGATACTCATATAAAGATTCTTAGGACAGACAATGGCCTAGAATATGATAACAAAAATTTCTCCGATTTCCTGAAAAGTGCTGGAATCATACACCAGTCAACCACACCGTACACTTCCGAAAAGAATGGGACTGCGGAACGCATGAATAGGACACTGGTGGAAAGAGCAAAGTGTATGCTTCTCAATGCTGAACTGCCAAAGTTATATTGGGCTGATGCAATACACACTGCCGCTTATGTCATCAATCGTTCTCCAACGAGGTCTTTGTTTTTCAAAACTCCTTTGGAAAAGTGGAGTGGCCTGAAACCAAATGTGAATCATATGCGTATATTTGGATGTGAGGCAATGGTTCACCTGCCTAAAGAAAAACGCAATAAATGGGATCCAAAAGCACAAAAAATGATCTTCATCGGATACTGTGACCATACAAAAGGTTATAGATTCATACTGCTGAATTCCAGAAAAGTAATTAAAAGTGAAGATTTTCTACATTTCTTGAATCTTCTGTGAAAAGAGACTTTGTTCCTGTAGAATTATCCACGAAGAAAACTGAAACAGAAGAGGAAAGTTCAAAAGATGAAGACTGTGCCTCAGAAAGTTCAAAAGACGAAGATTGTGCCTCAGAAAGTTCATATGAATCTGTAAAAGAAAACAAATCCACTTCTGACAGTGAATACATACCAGATACCAGTATTGAATCACCTGAAGTAAGTAGTGTCACGTTGAGACCTAGAAACAAAAACAAAAACTTGCCTGAAGAAAGTACTTTCCTGTGTTCATTTACACCTGAAGTTCCGGAAACATATAAAGAAGCAATTAGTTCGGAAAATAAAGAAAAATTGATAAAATCTATTGAAGAAGAATTAGATGCACATAAGAAGAATGAAACCTGGATATTGATAGAAAAACCTCCAAATGCCAAAGTGATAGGATGCAAATGGGTGTTCCGAATAAAGGAGGAGTCAACTGGTCCACGGTTCAAGGGACGACTTTGTGCAAAAGGATTTGCACAAACAGCAGGTATCGACTACACCGAAACCTTCGCACCAACTGTTAGTGTTCCTGTGGACCCTCATGTGAAGTTACAAAAAGGAGATGGAGGCCCAGAAAAGAACATTCCTTACAGAGAAGCTGTGGGTTCCCTCATGCACCTAGCTACAGTGAGTCGACCTGAAATCATGTTTGCAGTGAGCCTGGTGAGTCGATTTTTAAATTGTTACAACAAAACACACTGGAACGCCGTGATGAAAATCTTCAAATATCTGAAATATACAAAAGAGTATGGACTGTATTACTCATCCACATTACAGCCACCAGTAGTGACTGGTTATAGTGATGCTGACTATGCCAATGATCCTGATACAAGACGTTCAATCACAGGCTATGTTTTCATCAAAAATGGAGCAGCTGTAACATGGTCTAGTCAAAGACAACAAACCGTTGACCTGTCAACAACAGAAGCTGAATTTATGGCAGCCTGTGCCGCAACCAAAGAGGCTATGTGGATAAAACAGTTGTTGTGTGATATTGAGGAATATAAACAAGATACAATGTGCTTACATTTAGACAATCAAAGTGCTATCAGTGTTATCAAAAATGTCAACTTCCATAAACGCTGTAAACATATCGACATCAAGTATCACTTTATTAAAGAAAAATATTATCAAAAAATTAATATTTTTATATTTATTTTAATTAAAAGACAAAATAACTTTGTTTTCATCACTTTTTATTTATACACAATCTACATGTTTCGTGAACGATGTTCACCTCATCAGGAACAAATGTATACTAAACTTAAAAATTAAATAAGTCCTCCATCACAACACAAGCAACATCTTCCGCTTAGTGTGGTGGTAGTAGGAGATTTTCAAATGTTGTTGGGTTATCCGTAACCCGGGAATGTTTTTCTTTCTTTTAAAAAAAAAAAAAAAATATAGATTACATATAGATGAAGGCAAAAAAATCAGGGAGATAAAACACGAAGATGACCTAAATAGAATGTCATAGAAGTCAAATAGTATAAGGCACCGAAGATAATTGCGACATTAAAATGGATATCGATTTAGGAAAATACATTGATTTAAATGAAATTACCGAACCTAATTTAATTATTAAAGATTCATTAACCTGCAAAAATTTTTTAAAACATTCCAAGTTTTCTTTACTTTGTTTGAACGTTAGAAGTTTAAATAAAAACTTTGATGAAACCATAACTATGCTCGATTGTATCGAACATCGTCCTGAGGTACTAGTTTTTACAGAGGCTTGGCTGAAAAAAAAGACCAATATACCTAATATCCCTGGATACACAGTCTACAACACAAATAATAATTATTTGCAAAACGATGGTGTAGTTGCCTACGTAAAACAAAATGTTCAGGCAACTGTTGAGGAAGTTGTTTTCCCTGGCGCAAACTGCTTAAGGATGCAGATATCAAGTACCTTGTGTGTAATAGCTGTTTATAGATCTCCGTCTCAGGCTCATATAGATAATTTCCTTGAATCACTGAGTGCTCTACTTGACTCTACGTCTTTACTAAATAAGGAGATCATTTTATGTGGGGACATAAATATTAACACTTTGGATTTGAGCGATACGAAAACTCAAAAATACCTCTCTCTTTTGGCTTTTCATGGTTTGAAGCCAATCATAATTTCGCCTACTAGAGTTTCTCCTACCACTTCAAGCTGCCTCGATCATATTATGGTAAAATCTAAATTTGAACCACAGGGAGCTGTCTTCACTACTGACATAACAGATCATGATGTGATATTGCTGAGATTTATGAGCTTCACAATAAAGAAAATAGCGAAGGATAATGAAAAAATAAAAACCGTCATCGATAACAATCTTTTGAAGGTAAAATTAAAGGAGGAATCATGGCAGTCAGTCCAGTCATCGCAAGATGTAAATTCAGCTGCTGAAAATTTCATAAAATGTTTAAAAATGCACGTGGAAAGTTGTTCGTCGGTACGAAACGTAAAACATAACATGAAATATTTAAAACCTTGGATAAATGATGGAATTATTAAATGTCTCAGAACCCGTGACAAATTGCACAACAAATGTCGAGGCGATTTAAATAACATTCAACTGCTGGATTATTACAAAAGATATAGAAACTGGTGTACAAAAATTATAAAATATACAAAGCAAACATATTACGGAAGGAAACTAGATAACGTCAATGGAAATACCAAGCAACAGTGGAAGATTATAAAGGAGGCAGTAAATATACAAAAGGAGCAAGTGTCTATAAAAAAATTAAAAATCAACAACAACATTATCTCAATGGAAGAGAATCCAAGTGTAATCACTAATCACGTAAATAACTTCTTCAGTGATATTGCTCCTAGATTCGCCAAAAATTTGTGCAGTGCAAATAAAACTAGCGAAATGTGTCTTGTTAACAATTATATACCTTGTACTCAATTTACAGGAGATAGCTTTGAATTTAAAAGTACTAGCATTTATGAAGTTTCAAAAGTGATAAATGAATTAAAACTGTCTTTTTCTTGTGGTATTGATGACTTAAGTATCATGGTACCTATATAAGCAACATGTTTCTGTGCTGGCGGGTCCCATATCGCATATTGTTAACATTAGTTTTAAAAGTGGCATATTTCCTTCTCATTGTAAGAATGCTAAGGTTATACCTCATTTCAAAGGTGGAGATCAACTAGATGTTGACAATTACAGACCCATATCTTTGCTCAATGCTCTCTCAAAAGTGATAGAAAGATTGGCTAAGTCAATATTAGTTTCATTTTTAGAAAAATATAAAATACTTTCTAACAATCAATTCGGTTTTAGAGCAAATAAAGGTACAAATGATGCTGTTTTAAAGTCCTTCAAAATTCAAATGAACTATGGTCACCCTACTATGTTTACATTGTAATGTGCCAAGACTGCCAAGGGCCTTTAGCTTGTCCATTATTTGTGTAACAATATTGTTTTTTGAAGTATCATTTTTATTTTACCTATATTATTTGTGTTTTTTGAAGTATTATTGTGTTTTTTGAAGTATTATTTTTGTTTCCTTTTTCCTTTTGTGTTATTTTGTTACTTTGTAAATAATTGTTAACCTCAACACAGGCTTGTCCTAGTGAGGTTAAAAATTGTATTGTAAACTGAAAACTAAAATGTGAAGAAGAAACAATAAACAATAAATAAACAATATGGGAGGAAAGGCTAGAAGGAAGGGGAAGGGGTAAGGGTGGGGGAAGTTAATTACAATTAGGAATTTCAAAGTTATTGAATGTTAGATTTAAATTTCCCACACTTTTTCTGTTTACTCTAACTTGACCTTGTTGTAGGTAGGATATGTACTGTATCTTCTCTCATTGACACATTGCAAAGCGAGTGTATAACAAATGTACTTCTTATCAGTTAATAAAAAGAAATTTTTAAAATAAGAGATTATTTCTGGATAAAATCATTATATATGTAGATAGATAATATATGGTAGGCTAATCGAGTATTCATTCATTTGCAGATAATGCAACTGATTAATAATGTTCGGGGGAAAACCCAACATATTTCAGCAGGTTGAATTAAATAATGATGTTATCAGAGAAAGGATTCTTGACAGCTTATCAAGAATGATTTTGTTTCGTAAGAAATTTTCGAAGAAGCCAAAGATAAGATAGGTATCAAAATTAAATAATTTTAAAAAGCTTTTGCAAGTTATTATGTTTTTGCTGTGAATCCTTTCCAATTACTTGTCATCCAATTTATACACATTTGTTCACTTTAGTTGTAGTTAAAAAATGAATTTTGTACATTTATTATTATTTATGTATTGTTATTATTGCTATTGTGTAGTGAAGATAAAGTTTATGATACATTATGATTTGAAATTTAGCTGGTTATTCGTATATTAATTACATTTAGATTGTTATTTATTTGTGTTCTTACTTATTTGGTTATTAGTATATAAGTTAAGTTTAAATTGTTATTTATTTGTGTTCTAACTTATTTAGTTATTAGTATATTAGTTAAATTTAAATTGTTATTTATTTGTGTTCTTACTTATTTGGTTATTAGTATATTAGTTACATTTAAATTGTTATTTATTTGTGTTCTTACTTATTTGGTTATTAGTATATTAGTTACATTTAAATTTTTATTTATTTGTGTTCTTACTTATTTGGTTATTAGTATATTAGTTAAGTTTAAATTGTTATTTATTTGGGTTCTAACTTATTTGGTTATTAGTATATTAGTTAAATTTAAATTGTTATTTATTTGTGTTCTTACTTATTTTGTTATTAGTATATTAGTTACATATTGTTATTTATTTGCGTTCTTACTTATTTGGTTATTAGTATATTAGTTACATTTAAATTGTTATTTATTTGTGTTCTTACTTATTTGGTTATTAGTATATTAGTTACATTTAAATTGTTATTTATTTGTGTTCTTACTTATTTGGTTATTGGTAGATTAGTTACATTTAAATTGTTATTTTTTTGTGTTCTTACATCTTCTATTATTTTTTATCTAATTTTTACAATATTGTATTTTTTGTAAACATGTCAGCCCATGGGTACAGGACCCTTAGTTTTTTTAAACTTTATTATTATTATTATTATTACAATTTTAAGTTATGTGAAAATCTGTAATTGGATTTTATTTTTATTATTATGTTCTTTGTTATTATGTAAATAATCTATTGATTTTCCTAAATAAATAAATAAAATTTATTTTATATTTCTGTTAAAATTCCCTTTTAAATAGCATAATATAAAGGGTGAAGCAAAATAACATATTTATGAAGTGAATTCGTTATAACTTAAAATACTCAAGTACTGCAGTTAACCACTCGAGCGATCACGCGAAATAAATAATTTTCCTTGAGCGCTCGCCACGTTTGAAAATTACGACAAAATTGCTGGAGGGAGGACGAGGGATGGAGGAAGACGGAGAAGGTGGAAGGCGATGGGGAGGGGGGGGGGGGGGGGGGGTCGCAAGAAGGGGAACAGCAGGAGAAGGGTGTTGGAACGCAGGGAAGGTAAATGGGGAACGCAGGATGGGATGGTGAAAGAACGCGCAGGCAGAAACAATGTATTTATTTATGTGGCATTGCAACTCATAGCTGGTTTGAAATAAAATGCGAGACCAAATTTTATATTTGTATTGCACTTACTACTTACTACCACAGTACACCTACCAAAACATGTATATAATAAATACATCCGGAGGTCACGGGTACAAATCTCGGCGTGCACAAATAAAATAATTTAATAATTTGTGTTGTTTCTTAAGATGATACCCGGTGGTGCAGAAATAGATTTTACTAAAATATTGCTGTTACTGTTGCTCTTACTCCACCGGATATTGAGCGAAAGGGACAATGCACTGACACCTAAATAAAATGGAGGTTTTGTATTCCCCACTTTTCTCCTCCAAAAGTGGACTGATTTTCAATTTTTTTTTTACCAACTACATAAGAAAAAACTATTCTATGTCTGTACGTTTTGCTTTTTTTAAAAAAACATGGTCTGGTTTGTATACTGAACATCTTTTGACGGCGTTTAAACCAGTCAATTTTATTGATTTTTGGAAGGTCATAACTTCTATAAAAAGTAACTTATCAAAAAAAAACAAAAAGTACCGACACGCTAGTAGTTGATATCTATTTTATGCAAAAACAATATTTTCTCTAGGGTTAAAATCCAGAGAGATAAATAGGGAATACCTTTGTATGGAAAAATCACCGCCGGTTATCCTCTTAATTTATTTATTAAATATTCAATTCCCTTGCGATAGTTACGTAGCTAAAATTACCAATTTTTTACACAAAAATTGCCATTTTTTTCCCAAAATTTTCTATTACGAAACTTATTATTGTATTATTATTCTTATTGGGCTCTTAACTACGATTCCACGGTTTGCAGGTTGAAATCCCAGCAATTAATTTGTGTAGTTTCGCACAATAAGGAAGTTGAGCTCTTTTTTTCCTTTTTTTATCAATGTTCACAGCCAAACTTAAATACCAGTATTTTTTTTTTTTGTAAGTTCGTTTTCATAATTGAATTAATTTTACAAGTTTGAATTTTATTAAGCCCGCGAAAACGGCGGCAAGAGCATAATACCGTGTGGCAGAGTTCGTGACGTAACCCGGTCCTAGATTGTGTGAAATATAAGGGAAAATATTTACAAAACCGCGACACTCTATGGACGAAAAAAATAATTTTAAAAAGTTGTAGTAGTTAGATATTTACTAGTACTAATCAATTCAGTTACCGGAATTTCGAAAAAAGTGCATTTTAATGGTTATTTTTAAAAATTTAAAAACACGAAATGTCATTTTTCACCGACCGCTATGTTAGGAACTATTGAAAGTTTCGTTGAAAAATGACATTTCGAGTTTTTAAATTTTAAAAAATAAGCATTAAAATGCACTTTTTTTGAAATTCCGGTAACTGAATTGATTAGTACTAGTAAATATCTAACTACTACAACTTTTTAAATTTACTTTTTTCGTCCATATTAAGAGTGTCGCTGTTTTGTAAATATTTTCCCTTATATTTCACACAATCAAGGACCGGGCAACGTCACGAACTCTGCCGCAGGGTATTATGAAATCGAAATAATCAATAAAAAAAGCTGGTATTTAAGTTTGCATGTCATCTACATGAACTTATTTTTTATAAGTCAAAATATTTTTCACTCAACTTCCCTATTATTTATTTAAAATAAAATTCTCCGAAATATTAAACTTCTTTGTTTAAAAAAAACTTAACCACACTGTTCAAGTGATTCAAGTTGCATGAGAAAGGGAAAAGTATTTAAATGACATATTTTATCATTGAAGAAGAAGATAAAACTAACAAATCTAAACGAAATATGAAAAAAAGCAACTCTAAGGAAAATTAAAAATAGAAGTAGATAAATGCTTCCTGGGGCGGCGGTATTCATGCCCACCTCCCAAATTGCATACGTTGTAACAAAAAATAATATAACGTTTTAAGAGGCTAGACTTTGAACCACACGCGGAACACCCGCGTCTGTCATTCTGTCCCGCTCACAATAAGCTCACGCACACTTACAATACATGCGAATGCGAAATGTGCGAATGAGACAACGCTCAAATTTACCTACAGAAATCGCTCGAAAAGGGGTTTATGGAGAATACCCTCTAGAAGGCAGTATAAAAAAATATATTCATTTTGTGCAATTTTCGATGCAGAAAAGTGTTTTTTCCCGGGCGTCCTTTTTGTATAGGCCGAAAAGCGAAGTCTATCATCTTAAGAGGGTATTATCAGAAAATATCGGAAATCAGTCTTTTTTAAATCAAATTCTAGACGTATTGACTATTTTTTACAAAAAAACATAAATTGATTTTGAACGATTGTTATTTTATCTGGTAAACACATTTTTAAATTTTTTAACAATAAAGATTATTTTGATTATACTAAGGTATATTTATATATATATATATATTTTTTTTAATATTCAGTTTTATTTTTACAATATTTTATTTTACAAATCTTACGAAACTGATCAATCAGTTTGATTGTAAGAAATCTCTCATTTTTTTCTAATTATTTAATACAGTATACTTTTCAGTTTTACATAGTAAATACTAAATATAATAATACTTAATATTAAAATACTAATTATTACGACAAACTAATTTTTATAATGTTTATGAATTGCGTTGTAGTAAAAATATTTTACACAGTACCTGTGACGGACGTACTGATGTGATTTTGTTATTTTGTATTTGTTATATTAAGATAATTAAGTTTGTAACTGATATGTGGTTTTAATAAATAAATCGTCGGAGTGGGGGTAGGGCGAGGAGTGCAGAGAGTGTTCTACCAGCAGGGGCAACGCACTCGGTGTTGCTGCCCGCTATATATAGGGCCCGTTTGGCCGTTTTAAAGTCAGTCTCACGCTACCAGCCGACACGACAACATCTCTCCTGCCCTGCCCGTTCTACCTCGCTCCGACTTTACTTCTACTTGCCCCTTTCCTTCACTGACCATCGCTTTACCCTGGACCTCGGATTACCTCACAATCTTTGGACCAGCCCCAGCTTCGTCAAAGGAACAGCCACTAGGACACTCGGACCAGCGCTACAGCGGCAAGCATTCTCCCTCCACACGTGGTGAAGGGAGCTACATTTGGCACCTCCGTGGATCGGGACCTCCAGCCTAATTATAGTTCTTATGTACCTCATCCCGTCTGGTACAGTACCTACAAACATAAGGTGAGAAAAAAATTAGAAAGGAACTATATATATTTGATTTCATGTTCTTCGGAAGTAGAAAGATTTAACTTTTAATTTGATTTTTGAATAAGATGTCTCATTTTTGATATTTTCAGGCAATGCGTTAAATATTTCCGGAATTTTATGCCTTTTTGTTCTATCTCCGTATACATTTTGAGATTTATTGATAATAAACATTTGTGCTTCTCTATGCCTAGTAGGGTAGTTGTGGTTTACAGGTTTTTTGAATTCTGTACTCCAGAATTCATCTAGCGTTAATTGGTAATTTACCTTACTGTGTTAGATACGATTACGAGATGTAATAATTACGAAGCAGAACTTGTTTATAATAAACTGTTTTTTATACGTTGAATAATAGTATTATTGATTGTATAAAAGAAATAAAAATTAAAATGCAGTTCTACAAAATAAACTTAATAACAATAAATAGTATAGAGAGGACATTACACAAGGAGAACATTTTTTTATAATCACCTTCACATAACTGGACTTTTTTTTTGCCTGATATCAATTTTAGGAAACGGATTTTTAATTGTTCTATTTTATTTAAGTATGTTTTGTACGTTAATCCGTAACTATTTATTCCGTATCCTATAATTGATTCTGCTAATGCGTTGTATATACAGTATAATATATTTTTATTAACAAAATTTTTTAGGTGGTAAAATTTTCCTAATATGGATCTTAATCTATTACATACATTTTCAATGTGATTTGACCAGTTAAAGTTGACATCTATTGTAAGACCAAGGTATGTATATTGGTACACTTTTTCTATATTCGGGCAATTACACTGCAGGAATTGGTTTTGTGTGTGCAAACAATCATATGAATAACTTTTTATATGCAATTCCTTTTCCTGACAATTTGCATATGGTGAGTGCATAAGTCCATATTTGTTTTTTTTACGTTAATAATAATGTCATTGTCATGGGACCATTTAATTATGTTATTTAGGTCTGTTTGTAAAATTTCCTCAATTTTTAGTGGATCTTTGTCAGCACATATAATGCAAGTATCGTCTGCAAACATGTAGCATTTACAACGTTTTATTACGTTTGGCAGACTGTTTACTTGCATTATATAACATGTAGGCCCCGATATCGACCCTGTTGCTACTCCGGTATTTGTTAACATTTCATCACTAAAAATTCCGTCAATTTTAACTTTAATTTTTCTATTTAATAGATAATTTTTAATCAATTTTTTTAAAGGACCTCTAATACCACATTCCTGTACCGTCTTTACACTATATCGTCTATACACTATTCCTATTCATATACCACACACATATACCGTCGGTCGTTGACAGAATTGTTCAATTTTCAAACCACTTACAAAGTCGGGTTAGTTACACCATTTATAACTCAAGAACGGCTGAACCGATCTTTATGATCTTTGATTTGTTGGATTTGTCTCCGTCCCGATTAACAGAATAACTATTAAAAGATCAGAAAACATCACGGGAAAAATAATTATGAAGAAAATTAATTTTTTCATATATTTTTTATGGAACGGCTTTTCAAAAAATAATGTCCGTTGGTCGACATAATTTGAATCAATCCGAACTGTCAATGGCGTAGTGTGCCGAATATTTCGTGATTAGTCAACAGCTCAATTTCATTTTTTGAAATTAGAGTACGTACCTATTTATTTTAACTTAATAAAAACTTAATTTATTTCAGATGATGAATTAAACACAACATTTATTGATTCTGAGGCGGTACGAAGTTTGCCGGGTCAGCTAGTTGTATTGTACAATACAAATTTCAAATCATATAATCATACAACAAAATAAATCAATGCATAATCTATTAAACCCATTTTTCTGAATTTTAATTTTACTTAAATTAAAATCATTAAAAAATAAATCCGAGAACGTGTTTTGTGACGAAAATACCTCAGTTTTTCTATTTATTTAAGGACAAACTAAAATAATTCAGATTTTTTTTACACACTTATTTTGTTTAGACATTATTGAAAAAATTATAAATACTTATTATAAAAAATACTTTCAAGATGTACAAGATATTTAATAATATTTATAATCGTGCGTTTTGGGCTTTTTATTGCTTACTTGAATGTAGGTATATGTTAAAGCAAGTTTTTAATGAAATAAATCGATATTAAATTTTTAATTTTAAAATATTGATACGGGGAATAATCGATCTTTCTCATCGGAACCTCTCTGTACGGTTGCAAACATTTTTAAACTTTTATTTTCAGCTGCTGGTGGATGGCTCTTAAAAATTGGACCACCACATTTTCGGTCACCTTGTTTGATCCGTAGCTTCCGGGACACCCTGTGTACATAAAAGGTAAATACCCATCCCGCCTTCATTTTAAAACATTTTTTGTTATCCAAAAAAGTCATTCATCATTTCTAATTTCGAAATCATGCGTTGATTATTGCCATATAAGATAATACAAAATTATCGGACCACTCCTTAAAAACAAGCGTCTTTGATTATCTGATTGCTTATCTCTACATACTGAATCACATTTATTACGTATATATTCAAATTTAATCCATTTCCATTTCATAGAAAACTGATATCATCAAACTGCACGAGATTTTTTGATTGCTAGGCCCAAGAAAAAATATCGATATTTGAAAATGTTGGATCAACTTCAAATACCTACGAAGTAAAGACTAAATCGTGCTTACGCCTTTTTTTAACATTAGGTCCACACAGGAGGCCCTATGGAAAAAAAAATCCCTCAGAGCCTATGTCGTCTTTGGGGATGCTGTGTGGGGTGTATTTTTAAGGATATGAAGTTCTGGGAAGGAAAAAGGAATGAGGGTTGGGTAGGAATCTGGGGTTCAGTGTATCTAGATCATCCGCCGCTAAGACCTAGACAAACCTTACCCCATGAACCCGGGCACCCCTGCTAAGTCAACAAACGTAGCGAACCACTTGGGGTGACCTATGGCAGAGGTGTCGGTTATCCAAAAAATGGTTCCCGTGGCGGCGGTACCCATTTCCGCCTCCCAAAATGCAAGACCTAGTGTAAGACCACTACTTAGAAATGAAACGTTGCTTGAAATGGCTTTGGCCGTGTTTGGTGACCAGATCTGAATAGCCAGGTAATTCCTCGCTCTTCCGTTTCCCCTTCTCCTTCCTCTCCCCATTATTTTAAGGCCTTAAAACATACCCCGCATGGGGATGCCACAGTCTCACTAGCTCCAGACGGGAGCAATTGGGACTCTTGTGCAATATTTAGAATTTAACTCGAGCGCTTTTTGCCACATTATGACACTATTTCCAAAACCTCGGATTGCTTTGTTACCAAAATGTGGAAAATAATATAATTTTTTTTTTATTAATTAAACGACTATATAATATATTTTACATTCAAAATATAACAAAATATTTTTTTTTTTTAATCCTACAAATATGTGATAATAGAAAAAAGATAGGAGAGTTCATTGGCTACACAGAACTATAATCAGTTTGTATGTCTCCATATTCAAATTCGGAGGTATGATTTTTTTAATGTGGGCGGAAAAATTTCCTTTAGCAATCCGCGAAAAAATATTTTAATTGCTCTGTCGCTCCAGTGGTTATCAGTATTTATTGATTCAAGATCCGCTGGTTTGTAGTAGAGAATAACTTCAAGGGGTTTCAGTTTGTAGTTGAGTTTGTATGTGTCGTGAAAACTACCTCACTAGGAAAACCTGTGCTGAGGTGTTTACGTGGTTATGTTTAAGTGTGACAAGTATTTATTTGTTGTAGTAGAAAGTTTCTTCTTTATTTATTTTTTAAATTGATTATTTATAAAAAAATATATACATACCATTATTTATATATATTTCAAGTGTGTGTATAGTTGGTAAATTCTTGAAAAATGAGTTTATTTATTTTACACTTTTTTATAGTTTGGTTATGTTCGGTTTGGAGTTATAATGTTTTGAATAAGGTGAAAATCTTGATTTTTTATCCAGTCTGCGACATGTTTTTGTGAATATTTGTAGATGTATTTGCTTCAGAGTAAATGGGCATACAAATCAAAAGTTTGGTTGCGTAATATTGAAAGTGTCTTTGTCCAAGTGTGGTGTGTGTTATCGGTATGTCCAGTATTTTATTTGTTGAGGACATGTTTTTATTGAGGTTTTTGGTTGAATTGGGATATGGAGTTTGTGTTTGTGGAGGAGGTGTAGTAGTGCATATTTGGCATAGAGTTATCTTATTGACATGCCTTCTAATGTTTTGTAAATTTCGCTTGAATCTTTGTCGAATGGTACTTTCAGGATGAGTTTAATTATTATCGCCTTTTGAATTTTTTTGATTTGGGTCAAATGTTCGTTGCACTTCCCCAAGCTAGTATTCCATATGTGGCAATGGATTGAAAAAGTGCAAAATATATGGATCTGAGTATTTTTAGTGGGAAAATGTTTTAAATAGACTTCATTAGGTGCATGACTCGTTTCAGTTTATTAGTGATGAAAGTAATGTGGTCAGTCCAGCGCTAGTGTGTATCAATAATGGTGACCAAATTATAGATTTGTATTCTAGAATACTTCTAACGAGAGATGTGAATAGAATTTTTAATGTATTGATATTTTTAAAATCCTTGGAAATTCCTATTATAAAACCTAACATTTTCATAGCCATGTTAGCGATGGAAATTATGTGAGATAAAAAGCAGAGTTTCTGATCGAACATGCCTAGGTCAAGTATTTTGATTACAGAGTTTAAGTCAACATTACACAATGAATAATTATACATTATGGGATGTTTAATTTTGTGGAATCTCATAACTTGGCATTTGTTAATATTTAGTTGCAGTTTATTACTGCGACACCATTTGAAAAAGTTGTTAAGATTCTCTTGCAAGATTATACAGTCGTACGCATCATTAATGACCAACAACTTCATATCGTCGGCAAAAAGTAGAACTTTGACATCGTAGAAAATGTTGGTAACGTCATAAATGAATAGGATAAATAATAAGGTTCCCAGATGTGAACCTTTTGGGACTCCGCTGGTAGCAATAAATTTACAGGATAGGCAGTCATTAATCTTAACAAAAAGTAATGTATCCGATAAGTAACTGATCATCCATATCTTCAACTTATCCCGAATTTTACAAATTTATTGATTTGTATTTTATGGCAGACCTTATCGAAGGCCTTGGAAAAATCGATATATACGGAGTCTACCCGTTTCTTGTTAGTCAATGCTGTACTTATGTACTTAACATATACTGTAAGGTTTGTGAGATAAATCATAGTAGTAGTGTGGACTGCACGGAATTTTAAACATAGTTACAGAACGTTATTATAAAATGATAAATCATAGTAGTAGTGTGGACTGCACGGAATTTTAAACATAGTTACAGAACGTTATTATAAAATGATAAATCATAGTAGTAGTGTGGACTGCACGGAATTTTAAACATAGTTACAGAACGTTATTATAAAATGATAAATCATAGTAGTAGTGTGGACTGCACGGAATTTTAAACATAGTTACAGAACGTTATTATAAAAAGATAAATCATAGTTGTAGTGTGGACTGCACGGAATTTTAAACATAGTTACAGAACGTTATTATAAAATGATAAATCATAGTAGTAGTGTGGACTGCACGGAATTTTAAACATAGTTACAGAACGTTATTATAAAATGATAAATCATAGTAGTAGTGTGGACTGCACGGAATTTTAAACATAGTTACAGAACGTTATTATAAAAAGATAAATCATAGTTGTAGTGTGGACTGCACGGAATTTTAAACATAGTTTCAGAACATTATTATAAAAGGATAAATCATAGTAGTAGTGTGGACTGCACGGAATTTTAAACATAGTTACAGAACGTTATTATAAAAAGATAAACCATAGTAGTAGTGTGGACTGCACGGAATTTTAAACAAATTTATAGAACGTTATTATAATAGGATAAATCATAGTAGTAGTGTAGACTGCACGGAATTTTAAACATAGTTACAGAACGTTATTATAACAGGATAAATCATAGTAATAGTATGGACTGCACTCTAAATGTGTTAACCACTCGAGCGCTTTTAGCCACATTATGGCACTATTTCCAAAATCACGGATTGCTTTGTTGCCAAAATGTGGCAATTTTTTTTTATTTTTATTAAAACGACTACATAATATGTTGAACATTCAAAATGTTGTACATTCAAAAAACAAATTTAATATTCTTTAGATTCTTTTAAATGTTTTAAGGTTAAAGATTTAATTATTTTTTTTAAATAAATCCTACGAATATGTGATAAAAGACAAAAGATAGGGGAATTCATTGGCTACATAGAATTATAATCAGTTTGTATGTCTCCATATTCAAATTCAGAGGTATGATTTTTTTAATGTGGGCGGAAAAATTTCCTTTAGCAATCCGAGAAAAAATATTTTAATTGGTTATGGTGGGAATTTAAAAAAAAAACTAAGTTAATAAAATCATTGTGGAACCATTTAGGAAAAGTTAATGTATTACGTGAAGTAACGGGTAGGTACATGAATGTTAATAGTTTGTTTTAAGATGCTGTAGAAATGTTCGATATTTTCATTTAATTGGCCATCATTCAGAAATGACCAATCAACTTTGAGTAGGAAGTTGCAAATTTCAGTATAATTTGCTTTATGGAAGTAATAAGACGTTAATTTAATTTTAGGGTTTTCACATATGGTTTGGTTCATAGTTATATCTAAGGAAGGATGGTTATTGTCGTTTATTACGGAAGAAGAATTTCTGCGGATTTAGTTACGGTAACAGTTTGACATTAGAAAAAACTAGATCCAGAGTTCGGTCATTGCTATTTTTGTTATCATTTTTTTGATTCAAGTTTAAAAAGTTAGATATTTCGAGAATTTCGCCTTCAATGTCAGATATGCTGGAGTTATTAGTCCTAGATAGTTCTGAGGTCAATGGGTCCCAATTAATATTTGGTAGAATATAGTCGCCGGCAATGATAATTTTTGTTTCGGGATATTTAGATATTAGTAGGTATTTGGTTCTCATCAATGTGGTTTCTGTTAATAATTTGAATAGATGAGGGAGAGATATAAACACAACCTAAAATGATTATTTTTTTTTATTTGTGTTAACCACGCATAAAATATGTTCCACGTTTTTGTAAGTTGTAGTAAGCTTCCTGGAGACTAACGTCTTAGAGATTGCTAACAAGACACCACCACCTCTTGATTTAGAACTGGTATTCTTATTTTTATCCAATCTGTAGATATTGTGAGTTGGTAGCCCTAGTTCCGCCGTGTTGATATTAGAGTCCAGCCAAGTTTTTGTAAGGAAAAGGACATCATATGGAAGAGTCGGTGCGGTTTTTGAAAATTGATGAAGTTTAGTACGCATCCCAAGCACGTTTTTTTTATTTTTATAAAAGCTTCTTATTGTTTGTTGACCTGAGTTTTTTGGCGTTATAATTTCTATTTTTGGTGAGGAGTTTATATATTTAATGGTTAAATTCACTTCCCCATTTTTCTTACGGTCTTCCAAATCCTTTCTTAGGTCTGACAATTGCTTTCTCTGTAATAAGGTCTGATCGCATTTGATCAGTCTCATCACGTCTGTAATGTAATATTATTTTCACTTGTGACGGTTCTTCAACCTCCATCTTGATAAGGCGAGTTTTGTCACCTGACTTCGCTTGGCTCCCAATCTGTATAATCTAACATTATTTTTTATTATAGTGGTGACCTTATTTAAGATATCCGTAACTCGATTCATGTCTTTAGCAATACATTGAGCTTGAGAGGAACATTGGCTCTCAGGAACATTAAATATGATTAAGTTTTTTTTAATCTTGTTTCCTATCCTCCATTTCATCAAGAGCCTCGCGTAAACTGGGGGCGTTTTAGTTAATAATACCCAACTATATTCCCATTTGACCAATTGTGCCCAGTAACTCCGACAGTTTGGGCAATATTTTAGCCATGTGCTCTTTATTGAATCGATTGATTGGATCCATAATTGTCGTGTTTTAAAATTTCACACATTCGCTGGCATTGGCTAAGTACTGCTGAGCATTATCGTTGGAAGTCATACTGATTTTGGTTTTAAGTTATTATTATATTTTTTAATCAGTTGAGCAGCCCTGCACAGTATGAGGAGATAGGCGGGGAGTGGATTTTTAAGGAACGAGCTTGTTGACACTGGTATAATGTTATTGACACAATTAATTTTTTTACAGTTAATCAGTGAACTGTTTTACTTCGATTGTTTAAAGATAAAAACCTTATTCAATTATTTTAGCACACAAACACAGTTATGAATCAATTCTTCAATAGTTAATAGCACATTTATCTTAATGTAATGAGTGTGAATGCAGTTTTCAGTTTGATATGTACACTATGAACTGAATGTTGTCTCTTATTTACGTGTGACGCACTAGATTCTCAAGAACACAACACTGGATTACTTATAGATAATGTAAGGTAAAAATTCTGCATCGATTTGTGCACTTTTTATTAACTTTCTTCGCTATAATCATTTATATTTGCTAAAACTTAACAGATCAATTATTACTTGATGTTGTTTACCATAGAAAAGTTCTAATTATATTAAACCTCTTTAGGCTATATCTCTTATGATATGAATAGATATCGTAGTTTTATTGTAGTTAAATACTATAACTGTTGACCTCTCATGGTTGATTTTTAAAAATATTTTCATTTAATTTTTGCAATAATCTAAAGTTAAAACACCCATTGAAAATTTCT
Organism: Limnephilus auricula; assembly: GCA_951813805.1. Classification (NCBI taxonomy): domain Eukaryota; kingdom Metazoa; phylum Arthropoda; class Insecta; order Trichoptera; family Limnephilidae; genus Limnephilus; species Limnephilus auricula. The sequence continues at coordinate 12,949,181 of OX638414.1, read as the reverse complement.
TAAAAGTAGTTTATTAGGACTGGTTAGGCATTATAATATGTTTTGTTTTGTTTCTTTCAAAAAAAAAATTAAAATATTTTATGTCACATAAGTGGTTGTTTGACAGTCTTTGTTGATAATAGAAACACTGTAGCCTAACTGTTGTAGCCATGGAAATTCTCTCTTGGAAACATGGAAATTGTACTATGAAAAAACTCTCTTCATTTTGCGGGATTTTGAGCACACATGCTTTTTGGATTGTGAATTTATTTCCGAAGTGTAATGGTTGACTTCCGAAGATTTGCTGATCAATAATATCAAGTATTGTGCTGATATTCTGTACCTCAATTTTGGAATAAAAAGGGAGGCCTCCTACACTAGCAGAGAATGACAATCAAAGGTTAGTGTTTCTATTTTCTCAATAGGAATTGTACAGACAGCCATGTGATATATTGTTCGCGCAAATAAATTCACAATCATGTATTTTTGAGTATTACGCTCAGAGAGATCTGGGACCATTTACACGCCCCAGACTCACATATTATAATCCATGGACTTTTTCTCTTTTGTTGTATTTTATTTTATTTGATATTATATTGTATTATTTTTTACTATTTCACTCACAAGAACAAGCCTGTGTTGAGGTTAATAATTCTACAGAGTAACAAAAATAACACAAAATACTGAAAGATAAATTATCTCTAAGAAATGTTTATCTGTAAGTTGTTAAGTAAATGTTTAGCTGTTCTTTCAGTATCTATATTATTTTGTCATATTTTTGATACTTTGTAGAATTGTTAACCTCAACACAGGTTTGTCCTCTTGAGTATAACAGTAAAAAATAATACAATATAATATCAAATAAAGAATGAATACGACAAAAGAGAAAAGACCCAATAAACTACTTTTAAGGAGTTTGTCAATGGGTATTTTAACTTGATAGATTATAACAAAAATGAAATGAAAACATTTTAAAAAATCAACCATTGTAGGTCAACAGTGATGGTATTTAAGAACGCTACATTCTTACCAATAAAAAATATCAAAAGTGTCTTAGTATAGCACTATTTTGCGAAGATGAATAGTGACTCACAGAACAAGAAAAAACGTTGTTATCCGAAGTGAGAGAGCATGTGTTTTTTTTTAAATCTTCTTTTCCAGTACATGAAAAGTTGCAGTTGAAACATGAAAAAAAAATTTTGCACTGTGAGTCAGCATGTGGCTAGTCAAATATCTTCTTCGATTGCAAGAATAGTTGCAGTCCGAACATGAAAAAAGTTTTTCTTCAGTGTGAATCCGCACGTGTCTCTTCAAATCTCCAATACGATAACTTGAATAGCTGCAGTCAGAAAACAAAAAAAGGTTTTTCTCCTCTGTGAGTCAGCATGTGTATCGTCAAACTTCCTTTTTGTGAACATGTATAGTTGCAGTCGGAACATGACAAAGGTTTCTTTTCACCGTGAATCAGCATGTGTAACGTCAAACTATCCTTTCGAGAACATGAATAGTTACAGCTGGAACATGAAAAAGGTTTTTCTCCGGTGTGAATCCGTACATGTTTCTTCAAATGTCCATTTTGAGAACATATATAGTTGCAGTCCAAACACGAAAAACCTTTTTCATTTCTGTGAGTCATCACGTGTCTTGTTAAACTTTTTTTTAGAGAAAATGATTAGTTGCAGTCGGAACAAGAAAAAGGTTTTTTCTTATTCAAACTTCGCAAAATCACTTTGTGGCGTCATTTTGAATTAAATTAAAACAAATAACTTTGTTTAAAGCACTAATATAATCACAATCACCTACATGTTTCAAAATCGATGGTTTCTTCGTCAGGGTAGTAATGACATTAATGTCAGGGTAGTAATGACATTATATAAATTAAAATTCTATGTTCCAATATGCACACTTCGGATAATTTATTTATCATTAGCTGAATCTATTATAAGGTATGGAATTACAGCTTGGAGATTTTCCTGTAAAACAAATATAAATCATGTTCAATCAGTTCAAAATTCATTAGTTAAATTATTAGCTCATAAAAGTTTATACGAACAAAGACATAATGTTCCATACCTTTATCAAAATCTTAAAATTCTCTCAGTGAGATCAATTCTATGGTATAAAATTATTTTTCAACATATAAATAGCCCTTTGTACATAAATAGACTAGAACACTCTTACAATACTCGTTTTACGTTAAATGAAGGACTAATCGTTCCTAAGCATTTAAACAAATATGGGCAAAGAACGCTGGACTACATGATCCCAAATTGCTTAAATATGTTACCTGCAGCAATCAAAAAATGTACAAACGCAAAAATAAATATCATGTTAAAGAATTGGCTCGCTGAAAGACATAGTTTGTATTAGATTCTAAGACAAACAATTTATAACTTCATACACTTTATATATATATATATTTTATAAATTTATTTTTATATCATGTTACACCTCTTTTTTATTTTTATATCATTTTTTAAATTTTTTTAATTATTTTTATATCATGTTACACTTTTTTAGGCTATATTTCTTATGGTATGAGTGTATACAATATATTTTTTTTATGAATGTAAACAATTATTTTCTTAATAATTAATTTAATTTTTGTAATAATCCATTAAGTTAAAAGAACCCATTGACAAACTACTTAAAAGTAGTTTATTGGGACTTTTTCTCTGTTTTTGTATTATGTTTTTATTTGATATGTATGTATTATTCTTTGTTTTAAATATTTCTTTAAATAAAAAAAAATAAAAAATGTCATTACTACCCTGACGAAGAAACCATCGGTTTTGAAACATGTAGGTGATTGCGATTATATTAGTGGTTTAAACAAAGTTATTTTTATTAATTTAATTAAAAAGGTTTTTCTCCACTGTGCGTCACCATGTGTTTGGTCAAATCGCCTTTAATAGAACATGAATAACTGCAGACGGTACATGAAAAAGATTTTTCTCCGCTGTGAGTCAGCTTGTGTATCATCAAACTTCTTTTTTGATAACATGTATAGTTGCAGTCGGAACATGACAAAGATTTCTCGCCGTGAATCAGCATGTGTAACGTCAAACTATTCTTTCGAGAACATGAATAGTTACAGCTGGAACATGAAAAAGGTTTTTCTCCAGTGTGAATCCGCACGTGCTTCTTCAAATTTGCATTTCGATCACATGAATAGCTGCAGTCGGAACACGAAAAACGTTTTTCTCCGCTGTGAGTCAGCATGTGAATGTTCAAACGTCCTTTTTGAGAACATGAAAAATTGCAGTCGGAACATGAAAAAGGTTTGATTCCACTGTGAGTTAACAACATATGTCTTGTGAAATGTTGTTTTCGCAAACATGAGTAGTTGCAGTCGGAGCATGAAAAAGGTTTTTCTCCAGTGTGAATCCGCACGTGTCTCTTCAAATCTCCATTACGATAACTTGAATAGCTGCAGTCAGAACACAAAAAAGGTTTTTCTCCTCTGTGAGTCAGCATGTGTGTCGTCAAACTTCCTTTTTTTGAACATGTATAGTTGCAGTCGGAACATGACAAAGGTTTCTTTTCGCAGTGAATCAGCATGTGTAACTTCAAACTATACTTACGAAAACATGAATAGTTACAGCTGGAACATGAAAAACGTTTTTCTCCGGTGTGAATCCGTACATGTTTCTTCAAATCTTCATTTTGAGAACATGAATAGTTGCAGTCCAAACACGAAAAACCTTTTTCTTTTCTGTGAGTCAGCTTGTGTATCATCAAACTTCTTTTTTGAGAACATGAATATTTGCAGTCGGAACACGAATAAGGTTTTTCTCCACTGTGAGTCAGCATGTGTCTGGCCAAACCTCCCTTCTGACGACATGAAAAGTTGCAATCAGAACACGAAAAAGGTTTTTCTCCAGTGTGAATCCGCACGTGCTTCTTCAAATCTCCATTTAGATAACATGAATAGCTGCAGTCGGAACACGAAAAAGATTTTTCTCCGCTGTGAGTCAGCATGTGAATGTTCAAACGTCCTTTTCGATTACATGAATAATTGCAGTCGGAACATGAAAAAGGTTTGTCTCCACTGTGAGTTAACATATGTCCTGTTAATTGTGTTTTTAGCAAACATGAGTAGTTGCAGTCGGAGCATGAAAAAGGTTTTTCTCCAGTGTGAATCCGCACGTGTCTCTTCAAATCTCCATTACGATAACTTGAATAGCTGCAGTCAGAACACAAAAAAGGTTTTTCTCCTCTGTGAGTCAGCATGTGTATCGTCAAACTTCGTTTTTGTGAACATGAATAGTTACAGCTGGAACACGAAAAAGGTTTTTCTCCAGTGTGAATCCGCACGTGCTTCTTCAAATTTCCATTTCGATAACATGAATAGCTGCAGTCGGAACACGAAAAACGTTTTTCTCCGCTGTGAGTCAGCATGTGAATGTTCAAACGTCCTTTTTGAGAACATGAATAATTGCAGTCGGAACATGAAAAAGGTTTGTCTCTAATGTGAGTTAACATATGTCTTGTGATTTGTCCTTTTCGCAAACATGCATAGCTGCAGTCGGAACACGAAAATGACAATGGTTTTTCCACGGAATGCGTCTTAAGATCTTCCAATAAATCTGAAAAAGATTAAGGATAAAGAAAGCTTAATAAGTGAAGGCAAGCACAGTAAATCCACAAAACTTTAAAAAAATATATAGAATGTTTTGTTAATCAAAAAAAGGTTTTACCTGCTGCCTGGGCATTTTTTTCAAAGCGTTCTAAGCATTCTTTTTTAACATCTGGTAGGTCTATGTCAATTTTCAGGTAAGGCATGGCCCTTTCATCTTCTTCTCGAGGTCCTGGTTCTGTCTTGATGATAACAGTCTCCACATCAATGCTATCTGCTAAAACCAAACCACAATACGTAAATTCACTATTTATATTTCGAAACGAACAGCGTACTATTTTACCAATTTTGGTCGCCCCTCTCCCAGAGTAGGCGCTAAAACAAAACGTATTTAAAAATAAAATGTTAAGGCTCCCGATTTTTACGGCCAAAAGTATTATTGATTTTTGTGTTAATATGGCGTGTTTCGCTTTCTACTTCTTCAGTCATAGTTTCGGACAGTGTAACATTGTCCACCATCAGGGCAGATGTGTAGATTGTCGTTAAGAACTGTTTCTGTATGTGGAAGTGATATCGTGTTGCGCGCGCATATCCTAGGATCTAGCTAATCGCCCTAATCCTCTTAGGATCTTAGCTTATCCTTTTGGAATTGAAACACGCATAAATATCTTCTCTGCGGGGGTCGTTATTTAAAGTCAAAGGCAAAATGTGTTCTTGAATTAAATATATAACTTATTTAAAATGCTACACGTAGCTTATATATATATATATATCATATCCCTAATTAGAATATATGACAACATGAGCAATCGGTAACTGTTTGCGAACACTATAAGTTAAAAAGTGATGCAGTTTGGCAGTTTCCCATAAAGATACATTTTAAGGTAAATAACAAAGTAACCTGTGGACGTTATGAGCAATCACATGTCCCTATCTGCACATCATTTCAAAACAAACATGATGTAATGTATTAATTTCCGTACGCGTTATAATAAGAGTTTTTCAAGTTAAGCACATGATTTATTTGATATGATAATAGTGGGAACACTGATTTTTTTCACGGGAATAGTTGGTAACGCGACAAAAAAGGCGCTGGGATCACGGAGCGGTAGCAATCATGGCGGCAGACGTGAATATTTGATTTTGGATGACAGGTGTCATTTTGAGAGAAGCTGGGAAAGTAAAAATAACGTGTTTGAGTTATGTTTTTGTAAACAAATGGTTGGGAGTCGACCTGCGGAAGGATTGACCATGAAATAGCCGTTGGGAGCGATTTTCACTGCGTTGTACGCGAGGATGCTTGAGAACACGTGCCGAGTGAACTTCAAATGACGTTGGTCAAGGACTGTTTGACAATCTTCCACCGTAATCTACGAGGATGGATTAATTTTGGTTTAACAGCGTTGTACGCGTGGATTTGTGTTGACCCGGCAAGTTGGCTGATTAACTTCTTAGTTACTGCTTCCGAAGACCTGAAGGCTGCTGGCTATCGGTCTACATGAGTTACGGAAGACTTTGTCACGCGAGGGGATCGAGAACTGACTGGGGAAACCGCCGACGGAGAGAGGTCGCTCTATGCTCGACGCAAGGACCTGGCTTGGAGCCGTTGGACGGACCTTGACAGACCTGGAGTGTTGTCACGGGCAATTGCAGAAGACTCGAATCCTACCGTCATTAGTAATTAAGGAAACTATCTCTATCTCTCGACCAGAGATAATATTAGTTTATTATTTCCGATGTACGTAATGTACAAAAAAACCGAGTAATGGTTATGTACTTCAATTTATACACAATTCTTTTATTTTAAAACAATTGAGTGGAGCCACCTTCCTGTAGAATTTGAGCATATCCCCATGAAGACCCTGAGACAACGGAGTTCGTGTTATATTTTGAGCACCATCGCTTAAAATACTGGTTACAATGGATTTAAATCTTCTAAACGTATGATAAATATTTTTTATTAGCTAATTCTCGTTATAATATATTTTTTAAAGATTATACTCATCAATGTAATATATCAAGAGAATCCTGGGTTTGAGTCCCAGTTGCGTCCGTTACCTTTTGTTTGTCCTGTGTATTGTTCGTTTTAATATTTTTGTTTAGATTTATTTGTATTATCTTTCGTCTTCAATGATATAATCAAATTATGGGAATTTTATTTTGACGAGATCTAATAAAAATATAATATTAGTTAAGACTTTTAGAAAAGGGTCAATAGGTGTACTATATAAATAAAATCGGATATGTTTATTCGAGACTCTATCTAGGTTACAAACCGGATAATTCAAAAATTTGGAAAAAAAATTTGTCAAAGATTACATTGTTAATTCAGAATTCGAAATATGAGATTGACAACTACAAATTGCAATTGCAACTTACTGGCTATCCGAGAACTCTCCGCATACTGCAAACATTTCTGCTTTATATCTGGGATGTCAAAATCAATATCCGTATATGGCATTTCACCTCCGCCTTCTTCCTGAGGCCCTGGTTCCGTCTCGATAGAAACATTATCTTTTAGTAGAGCCATGGCGTTGTTGTAGTAGCATTTGGTACGTGGTTTAAGCCCAAAGAAATTTATCTGAAACAGAACATTGATTTAACGGAACTCCAATTTGGAAAAACTTTAAATATTTTGATTCGTTTGGAATATTTCGTCAAAAAAGTCGTATGCATAGCACAGGTTTATAAATAGGGATATAATATTATCGAACTTGTTAACATTTAAAAACGGTTGAGAGAATCGTCGTCAATCGTGGATTACTCTGTTCTTTGATTTGACAGTTCAACCGTGATTTCTTTTTGTTTGACGTATTTGCATTGAGCGTGGCTATTTATTTTAATGTCTTCAAAAAACTAACCTCAAAATAAATAGACGTCAAATTGCCAAATGGATTCGCCAACTAAGGTGTACCGATTGGCATAAGTTAAGCTAGGTAGCGTTAGACACAGCACAGTTGTGCATTATCTAGTCCAAATTAAAGAACAGTGGTCGCTCAGTTTGATTTGGGATAACGGCTGCAACCGAAATGAATTCCGTGATTAATAACTTGGGTAGAAAATATCAGCATTAAGACTTACCTATAACTATCCCGAGCACGGGGCGATTAATTTTACTGTTGGAAACAGTGTAAGGGATATTATATAGAATTAGAAATGGAAACAGGACAAAATGGTTAGCGGTCCAGAAAGCGTGTTTCAACAATATTTGTAGGTTATATGCAAAAATATACCATTCCGTCATTTAAAGCCAAAGACAAGTGTATAATTTCATTCGAGTAGGTACTGGACAGAGAATCTGTGGTTCCGGTGACCAGAATGTTCAGTGGAATCTTTTTAAGTGTATGAGTACAAACTTTTCATCGGATGTTAATTCCTCACATGATAATTCATCATATCTCGAAGCTTCGAAAACTGATAATTGGGGTGTTTAACCTTAGGTTAGGTTAGGTTAATGTGAGTTATGATGTGATGAATTATCAAGCGAGGAAGTACTGAATAAATTTACTATGGGAATTCAGACGCTGAGATCTCATAGTCCGATTATAATCTGAGTCCGATTATGATCTCAACATCGGAGTTCCCATAATAAACTATATTATAAACTAAACTTCCTCACTTGATAATTCATCAACATCTCAGTAACGAATCAGAACAAACTACCTCAGAATATACTGGTGGTTCAATTTAATAAATATCCTAGCTCGTAGGACCAATGATGGTGGCGCTGGTTTTACAATTACTTCGATCGCAGTGATGTGAATTACAAATTAAATTAATTAAAATACATTTGCCTTTAATGCATAGGGAAGGTGGGAAGCCCAAAGACTTACCTAATCCACTGAAAAATGTCCCTTCAATAATCCACTGCAAATATCAGTTCAATAGCCGCTGGTTTTTCTTCTCATTCTTATTAACAAAAAAAGTATTATTCAATAACACAACCACAAATATATCGGTCGCGGCGGTTCAAAATGTGTGTTTTGCGGGGTACAACAAAATACGACGGATTACAGCGGATAATTTGATTATTATCAAATAACAAAAAGAATGTTTGCGGTGCGGTTAACAATAATCCATATTGCGACTTCTTTCGGCGTGTGGAACGAAACGGACTTCATTTGTTTTCGAAGTATTTAATTTTAAAGTCTCTGGGCAAACAAAGGAAGGGAGATAATTGGAAGCTTTATAGGCCATTTGAATTACTCTGATTAATAGCAATCGATAGTACTTACTCAACTCGCGCAAACATATACTTTTCATTATGTAATTTCATAATATAAATGTTATAATATGCGCTTACGTCAATGGCAAAGTATGATAAAAATTAATTTTCTTACAATTACAATTTTCAGTTTTAATCATAATCGTTCTTATTTATTACCAGGTTAAAAACCCCAATTATCAGTTTTCGACGCTTTGAGACATGATGAATTATCATGTGAGGAATAAACATCCGATGAAAAGTTTGGAAGTACTCAATATTCATACACTTAAAAAGTTTCCACTGAACATTCTAATCACCCTGTGGCGGCAGCGCCACGCGATAGTGGGATCTTTAGTGAGCTACTTTAGAGTTCATTATCGCCCAACGTTACGGCAACAGATGGAACTTTGTTATTCCAAAGGGTCGAAATTACTAAATACAAATAATTCACATTTTTAATTAATGTTTATGAAAAAATTCTGTCTCTGTCGAATAGTACCTCTGTTTTAGAGGTATGCTCTTACAGCAAATTACGTACCGGACAGTTGCAAAAATTGATTATTATTTTTTAATTGATAAACTAATGTTTTTAAACAAGATTTTTATGCATAGCACAAAGGGTAACAATTATTATAAGCTAATAAATTATTAGCCTAAAACACTCATCCTCATTGAAAAAATCTCCCGAGAAAAGATACATGACGCCGACGGGACTCGAATCAGAAGAATACGGGTTCGAGTCACGTCGGCGTCATGTGTCTTTTTTCGGGAGATTTTTTTCAATGTGGATGAGTGTTTTAGGTAAATAATTATTGCTTATAATAATTGTTATCCTTTGTGCTATGCATACATTGATATATTTCCGTACAAGAGACGACTCTAGCGGCGTCTGTTATGCGGGTTGGTTTTATTTCATACTTTTTAGTAAATATTATGTGAAAAAACGTAATATTTTTTACATTAAAGTCATAGAGTACGGAAATAAAAAAAAAAACACTTATATGGGGTAGCCTGTATATTAAACGACACTACTGCATTTTTGCTGGAACATAAATCAATAATAAAAAATACATTAGGTTTGTATTAAAAATTATAAGCCTCGCCACTCGCGCTCTGCCTGTAATGGATTTGAAAGGGAAAAAAAAATAACACAAATGTATTTTTTTTATTATTCAACTTTTCACAAAACCTTATTCTAAAATGATGTTTAACATTAATTGCAAACAAAACGCAAATTGTTTTCAAAAGTAAATACTGATGCATAAACTCAGACACAGCATTTTTTGCAACATAAAATATTATCATCAATATTTTCTTATATGTGACTACGAACATTTAATCCCTGATGTATGGCCAGCGTAGTCCAGCGGCAAGGCTTTGAACTCCCATTCCGAAGGTCGCGGGTTCGAACCCGGCGTGCGCAAATTAATTTTATTTAATGAATTTGTGTTATTTCACAATTATTTAAAATAATATATAGTGTATTTGCGGCATGTTCCAGATTGGAAGATACTCTCAGTATCGCCCTGGTGTAAGACCACCATTCAGAATTGAAACGTTACTTGAAATTGCCGTAACCGTGTTTAGTGACTAGATCTAAATAGCCAGGTACATCCCCACCTTCCGCTTCCCCATCTCCTTCCCTTCCCAACATACCTTCAGCCTCACAATATACCTCAATTGTGAATGCTATAGCCTCACTGGCTCCAGACGGGAGCGGTGGGACTCTTATGAGGTACTCACTACAAAAAAATAATAAAAAAATCAGCGTGGATCTGGCAGAGGAAGAATGACAGTAAACTAAATGCTGTAATGAGATCCCTGAGGCAAAGTGTAGTAAAATCATGTAACTAGGATGATGTTATCGTAATTAGCTTAGATGGTTAGGCATGAAGTGCAAATTAATGAAGAAAGGTATGTTAAAATATAATTGAAAAATACATTGAGCTGATAATTTTTTTCTGTACATTTTTTTTAAAATATTATTGAGCTGTCTTATTAAGATGAGTGGTAAAATAACATAAACAAGTATTTTAACCACTATGAGTCTGAATATGTCTTGATTACCCATTTGAGAACATGAATTATAACCGTGGGAACATCAACAGGTTATTTTGCACTGTGAGTCAGGATATGATACTTCAAATATCCCTTTCGAAAACATGAATAGTTACAGACGGAACATGAAAAAGGTTTTTCACCACTATGAATCAGCATGTGTCTCATCAAATTTCCCTTTTGAGAGCACGAATAGCTACATAAGGAACAAGAAAAAAGTTTTTTTCCGCCGTGAACCAACATGTGTGTCATCAAACTTCCCTGTCGAGAAAATAAAGAGTTGCAGTCGGGACACAAAAAAGGTTTTTCTCCACTGTGAGACCTCATGTGTCTCGTCAAACTTCCTTTTTGAGAATATGAATAGTTGCACTCAGGACAAGAAAAAGGTTTTTCTCCAGTATGGGTGCGCAAGTGCTCGTCTAACTTTGATTTGTGATAGCATGAGTAGTTACAATGGGGACAAGATAACCATTTTTGTGTAGAATGCTCCTCCAGATTGGTCTGTAAGTCTGAAAGAAAGGTGGGTATAGCTTAAAAAGTAGGTATATGCACATGTATTTTTTAAAAGTGAATCTTAGCAATTCCTGAATTATTAAACCTAGCAAGTGATCGGTTTTACCTGCTGTCTGAGTTTTTCTTTCTAAGCAATCCTTTTTAACATTCGACAGTCCAATGTCAATTTCCACATTTGGAATTTCCCCTTCATCATCTTCTCGGGGTTCTGGTTCCGTCTTGATTGTAACAGTATCCACATTAATGCTTCCTTGAAAAATAAAACCACATTTATATTGATAATTTCTATATCAAATTACATTTCAAATTATGGTCGTTCCTCTCCGATAGTATAATCCAGTCAATCTGGTCAAAAACCGACCCGAATGGAACGAATTAAGAGGGAAGCTGAATTATCACACCTTACTGTGCCCCCGCTGTTAATGTTCTCGGGTTACGAATAACCTGACAATATCTGAAAATCTCTTACTACTACAACAACGTAAGTGAAAAATCTTGCTTGTGTCATGATGGGGGACTTAGCCAGCTAAGGAATTTAATACGGGACGCCTGGGTGGGACCCAAACGCGATGCTAACTCGGCCACTGACCGGCTACAACCGTTAACATAAATGTATAACCGAGCGATACTGGATACATCCCATGTATCATGAAAATATATTCCAGTCCTCATGATTTGTAAAAGCCCAGCAAAACTTGTTGGCACTCATGCAAAGATATTCATGGCACTCGTGAGAAGATATCCAAAACTGCTGGCACTCGTGAGAAGATATCCAAAACTGTTGGCACTCACGCGATGATAACAAAAAACTTTTTCAAAGTCCTCGTATATGAAGTGTAATACTTTCAGTTGAGTCTTCTCACTACTAATGGGATGTTTCCAGTGACACAATCCACTGCCGCCTCTTCGAAATCCATTGCCGGAACGAAGGGCGACAGGAGAGAGTTGGTCACTGTGTGCACGCTCATAGGATGACAGCGAGGCAACTCTCGCCGGCAACTAAAGTTGCTCGTGCACGCCTTGCCATGCAATAATGTAGTTCCAGCGAGTTAAACCCAGTCCCATGACTCTGGGACGGTTTTTATCAGTCCGGTTGATTATCATTTTATTCAAGCATGTACCTTTTATCGGATATGCGAGTTGATAAAAAAATAAACAAGGAAATTTGGCTTACCCGCCGTTTGGTGAATTCTTTCAGAGGGCTCAAAGTATTCATTTTTAATAGAAGGAACCTCGAGATCAATTTCAGTATATAAAATTTCAGTTGCTTCAATGGCTACTCCATCTAAATTTGAAGACTCCGTTGAATTAATTTCACCTATAAGGAGAAATGACTTAAGTACTAATAAAATGGATCCAATAAACAACATAAAACAGTCGCAAAATACAATAGAAAATACAACAGTTTTTGCGGAACTGTATAAATATGCTCAGTGGCATTGTGCACGCACAATAGACCATGTAGTTTCACCGACTCGTTTTTGGTGTGGAACGTTTTACCGACGTATATCTTTCCCACAGCCGTTAAAACGGGTCTCTTTTACGTCCGTATTATGGAATTTACCAGCGTCATAACGTTGCCCAGTCTAGGGGTGATATAGTTCCCCTGTCTGCACACCGCACAGTAAAGAGAGCTCTCGTGAGGTGTCAGTTATGTCTTTTAAAAAATATTTAATATAGCTAACCTTATCCAGCAGAAGAGCGCATGTAGGATCGATTTATAGGTATGGAAATGTCGCGAGAGTCAAGCAAAAACCTGCAGTTTTATTTTCGATTGCAATTTGCATCTGTATAACAGGTATGCACCAATAAAAGATAACAAAATACCTGAGTTGTTATCAGAAATAGATTCCGAAAATTCCTTTTTGATAAAAGGATATTCTACATCGATTTCCGTAAATATCACAGCAACACTCTCTTCCGCAATTGTGCCTGGTTCTAACTTGATGGCGGTGCAATCCATGGCTTTACTTAAGGATTTGGTAGTTCTGTTTCACTGTATAACGAGATCGAAGGAATTTTTGAGGGAAGGAGTGATTATTTTTGTCCAAGGTGTACAAACTGACAAAAGTTTAACCAAATAACATAACCAACAAAAAAATGACAGAAAACATTCGGAGCAATTCTAAGTTTATCCATAGATAATACAAAAAAAGAAAATAATTTTAGAATTTATGATATCTAAATGTTGCCAACCGTCAGCCTCGACAATGCAAACTAGGTATCTTATTTTAGGTGACCAGAATGTTCAGTGGAAACTTTTTAAGTCTATGAATATTGAGTACAAACTTTTCATCGGATGTTAATTCCTCACATGATAATTCATCATGTGAGGAATTATCATGTGAGATAACGAAGCGTCGAAAACTGATAATTGGGGTTTTTAACCTTAGGTTGGGTTAGTTTAGGTTAGGTAAGGTTAGGTAAGGTTTTGTAAGGTTAGGTAAGGTAAGGTAAGGTTAGGTAAGGTTAGGTTAGGTAAGATTAGATTAGGTAAATGTGAGTTATGATTTTTTTTATTTTTTATTTATTTATTTGCGTTATAAACAGTCTATACATTTATATATGACAGTGAATAATATGTTTATGTCATTGACCAATAAAATAACGACATTTAAATATAGGACCATAATAAAAAAAAAATGCAACAATATACCTAATACAAAAAATTCTGATTAAGTGCATCTTCAATTTACAAAGTGATACATAAAATATATACACATTTCTAAGGTTTACACTTAAATTTTAAAGGATATCAATATCTTTGAGGAAAAGATTTCATTAAAATACAAACTACTAAAAGTAAAAGAGAAAATGTGAGGAATTAATAAAAAAAAAAGAAATCAATGAAATTAAGTTTTTGGTTAAACATATGGCATTCGATGGAATGTCATTTTTTTACGAATGTTGTGAATTTAGCAAGGTTCGTGTTAAACACATCGATGTTTGGGCATAATCTATTAAATGTGCTACAGCTTCTTCTTATAAATACATTTTCAAGGTAATTCGTTTTGCTCTTAGGAATATAAAAGGTATCCATAGATCGAGTAACTCTTTTTGGACATCTAAAATGAATATTTTGTAGTAAGTATGGGCTGTCAATATAGTTATGAATTATCTTATAGAGCATTAATAGGTCTCTGGTGTATCGGCGTTGATCAAGAGATTTAAGGTTTACGGGGACATAGTTTACATAATTTCGTACGCGAAAAGAGACATAATTGACAAACTTTTTCTGAACTCTTTCTAGATTTGCTTTATACGTAGAACAATGGGGGTTCCACACAGTTGAAGCGTACTCTAGGTGGCTTCTGACATAGGATATGTAGAGAATTTTAAATGTTTGTGGATTTTTGAAAGCTGAACTTACTCTAAGTATAAATCCCAACATTTTCAAATGATGTGATGAATTATCATGTGAGGAAGTATCATGTCTAAATAAATTTACTATGCTAATTCAGACGCTGAGATCTCATAGTCCGATTAGACATGGAACCCTTATTTTTAATTATAAGTTTCATGCTTTATTTATCCTGAAGATATTACAAACAAGTGCGTAATAAAACTGGTTAAGCAAAACTATAAACTGTTGGTTGGCGCCTTCACTTCATACTGATGAAGGTAGATACTTAAAAGTTGATTGAACCAAGGCATAATATATTAAATACAGATTTTTTAATTTAATTTAATTTAATATTTATTTTCTTATTTTTTTTACAACTTTTCTCATATGTTCCTTCCAATTTTAACTTATATCCATAATTACTCCTAGATATTTAATTGTGTTTGTGGTTTTTATATTGTGCAGTTTTGGAGACAGTGTTTTTTATTATATGTTTTGGAATTGTCATAAATGATAATGTCAAAATTTTTAGGGGAGTCATTTGCGTGTATTGCAAATGGAATTACATATATTTTGCCGCTATTTAGTGATAGTAAATTAATGTCGAAGAAATTCTTAAGAGTATTTATGTCTTCAGTATTACGTTTTTATTAGAACTGTATCTTCGACGTACGAAGTAATTTGGCCATGTAGTGGTTGAAAAATAATGTCGTTAACATATATGATAGAAAGAAATGGTCAAAGTACTGTACTTAGTGGGATTCCAAAGTCTGCAATTTCTTTATCGCTATTAATCTGATTTATTTTTACGACTTGTAGTCGACTTTTTAGTTAGTTTGAAATCCATTTAATTGCGTTGTCTTTTATACATTGACCAAGTATACCTATATTATCACAGACATATTATTCATAGACTAGAGAATCAAGGAGAGGGGTAATAACCAACTGTGGCGGGGCGGAGAGGGATGAGTTGACGGTAACGATATGTGATTCGTTAATACTTCAATATGACAGTATATAGGCATCACGCATTATAATATCACCATTTAGCTCTTAAAAGTAAAATCTGCTTTTGAATGAATAGCCTTTTTTACATGGGAGCGCGAATTGTTCGCCCGGTTTGAACAAACTTGTGTAATCCATATAAAATAAAGAAAGGTTGGCTTGTTTTGAGAGTCGAATATTTTGTTACCGTGTTTAGTTAAGACACTTTTACAAATGTTTCATAATTTACTTATCCCAGTAAACTGCAACGTGTACACGACGGGACCGGGAATTTCGGTTGCTTACGCTTCATGTCTCTTGGTATGATAAAACTGATCATATTATATGATGTGAATAAGCTTAAAATAATGACAAATAATGCCTGCATATGGAAGGTAATACAACAATTGGGTATATACTCTTTTTCATTTATATTTTTACATGTTTTAATAGCACAAGTTACCATTTTTGCCGTGTTATTTCGTAAAATGTACCGATAAGAGCTCAACGCTAGTCTGCACAAGAATGATGACGTCACATTTTCTAGATTCACGCGAACCTATACGCCAGCCCGGCCGGTTCCATGGAACCCAGCATTAAGGAGGGGGAAATAATACGCTTTAATCACTTAGGGCAGGTCTATAGATATTCATATGTCTATGTATATTATTTAATTTTTTCAGTAGAATCGTATGGGGTATACTATAAAAAGGCTTTTCTGAGATCAATAAATATACCTGCACATTTTTTTACCGTTATCTAAAGATTCGTAAATGTGTGAAGTTACGTTAGCAATAGCATCCTGTGTGCTGAGTGATTTTATCAACCAACCAAGCTGGTTTTTGTGTAGTATTTTATTGCTATCTAGGAAATTCAACAAATTTTTTTTTTTAAATATTTTTTCAAAGATCTTTCCTATATTAGAAAATAGACAGATTGGGAGATAATTTGTAACTTAATGTGGATCTCTAGATTTGTAAATAGGTGAGACTATTGTGTTTTTGTAGTTTGTTGAAAATATTCCTTTGGTTAAACTTAAGTTTATTAAATGAGTTATGGGTTTTATTAAACAAGGTTTCATAGATTTAACATGTGTGCCATAATAGAATCAAAACCGGGAGACGAACCTCCTTTCATATTATCTATTATTTTTATGATTTCACATTCTGTTGTTGTTTCAAAAGTTGAGAGTATATTACGTTCCTGTAAGTTTTCACTTTTATGGTTTTCCGGGTTAGAATCTTTTTGGATGTTTTTCACAAGATTTTTTCAAACATTAGCAAAAAATTAATTAAATATGTTTGCACATTGTTTAGGCTGCATATTGGCATCTATAATTTTGTTATCATGCTCAATGTACTGGATGTTTTGTGTGTGTGTGTTTTTTTTTATTGTCTATAGCCAAATTAACTGTTTTCCACATTTGTTTTAGATTATTTTCTGAAAAAAATATTTTATTTTTAAAAAATTAAAAAAAAAGTATTCTTTACCTTTTTTGATAAAGGTTGTTAATTTGTTTTTATATAAAATATCTGCGTTTTCATTTTGGGGATTTTTTAAAGTTGTTTTGTAAAGTTTTTCCTTGTTTCTTATAGATATTATTAGTCCTTGGGTATCCAACGCTTTAAAAATTGTAATTTTGATTTAAGGTGATTTGTTTTTTCAGTTGTCAAATTTTTAATTTGTTGTGACAGGATATTTTCGAAGTTAGTCGAACATATTTCAGTATCATCACTGTTTATACACTGTTGCAATCTTTGGATGTTCCGTGCTCTACAAATTGGATAATTTGTAGAACACCGTTTTTGTGAGAAAATCCCTCAAGGGCGCTGTAATATAGTAGCTAATACAAATACATCGCATACGATGTAGTGCTAGATTACATTTCTTGTTAACCGTGGACAAAGCAGGAATACAGAATTATATAATACTTATTTTTGAGAAAACAGAAGACAGATGGAAACATATCATGTAACTGTAATCCTTTTAAAATGTAAACACTATCAAATATCTAGGTGAAAAAAAAGATACATTTTTTTTTAGATAGAATGATCATGTCGAAATATTAGTAATTAATGAGACTTATCTACATATTTTAAGTACTTAGATACATACAGTACAAGTTTTTTAAATTTAAAAACTGCTCACTATTATTTATAGAAACATTTGCGGATGATCACAACCCAACTCACCAAAATAATAATTTCATAAAGCTAGAGCTCACTTGCACTATATATCGTTAAACCTTAAAGGGCATGAACACGATATATCGTTAAAGTTTCATCGCAATCGGATGAATTGCTTTAGGTACCGAATCAGGGACAAACAAGGAAACATTCATTTTTATATATTTTGAAACAAATTTCATGATGCCAGAGTTCACTATTATTTATAGAAATATTCGCGGGTGTGCACATAGCAACTCACCAAAGTTTCATCACAATCGGATAAATAGTATAGGAAATAATTTCAGAACGCTAGAGCTCAATTGAATTATATATAGAAACTTTCAAGGGCATGTAAACGACAAATCACTAAAGTCTCATCGCAATCGGATCATTACTTTCGGTTCCGCATAAGGGACAAATAAAGAAACATTCACTTTTATACGACATAATAATTAATTATTTAATTTTTACAGCTGGTTGATTGCTTGAATAACTAACATCTGTTTCCCCAATAATACCTTTACAAAGTATATCGATAACATTTTCGACAAAAGTACTGTTCTGGCACCGTGACACTGATTTTACTGAATACTTGGCGGACGGTTATTGAAGTTTCAGGTTCTTTACGAGTAGCTAGGAACATGTTGGTACCCGACTGGCTCGTTGTGATGTACGTTAGAAGTTAAATTTATTACAAAGTGACATATGTGTTTCAAATGAAGTAAGGGTTATTCACAATATTTACGAATGAAGTTTTGTTAGCGATCGGCATCAGAGTGATTTAAAAAAATTGAGAGCGGTTCTGGACCCGAAAAGCCTGCAAGAAAGACGCATGAATAGTAATGTAACAATAAAAAGGCTTTTATCGACTGTGAATCACCATGTGTCTAGTCAAATGCCCCTTTCGAGAACATGAATAGTTACAAACGGAACAAGAAAAGGGTTTTTCTCCACTGTGAGTCAGCATGTGGCACGTCAAATTTTCCTTTCGAGAACATGTAAAGTTACATTTGGAACACGCAAAAGGTTTTTTTCCACTATGAATCAGCATGTGTCTCATCAAATTTCCCTTTTGTGAACAAGAATAGCTGCAGTTGGAACACGAAAAAGGCTTTTTTCCACTGTGAGTCTTCATGTGTCTTGTCAAATGGCCTTTTTGAGGAAATGAATAGTTGCAGTCGGAACATGAAAAAGGTTTTTCCCCACAGTGAGTCTGCATATGTCTCTTCAAATTGCTCAATTGACAAAATGAATAAGTGCAGACGGAACATGAAAAAGGTTTTTCTCCAGTATGTATGCGTAAGTGCAGTTCTAACCGTGCCTTGCCAGGGCATGAGTAGTTACAATGGGGACAAGATAATTGTTTTCGTGTGGAATGCTTCTTCAGATCTGCCAATAAGTCTGAAAAAAATGCGAAAATTGCTTAACAAGTAGGTATATGCACATGTATTTTTTTTAAAGTTAAACTTAGCAAATCCTGAATTAATAAACCTAACAAGTGATATCGGTTTTACCTGCTGTCTGAGTTTTTCTTTCTAAGCAATCCTTTTTAACATCCGACAGTCCAATGTCAATTTCCACATTTGGAATTCCCCCTTCATCATCTTCTCGGGGTTTTGGTTCCGTCTTGATTGTAACAGCACCCACATTAATGCTTTCTTGAAAAATAAAACAACATTTATATTGATAATTTCTATATCCAAGACGAACATCGTATTACATTTCAAATTACGGTCGTTCCTCTCCGAGAGTATAATCCTGTCAATCTGGTCAAAAACCGACATTTCATTTTAAATAAAATAAAAATTTTATTAAATTAAAGTAAAAATTAGGAATGTACGAATTATTAAATCTTTTTTTTTTATAGAGAAACCTCACAAGAGTTCCAACTGCTCCCTTCTGGAGCCAGTGAGACTATGGCATCCCCAATTGTGGAGTATGTTGTGAGGCTGAAGGTAAGTGGGGAAGGGAAGGAGATGGGGAAGAGGAAGGTGGGAAAGTACCTGGCTATTCAGATCTAGTCACTAAACACGGCCAAAGCCATTATTAAGCAACGTTTCAATTCTGAATGGTGGTCTTACACCAGGGCGATACTGAGAGTATCTTCGACTCTGGTTCCACGAAGCACATCGGTTTTACCTGCTGTCTGTGTTCTTCCTTCTGAGCAATCCTTTTTAACATCCGGCAGAATGATGTCAATTCCCCCTCCATTTTCTTCTCGTGGTCCTGGTTCCGTCTTTATAGTGACAATATCCGCATTAGTGCTACCTTGAAAAAGAAACGAACAACACCAATATTGGTAATTTATATTCCGAGAACAGCGTATTACATTCCAAATTACAGTCGTCCCTCTCCGAAAGTAAAGTCCAGTCAATCATGACAAAAAGCCATCCAGAACTGGAACAAATTATGGGAAAGCTGAATTATCGCTGGTGTTAAATAGTTACTAGGTACAGGGAGTATTTTCATAAAAGTCCCCACTCTTTTCCAGCTAGTTTCCCCTCCTGTGCTTCCCAAATAATGAAATTGTAGGTTCTACTAAAGCCATTATATCTCCTAAGTTTAATAACGATGAATAATGTTGACTGTCTTCATCCTCCTTACTCGTCAAAAGTAGTGGTTGGGTGTGGCACGGCGGTAGGGCACTGGAAGCGACACGACACGGCCTATATCTATGCATCTATTTAGAGTGTTGAATATTATGATAATATGTAGTAAGAATTAAGTTTAATGGAACTTGATCACATTAAAAAGTGACAATATTAGAAAACAATAAGAAGGTTGAATGCAGAAAATGTTTTCTAAAATAACTAAGGTAAGAAACGATAAGAAACGATAATTTATGTCGGTATTGAGAGACATGAAAAGCTGTATTAAATTTTCGTTGTTTGTTTTGGGGGTATTATTCCGTGTTGCGCTACCTCCTTCTTTAGCCGACGTTTCGGACAGCGTTGCAGTGTCCATTATCAGGGCAGATCCGACGATGTATAGTTGTTAGTGTTAAGTGTGTGCTTATTTACTTGGAAGCGATACCAAAGAAGGAGGTAGCGCAACACGGCATAACACCCCAAAACAAACAACGAAAATGCTTTTGGCCGTGAAAATCTAAAAACGTAGCTGTATTAAAGTATATTTCGAATTCAAAAATATGAAATGTGATTTTATCTAGTTTTTAAAAACATATTTTTTTACAATATCTTCAAAAATATGAACTTAAAAAACACCTTGGAAATATTCCGGAATTAGAAAGAGAATTTCACGTTTGTACAACAAATAAAAAATACTTTTACTGTCGCATTTCATTGACTCGTTTTTGTAAAATATGGCTCATTTGTGAAACGTTCTACCGGCACCTACCTTTCGCACGACGTTTAATACAGGCTTCTTCAATGTCCGAATTACAGAAGTCCCTACCGACACCCTCGTCCCAGACCCCCTCACAACGTTGCCCAACCTAGAGGTTATATTATATTTCCCTCGGCTTCAGGTGTAACCCTCTCGTGTGGTGTCAAGTATTTCGTAATAAATAAAAATAAATATAGGTTATGTAGCACAGCAGAATAACGTATGTAGGATCGATATGTAGGTATGAATGAGCATGTCGATATAGTACAGCAAAAACGTGAGGTTTTAATTTCGATTGAATTTTGAATTTAAAAAAAATAGTTAATAGTTAATAAATAGTAATAAAAAAACAACAAAATACCTGAATTGTTTTCGGAAATGGATTCCGGACATTCTTTTTTGTTAAAAGGATATTCTATATCGATTTCCGTAAATATCACAGCAACGCTCTCTTCCGCACTTGTGCCTGGTTCTAACTTGATGGCGGTGGAATCCATGGCTTTTAGTAAGGAGCTGGTAGTTCTGTTTCACTTTGACTTTATAACGAAGCTGGAGGATTTCTTGAGAGGAGTGATTGTTTTCGTCCAATGTTTACAAATTGACAAAATACAAAAAAGGATACCAAATAACACAATCAATAAGAAGTGACGAGTATTCTGAGGAAGTTTATCCATAGATTACACGGAAAAGATAATAAATTTCGAGTTTTTTTAAAGAAATCCAAGTGTTGCCACTTCTTCAATTATTACGTTAATAATAAACTAGGTACCAAACCATTTTAATTTTCTAATTTTGTGGGCCTCGGAGGCGAGCAAGCAGCTTGCCGGCAAGCACGTAAATTTCTTGTTATTGTTTTCTATTATATTCTATGCTTTGAGGCTTGCCGCACGCATCAAGCCTGGCCACGCCTTTTTGTGATTTTGTGGTGGTCGAAAGGGGATTGAAAAGGAATTTTGTGCGAAATGGAATAGGATCAAAGACAAAGCATTCTTTATTACGTTATAATAAATTAATGTTATATATTAATAGTATAATATAACATTAATCAATAAAGTAAGGACTATTATTTTTCCACATTTCTCTGATGTTTATTTATTATTTTGGAAAATCAACAGATTATTTACATCAATTAAAATAAAATTAATAATACAAATAAAATCTAAAAAAAAAACGATTTTCACACCACTTAAAATTATATTTAAAAAACTAAGGGTCCTGTACACGTGGGCTGACATATTTACAAAAAATACAACAATGTGAAATTAAATTAAAAGAAGATGTAAGAACGTAAATAAACAACAATACAAAGGTAACTTATAACCTGCCTAATAAATTTCAAATCATAATATTTTGAAATAATAATAACTATAGTCGAATGCACACGTGAAGTAATTAGATCGATAATTGTAAAAATTAAAACACTGACCGGATGAATGTATAATTAATTGATGAATTAATAAATGGATAATTCAATTGCTATAATACGTAATAAAAAAATAAATAAAACAAACACTTTCCACAATATTAACGGTTGACAGTTGAGTTAAAAAATGTTTCTGAAATTTTATTTTACAGAAAATATGAATAAGCATCTATCGTTTAATCCCGAAAACATTTTATCAGCTTACTTATTAACTGAGTTCTTTCGAATTTTGACAGTTGAAAAACACTGTTGCGTATTTTTTCGTTTCGATACGAAAAATCCTATTTTGTGGCATTTCAAGAGTTAAAGTTATAATTTTTTATTTCTAATTTATTTACTTAAAGAGTTAAACCTCAAATTATAATATTTTAATGAATGAAGATAATATTAGTGAAAGTCAATCAAAAATCCGAAACAGAAAAATCAGAAAAAGATAAGGATACATCTGGGACCAGATTCTTTTTCTGATTTTTCTGTTTCGGATTTTCGATTGACTTTCGCTAATATTATCTTCATTCATTAAAATATTATAATTTTAAGTTTAACTCTTTAAATTAATAATAAAAATAAAAATATTCCATCCTAGACTTTCAGAAGAAGTCAATAGATGTCGCATGTTAATAAAAGTGATAAAATTTATCCTGACACTATCTAGAGGGCATTTAGTTCGAGTTGAATCTTGCAATCATACATAAAGATAGCAGCCAATAAAAACATGCGTTAAGTAAAATGAAAAATAATGTTGGTGGTTCTCAGTCGAAGTATGATACAGTTAAAAATGACCGAATCGGATAGGGATACGTTGGCACAATGGATAGCGCGTTGGTCCGGATTGCCAGAGTTCCTGGGTTCGAGTCCCAGATGTATCCGTATCTTTTTCTGATGTTTCTGTTTCGGATTTTTGATTGACTTTCGCTAATATTATCTTCATTCATTAAAATATTATAATTTTTTTTTCTCTTTGAGTTCATTTATTTCTGAGCACGTCCAGTAAGCTTCATTCTCATTTAATTTCCTCATGCCCTTAAGGCCTTTGGCATGGGGAAGAAGCCGCCTGATCCCGCTCCCCCTGACCCTACTGTTTTTGAATCTGACATTGGCAGTAAAGTAGAGATAATCTCTAATTCAAACCTTCCTCTTCCATCCTCTACTCCCGAAAAACGGAACGCTAGTGACCTTCCGAAAAAAGAATCTTCTAGCACGCTTGCTCTATAACGATCGGTAGGATAACTATCGGTAACTTCTCATCGTTCCTTACGACAACTGCAGATCGCAAACGATTTTTTTTTATTAATAATTTTTTTGTCACATACATGTTACAATAAAAGTTTTATTTTATTTTTATAAACAGTAAAAAGCGAGAGCAATGTAGTTGTGTAGACAAAAGATTTAAAAAAATAAAATAAACTAAATAGACTTAAAAAACAGAAAAATATTAAAAAAAAATAAAAATGTACATATGTATGCATGTATATGTATATATATATGTATTTATATATATAAATATCTATATATGGGACATTAGACGCTATATACCAACATACACACACAAACACACATACATATATTTAATATAAACATAATTTATAATAGTATGCATAAATATACGATACCAAAAAAATCCCACATAGGCATCGCCAGTTCGTGACTAATGACTAATAACGTGAATAGGTAACAGTTCACAATGACTAAGTGTCCTTAATATATTCGATATCAACTGTCGTTTGTACGTTTGAGATCTGCAGTTGTCCTAGGGAACGATGAGAATTTACCGACCGATTGGTTGAAGTTAGCGACCATGCAAGCACACGTCTCAATTCCCGTAGAGACAGTAGTTCTTCCACTTCTCACTTTTTATCCAACTTCAGCAAAAGCCCCCTTCAACGTGTATTTGCAAAAAAACACTCCAGGCCATTCTCTGCATCCTCTTGATTTTGGAAAATTCATAGGAAAAAACCCGATGTTTCGAAACCGATGGTTTCTTCGTCAGGATAGTAATGTCATTGAAAAACAAAAGAAACAAACAAGTGTAGACTAAAAAGAACTATGGACAAAATATTATAGAGAGGTGATTAATTAATTTAAATATATCGTAAAAAACAACATGAAAATTATTTTAGAATATGAAAAAATTACATTATAAATTATCAAAACGTAATAATGATGTATAAAAAACAAAAATAAATTATTTTTAAATTTAATTATTTAAATTTTAGAGATGGCTATTTTTAAAATATATTTGGTTATTAATAATATTTTATTTACTATTAACACTTTTTCTAATTTCTAAAATTTCTAAGTTTGCTAATTGTAAATCTGTTGTGTTTGTGTGTAAAAATTTTAACCCTTTATTTATATCAAAAGAATGATTTGTTTCTAAAATGTGGTTGGCAAATTCAGAATAATTATTATTATTCAAACACCTTAGATGTTCCTGCCGTTCGCCCACCGGTGGCCGCGGGTCGAAATTTAAAATTTTTTTGAAGCGATTTTGTTCCTTATGTATAAAGAAGTTGTATGAAGAACAAGGTCAGAATCGCTTGCGCCGTTCTCGGTCTTGACATAGCAAAAATCCGCATAGCGCCAACCCATCTGAATAATTTATAATAAATATCTATGGTCAACTTGGCGTCACTTTCACAAACGGTTTTCAACTATCATTTCATTTTCAAACAAGTATTTATGTCATTACTTCTTCGAAAACACATTTGAATTGGTTTTTTTCATGTAGGGTGTCTATTCAGGTTTGTAGAGAAATAAAAAAAAATTATCATTTTCGTATGAATATATTTTATTTACATTTTTTTGTCGAATGGGAAATATTTTCACATTTTTTTGTTAAAAATAGCTATTCTGGGAAAACTTGTAACGATATTATCATGAAATATATATGAATAATAAGGTACATTATCTGGCAAACAGAAAACAATCACAAAAAAGAACAATTCCTTTGTTTTTATACGATATTTGAAAAAACACCTGGCATTCAAGAGGTTAACTCTAATATTAAAATTTCTAGAATTCTGAATTTGCCGACCACATCTTGAAACAAATCATACTTTTTATAAAAATAAAGTGTTAATAGGAAATTAAATATTATTAATAATAAAATATTTTATTTAAATAGCCATTTCTTAATTTTTTTTTTGTATTAATACTTATAATAATTTATTTTTGTTGTTGAAACAACCTGGTTATCCTTTGTTAATTTAAAATAAAATTCTTTTAATACCTACATAATGTACCTAATGTTAACACATTCTAAAATAATTTTTATATTTCATTTTATATAATTGTTTTTATAATATTCCTCTGTGATATTTTAGTCTATTGTTCTTTTTGTCTATACTTGTTTGTTTCTTTTGTTATTTTTATTCATGTTATTATCCTGACGAAGAAACCATCGGTTTTGAAACATGTCGATACATAAAAATATTTTTTTAAATTTACTTTTTTTTAATACTCTACTAAAATCAGCAAGTAATATGTTTTCATATGGACATATGTGCTTATTATAACCAAATATATTAAATTTATTTGAAATTAACAGGTGTTTCGTAGTTTGTAATAAAAATGAAACGATTTAATATTTTACATATAATTATAATTATTGACATATTATTAAACATACATAAATATTTTTAATGGAAATTTTTACAAACATACATTTGTACACGCAATTGCTTCATACGACATTTTATAGCATAGTAATGATCAGCAGAATCCATTTCTAGCCAAAAAAAGACCCATGAAAATTCAAGTCTCTATGTCTATGAAAGGCGATTTTCAGCCCACTGTGCGGCAGGCTGGTTCATGTGAGTTGGCCGTCGCGATTGCCTCGGAGACGATCCCGGGCCAACTCGAACTCCAACCTTCCAACTCGATCTTCCAACGCACGAACTACCCCTCCACACAATCGTCCATACGTTTGAAGTTGGAAGTTGGCCGCAGTCTGGACGTAGCATTAAATATTCATTAGCATTCCATAAATAATTAACATCACTAGACAAATATAGCACACCAATTTTTTTATTATTTGAAAATCATCAACGGGGATATGACTTTTTTTATTTTTTTATTATGTTCTATTTTGTTTGTCCTCACATCTTTTTTTGTATCGCCTTAAATATTTGATATTTTACATGGCTCATATTGTAGAAGATGGAGAAACAAATAGGAAAAATAAGTGTATATTTAACTCATTTCCGTAAAAATCTTCACATTGTTCATATTAAATATGCAATGACGATATAACAATAAAAAAAATCAAAATGAGGCAAATATTTATTTAGATAACCACTCGAGCGCCTTTTGCCACATTATGGCACTATTTCTAAAACCTCGG
Source organism: Limnephilus auricula (assembly GCA_951813805.1). NCBI lineage: Eukaryota > Metazoa > Arthropoda > Insecta > Trichoptera > Limnephilidae > Limnephilus > Limnephilus auricula. The sequence continues at coordinate 12,922,237 of OX638414.1, read as the reverse complement.
ATTGCTTTGTTGCCAAAACGTGGCAAATTTTCAATTTTTTTTTATTAAAACGACTATACAATACATTGTACATTCAAATTATAACGAAATAAATATTCTCTAGATTCTTTAAAATGTTTTAAGGTTAAAGATTTAATTATAGTTTTTTTATAAATCCTACAAATATGTGATAATAGACTAAAGATAGGGGAATTCATTGGCTACATAGAACTAAAATCAGTTTGTATGTCTCCATATTCTAATTCGGAGGTATGATTTTCTTTAATGTCGGCGGAAAAATTTCCTTTAGCAATCCGAGAAAAATATAGTTGATAACAAAACATGCCCTCCAGTCACTTTTGTGTTGTGATTTGTTCTATGGCTCCATACTAACGTGATAAGTATGTAATGCACGTATTTTCTTCAAGGAACATTACAATATTTATATTTATGTAAAACTTCTCGGAAAACTTAAATAAATCGTCTCGACCAATTTACGTATTGGGAAATACCCGCTAAGGAAATTCCAATGAACTGTGGTAAAAGTGTGAAATGAAATAAATCTGACGTCATTAATTTACCTAAAAAACCATTCAACTCCTAGGGCCCAGAAAGGTGAGTAAATTTAATATCTGCTGGGCTTTAAGATGATAAAATTTATTGATTTGTGTTATTTCACAATAACGCCCTCTGTGATCAAGGGAAAGGAATCGCAATCCATTGTCGAAGGTCGCGGGTTCAAATACCGGCGTGCACAAAAAAAATTTATTGATTAATTTGTGTTATTTCACAATTTATTACCTACAGAAGCGACAGAGCATTTTAAAACTTTTTTCTAGGATTGCTATTTGGATTGCTAAAGGAAATTTTACTACTTTAATGCATGGATTAATCAAACATTGGCAATTTTTAATTTTTACACACACGTACACAAGGTTTTAATAAATAAGAGTAAAAAAAAAAATATTATTAGCGAGTGGACATAGTACACTCCAACCCTTATTTTTTTGTAATTACTAAGGAGATAAAACAAAAAGTAATGTTCGAAATGTAAGTTCCCGCTGAAAATTTGTTTTTTTTTTGTGTGTGGATATAGTAGATAAAAATATGATTAACGAGCTTCTGCCCGCGACTTCGTCTACGTAGGATTAGTACTTTGAGTAATCTATTTTCTTTTCATAGGTCCCATCTACGTTTATACCAAAATTCTGAACCTATTTATTTAAAATATCTATAATTCTTGATTCGATTCAAAGTATTAGGCGAGTACTTCAAATAAATTCACTAATTTAAATAATTTTCAAAATAGAATTTTGGTTTAACAATCATTGTTTTGCAAAATGTCATTCTCAAATTTTGACGTTTTCTATTAAACAATAATTATTATTTTCAATATATTGAAATTAAATAGCTAGCTTTATAAATTATAGCCTATATGTTATTCTGATGTACGAGCTCTATTATTGTAAAGTTTCATTAAAATCCATTGACTCAATTTTGATTTAAAGAGTAACAAACATACATACATCCATACAAACTTTCACGTTTATAATATTAGTAAGATATTACTGCATTCAAAGTTTAAAAAAACCATAAATAGAAATAGTACAAACCAAGCCTCAGCAAGCGACTTTACAATAAAACTGAGAAAAATTAGTTTAAATTGATTTATTTGCTTCTCGGATAAACAGTCACGAAGTGACTATGTACGAAAAAACCCCAAGTCGTCAGATCTAGGTAAGTATTTATTTTAAATTTAATATCTTAGTATTGAACTAGAATTGGGTTTTGCCAACACATTGCTCTTAAACGAATTAACGTCTGACATTCCGAGATTTTTTTTAAATACTCGTAATACATATTTTTTTACATTCACCCAACACAGACGGTCCTGAGGAAAAAAATCCTCTTGTCATCTCTGGGGTTACTATGTGGAGGATGTTTTTGGGAAAAGAAAGAAGTTTAAGTTCTGGGAAGGAAAAAGATTTAACAGTTTGATTTTGCAATAACATGCTTGCCAAAAGCCAAAACAATAACATATTGGCATTTTGGTTAAAATAAAGGTCGTTCAACAATCCAGTTTCCAAAACCGGTTCATGTAAACCGGCCTTCCCCACATTTCGGTAAGTCTGTTAATGTACCTACCTAATATGGACTGTTTAGTATACAAGGTGAAGGGACGTACTTGACTTACTTCAAGTGATTCCTGACATTATTTGGAGTAAAAAATGTAAATGATATTTTGATCTCCGGTGACATTATTTTATAATGATCGATTTTCAATCAATCACCTGACTCTAATTATCCAATACCAAATGATTTTTATGATTTTAGTTTTAAAAAAATCACCAGAGACGAATTTTAGCATTTTTTTTTTAATATAAAAATAATATAGAATGCAATATATAATATTATAATTAATTAGTAATTTGTAAACATAAATGTTCAAATTACTAAAACAAAATTAATAAATAAGAAAATAATTTTTTTTTAAATATATATACAGGTTGTCCGGGGTAGAGTGCAGTAATTTCGGGAGGTGATTTTACATGATAATATAAGTAAAAAAGATAAATGATTTTTTTCGAAATTCCAACTTTAAGGGGTACTTTTTAGGTAAAGCGATAAAATCAGTCCGTCGTATGCGGCCAGCACTAGGTAATATTTTTCGCTGTTACAATACGGGTGACTCGCAATAATCCAACGTCGCGGGCGGACGCACAGCAAATTTATCGGTAAGTTTGTACCTTACACTAAGGATTTTTAACAGGTACGTCTTTTTCTATGGGAAAAAAGTTGGAATTTCGAAAAAAGTCATTAATCTTTTTTGCTTATATTATCATGTAGAATCACCTCCCGAAGTTACTGGACTTTACCCCCGGACAACCTGTGTATAAACAATGCAAGTTTAATTTAAGTATCATGGTTAAGATTAATAAATGTATACTTAGATGATTTGGGCATGGAGAGGGACGAACAAAGAAAGTAGTGTAAGGAGAATATACGATGACATGGTAGAAGTCACGGTCGCCTAAGGAAGACATGGCACGATCAAGTTAATCTAATACTTTTGTCGGGTTTTGTCATTTTTAATGGGTTTTACATATGTTATACTTCACGTCAGAACATACCAGTTATAAAAACACAAAGAGGTACATAGAAAATATACGAGTATAATCGTTGCTTCAGTTCGTTTTTATCCAACAGACCAAAACGCGAATCGGAAGAAATGGCACTTTAAACTTTTTTTTACGATAGAAGCACATACATTTTTGAGGATGTAAGACAAAGTGCGTTTTGAAAAACCCTTAAATAATTGTTTATATATTTTTTTAACGAGTATCGTATAAATAAAGGCTTTTTGAGAACATTTGCATACTTAATTCAATTTCACGAAAAATGGTCTGTTGGACAAAAACGAACTAGAGCTACGTAATGTCTACATTAAAAATACAAAATTATAGAAAAGCTCATTCAAGTAACAAATAATAGGTACAAAGAGAAGCTAGCGACAAAATATAATTAGCTCGGCACGTCTTTTAGCAATAAAAATTAATATTTACCATTTTTATCGGAATCTGTATAAATTAAATTATATATACTTTATTAAATTTTTTATACTTCAGCACACTTTATTGCATAGTCGACACGTTTGGTTCAGATTACAGAAATAGGCGATGTTATTGTATGCAGGTAAAACATGCCACGGCACGTTACACAGTAGGAATAGGGTATTTTCACAAACGAGGGATTCTGTTGAAAATATATATTGATTATTTAAAGGTCATTTTTCTGATTTTAATCATCGTACTAAAAATGTTTGTTTTTTATGTTTTCATTCTAATTTATTAATTTTAAAAACGCTTAAAAACCAACGAAACCAAAACGGCCCGTTGTTGCCAACGTCGCTTCGTACGCACGTCATCAAACAAACAAAGTAGTACTGTCGGAAAAATTTCAAGAACGAGTGACCATTATGACGTCACACGTCGTAAATGCCGTTTTGGCGGGATTACAAAAATGGCCAACGTAAACTCGATGTAGAAAATTTATTCGTCAACATAAAAATAAAATAAAAATTCCATAATAATCGTAATTTTTTGCTTAATTTTTTTAATAACTCAGGTCCGGGGCATACGTCATTCCTATGTCTACCTACGTTAAATTGTCGTGAAAACAAGCTTATGTGCCCAAGCTGTTAAGCAATAAAAAAAATTGTGGAAATACCCTATAATTGGGCATATTTATGTCAATATTGCTAACACATAACGCAGTATCAAGTTGACCGTGAACTATTTTGTGTAAATATTTATTTATTTATTTTTTATTTATTATAGAAGGATACAAAAAAAGTACAATTTACATATAAGAAAGCTTTGCCTGTCCAACTAGGAAAGTTTCCCGTTCCAGGACAGACAAATTGACAGGTTTTAGTTCATATTATTAGTCCTTAAGAAATGTACATAATTACATAACAAAAAACTGAAAACCATAAAAAACAAAAAAAATATATTTTTCTCTGAAACTAAGTTGTGTAATGAAGAATATATACATATATGTTTTTTGTGACAATGTAGAAAAAGTAATATGGTAGCATATACTATATTCAGATTTACAGAGCAATATGCTCCCTTTAATTGAGCGCCCAAGTGTACCGTTTCAACTGCGCGTATACTAAGTCCGACCCTGTAACCAGTTCTCAACATGTGAGCGGCGTAAATATATCGTTGATTTCGTATCTTGACCTCAACCAGTTTCACCTAAGTGCAGTGTATATTGAACCATCGGTTAGCGTCGAAGCGTTCCTCCACTGATTTCAAATATTATTCGTGTAGTTTACAGTTTTAAAATGAAAACGTTGTACTTTTCTCCAATTTTTTTCATCATCATTTATATTAAATTTGTTGAGGCTACTCCATTGCCTCAAAGTACAGGTGAGTTTTAAATTAAAATTATTTTTTGAGGATTACAGCAATAGATTTACCAATAAACTTCGTGAATATTTTATACAATTGATAAACAACAGTGTATGTGAAAACCTTACTAAAAGAACTTAAATTAGATACTTGTCGTTAAATAAATCATGGAAAGGTATGTAAATTGTTTATCCAGCCAAATGTGATTATATATCTGTTGTATAAAGGGGTGAATTACCAGAGAATACCGGAAATTACTTCTTTTTAAATCAAATTCTAGACGTATTGACTCTTTTTTACCAAAAAAACATAATTTGATTTTGAAAGATTGTTATTTTATCTGGTACACGCAGTTTTAAAATTTTGAAAAACTAAGTTAATTTTTAATATACTGAGGTTATACCGTTGGTCGTTGGCAGATTTGTTCAATTTTGTTACGAAAGATTCTGTTAAAAGCGATTGACTAGCGGCTGAGAATAAATGTTTAAAAATGCTTGCAAATTTTTTATAAAATATAATATTTATATATATATTTTTTATAAAATGTACAGGGAGATTCTAATGAGAAAGGTCGATTATTCCTGTATCAAATTTTTAAAATTAAGAATTTAATATCGAATTATTTGATTAAAAACTTGCTATAATATATACCTACATTCAAGTAAGCAATAAAAATGTTCAAAACGCACGATGATAAATTATTAAATATCGTGTACTTCTTGTAACTATTTTTTCATCATAAGTGTTTATGATTTTTCAATAATGTCTAAACAAAGTAAGTGTGTAAAAAAAATTGAAATAATTTAGTTTGTAAAACCTTAAATTAATAGAAAAACTGAGGTATTTTTGACACAAAACACGTTCTTGGGTTTATTTTTTAATGATTTTAATTTAAATAAAATTTAAATTCTGAAAACTGTGTTGACTAGATTATGTATTGATTTATTTTGTTGTACGATTATGATTATGATTATGATTTGAATTTTGTGTTTTTAATAAAATCTATCGTTTGAAAATTGAACAAATCTGCCAACGACCAACGATATAACCTTAGTATATTAAAAATACACTTAGTTTTTTTTATATTTTAAACTGCATGTACCAGTTAAAATAACAACCTTTCAAAATCAATTTATATTTTTTTGTAAAAAAGAGTCAATACGTCTACAATTTGATTTAAAACGGACTATTTTCCGGAATTCTCTGGTAATACCCTATTACACAACACAAGTTTCAAATCATATAATCATACAACAAATTAAATCATTATATTATCAATAAATACAGTATATCCTAATTTTAATTTTAGTTAAATTAAAATCATTTTAAAATAAATCCGAGAACTTGTTTTGTGATGAAAATACCTCAGTTTATCTATTTATTTAATGTCTTACAAACTTAAATATTTAAAAATTTTATACACACTTATTTTGTTTAGACATTATTGAAAAATCATAAATACTTATGATCGAAAAAATACTTACAAAACTACACGATATTTAATAATTTATCATCGAGCGTTTTGATCATTTTTATTGCTTACTTGAATGTAGGTATATATTAAAGCAAGTTTTGAATGAAATAAATCGATATTAAATTTTTAATTTAAAAAATTGGATACGGGGAATAATCGATCTTTCTCATTGGAACCTCCCTGTACAGTTGCAAACATTTTAAAACTTTTATTCTCAGCCGCTGGCCAATCGCTCTTAATAATATTGCTTTCAAATCGAATTTAGATTTTTCAACGGTGTTTTAAATGTCCTTTTTATTTCTTCCTTTGAAGATGTCTTAAAAATCAATCCCATTTTAGAAACTAGATAAAATAACCTTTTAGACTTTTGTATTTGGAATATAAAAAATTAATGTTTGTTTGTTTGTTCGTACCTTATGCGCAGCTATACCGTTTATCCGATTGCGATGAAACTTTGGGAATATGATGTGCGCATACCCGGTATGGTTATAGGATAGTGAGCTCTGGCGTTATGAAATTATTTCCTATAATAGTCATACGATTGCGATTAAAATTTCATCCGATTACTATAATTTTTTTTTAAATTTTTGTTAACATGCCCGTGAATAGTTCTATATATATATACTGGTGAGCTCTGGCTTTAAGAAATTTGCATAAAAAAATTAAATAGATCACGCTAGTATTTGGAAAATTTTATGGAGTTAATTAGTCACAAGAGGCCCTGAGGATTTTTTTTTCTAAGATGCTGTGTGGAGGGTCTCTTTGAGGAGAGGAAGGAGAGAACACGGGTCTTGAAGGGACCCATGTTGTAGGAGGGATGAAACACCACAGCCGAGCTCATGAACCCAAGAACGAGTCGTCGAAACGACCCGTTCTCATGTGACAAACGTCAACCGTGTACATATTATGGTGAGCGCGCGTTTGGCGTGTTTCCCGACTTTGGACCGGTACCGAGGGCATCAATGATGCTACTTCCTCGGAGCATCTACCATTGAAATACCGCTAGAAAAAGGACAGTATTCCCACCAACATCGTGCTCTAAAGATTATAATCCGTTTGTTAAGACGGGAAAATCTATCAAACGGACCGCCCGTTTCTGCACAGGGTCGAAGGTTTTTTGCTAGTTCCTCGGAGCACCTTCCATTGAAATACCGCTAGAAAAAGGACAGCATTCACACCCGACATCGTACTCTAAAGATTGCAATCCGCTTGTTAAGACGGGAGAATCTATCAAACGGACCGTTTCTGCACAGGGTCGAGGGTTTTTTTTTATTGTGGGGCTCCAGACCAGAGGTGGCTGCCAAATTCAACCGTGGGGCGCACTTGCGATTTGTACAGGGTTAGCAGTTATAGCAGTTAGCAGGTATATTATACAACTGCTAACCTACAAAAAAAATTATAAAACAAAAATTATTAGGTAGTAATTCTATCTTCTTAAAGTTTGTCTTTAAAAATTTGGTTGTAAGATTTTTATTTATTTATTTATTAAAAGAATTTTATACATAGTGTACATATTGTGTTATTTCGCCCGCCATGCTAGGGATGTCCCTGTGTTATGGTCAACCATTACATAATTATTTTGAAAAAAACCAAATTTTGGGACCTTTAATCCAAGATGGCGACTTGAGCTCGACCATCCCAAGGTCGAAAACTTTTTTTTTTCGTTAGAGTCCCAATCTAAACAACATATATCAAAATCGCTACTACTTGACTTTTTGCAAGTTAGATGCCTTTTTTATCCCCCACTGACTGGGCTAAATACATAGACATATGAATATTCATAGACCAGAGAATCAGGGAGAGGGGTAAAAACCAACTGTAGCGGGGCGCAGAGGGATGAGTTGACTGTAACGATATGTGATTCGTTAATAATTCAATCTGACAGTATATAGGCATCTCGCATTATAATATCACCATTTAGTTCTTAAAAGTAAAATCTACTTTTAAATGAATAGACCTTTTTACATGGGAGCGCGAATTGTTCGCCCGGTTTGAACAAACTTGTGTAATCCATATAAAGCGAAGAAAGGTTCGCTTGTTTTGAGAGTCGAATATTTTGTTACCGTGTTTAGTTAAGACACTTTTACAAATGTTTCATATTTTACTTATCCCAGTAAACAGCAACGTGCACACGACGGGACCAGGAATTTCGTTTGCCAAGGCTTCATGTTTCTCTTTGTGATAAAACTGATCATATTATATGATGTGAATAAGCTTAAAATAAATACAAATAATGCCTACCTATGGAAGGTAATACGACAATTGGGTTTATACTCTTTTTCACTTCTATTTTTAAACGTTTTAATAGCACAAGTTACCATTCTTGCCGTGTTATTTCGTAAAATGTACCGATGAGAGCTCGACGCTAGTACGCACAAGAATGATGACGTCACATTTTCTAGATTCACGCGAACCTATACGCCAGCCCGGCCGGTTCCATGGAACCCAGAATTAAGGAGGGGGAAATAATTCGCTTTTATCACTTAGGGCAGGTCTATACATAATATGTCTATGGCTAAATATCATTTTATAACTTCAGTAAAATTTTGTCAATTTTCTTTATTTTTTCAATTTTTTTCAGTTATTGGCACATTTATGAATTTTTTGAAAATCGCCATCTTAGATAACCGCTACTCAACAGGTCCCGCCAATATCTTAAGGTTCGACGTTTAACCCCCACTAACGAGAAAAATATAGTAGCATTATTAACACTTGTTTGGTTTCCACAGCCGATGGACTGATATTCTGCTGTACCGATGATGAAGATGTAAAGAAACCAGGAACAATGGATCGAATCGTCAGTTCTCCTTTAAACCAAAACCGCGTCAGGATAAGCCAACAAAGTTAGTAAAAATGTTGTTATTAATAAATTATTAAACATATTTTATTAAGGTTAAAAAAAACATTAACTTCTTAAAATTAAAAACAATTTAAATCGAAGACGGCCGAACAAAAAAATAATTTTTTCGTCATGTTTGATTATTTGTTTTTAGAGTGCTTGGAACATTCAGAAATGTTTTGTCCGGAACCAACTGAACCGCCTGGGTTCGGTGTTATAGGGGGCACCGAAGTCACGGATCCAAGAGCATACCCCCACATGGTAAGATCAAACTTTCTCAAAACTCTACTCTCTTCTTATCTCCTTATCGTCTTATCTTCTGATCTTCTTATCGTCTTATCTTCTTATCTTCTTATCTGCTTATCCTCTTATCTTCTGATCTTCTTATCTTCTTACCATCTTACCATCTATTCTTCTTATCTTATTATCTTCTCATCTTATTATCTTCTCATCTTTTTATCTTCTTATCTTCTTATCTTCTTATCTTCTTACCTTCTTACCTTCTTATCTTTTTATCTTCTTATCGTCTTATCTTCTTACATTCTTACCTTCTTTTCTTCCTATCTTCTTATATTCTTACCTTCTTATCTTTTTATCGTCTTATTTTCTTATCTTCTTATATTCTTACCTTCTTATCGTCTTATCTTGTTATCGTCTTATATTCTAACCTTCTTATCTTCTTTTCTTCTTATCTTCTTATCTTCTTATCTTCTTATCTTCTTATCTTCTTACCTTCTTACCTTCTTATCTTTTTATCTTCTTATCGTCTTATCTTCTTACATTCTTACCTTCTTTTCTTCTTATCTTCTTATATTATTACCTTCTTATCTTTTTATCGTCTTATTTTCTTATCTTCTTATATTCTTACCTTCTTATCGACTTATCTTGTTGTCTTCTTATCTTCTTATATTATTACCTTCTTATCTTCTTTTCTTCTTATCTTCTTACCTTCTTATCTTGTTATCTTCCAATATTCTTACCTTCTTATCTTCTTTTCTTCTTATATTTTTATATTCTTACCTCTTTATCTTATTATCTTCTAATATTCTTACCTTCTTATCTTGTTTTTTTCGGTTCTTCTTATCTTCCTACCTTCTTATATTATTTACTTCCTTTCTTCCTATCTTCTTATATTCTTACCTTCTTTTCGTCTTATTTTCTTATCTTCTTATCGTCTTATTTTCTTATATTCTTACCTTCTTATCTTCTTATATTCTTACCTTCTTATCTTCTAATCGTCTTATTTTCTTATATTCTTACCTTCTTTTCTTCTTACCATCTTATATTCTTACCTTCTTATCATATTATCTTCTTATCATATTATTTTCTTATCTATTATCTCTTTCCTTCTTATCTTATTATTTTCTTATCTCTAATCTTCTTATTTTCTTATCTTCTTACCTTCTTATCTTATCTTCTTATTTTATTATCTTCTAATCATCCTATCATCTTATCTTCTTATATTTTTTTTTTCGTTCTGACATTCTTATCGTCTTATCTGCTCACCTTATTTTCTAATTAACTATTTAACTTCTCACCTCATTGATAACATCCAACCCAAACTATTTATTATTTCTTTACAACTAAAATACATTGCATTAGTTATCAACCCCACTAGGGTTCGCCAGTGAAGGTATCGGGGTTAATAATTTCACAATTTAATAAAAGTAACACACATAACAGCAATTTAAAAATAGCAATGATATATTAAATATGTAGAAAAAAAAAACAATTAACAACATTATAATATTCATTTTTGTTTTTATAAGAAAAACTCTCTTGATAACTTTTTAAGGTTATTCCCATCAATGTAATATATCATTGAAGAAGAAGATAACAATAATAATATATTTTTTTTAAATATGAAAATGAACAAGACACAGAAAAAAATATTTAATGGCTGCAACTGGGACTCGAACCCAGAACCTCACGTCTAACCGGGACGTACGCATTAACCAATTTTGCTATTGCACCCTATTATGAGACTGTCGTATTTGTCAACAACATATTTCAATTTTCGTTGGAAACAAGTATTCGAAGAATGTATTTGAATACTTGTTTCCAAAGAAAAAGGTAGCTGCCAAAAATTTGGAAAAAAACATTAGTCGAAGATAATATTGTTAATTCTGAAATTTGAAATATGAAGTTGACAAATACGACAGTCTCATAATAGGGTGCAATAGCAAAATTGGTTAATGCGTACGTCCCGGTTAGACGTGAGGTTCTGGGTTCGAGTCCCAGTTGCAGCCATTATATATTTTTTTTCTGTGTCTTGTTCATTTTCATGTTTTAAAAAATTATATTATTATTGTTATCTTCTTCTTCAACATAATAATATTTTGTTTGACCAAATATCAAACCTAATGTTATTATTTACTGTGGCATTAGTTAATATCGTTTTAACAATAGAAAAAATAAAAAAATCTAACAATTTATACCTTTATGGTTTGGAAAAAAATAAATAAAAAATAACACAGTGAAAGCTAATATTTTAGTTACTCCGTATCTTCTCATTCTCTCATCAACTTATCTTTTTAGCTTGTATTATTTTGACTGTTTAAAGGTAGCATTGGGCTGGAGGCTAACGGACAATGCTGGCTTCTCTTGGCTCTGCGGCGGTTCTCTGGTGAGCGAGTTCTACGTGCTTACTGCAGCACACTGCACATTTTCCAGGAATCCCGGACTAGTCAGGTGAGTTTTCTCATCACGTTATTAGAAAAAAATAACTTGTTTTGTAATGCATTTATTTGCATCCCCGACCTGGATTATTTTAGGGGGCATTGCAGGTTTAAAGTCTCTTCATTTTGCCCTTCTTTGCGGAACTGGATCTTGGACTGTCAAGTGGACATTTCGTCACTTCACTTCTTTTTTATCCAACAGACCAAAACGCGAATCGTCATTTCTCACGAGTCTTTCTTCGAGTCCCGTCGGCGACATGTATCTTTTCTCGGGAGATTTTTTAAAATATAGATGAGTGTTTCAGGCTAATAATTATTGCTTATAATAATTGTTACCCTTTATGCTATGCATAAAACATTAGTTTATCAAATAAAAAATAATCAATATTTGAGGAGTAAATGTATTTCACCAAAAAGTAGACGTAATATGTCTCGATGCCACCCAGTGGGAGATTTAGCACTTACATGCCTTTCTCATATAAAAAATAAAGTTGGTTGTTTGCAGGTGAAAAAATGTATTAAGCGGTAATTGTTGAATGAAACACTAGGTATATATTGATTCATTTGGCGGGTAGGAGGTAACCCACAGTAGCTTAATCGTCGCTTCAATTCGTATTTATCCAACAGACCAAAACGCGAATCGGGATAAATGGCACTTTAAACTTTTTTTACGATAGAAGCATATACATTTTGGAGGATGTAAGACAAAGTGCGTTTTGAAAATCCCTTAAATAATTGTTTATAATTTTTTTTTACGAGTATCGCATAAATAAAGGCTTTTTGAGAACATTTGCATACTTAATTCAATTTCACGAAAAATGGTCTGTTGGACAAAAACGAACTACAGCGACGATTTGTCAATAGTCATGCATAATAACATGGAGTGTTTGTTGTTATATTTTCCAGTGATGGACCAGAAATAGTCCGCCTCGGAGAATTGGACTTTACCAAGGACGATACGGAACTACAGGACATCCAGATACAGTCCATTATCGTCCACCCAGAGTACTTGCCTCCTAGCAAGTATCACGACATAGCACTGCTAAGACTAGCCACACCTGCCAAGTAAGGGTTGATTATTATTTTCTCTTACATCATAAATGTATTCCACCATAAACGCTGGAGTGTTCCGCAATATGATCAATTGCAGCCTTAAGTGCTAAGAAAATTTTAAGCTTTCTGTTTGGAAATTTCTCGCCCTAAAATATTAAACCTACGAATTATAATATAAAAAATAAATAAAAACACTTTAATTATCTCAACCAAACGTATGTTGACAAACTTTCGTCAAACAAATGGTTGAGTATTGGAGAGTTGAGCGCAGAAATAGAAGGATTTATGCTTGCTATTCAAGATAGAGTAATTAATACCAAAAATTATAGGAAGCATATAATCAAAGATCCAAATCAAATTGATGATTTATGTAGAAAATGTATGGCTTTTCCGGAAACTATAGAACACATTATATCAGGATGTTCTATATTAGCGCCGTCTGAGTATACATTTAGGCACAATCAGGTTTTAAAAATAATTCACCAAAGTTTGGTAATTAAACATAACTTGATTGACTGTCATAATATAGTACCATATTATGAATACGAACCAAATTCATTTTTAGAAAATAATTTCTTTAAAATTTACTATGATAAAACTATACTAACAGACAGACCAATTGGTCATAATAGACCTGATATAGTTTTACATGAAAAAATTAAAAAAAATAACTTATATTATTGATGTAGCTATTCCAAATTCCTGTAATATTCAAAAATCTGTTTCTGAAAAAATAAGAAAGTATACAGATTTAGGAAATGAAATTAAAAGAATTTGGCATTCTCAGACTATAAAAATATTACCTTTTGTTATTTCGGCTACTAGCATTATACCTGGCTCTCTTATTAAAAATTTAGGCATATTAGATTTGTCAAAGAATTTGTATATAAAAATGCAAAAATCAGTCATTTTAAATACATGTAGAATTACGAAAGATTTTTTAAATATTTATATTGAGGGATCAGTAGGATTTATCGGTCGAATTAGGAATTCCACAGAGCCGAACCCTCTGATATGAAAATATCTGGAGACGGTGAATTATATTCCCATTTAATAATTTGGTATATTAACGTGTTGTTCTTGTATTGTTTTGTATTATTTATGCTTATATAATACACTTGCATAACGTGGATTTACTAGATGATCATTTATATGGAAAAGTGAATGAATTCCTGTAAATCTGGTGAATAAAAATATTAAAATAAACTGCTTACAGTATTAGAAAACCATTGAATGCACTTATATATCGTTAACCCCGTATTTTTGCCCCGTATGGTCGCAACTGGTACAAGAACCCAGATCTCACGTCTTACCGGGACGGGCGCTCTAACCAAGACCATTATGTTTTATTATTTTTGTGTGTCTTGTTCATTTTTATATTTTGATTTAGATTATTATTGTTGTATTCTTCTTCTATGATATATTACATTATTCATCACCATGATACATTGATGCGCATTTATCAGTTTTTATCTTTCATCACACTTGTTTTGTTGTCAACAGGTTGACAGATTTCGTTCGACCCATCTGTTTGTGGCAAAACGAAACTATTGAGCAGACAATTGCTAAGGCCATTGGATGGGGAAGAACCAGTCGAGGTATATTATGGATGCATTTTTTAAAAACTAATTAAAATTCTAAACAGGAGTAACAGGAGTGCACTCATATTGAAAAGATTTGCAATCCAGCCACATATATATTGGGTAGCTGTTGCGTAGCCTTCTTGAGAGAGGATCTTAGATATAGGGTATCCACTGGAGCGACACAGAGAATTATAAAAAGTCGCCTTGAATGCTCGCCACTTTTGAAAATTAAAAAGTAAAAAAAAATTATTACTCCAAATTTGTGTATGTAAACATACAAACAAAAGATAGTGCTGTATAGCCAATAATATCACCCATATTTTACTAACTATCCTATATTTAAAAAATGCATGGAAAAATTATTAAAAAATCTTTAATTTTTTCTTAAATTGCTGCTTTAGTGATTTGAAGATTTGAAATTGCCGCGAGTGGATATTTTTAATATCTATATTGATATTGTTCTACGTTTTTATGTTCTCTATGGCCTGTTTGATAATCACAGATGCAAATATATACTAGAAAATCAATTTTTTATATGTGTAAGGCGCTCCGCCCACTGAGGCAACTGAAAACCAACTAAAACCGGCTGTTTTCTCTGTCTTGATTGGTCAAAAAGCTTGTTTAACCATAGACGAAGAACAATCAGCTGACAGCTGGCAACTAGCAATGGCGGCCCAGGGCAATCAGCAGTGACAGTAGCGAGTTACCGATTGCGTTACCATTGACAACGGGGTTTTGTGTGATTGTGAAGTGTGCGGGCCATCACATTGTCATACAAAGACAGTTAGCAGTTGAGAGTTTTCAGTTGCCTCAGTGGGCGGAGGCGCTAACTGCCTCCGCTGACGAGGCAACTCAAAAAAATCAGTTTACAACTAAACTCGCTATCCTCTGTATGTAAATATGATGGTCCGCACACTACACAACTTTTCAAAAACCTGTTG
Source organism: Limnephilus auricula (assembly GCA_951813805.1). Lineage (NCBI taxonomy): Eukaryota > Metazoa > Arthropoda > Insecta > Trichoptera > Limnephilidae > Limnephilus > Limnephilus auricula. The sequence continues at coordinate 12,906,774 of OX638414.1, read as the reverse complement.
TCCATGGCAACGCAGACAATGAATCGCGACTCGACATGCCAGTTGACTGACATGACAGCTGATTGTTCTTCGTCTATGGTAAAACAAGTTGAGATAATTATTGAAATCGTAAAATTGAGTATAAAGTTTGGTTGGAAACCAAAGCAACAAGCCAGTTTTAGTTTGGTTTCAGTCTCTTCAGTGAGCGGATCGTCTACATCGTTCATCAAATAAAAAGTTTGTTCTGAAAATTAGTTTGAAGTTCATCTGTAAAACTGAAGCTTTATATCTGCCAAAATTCATTCTAGAAGACTTCAAAGACAGTCTATTTTATCAACTGTTTATTTGTTGTTTTATTGTTTTCAGTGGCCTACGCTGATGAGGCAAATGAAAAAAAAAATTTTTTTCAACTAAACTCGCTATCCTGTGTGTGTCAATGTGGTTGCCCGCACACTACATAATTTCTCAAAACTCGTTGTCAATGGCAACGCAAGCAAAGACTCGTGACTCGCCCTGCTAATTTCCGTGGCCGGCCGTTGCCATTTTGCTCGGTCGTCATGGTTGCACCAGTTTTGTTGTCAGTTTTCTAGTTTTCCTTCATTTTTCAATTATATAGCGACAGAAGACTACAATGACAGCTGATTGTTCTTCGTCTATGGTTAAACAAGCCGAGATAATTCATAGAAGTTTGATCGAAGTTTGGTTGGAAGCCATAGCAACCAGCATGTTTTAGTTTGGTTTCAGCTGCCTAGTCAGCTGAGGCATTAAATTGCTGACCATAAAAATTTTTCAAATAATTACAATAAATGTTTAAAGAATGGTAGGAAAATGTGGTCCATGTTTGGACCGATAACAATCGCAGAAAAATAAAATCGGTCCAAATTTGTGGTCATAAGGACACCGTACTAACTTGAAGGACAACGTTGTAAATTAAAACGTAATTTTGAAAATACCTCTACCAACATGAGAGTTAGGATTTTACCCATGGCTGTTCCCAACAGCATTTATCTCGGGAATGCTAGGCATCCGCAGTCTTACTTCTAGAAGGCCTGCCGCATTACTGTTGATGGTATAAGCTTCTGAATTTTGTTATCAATACCAGACATCCTGCCTGAAATATGAGTTATTATCATAGACATATGAATATTCATAGACCAGACAATCAGGGAGAGGGGTAAAAACCAACTGTAGCGGGGCGCAGAGGGGTGAGTTGACTGTAACGATATGTGATTCGTTAATACTTCAATATGACAGTATATAGGCATCTCGCATTATAATATCACCATTTAGTTCTTAAAAGTAAAATCTGCTTTTGAATGAATAGACCTTTTCACATGGGAGCACGAATTGTTCGCCCGGTTTGAACAAACTTGTGTAATCCATATAAAGGGAAGAAAGGTTCGCTTGTTTTGAGAGTCGAATATTTTGTTACCGTGTTTAGTTAATACACTTTTACAAATGTTTCATAATTTACTTATCCCAGTAAACAGCAACGTGCACACGACGGGACCGGGAATTTCGGTTGCCAACGATTCATTTTTCTCAGTGTGATAAAACTGATTATATTATATGATGTGAATAAGCTTAAAATAAAGACAAATAATGCCTACCTATGGAAGGTAATACGACAATTGGGTTTATACTCTTTTTCACTTCTATTTTTACACGTTTTAATAGCACAAGTTACCATTTTTGCCGTGTTATTTCGTAAAATGTACCGATGAGAACTCGACACTAGTCCGCACAAGAATGATGACGTCACATTTTCTAGATTCACGCGAACCTATACGCCAGCCCAGCCGGTTCCATGGAACCCGTATTAAGGGGGGGGGGGGAAATAATACGCTTTTATCACTTAGGGCAGGTCTATACATAATATGTCTATGGTTATTATATATTAAATATGATTTGTTATCAATACCAGACATCCTGCCTGAAATATGAGTATAAGCCCCGATAATATCACGCAAGGCCGCTGTTCTGACTATCTTGGTACGAGAACACAAGACAGCAAATGGATGGCAGCAGGATAACAAACTCCAAACTCTTCTTTTTCTTCGGAACAATTTATTTTAATAAGCAAATTACTAAACCAAAGGGTCTAGTTTCCCTTTGGTTGTGATCCACACGATCACCAATCTGATCAAAGAAAAGAGGTCTAATTTCCCCTAATCTTTAGGTACACATGTACCTCCCAGTGTAATTCTAAAACACGACTCTACACTGCAGTTGGTACCAACATGTACCTCCCAGTGTCATTCTAAAACAAGACTCTACACTGCAGTTGGTACCAACATGTACCTCCCAGTGTCATTCTAAAACAAGACTAACTTACAAAACTACAAGCATCGTATTTTATAGCTAAAACATGCAATAAAAATTGGAAAGCTGAAGGCCGTCCGCACAGAATAAAAAATAACATTGAAAAATAAAACAATACAAACTATTTGTCGGCTTTTAACATATTTTTAACGAAATTTTATGCCCGTACAGCATACACACAGAGAGACAAAAAAAGGGAAAGGTTTTACGATTGGGCAATTGACAATCCTGTTATTTGAAATATTCCGTCATGTCATAAAGGCCGACGATCCTAAACTACAAATAATAAAACAATTATACCTCAGCATGCTACGACTTAAATTTAAAGGAATTTTAAAATTGCATTTCTTTTATGTTTAGTCTAATGTGCCCTTGACTAGGCAAGCTGCAATAAAAATTTACATTGATAACGGCTTCTAAGAACCAAACACAAAACAACAAATAAAAATAATATTGTACATCACCTGGAAGGAAATGCATTTATACAATAATAGGCCATCATAAAATACTATATAGTTACTACTTGCGTCGGGGTTGAAAGCTCCGACCCGGTTGAACACGTGTGATAATACTAACAGATTTTAAACGAGAAATTCGGGAAAAAATATAATTATTGCGAATAATTATTTGAAATTGGTAAATCGCATTCTGGAGTGAACAGCCGCCAACTCAGGCTTCTGACTCTTTCCAGATACAGGTACAGAATTAACCAATGTTTACACAGTTTTAAAAAACTCATCCCTGAGAGAAATAATTATTTTCTTGAGGTCCTCCAGTCTTGAGTTGATTTTTAAAAAAAGTAGCGCAGTTTTCGCCACTGGCGGTGAAAGGAGACCTTTATTTAATATTATTTTCTAATTTCAGTTGGCAGTGGCTCGGTCACCTTGCAGGAGGTGGAATTGTCTTTTTTCAGCAACCAGCAGTGCCGGGACAGTTTTGGAGTGACGAGAACCATGAAACAAGGCGTCATCCAGCAACAGCTCTGCGCCGGCAATTCTGATGGCGGAAAGGACACGTGCAGCGTTAGTCTCATTTTATTAACATTTTCTATTACTTACTATTTTTATTTTTTGACTATTTTTTTGAAATTATAAAAATAGTCTAATCGGACTATGAGATCTCAGCGTCTGAATTCCCATAGTAAATTTATTCAGACACGATACTTCCTCACATGATAATTCATCACATTAACCTAACCTAACCTTACCTAAGGTTAAAAACCCCAATTATTAGTTTTCGACGCTTCGAGACATGATGAATTATCATGTGAGGAATTAACATCCGATGAAAACTTTATACTCAATATTCATACACTTAAAAGTTTCCACTTAACATTCTGGTCACCGAAATAACAAGCGATGCAATGAGAATACTAGGTTTTATTTTGAGAATGGGGGCAAATTTTAAAATCATGTCAACATTATAACAACTGTATTGATCGTTAGTACGAAGCAGATTAGAAAACAATTCCACCGTATGGTCACCATACAACAAAGTCTATTCTCAATCATTAGTAAAGGTACGAAACAATTTGTATCGTTTATCATCAGGTAGAAGAGTTTTAACTAATTTGTTATTTTTATTCAAAATTATAATATTTTATTTTATCAAAACTATCAAAATTTAGAAATAACCTACCAACCAATTTGACAATTTTAAATTATAAAAAATTTTAAATTCAGAAATTTTGAAAATTATAAAATTTGAAAAACACGTCTAAATAATTTTTTTTTTTTTTAAAGGTACGAGATTAAAAAACAAATTGAAATTTCGAAAGATAGCGTGCTTTATATACATATGTATTTAATGACAGTATGATGCTTTCCGCTGATTGCAGGCTGGAATCAGACGGTTCACTCGAGTGAAGGTCTACTCTATGGTTTAAGTTTACTCTTTGTTTCGTTTCTTGTTCAGACGTGACATTCCGAGTGAAATAAGTGGAATGAAATACAGAAATGAACGATTAGTGAACCGTCTGATTCCAGCCTAAGGGCCCTCGTGTATTGGAAGTTGTAAGCTCTGTAAGTGTTTCTGTCTATGGCCAAAGTTTGACAGTTAATTATATATTACTTCCACACCAAAGCCAACCTCCCAACTCCGAACTAAGTTCGGAGTTGGAAGGTTGGCTGATCGCGTGGTGGCTGCGGCCAACCTTCCAACTCCAAACTCCGAATTTCAACATGGCGGATGTCGAACAGCTGATTCCGCGCTTATATTATCAGTTGCCTACACTTATTACGTATAAGCATAAACACGACATGTTTTCAAACAATTGTTATACCACTCTCCCGTAATAATATTTTCATATTAATGGTACGCGGCACACAGTGTCTTGATCGCCGGCCGTTTGCAGACTGATGTGTGGACGGCTGCGGCAGGCTGATTCGTGTGAGTTGGCCGTTGCGATCGCCTCGGAGGCGATCCCGGGTCAACTCGAACTCCAACCTTCCAACTGATCTTCCAACGCACGCACTACCCCTCCACACAATCGTCCAAACGTTTGAAGTTGGAAGTTGGCCGCAGTCTGGACGTAGCATAATGTTAACTCCACCAAACAAAGACTGATTTAATAACAATAATCGTAGCAATTCATCTTCAAATTCGCTTTCAGTAGACGTGGCAAAGCTATCGTCTGCTGAGAAGAGAATCACATAATCATAAACTTAATAATAAATATCAAATCAACTGACCAGAGACCCCTTGTCACGTAGTCACAGCGAGGCGTGCGAACGTCGGCCAGTGCAGGCCAGTGTGAACATGGACAGGAACGTTGCGTCACGTTGCGTCGGCTCAGTGTGATTCTACCTAAATCCTATAATAAAGTAATTTGTTTGTTTTTCCAGGGAGACAGCGGTGGACCTCTGTCCATTAATCTGCCAACTAGAAGGCTGAAGGCTTGTATCCATCACCAGGTCGGAATCACCTCCTTTGGGAACGGCTGCGGTTCCAGCATGCCCGCCGTCTATACTAGAGTCAATCAATATCTGGACTGGATTGAGAGGATCGTGTGGCCATAAGTAAGTACGCCTTAATCTAACCTATCCTAACATAACGTCGCCACTACTTGTCCAAGACTCATCACGGTTTGACACTAAGACAATAATGATTATCAATCAATTTTCTAAAACAGTTGGTATATTTAATTGACGGCCTCCGTGGTCGAGCTGTAAGGATTTAAAATTTTTCTTTTTTTGCAAAGTTCGGGCAAAAATATTTAAATGTTTTATTTATTGTGAAAAACAGTATAATCCGATTACATTTCCTCGCTTCGGTTCGTTTTCATCCAACAGACCAAAACTTAAATCGGGAGAAATGGCGCTTTAATGTTTTTTTTAGGATAATAGCACTTACATTTTGGAAGACGTAAGACCAAGTGCGTTTTGAAAACCCCTTAAATAATATTTTATAATTTTTTTTTGAACGATTATCGTATAGATAAAGGCTTTTTGAGACACACTGTATACTTAACTCCAGTTCACGAAAAATGGTCTGTTAGACAAAAACGAACTGGAGCGACGATTTCACAAATTACAGAAAACATACATAGATTTAATTACATAGGTAAGTATCTACATCAATAATATCAGATGAGATAAAATAATACATTTCTTGCGATCTTAAATTCGCTTTTGTTTAAATTGAATATGTCAATCACAGAAGAAATGTGGTTTAGCAAAGTGGTCATTCTCCCCAAAGGCACGATCATCGGTAGGTTGGTCCTGCCTCTTGGAAAAATAAATAGTCTGTGCTGTCTAGCTCTAGAAATTATCGGGGACATAAAGTGAAATTCGTTCCAGAATATCAGGATTGCAAATGTGCCCATTTAAGCTGGAATCAGACAGTTCACTCGAGTGAAGATTTACGCCATGTTTTTTCGGCCTAATCGTCCATTTTGTTTCATTCCATGTTCACACGGCGCTATAGAAATAAGCGTTCACTCGTCCATTCCCACCACAGCGTCGCCGAGCGAGGTCAACCGCGCTGCAATTCGTTTGATTTCCAGCGCGGTCCGGCCCCGAATTTTAAGGAAAAACATGTCAGATGCATCTATTTTTACGCAATTTTGTTGACACAATTAAATAAAAATAAATAAAGAAAACAGTATAGTTTCGTCTTATAGACCTTTTTATTTTTTATGACATAATAACACAATTTGATTTTACTTTTTTTATTACGAACATTTTCTACCAATTAATAATCTTACATATATTAAAAAACATATAAAATACATGGATAATAAGGGAGACCCAAAAATTTATATGAGAGGTGTTCCCAAAATCAAACAAATTAGCCGAACGAATACCATTTTGACGTTTTGCGTGCGATGTGATAGCGTCCTTTCATGGTCCTTCCCGTACAGGACGCGAGACAAACCAGGGTTGCCAACCGTAAAAAAAATTCCCTCGTACGGATGCAGCTAAAAATCTCGTACTTTGACTTTCAAACCTCGTACATTTCAAAAAACATGTTAAAAGCAAAATTAAGGCATAAGTATTGAACTACCTACTGGATTTAGGACTTTTTACTCAATGAAATAAACTATTGCAAGTTTCCTACTAAATAAAACATCCCTTTATGTTGTATTTAAAAAAATCTTTATTATTACTCAAGTTAAATCACAACAAATTAAATGTAAATCAAGGGAACAACATTTACATCTCCTCTCCAAATATTATGTCAGGAACATCCTCACTGTCATCATGTAGATGGTTTCTTATATCTGTTTTAATTAAATTTACCTTACTACAAATCCGCTCGCAGTCATTAGGGGTGCCTAGTGCAGAAAGGGCAAAATGAACTAGCTTGGTAAAGTCTTCAATTTTGATTAATTGAGCCCAAAACTTATCTGGCTCACTAATTTCATTTATCCCTTTAGGATATATATTGATAGATGGCACTAGTTTTTACTATTATATAATAGTGATGCAAAATGTTCGTATAGCCATAGGTATTATCAAAATCTCGTACATAATTGTACGAGGTTGATAGTATCCTCGTACCTCGTACGGAAGGCCACAAATCTCGTATTTGTACGAGGAACCTCGTACGTTTGGCAACACTGAGACAAACTGATTAAGATTTTACTCGGTGTTCAGACGTTTCACTTTGCTCTCTTCCGCGCGCATGCGCGCGCAAGTGAAGGATGCCGAATGAAAATATCCAACATTGTTGGATCGGTTCACTTGAAGATTTCATTCGGCAGTGTTCGGCACTTTCGATTCATTTCATGTTCAGACGTGTCATTCCGAGTAAACTAGGCCGAATGAAATGCGGAAATGAGTGATTAGTGAACCATGTGAATGGCGCTTTAGCAGCTTATGCGCCACTAACACCATTGCAATCTTTCTCCTAACGTCTAGACGATCTATTTACTTAAACTTTACTAATATTTTGTAAAGAATTAGTAGCCACATTAAGCAATATAACCTTAACCGAAAAGGGGTAACTAAGAAGAATTTTAATTTAAAGGCAGTTTTTTAGACCCGATTCTTAATATATTTCCGGGCTTGTAAGAAAAATGCTAGATTATTCCAAATGCTTATTCTGGCAGTTTTTTTTAGCCACTAAAGCTTTTCTAATTAACAAATTTTCATACTAAAAACACCGTTTTGCATTACTTCGTAGTGCATCGCCAATTCATTGTTATATTATATGTAAACTTCATTATCTTCAATTATTATATTATCTGTAAACTTTATTATCTTCCATTATTATATTATCTGTAAACTTCATTAACAAAAAGTCATTGTTATAATATCTGTAAACTATATTATCTTCTTTCTTCAATATTTACAAAATTACTTTGTGGCATCATTTTAATTAAATGAAACAAATTACTTATTAATTAATTAGTGTGATTAGTGGTTTACACAAAGTAATTTGTTTCATTTCATTATCTTCAATTATTATATTATCTGTAAACTTCATGACTATAAATTAATTGTTATATTATATGTAAACTTCATTATCATTATCTGCAAATGTCATTATCATAAATTCATTGTTATATTATCTGTAAATCTGTACACTTCATTATCATCAAATATTATATTATCTGTAAACTTCATTACCATTTTTAAATGTAGCTTTGTATCAATTTGCTTGGCTCTGGTTTTGTGATTATGTGAGGTTAGTTGTTATTGTTTCATAGATGAGGATCCTGACGTGTTAGTGATCCACACTCCAATTGCCTTTATGAACCATAATTAGATCAATCTCTCTGTTTCAGAAATCTCATCATTTCGGAAATGGGAACTCAAAATATTGGACATTTGAAAATTCTATCCAGTAATCAGAATACTGGGACCAGAAAGAAGGTGACTCAACTCTGGACATGAACATTTATCTCAAGACAAACTAAAAAATGGTCCGTCCACTTGTAGAAAGGGATATGATCATTTATTTAGCCACTGGAGTGACACAGAGAATTATAAAAATTCGCCTTGAGTACTCACCCCTTTTGAAAATTAATTTCGAAAATTTCCTGCCCATATAAAAAAAATCATTACTCTACATTTGTGTATGTAAACATATAAACAAATCATGCTGCTGTACAGCCGATGAATTCACCTACATTTTAATAATTATCCTATATTTTTAAATTTTATAGAAAAATTATTGACAAATCTTTAACTTTATAAATGCGCGAAATTTGTGTTTAGTGATTTGCAAATGCCGCCAGTAGATATTTTTAATATCTATTTTGAATATTGTTCTAGGTTTTTATGTTCTCTGTGGCTGTTTGATAATCACAGATGGAAACATTTACTAGAAAACCATTTTTTTATATGTGTACATCAAATCAAAAGTTTGGTTTTTATAATTGTTTTGACGTTCATAAAACGCCAATCAGACGGTTCACTAATCGTTCATTTCCGTATTTCATTCGGCCTAGTTTACTCGGAATGACACGTCTGAACATGAAATGAAACGAAAGTGCCGAATACTGCCGAATGAAATCTTCAAGTGAACCGATCCAACAATGTTGGATATTTTCATTCGGCATCCTTCACTCGCGCGCGCATGCGCGCGGAAGAGAGCAAAGTGAAACGTCTGAACACCGAGTGAAATCTCAATCAGTTTGTCTCGCGTCCTTAGATTGGTTCATTTATGCGCGTCCTGTACGGGAAGGACCATGGAAGGACGCTATCACGTCGCACGCAAAACGTCGAAATAGTATTCGTTCAACTAATTTGTTTGCTTTTGGGAACACCTCTCATATAAATTTTTGGGTCTCCCTTATTATCCATGTATTATATATATTTAATATATGTAAGATTATTAATTTGTACGAAAATGTTCGTAATAAAAAAAGTAAAATCAAATTGTGTTATTACGTCATAAAAAATAAAAAGGTTTATAAGACGAAACAATACAGTTTTTTTTATTTATTTTTATTTAATTGTGTCAACAAAATTGCGTAAAAATCGATGCATCTGACATGTTTTTTCTTAAAATTCGGGGCCGGACCGCGCAGGAAATCAAACGAAGTCGCTCGGCGACGCTGTGGTGGGAATGGACAAGTGAACGCTTATTTCTATAGCGCCGTCTGAACATGGAATGAAACGAAGATGGAAGATTAGGCCGAAAAAACATGGCGTAAACCTTCACTCGAGTTAACCGTCTGATTCCAGCCTTGTAGAACTGATGCTTCAAATGAATTCAAATACAATCGATGAGAACATAGAAGTAAAGTCAATTTTATCAACTATCTGATTAAATAAATTGCTGGCCATGAAAATGTTTCAAATAATTACAATAAATGTTTTACGAATGGTAGGAAAATGTTGTTTAATTTTGGACCAATACCAATCCCAGAAAAATGAAAGCGGTCCAAATTTGGACCTAAATCGCTCCAGTAATTGGGGGATGAATATCTGTTAAATCTAGCAGTCAAAACCCAGGAGGACTGTTCAGATCATTGATAATAGAAGTAAAATATATTTGACACATGGATTACTAACCATTCATCCTCCCACATTCCCCTTCTACTTTCACGCCTTCTCCCCTCCCTTGTCATATCTTTCGTGACTCCCCCTTATTCGTTAACTTCCTCCCTTTGATTTCCCATTCCTCTCTCATTTCCCCCCTGCCCTAAACTACATGAAATACACACATTTTTAAAAACGACTCGTGCGCTACCCATTGAACATTTCTTACAATACCAGAGCTCACCATTATATAATGGATTGTTTCGCGGGCGTGCGCATGATCGCAATCGCTACCTTCACACCAATCGCATAACTTTCTCTGTTCGTCTGAGCAGTTTTCCGTTATTTATTATAATTCCGTTGTTTGGTCACCATAACATTAAATTCACACCAGAAATGTCTTAAGAATTTGGCAAAAACTTTTATTAATTCTAAGTTTAATATTCCCTTAGAACAAATTATCTTAACTTCTTAATTATCTTTATCTTAACTTCTCGACACACTAGACATAAGGACCGATTTCATTGTCACTGTTCATAAACAAATTGTTTAGCAAACTCGCCGTATGTGAATATATATAAACACGAATAAACGAATAATATTGACACTTTTAACACGACATAAAGGTGCATCATTGTGAATGATAATCTTTTATGTAAAAATTTTATTTCTAAATATTGTATAGATTAGTAAATATATTTTTTATAATTTATTAATGTAAATCATAACATGAAACTGTGTATTACATATTGCAAATATTAATAATATTTGTGTAAAAAATTGTAACCATAATTACTAATATGTACCCGATGCAAAAGTCTGAAAATAGTAAAAAAAAAAGAATTAAAAGTTGGAGACAGAAGAGTCGTGGCGAACTTAGTGACATAATTCAAGTGTAAAAACAAGCACCGTGTTGTGGAACCACCAAATCTCTCTTCCCCGGAAGACTCGGACCTCACTAAACTGCTTTCAGTTCAGTCACAGCCGTTGTGCATAATATATAATGCACAAATTCGGCCTGAATGACTCGTTGAATGAATTGTGTGGGTGTGGACATATATGTACCTTATTGGATCATCCATGTAAGTCCACTTTGGACTTTTGTTCAAGAGAGCGATTTTTGTGTTAACTGCAAGTTTAAAGGTCTATAACTTTTTTTCTCATTGCAATAATTAAGATCTGCGAACGGTACATTTTATAATTTAGCTAATTGCAATAATTGTTATTAATGTCGTTGTAATAATAAGTTGATAATGTCAATTTATGAATATTAAAGAAGTAAATGGACTTCCGTGGTTTATGGAACACAAAGCAAAAATTATCCTATGGATAAAAAACGTAAGTCCAAGAATGATTATTGTATATTTTCATATAACAGCATATTATTATAAAATCATCTTCTTCTTCTTCTTCTTCCCCTTGTCCTATTCGGGTCGGGGACCCACTGCATCGACAAGGCTCCTCTATACGTCCCTGTCTTGCGCCGATTGTTCGGAATCCGTCCATGGCAGACCCATCCTCTCCTCGAACTGTTTCTGGAGTTGCCTCGCCTAACTGTGTCTGGGGCGGCCCACTGGACGTCTACCCTCTGGAATGGCACTCAGTATTTTCCTCGAAATTCAGTCATCAGACATTCTTAGTGCATGCCCAAGCCACCTCAGTTGCGATTTTTCTATGAAGAGTAGCAGTGGTTCAATGCTTAGATCATCTCGGATCTTAGAATTTCTTACTGCCACTCCTTTCAAGTACCTCATTTCGGCAGCTTGGACTCTAGAGCGTGTTTGTTCGTTCAGCATCCATATCTGGTAGCCGTAAGTGAGCGTCTGGCGGTATACCGTTTTTATAAAATCATTAAATATTTAAATATTAAAGAACCAAATAATATAACCAAAATTTTCCGCAACATTGCCCTTTGGTTGTTTTTTTCCATTCGGAAGCAGCTGCTTGTTGGATGCGGGTGTGGGTACCACAGCCCCGCGAACCATTTATTGGATAATCAACACCTCTGACATAAGCCACCATACGTGATTCACTACGTTTGGTGACTTAGCAGGGGTACCCGGGTTCATAGGTGGTTTTTCTACGTCTTGGCGTCGGATTTTTTTTTACATTAATTAGCCTCACACAGGCCCTGAGGAAAACAATTTCTCATCTTTGGGGATGCTGTGTGAAGAGTCTTTTTAGGGAAAGGAAGGAGAGGACGTTCCGGTGAGAAAAAGGATATGAAGGGTGGGTAGGAATCTGGGGTCAGTGTTTCCAGGAGTGACGAACGTATGAATCCATTCCTCCCACTACAGCACGATTCAAGGCGATGGGTCAAGAAGGTCCAATTGGAGGGGTCAAAAGGTCTCCATAAACCGATCTCACCCGATCTGGCCTGCCATGCAGCAGGTGGGCAAAAGCATCCGCCGCCAGGACCTAGACAAACTTCACCTCATGAAACTGGGCACCTCTGCTAAGTAACCAAACGTAGCGAACCACTTGGGGTGACCAATGGCAGGGATGTTGGTTATCCAATAAATGGTTCCCGGGGCGGCGGGACCCATACCCGCCTCACAAATTGAAATCACGTCATCAATTGAAGCATCTGCCAACTTTTTTAACGAAATTAGTTTTCATACAGGGAATACTTAAATAAAACATATCTGTGTCTAAAAATATATTTTATTCTCAGTCTGGAGGTTGTGTGACATCAATTATATATTTTTTTATGAAATACAATATGAATTGTCGTTGAAAAGAATGAAAAACTTTATTATAAATACGTTCCAGTTTGTCGCTTTTATTTTTATGGGCCGAGATGTTGAGCTACTTTGATCATACAAAAGATGAGTTCAAATGGAAAGGGATAAATCAATTACACTAATATAATATTACATCGTAAACTGCTCTTCGTCCTTTTTGACCTTACTGTCCTTATGACTTTAATTGAATTGCTATAAGCAACAAATGTTGTACTTCCGTTGTTTATCCTCTAAAGCGAATTGGACTCCAGTGTTATTGTAATTAGTTAAATCGCTTATTATGCCGTTTATCGACTTCGTTGTTTCACCCACTATTGTAATGAAAAACAAGAAAAAATTCTATATATTCAACACAAAAGCACCAAAACGTGGACTTACGTGGTTAATCACTAAGGTACAGATATTCAAATAATTAACAGATAAACAATCTCATCGCAGAAGTGCATTAATTTATTAAAAAAATACAATTTATACAGTGTTACATAGCAGGTTTTAATTTAAGTTTGATTCTGCGTAAGAGCCCATAAGCTTATATGATAGTTACACACGGAACAGTCAATTTCTCAGAATTTTGCAGCATATATGGTGTACTACTCAAATGTCAAGCGTCAATTGGTACATGAGAATGATTTCCTTCGCTGAATCTGCATTTGTTATTTAATTTATTGCAACTTGTTATTTAATTTATTGATATATTTTGAACGCAAAACTCGTTTATATTCAATATACATTTGCGAGTGATTAAAACTACACTCAGAACATGAAAATGGTTTTTCTTTGATTCTGGCAAGCACATACATAGTCTGCAACAAAAATTTATAACTGCATTTCGAATAAGAGAATGTTTTCGTTCGAAATGTGTCAGCAGATGAATTGACAATTGGAGTTTTATCGTTACATTCTGAACACAAAACTGGTTTTGATATAAGAGTGAATCTACCTACGAGTCCCTATCTTTGATAATAATAAAAAGTGAGAAATCGCCTTACGGGTGTTGTAAATTAGTATTACTATAACTATAAATTAAATTAGTTTTCAATTGCAATCAATTTTAGTAGTGTGTGTTATTGTTATTAGTTTCTGTTAATTTTTTGGGCCGAAACTAGTACGGAAGCTGAAATTCGGTATCGGCTGAAAATCTAATTTCGGTCGGTCACTAATGATTTTATCTTAGTATGAATACGCATGTGTTTTATCAAGTTTGACTTCTGTGAAAAAGTGTAGGGGCAGTAAGAACAGGAAAATGGCTTTTCTTTAGTATGAGTACACATATTGTGCGATATTAAGCTTGACTTCTGTGAACAAACATAGCTACAGTAAGAACACGAAAATGGTTTTTCTTTTGTATGAGTTCGAATATGTGTTATTAAGTTTGACTTCCCTGGACATGAATAATTACAGTAAGAACACGAAAATGGTTTTTCTTTTGTATGAGTGCGCATGTGTATTGTTAAGCTGGACTTCTGTGAACAAGCATAACTACAGGAAGGACATGAAAATGGTTTTTCTTTAGTGTGAGTACGCATGTGTGTTATTAAGTTTGACTTCGAAGTAAGTATTCGGCCACATTCAGTACAAGGGAAATATTTTGAGATTTTTGACCGTTGTGGGTTGCTTTTTTGTTGATTCGTATTTATGTTTTCAATTTTTTCAGCACCTAGAAGAGAAAACATTTTTTAAATTAAAACACATGAATTACATACGACGGAATTTGGCACCAGCCGCGCTACCGTAAGTAGCTTGTCAGCAGTAGTTATGTAAATTATTGTATCTTACAAGATTACTTTAAATGATTTATTTTTTTTTTATACCGATAAATTGGCATTTATTGAAATATAATTTTTACTTTTTTGTACAATAAAAAACAACAATATTAGCAGAAACCGTAGTTAATTTTATATATAATTTAATTGTATGCTTTACATTACCTACGTCACTAGGTGTATGTAAACTGTTCTGAGGTAGATGACAGGAATGTACATTGAAAATAATTCATTGCAATGTTAGGTAGGTAGTGTTAAATTTAGATAAAATATGTGAAGGAGAAGATTTAATAAAGTATGTTGTATGTAAAGGAAGAAGAAAGAGAATTCGATTTTAGACAAAAACGACGATTAGATAATATATATATAGAAATTAAATAATATAAAGTGAAAATTTAGGAGAGTTATTTTTCATAAGGTCTTTAATTTCCTTGTGATCGTTCCTCATTGTATTTGTTAAAGAAATGCATATTAGTAGTGGTAGTTTGTTGTATGCGAGGTCATTGTATTTTATTTATTTCGGAAAATCAGCAGATTATTAGATAAAAATAACAATACAAATAAAATTTCACATAAACATAAAATTATAACAAGAAACTAAGAGTCCAGTATCCGTGGGCTAAAATATTTACATAAGATATAAGAATGCAAATAAATTACATTTTATAAGGCAATTAACAAACTGCGTAATAAATTTAAAAAAAAATTATATTGAATACATATATTACATGCATATTGTGACTGCACAAAAACAACGCTTATATTATGTAGCTACAATAACTGTATCGATGAAAATGTATTACGCGAGTTCATAATAAATAAAAAAAACATTGTTCACATCTAGGAAATTTGATTTTACCGGCCGCCGTTTGGTGAATTCTGTCAGAATGCTCAGAGAATTTCTTTTTAACATCAATGAGATTGATATTTATATCTCCATGCGATAATCCACCTTGGTCCTCTTTTTGTATCTCCGGTTCCACCTTGATGGTGACTCTGTCTAGAATAGAATCCTCCATTGTGTTAAGAGTTTTAGAGCCCTGTCTACCTGGAAACCGAGAGAATTTATCAAGCATCGGTACATAATAACAATAGATTATGCCTAATTATATTTCGCTTGGCAAAGGAAGTGTGAAAGTAGACTGAATGCTGTAGAGATGAGATCCCTGAGGCGTATGTGTGGTAAAACCATGTATGATCGTGTGAGAAATGTGGATGAAAGCGTAATGAGTAAGATTAAGAAAGGGACCCTCATTGGCCATGTAGAGCGAATGAACAAAGAAAGGAGTGTTGGGAGGATATATGATGCAAAAGTGAATGGAAGAAGAAGTTGTGAATGCCTGAGGAAGACATGGCACGATTAAGTGAACCAGATACTTGAGTCGGGCCATGTATATCGGAATAATAGAAGAGAATGTATGAATGTGAATGAAGCAAGGAGTGTGTGCCAAGACCGAATTGTTTTGCTGTCCGTCCTCTCTGCCTGACACTGCGGAGAAACGGCGTGATAGTTAGTTAGTTATATTTCGCCTTGTGTCTAATGCATAAATTCAATCTAAAAATAACACCACCTACTGCCTTGTTCTGAATGGGAGAGTATTTTAGTCGAGTAGCTAATATTATAGTAACTAAACTTGTCCGAACACCACAATTTTAGTACATTAGGCTAGTCAGCTCTTTAGTAGATTCAATCCATTTGGTTTTATTTTTTCGGCGAGTAGAGTCCCCCACCATGCGTCCCTGCGCACTGACATGCGCAGTTCATTCGTAGACGCAGACGCGCGTAATATGTCGTCCCGTTAGAGCGAAAATACTACTCTAAAATTCTTTAGTTTTGAGGCTATTAATCTATTTTCGTGGCCAGAGTTTATTTATTTTCATCTCACTAATTTATTCTTCCACCTCTTCTAAAATAAGCTTGACTTTGATTTTGTTTATGATTTTGTTTATGATTTTGTTTTGGATTTTGTTTTAGATTCTGCTTTATAATTTTATTTTTTGCTTTTGCTTAAATTGTTTGTAATGCTTATGTAGATGTAATTTGTTTTTTAAATTATTTTTTTTACTTTTATGTGAATTGTTTGTAATAGTGATTTAAATGTACTTTGTTAATAAATAAAAAAAATAACATGTAAAAGCCCAGCAGGGCGTGAAATACAAATAAATAAGAGTAATTTTCAATCCCCATCGAATTCAGATGCCTCGCTTCAAAAGCCTAGATAAAAATGCAAGTTCTCTACAATACGCATCTATCAATCTTTTCGAAAGCCCGGGCAATGCTGGACATTTCAAGATCTAATAAAAGTTATAAAAGTCTTATTACTTACATCTTAAAACCTATCTTGACTGCACCCAACAATCAATTGGTGAGAATTTCGTCAGAGTGTGACTTATTTTTAAGTTTGTGTGTAAATATGATAAATAATAATGGTTTTATGTATTCAAGAGTTCACTGACCATATTTATAGTAGTTACTTAATAGCATTCAATTGTTTTGTACAATGTAACTACATACATACATGATCCAACCAATTTTACGGACTGTCAGATTTATGGAAAGTGACAGTATTTTAAGTATTTCTGCTTTGCGAACAAAACATTTTTGGTATATATTATATAACTAATTCTCGCTTAAAAAGCAGTTATTTACGTTTCTTACACTACCTTACAATCTCGTTATATAAAGAATTGACACATCATAATTATAAAATGTAGTTATATACTTACGGCCGGTCAAAACTGCATTGGTGCCACATAGAATCTGAGCTTTACAAATTTTAACTTATCTCTGTCGCTCTGTATGTTTGAGGAATAAATATAAACTAAAATGTACAACTTAAGGATGTAAAATATATCTTTTTGCCAAAATTGATAGTTTTCATTTAAGAATGAATTACGTTTCCCAGAGATGCATTCAATAAACGTAGATTTTGAGGTTATAATTCCTGTAGGTAAATTTGGCCGGTGTTGCCAGTGATAAATATCACCTCTCCTAAAAGTATTATTTTTACGAATCATTTCTACCTTCTCTTTCGATCTCAAATCGCAATTTTATTCTTTGCGGAAATAAATGGGTAATTTTTAAAGTGGGTTTTCATAATGTAAAAAAAATCTTTTCTACTTAGAGAGCTCTTCAAATAATAATTTTTAGGAACAAAAATGCAACGGTTCCATGTCTAATCGGACTGAGATGAGATCTCAGCGTCTGAATTCCCATAGTAAATTTATTCAGACACGATATTTGCTCACATGATAATTCATCACATCATAACTCACATTAACCTACACTTCCTTCCCCCCCCTCTCTCACCTAACCTAACCTAATCTAACCTAAGGTTAAAAACCCCAATTATTAGTTTTCGACGCTTCGAGACATGATGAATTATCATGCGAGGAAAAGTTTGTACTCAATATTCATACACTTAAAAAGTTTCCACTGAGTAGGCCGGTCACCAAATGAGACACAGGGTGACGCAGCAATTAAACGTAATAATCTCAGTGGTGAATTTCTGTGTAACTCGGGTTGAATGGATTATTGAACCGGGATTCGCTTTGATTTCTAACATTGGAATAATGTTGTAACCAAAATGATTAATTGTTAATTATTAAAAACGACAGATTCGGTGTGTTTCTGTGACTGTGCGGAAAACGCATTCAATGGATTCAATAACTTGGATTTGCTTTCATTTTCAAAATTAGAATTAATTGTGACGATTCAGACAAGCGATAAAGAAGGTACCATTTATTTTATTATAATTATTATAAACCAGGGGTTAGGAACATGCAGTCCGCGAAGCTTTTTGGTGCGGCCCGCGATCACTTTTGGTGCGGCATCACAAAAAATTACACTCAGAAAGGAGGCAGGCCCGATCGGGAGAGACTGTTTGAGGGAGATCTTTTGACTTCTCCAGCAGGGCCCTCTCAGAAGATCACCTCACAGTGGCAGGGATGGAATCATTCGTCCGTCACTCCTGGAGATTCCTACCCACCCCTCAAACTTTTTCCTTCCCGTAACATCCTCTACTTCCTTTCCTTAAAATAACCCTTAACACAGCATACCCAAAGATGACATAGGCCCTGAGGGGAATTTTTTTCTTCAGGGCCTCCTGTGTGGAGCTATTGTAAAAAAACCGTTTAGTCCTACGTTAATGGAGTTTTCTGCATTAAATCACAAACTCATGCATTCGCTTGAAGTTTTCATAATCCAAAACCATATAGCATATTATTTTCGTACTCTCTTTTGCAAAATATGACTGTGGACTTATTTACATTCATCATTGACTCATTCTGCATTATATCTACCTACATAAATAATTGGCTCATCCTAGGCACGAGAAACTGTAGATCACTCGTACTGATAGACATCAATCCCGTCGCCCGACCATTTTAGTTTTTGTTCAATCTCCATTTAAAATTAAAAATAAAGTATCAAAAACGAATATTAATCACTTAATTCAGAATTATTTAAACTAATGAGACCTTCACCTTTACGGAAATAGCTTCATCTTGAACACCTATCATAATACTTAATTGAAATAATGAAGGAAAACTTCTTCCTCCTGTAAAATTTACTAGTGGTCGTTTGGACAAGTACTTGGGAATCAGCATACTAAACAAAATATATGGTTTTGATCTGACAACGTCGCCATTTTACCAGCCTTACTAATAAACTTTCTGAAAAATTTGTACAATGGTCAAACAACCATGTATGAAGAATCCTTACTAATTAAGAACTGACAAAAAATTGTTCATGGAAAGATATGTCCATTGCTTACACGGCCAAGGAGGGTAGTTTATCTGTTGTATATATTTGTTCCATTTGTAATTTTCAACGAATTTCGAATTTTTTTTTTAATGTCCTATATATTTATTATTTTTTGAGATGTTGTAAAAACAAATACCATTTTAGAACCAAAATTTAATTACCTTTAAGATTTTCATATCTAAAATATACTTAAATGTTTAAAAACTGTAGTATTTTAAGATTCAAACATCAAGTTGGAAAAAAAAACTCACTTACCCCAAACACTTTCTATTAAAACATTGAAATATTTGGAAAAATTAAAAATTCAAAAAACACAGTCCTTTTATTTAATGATTTTAAAATAAATCTGTCACCTCACTTTTTACTCCTTCAAACAATAAAAAAATGTAAAAAAATCTTGAAATTCGCTTTTCATATCCAAAAATTTACAATAAAAAAACACACGTTTGAATACATTGCTTGCACATCTTAAGAGTAGGTTATAGGGCAAACAGGTGATTTGCTGCAAAACGACCCTCTAAAACAGCTGAATTACTACCTTTCGTATGTCATTGTCAGACTTGATATTTTTTGTTACCAAATAATGGACTATTATTTTCTAAACTGCTGAATTTTTTTTGTAATTGATGTAAGCATTCGACCATAAAAAATAAAAACATTGATACACCATAAAACCCACTTTTCAAACTTCAATTTATGACTTTCCGTATAAATAATGATTTTACACAATATCTTTAATTTAAAATATGTACGTAATACACATATCTGTCGAAGTACGGATTTATATTGTCGTTATGATATCTGTTGATATTAAAAATTAAATAAATACTTCATTTTGGATCACATTATCTCACACTTTAGAGCTTTTGTTCATTACGGGCCGGAAACTCCCGAGGTCGAGAGTGAGGTTACGGGCTCCGTCTTTGACAGCACCTTCGAAAATGCCGTCAAAATGTTTTATAAATGGGTCCAAAAGAAGGATACCAACTCACTTAATGCATTGGAATAATTTACAAAAGCTACAAAAACAATGAGTAACACAAATTCTGTTATTTCATGTAAATATCCTACTCGCATCTTTTCACATGTCACAATACGCAATACGCATGCGCCTGTTCAGAACAGTCTGTTACTCAGTTCATGTTTCTTGAAAGCGCCCAAGCGAGAGTTCATTAAGTGTACGAGGTGTCTGGTAGTAAATCATTTATTTCTTCAATCTTTGCAAATCCACTTATATAATAATAATATTGTTAAATGAAACAAATTATTTTGTGTAAACCATTATAATCACATGTTAAAATATCTACATGTTTCAAAACCGATAGTTTTTTCGTCAGGATAAATATATTTGGGGATACAGTAAAATCCCGTTAACTCGAAAAAACACGTAATTATTTTTGAAAAAAAAAAAAAACTGTTACTGTTCTCTTAGGATGGCACTGTTGGCAATGGCCATTTGCAAAAGCATGGCGGTCGCACAGATCAAATATCGCGAGCAATGAGTTTTCGTGTTTGTTAAGTCGAGGAAAATAGTGATTAATATACATTATTTTTCATTTCTGAAAATTGCAATACTTACTTCTTATTATTATGCAACTGATACAAAGTGTTTTTTCATTTAAAAGTTCGTATTTACCGTCGTAATTCGTAACATGGCGGTCGATGAAAAATGACATTTTGTGTTTTTAAAGTAAAAAAAAACCTATTAAAATTCTTTTTTTTTTAATTCCGGAAACTGAATTGATGAGTACTCGTTAGTATCTAACTACTACATTTTTGTGTATATTAAGCGTGTCGTCAGCCATCTGACAGCATAAATAAACACTGTACTACTGAAGCGTCAACCGTTATGACGTCACACGATTGCTCCGCCCCAAAATATCGTTTTGGCGGTAATTCAAAAATGGTAAACTTAGATTCGCTCTAGCAACTTTATTCGTCAACATAAAAATAAAATAAAAATGCCATAATCATCGTAATTTTTTGCTTATTTTTTTAAACAATAAAAAAAACCGTGGAAATACCCTATTGGACATAATCCCAATTAGTATTATTTTGTAAATCGGTATCGGTTTCATTTGGCATGTCATATTTTTACGAATTTACTTCGAATAAGTTTATGAATTTAAAGGGCAGGCCGCGGCGGTAATCGGCAGCGAAAATTTATTTATAAGGAATTTATTTAGAATATCTGAATATGAAGGGCCGGAAATCGGCAGCGAAGATCTTATTTACGCGGAAAAATTTTCGATTTTTACGGGAATAACGCCATCCGCTCACTGAGGCAACTGAAAACTGTCAACTGGCAACCGTCTTTGTATGACAATATGATGGCCCGCACACTACAAAATCACTCAAAAACTCGTTGTAAATAGTAACGCAAGTGGTGACTCACGACTCGCGCTGTTGATTGCCTTGGCCGGCCATTGCTAGTTGCCAGCCGTCAGCTGATTGTTCTTCGTCTACGGTTAAACAAGCTTTTTAATGGAAACCAGCCGGTTTTAGTTTGGTTTCAGTTGCCTCGTCAGCGGAGCGCCTAAGTCGTATTATTACGAATTTACTCCGAAGAACGTACCCGAATTTGAATTTTCGGACGAAGAACTCGATTTTCGATGTCCCATGGATTTCGAATTAACTAGCTTCTACTGTAGTACTCATAATGATGAGTTCTAGAAAATAGTTTAAAAGACAATAAAAGGCTGAATATTTAGAAGTTAAATAAAAAAAAAACATTAAATCGACTTTAAATGTGAAGCACGAGTTTCCAAACGACGTTTATAAAATCAAACCAATGGCAATTTCATACAGAAGGCAGTGGAAATTGTATGTGGATACAGAATGCGGTGCAATAACGCATATCGAATGTACAGAAGGGACAAGTGTTACTGCCACCTAGCGATGTAAAAATAAAGACATTTTGACAGAAAATGGATTGTTCCAAGGCTATAACATGCGCTTAAGGCATTAATTTCTTTGATACGTTTACTAAAATATGTATTAGACATTTTAGTCACCAAAAAAATATCACTTTCAAGAATTTATAATAAAATAAAAATCTTAAAATGCAAATTATTTCTGAACATAACCTATGAACCATTTTCTGACAGCTTAATTTAGAACACGCGATTTTAGTGCCACAATTTGACTTAAACTAACGAAAAACAACACACATTAATAGTAAATATATTGATTACATGAATATAAGTGCGAATTAGTCATAAATATTCAAATCATTAACGAAAACATCATATTAATCACATACAAAATCGCGACCGACTAACTTCTGCATTCGCGGCTATTTTTTTCAGCGGTAAAGCAATGCGCAGGCGCATCAATCACACCACCTAGCGGATTATTATGAAAACTCCAATTTACAAGTAAAATTTTCAGCGTTGCCACATTTAAAACACCGTTTAACGGCCGCGGAGTGTTTTTTTTTAGTAAGGCCGTTTATAATTACTAAGAGTTTTCAATGAAAAGCCGTGAAGAAAGGCGTTAAAATTAGAATTTATTACAATTAACCCATTGGTCAAACTGTTTATTTATCATCATCGTTATTATACATACATACCTTTTGAAAATGTACCACATTATTACATAAAATGTTGTCAATATGTATCTGTTAACAATTTGAAAAGGGTTTTATTCAACTATGAGTCAAATCTTCATATTAAGAATATGAATAGTTGCAGTAATCACACGAAAAGGGTTTTTTTCGCTGTGAGTCAGCTTTTTTTCTTCAAATCTGTAATGAACAATTGCAATCGGAACATGACAAAGGCTTTTCTCTTCTCAAGTCAGCATGTGGCTCGTCAAACTTCCCCTTTATTAACACGAATAGCTTCAGTCGGACCATAAAAAGATGTTTCTCCACTGTGAGTCAGCATGTGCCTCGTCAGATTTCCCCTTTGACAACATGAATAATTGCAGTCGGGACATGAAAAAGGTTTTTCTTTACTGTGAGTTCGCATGTGTGTAGTCATATGTCCCTTTCGAGAACATAAATAGTCGCAGTGGGGACATGCAAAAGGTTTTTCTCCACTGTGAATCCGCATGTGAATATTCAAATCGCCTTTTAGAGAACATGAATACTTGCAATCAGTGCAAGAGAAAGGTTTTACTCCACCGTGAGTCCGCATATGTTTAATCAAATCTCTTTCATAATAACTTGAATAGATGCAGTCGGAACATGAAAAAGGTATTTTTCCCCGATGAGTCAACATGTGTTTCGTCAAACTTGTCTTTTGAGAACACGAATAGTGACAGTCGGAACATGAAAAAGATTTTTTTCCGGTGTGAGTCAACATGTGTTTCGTCAGACTTCCTCTTTGAGAACATGAATAGTTGCAGATGGAACATGAATAAGGCTTTATTCTAGTATGGATTCGCAGGTGTAGTTCTAACCATGACTTATAAGAGCAGGAGTAGTTACAAAGGGGGCACGGGAATCGTTTTTCCACAGGATGCGTCTTCAGATCTGTCAACAAGTCTGAAATGATTACGGATGAAGAAAGGTTTTAGGTAAGCAGAGTCAATTCTTAATGACAGAAATAATAGCACGGCAAGAATTGTTAATTGAGGTGTGTAGAATCAAATACAGCAATCATCACTTTCTTTATTAGTAAACTAACAATGGAAATTTGTTAATGATTCACTCATTTACCTTCACAACCAGTTATTTGGCATTAAACCAGCTCTGGATGCCCAAATTTTTATTTGTGAATAAAATTATTAAAATGCGTGAAAATAAATTAAAGTTAAGTTTCTTCTGGTTTTCTCAAAATAAAACATTTTGGAGATTGCTACATTTGATTCTACACACCTCCATTCTAAGGCTAGCTTTACACTTGTAAGTTTTTCGTAAATTCTGGCCAATGCATTTTGAAAGTCCTATTTGCCCATTGGCCAGAAGTCGTAAACTTACAAATGTAAAGCTAGCCTAACGAACGATATCGGTTTTACCTGCTTTCTGGGTAATACTTTAAGTGTTCTAAGCAGAGATTATAAATACCTATATATTATCAAGGAAATTTGACTTACTCTCTGTTTGTTGAATACTTTCAGAGGGTCGAAAGTATTCCTTTTTAATATCAGGAACCTCGATATCATTTTCAATATATGAAATGTCGCTCGCTTTATCGGTGTTATCATCTAGATTTAAAGGATCCGTTAAACCCATTTCACCTGTTAAGATAAAATATGTACTAATAAAATGGAACCAATAAACGGGACGAAATAATAGCAAAATATTATCGACAATATAACTAAAGTTTTTTGCGTGATTATATTCTAACTGTCGCATTGCGCAAACCCTTTAGAACGAGTCATTTCACCGACTTGTTTTTGTGAATAACGGTTCGTATGTGGAACTCTCTACCGGCATCTCATAAAAAAATTATATCAGTAATTGTAATGCTTTTGGATTAACTCGGAGGATAGAATGGAGAACTTTTAAATAATACACTAATTTTTAGCGAACAAGTATAGAGTTCAACAGGTGTTCCATAAAAATAAAATCGGATATATTTATCCGAGACACAATCCAGGTAACAAATAGATTCTTTGAATACTTGTTTCCAATAATAAAGGTAGCTGCCAATAATATGAAAAAAAAAACATTAATCGAAGATAATATTGTTAATTCTGAAATTTGAAATATGAAGTTGACAATTACGACAGTCTCATAATAGATCTACACTACTACATTTGCGGCACGTTCCAGAGTGGAAGATGCTGTCAGTATCGCCCTGGTGTAAGACCACCATTCAGAATTGAGACGTTGCTTAATAATGGCTTTAGCCGTGTTTAGTGACTAGATCTGAATAGCCAGGTACTTTCCTACCTTCCTCTTCCCCATCTCCTTCCCTTCCCCACTTTCCTTCAGCCTCACAACATACCCCAATTGGGGATGCCATAGTTTCACTGGCTCCAGACGGGAGCAGTTGGGACTCTTGTGAGGTAATCTCTATAATCTCTATAAAAAAAAAAAATAAAAAAAAGATCGTAGTAGCCCAATTGGTAGAGGTGTATGTCCCGGTAAGACGTAAGGTTCTGGGTTCGAGTCCCAGATGGGACCGTTATCTTTTATTATTTTTCTGTGTCTTGTTCATTTTCATATTTTAAAAAATTAGATTATTATTGCTATCTTCTTCTTCAATGATATTTTAAATAATACACTAATTTTTAGCGAACAAGTATAGAGTTTTTATTGACACCGAAATAATACAACCCAATAAATGAATTTCCCCCCAACGGACTAAAATGTGTTTCTTTCTAGGAAGCTTGATGCAAAAGAGATTTAATAATTTTATTAATTTCAGACCAATAAGATAAAGGGAAACAGGCTCACCTGCCATCTATCTTATAAATCACAAAATATTTATTCTAAATTATAAGCTAAAGTTTTAACCTAGATCCAAACCAAACAGTGGTTTGGATCTTAACTAAATTCAAATTAATAACAATTCCTGATTAATTTCTCAACAGTAATATTACACAGAAAAATACAGTGCGCAGGATTGAAATACATTATCATGTCGTTATAGCCGCGCAAAAACCTGTCGTTTTATTATCGATTGTATTGTGCGTCCATATAACAGTTATGCAAGAACTAAAGACAACAAGATACCTGAATTATTTTCGGAAATCGATTTCAGGCATTCTTGTTTGTAAGAAGGATATTCTATATCGATTTCTGTAAATATCACAGAAACATTCTCTTCCGCACTTGTGCCTGGTTCTAACTTGATGGCTGTGGAATCCATGGCTTTACGTAAGGATCTAGTAGTTTTCTTAAACGTTTACTTTATAACGACGTTGAAGGATTTCTTGACAGGTAAACCAAATTGACAATAAAGGAGTACACTAACAAGAAGTGACAGCGAGTATTCCGAGGAAGTTTATCCATAGATTACATGGTAAAGATAATAATTTTTCCTTTTTTTGATGAATTCTAGGTGTTGCCATTTCAATTATTAAAGTTCGTTAGTATAAACTACGTACATATCTGCGATCGATTTTTATTTGGCGTGAAGATTTATATGCAGGTATTTCCGCAATATTAATATTATTTTTAAAATCTACATAGCGTTTGTGTGATGCAGTTGTTTTACATTCATGACTTCACATTCTTTAAAAAGTAGATGAGTTTGAAATCGAAGTAAAAGACTTGAACATTACTTCAATAAGTTTGCAAACAATATTACAAAGATCTATATTTATTAGTCTAGGAAGGATTTCCAGCACACTTTATTATAAGAATGTAGAAACCTAGAGACTGGACAATTGCATAATAAACAGCTTTTGAAATTTACTTGTCCAGTATATCGTTGCCGGAGTGCTAAATTGTTCATACGACTATTAACAAATTTTACAGTAGGAGTAGGTTATCTTTCATTATTTCTATGAAACATTAATATGTTTTTAACCACTGGAGCGACAGAGCAATTTAAAACTTTTTTCTCGGATTCCTAAAGGAAATTTTTCCGGTCACATTAAAAAAATCATACCTCCAATTTTAAATACGGAGACATACAAACTGATTACAGTTCTATGTTGCCAATGAATTCACCTATCTTTCGTTTTATTTTTTTTAATATTCCCCATATTATAATAGTGGCTATTTGAATTCCGATTTACTATAATTTTATGTCCGGGTTAAATGTTCTCCACGGGAAAACTTAAACCTTCTAACTTTTCCACAAATGATCATATAGTCAATCGCTATGTTATTGTAATATCTAAGTATAATAAATACAAAACAATACAAGAACAACACGTCAACCCATCTGATGGGAAAATAATTCAAATAGTTGGGCTTGGTAAAACTCCTAACTGGACCGATAAATCCTACTGATCCCTCAATATAAAGATTTATAAATCTTTCGTAATCCTACATGCATTTAAAATGACTGATTTTTGCATTTTTATGTACTTATAAATTCTTGGACAAATCTAAAACGCCTAATTTTTTAATGAGAGAGCTACGTTAAATGGCAGCACCTAGCCGAAATAATAGTAAATGGTAATATTTTTATAGTCTGAGAATGCCGAAATATTTTAAGCTCATTTCCTAAATCTGTATTTTTTCAGAAACAGAGTTTTCAATATTACAGGCATTTGGACTAGCTACATCAGGGGGTTTCTCACCATCCTCCCAATAGCTTATCTACCCTAATAACGAATATTATAAAAAATAAAAATAAAATACTTGCAGTGGTTAGAAAACTGGGCCAACTTATCCAGTATATAGCCACTATTCATAGGTTCGAGTACCGAATTATAAACTCCAACTTAATACATAAATAAACTGTAAATCGTAAATCGAAAATATTCGTTATTAGTGTAGATAAGCTATTGGGAGGATGGTGAGAAAACCCCTCAATGAAATAAGTTTTTTTTTTAAATTATGTCATGTAAAAGTATATCGGGTCTATTATGTTTTACTATAATATATTTTATAAAATTTATTTTCTAAAAATGAATTTGGTTCGAATTCATAATATGTTACTATATTATTGCAGTCAATCAAATTATTACCAAAGTTTGGTGTATTATTTTTAAAACCTGATAAATTAATTAATTTATTAATCAATTTCTTTTTATGTATGTTTTATTTTCATTTCTATTATTTATATTGTATTGCATAGCGTGTGTTGAATTAGAGATTTCGTGATCTTTTAGGTTTGGTTTTCTAAAAAACAACCCAATGAAAATGAGATCTTACACACAGCAATGGTAGAAGGTTCGTATTCAACTATTTTTTTTTAAATACATTTAGTAAATTTTCCTGAGAACATATGGAAAATATTATCAGCTCTGTAAAATTTATTTTGTGAACGTCCTTTTGAACGGCGTGTGTAGTTAATTTTTTAGTGTGGGATGTGGAATAGTTGAGTTGATCGTGTGTTTCGTACTGTAAGGTGAAATTGTTTTTTTTCTAAAAATTGTTAAGTCGTTGTCAACAGCGTTGTTGATGATTTAAAAAATAAATAATTAGTTGGCCACAGTTCTTTTAGTGTTGATAATTAATGGACTTCTTTTGAGTCTTCGTTATTCTATTGAGTTATTCGGAAGTATTTATATTTTTAATTTTGCCACATCGTACACCTAAAATATAATATTGTAAAATCTATAATGTTATTTTTACTCCTGCACCAAACTCAAGAAATAGGCGTTGGCGTAGAAATACTTAAAAACATCATTTCTTGTACTTAACAATATTATAATTCGTTTGAAAAAAAATTATTCTTACTTTAATTGTGTTGTTAAGGACGTTTTAAAAATAAAAAACGCCCCTTTGGGCGGTGGAAAAGATATTACCAGATAGTAAAGGGAAAGACGAGGAGCCACCTATAACCACATTTCATAGCGAAAAAATATTTATAATAAACTGTTTTTATACATTGAATAATAATATTATTGAATATATAAAAGAAAATAAAAAAAAAGTAAATAAAAAAAAATTAAAATATTTATTCCTATTGTTATAAGTACCTACAGTAATGAAACACACATTTGAAGAAAAAAAACTTACGCGTTTTAACAAAAATACTTTTTTATTTGACACTTGAAAATACAAAATAACATATTTTTACATAATTCAAAACGATGCTGGCCTATTTTCGATTTCTAAAATTAGTTTTAAATTTTATGCACATTCTTCCAAATCTCGATTTGGTGGCGTAGCACTGTCTTGCACGAATTTCTTTAAATGCCTCCTTCACACAACACACTATGCCTTGGCACTCACTCTGTCCTTTAGTCACATTCATACTCATACATACTATTCTCATTCTCGCTCTTAACATGACCCGACTCAAGTATTTCATTAACTTGATCTCGGTATGCCTTCCTCGGGCGTCAACGCATCAAAAATACTTCTGTTTTACCAAGTCAAAAAAAATAATTAACTTACCAATAAAAAAAAAATACCACGGGAGTCGTTTTTAGTTTTAGGGAGTCAAAAGCTTCTGCCAAATTAAAAACATAATAATACTTATTATGAATAATAAAACTTTTTGGTATTACGTCAGAACTAAGACCGATGATTTCTAGTTTAAGCATTTTGTGAATGAATACAGTAAGATCCTATTTTGCAAAGATGAAAACTTACACAGGGAACAAGAAAAATGTTTTTATTCACCGTGAGACAGTGTGTGTTTTTTCAAATATTCCATTCGGGAACATGAATAGTTGCAGTTGGAACATGAAAAAGGTTTTTCTCCAGTGTGGGTCATCATGTGTTTCGTCATATTTTCCTTTCGAATGCAAGAATAGTTGCAATCGGAACATATATAAGGTTTTTCTCCACTGTGAGTCCGCATGTGTGTCTTCAAGTGGCCCTTTTGACTACATGAATAGTTACAGTCGGAACACGAAAAAGGTTTTTCACCACTGTGAGTCCGCATGTGTATCCTTAAATCTCCCATTTGACGACACGAATAGTTACAGTCGGAGCACGAGAAAGGTTTTTCTCCACTATGAGTTTTCGCGTGCCTCGTCAAAATTCCTTTTAGAGAACATGAAAAGTTGCAGACCAAACACAAAAACGGTTTTTCACCACTATGAATCCGCAAGTGTGTCTTCAAATTTCCCCTTCGAGAAAACGAAGAGTTACATTTAGAACAAGAAAATGGTTTTTCTCCACTGTGAGTCCGCATGTGTGTCGTCAAGTGGCCCTTTTGATTACATGAAAAGTTACAGTCGGAACACGAAAAAGGTTTTTCTCCACTGTGAGTCCGCATGTGTATCCTTAAAGCACCCATTTGCCGACACGAATAGTTACAGTCGGAACACGAAAACGGTTTTTCTCCACTGTGAGTCTTCGCGTGTTTCGTCAAACTTCTTTTAAGACTACACGAAAAGTTGCAGTCTGAACATAAAAAGGGTTCTTTACCACTGTGAGTCCTCACGTATCTTGCTATACCACCCTTCCGAGGAGATGAAGATTTGCAGTCAGAAAACAAAAAAAGTTTTTCTCCAGTATGGGTGCGCATATGCACTTCTAACTTTGATTTATGAGAGCAGGAGTAGTTACAATGGGGACAAGGAAATTGATTTTCTTCGGGATGCGTCTTCAGATCTGTCAATAAGTCTGAAAAAAATACGGATAAAGAAAGCTAAATAAGTCTTAGTAAGCACAGTGATTTCGCATAAACGTAAATTATAGGAGCTAATGATTTTGATTTAAAAAAAAGGTTTACCTGCTGTTTGGGTAATTCTTTCAAAGCGTTCTGAGCACTCCTTTTTAACACCCGGCAGGTCTATGTCAATTTCCACATTAGGTATACTACTTTTATCTTCTTCTCGAGGTCCTGGTTCCGTTTTGATGGGAACAGTCTCCACATCAATGCTACCTGGAAAAAAATACAATATATATTGATAATTTATATATAGAGTTAAAGAGCGTACAATATTTCAAATAACGGTCGTCTCTCTTTGAGTACTCAAAAAAATAATAATATATTGTATTATTTGAAATAAAACAACACATATCGTCGCCCAAACGACCATTTTAATTTTTTGTTCAATCTCTATTTTAAAACTAAAAATAAATTACCAAAAACGGTAATTAAACACTTTACTAAGAATTCTTTATTCTAATCTTTATGGGAATAGCTTAATTTTAAACACCTATCATAATGTTTCATTGAAATAATGAAAGAAAGCCTCCTTCTTCTGCAAAATTTGCTAATGGTCGTTTGAACAATTAAGAACTAAGGCGACGATATGTATTTTATAAAATTTTGTGCAAATTATATAAATAACTTTTACTATTATAACTTATATTAAATAACTTTTACTATTATAGTAATAGTAAAAGGAATGTATAATATTAAAAAAAAAACAAGTTTTAGTGTGCGCTTACAATTATATAAATGTGCGTATACGCTAAAAATATATAGGTATAATACGAGTTGTATCAATAAAAAAAATAATACAATTTAACAAAAAAATACATTTATCTATAGAATTTAAATAATTAGAACTGACATCAAACAAAGTGTAATGTATAGAAACTAGTTCGTAGATTTATGCATACAAATATTTGGGTGCATGTAACAAATAAAACAAAACATAAGGATATGATTTAATCATAACGTTTAGAATGAGAGAAGATTACATGAAAATAACAGAAGATAATTATTATTAGCAGATAGAATCGAAATTAGTTGCCCTTTGAAACAAAATTGTCAACACCTAATATATCTATAGGTTCGCAGTGTTTATTCGCAAGGCAATGAATTCTAGGAATTGGTGAATAAATGGAATATTTCGAAATGAGGTCATTGTAGCATATTTTATTTATTTCTTTAATATAATAAAAATACATTTACATTTTATTGACATTTTGACTGTCCAACTAGGTAGATCTCCCATCCTAGGAAATTCAAAAAATATAAAAGAATATTTACTGTCAATTAAAAATATTATAATTTTGAATAAAAATAACAAATCAGTTAAAACTCTTCTACCTGATGATAAATGATAAAAATTGTTTCGTACCTTTTCTAATGATTGAGAATAGACTTGTATGGTGACCATAAGGTGAAATTGTTTTCTAATCTGCTTCGTACCAACGATCAATACAGTTGTTATAATGTTGACATGATTTTAAAATTTGCCCTCATTCTCAAAATAAAACCAAGTATTCTCATTGCATCGCTTGTTATTTCATAGACATGTATGTAAAACCGTTATTATAGTTTATTTTTTATTACTCGAGAAAGGTTATGAGTCATCAGTACGAGAATAATCGCCACGATACTTTGCGTACTTAGATAGCGCCAGGAAAAAAATGCACTTTTATTAATATTTTCGTTTTATTTATTTTGTATTCCAGTAATGAATATGAATATAGAATAATGAAATACCTGAATAGTTTTCGGAAATGGATTCCGAACATTCTTTTTTGATAACAGTATAGTCTATATCGATTTCCGTAAGTTTTACAGGAACTTCTTCATCTGTGCCTGGTTCTAACTTGATGATGGTGGAATCCATAATGTTACGTAGTTCTGTTAAACCTTTTCTTTGTAATGAAGTTGAAAGGTTTCTTGAGATGAGATGAAATAACTGTTTTTGTTTTAGGTGTACAAATCAACGAAGCACGTCGAGCCAAAATAACACATCCAACAAGAAAAGTGACAGCGGCATGCGTAGATTTTACCATAGACATTATAGAATTAAAAAAAAATTCGAGTCTATTTTGAGTTCCTAGTGTTGCCATATCATATCATCGACTATCGAACACGCTTGCGAAAAAATCACAGTTGACTTGTATTTTCAGACGGTGACCCATTGTGTTGGTTCATTTATGCGGTGACCAGAATGTTCAGTGGAAACTTGTTAAGTGTATGAATATTGAGTACAAACTTTTCATCGGATGTTAATTCCTCAGATGATAATTGATCATGTCGACTTTTAAAAGAGGTGTTGAGTTGAGTTGATTCTGAGATGACATGGAACCGTACCTAATACGTCGCTACATCTTCGTATTAGGGAATCATTATAAGTTTTATAAGTAAGATAGTTAGATCCGCTCACTGAGGCAACTGAAAACTGTCAACTGGCAACCGTCTTTGTATGACAATGTGATGGCCCGCACACTACGCAATCACTCAAAAACCCGTTGTCAATGGTAACGCAAGCGGTGACTCGCGACTTTGCACTGCTGATTGCCGTGGCCGGCCGTTGCTAGTTGCCAGCTGTGTTGCGAAAGTCAATCGAAAATCCGAAACAGAAAAATCAGAAAAAAAAATCGAGTCCCAGATGTATCCGTATCGTTTTATAATTTTTCTGTTTCGGATTTTCGATTGGCTTTCGCTAATATTATCTTCATTATTTAAAATATTATAATTTGAGGTTTAACTCATTAAGTTAAAAAGTTTAAAATAAAAATATTTCATCCTAGAATTATATTATCAGTATACTTCAGCACCATAAATTATATCATCTGTAAAGTTCACCCGCCATAACACAGGGACATCCCTAGCATGGCGGATGAAATAACACAATATCTATACAATGTACAAAA
Organism: Limnephilus auricula; assembly: GCA_951813805.1. Taxonomy (NCBI): domain Eukaryota; kingdom Metazoa; phylum Arthropoda; class Insecta; order Trichoptera; family Limnephilidae; genus Limnephilus; species Limnephilus auricula. The sequence goes on along the minus strand of OX638414.1, from coordinate 12,873,232 downwards.
TTCATTTAATAAATAAAATAAATGCTCTGATCAAAAAGTTTATTTTGTACTTATTTCAAATTATTTGATAATTACTATGTACTAAATTCCCTTATTGCCTTCAAAGAAAGATTAGCTTTTAACATGTATCCGCTTATAAATATTTGCTTTCATTATGTTATTTTTTATTTATATTTTTTCTAAATCACAAAGGTATTTATTATTTGATTTTTTTTCTATGATTGTAAATTGTATAAATTAATGATACAGTAAATAATAATATTTTGTTTGATCTCTCGATCAAACAAGTTGTTTATTATATTGTTAAATCTTTTTTATCAACAAAATTCATATTTCATTGTTATTTTTAAATTGCTTTTATGTGTGTTACTTTTATTAAATTGTGAAAATTTTAACCCCGACACAGGCGAACCCAAGTGGGGTTTATAATTAATGCTAAAAAATATATTTTAATTGTGAAGAAACAATAAATAAATAAAATAAAATAAAAATATAAACACAGCGGAGGTAGAAGTCACACGCGTAGATACACGCAAATTCATTTGGCTGGTTAAATCCATTGCCTCCAGTCGGCATTTTATATTTTGATAAGACAAATAAAATAGTCTCAGAAACTTCTGCTGTACTCACTCAATTTTTTGTTGGTGAATCTTATAAAATGGAGCCCAGATTGTTGAAATGTACTCTAAATTGCTTCTTACCAACCCAGTGAATTGCAATTAAAAGGAATGAATTTATTTAAAATCTTATTTCGTCCTCAAAATAAATACCAAACATTTATTGGCCATTTTCGTTGTTTGTTTTTGGGGTGTTATGCCGTGTTGTGCTACCTCCTTCTTTAGCCGACGTTTCATCGACGGATCTGCCCTGATGGTCGTGAAAATCTAAAAACGTATCCATTTATTGACCATTTTAATTATACAATTTATGTGAAAACAAAAATATTGTCTAAAATTATACCGAGGTCCTTAATTTGCTCAATTTTTACTATGTTGACATTAAATAGGATTTATTATTCATGTACAAGTTATTTTTTGACATTTTTTAATGTTAAGGAACAGCAGAACGTCATCACAAGATTTGATTATAATATGCAAAAGTCAATAAGATTAGTAAATTTTAAGATATTCAACAAATAAAAGTAAAAAGTCTCCGTCAAAAAGGAATCTATTGTAATGTGTATATAACAAATGTATAACACTAAAATAATTTGATATTTGAATATGGTCACGAAGCCACCTGAATCAGACAAATATTTAAAACTGAAAACTGCACTTATCGACAGACTACAAGATTCTGCTGAAAAAAGACTTACACGACTTTTAACGGGCATTCAACTTGAAGATCGAAAGCCCTCCGGACTTCTTCGGTATATGATGGAGCTAGCTGGACCCACATTAGCAGAGAGTGCAATAGTACGTACACTCTGGCTACAGCGTCTACCCCAACATGTCCAGGCAATCCTGTCAGCTCTTAATTATATAATTGTCATGTCAAATCCATACCATCATAATTGGTTCTTCAATAAACTTTGTGGCTTTAATAAAGTTCTGCGAAGAGTCGATCTAGCGTCTAACAATGTATGATGCAAAATTCAAAAAAACATATTTCCTAAGAAATCATAATATATAAAAGTAGATTCTTAATTTATTTATTTATTTATTAAAGAATTTTATACATAGTGTACATATTGTGTTATTTCGCCCGCCATGCTAGGGATAATTAATTATAAGACACAAATTAAAATGCTGTTCTCTAATACTTATTTAATAACGCCCCCCCCATATACACAAGCCCTGCTTATTTATGGGGGTACATCAAATACATATATTATATAATTAATTACTATAAAAAAAATAATTGTAATTTATTTATCGTTTTGTAACTAATAAAAAAAAATGAGACATATATATTTTGCGTAACTTTTTAAAATTATTGTAGAAAGAATTATACTAGTTCGACAAATTGTCATTTAAACAATTATTACAGTTGAACAAAAAAAATAATAACCTGAAAAAATAAAGAAGATTTGGGAAAAAAATCTAAAAGTCAGTCAGATTAAAAATTCGTAATTGCTAATTTCAAGCAATATTAAAAAAGACATTAGTGCAGATGAGTAGTTATACAAGGAACATGAATAACTGCAGTCGGAATATAAAAGAGATTTTTCGACTATCGGTATTTGAGAACATGAATAACTAGAGTTGGAACGGCGTTTCTCCACTGTGAGTTAGCATGTGTCTCGTTAAATGACCCTTTCGAAAATATGTATAATTACATTCGGAACATGAAAAAGGTTTTATTCCACCATGAGTCAGCATGTGTTTCGTCAAACTTCTCTTTTGAGAACATGAATAACTACAGTCGGAACATGAAAAACTTTTTTCTCCACTGTGAGTCAACATGTGTCTCGTCAATTGTCCCCTATGAGCACATGAATATTTGCAGTCGGAACATGAAAACGGTTTTTCTCCACTGTGAGTCAGCATATGTCTCATCAAAGTTTGCTTCAGAGAACATGTATATTTGCAGCCAGTGCATGAAAAAGGTTTATCTCCGCTGTGAGTTCGCATGTGTCTCGTTAAACTTTCCTTCCGAGAACATGAATATTTACAAATGGAACATGAAAAAGGTTTTTCTCCACTGTGAGTCATCATGTGTCTCATCAAACCGACCTTTAGAGAAGATGAGTATTTGCAGTCGGGACATGAAAAAGGTTTTTCTCCACTGTGGGTCAGCATGTGTCTCATCAAATTTTCCTTCAGAGAACATGAATAACTGCAGTCGGAACACAAAAAAGGTTTTTCTCCACTGTGAGTCCGCATGTGTCTCGTCAAACTTTCCTTCCGAGAACATGAATATTTGCAGTAGGAACATGAAAAAAGTTTTTCTACACTGTGAGTCCGCATGTGATTCATCAAATAACTCTTGAGAGTACACACATAACTGCAGTTGGAACAGGAAAAGGGTTTTTCTTCACTGTGAGTCAATAAGTGTGTCGTCAAATTTCCTCTTTGAGAACATGAAAAGTTGCAGTCGGAACATGAAAAAGGTTTTTCTCCAGTATGGATGCGTAAGTGAGCTTCTAATTTAGACTTACAATAGCAGGAGTAGTTACAATGGGGACAAGTTATTGGTTTTTCCACGGAATTTGTCTTCAAATCTGTCAATGAGTCTGAAACAGATTACGAAAAAAAGCCATAAGAGTAAGAACCGTTCATTCATAAAAGTGTAATAAAAAAATAAGGAACGAATTCATATTTACCATTTGTTTGGGTAATTCCTCCAAAGCGTTCCTTTTTAACATCCGGCAGCTCTATGTCAACTTTCATATAGGGAATTTCCCCCCCATCTTCTCCTTGGGGTACTGGTTCTACCTTGATGGAAACAGTCTCCACTTTAATGTCTGGAAAAACCAAACAACAATACTAAACATTAATGTGTGTGATGTGGATTAGTCGTAAATGTTAATTTAGGAAATAAAAAGGACGGAAAAGGAAAATAGAAAGGAGTTTTGTGTAGCCAGAGGAAAAGTAGTGTACATTTTACCTTTTTTTATGTACGCAATGTTACTTACTGACTTTCCGAGAACTCTCCGCATACTGAAAACATTCCTTCTTTAATTCTGGGATGTTAAAATCTGTATCCTCATGCATTTCACTTCCGTCTTCTTCCTGGGGCCCTGGTTCCGTCTTGATGGAAACAATCTCTGGATTTAGAAGATCCATGGCAACACAGTGGAAGGGTTATGGAATCGGATCAATCCCAAAATATACCTGAAACTTCACGAATAGAAAGTCATATTAACAACAGAATTTTCACTTGGATAAGCTTAGAATATTTAGTTTCGGTTGGAAGTTTGTAAGTGTAGGCATAATAAATATTTGGAAATAAGGATATAATTTTGAAGGAATAGACCTTTAAGTCAATTGAAAACGATTGACAGAATAGTCATTGATACATTACAGTAATCGGACGCTGTATTCTATATCAGCGGTTGTCAACCTTTTTGAGGCTGGGTACCCCTTGAATCTTACTACACATTAACCCCGTACCCTCTATCAATTTTGTGTACACGTGTAAAGAAGATTCTCATTATTACATCAATTTAATAATCATATCACAGAAATACAATTAATGCTATTTTATACAGAGTGTTACACGACTTCAGTCTTTATGAACAAGTGATAGATTCTACATTGAACAGATTTTGTTCCACGCCATTTTATTTCGACGAAAAAAATTATGGTTTCCATACATAACTCCAAACTCACGAAGTGTACGGAGACGATGAATTTTTTTAACATCAAAAAAATTTGTCACGAATTGCGTACTGCCTCGCGTACCCCAAAGAGGTACAGCACAGGCTAAAAAACCGCTGCTCTATATATTTATATAAAGTGACATAATCGTATTTCGCATTTGACAAAAGATCGGTACACCCAGATTTACAGTATTTTAATAATTTGTGATTTTTTTAAATCAATGCCTTCGAAGTACAAATCCGTAAAGGGGAACTGCAACGTGACATTGGCAGTAAAAACTTTCCTCAATTTAAACTACAAATAACGGATTCCCTAAGTAGAGCGTGTACCAAATGGCGTAAGTTAAGCTAAGTTGGGGTTGTAGACAATGCATTTGTTCATTCCGTTTGTTCCCATGGATTCGGGAAGAAAAAATGAGGTGATCTATTTTGGTACCGATTTTCGCACATTTTTGGACAATAATACATGGTTGGACTTTGGACCTTATAAATTGACATCTGTCATCTTTCATTGTTTTACGTAACGATATTATTTGTAAATGTTGCATGTATATTTCATTCTGTGTTTAAAATATTAATAAAAATACTACAATATGCATTTAATGCTGATTGATAATGTGTATCTATAAGATATTGTGAATGTCTGGCGTGTGTTCGGTGATTTAACATTTTGTTCGGAGGAAATAATACACGAGAGCTTTACATAATTACTGTTAACTCGTAAAATATGAAAAATATCTTTGTGTATTATAAAATATTTTAATTAATTGTAACTCCATTAGTGGAGGACTGAACGCCGTTGGCGCTAACAAAAAGCTGTCCAAAGAAGCGAAGCAAGCAGTTCTCAATGGAGCGCAAGTACCTACGCTGATGTATGGCAGTGAAGCATGGAACTGGCAGAGAAAGGATGAAAGTAGACGGAATCCTGCAGAAATGAGATCCCTGAAGTGTATGTCTGGTAAAACAATGTATGATCGTGTGAGAAATGTGGAGATCCAAAAAGAATGCAAAGCTGATGTCAGCGTAATAAGTAAAATTAAGAAAGGTACGCTTAGATGGTTTGGGCATGTAGAGCGAATGAATAAAGAAAGGAGAGTAAAAATAATTTACAACGCGAATGTGAATGGTACAAGAAGTCAAGAACGCCCGAGGAAGACGGGGCACGATCAAGTGAATCAGATACTTCAGCCGAGCCATGTCAAGAATCAAAATAATTGAAAAGTATGTGTGAGATTATGTATGAATGCGAATGAGGTAAGGATTGTATGCCAAGACCTATTCGTTTGGCGGTCCGTTCTCTCTGCCTACCCCTGCGGTGAAACGGCGTGATGGTTAGTTAGTTTGGAAAGAGAAAAGGTTGTGCCAGCTATACCTTTGGGTTCTGTGGTAGATAGTTCGCACTGTCGTAATTTCAACTCAAATATCAGGCATGCAATTTCGACAAGGCGTAGATACCTATAAAAATCATTATATTGAAAGCTCAAACGACGAAATGTTAAACAAAAACTTCGATTAGATAACGACCGAACATCTGAAACTTACAAATGACAGTGACAGATTCTTTCATGGTTGTGATCTATGGTTATGTTAAAGATGTTGCCATTTTTTGACGATTGACAGTCCCAAAATATTATTTCTTCCCTGATGGCAACTATCTTCATGTTATAATATGAGTCACGATGTTAAGAAAGGAATGAATAAAAATATCGTGTTAAATCAACACAACCCAGATCACAGTGATATAGGAGGTTTTTGTAAAACTCCCATTAGACACAGGACAGTTCTGCATTTGAGGATGCAAAATACTCGGGTCGAAAATATCAGCTTTACAACTTACCAATAACTCCCACAAGTATAGGACGATAATAAAACTGCTTTGGTTAAACAGTGTAATGGATATTATCTGGAATTAGAGTTAGAAACAGGATGAAACTTTTAGCAGCTGCTGAAAGCTCGGGTCAACAAAGGTTAGGTTAAGAAAAGACCATAGATAATAATTATTTACTGTCATAGACTACTTTTTTATTTTCTTATTTGGCTTTCACCCATCAAGGGGACATCTTGGCCAAGTCTTAAAATTAGTTACAATTCTACAGAATTCTATAGTTGGTATAAATTGTATCAACTTGCACACGTTTATCCATGGAAGCAGACAAGAAGTTTGTAAATAATATCAGATTTGTAGCAACAGAGCGACCTGTAAATAATAAAACAAGAAAACTAACTAACTAACAAGAAATAAGAGGAACCCCAGATGTCCGCTTCAGGAACAATGCTTCAAGAAGATAAAAACTATTTATTCTTCATCAAAATAAAATACTTTTTAGTTTAAAACCACGAGATTTATTAATTTATGAACCGACCGGTTTCGCTTTACTCAAGCATCTTCAGGGAACAAATTAATACTGTATTGTACTGTAATGTACAAATTAATACAGTATTAATTTGTTTCCTGAAGATGCTTGATTAAAGCGAAACCGGTCGGTTCATAAATTAAATAATCTTGTGGTTTTAAACAAAAAAGTATTTTATTTTATTAAATATGTCAAACCACAAAGTGATTGCTTTTTACAATAATATTCTTCAGCACTTTTCTTACGGAGTTTTGTATAGCTAGAGATTAAATGTAACGAATTCTATATATTTCACAAATGCAATGCAACTTACTGACTTTCCGAGAACTCACGGCATACTCAAAACATTGATTTTTTACATCTGGGAGGGCAAAATCACTTACGTCTTCTTCCTGGGGCCCTGGTTCTGTCTTTATGGAAACATTCTCTGAATAAGGTAGATCCATGGCAACACAGTGAAAGGGTTATGGAACAGATCAAATTTTAAAAATTTACTTGAAAAAGCATGAAACAGAAAGTCCTATCAACACTAGCACTCTAATTTGAAGACGCTTGGAGACTTTTTGATGAGTGAATGAGATAGAATTAGAAGCCTGTTTATATAATCTAATGTACTTTTTTTCTCCTTTCTATTTTCTACTTTTTATTATAATTTTTCCAATATTTAACATGATTTATACTAATTCCATGTTTACACTAGACTTCATATTTCATACAATGTAACTATACTATATTGGTCACCATGATACAGGCAGCCGCCTAGTATGGTGATTTAATATATCAACTTTATGTAAATGTCACAATTATGTAACATGTATTAAATAAATAAATAAATAAATTTGGAAGATCTTCGTATATTTAGTTTTAGGTGGAAAATTATGTTAGAACAATGAAGTGTGCAATAAAAATCTGGAAATAAGCATTCAAATTAAGTTTGCACAGATTTTTAAGTTACTTAGGTCGATTGAAAATGGTTGACTGAATCTTTATTAATATATAACATTAATCGAGCGCTGTCTTCCTCTATAATTCTTCATAAAGTCACATAATCGTATATTCGATCCGCCATTCTGCTTTCAAAATATCAGCACAGCACAGCAAATATTATTTTAAACAACGCCTTCAAAATACATCTCCATAAACATGTAATTCAACTTCAAACTAACGGTTAAAACGTTCCTCATCACCAAAATTCAAATAATGGATTTGCTAACTTAGAGCACGTACCAAATGACGTAAGTTGCTTGCTGCGAAGTGCTTTCTTTTATTTTAAAAGTAGTGTTTTTTTCTTATAAAAGTTAGTTTTTACCGTCTAAATTCGTAACATGGCGGTCGGTGAAAAGTGACATTTCGTATTTTGAAAGTAAAAAAATAACAATTAAAATGCATTATTTTTCAATTCCGGTTGCTGAATTGATTACAACTTGTTAATATCTAACTACCACAATAGAATTTCCTTTTTTTAGTGCGTATTTACCTTCATAATTCGTAACATGGCGGTCCGTGAAAAATGACATTTCGTATTTTGAAAGTTTAAAAATAAGTATTAAAATGCATTATTTTTCAATTCCGGTTGCTGAATTGATTACTACTAGTTATTATCTATCTACCACAATATAATTTATTTTTTTTAGTGCTTATTAAGCGTGTCCTGGTTAGGTAAAAAATTACCATAAAAAATATCTTCATAGTCTATGACTGATAATTATCTATGTTCTTTGCATAACCTTACTCTACGTACACATGTGTTCGTCACCTGTCAATCTTTTCATCCTGTTTCTGGCTCTAATTCTACATGATATCCATTACGCTGTTTAATTAACACCGTTTAATTCATCATCCCATGATCGTGATAGTTATTGGTATGTTTTAATGCTGTTATTCTCTACCCGTGCATTTTGTATCCTCAAAAAAATAGAACAGCGCTGTTTCTAGCGCGACCTACCGTAACGTACGCCAATCGGTACACCTAATAGCCGGTTCACACGAGGCGATTTTTGTTGGTCCACTCGACAATTGAAAGCTAAATGACAAGTGTGAACACTTTGTCAACAAAGTTATCAACTTTTTTTGTTGGCTAGCGAAAGTTGAAAGCCCGTCTACTTTTGACATTCGAGTATGACCATCGCCATTTTGGTTTTACTAATCGTTCGAGTTTTACACCGAATCGTCGCGTGTGAACACATGTTTCGAGTCGCTTGTCATTTTTAGTTACTCGCGGGAAAAAGAAAACGTCAGACGTTTCATTTATTCGGTACTAGTTCCTACCGTCATGGAATCCGTTTCAACCAAAAAATATCTGAAATGGTCGGACGATTTAATGTTCAGGTTTATGGATCTGTACCAAAGCCATCCCTGTCTTTGGGATCAAAAACAAGAAGTATACAAAAATAGAAATGCCCGTGATACTGCAATAAATAATATTTTTTTTGAAATGTAAATAATATTATTTTGAAAAAAAAAAGTGGTGGATGCGCCTTATTCACTCCTTCTCATGATCCATTTTCTCACCCAAGTATGACGTTTTTTATGTTTTTTCATAATCTACAGCTCCTCTCACAGAACATCAGACATTAGATAGACGCACGCACTAACAATTTCAGTTGACGCCATTTTTAATGTCAAAATCGGTTCTACTCAAATTGAAACGTGTGAACAAAATCTTGTTCAACTTTTTTCGTAAAATAAAAGTGGGTCAACAAAAATCGAAGCGCCAGAACGCCCTATAAGTTAGCGAATCCATTATTTGACGTTTGGTTTTGAGGAAAGTTTTAAATATCAATTTGAAGTACCTGTTTATCGATTAGCATTTCGAAGGCTTTGGTTAAAATAATCGCAACTTATAAAAATTTTGTTTTAAACCTGGGTGTACCGATATTTTGTCAAAAGCAGAATTCCCGATCGAGTATACGATTATGTCACTTTATACAGAGATATAGAGTAATACAGCGCCAGATTACTGTCATCTACCTGTTGATGACTATTCTGTGGAGTATTTCAATTGTTTTTACTTAAAGTTCTATTTAGACAAATTATAATCTTAATTCCAAATATTTATCACTTCAATTTTTATACAGAACTAGCTGTCCCGGCAAAAATCGTACCGCCTCAGAATCAATAAATGTTGTGTTTAATTTATTAGCTGAAATAAATTAAGTTTTTATTAAGTTAAAATAAAAAGGTACCTACTCTAAGTTCAAAAAATGATATTGACCTGTTGACTAAGCACGAAATGTTCGGCACACTACACCATTGACAGTTCGAATTGATTCAAATTATGTCGACCAACGCACATTATTTGAAAAGCCGTTCCATACGAAATATATGAAAAAAATTATTTTCTTCATAATTATTTTTTACGATGTTTTAATAGTTATTTTGTTAATCGGGACGGGGACAAATCCAAAAAATTAAAGATCATAAAAATCGGTTCAGCCGTTCTTGAGTTATAAATGGTGTAACTAACCAGACTTTGTTTTATATATTAAGATATTCTAACTGAAGCAAAATATTCAAAGCTCTTCCAAATTAGTATTGTACATTACAACTTTCTGTTTCATTTAGCTACAGTTATATTTTTGAAATTGAACGGATTCCATAACCCTTCCATAGGTTTGTCATGGATCTACTTTGTCCAGCGAGTGTTTCCATAAAAAAAGAACTAGGGCCCTTGGAAGAAGATGGAGACGAGTTGCCGGGTGCGGATATAGATTTTAACCTCCCGGATGTAAGGAAGAAATGTTTACAGTATGCGGAGAGTACTAGGAAAGCCAGTAAGTTGCATTGCATAAATAAATATGTAGAATTTACAACAGTTTTTCTCTGGCTATACAAAACTCCGTACAGAATGTGTTCGTGGGTAAATAGTATTTATCTTCTAAGAGCATCGTACCTGAAGCGAACATCTGGGGTCCTTTTTATTTCCTAAATTAACCTTGAAGCCTGTTATCCAAATTATTATTACATTTATTATTATACATATTATTATTTGACGACCGTCCGTGGTCGAGTGGTAAGGCACTCGACTCCCATTCGGAAGGTCGCAGGTTCGAACCCGGCGTGCGCAAATAAATTTTATTTGATTAATTTGTGTTATTTCACAATTAATTAATAAAAATAATATATGTTATATTTGCGGCACGTTCCAGAGTGGAAGATACTCTCAGTATCGCCCTGGTGTAAGACCACCATTCAGAATTGAAACGTTGCTTAATAATGGCATTAGCCGTGTTTAGTGACTAGATCTGAATAGCCAGGTACATTCCCACCTTCCTCTTCCCCATCTCCTTCCCTTCCCCACTTACCTTCAGCCTCCCAACATACTCCAATTGGGGATGTCATAGTCTCACTGGCTCCAGAAGGGAGCAGTTGGGACTCTTGTGAGGTTTTTCTATAAAAAAAATTACAACTGCATTTTTATACTTAATTACTATAACCAATGTATAAAATTTTCATGTAAAGGCCCATTAGGGCGTGAATAAATAAATAAATTCAGGACGACTGTAAATTCAAATGTAACACTCTCTTCTTCTGGGCATATCAATGTAAATATTTTTGTTTGGTTTGTCTAGGTAGCATTAAAGTCGAGTCTGTTACCTTCAAGGTAGAACCAGAACTCCGAGAAGAAGACGGAGAGGATATGCCTTGTATGGAAATGGACATAGAGCTGCCGGATGTTAAAAAGGAATGCCTCAAATGCTCCGAAAGAATTTCTCAGACAACAGGTAAATAATGATTCTTGCTTTTTGTTTTTTTAATAATTTTAATTAACGGTTCTTACATTTTACTTACATCTTTATTCGTAATATTTTTCAGACTCATCAGAAGTATATATTGACAGATCAGAAGACGACTCTTGTGAAAAAACCATTCTATTGTCCCCATTGTAACTTCTCCTGCAATTCAAAGTCAAAGTTAGATCTTCACTTACGCACCCATACTAGTGATAAGCGATTTTCATGTTCTAATTGTCAATATACAAGTTCTCGATGCAAAGATTTGTCAGTTCACATGCTGAATCATAATGGAGAAAAACCTTTTTCATGTTCCGACTGTAGTTATTCGTGTTCTCAGAGGGAAGATTTGAATAGACACATGCTGACTCATAGTGGAAAAAAACCTTATTCGTGTTCCGACTGCGGTTATTCATTTTCTCTAAAGGGAAATTTGGTGAAACACATGTTGACTCACAGTGGAGAAAAACCTTATTCATGTTCCGAATGCCGTTATTCATTTTCTAGAAAGAGAAATTTGACGAGACACATGCTGACTCACAGTGGAGAAAAACCTTTTTCATGTGGCGACTGCAACTATGCAAGTTCTCGACGCAGAGATTTGTCAGTACACATGCTGCATCATAGTGGAGAAAAACCTTTTTCATGTTCCGATTGTAGTTATTCGTTTTCTCAAAGGGGACATTTGATTAGACATTTGCTAACTCACAGTGGAGAAAAACCTTATTCATGTTCCGACTGCCGTTATTCATGTTCTCGGAAGGAATATTTGACGAGACACATGCTTACTCACAGTGGAGAAAAACCGTATTCGTGTTCCGACTGCAGTTATTCATTTTCTCTAAAGGGAAATTTAACGAAACACATGTTGACTCACAGTGGAAAAAAACTTTATTAATGTTCCGACTGCCGTTATTCATGTTCTATAAAGAGAAATTTTATCAGACACATGCTGACTCACTGTGGAAAAAAACGTTTTTCATGTTCGGACTGCAAGTATTCATGTTATCAGAAGGCAAATTTGATGAGACCCAGGCGGACTCATAGTAGAAAAAAACATTTTCAATGTTCCGGCTGCAGTTATTCGTGTTTTGAAAACGAAAATTTGACCAGGCACATGCTAACTCACAGTGGAGAAAAACCTTTTTCGTGTTTCGACTGTAGTTATTCGTTTTCTCAAAGGGGACATTTGAATAGACAGATGCTTCTAGTAATTTTGAATCTTAAATCTTAAATCTGATTGACGCAACACCAAAGCATCCCTGGTATTCAAAATTAATGTAATTCACGAGTCGTAATTTTTTTTCTTTTTTTTTTAACAATCTAATTGAACATAGATTTCAAAATTGATATCTATGTTCAATTAGGTTATTATGTTACAATAATTAATTGCAATGAAGTTCTTATGTTATGCACAGGCATAATTATTTTTTCAGTGAAACTTTTTCGAAATAGTATAGAGACTCTGTTCAGAAACGGGCGGTCCGCTTGATAGATTCTCCCGTCTTAACAAACGGATTGCAATCTTTACAGCACAGGCGTCGGCTGGGAATGCTATCCTTGTTCTACCGGGATTTCAATGGAAGATGCTCCTAGGAGCTAGCGTCATTGATCCCTCGGCACCGGTGCATAGTCGGGAAACACGCCAAACGCGCGCCCAACATATGTACACAGTTGACATTTGTCACATGAGAACGGGACGCTTCTACGACTCGTTCTTGTGTTCAGCAGCTTGGCTGTGGAATGATTTGCCGGTCTCTGTGTTTCCTCCTTCCTATAACATGGGTCTCTTTAAGAACCACGTTCACTCCTTCCTCTCCTCAAAAAAGACCCTCCTCACAGCATCTTCAAAGATGACATAGGACCCGTAGCTGTTATTTTGTATATTCTTGTCAATTGACGTCTGTATTTGTATTTTCTTCTTAATAAAAAAAAAAATGGTTTTTTGATTCTGGTACCACAAATTTAATAGGGTCCGTAAATACAATTTTATAACTGCACTTCGAATAAGAGAGTGATTTCCATCGAAATTTGTCAGCAGATTAATCCAAACCTGGAATGTAATCGTTACATTCTTAACGCAAGACTAATACACAAAGACATTTATGACTGAATCTCCATGCGAGTCCCCAACTTTATGTAGAATTACTCTCATAATATGCAAAAGGTTTTAAAATAACTCAGGTACGGGACATACGTCATTCCTATGTCTACCTACGTTAAATTATCGTGAAAACAAGCTTATGTGTCCAAGCGGTTAACTATTAGATCCGTTTTTTTCGAAAGGCGTCAGCAGATCAATCCGCTTCCGGAATTTAGACAAATCATTCAGAACATGAAAATGGTTTTAACTTAATGGCGAATCTACATACGATTCCCCGGTAATGATAAAATTGATACCTATAACCTAAAAATAGTTTTATTCTGATTTTTGCACTTGGAACACATAGAATGGTTCCCTTCGAAATGCGCCAGCAGGTGATTCCGCAACTGGAGTTTTTTTTTAAATTTTTTATTTATTTATTGACGCCCTGCCCTATTGGGCTTTTACATATAGAACACAAATTTATTTTATAACAACAGTATACACGCGAGACGTGCACTAGGTTCCTTCAGCTTAGTTCATTAGTGGGTACCAACCATAAGAAATGTTAATGTAACAATATTAATCTTTCAATACCCATATTATTTTGTGCACTTGCTTTATAAATTTTTTATAGTTAAAACCAACAAAGGCTTATTCAAGTGAGGTTAAATAATTTAAATATAAAGAATAACACCTAAACTAAAATTTAAAAAAAATGTAACTATCCGCTTATAAATATTTGCTTTCATTATGTTATTTTTTATTTAGATTTTTTCTAAGCCATAAAGGTATATATTATTTGTTTTTTCTATTGTTGATTTTTTTTTGGATTTTGATTATTGTTAAAAATGGTTTTAACTAATACCACGGTAAATTATAACATTTTGTTTGATCGTTGATGATGTGTGTTAGTTTTATTAAATTGTGAAATTATTAACCCCGATACAGGTGAACCCTAGTGGGGTTAATAATTAATGCTAAACAATGTATGTTAATTGTATAGAAATAATAAATAAGTGAAGCATAAACACAATATAATAAATAAGAATATATCTAATGCTTAATCCACCTGCATAACTATAGAGAACTCGTAGGTACAATTCATATACCTACGAGCAACAAAAAAAGAAGAAAAACACATTAATTTTTACTAACTACTCGTTGTTTGCACCTAGAATACGAATAATTAAAATAACAAACAAAAGAAAATCGAAATAAAATAAAATGGTATCTCTCATTATTTACATTTAAAAAGTGGTGAACTAATTTAGCTTTAAATGTGTCGAAGTTTAAATTAAACATGTCAGCGACATCAGTTAGTTCATTGCCCAACCTATCTATTCTTTCCATCACAGAATTCCTAGCGAAGTTATTACTGTAGAATAAAATATTCCGTCTGGTATATTTTGGAGGTACATGTATAGATAGCAAATTTATATCGACAGGGCAGTCCAACCTTGAATGAACAATTTTTTATAATAATTTCAGATAATTTCGATAAGTTAAGTTTACTGCGTAAATTGACATTATTAATTTCAATAATAGGAATACCAATTTTAAAATTTATAAAACGTAAAAATTTATTTTTATTTTTTTCAATTTTTAAACAATGAGAGTTGAAATGAGGACACCAAATGCTTGAATTGTATTCAACCTGACTTCTAACCAGAGACATGTATAGTAAATTTATGGTTTTTATGTTATTAAAGAAGAATAAATCATAATAATAACTTAGAATAAATCCAAGCATTTGTAATCCCTTACTGGTAATGCTAACAATGTGTCTTGTTTTATTGCCGGAGCTTTGATGTCTGTCGTTTCTGTAAATGAAATGGTCAAAAAACCCCAGTTCTCGATCATTTATATTAGCATTTAATGATGTTTCAGTAAGGGCATAAATTTCGTAATTCATCGTTAATATTGTATATTTTAGTTCAGTAAGATGTAAGGTTCTGGGTTCGAGTCCCAGTTGCGACCATTATCTGTTATTATTTTTCTCTGTCTTGTCCATTTTCATGTTTAAAAAAATTAGATTACTATTGTTATCTTCGTCTTCAATGAAATATTACATTGATGGGCAAAACCTTCAAAAGTTAAAAAGAGAGTTTTTCTTATAAAAAAATGAATATTCATTTAGATTTTTATAAAAAAGTCAATAGGTGTTCCTACAATGCATTGATAAGCTTTCAGATTCCACTATGTAATACTATAAATTGGGATTTACTTTAGTGCAGAAACTCTTGGACTAACCACCATAACTATTCCTCATTGCGAAGAATACTAATGGAGGTAAATAAAGACATCTTCAATTTATCACCAAATAAATACAAAAAATTGTTACTGAGGCAGTTCAGGTATGTATAGTACTATATAATATTTAATATTATTTTGTAAAGTTCCCTAAAAGAACGTTAAAAATAAAATAAGAAGTCACCTTCGCGAAGGTCCCGAGTTCGTGTCCCGGATGTGAGTGTATTTTTTTCATTTTTTTTTGTTTCAGGTTTTCGATAGAGTTTGGCTAATATTATCTTCATTAATTAAAATATTACAATTTGAGGTTTTTAAAAATAAATTTAATTAAATAAAAAAAAATTAAACGTACAGGTTTTCCAGGCCGGAAGAACTTAACCCGATTGCTGCTTCAACCATTAGCAGCACTGGGTCTTCAATATCTTGACTGGGCCCTCCCCTAATTCCAAACACATGGCAACGAGTGGTTGCTCTCTGCGTTCGGGCATCCCTTTTCAAGTTGTCCCAAGTTTTTTGAGACCAGAGGCCCTAGCACGCTCGCTCTATAACGATCGGTAGGATAACTATCGGTAACTTCTCATCGTTCCCTAGCATGACTACAGATCGCCAACGAATAAGTGACAGACTAGTTCATGACTAAGTGTCCTTAACATATTCGACATCAACTGTTGTTTGTACGTTAGCGATGTGCAGTTGTCCTAGGGAACGATGAGAAGTTACCGATAGTTATCCTATCGATCGTTATAGAGCGAGCGTGCTAAGGCCTCTGCAATGATATAAAAGTTCAAAAGAAATCAATTTGGATGTGTCGCTAGGTAAGGTGTTGTTTCCCTGCGAGGTCATGCAGAGAGGACAGACCGCTAAACTCGGTCTTGGCACACATTCCTTGCCTCATTTACATTCAAGCATTGTCTCATACATACTCTGGTTATTCCGACTCTTGACATGACCCGACTCAAGTATCTGGTTCACTTGTTCGTGTCGTGTCTTCCTTGAGCGTCCCCGACTTCCGTTCACTTACGAGTACCATTCACATTCGTGTCATAATTTATTCTCATTTGCTCTACGTGTCCACACCATTACCAAAACAGAATTGAGGTACAAAATGGAATCAATTTTATCAGCTTGCTAACTTCATTTGAATTTGAAGAATACACAATATTATATAGGATAAAGCACATACCTTTGAGATGAGCTCCCGCTATTATAATCCAATAAAATTTGGTTCCACGTCGCTTCTTTTAGTCATCAGGAAATTGGGACCACCTGTCGATTTCGACAATAATACTCGCGACGATGTTATTAGCTCCACAAGCCTCATCTTGTCGTTTTGGTTAAAATTTTTGGCACGTTTTGTTTTGTATTTCATTTTGTTATTTGTTGTGTCGTGCGGATGCGTGCGGAGCAGATACGAAAAACGGTTACTTATGCGAAAAACTGTGCTGCTTTCGAATATTCGCCAAGTCAAGTGTCAAGTCCAGTATCTACGGTCAAGCTGACATTTTATTTTATAATGTAATATTATATACTTACGCTTGTTTAAAAAATATAAAATATTCAGTTTATGGATAAAAATATTTTAAATAAATTATGTGTATTAATAATAAATACAACAATTAACTCTATAATATTAATTTAACTTCGAAAGTTCTTCCTTTGATGTCATTTTATTGCCTATTAGGTGTGGGCGACGCCAGATAAGATAAGATGTTTGGGGACAACATAAATCGAGCGTTACACAACAAAATGCTTGGCTGATCGCGGCCTTAGATTAACCGTTTTAAAAGTATGAAACAGCGGCTGTAAAGGTAGAACATAATGAATAAGAAACATAAACTTATGTACTGTCATATTGGTAAACGATAATTGTTGCATTTCATTATTATGTACCTTCAAATAAAATATTTATCAGCGGCTGAGGCCAATTTCAATGTTTAGAACCAACTATATGTACCTATCTATTAATTAGTTTATTAATATATATTTATTTCTACATTTAAATTCAATTTGTAATTTTTATTTTTCATTCATGTAGATAGTAAGTCAATTATTGTAAACAATAATTAAAACATTATAATTTCTAACTTTTTTTAACTAAGAGGCTTTACTCCTCAACTCAAACACGAGAATTTTTTCTCCGTTGAGTTGAGTAGTTTGTTAAAAAAAAAATCTATTTGTAAACAGCTTTTAAGAACCAACTGTATTTATTTTTCTAAATCTTATGTATATGTATTTTAAATAATAAAAAAAATAAATAAATAAATAAAAGATAACGGTCGCAACTGGGACTCGTTTTCTGTGTCTAGTTCATTTTCATACTTTCGTTTAGATTATTAGTGAAATCTTCTTTAATGAAATGTTATGATGTTTTGGATTTTCTTCAATATGGTCTTGTGAATTTTATTTTAAATAATTAAAAAATTAAATTATCTAATTAAGGTATTTTTTATTTTATTTTATTTTATTTTGCAGAAACAAACAGTACATAATTACATTGAAGAAAATAGTTACAAAGTTATAGAAAATAATACAATAATAGGTACCAATGACAAACCGCTGTTATATATATATATGATATATTATACATTATACCTAAATGAAGTTATTATATGGAAGGAGAGAGGTGTGCGTAAGTGTTTGTGTGCGTGTGTATGCGTGCGTGTGTGCGGATGTGTTATGTGTGCATAATGGTAGCGACAGACACGAAACTCACAACTAAAGATACTGTGTTATAATGTATCTTTTCTACCGACACACTACGTCATAAAAGATTTCTTGCTACGGCAGGAGAGGGGATTAGTTGAATTTGGAAGCGGCAGAGAGAATATCATTTCTTTGTTCTAGATATGTCAACTTGACGGCTGACAGCGGCTCGACACGGCGCTCCGTTTATTAAAAATGACCTTCTCTCCTGTTGACGGCGGAGGGGGGCCGCATAACTATTCTGATATCGCGCCGCTAGCGTTTACAGAGAATAATAATAATTAGCGAAGACTAGAACCGCGCTTATAACACATGATTTTTTACGTGTGGCGGGTCTGTATGGGATTGTATGGCGAGCGCTATTGTGTTATAACTATCTTTTTTATGTGAGCTTCGTGTCTGTCGACCCCATAATTATTATGAATGTGTTTATTAATATGTATTAATTAAGAATGAAATAATCATGAAAAATCGGTACCATTTTGATGAAGTATATTTCGATGGACTCGAAATTATGTTAAAGCTGTTGGTACCTAGGTACTACCATGTAATAATTTTTAATTATAATTTATGTTTTTAACTCAATTTGGGAGTCGGGTATGAGTACCGCCGCCCCAGGAATCATTTATTGGATACCCAACAGCCCTGCCATAGGTCACCCCAAGCATCCAGATATCTCTGATGTACCAGGCCATCCAACTTTATAACAAAATTCCGTATGAAATTGCTGAGAGAGAAAATATTAATAAGTTTAAAAATGAATTTAAAAAGCATGTCTACCTCAAATATTAAAGTTTTTATTTATTTGTGACTGTATACGCTATTATTTAACCGCCCTAGGCCTACAAACGTACGTGATACGTTCTTGTCGATTGTACCATTCTGCGCTATCCCGTATCACGTACGCAATCACGTACGCGATTTTTTTTTTAGGTTTTAAAAACTTTTATTTTAATAAACCTATTGTAAATGCATATATTTTGACAAAATCTCATCAGGTATGAGGATTTTGCGGAAATAACCCGAAGGTAGAGCGGTTAAAGAAGGATTATGTTTGCCAAGCAATGTAAATGTTTATAAAACTATTAGAACACACGAAGATGAGAGATAACTTAATATAAATAAATTAATAAATAAATAAATTTAAAAAAAACTTATATATTATACAAGGTGTCCGGAAACTCGTAGTATAAGCGGAAAACTGGTGTATCTACCTCACATTGGGAACCCAAATAAACATAAAGTTTTTTATTTAAGCATTTTTACGTTTACAAAAAAAAAAAAAACCTGCTTCTTTAGGATTAAAATTATTGGTATTTCATATGTTGCTATATGCGCGGCGATAGGGAGAAATTATTAGAACAGGTAAGTAACTACTTACCGTGTGTAAGTAACTACTTACGTTATGAAAGTAGGTACTCACCTGTGTCTAAGTAGGTACTTACTGAATGTGAGTCAGCATGTGTCTGATCTCCCTTTCGAAAATATTAATAAATGCAGTCGTAACATAAAAAAAGGTTTGATTTCATCGTGAGTCAGCATGTGTTTCGTCAAATTTCTCTTTTGAGAACATGAATAACATCAGTCGGAACATGAAAAACTTTTTTCTCTACTGTGAGTCAACATGTGTCTCGTTAATTGTCCACTTTGGGCACATGAATATTTGCAGTCGGAACATGAAAAAGGTTTTTCTCCACTGTGAGTTCGCATATGCCTCGATAATTGTCCCCTTTGAGCACATGAATACTTGCAGTCGGAACATGAAAAGGGTTTTTCTCCACTGTGAGTCCGCATGTGAACCGTCAAATGACTCCTGTAAGCACTTGAAAAACTGCAAACGGAACATGAAAAAGCTTTAACTCCACTGTGAGTCAGCATGTGTTTCGTCAAATTTCCTTTGTGAGAACATAAATAACCGCAGTCGGAACAAGAAAACGGTTTTTCTCCACTGTGAGTCAGCATGTGCCTCGTCAATTGACCCCTTCGAGAACATGAATAGTTGCATTCGGAACATGAAAAAGGTTTTTCCCCACTGTGAGTCCGCATGTGTACCGTCAAATGACCCTTGTGAGAACATGAATAATTGCAATCGGAACATGAAAAAGGTTTTTCTCCACTATGATTCAACATGTGTTTCGTCAAACTTCCCTTTTGAGAACATGAATATTTGCATTCGCAACATGAAAAGGCTTTTTCTCCTCCGTGGGTAAGCATGTGTCTCGTCAAATCGCTATTTCGAGAACTGGTATATTTGCAGTTAGAACACGAAAAAGCTTTTTTTCCAGTATGGGTGTGGGCACTAGTGCGTAAGTGAACTTCTAACGTTGACTTATGAAAGCAAGCATAGTTACAATGGGGACAAGAAAATGGTTTTTCCACGGAATATATCTTCAGATCTGTCAATGAGTCTGAAAAAGATTACGTGTAAAATTATTAGTGTAAGTACCGCAAATTTATAAAAATATGAGAATTAGAAAGCACAAATAGAAGTACGAGTATACCTGATGTCTGAGTAATTCTCTCAGAGCGTTCAAGGCATTCTTTTTTAACATCCGGCACCTCTACGTCAATTTCCTTATGAGGCATTTCCTCTCCATCTTCTTCTCGGGGTCCAGGTTCTACCTTGAAGGTAACAGTCTCCATTTTAATGCTACCTAAAAAACCAAACAAAAACACTAACATTGATATGCCCAGATGAAGAGTGTTACATTTGAAATTACAGTCGTCCTTCCCCGAGAGAGTACTACATCAAAACGTCGTTTTATTACAAAAAACATTTAGTTAAAAATGTACGATCAAAAATACTACCGATGAATCAAGCAGGATATTGGATAACATGATCTAATGTTAATTTAGAAAACAAGGAAACTAGGTTTGTTTTAAGCAATGAAAACAATTTTCTCTTGAGCACATTCTGTACGCAGTCTTATTCAAATGTTGTGAATTCTATTTGTTTGACATATACAAAGATCCTTACTAGCTTTCCACGAACTCTCCGCATTCTGTAAACATTCCTTCTTTACATCTGGTAGGTGAAAATCCATATCCGAATATGCCATTTCATCTCCATTTTCTGCCTGGGGCCCTGGTTCCGTCTTGATGGAAACACCCTCTGGATTTTGTAAATCCATGGCAGGACTGTGGAGGGGTTATGGAATTGGTTCAATCTCAAAAATTTACCTGAAACTGCATGAAATAAAATGTTGTATTCACAACGCAACACTAATTTAACTTAAGTGTAACATGTTTTAAACATACAATGAATGAATTGACAAAATATATATTCGGAATTATTGTGAATTGTTCCATATTTGTACGTAGCCGTTGTTTTGTTTGGTTTTGAAAAATTAGTCTGCGAGTCAACATGGAGTCAACCATCTCGTATTTTATTTAGTTGTACTCTACAAATTGTACTGTAGTAATTTAACGATTTAAACTATAATTGTAAATAAATAACTTGTCCATTAAACGTTTAGTGCCATATTCAACACTAACCTCTATAATATTTGGAAATGTTGCACTTTAATTTCATTTTGAATTTAAAATATTAATAAAAGCACAACAATGTGCTTTTAATACTGATTATGTATTGTGAATATCGTGCGTATGTGTGATGATTTGACATTTTATTCTGAGGAAATAACACACGAGAGCTTTGCATAATTATTTACTATTCAATTAAACAAATAACTTTGTATTAAATCACTATTATATAATCACAATTACCTACATGTTTCGAAACCGATGGTTTCTTCGTCAGGGTAGTAATGACATTAAATAACAAAAGAAACAAACAAGTATAGACTAAAAAGAACAGACTAATAAGAACTATGGACAAAAATATTATAGAGAGAGGTGATTAATTAATAAAAAAATTACGTAAAAAACAATTATTTAAAATTAAATATAAAAATTATTTTAGAATATGAAAAATTACATTACATAAATTATCAAAACATAATAAAAATGTTTAAACAACAAAAATAAATTATTTTAAATATAAGTATTAATAAGAAAATAAATTTAAGAGATTGCTATTTTAAAAAAATATTTGGTTATTAATAATATTTAATTTACTATTAACACTTTTCCTAATTTCTAAAATTTCTAAGTTTGCTAATTGTAAATCTTTTGTGTTTGAGTGTAAAATTTTGAAACTAAAAGAATGGTTCGTTTCTAAAATGTGGTTGGCAAATTCAGAATATTATTTATTTTGCGAAGTTTGAAGAAATATTTACTAGTAACTCATAAAATAAAGAAAATCTTTATGTGTTAACTTCATAATATTGTAACATGTTTTTATTAATTTCAATATAGAAAGGCTTGTGCCAGCTATACCTTTGGGATCTGCGGTAGGCAGTTGCCGACATTGTAGTTGGCGCTACAAAGATTTAACCTCGTAATATATACGGTGATCGGGCAGGCAATTTCGACAAGGCAAAGGTCCCAATAAAAATCATTATAATGGAGGTTGAAACGACGAATAGTTAAACAACACTTCAATTATATAACACACGAACATGTTATGAATCTTCGAAATGCAGTGACAGATGCTTTCATGATTTTGATCTATGTTTATGATCAAGGTGTTGCCATTTTTTGATGATTTAATTCCGTTCCATTATATTATTTATTCCAATGGCAACTATCCATATGAAAACGTAAAGCGGGCGACAAACATGAAGTTCACATCATAAGTGGTTTATTTATGGTTCACATTAGCGATGGGAATGATCGAAACTTTTATATAATCGATTTTTTTTAATCGAGAGATCACAATGATCGAATGATTAATCGATTTTTTGCTCGGAGTTTGGGAGCAATAGCTACGGTCAGGGGCAGGATTTTTGTCTGTGAGGGGGGGGGGGGGGGGGGTAGGAAGCCGAAAATTATTATGGTGCATCATGTATGTTAACGCTTATTGTTTGTTGTAATTTTATTTGTTGTTTTTTGGTATGCATTTCACAACATAACAATTATTGTTAAGCTACTTAGTTTAGCCCGTTGGTAAAAATTTCCATTAAAAATATTTATCTATGTTTAATAATATGTCAATAATTATAATTATGTGACATTTTTGTTTAAAAACAATCTCTAAATAACATGTTTAAATAACGCAACATTAGTAAGTAAGTACTGCAACAACATTCCAATCACCGTTTTTCTTTCTTGGCATTGGCAAATTCCTTTTTGTTTGATGGCAACATTAGTGTTATTCCTTTTTTTCCACGAATTTCAAATATGTGGACATCTTACAACATTATAATTACTAATAAGATATTTAGTTTAGCTGGTAGGTACAAATTCCCATTAATAATATTGACAGTGTGTCTGTGTTTAATACGAAGATAATAATTTTATGTCGTTTTTGTTAAAAAATAACCTCTAAATAACATGTAGGTTATGGACACCTTTTCGTATGCAACTATTTAAAGATTATCATTAAATAAAGTTTTCTTACTATAGAAATCGTTTCATTTTTATTACAAACCAAGAAACACCTGTTGATTTCAAATAAATTAAATATATTTGGTCATATAAAGCAGATATGTTCATATGAAAACATATTACTTGCTGATTTTAGTAGAGTATTGTTTACTGCCCTGAAGAAACTACGGTTTTAGCGAAACCCGGTCGATATTAAATATTAAAATGGTATATACTAAGTAATTGTTTTATTTTAAATTAAATATACAATACAAAATAGATGATACATAACCTCATAATAAACATTTTTAAATTGTTGAAAGCTATCACCATCGCAATCTTTTACGTATAAACTATACTGAAAACGTAAATCGTTACCTAAAAGTATTCATTCATAATTTAAAATTCACACATCAGGTTGATTATAACATGTACCTATAAAATATTTCGTTTTTCAAGCAAAATCACTTTCGATGACGTTTCAAAACTATGCATTCGAATTGATTCTGACATCGAGAAGCGAGAATCGATTCCAAGTTCGATGACGTTTAAAACCGATTGTCTCGGACTGTGCATTCGAATGGATTCTGACATCGAGAAGCGAGAATCGATTTCAAGTTCGATGTAGCGATGGGAATGATCGAAACTTTTATATAATCGATTTTTTTTAATCGAGACATCACAATAATCGAATGATTAATCGATTTTTTTCTCGGAGTTCGGGAGCAATAGCTACGGCCAGGGGCAGGATTTTTGTCTGCGACGGGGGGGGGGGGGGGGGGGGGGGGGGGGTAGGAAGCCGAAAATTATTATAGTGCATCATGTATGGCAACGCTTATTGTTTGTTGTAATTTTATTTGTTGTTTTTTGGTATGCATTTCACAACATATTTAGCCCATTGGTAAAAATTTCCATTAAAAATATTTATGTATGTTTAATAATACGACAATAATTATAATTATATGACATTTTTGATCAAAAACAATCTCTAAATAAACAACATGTTTAAATAACGCAACATTAGTAAGTAAGTACTGCAACAATATTTCAATCACCGTTTTTTCTTTCCTGGCAATGGCAAATTGGCAAATTCCTTTTTGTTTGATGGCAACATTAGTGTTATTCCATTTTCCACGAATTTCAAATATGTGGGCATCTCACAACAATAAAATTACTAATAAGATATTTAGTTTAGCCGGTTGGTACAAATTCCCATTAATAATATTGACAGTGTGTCTGTGTTTAATACGAAGGTAATAATTTTATGTCGTTTTTGTTAAAAAAATAACCTCTAAATAACATGTAGGTTATGGACACATTTTCGTATGCAATTATTTGTATTTATATTTTTATATTTGTAGTTTATCATTAAATAAAGTTTTCTTACTATAGAAATCGTTTCATTTTTATTACAAACTAAGAAACATCTGTAAATTTCAAATAAATTAAATATATTTGGTCATATAAAGCAGATATGAAAACATATTACCTACTTGCTGATTTTAGTAGAGTATTATTTACTGCCCTGAAGAAACTACGGTTTTAGCGAAACCCGGTCGGCATTAAATATAAAAATGGTATGTACTAAGTTATTGTTTTATTTTAAATTAAATATACAATACCCAAATAGATGATACATAACCTCATAATAAACATTTTTAAATTGTTGAAAGCTATCACATCGCAATCTTTTACGTATAAACTATACTGAAAACGTAAATCGTTACCTAAAAGTATTCATTCATAATTTAAAATTCACACATCAGATTGATTATAACATGTACCTATAAAATATGTCGTTTCAAGACTCTGCATTCGAATTGATTCTGACATCGAGAAGCGAGAATCGATTCCAAGTTTGATGACGTTTAAAACCGATTGTCTCGGACTGTGCATTCGAATGGATTCTGACATCGAGAAGTGAGAATCGATTTCAAGTTCGATGACGTTTCAAACCGATTGTCTCGGACTGTGCATTCGAATGGATTCTGACATCGAGAAGTGAGAATCGATTTCAAGTTCGATGACGTTTCAAACCGATTGTCTCGGCCGTGCATTCGAAAGAATTTTGACATCGAGAAGCGAGAATCGATTCCAAGTTCGATGACGGTTCAAACCGATTCTCTCGGACTGTGCATTCGAATGAATTTGACATCGAGAAGCGAGAATCGATTTTTCTATGGAAATGAATCGAAATCATTCGATGGTAAAAAAGATCGAGTAAATAATCGATTATTCATCGATTGTGCCCATCGCTAGTTCGATGACGTTTCAAACCGATTCTCTCGGACTGTTCATTCGAATGAATTTGACATCGAGAAGCGAGAATCGATTTTTCTATGGAAATGAATCGAAATCATTCGATGGTAAAAAAGTACGAGTAAATCATCGATTATTAATCGATTGTGCCCATCGCTAGTTCACATCAAAAATATACTTAAAACACAGTAGTGCTCGTCATACAATCCCATACAGACCCGCCAGACGTAAAGATATGATGTGCTGTGATCGCGGTTTGAATCTTCGCTAATTCGCGTTATTTTTCGAGACCGCTACGATCGCGGTATCAGTAAACAGGAGAGTCAATTCGGATTCGTCAAGTTGACATATCCAGTACAAAGAAATGATATTCTCTCGACCGCTTCCGATTGCAACTGACCCCTTTTCCTGCCGTAGGAAGGAATATTTTATAACGTAGTGTGTCGGTAGAAAAGATACATGTAACGCAGTATGTTTTTGATGTGAGCTGCGAGTCTGTCGCTACAGGGGGCTGTAAACGATCAAATTTATTTGTCAAATTTACGTGTTTGTCAAATTATTTGAACGTCTGCGGCCTTGTTTGATGTGTCTGTCAAACAAACTACGCGTTTTACGTGTTTTTCAGAAATTCTGATTGACGGAATGTTTGAACGATATTTGACAAACAGCTTCAAGGTTTGCGGGGGTGTTTGTCAAACAAACGTCAGTTAAATGCTGGCATCACCACGGAGAGTACAGCGTCATTGAATAATATAAGCGAAAAATACTTTCTGTTGTACTTTATATCTCTTTATTGTGATCTGCCGCAGCCATATGGAGAGCGGTAATGGGTACCGCCGCACTATGGACGGAATGGAGAAAATACCCGAATTAAGTGGTTTTTGCAAACGTTATAATTTTAAATACATTTATTTTTTTTAGTATAGCAAAATAGTTTCTGCATTTTATGTGTTTATTTAAATATGTCAATAGCGCTTGATAAAAGTTTGGTAACGCCGCAAAGTGTGTCGTAAATTGGATGTTTGGCATAGCTTTTTTCAGTTTGCTCCTACGCATGAGCAGAGACGGTTGTGTATTGAGTGACGTTTGGATATATTTACAAAAGTTTGTTACGACTAACGTTTCTCAATGTATTCTTTATTTAATTTACTAAACTATAAATCAATATCACACGTATGTGAGATTTGAACTAACATCTAATTTTCTGCTATTTTTGTATTTTTTTGCTGTTAAAATGCTTATTTCATTTAGCGTTTAGAAACAAAACATCATTTGTTCCCATTTGTGAGTATATACGTATTGTAGACTAAAGTCTCACCTTTTATGTCATATTTAAATTGTGTTCCTTTTTTGTCCTTCCTTGAACAATTTTGTTATTTTCAGGAAGGTCCATATGCATTCCCCGGGGAGAATTATTCGAGGCATTAAAAGAACGGGGTATATTAAATGCCACTTCCGTGGAATCAAATGAGTTTTTAATTAATTATATAATACAAAAATACCACATAGTGGTAGGTTCGAACATTTTGAAGGTTTGCAACTCACTGACAAACAATAACTGGACACAAATGTGCTATTTATCTAAAGCCAGGCCCAAATACATGAATGATCTCAGTAAAGTTGTAAATCTAGAGTGCGGGGTTAGCACGTTTCATTTGGTCTGTCAACGTTGCATGCACAAATTAGATTTTTTGAATGTCTATTGCATATTTCATATCGTCTCGAAAGTAAATCATGGCAAGTACGTGGACAAGAAAATTAACTAAAAGTTGGATCAAGAAAGAGAAACATTATTAATGAGTTCAGAGTTCAGAGAAAAAAATATCGTACTGGTAGATATGCCAAAGCAGGGCTTCGGTAGTACCAATGATGTCAATACTGCCCATCGATTTTTTGACAATCATATTCTGTCTTCGGAAATAACAGGTATCGATGCTAATTTTACAGTAATGTCCATTGGATATAAGTGGATATATCATCGACGAAAATAGTTTCGAACAATATGCTTTATACACTGCCTGGCTTTATGTACGTCTATTTAATTGGTACCCCATGCCGACAAGTGTTCATAAAATCCTAACACATGGTGCGACAGTAATGAAATTATTTTTACTCCCAATTGGAGATTTACAAGAATCGAGGCATAAAGAGATAAGGTACTACCGAGAACACCATAGCCGAAAAGTTTCCAGAACCAGCACCAATCAAGATATATTCAATAATTTGTTAATCTCATCAGACCCTGTAATTTCCTCTATTCGACCACTTAATAAAAAAAAAAGTTCTGTGTTACCTACTGAAGTTTTAAGTCTACTACGAATTCCGTCCAATGATTCTGTAAATTTGAGTGATGATTTAGACTCTGATGACAACAGAGACACCTTAAGCACTTACATTTTCTACAATTTTTCTATTTTTGTGTTCATAGATCTGAATTATAATATGTAAAGTTTAAAATTAATATGTTTTATTTTCCTAGATATTTTTTATATCTTCAAAATGTATTATTTTGTTGTTGTAAATTTTTACGCAAGAGTAAATTATTAATTTTTACTTCAAAATAGTTATAATTCATGAATAAGATCAACAACAAAAAAATTGCATCAATATTTAGCCAGCAAACAATTAATTCGTGTTTTTTCTGCATTCCGTCCACCGTGCGCCGCCCCGGGAACCGTTTATTGGATAACCAACACCTCTGCCGTAGGTCACACCCATAGTGGTTCGCCACGTTTGGTGACTTAGCAGGGGTGCCCGGCTTCATGAAGTGAGGTTTGTCTAGGTTTGGTGGCGGATGATCTGGACACACTGAACCCCAGATTCCTACCCAACCCTCATACGTTTTTAGTTCCGAGAACTTCCTCTTCTTCCATTCATTAAAAATACCATCCACACAGCATCCCCAAAGATAACATAGGCTCTGACGGAAAGTATTTTCCTCAGGGCCTCCTGTGTGGAGGTAATAAAAAAGAGCATGGAAAGTTAAAAGTAGGGATTACATGGATAAGAATAAAAGAAACATTGGAATAAACAAAATAACGGATTTATTGAAAGTATGTCGTGTCAACATCACAGAATACGACGTGGAAAAAAAAACATTTAGTTTCAACTTAATTACTATGAAAGACAACTTTTTCATTCGGGGAAGTCGTGTGAACGGTACAAAATATAAGCGCTCGCGGTTCAACAGATATCTGCTTGCGGTTTAAGCGGGCGACAAACCCGAAGTTCACATCAAAAAGATACTGCGTTATAAGTATCTTTTCTACCGACACACTACATTATAAAATATTCCTTCCTACGGCAGGAGAAGGGGTCAGTTGAAATCGGAAGCGGTCGAGAGAATATCATTTCTTTGTACTGAATATGTCAACTTGACAGCTCCGTGCATGCTCCGTGTATTAAAAATGACCCCCTCTCCTGTTTACGGCGAAGGGGGGGTCGCATAACTTTTCTGATATTCGCGATCGTAGCGGTCACGAAAAATAATGCGAATTAGCGAAGATTCAAACCGCGATCACAGCGCATCATCTTTTTACGTCTGGCGGGTCTCATGGGATTGTATGGCGAGCGCTATTGTGTTATAAATAACTTTTTGATGTGAGCTGCGAGTTTGTCGCTACCTTTATAGCTGCTGTGTCTGCACAGGGCTGTCTGAAATTCGCGTTTGTCGCCCGCTTTAATCCTCTAGACTAGCTTTCTTAAGTTGAGTAGTAATGCCGAGGATTGTGCTTTTGGGAAGAACATATTTGAGCAGTATTGAGCCGAGATTTCAGCTTAACAGTTGATTATTAGAATTGAAAACAACTGGCTGTAAATCATCAAAAATAGTAGCACCTTGAACATAACCATAGATCACAATCATGAGAGCGCCTGTCACTACCATTTGCAAGAATCAGTTCCGTCGTCATCTAATCGGAGTTTTGTTTAACATGTCGACGTTTTAGCCTTTATTATAATCATTATATAGGTTCTTAGACCTTGTTGACTATCTGATCACCGTATATTTATATTAGGTTAAATCACGGCAACGCAAACTACCTACCGCAGAACCCAAAGGTTTAGCTGGCACAAACTTTTCTCTATCCAAGCATATTAAAATATGTTTTTAGATTTTCACGGCCAAAAGCATTTTCGTTGTTTGTTTTAAGGGGGTTATGCCGTGTTGCGCTACCTCCTTCTTTAGCCAACGTTTCGAACAGCGGTGCAGTGTCCATCATCAGGGCAGTTAACGCACACACGTATTATTTCCAATAAGTTAACTGAACGTAAGTAAAGTTCTCGTGTATGTTTTAAGTTAAGTTCTCATGTCAAATCATCAAATATACTTGCGAAATTCACAATTTCTTTCAGCAATACAAATTCACAATGAGTAATCAATACATATTTTGGCTTTTTAATAATATTTTTAATACGTAATGAAATAAACATTCCGCAATTCCAAATTATGTTTATAATTAGTAAAACAATAAGGGCCTTACTAATAAACGTGTTTTAAATTTTACACAAATGATAAACAACTGTTAATTTATGGTAAATGGTTGTTTAAAATTTAAAACACGATTACTACTAGAAGGTTATGTTATAACCTTCTAGTAGTAATCGTGTTTTAAATTTTAAACAACCATTTACCATAAATTAACAGTTGTTTATCATTTGTGTAAAATTTAAAACACGTTTATTAGTAAGGCCCTTAGAGTTGACAGACAAATAAAAATGTCTGAATTCATAAACCGTGGAAAACAGAGCGAAGTTCGGTTCGAAAATAGAACCTGTCATTTTTTACATCCCGAATCCTTGGGAACTGATAAACTAGATGATAAAAGTAAAATTTAAACCTCTATAACGCGACCTAGCTTAACTTACCCCATTTGGTATAAGCGCTAAGTTAGGGAATCCATTATTTGACGTTTGGTCTGAGGAACATTTTAACAGCCACTTTGATATTCCACATTTATTGATTTGTATTTCGTGAGCATTGATTAAAATAATCACAAATTATTAAAATGGAACCCATTGCTTACTAATATTTTAAACGCGGAATCGAATATACTATTATGTCATTCAATGTAGAGATATAGAGGAAGATAGCGCCGGATTACTGTATTCTAACTATTGATGACGATTCTTTTTTTTCTTTTTTCATTGTTTTTATTTCTTGCTAGAGCAATCCCGGTGAGTTACAAATCTCATTTTAGGACAGGAGGAACTTACAGTTCATAGCTAGGAGGTAGTAGTTACAATTTTACAATGGTATTTTGATATATAATATAAGTTTAACATTCAGTACAGCATAAAAATAAAAATAAAGACAGGTTAAGTAGAACAAACAACAAGAGAAAACAAGTAAAGAGAGAAAAAAACGATACGAGTATATAAGATAGAACAAAAAATGACAAGACCATAGACATATGAATATGTATAGACCTGCCCTAAGTGATAAAAGCGTATTATTTCCCCCTCCTTAATTCTGGGTTCCATGGAACCGGCCGGGCTGGCGTATAGGTTCGCGTAAATCTAGAAAATGTGACGTCATCATTCTTGTGCGGACTAGCGTCGAGCTCTTATCGGTACATTTTACCAAATAACACGGCAAAAATGGTAACTTGTGCTATTAAAACATGTAAAAATAGAAGTGAAAAAGAGTATAAACCCAATTGTCGTATTACCTTCCATATGCAGGCATTATTTGTCATTATTTTAAGCTTATTCACATCATATAATATGATCAGTTTTAGACATGAACCGAAATTCCCGGTCCCGTCGTGTGCACGTTGCAGTTTACTGTGATAAGTAAATTATGAAACATTTGTAAAAGTGTCTTAACTAAACACGGTAACAAAATATTCGGCTCTCTAAACAAGCGAACCTTTCTTCATTTTATATGGATTACACAAGTTTGTTCAAACCGGGCGAACAATTCGCGCTCCCATGTAAAAAGGTCTATTCATTCAAAAGCAGATTTTACTTTTAAGAGCTAAATGGTGATATTATAATGCGTGATGCCTATATACTGTCATATTGAAGGATTAACGAATCACATATCGTTACCGTCAACTCATCCCTCTCCGCCCCGCTACAGATGGTTATTACCCCTCTCCCTGATTCTCAAGTCTATGAATAATATGTCTGTGCAAGACAATTACATATTTTCATTTTTAAATGTAGTTAAAAAAAAATTATTTTAAAGCAATGCTTTGCAATTGTTTATTATGCTGGATGTTTTTGTACATATCTGGAATCGAATTATATAGTGTATAGGCAATATAGTTCAGAGATTTTACCCCATATTTTGTGGAATGTGTTTGAGGAACGCGGATTTTATTGTTATTTCGAGTATTGTGGTTGTGGATGTCTTCATTGTAAAGTGACTTGATGTTAGTGTGAGTTGATTGTCAGGTAATTTGTAGGATGGTGCTTGTGATTTCATTTTTAGGAAGGATTGTGATTGGAAGGATACCGGAAACTGAATAGATGTCCCTGACATGAGTGTCTCATGGAAGTCCATAAACATTTCTGAGATATCGGTTTTGAACCACTTGCAGGTCGGCTCCTGTCAACCGTTTTCAACTGTCATAGCTTAAAAGACTATTTAGTTAAAATTATATCCTATTTTCCAAATATTTATTATGCCTACCCTGCAATACTTTTACAGAATATTCTAAACGAAACAAAACATTCAAAGATCTTCCAAATTAGTGTTGCATTGTTAATATATCGTTCTGTTTCATTTAGCTACAGTTATATTGTTAGGCTTGAACTGATTCCACAATCCTTCCACAGGTTTGTCATGGATTTACTTTGTCCAGAGAGTGTTTCTATCAAGACGGAACCAGGGCCCCAGGAAGAAGTTGGAGATGCGGATGTGGTTTTCGTACTTCCAGATGTAAAGAAGGAAGCCAGTAAGTTGCATTGCTCAAGTAAAAGTGTGAAATTTACATTTTTTCTGGCTATGCAAAACTCCGCACAGAATATGTTTAAGAGTAAATATTATTTATCTTCTAGAAGCATCGTCCCCAAAGCGGACATCTGGGCTCCTTTTTATTTCCCAAATTAACCTTGAAGCCTGTTACCAATATCCCGATTTGACAATATTTATTAGTAGTATCTATAATCTTAAATTTTTGACTTAAACTGTTTTTTTGTAATAAAAACACAATTTGTTCTAGTTTTCTCTCGAAGAGGGGTGACTGTAATTTCAAATGTAACGCGTCTTCTTCTGGGCATGTCAGTATAAGTATTGTGGTTTGGTTTTTCTAGGTAGCATTAAAGTGGAGACTGTTACGTTAAAGGTAGAACCAGGACCCCGAGAAGAAGACGGAGGGGGGTTGCCTTGTATGGAAATTGGCATAGATCTGCCGGATATTAAAAAGGAATGCCTCAAACGCTTTGAAAGCATTTCCCAAAAAAAAGGTAAATAATGATTCTATCTTTCTGTTTTTTTTTAAATTTTTTAAATAACGGTTCTCATATTTTACCTACAGCCTTTCTTCGTTATCTTTTTCAGGCTCATTGACAGATCAGAAGACATCTCTTGTGGAAAAAGCATTATCTTGTCCCCATTGTAACTACCCCCGCAATTCAAAGTCAAAGTTAGATCTTCACTTACGCACCCATACTGGAGATGAGCGATTTTCATGTTCTAACTGCCAATACACAAGTTCTCGGCGCAGAGATTTGACAGTACACATGCTTACTCATAGTGGAAAAAAACCTTATTCATGTCCCGACTGCCGTTATTCGTGTTTTTTAAAGTCAAGTATGACGAGACATGTGCTAACTCACAGTGGAGAAAAACCTTATTCATGTTCCGAATGCCGTTATTCATGTTGTCTTAAGGGAAATTTGACGAGACACATGCTGACTCATAGTGGAGAAAAACCTTTTTCATGTTCCGATTGTAGTTATTTGTGTTCTCGGAGGGGACATTTGATTAGACATATGTTGACTCACAATGGAGAAAAACGTTTTTCGTGTTCCGATTGTAGTTATTCGTGTTCTCGAAGGAGACATTTGATTAGCCACATGCTGACTCACAATGGAGAAAAACGTTTTTGGTGTTCCAACTGTAGTTATTCGTCTTCTCGAAGGGGACATTTGATTAGCCACATGCTGACTCATAGTGTAAAAAAAACTTTTTCATGTTCCGACTGTAGTTATACGAGTTCTCACAATGCTCGTTTGACGACACACAAGCGGACTCACAGTGGAGAAAAACCTTTTTCATGTTCCGAATGTCGTTATTCATTTTCTATAAAGGGAAATTTGACGAGACACATGCTGACTCACAGTGGAGAAAAACCTTTTTCATGTTCCGACTGTAGTTATTTGTGTTCTCGGAGGGGACATTTGATTAAACATATGCTGACTCACATGGGAGCAAAACGTTTTTCGTGTTCCGACTGCAGTTATTCATGTTCTCAAAAGAGAACCTTGACGAAACACATGCTGACTCACGGTTGAATAAACGCGCTTCATGTTCCGACTGTAACTATTCATCATTTCAAAAGCGATGTTTGAAGAGATACCTGCTGACTTACAGTGGAGAAAATCCGTTCTGATTGTAGTTATTCCTGTTTTGAAAGGGGTTATTTGATAAGGCGCATACAAAACCAGGGTGCTCCGAATGCAAATTTTCATTTTCTCAAAGAATACCATGGATGAATACCTTGAAGACTCACACTTTCACTTGCTTAAAACTAGCTATGATGAATCTTAAATCTGACTGACGTAACATCAAAGGGTCTCCGGTATTCAAAATTGATCTTCTTGACGCGTGGTAAAAATGGTTTGGGTGTTTTTTTTATTTTCAAATCATTTTTGCTACGGTTTCTTGATATCTGTGTTCGATTTTGCAATTTTCTCTTGTGAGCAGCTGTAATATTTTTTTCAATTAAAGTTTTTCGATAAATATAATTTTTTCTATGATTAAGTAAAAAAAGTTACGCACAATAATCACAAACAGCCTTACTAATAAAAAAAACACTTAACGAGCGTTAAACGGTGTTTTTGTGAATATTTAGATTTGGCAACGTTGTATTTTACTTGTTTAAATTGTGGTTTTCATTAAAATCCGCTAGGTGGTGTGTGATTGATGTGCGAATTTTTCTAAATATTTCAATGTTTTAATAGAAAGTGTTTGGGGTAAGTAAGTTTTTTTTTTCAACTTGATGTTTGAAGTTTAAAATACTACAGTTTTTAAACACTCAAGTATATTTTAGATATGAAAATCTTAAAGGTAATTAAATTTTGGTTCTAAAATGGTATTTGTTTTTAAGACATCTCAAAAAATAATAAATATATTGGACATTAAAAAAATTTCGAAATTCGTTGAAAATTACAAATGGAACAAATATATACAACACATAAACTACCCTCCTTGGCCGTATAAGCAATGTACATATCTTTCCATGAACAATATTTTGTTAAGTGTTTTTTTATTAGTAACACCGTAAGTATTTAAGTATCTTTTTTTATTTATCGACGTCAATTTTAATTCGTAGAACTCCATTGTAATTTTAATTTTTTCATATATTTTTCACCAGATTTTATATTTTTTTTATTAATTAATTTTAGTAATGTGTGCATTTAAGTTTACAATGTGCCAATTATTTACATGTTGTATTGTATATTAAATTTTCTCCGGTTTCATGTAGCTCCTACAATACATCTTAAACTTTCCAATTGGTGCGGACTTTATAGTTTCTGGTAGCTTGTTATAACACTTCATCCCTTTGTACAGTAGACTATTCTGTGTGTTCGCTTTATCCTTTTTTTGTAGCCCGATTTCCTTGCAAGTCCTTGTATTATGTCTGTGAATGTCCTTGTTATATATAATTTTATTTGTAAAATATCATGCTAATAATTATTAAGTATTTTATGAATAAATATCATAGTGTTCAAGGTTATTATCTGTTTCACTGTTAGCCAATTTAGTTCCTTTATCATTTTATTTATTTTTGAATATCTATTTCTGCGAAGTACTATTCTCGTTGCCCTATTTTGGAGAATTTGAAACTTAGTTTGTTCTCGTTCGTTACATAGGAAGAGAATAGTTGAGCAGTAGTTAAAATATGGAGTAATAATTGAGTTGTAGATTGCAGTTTTTCTGGAGAGTTTTTTGTCGAATTCTTCCCAAAAAAGATATCTTTTTCCCTATTTTCTTTTGGGTGTATTCAGCATATTGGTTAAAGGTTAGTTTCAAATCTAATATAACTCCATTAAGTGTTTCATTTCAGTAAAATTTTCAATAATTATACCATCAATTTTAATTTGGCTTTCACTGGATGTCTTCTTATATCCAATCACCATACATTTTTTTATCCCCCAGTCCCCTCCTCCCTCCAACAACTGACGTTCTGTCCCACTCTAGTATACGGTCCCTTTCTTTCACAACATTATGTATATATATATATATATATATATATATATGTGTACATCTGTATTTTTAGACATTATTTTTGTAACAGTCCTGATGATGGTACTAAGATACCGAAACCAGTAGACGTTACATAAAAATAAAGTGACTTAATACAAAATATTTTCTTTCATTTATAAATATTATTGTCATGCATTTTTTTTTTTGTTTAACTACATCAATTTTTGTTCTTTTATCTACATAATGTTATCGTTCTTTATTTTTAATTACTTTTAAAACAGCTTTTTTTGTTAAGTTATGTGTATCTAAAAATTAAATGTAAGTGATAAAAAATATATTAAAAATGTTTTTAATAAGCCCCTTCACACATTTCCCCCAAGATATAGACTCTGGGGTGGAGCTCATATTGAAAGAAGTTTTGTATTACTGTTGTTTTTTTATTTATTTTATGTAATTCTCTCTCTGGTTTCAATCCTGGGATTGGTTTGCAGCGATGTTCTCTATTTTTCTCTTCAATTCTTCCCTGTCTTGTGCGGCTCTTTTGAAGTCTGCATATGATGAGCAGCGCATGTCCACCAGCAGGTCGTCCGTTATTATGTTATTACATATAGTTTTAAAAAAAAAAAGATCTTACTGGTTTCTTAAGGTAGTGGTTACGAAAAAGGTTATTTATTTTCAAATAGAAATAGTTGGTCATAAAATGCGTAAAAACATGACTAGTGAATGTGGTTTACTGGTACTCTTATATGTACAACTCGAGAATAAGAATGCTATCTAGGAAGGGTGGTGTTTAATTAAATTGCGTTGTAATTGTCGTTTTTGATTACACCTGCACTTGCATTCCGAGCAATTGAATGGTTTCTCTACAGCGTGATTGATTTTGAGTTACAACACAAGTCGGAAAAAATTCCTTCATTCGATCTACTATTGCAGTTTTTGGAGGGACAATGCTTAGCTAAGGAAATGGCGTCAGGTATTATTCCGGAACATATGACACAAAAGGAAAATGTTAATACAGTTCCATCGAAGGCCTATAATTTTAAAAGTCGTTCGAGCAATAATAGTAATGTTAATTCGTTTGTATCGAATATTGAAATCAAGTGTCTTGCTTGCAAATCGCCACATGCTCTTCATAAATGTGACAAATTTTTAAACCTTTCTGCAAAGGATAGATACTCATTCGTAAAAGAACATAATCTATGCCTTAATTGTTTGGTCCAAGGGAGACATAATGCGAAAAATTGTCAATCTCGCTTTTCTTGCAAGCATTGTCAAGCAAGACATCATACACTGTTGCATTTTCCAAAGAAAATGTTGGAAAATCCAGAACCTCAAGAAAATTCGTCGGAACCAATTGCTTTGACAACGGTTTACAATAAAACTAACACATCGGTGTTGTTATCTACAGCCTATGTTGAAATATTGGACAAACATGGCGTTTTCAAAAAGGCTAGAGTTTTGCTCGATAGCGCCAGCCAGGCTAATTTCATTTCGGAGAATTGCGTCAAAAGCTTAGGTTTGCCTCGTCAAAAGAAGCAGTCACTTGCAGTGCTAGGTATTGGCAATATTCCTACAATTAATTCCAACGGATTAATAAAAACACAATTTCGTCCCGTCGCCTCGAAGGAATCTGGTATTACGACAGATTTCCTTATTTTGAATAACATTTGTTCAAATATGCCGTCATCTCGTATCGTCGAGCATGAGTGGTCACACATCGCAGGACTCCAATTGGGAGACCCTACATTCTACATACCTTCAGAAATTGATATCCTATTCGGAAGTGATATCTTTGCGTCGCTATTGTGCTCAGGTAAATTAATTGGCAATCAAAATGAACCTGTAGCCATTGAAACCAAATTAGGTTGGGTTTTGATGGGAAATGTCAAACCATCAAATCATTCTATTAACTCATTTTTCACTTCAATGGAGGAATCAATAGATGAAAAACTTAAATGTTTCTGGGAAATCGAAAACGTTCCTCTTTTGAAGAAAATTCAATCGCCTGATGAACTTCGTTGTGAACAATTATATGTTGAAAATACCTAGCGTAACAAAGATGGGAGATATATTGTATCATTACCATTTAAGGAAACCCCGGAGAAGTTGGGAAAATCATATGACACAGCATTGTCACGTCTCACGCATTTAGAAAGGAGACTGGATCGAAATCCTGATTTCAAATCCCAATATATTTCGTTCATGAGAGAATACTTATCGTTAGGACACATGATGGAAATACCATCTCAATCGCCAATTGTTGGTAATTACTTCATACCTCATCATGGAATAATGAAGGAGATGAGTTCTACCACTAGCTTAAGGGTTGTTTTTGATGCAAGTGCTAAAACGTCATCGGGTATGTCATTGAACGACATACTTTTGGTCGGTCCCAAATTACAAAAGGACATCGTCGAATTGATGTGTAATTTTCGAATACACAAAATCGTTTTTACCGCTGACATACGTCAAATGTATAGACAAATATTAATGGACAAGAACTCTCGCTGTTTCCAAAATATTTTGTGGCGAGAATCGCCTAGTCATCCTTTAACATTTGACATAACAGAACTTCCATCCCTCGCCAATCTAAGAATTGATCTCTATGTTAGAACATGTCCACAAAGTCGTTGTATACTTGTTGAATTTTCAGATGCCTCTGAAAGAGGATATTGTGGAATTGTATATTTAGTTGTAATTAACAACAAAGAAATATCAAGCCATATTTTGTTGGCTAAGTCAAGGGTTGCACCCATCAAAGTGACATCTATCCCACGATTGGAGTTGCTTGGAGCAGTTTTATTGGCAAATTTGTTGACTTATTGTAAAGAAATATACAAAGATAGACTTCAAATAGAAAGAATCATCGCTTTCACGGATTCAACCATTGTATTGGCATGGTTGAAGACACCTTCGTTTCTTTTACAAACTTTTATAGCAAATCGTGTCGAAGCTATAACTCAAAATATACCGTTTGAACATTGGTATCATATTTCCTCGCAAGATAATCCCGCGGACTTGGGATCACGAGGAGATTTTCCAAATGAAATCGCTGACGCATCGTTATGGTGGTACGGACCTAACTTTCTATCATCACCTTTGGAAGAATGGTTACTAGTTAAACCTCAAACTATTCCCGCAGAACAACTACCAGAATACAAATCGAAAAACTTGATCTCATTCGTAACGAATGTGTCAACTTGTGAGCAAGAGTTTCTACTGAAATTTTCTTCATTATCGAAATTATTACGTGTTATATCTTGGTGTCGTCGATTTATTAATAAATTACGTTCGAAATCAATTGGCACTTTCAACGTATTTTCCCCACTCTCTTTAAAAGAAAATAATTTATCTTTGGCATGTTGCATTAAGCTCGTTCAAACTATTTATTTTCAACAAGATATAGACAATATACATTCGCATCATGTTTGTTCGACACAACTTCAAAAACTCGCTCCATTTATCGACGAAAATGGAATATTGAGAGTCGGTGAACGTATTCGTTATGCACAAATTTCGGAAAATGCTCGCCATCCTATTATTCGACATCGTCTGAGCAAATGCATTGTTTGTTTTAAAAATAACCCGCGTGGAAGTTCACCCATGATGGGTAACTTACCCGCTTCTCGCTTTCGCTCTAAATTCTTAAATGCACCCACAAACAACGACAAACTTGTGGATGCAACTGTCACTCGTTCAATTACCTGGCACTTTAATCCTCCCTCCGCACCTCATTTCAACGGATTGTCGGAGGCTGGAATTAAGTCTACCAAACACCATTTGAAAAGGGTTGTGGGAGATCAAATCCTCACCTTCGAAGAACTAACGACAGTTCTGACTCGCGTCAAAGCAATTTTAAATTCGCAACCCATTGGAGCGCTATCGCCGGATCCATCTGAAATGGACCCGTTAACTCCTGCCCATTTTTTGATTGGGACTCCCCTCGTTTCTGTTCTTGAAGAAGATTTTGTGGATGTACCAATGAATCGTTTATCGCGTTGGCAACTATTGAAACAAATGTCTCAACATTTTTTGGAATCGTTGGCGGAAAGAATATCTACACACTCTTCAACAACGAAACAAGTGGGCTAGGACAAACCCTAATTTGAAAGTTGACGACCTAGTTATGATTGATGATTCGCAATCAGAATTATCCGTGTCGTTTCGGTATGTACTCCCCAGGGTGTTTTTAAACGTCCCGTGGTAAAACTGTATCGACTACCTATCGATTAAATATCTGTTTTGCTTAGTTTATAATTTTAATTTCGTTATTAATTCGATCATTTAATTTGGTTTGTTGTCGTTTTCTTTTTTGCTTTCTTTTTCTTTCTTGTCGTTGATGCACAATTATTGAGAAAATTATCACATTTTCTCAAGGCCGGCGGAATGTTTAGTGTTGAAATAACTTTAGGACATTAATCCATTATACCCATGTTCCTTACCAAATATTCCTTCCTTGTGATTCCCTTCCTTTCACATCAAGGCCCTTACCCAAGAAGCAAAGAAGATGATTTAAAACACTTGAAAAAAGAACACTTTTGCACTCATGTTCCAAATGCAAATATGTATGTTCTCAAAAAGGAAGTTTGACGAAACACATGCTGACTCACAGTGCAGTAAAACCTTTTTCATGTTCCGTATGCAGTTATGCTAGTACTCAAAGGGGTCATTTGACGACTCACATGCAAATTCACAGTGGAGAAAAACCTTTTTCATGTTCCGACTGCAAATATTCATGTGCGCAAAGAGGACAATTGACCAGACACATGGTGACTCACAGTGGAGAAAAACCGTTTTCATGTTCCGACTGCGGTTATTTATGTTCTTACAAGAGAAGTTTGACGAAACACATGCTGACTCACGGTGGAATAAAACCTTTTTCATGTTCCGACTGTAATTTGTCATATTTTCGAAAGGGAGATTTGACGAGACACATACTGACTCACACTTGAGAAACGCCGTTCCGACTTAAGTTATTCATGTTCTCAAAGACACATGCTGAAACGCTGTTGATAAATCCTTTTTCATGTTCCAAATGCAAATATTTATGTTCTCAAAAGATACAATGGATAGCACACATGCTGATTCACAAGAGAGAAAATCATTTGTCTTATACCGACTGCAATTATGCCTGTACTCTCAGGGGTCATTTCACGACACACATGCGAACTCACAGTGGAGAAAAAACCTTTTTCGTGGTTCCGACTACAATTAATCATATTTTCTAGACGTAGCTTTAGAACGCTGAAAGTGTTGTTTTTGCTTCCTTTTATTTGTTTTTTTTTTTAAATTTATTTATTACACTCCCTAATGGGCTTTTACATTCTTGTTTATTAGTTGAGAACTATCACAGTTATTTTAAAAAACATTATTTTTCTTCTTAAATCTACCTTCAACTCAGATACGGGACATACGTCATTCCTATGTCTACCTACGTTAAATTATCGTGAAAACAAGCTTATGTGTCCAAGCGGTTAAATTTATAACGACAACAAAAAAAACACAATACAATAAAAATATATTACAATTAAAGCACAAAATAAAATACATGGGTAAAATTGAAAGAAGTCTAACATAACGTCGACGGCATTCCATCACCGCGTATGTAACATCACCGCGTAAGTCATTCTGAAATGCCATTCGACGGCGGTCCTAAACCTACATCGGTGGGATTATTATAGGATTTTTTCAATGTAAGGATATAGTCTTACAACGAAAATAGTATCACCGCGCATCTCATTTGGCTTCCGTTTCGGTAAAATCATCGCCTATCTCAGTTGATGACCAACCGTCATTGCCGCAACACGTTATTTCACTGATTAGAACGTTTTTTTTAAAAATTTATGTGTTTTTTGTTCATCGGAAGTCTTACAAAAGGTATGTTTTATGAGACTTAGAAATTATATATTGAAAACATTGTTTTGTGCACACGGTAGACGTTTTTATTAATCATTATGGACTTACGCGTTGATACACCTCGCAATGATTCGTTCCATTGTATCGGAAAACGTGAGATACGCGCTGATTTATTCTTTTTTTATTTCTGGTTTTTTTAAATCAAATTGAATTACTTTACTAATAATTATATATTATACTTGACTATTACTTAGGTAATAGTATATAGCGAAACAAAGATATTAAATATTATTTTTTAATTTTATTTCAGTAACAAAATGTTCGATTCTAGCGATGATGAGTTATTTGTTGATGCCATGTGCAAAGAACTCGGACTAAATACAATATCTAACAAACAGGGCAATGGAAAAAAAGTTGGTTAATGTTCTACAAATGAAAATATAGAAAACAATGATATACATAATATGAAATTTTCAATCGTTGATCATTCCCAAAATCAGCCACCAACAACAGAAGACTGTGCAGAGTTGATCTCAGTGGTATCTCCTGAATACATATTATGCCAAGATATTCATAGCATTAATAATAATTCAACATCGTTTGTTATAAATAATGACAAAATTAAAGTTGATTCAACTTCAATTGAAATGCAGGTAGTG
Source organism: Limnephilus auricula (assembly GCA_951813805.1). Taxonomy (NCBI): domain Eukaryota; kingdom Metazoa; phylum Arthropoda; class Insecta; order Trichoptera; family Limnephilidae; genus Limnephilus; species Limnephilus auricula. Next base: position 12,830,263 of record OX638414.1, on the reverse strand, counting down.
AATTACAGTAATCCTACACCAGGTTCCATATTATCTCCTTCGGAAATAATAGCATCCCCATCAAATCGGCCGAGTGATGGCGACATACACGCAGATTCATCCAGATTAATAAACAAGAAATTGAGGATCCAAGGGAAAGATTATTTAGGCTACAGAAGAAGTTTACTGCAAGATGGGAAATTCAACATGGTACACTATGTGCCTAAAGAAGCTCGTCAAATGGGTCCAGCTTGCAAATCCAAAATGTGCATTCGATCAAAACTACGAAACTGTCCCAAACTTAACCAAGGTTCTAGAGAATCTATTTTTTTTTTAAATGTTTTGGTCAAAACTAAATTGCGATCAGAGAAAACAATTTGTTGCATCTGATGTAATAAAAACAGAACCCAAACAAAGAATATGGGAAACCAGTTCTTTTCGTAGACAAGGCACGTTGGTGTATTTTTGCCCATTGAAAATATTAGAGAAAATATTAAAACATTATAAAATATTATAAACGCTAGTGCAATTTATTACAAAATGAAATTATGTGTGCATAATTTTACCGTCTTTAATTTGGCAAGTAAGACTATAGTGACATAATATAAGTTTGACGAAACCCACGTCGGACTGGAGGCATCTGTATTAACCTCCGGCATTATTGATTACATCGTAGGAGAATTAAACAAAGCCCCTGCTCGTCCAGTTATAATTTATAGCGATGGATGCGGCTATCAAAATAGGAATGTGATCCTCAGTAATGCTTTGCTTCGTCTCTCCATGAAATTCAAACATCATGATTACACAAAAATTCTTAGAGAAGGGACACACCTACATGGAATGTGACTCAGTACATAGTAGAATCGAAAATAAATTTGCCGAATTGCCACGACGACCAAAATTGTCGAATAATATAAATTAAAATGATATTATTCCAAAACTTTACAAAGATAGAATTAAAATAAAAGAATCCAAGTGGAAACATTTACAGGAACTAAAATCTGTAATACCGCAAGATTGTCATAGCTATTATGATTCATTACTGTATCAATTACTTTAATTTTTTGTATTTTTAACATTACACGAGGTACCTACAATGTAAGTTTTTTATTTTTTTTTTATAAAAAACTGATGTGCTTTATTTTTACGTTAATGATTGTCGCTGTCATTGGGTAACTAATAATTTTGTGTATTTTTATGATTAGGTACCTATCTACTATTATATTTGTCTAAATAATGTCATTTAACATAATGTAACTTCGTTGTAAAATATTATTATTATTATTTTTATTTTGTTTCCTCATTCCCGTGTTTTAAAACTATAATAATATTATATACCTACCTCCCAACAAGAATACATTTCCGCGTAAGTCAAAACTTTTGCCGTATTTTACTGAACATCACCGCTTAAGTCATTTATTGTTTTATTTTCTGTTAAAAACATATATTTGTTTAAATACATAGTTGAAAAGACAATTGAACATCAAAAATAAAATGGTTTGCCGCGATTTCGATGAATATATATTAAGAAAAGTGGTTTTATGTCTCTCCTGAAAAGTGGCCAAATATGATTTACGCGGTGATGGATTGCCGTCGACGATAAATTGATATTCAATATAACAAAATAAAGAAAAAATTCTCTAATTAGTTTAAATTATTCGTGTCTCGGTAAGTCAAATAATTGAAATGAACAATTTTTTTTTTTTTTGGTGTTATGCCGTGTTACGGTACTTCCCTATTTAGCCAACTTTTCGGACAACGTTACAGTTTCCATCATCAGGGCAAATGTGTTAATGTTAGTGGTAAACTAACTTGGCTAAAGAAGGAGGTAGCATAACACGACATAACACCCCAAAAATAAATAACAAAAATACTTTTGGCCGTGAAAATCTAAAATCATATCGAAATTCACAATATTTAAAGTGATTATTTTTAAGGTGAAATAAATCTCCTAGATGAGAATATTTATTTCCGAGACTACAGTCTCGGAATCGGGGAATTTTGATAAGACAGTGTCCTGGTGTTTTTAAAATAAAAAGGTAGTAAATTACGGCAAGATCTTTTGGATTTGTGGATGTTCATCAAATGAAGAAAGTCAGGACAGTCAATTTTGTATTGAAATATTTTATGTAATAGTATTAAATCTTTGTTTATTCTTTCGTCTGAAAGTTTTAATGGGAAATTTTATCCAAACGGTTATTATAATCAATGTTTTATTTATTTATTTATACGTATACGGCACAACATGTCCAATTAACATTGTTGACATAACATGTAAATAATACAACAACTTGAAGAATAACAGTATAAATGTATGTTAAATATAACAACAAAATAATATTTTCATGTTACTTTTGAATTACTTAAATTTAAAGAATTTTTAAATTATAAAATCGGGGCCTCAGCACGGGGAAGCCTCCAAGTGAAGCCATCGTTTGACAAATTAAATAGTAAAATCTAAATTATTGTGCCGAAATAAATAAAGTATATAAATTAGATTAACATATAATAATAATAATTGGATGACTTGTATAGCGCCGTTTTTGTGAAAAATCACCTCAAGGGCGCTGTAATCACCTCAAGGGCGCTGTATATATATAACTCCCCACGAGCAAGGCGCCTACGGCGTGCCTGAATTTAGACAAGTAAGCACTCATTCTGTCAAAATGTGTAGACGACCGTGTTTTGTAATTTATTTAATTTCTTAAAATAAACGCGAAAGTAGGTACTTAATCTTAACATAATTAATTCGAACGAATTTGACCCCATCACTACTTAAAACCATAGAAGTCGATCTGTCAAAAACGTGCCACATTACTATGTCAAGAATATTATATTCGTTTAATTTGTCAAACACAGTGAAGTAAATTGTTTTGGCAGGAAATCTTTCCCTTCCATCGCTGTAAGTGTTATTTACCTAAATAATGGATCGTAGCAATTTCACAGAGAGAATTGCTGTTCTCTGCTACGACTTCTTTCGTAATTTGCCTAAAACCGGCAAGCCGAAAAAGGACGAATGGACTGCACTTAGTTGTATTGTCATGTCGTCTTCGGACAAAGAACTTGAAGTTGTTTCTCTGGGCTCCGGCTCCAAGTGTATTGGTATTCATAAAATGAGCCCAAGAGGTGATATATTAAACGATAGCCATGCTGAGATAATGGCGCGCCGTGGTTTCTTACGATATCTTTATGAACAAATTGAATTGGCTTTTAAGTCAAAGATGTCTATTTTCACCGTTACTAGTGACAAAAAATGCATGTTGAAGCCTGGTGTAAGCTTTCATTTGTTTACGTCGCAAAGTCCTTGCGGTGACGGGTCCATTGTGGAAGTTGATAATGGATTGCAGTTTGCAGGAGGTTTATATTTACATGCGGTTGAATTTGGACCTATCAAACAGTTGAAAAATAACATCACGCATGATAAAATGTTAATAGAGGAACATGTTAAAAGAAGCAGATCGGTAATGGAAAGCCACGAGTCAAAAAAGGATGAATGCACACTGCCCAAGAAGGCCAAATCTGAAAACGGTGCCTTTATGCCAAGTAAACACACTCATAAAAACATTGATTCAGACGCACATCCACTATCCATGACAATTGGCACAAGTGTTCAAATGAATCTAACACCTACAAAGAAGGATTATTCCGAAATTTATTCATTTTCATCTTCACCCAACATTGGTTTTGACGAAAAACTGCCCGAATTGTTTTCATTAGAGTCCAATAAATTTGATGAAATTATAAACTTTCAGGGAAAAACTCAAATAGATGATCTTCCACTTTCCACGACAATTGAAATAATTGGCGAAATTAATCCAATGCGTACCAAAAAAGACATTTCCGAAAAATGTCTAGTCTCATCTCTAACTACTGACATTGGTTTTGATGAAAGCTCTCAACTGCCCAGTAAGGCTATGTCTGAATGTTTTTCATTTGGGTCAAATACAGTTGATGAAATTCACCGAAATGAAAATAATATGCTTGGTCGTGTTAGAACGAAACCAGGCAAAGGCGACCCGACTGCATCTTTATCATGTTCAGACAAAATAGCTCGCTGGCTCCGAGTTGGCATTCAAGGAGCTCTTTTGTCATCATTTCTGGATGAACCTATACACTTGGACTCCATTATAGTTGGAGGAGGATGTCCATTCTCTAAAGGTGCCTTGTATAGAGCTCTGGTCGATAGGTCTTTCAAAGTTGCATACACAAATCAATGGATGTCGTTGGAGTATACTAAACCAGTTGTTTGTGATGACCGTAACTTGGATTTGCTGAAGGTGCCTGTTGTGGAGCAGTCTACGGCTGTATTTGAATTTGGCAAACGGGAGGGGAAAACGCCAAGCTCAGCAAGCATCGTTTGGAGTAAAGTTGAGTATCTGTAAGTATAACCCATTTCTTTGTTGAATAGTTTAATTTAATATACGTTTTAAGTGTTTTTCAAAAACATGTAATCAAATAATTACTAATATTATTACAACATTTAATGTAAATTTGACTGCGAGCTCGAGTGATCCATAGCGTTGGGTTCCTACTGGGGTGTTACGGGTTCAAACCTTTTCTAACTAAGTCTTCCAGTACTGTCCCTGAATCATTTTATCACCATTGATATGCTAGTCAGAGAAATGAAAATATCGAGTTATTATTTATTTTATTTTTTCTTGATTTATAATTTTTTATGTACCAATTTTTTTACCCGCTTTTTCACTACTACACTAGGCACTTTCCCGTATTATGTTAGTCGAAATTTGTATATATACGTATACAAATGTAATATCTGTTAATTCGTTAAACACGTTGTTTTTGTTAAGTGGAATGTAGTTGTATAATTATATAAATTCTCTTGGTTCCTCAGTTAAGTAGATTACACAAGCATAAACCAGTCAAATAAATAAATTATATTACTTGTTGTAATAATGAAAATAAAGATTAATTAATTAGTTGTTAAATTTTTTTTTTTAAGAATTTAAATGAAAAAAAATTAATAATAAAGCAAATTCACTTAATTTAAAGATGTCAGGCATTCTTTAAAATAGTTCTTCCCTTTATAAATAACTAATTCTGAACATAAATATTTTCAGTTTTCGATGTTCTTGTATTAATACTCAGTGAGTTGAAAATTTTGGGAGCAATGTTAGAGAACTGCCGCCGGGCGAAAGCTGTTTTCGTTAGAGGAATTGTTCGTTTTAGGTGTGACGAGTAACGTTCGTAAATTTTTATTTTTATTTTTCCATAAGTATATAAGAATTGTCTCTATGTATAATTGTCGAATGTCTAAAATGCAGATTTTTTAAAATTAGTTCATTTGTAACCTGAGAGTTAAAGTCAAAATTAAACAGTGATTATTTTTCTTTAGACCATTGGAAGTCGCAGTTTTTGGAAAGAAGCAAGGGACTACAAAGAAAAATGAAAATAAACTTTCTTCATCTCTTCAAATAAGCAAAGTCCATTTATTCAAACGGTTTCTGGACATCATAACATCCCCGGACTTTCCCGATAAGAATCTGGTTCTTCCCGAGAAACTGACTTATAAAAATGCCAAAGGAATGTCCGAAAGATACAACCGAAGATGGAGTTACGTGAAAGATAACTTTTTCAAAGTTTGGTCGGAAAAACCTGATCTTCTTACGTTTTCGATCGATTTGAAACATTGTAATTAGTCCGATGTAATTTTATTCATTTCAAGCTTAAGGCTCCGTCAAACAGAAGGCGTACTTACCGCGCGTCAAGGCATCAGCGAAAAGGCTCCTTCAAACAGGCACCAAAACGCCGTAACGTCGCGTACTTTCTGTTTGAACGACTTCGACGTGTTCAGTACAACACAACGCAGCGTTATACGTCCGGGACGTTTTAACGCCTTGAAGCGCGTAAGTACGCCTTCTGTTTGACGGAGCCTTAAGACTCATCGTGATATTCATAATTTCAATATTGAATATTCATACGATTAGAAACATATACAGAAAAGGATATAGATTTGTGTATGAATGTAAATAGAATACTTATAATACCTTAATTAATGAAGATAATATTAGCGAAAGTCAATCGAAAATCTGAAACAGAAAAATCAGAAAAAGATACGGATACATCTGGGACTCGAACCCAGGTCCTCCGGCAATCCGGGCCGACGCGCTAACCAACTGCGCCAACGTATCCCTATCCGATTCGGTCATTTTTAACTGTATCATACTTCGACTGAGAACCACCAACATTATTTTCATTTTTCTTATCGCATATTTTTATTGGCTGCTACCTTTATGTGTGATTGCAAGATTCAACTCGAACTAAATGCCCTCTAGATAGTGTCAGGATAAATTTTATCACTTTTTATTAATATGCGACATCTATTGACTTTATCTGCAAGTCTAGGATGAAATATTTTTATTTTTATTTTTAACTTTTTAACTTAAAGAGTTAAACCTCAAATTATAATATTTTAATTAATGAAGATAATATTAGCGAAAGTCAATCGAAAATCTGAAACAGAAAAATCAGAAAAAGATACGGATACATCTGGGACTCGAACCCAGGTCCTCCGGCAATCCGGGCCGACGCGCTAACCAACTGCGCCAACGTATCCCTATCCGATTCGGTCATTTTTAACTGTATCATACTTCGACTGAGAACCACCAACATTATTTTCATTTTTCTTATCGCATATTTTTATTGGCTGCTACCTTTATGTGTGATTGCAAGATTCAACTCGAACTAAATGCCCTCTAGATAGTGTCAGGATAAATTTTATCACTTTTTATTAATATGCGACATCTATTGACTTTATCTGCAAGTCTAGGATGAAATATTTTTATTTTTATTTTTAACTTTTTAACTTAAAGAGTTAAACCTCAAATTATAATATTTTAATTAATGAAGATAATATTAGCGAAAGTCAATCGAAAATCTGAAACAGAAAAATCAGAAAAAGATACGGATACATCTGGGACTCGAACCCAGGTCCTCCGGCAATCCGGGCCGACGCGCTAACCAACTGCGCCAACGTATCCCTATCCGATTCGGTCATTTTTAACTGTATCATACTTCGACTGAGAACCACCAACATTATTTTCATTTTTCTTATCGCATATTTTTATTGGCTGCTACCTTTATGTGTGATTGCAAGATTCAACTCGAACTAAATGCCCTCTAGATAGTGTCAGGATAAATTTTATCACTTTTTATTAATATGCGACATCTATTGACTTTATCTGCAAGTCTAGGATGAAATATTTTTATTTTTATTTTTAACTTTTTAACTTAAAGAGTTAAACCTCAAATTATAATATTTTAATTAATGAAGATAATATTAGCGAAAGTCAATCGAAAATCTGAAACAGAAAAATCAGAAAAAGATACGGATACATCTGGGACTCGAACCCAGGTCCTCCGGCAATCCGGGCCGACGCGCTAACCAACTGCGCCAACGTATCCCTATCCGATTCGGTCATTTTTAACTGTATCATACTTCGACTGAGAACCACCAACATTATTTTCATTTTTCTTATCGCATATTTTTATTGGCTGCTACCTTTATGTGTGATTGCAAGATTCAACTCGAACTAAATGCCCTCTAGATAGTGTCAGGATAAATTTTATCACTTTTTATTAATATGCGACATCTATTGACTTTATCTGCAAGTCTAGGATGAAATATTTTTATTTTTATTTTTAACTTTTTAACTTAAAGAGTTAAACCTCAAATTATAATATTTTAATTAATGAAGATAATATTAGCGAAAGTCAATCGAAAATCTGAAACAGAAAAATCAGAAAAAGATACGGATACATCTGGGACTCGAACCCAGGTCCTCCGGCAATCCGGGCCGACGCGCTAACCAACTGCGCCAACGTATCCCATATATATATTATCCCCAATATATATTATCTTCATTAATTAAAATATTATAATTTGAGGTTTAACTCTTTAAGTTAAAAAGTTAAAAATAAAAATAAAAATATTTCATCCTAGACTTGCAGATAAAGTCAATAGATGTCGCATATTAATAAAAAGTGATAAAATTTATCCTGACACTATCTAGAGGGCATTTAGTTCGAGTTGAATCTTGCAATCACACATAAAGGTAGCAGCCAATAAAAATATGCGATAAGAAAAATGAAAATAATGTTGGTGGTTCTCAGTCGAAGTATGATACAGTTAAAAATGACCGAATCGGATAGGGATACGTTGGCGCAGTTGGTTAGCGCGTCGGCCCGGATTGCCGGAGGACCTGGGTTCGAGTCCCAGATGTATCCGTATCTTTTTCTGATTTTTCTGTTTCAGATTTTCGATTGACTTTCGCTAATATTATCTTCATTAATTAAAATATTATAATTTGAGGTTTAACTCTTTAAGTTAAAAAGTTAAAAATAAAAATAAAAATATTTCATCCTAGACTTGCAGATAAAGTCAATAGATGTCGCATATTAATAAAAAGTGATAAAATTTATCCTGACACTATCTAGAGGGCATTTAGTTCGAGTTGAATCTTGCAATCACACATAAAGGTAGCAGCCAATAAAAATATGCGATAAGAAAAATGAAAATAATGTTGGTGGTTCTCAGTCGAAGTATGATACAGTTAAAAATGACCGAATCGGATAGGGATACGTTGGCGCAGTTGGTTAGCGCGTCGGCCCGGATTGCCGGAGGACCTGGGTTCGAGTCCCAGATGTATCCGTATCTTTTTCTGATTTTTCTGTTTCAGATTTTCGATTGACTTTCGCTAATATTATCTTCATTAATTAAAATATTATAATTTGAGGTTTAACTCTTTAAGTTAAAAAGTTAAAAATAAAAATAAAAATATTTCATCCTAGACTTGCAGATAAAGTCAATAGATGTCGCATATTAATAAAAAGTGATAAAATTTATCCTGACACTATCTAGAGGGCATTTAGTTCGAGTTGAATCTTGCAATCACACATAAAGGTAGCAGCCAATAAAAATATGCGATAAGAAAAATGAAAATAATGTTGGTGGTTCTCAGTCGAAGTATGATACAGTTAAAAATGACCGAATCGGATAGGGATACGTTGGCGCAGTTGGTTAGCGCGTCGGCCCGGATTGCCGGAGGACCTGGGTTCGAGTCCCAGATGTATCCGTATCTTTTTCTGATTTTTCTGTTTCAGATTTTCGATTGACTTTCGCTAATATTATCTTCATTAATTAAAATATTATAATTTGAGGTTTAACTCTTTAAGTTAAAAAGTTAAAAATAAAAATAAAAATATTTCATCCTAGACTTGCAGATAAAGTCAATAGATGTCGCATATTAATAAAAAGTGATAAAATTTATCCTGACACTATCTAGAGGGCATTTAGTTCGAGTTGAATCTTGCAATCACACATAAAGGTAGCAGCCAATAAAAATATGCGATAAGAAAAATGAAAATAATGTTGGTGGTTCTCAGTCGAAGTATGATACAGTTAAAAATGACCGAATCGGATAGGGATACGTTGGCGCAGTTGGTTAGCGCGTCGGCCCGGATTGCCGGAGGACCTGGGTTCGAGTCCCAGATGTATCCGTATCTTTTTCTGATTTTTCTGTTTCAGATTTTCGATTGACTTTCGCTAATATTATCTTCATTAATTAAAATATTATAATTTGAGGTTTAACTCTTTAAGTTAAAAAGTTAAAAATAAAAATAAAAAAAAAAAAACTTATAATACCTTTTTTGATATATTTTCTATAACACATTTTTATGTTTGGAAATGTTTTGAATACTGACTTATATTGTTATTCAAATTAATAAAGAGATTCTATTTTTTTTTTTATAATTTTGTAAATGAAAGACTGGAACTTTTTATACACCGTTGAGGGGTAAGGCTCTCGACTCTAATCCGAAGGTCGCGGGTTCGAACCCGGTGTGAGCGAATAAATTTTCTTTGAATAATTTGTGTTATTTCACTCTGATTAATAACATTTCCAGGCACGTTCCAGAGTGGAAGATACTCTCATCATCGTCCCGTTGTAAGATCACCATTCAGAATCAAAACTTGGCTTGAAATGGCTTTTGCCGTGTTTGGTAACCAGATCTAAATAGCCTGGTATTTCCTTATCTTCCTCTATCACATCTCCCTCCAGTCTCAATTACCTTCAGCCTCACAACATACCCCAATTGGGGATGCCATAGTCTCACTGGCTCCAGACGAGAGCAGTTGGAACTCTTGTGAGGTATTCACATAAATTAATAACAAAATCACAATCACAAAAATAAATAAAAAATTGGAACCGATTTGAAATATTTATCAAAAATGAAAAAAAAACTTGATGGAAAATGTTCTTGTTCTCAGAAATTTTCAAACATCCCGAGGCACAGGTTTCAAAAGTAACTAAAAAAAGAACCGATTCCACGTCGGTTTCCGGTAGCTGGAACCGCAGTAACAACACATTTCAGGTATTTACCATGTTGTTTATGTACCATAACTGAGCCTTACTTGGGACAAATATAACCACGAATGCGTGAACTTTTAATTTTATCTTTAAGTGACACTCCTGCCGACTATCTAAGCATTTGCATTTCTGCTGATTCGAGTTGCCTAGAGTAGGAGTTTTACATGGTCCAGCATTCGGAGCCATAATACATTATCGCAGGTCTAACAATAGTCTGGTAAACCTTTCCTTTAAGTTTTGGAAATATCTAGTTGTGACAATTAAAACACCTGGATTAAAAAAGTTATTTCGTAAATAATTCTCAAATAACTAGAATCATGCTGCTGCATTATGAATGCTGTGAACATTTTTACATTTGTGCGATCGACGCACATTTCGCAAATAAAATAGGCGCTGCCAACTGCTGCCAACCTAAATACAAAAGCATTTGTGTTACCAGCCGCTAGAAACAATATTAAAACAATAATACCGTTAAGCCCCGTTTATAATAGGAATAGTCTGTAATCCGTATTCGATAAGCCCTAGGCCGTAGAAGTTGGGAGATAGGAAACCTGTGTATCCGTTTATAATAGAAGGCAATAATCTGTTATTTTTTTCCATAACCGAAAAGATCGTTCAACTTTATCTTTTACGGTTATAGATTACGGAAAGCTTAGATATATGCTGAGATGTATGTATTTTCGATCGATACTCTATGGTATTGAACAAATATTTACGCGGAGTTTGGATATTTTATGGCATTTTACATATATTTGCTGAAGACAAAAGTTATCTAATATATAATAATGCATATAAATGACGCGGAATTGATTTCTTAGATACAATTTCGTCATTTGACATATACAAGTGACAGCGTCATAGACAATTCAATGGGCTTATTCCTATTCCAATTATAAACGACGATCTAAAATATTACGGATTACGGATTATGGCAACGGCCTATTCTTATCGCTTATTCTTATTATAAACGGGCCTTTACATAGGTTTTAATTACTCAATAATACATAGGTTTTAATTACTCAGGTGCGGGGCATACGTCATTCTTATGACTACCTTCGTTAAATTATCGTGAAAACAAGCTAATGCAAGTTTATTTTGTGAGAATTTTTTTAATAAAAAAAAAGTACCTTTATTAAAAAAACGTGGGTTTTTAATTTCAGTAATATTTTTTTTATAAATAGAACATTCACTTTTGTTACACAAACCAAGCGTAGCCACTGAACTACTTGAAAACTGGGATGTTTTAACATCTGTGCACATTCCAATGGCCAAATCAGTAATGTAAGTAATAATTGTTAATATTCTGTAAATGTATAAAATAAAATAAATAAACAAATTTGCGATTATCGATGAAACAAAGTTATTTCGTTCGTTAGTCCTCTTCTACTAGCAGCTTCTGCAAAACTACCCAAGTCAAGATGTAAAACCGTTTCTACTTCAATCGATCGCTTGGGACATTTGGGCAGGCCGCCAATGTTGCCATAGGTATAGTTTTTTTTATTAAAATCAATAATATTTTTCAAAATATTTTTTAGTATGACAACATTTATATTCCATAGAAGATTTTCCAAACGCACCTGAAAATGTCTGCTTGACGTTTGAGTATAGGTACATTATTTTTTCTTCTGACCAATAAAAGCAGAACGATATCATATTACATGTCTTTTATACACGTTTAGCTATCAGGTACACTTAAAAAACTTTCAAGGTAAGTCTGGTTAATAATTTTCCATTTTTGATAAGTTTGTGAGGCTAGGTTAAGCCAATCCGTAACGTTTTCTACTCCTTATCATACATTACTTCATATATCTAACAGTAATTTATAATACTTGTACAATAACCAGGGGAAAATAGCAGTTGAAATGTTCCCCACTCAAACAATTGTCAATTTTTTACCTTTGTACTTGTCAGCAACCTTTCATTTTATTTTGATTAATGTACAGAAAATGGGAGACGGTTAATATGCGCGAAAATAACATTTTGTATCGTTAATATTATTATGAAAATGAAAAACAAAAGAATAACTGTTGTTTTTTAAATTTAAATCGAATGTTCACTTGGCGGTCATTGCTATTGATGTACAGTTTCAAGATTATTTTTTTATTCTATTATTTAATCCAAAATATTAATATTAGAACCTAAAATTGGCATTTATTTTCATAGTTTGGTATAATTAAAAAATAAAATTTGCCTAGAATTCCAATTTTAATATTATTAGGTCAATAGATTGCGTGAAGAAAGAAGTCTAAATATCTTGTATTTGAACGTAATAGTTATCAAAATGCATAATTTTCCGTTTTCGAGTACTGAAATCATTGTTTGTCACTATAACCTAACTGATACAAATTGTTTTTAAATTGAAATGTCCCATTTTTCTATATTCTGCCAAGATTTTGTGAAAATTTAATGATTTCGTAAAGATGTGCAATTATTATCAATATTTGTTTATCAAAATAAATCTATTATTAATCAACGATTATTTCGAATGAAATACTCACAAAATTACTTGAAATTTATGTTAATATTAAATGACACCTTGTTGATTCTTTAATATGAAGCTTTAGTCTTCAAGTTAAACTTGTACTAAAAGTTTTTTTCCCTGTTTTTTTTTTCCTATTTCATCATTTTAATGTTTCATTATTGTTAATAATGAGTGGATTTTTCATCGAATTTCAGTTTCCTTTGATGCTCATTCCATTTTCTTCATTTTATGTTAAATATTAAAATAGTTAATTGTAATAACTTCAAATTAAGCTAACTGTGGGATCTTTTGCAGGTTTTTTAATTTTATGTTTTCTTGATGTGAAAATTGAGATCATTTTATCATGGAACCTATTGACACAAAAAGTTTATTCACGATTGAAGGAAATGCAGCGGAACAACAAGTTGAAGGTATTTGAATTATTTTATGTCAAGCTGCTCCGAGCCAGCCCAGTCATGCGTATCTTCTTCAAGCTTAAACATTCTAATAAAAGTGTCTTTATCTGAATTGATCTGCCACGTAAATCTGTAACAAAAGAAATACACTATTATAAATAAAAAATATTATTTAATTATTTGTTACCGACCTACGGTATCGCTTGTCTGATATACCATACTTATCACAGCATTAGTATGATGAATTATATTATTATGAAAATTTATGAAAAAAGAGAAACTTTAAATCACTCTTTTGAAAGTTTTTTTAACAATTTATTTTGTTTATTCATTATTCGACAGGAACGTATTCTGGCTTTGTACACCAGAAGGCATACCAAGAGCAGGAAACATACCAAGACCCTGAAACTTACCAAGAAGAGGAAACTTATCAAGAATCTGAAACTTACCATAAGCCGAAAACTCACTCGAAAACTATTACCGAATCAGAAAGGAAGGCGTTCTCTTGTGTGTACTGCAGCTATTCCTCTCCGCGCAAGGATGGCTTGAGGACCCACATGATGTCCCATACTGGGGAGAAACCATTTTCATGTACACAATGCAGCTATCTCTGTTCCACAAAGCAAAACCTCCAAAGGCACTTTTTAACCCATACAGGCGAGCGGCCTTTCGCGTGTTCTATCTGCAACTATTCTTGCTCGGAGAAATCGAGTCTCTCAAAGCATATGAAGGCTCATACGGGAGAAAAACCTTATCCATGTCCGAGCTGCAGCTATTCTTTTTCGGAGAAAACAGACCTAAGAAAACATCTCATGACGCACAGTGGAGAAAAACCATTCTCATGTTCTGAGTGCAGTTATTCTTGCTCTTTAAAAGCCAGCATGAACAGCCACATGAGAAAACATACTGGAGATATGTTCCCTTGTCCCAATTGCAGCTACTCTTGCCCGCAGAAGTCCAAATTAAAGATTCATATGATGATTCATACGGGAGAAAAACCGTTCGCATGTGCGAAGTGTAGTTATGTTTGCTCGCACGAGGCAAGTCTGAGGAGACACGCACTGACTCACTCTGGTGAGAAACCATTCTCGTGTTCGCACTGCAGTTACACGTGCTCGTTGAAGGCGAACCTTAACAGACACGTCTTAACCCATCTTTGAATAATTGCTGTCTTCTTAGGGCCTTACTAATAAACGCGCTTTAAATTTTACGCAACTGATATACAACCATTAATGTTTGGTGATGATTGATTATCAATTTTGTAAAATTTACTTTTACTGTTAACGGGTTTGTGTGAGGAACTTACTCAGTAATAATGAGAATCTTTTTATTCTTTGACCTGACCGCGGAAAAGCTGATACTTAAAAGTTTTTCCTGGCTCCAATAGTATTATGAATTGCCGTCAATGGCCTTGCTTACTTCAGCCTCACTACAGCCTCCCAACAAATTGGGGATGCTATAGTTTCACTGGCTCCAAGCGGTTGGGACAATTGGGATTCTTGTGTGATATTAACAAAAACAAAAATACGTCGTTGTTGAACAACATATTTTAAGTTACTATGATAGTTGAAAATAACCTCCCCTATAGCCCACCTCGTTTGATCCATAGCTTACAGGACATCCTGTATAATAAATTAAAGATAATAATTAATTCGTCTTTTATAAGAAATGCTTCAATTGTAAGATATTATAAATGTACGTACTTTAAATTGTAGTTCTAATTCATTATTTATTTATATAAACTTTTTGAATGCCTCAGAAATCATAAAATTTAAAAAAATAATTGGTGTAGCAGCATATTATTTGCTTCTTTAAGTTTTTTGTCACGGAGTAATTATAAATAATTCAATATTATTTTTATATCTCAGATATGGTTTTCCTGTCTCTTTATATTTGAAGTTGCACTAAATGTATAGCGCTTGTTGAAATGCATAATATATGGCATTATAATGTCCGTTTCGACTAATAATTAAATTTCAAATAATTTATTGTAAAATGGACTTGAATCACCTGCGATTATCATTGTGAATATTGCTTTCTTCGGGTCGACTTGGAATTCTAATTTATTTATCAAGAAACATAATATGATTGTAAGAGGTTACCCTTTTGTGTGGAAATTTAAGAGCTGTTTTTAGCAGGAAGACATCAATAATTACAGATTGGTACCAATTTTTAATGCATTTCGGCAATTTACAGGATAACAATTTTTGAGATATTTACGTCGAGAAGTCAATTCCTTTTATGGGGTTTGTTTACGAGTGGTTATGTCGGGATGATGATTGTGGTATAAATCAAATAAGTCTTTACACTGTACTCACAAGTTTATTTATACATTGACATCTGATAACTACCGTCCCATAATTTATTATATTGAATAAGTAAATGCAAGTGGAAGCGAAAGAGTTGCCAAGTTGTTGAAAGTCCGACAGTTTAGAACAGAATGGTTTATGTTAGTTCATTTCGTTCAGTAAATGATGACTTGTGCATTGTTGAGAGGTCGCTATTGGCGAGCGCGGAACCAATGGGAAAATCGCTGTTTCGCTTGCCACACTTTTAAGGCTTTAATGTCCGCTTAGTTTAGGGCTATTTATATCCCCAGGCAATAGTCAATAAATGAAATAATAATTTTAATTAGGGCAACAGCATTTGTTGAAATTTATTATGGTAGATTAATTCTTACAAAAACTGTATCTTATATCGAAATAGCTTCGGCGTAATCTAACCTTCTATATGGGAATTTAATTAGGAATTATGATAGTTTACTATCATAGAAAAAGTGATTGAATAAATACTATCCATGTATTAAAGACTATTTTTTAGTGCAAAACAAATCTTGCCCCCTTTTAAACATGAATAAAAATTATCGTTAAATATACAGTAAAGCGGGAGATGGTTAATAAGGAGTTGAAAAAAACGCTTTGTATCAGTTAGATTTGTTTTACATTAGCTTCGCACAAAAGGCCACGAGGAAGATTATTTCCTTTATGGACTATGTCATATTTGTGGATGGTCTTTTTAGGGTAAGGAAAGAGATGAAATTCTAGGAAGGAAATAAGTGTGAGGGGTAAGTAGCCTGGTGGTCAGTGTCTCCAGGAGTGACGGACGTTTGAATTAATCTCTCCCACTGCATTGCAAGGCGATATTCCGAGAGAAAGCTGCTGGAGAGATCAGGCCCGATCCGGCCTGCCACGTAGTAAGTAGGTAGACGCATCCACTGCCAAAACCTATGAACCTTATGCTAAGCCATGACACGTAGCGAACTACTTGAGATGACCTTTGGCAGAAATGTTGATTATCTAAGGAATGCTTTTCGCAGCAGCGGTACCCATAGCAGCTTCCAAAATTGAAAGATCTAAAATATTTTTTAGATCTTATCTTATCTATTTTTAAGGCCTAGTGGAAAATATTTTCAATCACAGCCTATGTTATCTTACGGAATGATGTGTGGAGGGTATTTCCAAGGAAAGGGAGGAGGGTCAGTTCTGGGATGGAAAAGGTAAGAGGGTTGGGTAGGATGTAGGAATCTGAAGGTCCGTGTTCCAGGAGTGACGGACAGTGTCCCAGGAGGAAGGAGGGTCAGTTCTGGGAAGGAAAAGGTATGAGGGTTGGGTAGGAATCTGATGGTCTGAATGAATCCATCCCTCCAACAATGGTGTAATGCGAAGGGTCGAGAGAGTCTGGCTAGAGCAGTCAAAAAGCCTCCCTCAAGCAGTCTCTTTCGATCCAGCCAGCCACGCTGAAGATGGGCAGACACGCCAAGACCCAGAAAAATTTCACCCTACGAGCCCGGTCGCTTCTGTCATCAAAGTCATCATCCGTAGCGAACCACTTGGGGTGACCTACGGCAGAGATGTTGATTCATTCAATGACTTCTTACCAATTCCAACCTCCCAAATAGTAAGATTTTAAACTAGATGGGGCGACTAGCCATTGGACAACGCATTATGACGATAATTTCTAAGAAATTATCTTAAAATCAAAGTCATATAAAATTATCATTCGAAATCAAATTAATTACGCAGGTGACTAATTTAATAAGCGGGGGATAAAATAGGTATGAAATGATAACGCTGAAAGTTATATTATTTATTAATATTTACTCACAATTTATTTCCAAAAAAAATCATATCTTTGGAATTTATATATTTTTTAAAATGGTTTACTTTTAAACGAAAATTTATTTAGCAGTAAAATCTAATGTGCAAAATGTCTGCAATAGATCTGTGTATTAACCATTTAAATCATGTTATTCTTGGATGTAAAATAATACTTTATAACTTACTGACTATACATGTACCTAACAATTGAGATGGATTATAAAGTGGTAGTTTGTAAAGAAAAGTTTTTCTTTCTACTGCAACATGTTTATATTAAATACACATTTAATATAATTAAATATTACAAATTAAATGATTTAAAAATCGCATTAAATTATTAGAGCATAACGTTGGTATTTTTAATTACATATATCACAACCAAAACTAGGTAAGTATAATATACCTTTCCAAATATTAATTTTAAATACACTTATAGTTACATTTACAACACCGAGTTGGTTTAAGTCAGATGAAATAATAATATTCCTGACGGAAAATTAAATTTAAAAGTTTCAGTCATTGAACAATCTTAGTTTTAACTGATGGATCCAAATATAGTCCAAATTAGTCTTCTTAGAAGTGGTTTTGAGAACACAAGTAGTTGCAATACAAACATGGAAAAGGTTTTTTAATTCTCTAGACCCGATAGTAAAGGTTACAAAAGCATAAAATAAGTTTAAGATTATGAACAACGTTGGTTTTTGTGAATGGCCATTAAGTATTGGTTTTTATATATCTTTAATATCTGACATATCAAGTCAGGAAGGTTTTTCTCAGTTCACCAACCCTAACGATAAATGTTTCAGAATTTTAAAAGAAGTTTCACAGTCTGTAATGTTGGCTTTAGCTGATATAAGTAATTTAATGTTGGGTTTTCATATGCCTTTTTAATGAGTAGTTTTGAGAACAAGAATAGTTACATTCAGGACATGAGAATGGTTTTTCACCAGTGTGGCGCATTTTATGCTTCCTTAGACTCGACGAATCCGCACAGGAATAACTGCAACTAGCACACGAAAATGGCTTAACCCCAGTGTGTTTCCGTAAATGCCTTCGCAACGTTGATTTGTCCGCAGACGCATAATTGCACTCATTACAATGAAATGGCTTTTCAAGAGTGTGAGTTTTCAAGTGATTCTTCAATGTTGAGCCTCGCGAAAACGAATAGTTGCAGCGAGAGCATTTGAAAGGCTTAATTCCAGAGTGAGTACTCATATGGTCCAATAAGATAGATTTCCTGGAGAAGAGACAGTTACACAGATCACAAGAAAAGGTTTTTTTACCAGAATGCGACAGCATGTGACGTTGCAAGGTGTAATTGTCCGCAGAAGCGTAGCTGCAGTAACGACACAAAAGTGGTTTCTCCCCAGTATGTCGCCACATATGTCTTGATAGTTTTTTCTCGTTGGAAAAGGTATACTTGCAAAGAGTACACGGAAATGGTTTATCTCCTTTATGAACGAGCACGTGTCTTGCTAAATACGTCTTTTGATCACATTTATAGCTACAATGCGAGCATGAATAGGACTTTCCACAATTTTTAGGTTGAGAAATTGAAGGTTTTGCATCTTTTGAATGAACAGTAATTACATGGTTTCTCAGTTTAGATTTACTGGAGCACGAGAAATCACAGTCATCGCATAAAAATACTTCAACTTCTGGTGTAGGCAAGATGTTATTTTCCACTGCTTCTAAATCCAATTGACTTCCTATGGAAAAAATAAAAAGTTCAATGGTGGAAAAGAAATTATTTCACGCCCGTAAAAGACAATTACATTAGATAACATTAAACAAATGCTTAAGTCAAGTTTTGGAATTATCGCTCGTTCGCCAGGACAACAGTTTTGCTAACAAATACAGTAAAAATTCTTCTTTCCGGGTGGGAAACAATACAATAAGAGATAAGTAAAAAGAGTCAGAAAGTCATGCGGTTTCCCGCACATTTTGGTACCTTCACAAGCCCTTTTCGACTTCTTTATATATTTCGTCACCTGAGCGTTTAATTTTCCAAGCGACCATTTGCAAGTTTTACAGGAGGACAAGATTTTCTTTCATTATTTCAATGAAACATTTTGATAGGTATGTAGAGGCGAAGTGTGTTGAGCCTCTAATTGAAGGAGAGAGAAGAGGAAAGAGAAGGACGTATCGTGAGTTGGTATATCACGCGCGTACTCGTCGGAATAATAACACTTGAAGATTACGACGGTGTTTTTTATTAGGTTTTACTAATTTAATATCGTAGTAAATATAGTATATCGACCAATACGGATATTGTAGGTATTTAATTACTATATTACAAATTGTATTAGTGTGGCAAGTATTTGTGTGGCAGGTCAAACGTGCTTATACGGGAAACTTCTCTATACTTCGACGAGGCGCCGTTCATCGGCGAATGCATATCTGAGACCTTTCGAGAAGGTGACAAATACTAATAAATATTCTTGCGACAGCCGTACCGGGCAGTACCAGGCACAGTGTCTCCAGTAGGTACCCAAGTAGCGCAGTACGTACTTGCCACCCATAGGTGTTTAAGATTGAGTTATTCCCGTAAATAGGTCTCGTTAGTTTAAATAATTCTTAGTTAAGTGATTGATTATCGTTTTTGAAACTTTATTTTTAATTTAAAAATGAGAATTTAACTAAAACTAAAATGGAGATTGAACAATTAAGCACTCAGTCGACGTCTTGATATTAGTACAATTTAATTTTGGCGAAGGAAGGGCAATTTAAAACCTGGAAAAA
This sequence comes from Limnephilus auricula, assembly GCA_951813805.1. Lineage (NCBI taxonomy): Eukaryota > Metazoa > Arthropoda > Insecta > Trichoptera > Limnephilidae > Limnephilus > Limnephilus auricula. Next base: position 12,810,183 of record OX638414.1, on the reverse strand, counting down.
ATGTGGTTTAAACAGAGAAGTGGTTTCAATATAGAACAATAAATAGTTAAAATAAAACAAGTGAGAAAATCATCGCGTGACGCATTACAGTCATGTTAGTAGTTGGTGCATATTACGAATAGAACAATTTTTGGTAGGATATTGTAAATACATATTTACGCATTTGTTATTTAGCTAAACAACAAAATAAAACCAATCGCAAACATAATCATAGGTTTAAAACAATCGCTAAAATTATCTATCTGGTATCTAGTAGATATTAAATTAAGTAAAATAAAACATATAAACAAAACATATACAAACAGTGTATATTTTATTTATATATAATACCGCACAAGAGTCTACTCCCGTCTGGAGCCAGTGAGACTATGGCATCCCCAATTGGGGTATGTTGTAAGACTGAAGGTAGTGGGGAGAGGAAGGAGATTAGGGAGAGGATGGTGGGGAAGTACCTGGCTGGCAGCGGGCCCTGTACAGTTCGAAGAGCTTCTTAGAGGCTAACATGACTCTGGCTTTGATGGAGTCTCCTAGAGTTACACCAAGCATATCAATGGAAAACCTGTTCAGAAAATTGCTTCCGTTGCAGGAGACAAGATTGTTATTTCAATCCATTTTAGTCGTAATCAGACATGATTGGGTCTTTGAAAATGAAATTTGACCAGTTACTATTGTTCTCACCCGAATTGTTAGGAGTAATGTTGACAGCTTGTTCCAAGGAATCCAAGTCGATGTCGAGAAGGTCTATGTCTGGAAATGGCTTGGAGATCTCCTGTTCTTTGTGTGATCCGGGGAGATTCATTATCTCAGATACATCTAAATCGCCCCCTAGTTCCATAGCGTCACTTCCCTGGAGCCTTTATCCGTTAATGTCTGAAAATAAATAAACATTTATAACTTCTTCAAATTTTTCAAATTCACTTTGTGGCACCATTTAATTATTGACAAATTAAAACACCTTGTTTTTACCACGATAATCTTTATTTTAACAATTCGAAATGTTTCGAGAACGATGTTCTCTTCCTCAGGACATAAAATGTACTAAAAACTAAATAATTAAGTATACAAAGCTATGCGTGGGTAGAAATTTAAGTAGTAGGGGGAGAGAGGTGGTGAGGGGAGGTACTTAGAAGATCAACAGTTCTACCCACCCAATGCTTTGTATACTTGATTATTTAGTTTTTAGTACATTTTATGTCCTGAGTAAGAAAACGTTCTCGAAACATGTCGATTTGTTAAGATAAAGATTATCGTGGTAAAAACAAAGTGTTTTAATTTGTCATTAAACATTTATAAGTTACTATCTGTAGTTTTACACTTTTATCTATATCAGGGGTGCTAGCATGGTCCATCGATATAACCCCATATCTATACTACATTGACAAAATCCGTCATCTTTGGTCACTTATCAATATGTGCTAGCACAGTCACCTATTGATAAGACATAATCCAACCGACGATTGACAAAAGCTCGCCAAATCGTATGCGATCTTGGCTGTGACCCTAGCATGGTCCATCGATAAAACCCAAGTATATATATGAAATTCATTAAATTCGTTGTCTATGGTCAGTTAGCAATAATTGCGAGCACAGTGAAAAGATTATTCCGTTAGTCGGTAGATAAAGGTCACTGATTTTAGCGCGGCTTCCGTAGTGTCAGATAAGATATCAATATGCAGTTTTATTTAAATAATGTCGTTCGTTATGCAAGTTAACTGACTTATTAATTAATGGAGGTTAACCTAAAAACCTCCTAGTATTTAAAGAAATCGTATATGCGACCCATAAACTTACATGCATTCATTTAAGACGAGATCAATTTATTCATTTTAGCTTCGAGATACGAACTTTGATAAAATATGTCTTTGGATCGTATCAACTATTTAACTCCCGGAGATCGCAAAAAGTAAATGCGAAGCGCCGATGTATATTAAAGTTAGTATTTCAATTTGAAATTGTCAATTTATTAGTATTTTTTAATTTTTAAATATCTCATTTGAAATTTAGTAACGTAAATCCATCAAAAAGGTGCCAGTGTTGCCATCTTATACCGACTTAGTATTTTTTTCCTTCCGATATCGGTTTCTTTAGCAACGGTGCAAGCGTGCTAGGACATTCGATATAAACCGTCGGAACGGTAATACAACGGAAGATGTAAATCACGGGTGTAAATGTTCGAAGGATGATATTTCAAAGCTCTAACTGTATATGAGGCTAAATATTACTTCGTAAAAATATAATGAACTATTTATTAGCGTGATTACCCAAAAAAGTTGATTATTTATATTGTTAACATTACTCAAAGCAGCATCCAAAAAAGGAGTGCATTTTTCTTCGCCCATTTTGTTTCAAAATCCCGCGCTTTGTCGAGTCTGTAGAAATGACGCGTTGGCTCATTGTAAGTGAAGTGGTTCTAAAAGTTTATTTTAATGTTTTTGAAATGTGGATTTGTGTTTTTATACCTGAATTGAAAGTTTGCTCTTCTATTTTTACATTTAGTTTTGTATGCATGTGTCACATCCTGCTACTCAAATTGCTGGAGAAAAATTAAATGAAATTCGAGTTCTTGTCAATTACACTGGATAAATTTTTAAGGACTCAGTGGTGCAGTATGAAAATCTATGCTTGACGAGAGCATTATAGAGTTCAAAGGATGTCTTAAGTTTAAGGAGTATATTCCATCCAAACGCCAACGATTTGGAATAAAAATATTTGTTTTGTGCAACGTGCAGACGGTTATATTTTAGATGTAATTATTTATTGTGGTGAAGTGATGGATGTTACTGACGAACAATGTCTTGGGGCTTCCGGAGCTGTTGTCACCACTCTATTAAAAGACTACGTAGGTAAAGGCCACAAATTGTATGTAGATAATTGGTACACTAATAAAATATCATTTAAATTTCTGCATGACTACCAAACCTACGTATGTGGAACAGTTCGAAAAAACCGTAAAAACATATCAAAATTCAATAAATCGAAGAAGGGGTAAATTGCCTCACATTATTCTGGTTCACTGATAGTATTAAAATGGCACGACAAAGGATAAATGCGTATTTTAACAACGCTTCACGATGATACAGTTTCTCCAACAGGGAAAATAAATTTTAGAAGAGGAGAAATAATTTCAAATCCAAATTGTATCGAAGATTATAACAAAAATATGGGCTTAAGAGATAAATCGGATATAACTAGTGTAAATGCCCTACGAAAATCAATTAAGTGGTACAAAAAAGTTTTCTTTCATCCTACATATTAATATTTACCGAATTCATACATAATGCCCAAAACCGTTAGTTCAAAAGATATTAGTTTTCCTGATTATCAATTAAGTATATGTTATAAGACAATTATTAGAAAAATATCATATTTCGTCGCACCCTGAAGTTGGTCCACGTGCGTCACAAGATGTTCCATTACGGTTATCTGCCAAAATGCTGGCTAAATATATGCCGTGACCTATACCCGCAACGGATAAAAATAAAAAGCGGTAATGTTTGCTCAAACAAAAAACAAGAAAAATGATAAAATATATTTGTGGTGAATATAACCTGCCGTTACGTATTTGTCCATCTCAACGAAATTCCATGAGAAAAAAGAATAATAATTTCAAATCTTTTGTAAATTAAAAAAAACTCCAATAAATGTGAAAACAGTTGGAGAATCGTTCGTTGCCTATTGCCCGTTCGTGCTAGCCGATTGTCAGAATGTAATAATAATGTTGTTTTTTATGCTCACTTCAAATATTCTGTGTTTTTTATGTATCTAAATCGATCTTTAAAATATATCAAAACGGAAATTTGATGATTTTCATTTTGTTGTTAATGTATACTAACCGCTAAGGTTTGAATAAAATAATTTGACATTTGACACAATATGTTTGACGTTTTATGTACATAGACAACATAGAAAATCTTTCCAGTGTTGCTAGCGTGTTTTACCAAACCTTTATCTACCCAATGTCAGTCGGTATAATATTATCGGTAGTTGCCTCTGTCTATTCGATATTGTAAAGTTATCGATTTCATTGTGCTAGCACTCCAGGTTGACAGTAATTTCCCTTATTTTAATTATCTCCGTTAACAAATACGTTTACATATACAAAAAGCTTGAATCCATTCCTTCAATTGCGGTGCAAGTTAATCGGTCGAAAGAGTACGGCCGGAGAGGTTAAAAGGTCTCCCTCAACCAATTTATCTCGATTTGGCCCGCCACAAAGTAGGTGGGCAAGTACATTCGCCGCCAAGACCTAGAAAAATCTCACCTCCCCATGAACTCGGGCGCATTCAAACGTAGCAAACCACTTGGGTGACATAGCAGAGGTGTTCGTTACCGAACAAATAATTCCGATGATTCCGGGGCGATGGCCTAATTCCTTGCCAACCATTCATTGCCCACACCTCTGCCACTTCAAGTGGCAAGCTACGTTTAGTCATCGTTATTAAACTTAGCAGGGGTGACTTAGGTGGTGAGGTTTGCCCAAGCCCCCCTTACTATTATGGTGAGAAATATGATCTGAGCGGTGTAAGAAAGAGAAAACTCCACAGCTTATATTCAAATTTAGAATTTAGCCAAAGAAAAAAATTTATGTGCACCTGTATGATAGCAAAGTTTCCGATAGCAATTTGAGAAAACTGTTTAAAATTCCGATATTGTTCAAATAATCATTTTTTTATTAAACGATATAACGAACATTATATGATTTTTTTTCTTCTTTTTTATCGTTAACAGTAATTTTAGATGGGTTTTTATGCCGTGTTATCGTGTCCACCATTAGCCCTGATACATCTGCCCTGATGATGGACACTGTAACGCTGTCTGAAACGTTGGCTAAAGATGGAGGTAGCGCAACATGGCATGATACCAAAAATAAATCACCAAGTTTAAAATATTCTATCAGCTTTCAACAGTTTTTAGTTCAGTAATATCCAATTTATTTGTTGTTTGTTGCAAAGCAAGCATTTTCTGATATACTGACAGAATATGCCCGAAATCCGAAGGGTTAAAAAAGAACATTTATCTACTTACTGAGATATTTTCGACTAAGTGCAGAGGTTAAATAATCTATCAAATTGGACTAACCTCTCAATATCGTATTTAAAAGCTGCAGCAAACCAGCAAAATATGCCTTCATTGTAGGAAAAGCAGGCCATTTTGGAAGAATTTCAAATTTTTCAACAAAATAATATAAAAGTCACGTTTGGTGAAGCCAGACGAAAATATCGATTAGTAAAATGGGTGCTGCCATTGGTGAAAAATGATTTTTTATTTTTTTGTTTTTCATCGATTTGGAACATAGACAAGAGAGTTTTCAGCTTTTTATGGGCTTCGACTAAAAATTCATCAGGCTGTTGGACCTTTTTTTATTCACATTTTTTTAAAAATGCTTTTCTAGACACTTGCCCGTATTATGGTAGTCGAAATTTGTATATTTTTTCTTCTTAATTTTTAATTGTGGATAACCTGGGAGGAAACGAGCAGACAGTACTAAAAATTGATAACGTAAATATAGAAAGGGTTAGCAGTATTAAATATCTGGGTTTAATATTAGACGATAAATTAAAAGTCGACGAACACTTAGAATATGTACATAACAAAGAAAATTGCTAAAAAAGTTGGATTCCTTAGAATCTTAGAAGGATCAGAAATAACTTGGATCTCAAGACAATGCGCTTTGTTTATAATTCTATTGTAACTCCGCATTTAAATTATTGTTCTAGTGTTTTATTCCTATATAATGAAGCACAAAATAACAAACTACAGGTTATACAGAATAGGGGAATGAGGATCATTTTAAAGTGCAACATTTTCACTAGAGTCAAAATTATGTTACAAAATTTAAATATGATGACAACAAAACAACATATAATATATAATACAATGTTGCACAAACTCAAAAATAATATGCTGTCAAGTTACCTGAAAAGTAATATTATGTATCACGAAAATGTTCATAATTATCCTACGAGAAGATGCAGAGATTTTAGGCTTCTCAAAACTAAACTTTCGTGCACCCAAAACAGCGTGTTTTATAAAGGACAAAAGCTTTATAATAACCTACCGAATGCCGTTAAGGAAGCATCAAACCTTAGCACTTTCCGTAGGACATCTATATATGTTAAAAACAATCGTTGATTTGATTACAAATATTATAGTGTATTTCTTAAATTGTAGTCAACTGTATTTCTTAAATTAATCTCTTAAATTGTATTATTAATTTGTATTTCTTAAACTGTATTTATTAAATTGTATTATCATATTTTTCTACTAGACGTATGAAAAAAATGGGCATACATCTCAATAAACATAACAAAATAATAACAAATCTAGTGTCACAATGTTCGTCCGAGGTAAACTCTGTACCCTGTTAACGATTTTGATGAAATTTGGCTTACTATGTGTAATTTGGTCCAACTTAAAAGATAGGATTTTAGTTTTATCTCGATTATTGACATCAATATTTATTATTGCGAATTAAATGTTTTTCATGGGACAATTATTTGAAAATATTTGTAAGTTCCATAAGTTTTGACAGATGGCGGTATGAGTTAATTTATTGACACAACACACAACGTTTGGTTATCTAGGTTAGGTAACCATCCAGTAGATAGCGCTGTGTTTCGTTAGCCACAGCAACGCGTGGGGGGGTCAGTTAGTAAGTATTATTAAATAAATGAAATATCTGTTAACCGCTTGGGCACGTAAGCTTGTTTTCACGACAATGTAATTGCACAAGGGCAAACAAAAATTGCTAAAGGGAATTTTTACGCCCACATTAAAAAAATCATATTTCCGAATTGGAATATGGAGACATACAAACTGATTATAGTAATATGTAGCCAAAGATATCCCCTATCTTTTGTCTATTATCACATATTCGTAGGGTTTAAAAAAATATATAATTAAACCTTTAACCTTAAAACATTTTAAAGAATCTAGAGAATATTTATTTTGTTATATTTTGAATTTACAATATATTATATAAACGTTTTAATAAATTTTTTTTTTGAAAATTTGCCACCTTTTGGCAACAAAGCCATTTGAGGTTTTGGAAATAGTGCCATAATATGGCAAAAAGCGCTCGAGTGGATATGTCCTGGCGATGAATCTTCTGCTCACTTACTACGTAGCGAGCCGGATTAGGAGAGACCTATTGTGGGAGCTCCAGCAGCCCAATACCTTGCACTGCAGTGGGAGGGAAGGAATCATACGTCCGGCACTTCTCGACATTCTAACGCTCAGATTCCTACCCACTCCTCGTACCTTTTTCCTTTCCAGAACCTTGTACCAATTAAAACTGGTGCTTTGTGTTTATGTTTTAGTGTTACATGAAATATTTAGTTAAAATTAAATTTTTAATCAAAATGAAATATTTAGTTAAAATGAAATATTTAGTTAAACGGGTAGGTATGACACCTAAATGTATTATTTTTGCTCTCGAGTTAAAGTCAGTTTTACCGCAAAGAACTAAAAATAGGGTCTTCCATCTCTATTCGTAGAAAGCATTCTTGTTAGGAGGGAAGAGTGTGGTATTTGCAACATTGCTTCTTATTATATGATAGATGGGCGGGTTCTACCGCCGAGCAATGTCCCGAACGTTGACGGAGTTGCGACCCGAAGTGGGTCATTTCAAGGCAGCGCTTTAGGTTCTACTAGATCCAGTTTCGCTACAATTGATTTTAGCGAAACTGGAGTTAGTTGAACCAAATTGTTACAACCTTCTCTTCATTATTTCCTTAAAAAGATCCTCCACTTAGCATCCCCTAAGATGATATCGGCCCTGCGGGAAATTATGTTCCTCATTGCCTCCTGTGTGAAATTTCTTCATCAGTATGTTCCTCATTGCTGAGGAATTTGCCCCCTACTCCGATTTCCTTGGTGGACAAGGATCCTCCACTCCTCGCGGTTCTGCGCTCGTGGAGAGCCAAGGACACCTTAGTACCAGACGCCAGTTATACTTGGTCATTTCAGCGCATTGGTGACCTTCCTCTGCTTCTGCTCCTCTGCCAAACACTTTACTAGTGACTATGAGGAGTCCTCAGTTTGGCGAGCAACGTGTCCAAAGTATCGAAGTATATTAATACGGTAATGCCCGTACGGTTCAAATTAAGGAACCCGACTCCGAGTAAATCTCCAACGCTACACTGTATGGAAACCGTTCTGAGCCGTCCGTGAACGTGCATTTTTCCACGGATCTGCTGCCGTAATATAAACACTTAGCACTCGCTCACACACTTTTTGCAAACGGAAGTGGCACCGTCAGTTAAAATACTTTTGAAGTTTTAATATTATTATTTCTCCCTTGGAATTGAATTTGATATCATCATCGAAATATATTAATACGGTAATGCCCGTACCCCGTACGGTTCAAATTAAGTAACCCGACTCTGAGTAAATCTCCAACGCTACACTGTATGGAAACCTTTCTGAGCCGTCCGTGAACGTGCCTTTTTCCACGGAGCTGCTGACGTAATATGCATACTTATCACTCGCTCACATGCGGTTTGCAAACGGATGTGGCGCCATATATAATACTATATTTTAGTAAAAAAGTATGAAGAAGAAGAAATATTTTTCGCTTTCATTCAATAATAAGATTTATGTTGGGGTGAAGAGTGTTCCTCTCATTATCCACGGTCTTAATGTAAGAATGTCTACTATTATATATCTACCTATTAAATATAAGTATTCTGTAGTTTAATGTTAATAGTAGTTAGTTTTTAAAAAGGGTGATGCCTTATAAATAGTCACCAACACTTAAACAGGGAGGAGCAGAACGAAAAGCCGCCCAAAAAAAGATAATATGTTGTAGGTAGATAGTTGAGTGCTTATTGTGGATGCCTAGCTCTTCCAGAATGGACACATTTGTACATCTGCCTGTTGATGGAATTCTGCGTACTTGCCTGGAGCTATTGTACTTAATAAAAATAATGTCAAATGTCTGATTCACATAAGAACATAGAATAAAGAATAACACAAGAAGAGTCTTGTTAGCGTGGTTTGTGATCCAATTATAGACCAATGTTTGCAAAACTGTTCAACCATGATTACGATATTATAAATTACGTACTTTATTCACATTATCTTGTAAGACGGTGCAGTTTACGAAAATACAATTTTGCAAGAAAACAAGTAAGTTGTTAAGAAAATTGGGTCTATGGCGCATGGTTTCATCAGCAGAAACCTTTTTTAAATTTATAAATATATTACAAGCTCCTAATTGATGATTTAGTATCAACAAAAACTATCATCTGTGCTCCCGCAGTGCTGGATTCTATAGCCTCAGAATGACTTAGAACTTCAAACAGGACGGACGTCTGTTCCAGGGGTGCTAGCATGGTCCATCGATATAACCCTATATCTATACTACATTGACAAAATCCGTCATCTTTGGTCACTTATCAATATGTGCTAGCACAGTCACCTATTGATAAGACATAATCCAACCGACGATTGACAAAAGCTCGCCAAATCGTATGCGATCTTGGCTGTGACCCTAGCATGGTCCATCGATAAAACCCAAGTATAGATATGAAATTCATTAAATTCGTTGTCTATGGTCAGTTAGCAATAATTGCGAGCACAGTGAAAAGATTATTCCGTTAGTCGGTAGATAAAGGTCACTGATTTTAGCGCGGCTTCCGTAGTGTCAGATAAGATATCAATATGCAGTTTTATTTAAATAATGTCGTTCGTTATGCAAGTTAACTGACTTATTAATTAATGGAGGTTAACCTAAAAACCTCCTAGTATTTAAAGAAATCGTATATGCGACCCATAAACTTACATGCATTCATTTAAGACGAGATCAATTTATTCATTTTAGCTTCGAGATACGAACTTTGATAAAATATGTCTTTGGATCGTATCAACTATTTAACTCACGGAGATCGCAAAAAGTAAATGCGAAGCGCCGATGTATATTAAAGTTAGTATTTCAATTTGAAATTGTCAATTTATTAGTATTTTTTAATTTTTAAATATCTCATTTGAAATTTAGTAACGTAAATCCATCAAAAAGGTGCCAGTGTTGCCATCTTATACCGACTTAGTATTTTTTTCCTTCCGATATCGGTTTCTTTAGCAACGGTGCAAGCGTGCTAGGACATTCGATATAAACCGTCGGAACGGTAATACAACGGAAGATGTAAATCACGGGTGTAAATGTTCGAAGGATGATATTTCAAAGCTCTAACTGTATATGAGGCTAAATATTACTTCGTAAAAATATAATGAACTATTTATTAGCGTGATTACCCAAAAAAGTTGATTATTTATATTGTTAACATTACTCAAAGCAGCATCCAAAAAAGGAGTGCATTTTTCTTCGCCCATTTTGTTTCAAAATCCCGCGCTTTGTCGAGTCTGTAGAAATGACGCGTTGGCTCTTTGTAAGTGGAGTGGTTCTAAAAGTTTATTTTAATGTTTTTGAAATGTGGATTTGTGTTTTTATACCTGAATTGAAAGTGTGCTCTTCTATTTTTACATTTAGTTTTGTATGCATGTGTCAGATCCTGCTACTCAAATTGCTGGAGAAAAATTAAATGAAATTCGAGTTGTTGTCAATTACACTGGATAAATTTTTAAGGACTCAGTGGTGCCGTATGAAAATCTATGCTTGACGAGAGCATTATAGAGTTCAAAGGATGTCTTAAGTTTAAGGAGTATATTCCATCCAAACGCCAACGATTTGGAATAAAAATATTTGTTTTGTGCAACGTGCAGACGGTTATATTTTAGATGTAATTATTTATTGTGGTGAAGTGATGGATGTTACTGACGAACAATGTCTTGGGGCTTCCGGAGCTGTTGTCACCACTCTATTAAAAGACTACGTAGGTAAAGGCCACAAATTGTATGTAGATAATTGGTACACTAATAAAATATCATTTAAATTTCTACATGACTACCAAACCTACGTATGTGGAACAGTTCGAAAAAACCGTAAAAACATATCAAAATTCAATAAATCGAAGAAGGGGTAAATTGCGTCACATTATTCTGGTTCACTGATAGTATTAAAATGGCACGACAAAGGATAAATGCGTATTTTAACAACGCTTCACGATGATACAGTTTCTCCAACAGGGAAAATAAATTTTAGAACAGGAGAAATAATTTCAAATCCAAATTGTATCGAAGATTATAACAAAAATATGGGCTTAAGAGATAAATCGGATATAACTAGTGTAAATGCCATACGAAAATCAATTAAGTGGTATAAAAAAGTTTTCTTTCATCCTACATATTAATATTTACCGAATTCATACATAATGCCCAAAACCGTTAATTCAAAAGATATTAGTTTTCCTGATTATCAATTAAGTATATGTTATAAGACAATTATTAGAAAAATATCATATTTCGTCGCACCCTGAAGTTGGTCCACGTGCGTCACAAGATGTTCCATTACGGTTATCTGCCAAAATGCTGGCTAAACATATGCCGTGACCTATACCCGCAACGGATAAAAAACAAAAAGCTGTAATGTTTGCTCAAACAAAAAACAAGAAAAATGATAAAATATATTTGTGGTGAATATAACCTGCCGTTACGTATTTGTCCATCTCAACGAAATTCCATGAGAAAAAAGAATAATAATTTCAAATCTTTTGTAAATAAAAAAAAAACTCCAATAAATGTGAAAACAGTTGGAGAATCGTTCGTTGCCTATTGCCCGTTCGTGCTAGCCGATTGTCCGAAATGTAATAATAATGTTGTTTATTATGCTCACTTCAAATATTCTGTGTTTGTTATGTATCTAAATCGATCTTTAAAATATATCAAAACGGAAATTTGATGATTTTCATTTTGTTGTTAATGTATACTAACCGCTAAGGTTTGAATAAAATAATTTGACATTTGACACAATATGTTTGACGTTTTATGTACATAGACAACATAGAAAATCTTTCCAGTGTTGCTAGCGTGTTTTACCAAACCTTTATCTACCCAATGTCAGTCGGTATAATATACTTACGTAACTAAAGCAACTTGTAATCTTGATGAACCTTGATCTGTATTGGATTTTACTGAACATATTTCTAGTAACCTCAATCACTGGAATGGATTATTCAACTGTTGTATTTGGTTTGGAACAATTTGGTAAATAATTCACAGGGAAAGAGTATAACAAAAATACAAGTTCCTTATCGTGGGAATGAAAATTCTTATATTAATACTTGCACATATCATTAACATCGTTAATAATAAACATCAAAATGTCATAATTAAGAAAAAAAAAACTTCAATACTAAATGACTTAAAACTTACATATAATTGAAAAACAAAATAATTCTGAAAAATCAAGCGCTCTACTGACGGTTAAAAATCGAAGGTTGGAGGTTGTCTCCTGTCTCTTTTTTCCTCATGCGAACCCGTAACACTCTGTTTCATGTTGCCTGCAAATTGGAAGAAACCGTCCGCCGCTAGTACCAACCGATGCGCCGCAGTGAAATGAGATGGCGATATTGAATTTTTTGTGTAATAAAAGAGACAGAAGACAGTGTGAAACAGAATGTTACGGGTTCGCACGAGGAAAAAAGAGACAGGAGACAATAGCCAGCTGCTAACAGCCCGATATGTCGCAATGAATGATTCAGCTTATCAGTGGGCGGCACCCCGCTACCTATCGGAAGATGTACCACAAGTGACCTTATAAAAGGCGATGCGCGGCTTCGAACCAGCGGATATCCAGATAACAGTCCCAGGGCTCAATACCTAAGGTCAAGTGAGATATTATTTTGTCCACTGTGATATGGTAAAGGAACCTCTGGAGATTGTCAGCCTCCAGAATACGCATTTATATAATAGGATCATTATATTCGCATACGTTCAACCGTGTATTATTTTGTTTGGTCATATGTTTTCACTGAATAAAAGCTCTCTATTCGAACTCACGCAGTCTTTAATATGATTATAACGTTATAAAATATAAAAAAGAACAAGAACCAGAAAAATAAAAAGGGTATCTCTCGTCTTGCGGCCATTGAGACCTATTATTTTTAACCTCACATCTGTCGCTCGGTGTCCGGGATTTAAAATGTTTTTATTTATTAAATACTCTCAATATTACATATAAATAAAGTAATGACGTATTGCCCATCTCACTAGGTGTGAAACACCTGTATTGAGATGGCAATTTACAGAACGGTTGTTAACTATAGTACTATGAAAATAACATAAAAATAAAATTATTTTAATTTTTTTTAAATCATACAATTCAAGTATGATAAGAAAAAGGCAAGTGAAACTCATACATAAATGAACATAGTTGGCATAAATGTAAATATGTTAAAAAATACTCCTGATCCTGATGGATATGTTTATTGGAGTAAATCAATAATGTTACTTTTAAAGGAACTTTTGGTTTGCGTGTCTCTAATGTCAGTAGGTAGAGATTTAAATAGCTTAGTTAAATTGTATTTATTTATTATTTATGAAAAATAAAATAATATTTACTATTTTATTTTTAAATGCCATTTTAACCCTTATGTCTAAAGAAAATGTACAAGGACAAGGTCAGAAACACTTGGTTCAATATCATTTTAGACGTTGCTTTTAATTTCAGTACTGTAGCTTCTCTGAATGCTTTGACATTAATTTTCTATTATCAATATCATATTTCAAATTCAGAATTTATAATACAATAATAATAACTAATGTTTAAGACAAGATTTTTTATGCATAGCACAAAGGGTAACAATTATTATAAGCAATAATTATTAGCCGGAAACACTCATCCATATTGAAAAAATCTCCCGAGAAAAGATACGTAAGATACTAAGGGTGGGAGATAACCCGCCGTAGCTTAATGGTAGAGCTCCTGACCGGCAATCAGAGGGGTGCGGGGTCGAGTCCCGTCGGCGACATGTATCTTTTTTCGGGAGATTTTTTTCAATTTGGATGAGTGTTTCAGGCTAATAATTATTGCTTATAATAATTAATACAATCTTGGACTAATTTTTCCCATATTTATAAATGATAACAATGTTTAAAGAACTGGTTTGTAACCTAGTATGTCTCAGATAAACATATCCGATTTTATTTATATGGAATCCATTGGAAAGTCTAAATGAATAATCCATTTTTATTCTAAACAACTCGGTTTTTACAATAACTTTTGAAGGTTATACCCATCAACGTAATATACCATTAAAGAACTTTGTTTATTCATTTTTTTGTGTTTTGTTTGTTCACATATTTTCGTTTAGAATTTTATATATTTTTATTTAAAGAACATATTAACATATATAAGAATTAAGTATCTTCTTCTTTAGTGATATATTACATTGATGGGAATAACCTTCAAAATTTGTTATAAAGTTACTCTAATAAACATTAAAACTAATATGTTTAATACATTTTTCTTAATATACAAAATAATTTTTAAAATACTAGTGGAAAATCTATTAGAATTATGTATAATAACTCCTTGTATAAGTAAATTATATTTTAAATTAGAGGTACACTCATTAAGATTTATTTTCTCCTGTAAAGTCTTAAAGTACATCGAAACAAGTCCGATAAACACCGTAGAGCTCTCCGAAACGTTAGTAAAAGAAGGAGAAGCGCAATACGGCATAATAACCCGGCAATTAATCTAGAAAAAACGTACGTCCGATAAAATCTCTTGTTTAAAATTCTTCACCGAATGACCAAAACTTTTACAAAATGAATTAAAGAAAGTTCAAGTATTATGAGATGCGACATGTATAAGATTACCTTATCGATAATCTAGGGAGGATTAATCTAAGATATCGCGCTTCATTGCTTCAAAATTGGCCTGATCGTTAAAAGTGTAGTTGCGCTAAGATGTTCTGAACTGCATCCTGCAGGCACGATAAACATTTCCCTGATGAAAATAAATCTCCATTGAGTACAAGTAGAAGAATTATCCGTGGTTCTCAAGTAATGCACATTATTCCTTAGCGTGAATTTTCAGGTGATTATCCATGTTTCCCTTCTGTATGGATGTAAAATTACAAAGTGAACATGCGAACTTACGTTCGCCTGTGTGAGTTCTGTAATGCCTCCTTAAAGAGCTGGCGTCAGAACTGACATAAGCGCACATCGAACAACTAAAGGGTTTCTCCCCAGAGTGTATCCTTAAATGCCTTTTTAGCGTCCCCTTATCACAAGAAGCGTAGTCGCATTCTTCACACAAAAACGGTTTGTCCAACGAATGCGTTTTTAAATGACGATTCAAGTAAACCTTTTGTGAAAATTTACTGGTGCACAGCATACAATGAAACGTCAAGTCTTTAGAGTGCGTTTTCATATGCTCCGTCAGTCTCTTCATCAAAGAGCACGTATAACTGCACTGTAGACAAGAGAGCGGTCGCTCTGTTGAGTGTGTCAGCAGGTGACGGTTAAGTACCGACCTATCGGCACAGCAAAAAGCACACTGGGTGCAAGCATATGGTTTTTCTCCCGAGTGCGTCAGTAAATGACCCCTTAAGTTTGACTTTCGGTTGCTACGATAGTTGCAGTGCGGACATACAAACGGTTTATCCCCACAGTGACTTTTAACATGTTCCTTTAATCGTTTTGTCTGCGTGCAAGTATAACTGCAAAGGGTGCAAGCCAAAATTTCATCTATTTTGACCATTTTGATGAGATTTTTTTTACAAGAAACATTTTCTCCGGTTTCTGCAGAGCTAGCGTGAGCTTTCCCGTGTTCTTTAAGATCTTTTTTCAGACTGCACGTAAAATCACATAACGTGCAATTCAGTATTTTAATTTTCTCTACAGTGTGAGTTTTTTCGTGTTCTTTGAGTACTTTTTTCAGCTTGCACGTAAAATCGCACATTGTGTTTGAACAAGTCAGTAGTGGTTTTTCTTCCAAAGGTATAACTTTTCCGTGTATTTTCATATGATACTTTAAATTAGATTTGCGATTAGTGGAGTAAGTGCATTCAACACACGAAAATGGTTTGTGCCCGTTGTGGTTTGCCATATGCTCTTTCAACCTCTTTTTCTGGATGCACGTGTAGCTGCATAGTGTAC
Organism: Limnephilus auricula; assembly: GCA_951813805.1. Lineage (NCBI taxonomy): Eukaryota > Metazoa > Arthropoda > Insecta > Trichoptera > Limnephilidae > Limnephilus > Limnephilus auricula. The sequence continues at coordinate 12,794,178 of OX638414.1, read as the reverse complement.
AAGAAAGAACGTCTCCTTTATTGGAAGGCACCGTGGTTCGTATAATGTTTCCTGAAAAAGAAAAAAATCAATTAAAAATATATATATTGATGCACAGATTCTTTTTTTAATATTAGCTCCAATCAGTAGGCTCCGAGGAAAATAATGCCCCTCAAGACCTTAGTCATCTTTAGGGATGCTGTGAGGAGGGACTTATTTTTATATTTCTAGAGGTAGTTTTGGGAGAAAAGTATTAATGGTGGGTAGTAATTTGAGGATCAGCGTGGTCGGGAGTAACGGACGTATGAATCTATCCCTCCCACTGAGTTGCAAATAGATGTTCCGAGAGAGCCCTACTGGAGAGGTTATAAGATCTCCCTCAACCAGTATCTAAGGATCTGGCCTACCACGCATTATGCGGGCAGACGCATCCACTGCAAAGATCCGGACAAACCTCACCCTATGAACCCAGGCACCACTGCTAAGTCAACAAATCTAGCGAACCACTTGGGGTGGCTTGTAACAGGGTGTTGGTTATCCAAAAAATGGTTCCAAATTGTGAAATATGGCCTTTGAAACCATATTTTCAAGAAACTACATATCTAATTTAATAGTTAAATTAAAATACCAAGTCAGTGGTGTCTAAGTCTCAGTTTAAATTAAAATACCAAGTCACTGTCTGACAATTTAACCATATTCATATAATTTAAAAGAGTTTTGTAGTTCAATACAATTGCTGGAATACTCATTTTTAAATTTATAATTTATACTTTATTTAAAAATGATATAAATCTTATTCTCCACCCATATTCTTCCCTTTTGTTATTATAAGTAATCCAATGCTTGATTCTTATAATCAGTTTCATCAAAAAAATCTCAAATGGTTTAAAAGAATACGAAATATATATATCGTTGCCTAATTTTACAAGCAAATTTATAAGAATTTTTTAAATGGTGCGAAAAAAATATGTAATTTTTGAACATTGAGAAATGTCAAATAATACGATTTTTCAGAACTCATTCTCAAATCTTACATGAATATATTTGAAATAATGTTAAATTAACACCAGTATAACAAATTCACGACTTAGGAGTTAAATTCGATTCAAACTAATCATTCACATCACATATAGATGATATAACTAATAAGGCTTTAAAGATTCTTGGCTTCCTTTGTAGAACCCTGACTGATTTTAAGTCCTTGGATTGCATGAAAACACTCTACATCTCATTCGTTAGAATTCAAGTTGAATATATTTCACCTATTTGGTCCCCTTTCTTTAAAGTACACTCTAACAATATAGAAAGGGTTCAACACAAATTTCTTAGGTACTTAAATTTCAAGCTCAAAATTCCAAAAGAAATCATTAATTATTTAAGTTTGATGAATCGAAGTAATTTAATTACGCTGTCTGACAGAGGAATTATTTCAGACCTAATTTTATTATACAGAGTCTTGAACAACCTAATTGACAGCCCTACCATCGTTGCTACTATTAACTCTATGTACCGACAAGGAATACGAGACAAAATATAACATTATTTTGCAACACATACACAACCAACTATCAATCCCACTCACTTACCAATAAGATACATGATTTAAACAACAAGTTTGGTGGTATTGTAGATATATTCGCCGATTCCCTTTATAATCTAAAATGCTATTTAAACCATAGACTTTGTGGAATCCTACAAATTATTGTAACGTAGGTATAATATATTTAACGATTTGATGTATTATTGTAATGTTTTATTTTATATTTTCTTCTACGTTATTGTCAAATATTGTTTTTTTTATTGGTTTTACGCCATATTCTTCAACAGCTACTTGTATATTCTTAAAAGTTTTCAATTTTATAACTTTTGGTATAAATTCTAAGTATGTGTAATCCTCCTTAACTTAAATATTATTTTATGATCTATGTAAAAGCCCGTATGGGCGTATAACAAGAATAAATAAATAAATTATTAACCACACTAGGGTTCGCCTGTATCGGGGTTAATAATTTCACAATTTAATAAAAGTAACACACATAACAGCAATTTAAAAATAACAATGATGTATGAAATTTGTAGAAAAAAAATTAACAACATGATAATTTTTTTTTCTTCAATCTTTTAAAATTACATTGTGGCATCATTTTAATTAAATGAAACAAATTACTGTGTGTGGTTGGGCATTTACACAGCTACACTTACATACATACATCTATACAAACCTATACACATACATGAACTGCTGTACTTGTAGCTAGTATTGTCACATTTCCTTCCTACCCTTCCCTATAAACCTGTCACTTTTTCCTGTTACCCACATCAGTCCATAATCGACCATCAACCTGTGAACATCAACATTATTTACCCGCATCCGCATTTTTCGCTATTGACCGCCGCAGAGAAGAAAGTACAAGTCCCGCAGTGAGTAATTCTCTCCTTTTCCTTGTGTGCTTACCTTCTACTTGTGCAGTGGTTCAAACACATAACATACACATTTCAAGGTCCTTCGTTTAAAAAACTACACAAAACACGCATCAGTGTGTAAACCACTAATCACATGTTATTATATCTACATGTTTATACACCAATGGTTTCTTCGTCAGGATTATTATTATTATTCATGTTATTATCCTGACGAAGAAACCATTGGTTTTGAAACACGTAGATATAGAAAAATATATACTTTTATGGTTTAGAACAAACATAAATAAAAATAACATAAGCAAATATTTATAAGTGGACACCTTTTTTAAATTTTTTTTTAGGTTACATTTAAATTATTTAACCTCACATCGATAAGCCTTTGTTGATGTGAACAATAAAATTTTATAAAGTAAGTACACAAAATAATATGGGTATTGAAAGTATAATGTTACATTAACATTTCTTACGACGGGTACTCACTGTACCCAATAATGAACTAAGCTGAAGGCTTTTTTATTTTTATTTTTAACTTTTTAACTTAAAGAGTTAAACCTCAAATTATAATATTTTAATTAATGAAGATAATATTAGCGAAAGTCAATCGAAAATCTGAAACAGAAAAATCAGACAAAGATACGGATACATCTGGGACTCGAACCCAGGTCCTCCGGCAATCCGGGCCGACGCGCTAACAACGTATCCCTATCCGATTCGGTCATTTTTAACTGTATCATACTTCGACTGAGAACCACCAACATTATTTTCATTTTTCTTATCGCATATTTTTATTGGCTGCTACCTTTATGTGTGATTGCAAGATTCAACTCGAACTAAATGCCCTCTAGATAGTGTCAGGATAAATTTTATCACTTTTTATTAATATGCGACATCTATTGACTTTATCTGCAAGTCTAGGATGAAATATTTTTATTTTTATTTTTAACTTTTTAACTTAAAGAGTTAAACCTCAAATTATAATATTTTAATTAATGAAGATAATATTAGCGAAAGTCAATCGAAAATCTGAAACAGAAAAATCAGAAAAAGATACGGATACATCTGGGACTCGAACCCAGGTCCTCCGGCAATCCGGGCCGACGCGCTAACTATTTAGTTCGAGTCCCAGATGTATCCGTATCTTTTTCTGATTTTTCTGTTTCAGATTTTCGATTGACTTTCGCTAATATTATCTTCATTAATTAAAATATTATAATTTAAGCTGAAGGCACCTAGCGCACATCTAGCGCATTATAATGTAAAAATAATATGGGGTATACAAACTATAATAGTTTATTTGAAGAAAAAAAAATGCTATTAATTTTAAAAGTACTAAATTTGAAAAAACAAAAAAAAGCTTTTAATTTAAAACGGACTAAGAATAAAGAATAAATATACTCGAATGTATATAATATATTATAATGTACTGTGTATGTTTTAAACAAATAAAGACATAAACATACCAGAATAATTCGTGTCTGAAATTTGGCCACCTCTACCATCTATTTCCATATCAAACAACGGAAAACTTCCATCATTTTGATCCATTTGAGGATCGATTTGAAGTGTTAGCAAGTTTAAATTACTCATGATAGTTCAATGTAACTCTGCTGTAATATATTTTGTTCGAAATCTGTAAAATTCAAAAATCAATTGTTAAAAATAGTATTAACAAGTTATTTTCATGGGAATGGATACAGTACAAGAATATTAAGGGTTTCGTAAACAATAAATATCAATGATTGTCAATGGTTACGTAAATTTAAGTAATTGATGCGTTTGAGAATTGCCAATTGATCGTTTATGAGGCAATTGAAGCAATTGACAACTGATACAATTGAGAATCGATGTGATTTTGGCCACTAATGTGAATGGCAGAAACGAAGTAAGGCAAATAAAAATACCTCAAATTTAACTCGTGTTTGTCTGTGGTTAACCTTCGATAGGAATAATTGGTGATATTCCAGTTATAAAATATCATTTAAAAACACTTTAAATACATTCCACAATGTTAATCAATGTTTGCAACATAAATTCTTTACTTTCTACGATATATTAATTAAAATAAATATGAGATGAGTACACAAGCGAAAAGCTGGCCATTTTATTAAACGTCAAGCAAAAGCCTGGTGTTGCCAGTCAAAAAAATAAATTATATTATTGTTTGAGCAAAGCGAAATTCAGATTTAACCTGACCGTTTTGCGTTTCGTTTGTCTATAATTTGTTTACATATTCCGTTTTCGGCTTAAGATGATGGCCGTTATAATCGTTGAGTAAAGATTTTTATTCGAATGTGAAATTGTCCTGTTTAATAGGACTTATTCGTATTTTTGAAATATTATAGAACCAACCTACATAAAGAGTGGTAAATCAATTTTCATTGAATTGGTTATGACTGCTTACCCTGTATATATCGCAAATGCCCCCTTACGGTTGAATTTGGCAGCCACCTCTGCTCCGGAGCCAAAAAAATACCCTCTACAGAAACGGGCGGTCCGTTTGATAAATTTTCCTATTTTAACAAAAGAATTGCAATATTTAGAGCACAGGCGTCAGGTAGGTATGCCGTCCTTGTTCTACCGGTATTTCAATGGAAGATTCTCCGAGCCCCATTGTCCCCTGGGCACCGGTGCATAGTCGGGAAACACGCCAAACGGGCGCTCAATGTATGTACACGGTTGACATTTGCCACGTGAGAAAGGATTGACTTCTACGACTCAGGTTAACGGCAGTGAAATGATTTGCCAGACTCTGTGTTTCCTCCTGTTCACTCCTTCTTCTCCTCAAAAAGACCATCCACCCAGCATCCTCACAGATGACAAAGAGGTCCTGAGGGAAATTATTTTCCTGATAACCTCTTGTGTGGCGTTAATGTTAAAAATTGTGACGTTTCTTTAGACAATATTTTGTTTATTTCATTATTTCAATTTTCTGCTTAAGATTGTACCCAAACAATTAAAAAGTTACAGTATTAAAATTTCAGGAACTAGTCAACCTTCATCTTTCTTATTTCTTTTCCTTCTACATTCAGTTAAGCTTAACAACTCCAGTTGTGAGGGCTGCCAGAGTCCCAGTGACTCCAGAAAATTGCGTCCCGACATTTATATGCCCGACTCCAGTAACTGTTTCAATCGATAGTGTCATGTCTTTCTCGGGCGTCCCCGACTTTTTCTAACATTCACACTTGCGTCATATATTCTCCTTACACTCCTTTCTTCGTTTATTCGCTCTACATATCAGCCTTACATTCTTTGCGGATCTCCATATAAAAAAACATGTAAAGTGAAATAAGGTTCGAAAGCACAATTATTTTGTCTATGGATACTTTAATGGATTATGTATTTTTCTATGGCGGTATTTTTAAAACAAAGACAAAGGACAAAGCCACTGTCATTTCACCGTCGCATCTGACATATTATTGAATTGCACAATCAATAATATTATAAAATGTATGCAAATAGTTAGTATTTTCTATGTTTTTAAAAACAAACATGTTCAACGTTTCATAATTCACACGGATACTATTGAAAGGTGAGTATTATTGGAACATTTAAGTAATTTTGAAGTATTACAACGATGACATATTGTCTAAAAGTATGGAAATTAGAGAGACGGCATGTGAAGTGTGACTTTTGGAGAATATTACTGAGACGGCTGACACTAATTTTTACAACCTCGGTCGCGCTTTGAGCTCCTGGTAAAACGTTGATAAAACAGAAAAATCGTCCATTGCGCCGCTGCATTGTGTAAAAGCTGTTCTGTGAAGTCAATTGAAAAGAAAGACGGTATTACCTTTCACATTTAAGTGCTTAAACATCGCTTACGTTGACATTTTGTAATTTCTCTATGTGTTCACTTCAATCGCCATCACAGAATCAAGTCAGTAACGAGTGGCAGTCGGCCGAATCGTTAAATTTTTTTTTACATTAACTCCACACAGGGCCTATGTCATATGTGAAGATGCTGTGTGGAGGATACCATTGAGGAGAGGAAGTAGTGAACATGGATCTTGAAGAGACATGATGCCAAGGATCAATGATGCTAGTTCCTCGGAGCATCTTCCATTGAAATACCGGTAGAACAAGAACAGCATTTCCACCCGATGCCTGTGCTCTAACATTGCAATCCTGAGATGGGAGAATCTATCAAATAGATCGCCCGTTTCTGCACAGAGTCGAGGGTTTTTTCAAGTACTGTGGGGCTCCAGACCAGAGGTGGCTGCCAAAGTCAACCGTGGGGCCCACTTGCGATTTGTATGGGGTGAGCAGTTGTGTACTATTAAAGTATCTGCGGGCCCTCTGCAGTACGCTTTTTATAATAATTAAAAATTTCCTACAATTTTTTTAAAATTATGAACTAAATCAAAACTTCCCGAACTTAATAATAAACATTATTACATTTTATTTATATTAAATTTAAAGATAAATTAATTATCGTGTTCTACGAATTAAACACAAAAATAATAAATAAATAAAAAACACAAACTTGTGATTTAAACGCGTCTCAGGTACACGTCTTTGATCATTTAGCTCGTCCATTTTTCAACAGTTTTATGTCGCATCTTGTCATAACCTTAAATTACTTACATTGAAAAAAAAAATGATGGATTCGAAAGAACAAGTGGTCCAATATGGACCGAAATCGCTCGAGTGGTTAAGGTCTACATTCATTAGAATATGAATTATCACTTTATTTATCGAACGATTTACATAATACTTTAATTATTACAAAAAAAAATTACATAAAATTATGTCATTAATACCCTTTAATAAGCAAAACAAATTGGGGGACCCCCCTTTGGATCATGTGTGTTTTTTTTTCTTTCCGGTACGAAAAGGTTAAAATGATTCACTTGCAGTCTGAGGCATTGAATGAATGTGAATAAAGCAAGGGGTGCATGTCGAGACATAAATTTGTGGCGGTATATCCTTTCTGCCTGGTTTTTGAAACTGTGTGATGGTTAGTACTAATTTTATATCATGAAAACATTTTTAAAAATGCTCCCATACTTAGGTCCCGTCAAAAAACGCTTTTGTTTTTGCCAAATTTTTAAATTGTTCCGTGGCTCAAGGGTTGTGGCGAACCTGTCGTGTAAATTCTGTAATTAGGGCATTGTCCGTTGATTTTTAGTGCGCTTACCATATCGAGCGGGAAGGAGGGTCAGATAAGGATGGAATCAGACGGTTCACTAATCGTTCATTTCTGTATTTCATTCGGCCTATTTTACTCGGAATGAAACATCTGAACACGAAAAGAAACAAAAGTGAAACGAAGATGGGAACATTTGCTTGAGTAACCGCAGAGTAAACCTTCACTCGAGTGAACGTCTGATTCCAGCCTTAGAGCCATACATTTCTAAAAATCAGTCTTGACTCTGCAACGGAAAGGATTGCGTGAGTAATTCGTGCGTCGTCGTGTAGATCTTGAGATGCGCTGAAATTAAATTGAGGAAAAAATCATAAATTATCCCCAGTGATGAACGAAAGTAGCAGTAGTGAGGAAACACTACGCACTCTATTTATAAATGCTTCAACAGTTTTTTATTGTTTTTTTACAGATGCATAATATATAATAAACTATTGATTATTTTTACTGCAATTCATCAGATTTCTCATCCCATCGCATCATCATGGATCTAACTATCAACAATCTAGATGTTCCCACCATTAAGATGGATCCAGAGACCCAGAAAGAAAATGACGAGGAAGAGCCATATTTTGAAATAAATGTTTTGGGGCAACCTAACCTAACAAAACCTGCAGGTGAGATCGGCTAACATTATAACAAGTATTGTAAAATAGAGTACCTATATATGAATACAGTACAAGGGTTGTCTGGAGCCAGTGAGACTATGGGATTCCCAATCGGGGTATGTTGAGAGGCTAAAGTTACTGTGGAGGGGAAAGACATGGGGATGCGAAAAAAAACAACATAAAGATAAAAACACAGAATAAAAACTTGATAATAATAAAAAACACATTGGCGAGTTTAAATTTAAATGGAATTGATGTGGGGAAGTACCTAGCTATTCATATCTGGTCACTAAACAAGGCTGAAGCCAATTTAAGCCACGTTTCAATTCTGAATGGTGGTCTTACACCTTTGCGATACTGAGAGTGTCTTCCACACTGCAACATGGCGCAAATATACTATATATTAATTTTAATTAATTAATTTGAAATAACACAAATAAAATTTATTTGTGCACAATGGGTCTGAACCCGCGGCCTTCGGATTGGGAGTCGAGAGCCTTACCCCTCGACGTGGTTGTGGTTCTTAAAATAAACCATATGTATTTCTTCATATGTAGTAGAACATATTTTCTTTGTTGTTACTCCTTCGGCCACTTGATTAGTCAAACATCTCCAAATACGATGTTTGGAGATAATTTTATTTTATTTTATTTAACACATATTTACATTTATTATGTTTTAGTTCATACAGGTGTGTTAAGATGACATTTAAAACATAAATAGGTTTTACACATGGTACATAGAAATAAAGATGGTAGGTAAAAGTATGTCGTAATACAATAGAGAGACAGAAAAAATCGGTTTTAGAGTTGCAGATAGCATAATATGTATGTAACAAATAATAATACTGTGTGGGTTTTTAATTTATGTATAACTAGCTTCTGCCCGCGATTTCGTCTGCATAGGATTAGTACTTCGAGTAATCTATTTCTTTTCCTAGGTCCCATCTACGTTTATACCAAAATTCTTAACCTATTTATTTAAAATATCTATAATTCTTGATTCGATTCAAAGACGCATATTAGGCGAGTACTTGAAATAAATGCACTAATTTAAATATTTCCTAAAATAGAATTTTGATTAACAATCATTGTTTTGCTAAATGTCATTCTCAAATTTTGACATTTTCTATTAAACATAATTATTATTTTCAATATATTGAAAATAAATAGCTAGCTTTATGAATTATAGCCTATATGTTATTCTGATATATGAGCTAAATTATTGTAAAGTTTTATTAAAATCCATTCAGTAAATTTTGCATTAAAGAGTAACAAACATACATTCATCCATACAAACTTTCGCGTTTATAATATTAGTAAGATAAGATTTCTATGTGTTGAATTCATAGCGAAGTTGATTTAAAACAAACATACACACTACTGACTTGCACCGCACTAAAATTAGTATTTAAAGCGGTTCCATTTTGACCAATAAATTACACTATCATCAGAATTACTGCTTAAATAATTCAATTTCAGCAGACAAAATACTTAATCCTGCTACCATGGAACATTTCAGGTTAAAACAAATAATTTCAGATAGGGTATACCTACTATCACGGAAAGGACAAATGTGTTGTTGGACATGTATAAGTCGTTGAAGAATTTTGTTATTATTATTACAACGATAATCAGGAATAGTTTTTGTAAGTTTGTTTATAAATTGTAAATTACTAACCTTTATGTTTTCGAATCATAACTATCTGGGTTTACGTCGTTTACGATAACTGTGCATATGCTGAAGATTTATAATTCTATTGTAAATGTTCTAATATGCTGAGTTTAAGTTCTTAAAACTCAGCATATTAGAACATTAATGAGGAAAGAAAGATTTTAATGCTTGCTGTGATCGGTCAGTGGCTGAGTGGGGCATCGCGATTAGGTCCCACCTGGGTAAATTTCTACAATTATGGTCGAACCACAGTTTATGTCTTTTAAGAATAAACTTTAAGAGATTGAACCCTTTTTTTACAAAACAGAACAGAAACCGTTGATATTATTTTATCGATTTGTTGATATTTTATTTAATTTAGGCATTGAGCCATGCGAAAAGGCTTGCGGGCCGCTTATTGCTCATGACTGGTCTATAATGAATAAAACTTTCTAAGCCTGCTTTTTCGTTTTGCGTTGTTACCTTGTTGAGGATCATGACTCCCACTTCAACACCCTCGATGGACCAGACAACTCCACAACTCCACTCCTCGCGGTCATATGCTCCATGAGAACCGCAAAAAACTGTGATATTTGATCAGTCTTACGCATCAGTGGATTTTTTCTCTACTTAGCCTGTGTGCTTTTTACTTTGCCGAACTTAAAAATAATCGCATTACATGTCAGTTTCTATCTTTCCCCAGATGCAAATCCGCCCCCTCCAAAGATGAAAACAACTAGAATACGACGAAAACTACGCAAACCGAGAAAGATCTTCACGTGCCCTGAATGTGCATTCTCGTGTCCACGAAAGACCAACCTGAAAAGCCACATGATGACTCACACAGGCGAAAAACCCTTTTCATGTACACACTGCAGTTACCTGTGCTCCAGAAAAGGCGTTCTATTGAGACACCAGCTAATCCATACAGGCGAGAAACCTCACGCATGTCCCGAATGTCCATACTCGTGTTCTGATAAGTCCATGCTAAAGAGACACAGCTTGACTCACACTGGTGAGAGACCTTACGCGTGCTCCCTATGCAGTTCTACCTTCTCCCAACTATCAATTATGAAAAGTCACATGATGCGCCATACTGGTGAAAAGCCATTCTCGTGCAATTTTTGTAACTATTCCAGCTCACGGATGGCTGGGTTAAGGAGTCATATGAAGACTCACACTAACGAAAAACCCTTTTCGTGTAATTTATGCACATATTCATGTTCTGTGAAGCCAAGTTTAACCCGACACATGCTGACTCACACTGGAGAAAAGCCATTCTCGTGTCAGACCTGCAGTTATGTAACCGCAGATAAGTCCAGCTTAAGGAAACATGTTATGATTCATTCTGGTGAAAAACCATTTTCGTGTTATGTATGTAGCTGCGCTTTTTCTCGAAAGGCTTGTCTCACTAAGCACATAATGCAAAATCACTCCGGTGACAATAGTGTTGATATTAATTTTCATGTTCCTAACAGAACATTCTAAAATTAATATTTATTTAGTATATTATATTATATTTATCTCTGATGTATGTATGATAGTGAGGCATGGAACTGGCAGAGGAAGGATGAAAGTAGGCTAAATGCTGTGGAAATTGACCGCATTAAAAATGTGGAGATTTGGAAAGAAAGCAAGCCTGATGTTAGCTTAATAAGTGTGGGGCGTAGTGTATATAGAACGGATGAATCAATAAAGGAGCCTTAGGGGAATTTTCGACGTTGATGTGAATGGTAGAAAAAGTCGGAGAGGCCCAAGAAAGATACGACACGAAAGTGAATCAAATACGGGTGTCAGGCCATATCAAGAGTCAGAATAACAGAAAAAAATGTAAATCTAAATTGTGATCTATCCTCTCTACCTACATCTACAGGTAATCGGCATGATGTTCAGTAAGTTAATTAGTTTGTTGTATAACTATCACATGTCGCCCAATTAACCCAAACATCACAAACCCTATGTTTGTGCGTATTTGAACAAAAGTATTTTTTTCTTATACCCACTGAGTTTCCTGTCTATGTCATCTATTGGGATGCTTTTTGAGTAAAGGAAGGAGCGAACCTGGGTCTTAAAAATCCTATTTTGTAGAAGGGAGGAAACAGTAAAAGCCGGCAAATAATTCCGCAGCCGAGTTATAGCCAACAATATAACGAATTCTCGTGGTACATATGTGCCTATTATGTGCCAATGCTGGGCGTGTTTTTGCCATTTTTCCGATCGTGCACTGGTGCATAAAGGAAGAAGAGAAAGTTCTGGGAAGAAAAAATGTATGTAAGGGTGCTTAGGAATCTGGGGGTCAAAGTTTCCAAGTTTTACAGATGTATGAGTCCATCCCTCCCACTGTCCTGCTGGAAAGGTCTAGGTTAGATCTCAATGACGCCAGTCCATCGGACAATCTTTCATTGAAATACTGGTTGAACAAAAACGGCAATCTTACCCGACATCAGCGCTCCAAAGATTGTAAGGTAAATGTCAATATTTTTAACCACCGGAGCGACAGAGCTATTTAAAATTTTTTTCTCGGATTAGTAAAGTAAATTTTTACACACATTAAAAAAATCAAACCTCCGAATTTGAATATGCAAACATACAGTTCTATATAGCTAATGAATTCACCTAGCTTTTGACTATAATCACATATTCGTAGGGTTTTAAAAAAAAATTATAAAATCTTTAACTTTAAAAAATTTTAAAGAATCTGGAGAATATTTGCCACATCGTGGCAGCAAAGCAATCCGAGGCTTTGGAAATAGTGCCATAATGTGGCAAAAAGCGTACGAGTGGTTAATGCGTTCTTTCTATACCTCCTGGTTTACAATAACTGCTTTCAGAATTCGTTCAGATTGCCTTGAAAAAACTGTACATTTCTATTCATTAGTTTTAATAAACTTCATAATAAAATTAAATCATTGTAAAATATCAAAATCTCAGAGATAAAAACACAGAACAAAGTCTATTTGCTGTGTACTTAAATTAAATATGTGATGGATAAAAAGCAAAGTATTATGTACTTACTTCCTTTTTTTGGTCTCAAGGTTATCATCAATAAATAAATACTATTCAATATTATCAAAGATCGTTTTCTTGCCTCTTTGTATTTCAAGTTGCATCAAATGTATTGTCCATGTTGAAATGCACCCCAGATGGCGTGTTATTGTTTGTTTTTTAATTGATAAACTAATGTCCAAGACAAGATTTTTTATGCATAGCACAAAGAGTAAAAAATATTATTAGCAATAATTATTAGCCTGAAACACTCATCCATAATATATATTTTTTTTTCAATATGGATGAGTGTCTTAAACATTAGTTTATCAATTAAAAAATAATCAATATTTGACAAGTAAAAGTATTTCACCAAAAAGTAGACGTAATATGTCTCGACGCCCCCTAGTGGGAGAATTAGCACTTACATGCCTTTCTCATATAAAAAATAAAGTTGGTTGTTTGCAGGTAAAAAAATGTAATACGCGGTAATTGTTGAATGAAACACTAGGTATATATTGATTCATTTGGCGGGTAGGAGGTAACCCACCGTACCTTAATGGTAGAGCTCCTGACCGGCGATCAGAGGGTTGCGGGTTCGAGTCCCGTCGGCGACATGTATCTTTTCTCGGGAGATTTTTTCAATATGGATGAGTGTTTCAGGCTAATAATTATTGCTAATAATATGACTGTTATTGTTTGAAAAACAAATAAATTTTTCGAATGTTTTTGTAATTGTGACATGATATAATCACCTATGATAATTAATTGTGAATTTTGCTTTCATTGGATCAACTTGGAAATCGTAACTTGTCTGTAATGAAATATAATACCGTAATGGTGTTGGGTGCTTTTTAATGTGTGGATGCAATCTGAAAGTTTGAAGAGCCGTTTCTGCATGAAGACGTTCGTTTACAGATTGGTGAATCTTTTTTATGCATTTAGGCAATTTCGGATTTCCATTTTTGGGATATTTTGTTCGTGAAGTAAATTCACACGTCATTTCGTGTGCTTTTTATGGAAAAGAGGAAAACAAAAATTCATGTCATATTTTGAAGAATCCAGATGAAAAGTGTTTTGTTCAGAATAACTTTTTTGTGCAAATTATCCGCCACCTTTTTCTTCTTTTTCTGTCAGTAGAATAAATAAATTACTTTAAATTTTTTTGTCGCATTTTATTATTGAGAGAAGGGATTCTGTGGTGTGTACAACATGAAAAAAATCATAGTTTTTACATTCTAAGTAATTAAATAGTTGCCTACCCAGTATTACAAAAAACCAAATAGCAGATTTAAAAAAAAAAATTTTAAAGTTAAGACAACATTCTGTGTAGTTTAATTTCCTTTTTCGGGTTTGGTTCCTTTGTTAGTATTGTTAAATAATAATCAAAAAATATTATTTCTTCAAACTTCGCAAAATAACTTTGTGGCGTCCTTTCCAAATATTTCTTCCTTCTGATTCCCCTCCTTTCACATCAAGGCCCTTACCCAAGAAGCAAAAGAAGATGAATAAAAAAACTCTTGAAAAAATAACATATTTGCACCTCGTTGTTTTTTGAATAAAAACAGTCAACTGTTATATTTGAAAATTCTGTAGGGCTTGTACAAGCATTCCGCAAAATCTTGCAAATCTCGCAAATAATAATCATAAAAATATTATATTTTTCGTGTTAGTGATAACAATCGGGTCATCATTAAACATTGGAAAGTGACCGTGAATGAAGATCTGGGAGCTGCCACCTCATCATCAAGGGAAGGGCCATTCCTGTCTTATCCTTCCCCTTGTCGATATAAAAACACAATCTTGTGGACATTCGTAATTCGCTTCAAGATTAGGTTTACAGTCCACACGGTGTCGTTGGACACTAAACAGGGAGGATAGTGAGAAACCCCCTAAATCCACTTAATATTATCTTACGAATAACATACAAAATATTCCGTATTTTACAATAATTTTACTATAACACAACATTACATGAAATGTAGTGAAGTAAAGGTATCCAACAAAATAGATTTAAAAAAAGACATAACCGGTCTGTTTAGAGTATGTTACCTCATAGTCGACAAAAAATTTGCATTTGAAATATGAAAATTACTTATTCCGTAAGTGCGTCTGCACATGTCTACTTATTACACTTTTGGTAGTACATGAATAGTTGCATACCGAACATGAGAATGGTTTTTTAAAAGAATGTGTTAACATATGGGACTTTAAAAGGTTTTTACGATAACCCGAGTAACTGCATTCGGAACATGGGAATGGTTTCTTACCAGTATGCGTCAAAGAGTGTCTCAATAAAGCTGGTTTAGAAAAATATGAACAACTGCATTCGAGACACGGGAAAAGTTTGTCAGAGTGACTACGGACGTGATTTCTTAAATATGATTTTTCATAAGTTGAATAATTGCATTCTGAACACGAAAAGGGATTTTCTCCTGAGTGTTTCAACATATGCGCCTTCAAACGATGTTTACGAGCATATGAAATTTTGCATCTTGAACACGAAAAGGGTTTCTCGCCAGAATGTAAGACAACATGAGCCCTTAAACTTGATTTGTGAGAAGATGCATAACTGCATTCTGAACAATGGAATGGTTTAATTCCAGAGTGCCTCAGCATGTGATTCTTAAGTACTGATTTGTAAACGAATGATTTATCACACTCGGAACAAGAGAATGCTTTCACGTCAGAGTGCGTCAGAAGGTGGGTCGTTAAAGCAGTTTTAGAAGTATATGAGTTAGTGCACTTGGAACATGAGAAAGGTTTCTCAAGAGAATGTGTAAGCATATGAATCTTCAAATACGAGCGTACATAACATGAATAATTGCAAACGGAACAGGGGTAAGGCTTCTCTCTGAAAGAGTGCTTCAACAGATGGACCGATAAATAACTTTTACGAGCACATGAAAATTGGCATTTGGAGCATGAGAAAAGTTTCTCGCCAGAGTGCATAATCATGTGTTTTCGTAAAAGTGAATTAAAAGAAGTTGAATACTTACATTCGGAACATGAAAATGGTTTCTTTTCAGAGTGCTTCCACATGTGATTCTTCAAATTTTGTTTATGATAACATGAATAGCTACATTCAGAGCACGATAATTTATTGTCAGAGTGTGTCTGTAAGTGCTTTTGTAAACCAGATCTAGAAGTATATGAATTACCGCATTCGGGACATGGGAAAGGTTTCTCGCAAAAATGTTTTAGCAAGTGATCCCTTAAAGATGATTTTTGCGAACACGAATAAATACATTCGGAACAAGAGAAAGGTTTTTCTGCAGAGTGAGTACGCATGTGTCTCTTTAAATTAGCTTTTAAAGAACATTTAAAACTACAGTAACTACATGAGAATGGTCTCTCCCCAGAGTGCGTACGCATGTGGTTTTTTAAATACTGTTTAACAGAACACGAATATTGACATTCGGGACAAGAGAAAGGTTTCACCGCAGAATGCGAACACATGTGTTTCCGTAAATTCGACATTAAATTACACGAAGAACTACAGTTAGGACACGAGAATGGTTTTTCCCTAGTGTGGGTAAGCATGTGTCTCTGGAAATCGTGACTTAAATAACACGAATATTGGCATTCAGAACATGAGAATGGTTTCTCCCCAGAGTGCTTGAGCAAGTGCAATTTTAAACTCCGTTTTAAAGAACATGAATATTGGCATTCGGGACACGAGAATGGTTTCTCTCCAGTATGTGTACGCAAGTGTCTCTTTAAATCCCGATTTGAAGAAAATGAAGAATGGCACTGGGAACATGGAAATGGTTTTAAACCCCTACTTTTTATCGCAACATCTTTACGAGTAGCCGGAAAAGATTTCTTTCGAGTAGTTTTCTTTTCTTGAATGTGCTCTCCTGAAAGAAAAGATTACATATTATTTCAAAATATTACACAAACAGAAATAATAATTTCCCGGACGTTTTGACATTAACTTTCAAACATATGCACGTCCTTTACCCGCCTCACTCGACAATGTCTGTTCTGATACGGATAAAAGTATTCAATAATATTTATAAAAATTTAGTTCTACAAATTTTATAAATTTTTAAACAATAAAATTGCAAAATGTTTAAGAATACTGAGATATGAAACCATAAAAACCATGAAAGTTCTAAATTAAAACATATATGAAATTTAAAAAAATATATTTTAAAATGCTGAAAAACATATTAAAGTACTCATATAACTAACTTGCAAAACTAATTTGGATTATTATATACATATATATATATATAAATATATAGGCAATGACGTTACAAAACCTAGACTTGTTATTGACTCACAAAATTAAGAAAAAAATTTGGAATGTAAGAAATACTTGTTTCCAGTAAAACCTTAATTCAAACATTGTTCATGTATGACAAGGTTGACATATTATAATGAATAAGTGTAAATGAATGGTAGAAACAGACGGTGTTTTCGTTTTTCACGGAATACTACATTCTATATTACAGGTGAAACTTAGATGACAAGATAGGCATACTCGCTTACACTAAGATGAACACGGAATGGTATAAGTTCTATTTATACAAATGTGTTGCTACGTTTTCTAATGGCGCTGAAAATCTTTGGGAAACAATATTATCAGAAATAAATTTGTAATAATAAATACTTTGGATGCATTTATGAGTGAAATTGACAATTGGGACGAGGGTATGGATCTTGCCGTTTCGGGAACCATTTATTGGATAACCAACACCCCTGCATAGGTCACCCCAAATAATTCGCTACTTTCGTATCTTAGCAAGGGTGCCCGGGTCGTTGGGTGAGGTTCGTCTAGGTCTTGGCGGCGAATGCTTGTGCCCACCTACTGCGCGGCGGGCTGAATCGACCTTTTGATCTCTCACGACCATCCTATACCTATCGCCTTGCACCGCAGTGGGAGGGGTGGCTTGATACGTCCGACTCATTGAACCCAGATTCAGAGGGAAATTGTTTTCCCCAGAGCCTCTTGTGTGGAACTAATTTTAGAAATAAAAAACATTACCATGTCTTTTGCTTGCGATTTTTGAGATCTCAACAAATCTATAGTTTGTAATGTCACTGGGTTAAAACACAATTTTATCTTATATTTGCTTCTTACCTGCAGTCCCTTCAATACTTTTGATGTGTTCTAAACATTCCTCTTTAATATCCGGGAGGCTTATATCTATGTCTTCATGATTGCCCGATTCATTCTTGATTGTCACTCCATCTGTGTCAGGAAACTCCATGGTACAACTACAAGCTGGAAGTTGTAATACATTTTTTTAGCATTTTAAAAACTGTTATCCATCGTAATTAGTCTGTCTATGTTATATTCGGGTCACATTGTGTCGGTTGCGACTTGTGCCCAAGGTAACCGAAGACGGATAAGCAGAGTTATTATTTTGCGAGAGCTCTTCAGACCAAAACTAGCTTCCCTGTTAGTAGGACGCGTGTCCAAACCAACAATATTTGTATAGTACAACATAACATTAAACAGTCACTGTGATATCAAAGAACTTACAAGAATTTTAATCAAAACAGAATTGTACTGAGATAATGGCCAGTATCAATAAAACATAATATCTCTGGTGGACTACAGAGAAACTTTATAAAAACCTTACAAAATTTCCAGTTTATGTTTATTTAATAAATTAAGTAAGTACAACTGTTGTGCAAATAATAAATTCATGGTCATGGTGTTTTTAAAGAGAGAGTACGAAAACAGCGCGCAATATAGTCGTAAATGATAGATATTTGGAGCGGGTGGATTAATTTGTGTATTTGGGAAATACATATATAAGAGATGGAAGGTTGATAGAGATATTGAAAGAAGGGTAAATGCAGGTAACTCCATTAATGAAGGACTGAACGGCATTGGCGCTAACAAAAAATTGTCCAAAGTAGCGAAGCTAGCAGTCCACAAAGGAGTGCGGGTACCTATCCTGATGCACGGTAGTGAGGCATGGAACTGACAGAAGGATGAAAATAGACTGAATGCTGTTGACATAAGATTCCTGCGGGGTTTGTGTGATAAAACCATGTAAACCGTCTAAGAAATATGGAGATCCGCAAAGAATTCAAGGCTGATGTAAGCGTAATGAATAAGATTATAGGACGCTCAGATGGTTTGGGCATGTAGAGCGCATGAACGAAGAAAGGAGTGTTAGGAGAATACACGACGCAAATGTGAATAGTAGAAGACATTTTTTATATAGTTTAACAACTTAAGCCCACTAATTTTACTATAACAAATTTTTAATTTAAATTCATAAAATGTCCTCTACAACACTGGTGAACTCCTTGCGTGTATGACAATATAATACACCATTGTAATATAAATATATAAAGAATAAATACATTTAAAATAAAATAGAAATTAGAGGTCATGGACACCCGAGGTCCCCGAGGAAGACATTGCACGATCAAGAGAATCAGATACTTGAGTCGGGCCATGTCAAGAGTCAGAATAATAAAAACGTATGTATGAGACGATATATGAATGTGAATGAGGCAAAAGCCGAAAGTCGTTAATGATACAAATAAATAAATATCATCGATATTCATCACCGCTCGATGAAACATCGAAGTCATAATGATAAAATTAGGCAATTTACGTAAATTTTGGCGAGACTGGAGTAGGAATGCAATAATTATTTACGTCAATGTGAAATTTGACATGCATCAACACAAGCGTGCAGCGTCTAAAATAGAAGCTGGTTCAAAGTATAGCAAGGATTAAGCGGACCAATTATCCTTCTTCAATTTGGCCACGATTAAAACAACTGATATACCGGCCCTGCGGAGATAACAAAAACAAGATTATATAGGGAGCGACCAAGCGCAATATTAGGAGGGTATTATCATAGAATACCGGAAATCAATCATTTTTACATCAAATTCTAAATGTATTGACTCTTTTTTACAAAAAAAAAAATGATTTTTAAAGATTGTATATTTATCTGGTAAACGCATTTTTAAAATTTTTAAAAACTAAGTTTATTTATAATATACTAAGGTTATACCGTTGATCATTGGCAGATTTGTTCAATATTCAAACATAATATTGTATTATAGAACACAAATTTCAAATAATATAATCATACAATAAAATAAAGCAATACATAATCTAGTCAACACATTTTTCATAATTTGCAATTAAGTTAAATTAAAATCATTAAAAAATAAATCCGGAAACGTGTTTTGTTTTTCTATTTATTTAAGGTCCTTACAAACTAAAATATTTCAGATTTTTTTAACACACTGTTTAGACATTATTGAAACATCATAAATACATATGATCACAAAATTCTTATAAGAAGTATACGATATTTAATAATTTGTCATTGTGAGTTTTGAGCATTTTTATTGCTCACTTGAATGTAGGTATATATTAAAGTTTTGAATGAATTTAATCCATAATTCATTTTTAATTTCTAAAATTTTATACGGGGAATTTATTTATTTATTTATTATTAATTTTCAACGCCCTGATGGGCTTTTACATAATAAGTATATTATACAGTGATATATATATGTATGTTTAAATCGATCTTTCTCATCGGAACCTCCCTGTACAATTGCAAGCATTTTTTAACTTTTATTATCGGCCCTTTATGGCCCTTAAAGACATCGTGGTTGAGAAAACTGTCAAATTGTAATTGTCAAACTCGCCAATGTCAGCAAACTAGCAATATCGTTGGTTAAAGACTTTGTTAGACTGTTTAATGCTAATATTTTATTAAAAAATCTTTTGAATCATCTAATTACTATAAACGACAACTATATACATTCGGGCGATGAAAATACTGCATCTCAAATTTCAATCAAGTAAAATGAAAATTTGCTTCCGTCGCATGAGATGACAGCTGACAGCCATTTAAAATAATTTATGTCCGTATTCTGGGATATATTGTATCGATTTTTTTAATGCAATGTTTTCACATCGCCCCGCGTGAAAATAGTTCTCTTTTATATAGTAATAAAGGTGAATCAAAGGATTTTTTTCTAAAAAAATATTCATATAAGGCGTATCTAGTCATCCCAAAAGTTAACCAAGACTTTTATGATGGATTGGATCCATGGTTGGTTTCCATACGAAATCGGGATGGTAACGTTAGTTGAACATTGCTTCAGATAATGGACGGAATGAACCGTGTTCATACATTTAATAAAATACAGGAAAGTTAGAAGGTTTTTAGTTCTTACCTCAATATGGATGTTTGTCTTTACAATTTGATATTACTCAAATATACACGTCATGCCTTGACTACGTCGCTTCAAAATAAATAGTTGGCGAATAAACCAATCCAACATGGACGCCATTGACGGGTAGCAAAAATAGCATGCGTCACTCGACTCTAGAGATGGTTACGTGGAACCGGTTCCTCTGCTGTCACTGGAACCGTCGAAATATTGATCGTCCAGTTATTATGATTGCATGCATTGCATATTTTATATCGTTATATGTAGAAGTGTGCCCTCTTTCTAGAATCATTCTCAAATTACTCTTAAACACCACCAAATCAATTTATTGCAGAAAAATTGGGGTGAAATGAACAAAATAAAATAATTAATGTGTTCTGGGTTACTTTATTGGGGTGAAATGAACAAAATAAAAAAAATTATGTGTTCTGGGTTACTAGTTGGAAAATTAATACTAATGTTATACTTTTGAAATTAGTTATCACTTTGTGGTTATCCATTTTATAATTAAATGAAACAATATATCTTAGTTACAACCACTGATTTATTTAGTCACACGCCGACTGGTTTCGGAACAACCGTTCCTTCGTCAGGGCAAACATATAATGATGACAATTTACAAAATAGTGTGTGGGTACAATTTATCAGTAGGTGTTGTGGTAGGGGTGGGGGCGTGGCTAGGAATTGATGAAGAGTAAGTGGGGACAGAATGGACACCGAAGAGATTTAATATTGGGCTATAGGTTAATATTTTTTGTTTATTGATAATCGACTCATTATTTTTAAGGGATTTTTTTATTTCTAGAGCTTCTAAGTTATCTAAGCGTTTTCCTTTATTATTAATGTGAAGAATATTTATCCCTGTATTTTTTTCAAAACTATGGTTATTTTCAATTATATGGTTAGCGAA
Source organism: Limnephilus auricula (assembly GCA_951813805.1). Lineage (NCBI taxonomy): Eukaryota > Metazoa > Arthropoda > Insecta > Trichoptera > Limnephilidae > Limnephilus > Limnephilus auricula. The sequence goes on along the minus strand of OX638414.1, from coordinate 12,772,301 downwards.
ATCGGAAAAATTATTATTATTAAGACATCTTAAGTGTTCTTTGATTCTAATTTCGAAATTACGCGTTGTTTTCCCGATATAAAATGAGGAACAGTCATTACATTTGAGTTTATATATTCCGGAATTAGTTAATTTATGGTCTTTATCTTTAGCGTTCCTCAAAAAGTTACCGATATTATTTCTTGTATAAAAAGCTGGTTTAATATTAGAAGGGAGATTTTTGCAACATTGAACTGAAAAATTGTTGATATATAAAATTTTTCGCCATTCTTTATCGTTATTATTATTCGAATTGTATAGATATTTATTTCTTGAAATTATTTATTTATAGAATTTTTTTTATATGAACAATTTTACAAGAATGAAAAGAAGTTAGTCAATGGATTGAGTCAAAAATAATCTTAGCCATAAAGGGGTATTTTCAATGTTGTTTCTTATTTATAACTTCATATTTATCTAATGAAAAAACAAATTATTTAGTTCTTAACGCTTATATTTTTTGTAACGTTATTAATTATATTTTCTTAATTTCAATACATTGAAAAGCTTCAATGTAGCTATAGCATATTTTTTCAAATTGATAATGTAAACCGATTTGTAGTAAAGATAAATCTAAATAGTGATTTTGCATATAACTCCATCTTTGTACAACTATATAATATAAGTAGGGTTAGGTACTGAATAATTTTTTGATTCCTTTTTTCCAATCGTCTGTGGAGATTTTCTGTGATAGCATTTAGACAATTGGGAACACTTACTGGTTGGATCCTTTGATTATAAAGGTTGGATCATATTTATTTCATTATCTTATTATCATTCTATATTACGGAACTAGGACTAAATGGATTCGCCGACCTGATGAGACACCGGGTCACTGGAGCCAGGATGCGGCTAATGGCCTCCGACAACACGGTGGTGAACGCAGCCTTCCAGCACCAAGCGCCACTCTTGAGTGAGCGCTGGGCCCGAGCTCACTCAAGACCACGCAGAAATTGATTACCTATTTATAACTTTGTACCTACTTATAATTGTTCTACTTTATTTATAATTTAACTGTATTTATAACTATATGGGACGCGTGGGATTGCACTATCCTCCCCACATCCTGGAATAAAACATTATTATTATATTCAACCTTGACAATTTATCATCTTGACAATATTATATTTCCGACATGAATGTAAGGTTTTAGGTTGAAGTCTGAAACCTTTTGTGCAGATAAAAGATTCAGATTTTCCCTGAAGACTGAACTGCTTACAACGCCGACGCCAGGCGGAATCCAGAAGCCCCAGGTTTTTGTGAGCGATTCAAAATTTTCTGTTATAAACTGTGTAGGACATGCTTTATGGAGGGTATACAAGAGACCATTTTATGAGAAAATTCTTTGCTTTGGCTTCTATATAAATTATAAATTAGATTGCCTGCGAAATCCAATTCGATATGCATACAATAATGCAAGCGCAAATTGCGCGTATGGCATATGATTTTAATGGGTACTTTTTAATGCCGATTAGATTGTTTAGCACAGCGAAAGGAACTCAAAAGAGAAACACCTTTCTTGTTTGTAATATTCTTGAAATACCCCGATTCAAATTATTCTACATTTTATAAATCAAAAGGTCAGTTTAACTTTTGTTGAGGCGTCTGCCTCCGAAGAAACCTCTCCAATAAGTGTCCAGCTTTTTGCTTTTGGTGAAAATTTGTTCAAAAATAAGAGCATTCGCTGAACTTCTATATTAAAAAATAATTAACCAACAGAAGGCAAATTAGCATTTTATTCCTTTTTAGTAAGTACTATATCTATAATATATTTTAAGTGAAATTGGATTAATTATATCATAACAATTTCACAGACATTCTGTATTATGTCAAGAACTTTTGAGAATTATCTAAACATTGAATAAAAAATTCCTGAAGTTTTCAACGATTACTTAATATTGGTACCACCTAAACACTCCGGATCCATTTTGAAGAAAGAACAAAAGATAGCGGGAAACCGCCACCCGTGTAGTGTGATGGTTTGCGGCAGCTCTCTCGAGCGGTTTCCCGCGGCGGGCAAACCGCTCGTGTAGCCGGGGCCATATGGAAAAGAGGTAAATGGAAATTCGTCTTCAAGAAGTTGGTGCAACCACTCGAACGCTTTTTGCCAAATTATGGCACTGTTTCCAAAGCCTCGGATGGCTTTTCTGCCCTAAAATGGCAAATATTCTCTAGATTCTTTAAAATGTTTTAAAGTTTACGGTTTTATAACATTTTTTCTAAATCCTACGAATATGTGATAATAGACAAATGATATGTGAATTCATTGGCTATATAGAATTATAATCAGTGTGTATGTCTCCATATTCAAATTCGCAGGTATGATTTTTTTAATGTGGACGGAAAAATTACCTTTAGCAATCCGAGAAAAAGTTTTAAATTGCTCTGTCGCTAAAGTGGTAATTAGGATGGTTTGCAAAATATATTTTTTTAGTAAATTATTCGCCACTTTTTTCTAATTTTTTTGTGAGTAAAAAATAAAACTTATTTTTTAATGTTTTGTCATATTTTATTATTGAGAGTAAAGATTCTGTGGTGTCATTTAGGTCACAACATGGAAAAGGCACAGTTTTACATTCTGAGAAGTTTGATAGGTGCCTAGCTACTATAAACACATTTGAACAATTTGTCAAAAAAAAGGATTAAATAGAAACTAAAATAAATACAACATTCTGTGTAGTTTCATTGCCTTTGTCGGGTCTGGTCCCTATGTTAGTATTGTCAAAACATTATTAACAAAATTCCGTTTAAAAAAATAATATATTGGCCAGGACCAATCATATTTTTTCAACATTTCGGTCACTTTGTCTCTATGCTCATTATGTTCTAATGGTACTGACACACTTGCTTAATACAAGCCGGCTTATGAGCATGCTCATTAATGAGCATGCTCACACAACTGTACACCCTTGCTCATAAATGAACAGGCTGGGCTTGAGCTTTCTCATGAATGAGCACGCTCAAAGCCAACAATTGAACACACATGCTTTTTAATTAGCATGCTCATGTCAAATAATAAATGTCATCGTATAGAATCAGTTCTGTTCGCCCACAATATCTTATTGCTTGCACCGCAATTATTAATTAATTCAGAAAATTAGAAAGGTTATACAAGATTATAACCTATATATATTAAGAAAATAAAAAGATAGATTTGGGTTTGGATCACTAGAAGAGCAAACCTTGGAGCAAGTTATCATTTGTTAGTAGAAACGCGAGAAAAAAGATGTCAACGGATATAATAATCATTTACGAATGCTTCCGCAGAAATTTGACGTGCTGCTCTCGAGAATTGCATACAAAAACGAGATATTAAAATGTGGAATGCTATTCCGAACTGAGATCGGATTGAAATGAGCATGCTCATAAGCCAGCCTGTCCACAATAAGCATGTGTGTCCGTAGCTTAAGCGATATAGCAAAGAACTAAGCATAAGACAGCGGAGAGCTGATGAAATGGCGCCCATAAAAAAGGTCAGCACACTTGAAACACATATAGCGGTACAAGTGTTTTGGAAGAATATATATAGAAGTATAAATATCAACTGAAATACAGAGGCAATCCCCAGGAATACAGATAGAAAAAAAGGGGAATAACTTACTACCTACAGAGAAAAAGAAATAAAACACAAAGCAAACAAAATAAGTTTAAATAAAAACAGCATTTCACAAACCATATTTACAAGGTGCGTAAAAGTCATCACCCTATCGGAAGATGCCATAATTTTTGTAAATGGCAGCAAATGTCAGTTCTGCTTTGACATTTGTGAAGTTAACAAATACAAAATACAAGCCAGTACTACATGAATCGCTATGCTCCTCAAGAACGGGAAAAAATATTTGTTTTTTTATTGAATCCGGTCAGTGCATATCACCAAAATTCTCATCTGGTGAGTTGCACTAGCCGGCAAGATCCAGACTTCTTTTGTGGGGTTTCTTGAAATCATGAGTCTATATCAACAAGCTTCAGACTCTCGAAGCCCTCAAAAAGAGAATATCCGTCAAGAGTGCAAGAACCTATTAAGTGATGTAAAATGCCATAAATCGGGCCTGTATGGTCACAAAAAATTAAGACATCAAATAAACGCAATCCGAAAGCAGAAATAAAATGTTTCTTTCATAAAATAAATTATAGCCAAAGAACATCAGGTGACAACTTTTGTGGTGGCCCTGTAGTGTTGATACATAGTTACATTAGTTGGCTTATTTCATTTAGGAGGTTTCTCACCATCCTCCCAATAGCTTATCTACACTAATAACGAATATTTTCGATTTACGGTTTATTTATTTATTAAGTTGGAGTTTATAATTCGGTACTCGAACCTATGAATAGTGGCTATATATTAGATAAGTTGGCCGAGTTTTCTAACCAGTGCGAGTATTTAATTTTTAATAATATTCGTTAGTAGTGTAGAAATAACTTTGGGGCATTAATTCATTTCACCCATGTTCCTTTCCAAATATTTCTTCCTTCTGATTCCCCTCCTTTCACATCAAGGCCCTTACCCAAGAAGCAAAAGAAGATGAATAAAAAAACTCTTGAAAAAATAACATATTTGCACCTCGTTGTTTTTTGAATAAAAACAGTCAACTGTTATATTTGAAAATTCTGTAGGGCTTGTACAAGCATTCCGCAAAATCTTGCAAATCTCGCAAATAACAATCATAAAAATATTATGATTTTCGTGTTAGTGATAACAATCGGGTCATCATTAAACATTGGAAAGTGACCGTGAATGAAGATCTGGGAGCTCCCACCTCATCATCAAGGGAAGGGCCATTCCTGTCTTATCCTTCCCCTTGTCGATATAAAAACACAATCTTGTGGACATTCGTAATTCGCTTCAAGATTAGGTTTACAGTCCACACGGTGTCGTTGGACACTAAACAGGGAGGATAGTGAGAAACCCCCTAAATCCACTTAATATTATCTAACGAATAACATACAAAATATTCCGTATTTTACAATAATTTTACTATAACACAACATTACATGAAATGTAGTGAAGTAAAAGTATCCAACAAAATAGATTTAAAAAAAGACATAACCGGTCTGTTTAGAGTATGTTACCTCATAGTCGACAAAAAATTTGCATTTGAAATATGAAAATTACTTATTCCGTAAGTGCGTCTGCACATGTCTACTTATTACACTTTTGGTAGTACATGAATAGTTGCATACCGAACATGAGAATGGTTTTTTAAAAGAATGTGTTAACATATGGGACTTTAAAAGGTCTTTACGAGCACCTGAGTAACTGCATTCGGAACACGGGAATGGTTTCTTACCAGTATGCGTCAAAGAGTGCCTCAATAAAGCTGGTTTAGAAAAATATGTACAACTGCATTCGAGACACGAGAAAAGTTTGTCAGAGTGACTACGAATGTGATTTCTTAAATATGATTTTGCATAAGTTGAATAATTGCATTCGGAACAAGAGAAAAGTTTTTCTGCAGAGTGAGTACGCATGTGTCTCTGTAAATTACCCTTTAGAGAACACGAAAAATTACATTCACTACACGAGAATGGTTTTTCCTTAGTGTGCGTAAACAAGTGTGTCTGTAAACCGCTATTAGAATAACACGAATATTGGCATTCGGAACATGAGAATGGTTTCTCCCCAGAGTGCTTAAGCAAGTGCAATTTTAAACTCTGTTTTAAAGAACACGAATATTGACATTCGGGACATGAGAATGGTTTCTCTCCAGAGTGTGTAAGCAAGTGTCTCTGTAAATCGCGATTCGTATAACACGAACATTGGCATTCGGAACATGAGAATGGTTTCTTCCCAGAGTGTTTGAGCAAGTGCATTTTTAAACTATGTTTTAAAGAACACGAAAATTGGCATTCAGGACACGAGAATGGTTTCTCCCCAGTATGGGTACGCAAGTGTCTCTTTAAATCCCGACTTGAAGAAGTTGAATAATGGCACTGGGAACATGGAAATGGTTTCAAAACCCTACTTTTTATCGCAACATCTTTGCGAGTAGCCGAAAATGATTTCTTGCGAGAAGTTTTCCTTTCTTGGACGTGTTCCCCTGAAAGAAAGGATAAAACATATAATATAAAAATATTACACAAACAGATAGAAAACGATAAACATAGATTGGTTGAGAGAGACCTTTTTACATCTTCAGCCGGACTTTTTCGACCTATTGCCTTGCATCGCAGTACGAGGGATGGTTTCATATGTTCGTCACTCCTAAACACATTGAACCCAGATTTGTAGCCTAACATCATGCATTTTTCTTTACCAGAACTTCCACTCCTTCCTTTCACTAAAAAGACCCTCCACACAGCATCCCCGAAGATTGCATAGGATGTAGCAATCTGGAACTACGCACCCCGTTTTCGTGAATAAATAAATAAGAACTGAAGAAACTGATGTCAAACTTAATAGCTGCTTGCATGAACCGTATTGTGGGCCCAACTTGCACTTTCTCGCCGGTATCAGGAGTTTTGCACTTGAGGGAAGACCTGACAACGCAGGACGGAATTCTCTAAGGAATGCATTGCCGATTCGCGTAAGCCAATTGTCGCCTTAGCTTCTATTTTAAAATGGTTTACTACCTATCTGAAATTAAAAAAATATAAAAAGTAAATTTAATATCTTCAAATTTTGCTTAATTCACTTTGTGGCACCATTTTATTAATGAAAAATTAAAACACTTTGTTTTTACCACGAAAATCTTTATTTTAACACATCGACATGTTTCGAGAACGGTGTTCTCTTCCTCAGGACATAAAATGTACTAACACTAAATAATCAAGTATAAAGCTATGGTAGAAATGAAAGTAGTGGGGGGAGGGAGGTGGTGAGGGGAGGTGCTTAGAAGATCAACAAGGAAGAGTGGGGAGGGGGGGGGGGGGGGGGAGAGGTGGAAAGGGGAGGTGCTTAGAACATCAAAGACAAAAAAATTACAATGGAAATATGTTTAAAATAGGGTTATTCACAAAATTAATTATAGCTTTATACTTGATTATTTAGTGTTAGTAAATTTATGTCCTGAGGAAGAGAACATCGTTCTCGAAACATGTCGATGTGTTAAAATAAAGATTTTCGTGGTAAAAACAAAGTGTTTTAATTAACCATTCAATGATATAAGTTATTTTTTTATTTTGTCATGTAAAACTATATCGGGTCTATTGTGACTAATTGGTCTTGGTCTGTCTGTTAGTATAGTTTTAGTTTAGTTTTATCATAGTAAATTTTAAAGAAATTATTTTCTAAAAATGAATTTGGTTCGTATTCATAATATGGTACTATATTATGACAGTCAATCAAGTTATGTTTAATTACCAAACTTTGGTGAATTATTTTTAAAACCTGATTGTGCCTAAATGTATACTCGGACGGCGCTAATATAGAACAACCCGATATAATAATATGTTCTATAGTTTCCGGAAAAGCCATACATTTTCTACATAAATCATCAATTTGATTTGTATCTCTGATTATATGCTTCCTATAATCTTTAGAACTAATGACTCTATATTGCATAGTAAGCACAAATCCTTCTATTTCTTCTCCTTCTAATACTCAACCATTTGTTTGACGAAAGTTTGTCAACATACGTTTGGTTGAGAAAATGTTTTACGTGAATAATTTTATTTGACCAGGAATCTAATAATTCCTGGTTGGTATTTATAAAAATGTTGGCATTCTCGTCGTATAAATTTAAAGGTGTATGTTTTCTATCTGCCTTGCTTATTTTTTTATGTATTTCTGAGCTATTAGCTTCCCTATGGAAAAAAATCTTAAAATTTTTACCTGACATTTACCTGTTTCAAATAAGTTATTTTGACTATACCTTTACCTCCTGAATTTCTAGGTAAATCAATTCGTTCTATAGCTGAATTTGGATGATGACAATTAAACTTTGTTAACGTAGTTCTAATTAATCGTTCTAAGCTATCTAAATATGTATTTGACCATTTAATTATACCAAATGAGTAAGTTAATAGATGTATTGCCCAACTATTTATTGCCTTTATAAAATTTTTAGCAGATTGCATTTTTTAAATTTTTCTTATCCTAGTTTGAAATTTAATCCTAATATCATTTTTAGTACTAGTATGATCTAATCTATTCGATTGTGGGTATCCTAAGTATTTATAAACCTCATCTCCTTTCATACTTTTAATTTTGAAATTTCTAAATATATTAAATAGATTAAGAAAACTCATTTATATCTTTATTAATCTAAGAAACATACTTAAAACTTTAAAATATATATTACGCTCTAGCCCATTCAATAATACCATATGGTATCGTTGCATGGGGGGGAGCATATAAAACCTCAATATTACCGCTGGACAGTACTGAGACGCTAATAATCAAAATTTTAATTAAAAAAACCACCTGATTATTTAACCTCACAACTTTTGCACACACTTTCACATTCAATAGTAAGAAATCTTTTATTTATCTAACCTTAAATTCATTGTCATACACATTTACCATGCTTTGTTTTACACACATATTTCAGAAATCTACATAAAAATCTTGCTATAAGGCCCCGACGCAAAATGGTTTCCTCAGAGCCTCCTGTGTGGAGATAATGTAAAAAAATATAGTGTCTTTCGATTTCCAGTTTTGAGATCTCAACTACACGTCTACAGTTTGTAATGTCATTGGGTTAAACGTACATTTTATCAAATATTTGCTTCTAGCGCCCTTGAGGTGATTTCTCACAAAAACAACGCTTTAAAAACTATCAAATTATTATTATTATTACCTGCCGTCCCTTCAACACTTTTGATATACTCTAAACATTCCTCCTTAATATTCGGGAGACTTATATCTAAGTCCATATGTTGCATTTCACCACTGTCTTCATGATTGCCTGATTCATTCTTGATTGTCACTCCATCTGTGTTAGAAAACTCCATGGTGCAACTTCAAGCTGAAAGTTGTAATACAATTATATTAGTATTTTAAAAACTGTAATGTATCAACTTCTTCAACAATAATTGTATAGTAAGAAATAACTACAAACAGCCACTGTGATCTCAAATAAATTACAAATCTTTTAATCAAAACAGAATTGTACTGAGATACTGGCCAGTGTCAATAAAACATAATATCTTTGGAATGAACAACAGAGAAACTTTACAAAAATTCTATTTTAATGCGTTTTTAATGACAAATTAAAAGTATTTTTTATTAAGAACTAAAGTGAAAAATAGTATAGCTTCAAAAAATTAAGATCATATAGACAAATTAATTCTGATACTGAATAGATATATAAGTTTTAGTTAATAATATTAATCGTAGAGTTTAAAAAAAATGATTAACCACTGGAGCGACAGAGCAATTAAAATATTTTTACTCAGATTGCTAAAGGACATTTTTTCATCCACATTAAAAAAATCATTTCTCCGAATTTGAATATAGAGACATACAAACTGATTATAGTTCTATGTAGCCTATGAATTCCCCTATATTATAACATATTTGTAGGATTTATAAAAATATATAATTAAATCTTTAACCTTAAAACATTTTAAAGAATCTAGAGAATATTTATTTTGTTATATTTTGAATGTACAATATATTATAATATATAGTCGTTTTAATAAAAAAATTTTTTTGAAAATTTGCCACATTTTGGCAACAGAGCAATCCGAGGTTTTGGAAATAGTGCCATAATGTGGCAAAAAGCGCTCGAGTGGTTAAGAAGTCCATTTTTAATAATGTCATTAAAACACACTGTCAAGTCGGTGTAACTGATCGGTTGGTTGTGGTGTCACTGCTCTACATTCTCCATTTCATGCAATATCATGTTATTGGTTTATTTACATACTAGATTTAGACACATATAATAGTTGTAGTGTTAATTGAAACATTATTTAGGCCTTCAACAATTAAAATGATGACGGAAAAGGGCTATATTTACAGACAATCTGATAGTTTGCCAGTGTTTGTTACCGAAACGTAATATTTTTAAAATATAATACTATATAACATATTATATGGACTGCGTAAGTTATAAATTTCGTGGAATAAATAAATAATAATAAAAGCTTCAAAGTTCAAACGTCTTATTACCTACTTGTTTAGCTGTTAAATTTTTTTTGGCATATTTGAGGTTATATGCATTTGATCTGTTTGATTTAAATTAAGGCATATTCTCTTCCACTTTCAGTTCGGCCAGAACAGCTTACAGTGGATATTGAGTTATAAGTTAAAAAATTGGTACGAAGAATAATCAATCTTTCTCATCGGAACCGCTCTGTACAGTTGCAGGGCACGATCGGAAGTTGAATTTTGAATTCTCGACCGCTGGTTAATGGACCATTAAGAGGCTAGACTTTGAACCACACGCGGAACACCCGCGTCTGTCATTCTGTCCCGCTCACTTACAATATATGCGAATGCGAAATGTGCGAATGAGACAACGCTCAAATTTACCTACAGAAATCGCTCGAAAAGGGGTTTATGGAGAATACACTTTTCTACACCGAAACTTTCACGAAATTGATACTTTAAAAAATATGTATTTTTTAGAAAGAAGAAGCTACGTCGGTAGCTTTTTATACTTTTATAATTCTTTATGAAAGTTGAGTTAGCAGCACTTTTTCCTTAAATAATATTTTTTGATAAATCGTACATGTTTGACAGTGAATGTTTACGTTAATACGAAACGCATCGAAAATTCGAAAACATACCGAGACAGTTTTCACCCTCTAGAAGGCAGTATAAAAAATATATTAATTTTGTACAATTTTCGATGTAGAAAAGTGTTTTTTCCCGGGCGTCCTTTTTGTATGGGCCCGAAAAGCGAAGTCTATCATCTTAAGCCCTAAGATTTACCAAGGCATTTATGGCGGATTGGATCCATGGTTGGTTTCCATACAAAATCAGGGTGGTAATGTTAGTTGAACAGTGCTTTAAATAATGGACAGAATGAACCGAGTTCATGTAATTAAAAAAATAAAGGACAGTTTGAAGGTTTTTAGTTCTTACCTCAAAACAGACGTTTGTCTTCACAATGTGATATCACTCCGATATAAACGTCATGTCACGATTGCCTCAGAACAAAATGGGTGATGGTGGGCGATGGGTAGCAATAATAGCACGTGTCACTCGCCTCTAGAGATGATACTTCCAGATATGTTCCTCTAGAAAGGAACCGGTTCCTTTGCTGTCACTGGAACCGCCAATATATCGATCGTCCAGTTGATTTATCGGACATCTCCGAAAAATGGAAATCTGAGTTTAGTATGATCCGAAAAGACTGCAAGGCTGATGTGAGCGTAGTAGGTAAGATTAAGAAAGGGACGCTTAGATGGTTTGGGCATGTTGAGCGAATGAATGAAGAAAGGAGTTAAAGAGAATTTATGACGTGAATGTGAACGGTAGAAGAAGCCGAGGACGCCCAAGGAAGACGTGGCACGATCAAGTAAATCAGATACTTGAGTCGGGCCATGTCAAGAGTCAGAATAATAGAAGAGTATGTATGAGAAGATGTATGAATGTGAATGAGGCAAGGAGCGTGTGCCAAGACCGAGTTGTTTGGCGGTCCGTCCTCTATGCCTACCCCTACGGGGAAACGGCGTGATGGTTAGTAAGTTAGTTAGTTAGAGTTTAGTATGCACTTAAATTATGTAAAAGTGAATCCTCAATATGGTTTAATACCAAATCATTAAAATCGATATTACTAGTAGAAAATTTCAAAATGTCTTACAAACATATCTGGCCGTTATGCTTCCCGGTATTATTTTATATTTTATTTAATATGTAAAACACGGACACGTCGTGTAACTAATATTTGGTTGAACATTCAAATATTTCTTTCCTTATTATCTGAAAACATAATATTTGGAGATGTCTGACTAACCAATTGGTCGATCGATATTTCTCTGACAAACCGGTTATTTTTGGAACTGTTTTTTTTCCTCACAATTTCTCTAACGAACTGTCTATTCATAGGTACCCCCCGATATACTATCAGAAGAATAATATTGGTTTCTCACAATTTAGGTCTAACGGCCGCTGTTCCCAATCCTACTAATCAATTACTAAGCCAAAATTTTGCCTTAGTATTTGATTAGTGCACAACTACGCTTTTTCCAACACACAAGTATCGCTTAAGCATTTATCTTAACCTAAGGAAGCCGGACTAGTGGATTAAACTCGTTCCGGCCGCCTCAGTTTTGGACTAGTTCTTAAAAGTGTCAACAGAGTAGAAAAAATACCGCGAACACAATGTATGGTCGATGAAATATCACTTTGACAGAAGACACAGTTTCGCGCTCATTTCACTTCTGTTGTATTGCGTTTATCAATTATCATTTTAAAATATGGATTGAGAAGTTCGGATGCGTGCGGAGCAGAGACGAAAAACGGTTAATTTGCGAAAAACTATGTCGTTTTCGAATATTCGCCAAGCCAAGTGTCAAGTCCAGTACCTACGGTCAAGCTGACACTTTATTTTATATACGTTTGTTTAAAAAATATAAAATGTCAGTTTATGGATAAAAATATTTTAAATAAATTACGTGTATTAATAATAAATCCAACAATTAACTATATAGTATTAATTTAACTTCTAAAGTTCTTACTTTGATGTCATTTTATTGTCTATGAAAGTGGGCGAGGCCAGATAACATAAGATGTTTGGGGACAACATAAATCGAGCGCTACCTTACAAAATGCTTGGCTGATCGCAGCCTCAGATGAATCGATTTAAAAGTTATAAACAGCGGCCGTTATTATTATTCCTCTGTTAACACTTCCACACCGGACCGGGGTTACACATCTACACTAAATAGAGTTTTACCCTTTATCTGAGTGATTTTTTTAAACCACGTACTCATTAATTTAGGTAATATTAGAAACACTATTCAGTTATCGATCTGCATTTAAAAAATGTATATAACAGTATTACTGTTTTAGATATTAAATAAATTACATCGAATTCTGGCGAAATATTTAATTCCACCGCCCCACCTCATATTGTGGGATCGCGAGAAATTTCCCCGTTCGTATCCCCACCATATACCGGACTTCAAGTAACTAACCCGCGCTTGTGGCCGATTGGTAAATGTTGCGTTTTAATAGAAAGGGCTGTGTCGTAATAAGTGAGTCACGCTAGCTTCCTTATTATCGTTTTTGCCATTTTGTCTTACCAGTTTGCGCAACAAATTAGTTACGTTCGCGGACGCTGTAATATCAAATCGCCAGTCGAGAATCGGTAATAAGGAGTGATGCTCGCTATCCCAGCCCGCCTTCTCTATTTTCTATGAAAAAATATGCGTTATGGTCTATATTCATTAGAATATTAATGATAACTTTATTTATCGAACGATTTACATAATTATCGATAGAATGTGTTGAGTATACTTTTCTTTAATTATTACAAAAAAAAAAACATAAACTTTTGTTATTAACACCCATTAATAAGCAAAAGAAATTGGGGCCCCCGAGTAACCCACCTTCGGATCATGTGTGATTTTTTCTTTCCGGTACGAAAAGGTTAATATATCCGCCTATTTCTGTTATTAGACGAGCCGGTTCTTAAAAATGACTGCGAAAATGAAGAACCGGTTCCACATCAGTCACAGGTATTTGGAACCGCACTAACAACTTATTTCTGATTTCAAACATCTCTACTCTCTTCTGACAGGTGGTTGTCACATTGAACTTGGTGTTGCAAGTATACAAAACTGGAAATGTACCAACCGACAATTATTGAATCTCCGATAACCGTTAAAATATTATTCTTGGGTCACACGACTTTATAATCTCAAAGCGGTTTTGGGTGTGGCTTATACAGATTGTATAAAATGTTGTACTTAGGCTGGAACCAGACGGTTCACTTATCGTTAATTTCTGTATTTCATTCGGCCAATTTTACTCGGAATGACACGTCTGAACATGAAATGAAACCAAAGTGGAACGAAGTTGGGAACATTTGCTCGAGCAATTATAGACTAAAGCTTCACTCGAGTGAACCATCTGATTCCAGCCTTAGTATCACACAGAAGCTTTAATTATTCAATTTTTAAAAGAAAAACTGTCTTGATATATCTTTTGAAAGCTATTCCCATCAATGTAATATGTCATTAAAGAAGAAGATAACACTAATAAATTAAATGAAAATATGAAAATGAACAAGACACAGAAAAATAAAAGACAACGGTCGCAACTGGGACTTGAACCCAGAACCTCTAGTCTAACCGGGACAAGCGCCTCTACCAATTCGGCAATTGCTACCAATCATTTAAATATAATACGGACGTGTTTCTAGTGTGGTAGTCGAAAAGTATGTAAAAAAAACTGTATATAAAATATGTTACGAATAAAGAAAAAAAAAAAAAAAAAGATAAATCGCAGCTTTAAACGTTTGATGTAAGAACTTCATCATACTAGTATCTACGGAAATACAACGTAGGTGGCTAAGACAATTATTTTGATTATAGATTATCTCTCTCTCTCTGGTTTCAATCCTGGGATTGGTTTGCAGCAATTTCCTTTATTTTTTTCTTCCATTCTTCCCTGTCTTGTGCGGCTCTTTTGAGGTCTGCATATGATGAGCAGCGCATGTCCACCAGCAGGTCCTCCAGGTACTCTCGGCGTGGGCGTCCCCTAGAGTTTGTCCCCTCGGTCATACCCTCCATTATGGCATGCAAGAGGCCTTCTTGTCGTATTATATGACCGATCCATCTTGCACGCCTTTCGGACAAGGTTCTGAGCAGGTGCCTTCCTCCTTCGATTCTTTGGAGAACCTCCTCATTTGTAATGTGGTCTCTCCAGGAAATAGATTATAGAAATGAGTAAAAGAAATGGTTTTGCAAATAAAAGGTCATTATTGAAAAAAAATGTGAGTTAGAACTTTGTCCAACTGAGGAACGAAATAAAAACCATTTAACCACTCGAGCGCTTTTTGCCACATTATGGCACAATTTCCGAAACCTCGGATTGCTTTGTTGCCAAAATGTGGCAAATTTAAAAAAAAAAAATTTATTAAATCGATTATATAATATATTTTACATTCAAAATATAACAAAATAAATATTCTCTACATTCTTTAAAATGTTTTAAGGTTAAAGATTTAATTGTATATATTTTTATATCCTACAAATATGTGATAATAGACAAAAGATAGGTGAAATCATTGGCTACATAGTACTACTCGTATAATCAGTTTGTATTTTTTTTTTTTTTTTTTATAGAGAATACCTCACAAGAGTCCCAGCTGCTCCCGTCTGGAGCCAGTGAGACTATGGCATCCCCAATTGGGGTATGTTGTGAGGCTGAAGGAAAGTGGGGAAGGGAAGGAGATGGGGAAGAGGAAGGTAGGAAAGTACCTGGCTATTCAGATCTAGTCACTAAACACGGCTAAAGCCATTATTAAGCAACGTCTCAATTCTGAATGGTGGTCTTACACCAGGGCGATACTGACAGTATCTTCCACTCTGGAACGTGCCGCAAATGTAGTATATATTATTTTTATTAATTAATTGTGAAATAACACAAATTAATCAAATAAAATTTATTTGCGCACGCCGGGTTTGAACCCGCAACCTTCCGATTGGGAGTCAAGTGTTGTTACCACTCGACCACGGACGGTCCATATTCAAATTCGGAGGTATGATTTTTTTAATGTGGGCGGAAAAATTTCCTTTAGCAATCCGAGAAGAAAAAATCAATTGCTCTGTCGCTCCAGTGGTTAATACAAATAGTTATAATGATATTTAGATAAAAATTCACCCCAAAGGCGCAGTACAATTTTTTTCCATAATTCTATCCTACTACTAACTATAGTAAACTTTTTATAACAATTTACAATATATGGTAAACAAATTGTATCCACCAGCTCATAAGTCAATAACATAAAACAAAATAAATATAATATATCACAAGTCATAAATAAAAAATGGATAATATATGGAAGTGTGGCAGAAATATACCAATATAGCGTGTATTATTACTTAAATACCTATATGCGTGTAAATGTGTGCGAATGTTTAATTTAAAACCAGAGCAATGAGACAAAGTACAAATAATGAAAGTCATGGTTTGACATGGATTTAAATTTATTATAAATGAAATATAACATCAAATAATCATTAATATTAAAATAAATAATCTACAGGCGTGGCATTTGCTCTAGGAAAACAAATGACGTGAATAAACTGTCTAATGTCACATAATTACGAAGTTACGTCTACTGAATTTAAGAGGTCAAAATAAGCATTTAAACTAGAGAAAGAAGAAGGGCGCCATCTTATTTAACTAAATAAGAAAATAGTTAGATAAACCATGAATTGAAAAGGGATTTTAGTGTTCAAATTTAAAATACTACATTACGAGATGCGAAGTTTCTATATCGCCGGCATCCGTTCTAATCACAAGCGCTCGTAGGTGTCTCTCTCAGGATCTCCAAATTCAAACTGATCCAGCAGAAGTCCCACCATGCCATGGTACGTGTTGTGAGCAATAGACAAAACAAAGTGGGTCGCTTATGCACGCCATTAAGATGATAGACTTCGCTTTTCGGCCCATACAAAAAGGACGCCCGGGAAAAAACACTTTTCTACATCGAAAATTGCACAAAATGAATATATTTTTTTTATACTGCCCTCTTGAGAGTGAAAACTATGTCGGTATGTTTTCGAATTTTCGATGCGTTTCGTATTAATGTAAACATTCACTGTCAAACATGTACGATTTATCAAAAAATATTATTTAAGGAAAAAGTGCTGCTAACTCAACTCTCATAAAGAATTATAGAATTATAAAAAGCTACCGACGTAGCTTCTTCTTTCTAAAAAATATATATTTTTTAAAATTTCAATTTCGTGAAAGTTTCGGTGTAGAAAAGTGTATTCTCCATAAACCCCTTTTCGAGCGATATCTGTAGGTAACTTTGAGCGTTGTCTCATTCGCACATTTCGCATTCGCATGTATTGTAAGTGTGCGTGAGCTTATTGTGAGCGGGACAGAATGACAGTCGCGGGTGTTCCGCGTGTGGTTCAAAGTCTAGCCTCTTAATGCAAACCAGTTTTACACAACACTACTACACGTACAATGGAGTGGTGTGGCTTAATCGACTAGAGACAAAGCTAAGATTGGAACCTGAATACAATCAATTTAAAAGTAAATTAAACAATAATATACTAAATAATTTAACTAAAAAATACACTTAATATTCGTATTAATTTCTTATGGATATTAGATAGATCTCGAAATTATTTAACCCACGAAAAAAAAACTCCCTTCGTAGTTCGTAAACACGAATTATTCTCAATTGGGTAGGTATTAATTTACATCAAAAAACATATTATATATTTTCCAACAGTTGTTGTAAATAAATAAAAAATTGTAAGCAATATGATATATTATGTTAATATTTTCTTTATATATAAATAATTTAACATAAAAACACCAATGAGCCAGATACTACATAAAAATAAAAATTTATGTAGTATATAAATATATATAAAATATACTACCTACCGTGTCTATTTTACACTCAAATATTATTGTATGAAGAGACTTTGTATCATAACTTATTATTAGTATTATCCTTGATTATTCGGCTGCGGACCAAACAGAAACACAAACCAAAAATATAATGGTTTTACTCTTGAGAAAATGAGCATGATGGGTTTGTTTCCGCGTGTGTCTGTAAATGTCTTTTCAGGTTAGGTTTAATAGAACAAACATAACTACACATAGAACAAGAGAATGGTTTTTCTTTTGAGTGCGTCAACATATGCCTCTTTAAACTGGTTTTATACGAACAACTAAAACTACATTCTAAACAAGAGAATGGTTTATCTACTGAATGTGACGCCATATGTCTTTTTAAATGCGATTGATCAGAAAATGTGTAATTACAAAGAAAACAAGAAAATGGTTTCAATCCGGAATGCTTTGCCATGTGTTTTTTTAAATACATTTTATCGGAACATGTAAAATCACACTCGCAACAAGAGAAAGGTTTTAAACTTGAGTGCGTTTGCATGTGTCTCTTTAAGTGTGCATTTTGTTTAAATGTTAAATTACATTCTGAACAAGAGAATGCTTTCAAACCTGAGTGCCGTAACATGTGTCGTTTAAAGTTATACTTATCTAGGCAAGAAAAGTTACACTCTAAGCAATGGTTTGGTTTTAGGCCGGAGTGAGTTCTTCTGTGCCTGTTCAAATTCTCTTTTCGCAAACAAGTGAAACTACATTCAGGGCAAGCGAATGGTTTAGAATTGGTGTGTGCCAACAAGTGCACGATATATTTAGATTGGTAATGACATGTATAATTGCACTCAGTACATGCAATCACTTTACGATATCGCTTTTCTGCACCTTTCTGGACAGTTGGGCGGGATATCTTCGGCAAATTTTCATTTTTCTTAGCTTGTTCTGTGAAAAAAAAAACAATAATTAATAAATGCTCACAATAATTTGGACCCAAAGACACTATGGCGTCTCCAATTAAAGTATGTTGAGGCGATAAGGTGGAGATAGGAAAATAAAATAGGAAGGTGAGGAAGTACCTGGCTATTCAGATCTAGTAATGAAACCATTTCAAGCTACGGTTCATCACAATGATGGTCTTTCACCTGAATGATGCTGAAAATGTCTAGCACTTTGGAACCTGCCGCAAATATACTACGTTTTATTTTTTAAATTAACAACACTAAATATACAGAACAATAATAATGGAGATTTTTTCTTCTTTGACATCGTGAAGAGAAATGACATAAATTTACGATGATAATTAAATTAACGTGAACCTAAAACGAATTCAGAACCCTTGTATAGCGCAAGTTGGAAAAAACCATTTAAACCACCAAAACCATTGAATTACAAATTCTTCGATATGATTTTTCAATACTTTACGGAAATTTTTTTTACATAGTAATAACCCATTTTATTTTAATTTTACTTAAGGGAAACGATAGAGAAAGCTTCAATTTATTTAAGTTTATTTTTAGTACTCATAATAAAAACAAATTAGTAGTAATGGTTAATAAATTCTTAACTTAACAAAATAACTGATAATACCTTAAATTAACAAAATAGAAACATTCATTATATAGAGACAATGTTGTGCGCCCCTGCCTAAGTTTGTATAAATTCCGTAGCATAAGAATTTCAACTACCAGTCTGAAAATGTCCGTAGTAGGACGAAACCGGTCCTGATGTAAATAAACAAGTGGAACAAAGTGAAAAAAATTGTTTAATTTCATATCTAATAGGTTAATAAATTGATAATAGTGATTTCACACAAATCTTCGCACTAAAGTAAAAAATCGCTGTCAGAAAAAATCTGAGCTTTTGGTGAATTGAGTTAAAATATTTCAATGTTTTAGTTTCTCTAAAATAATTTTCTATGTACCTGCCATATGCTCAACACTCTTAGAGTACTCCTGGCATTCCTGTTTAACATCTGGGAGGTCTATATCAACATCCTGAAGTGATATTCCCTCTCCGTCTGCTTCTCTAGTTCCTGGTTCCGTTTTGATTGTTACACTGTCTGTGTCAGGGATATTCATTGCAATCAACACTATTAGCTCTCAGTAAGGGACACTACTTGCTGGCTGGACTCTGTCCGCTAAAGGATACCACAAAAAAGATAGTTTACTACATAAGTTGAAGAATTCGAAGTTATTATTAGTACCTATAGTATGTGGTAGTTATTTACAATAAAACAGGTGTATTAAGACAGCAAATGTGCGCCATTGTGTATGGCTAAAATGTTCGCAATTATTATCCAACGAAAAGAAGAGATTTTACGTTTTTAAAAACTAAATCGCCCATAAAAATCTTGTTTTATAAAGTTGTTTGGGGAGGAGCAACAAATTTAGCTATCGAACACATAGAAATTGCGCAGAAAGCGATCTTAAAGGTAATACTTAAAAAACATAGACTTACTGATACAGACCAAATATTCAATTGTTGTGACGTACTAGACATACGCCAATTATACGTTAAAACACTACTTAACTACATTTTTGACCAAAAAACAAATTTCAACAAACACAAAATATCACTAACAGACCAGTTAGACAAGCGTACCAAGAAAACATAAAAACTCCGACGGTAAATACAAGCTTTGGACAAAGACACTACCAATATCACGCTATAAAAGCATTCAACAGTCTAACACTCGAAAATAGAATTGAGGAAAACAAAAATAAATTCCGACACAAAATTACAAAATGGATTAAAGAACAAAAAAGACAATATTACCAAAATCTCATAGCATAAAATAATAAAACATAAAGTAACACACAAAACCAATATAAAACACAATCACCCACAAACACACAACACATAATATAAATATACCTATTTAAACCTTATATAATATCTATTATTTATTTTTAATTTTACTTTAATTTCAAATCTCTGTTTTTAAATTTAATTTATCTTAATCTTATGTTTTTCATATATTTTTAAATGTACTGTGTAAAAATTTATTTGTACATAAAATGGAGGCCTCAGCACGGGTAAACCACCTAGTGAGGCCAACATTATTGAATTTTATTATAAAATGTAAAAATATTGCATCAATAAATAATAATAATAAAAAAAGTACTTCCAACGCCATGAAAGAAGTTTTTGCACTTTTCGTAAGATATAAAAGTCAGGTACATCTGCTTTTTTGTGCTTTTAGAAAAGAGAGAGGAAAAAAAGAAGATTTTACGAGAATTTTCAAATATTTGTCAATATTTCGACTAACAGATATTTTTTGGTAAACTATTAGAACAGCTGGTCACGCTCAATCAGAATATTTTTTTGCAAATAAACATTTCTATAAATAGCGGTGAAATCAGATAAATGTCAGATGAGGTATTTTTAAACCAAAATTTATGTAAAAAGAACTTAACTTATTACACAAAAGTTCATGCATTTTTAACTTTTCGAATTCTTTTTCGTCTTTTTGTAGAAGCTAAAAAATGTTTTGACTTGTATACTTACCAAGATTTTTTTAGTTATTTTAAATCTATTTAACTGCCTTTCTTAGACTGGTAAATGTTTACTACTCCGCTTACCGGATAATACGGAATTCGAATTTCGATACACGGATACGCACGGATAATACGGAGCGGAACATTTCCTTTGCCGCCATTTCTTTGGATTTGATATTTGCGATTTTTTTTCAATCTAAATACGCACGAATTACTTAGGTTACCCAGCCTAAGAACCTAATAACCTATTTTGTGCACGTAAATAGTAGTATATTGTAGTAATTGAAGTTGTATAAGTCCCGTTTCACTTGGCCAAACGTGGCTGTCAAATACTTCGCGTAAGTGAAATAATATTATAAAATTGAAATATAAAATGCATGTTTTTTCGTCTCCCCCGACATAAATACTCAATTTTCGTAATAATAAAGC
This sequence comes from Limnephilus auricula, assembly GCA_951813805.1. Classification (NCBI taxonomy): domain Eukaryota; kingdom Metazoa; phylum Arthropoda; class Insecta; order Trichoptera; family Limnephilidae; genus Limnephilus; species Limnephilus auricula. Next base: position 12,750,908 of record OX638414.1, on the reverse strand, counting down.
AAAATCTAACTGTTTGAATAAAAAATATTCCGTATTAACCAGTAGGCGGAGTATGAAACTATTAATCTTAGACTATATTATTTTAGCTCGTACCTCGTGTTACATGAAACTTGTGAAATGTATTATTCTACTAGATGCACGATGTAAGAAACATTTCTGCACGCATCTAATTACCCAAGAAAAGAAAATAGATGTAAATATTGCTTGATTAATTATTGAATGAATGTTAATACAGTTAGAAGGTGTTTATTTGACCAAATTAATACAATCGTGTGGACTATTTGAAGAATTATTGACATCTCTGCAGCAGCTGTCAGTCGAATTTATTGTTGCCAGTGCTATAAAAATAACGGGAACTGATAAATTATTTTTCAACCGTTCCTAAACAATAATTTATCTTATTTACTACTTTTTGTAGCTAACAAAATGAGAATGGGTAAAAAATTATTAACATAGAAACACATTATTTTACCTTTAAACAATTTACAAAAACACAAATTTCAAAAGACAGATAAGCTTGATACACCCCTACTTTCGGCGAAGAATATTATTATCAAAAATATTAATTAACAGGAGGAACAAATGAAAAGAAGCTACGAAAATTATTATTGAGACATTTATTCTAGAATTACAATTAGCTGGGGTTAATTTTAATCTATAGGTTAGTTTTCTGAACTCCTTAATTAACTCTTAAAATTAGAATGTCCAATTGCTTAAGTCTACGAAATTGTCCTTAATGTATAAAAATATACTTTACTTTACTTTACTTTTATACTCTTTTTTATTTTCTCTCTTCTTCTTCTTTTATATCTTTTCTTTACTCAATTCTGTTTCACGTATAATGTATGATATACACATATAAAAAAATTAAATATTATAATTTTCATTATCCTTACTATACATTTTAAAAATATATGTTGAATTGTTTTTCGCTGCTCCACCTTTTTTACACGAGCATTGCTCAAAAAAAAGGTGAAACACGATATTTAAAAAAATGTATTAAAAATATATATATACAATGTATAATAACTGTATTTCTAAAAAAAAAAATAAATAAAAATAAAAAAATATACTCTAATAAAATCACTTCCCTTTTTTCTGATGTCCGGGTCCTCGATTTCCCATACACTCACAATCACTAGTTATATCACTACTTCACGTATCATTTGATCACTACGATTCTTGTGATGCTGGTCACGTGAATGTTGACTTCCTCGGCGGGAAGCTGGTGGTGACTGGGCGGCGGGTTGAACCGAAGGGCGGTCAGTGTGCCGGTCAGTATTCCCGGGCAGGAGCTGGTTGCTGCCTGGGCGGCGGCTGGACCGAAGGGCGGTCAGTGTGCCGGTCAGTATTCCCGGGCGGGAGCTGGTTGCTGCCTGTGCAACGGTGGCTCTCCAAGGGAGGAACTTCCCGGGTCGGAAGTGAAAAGGCGACTGTCCCGGAGGGGGCACGGTGGCCCTCCAAGGGAGGAACTTCCCGGGTCGGAAGTGAAAAGGCGACTGTCCCGGAGGGGGCACGGTGGCCCTCCAAGGGAGGAACTTCCCGGGTCGGAAGTGAAAAGGCGACTGTCCCGGAGGGGGCACGGTGGCCCTCCAAGGGAGGAACTTCCCGGGTCGGAAGTGAAAAGGCGACTGTCCCGGAGGGGGCACGGTGGCCCTCCAAGGGAGGAACTTCCCGGGTCGGAAGTGAAAAGGCGACTGTCCCGGAGGGGGCACGGTGGCCCTCCAAGGGAGGAACTTCCCGGGTCGGAAGTGAAAAGGCGACTGTCTCCGGTTTGAACTCCCGCTTCTTCTCGTGCCGAGGGTTGGCCCTACCGAAGGGTAGTGGAACTATTGTAGTTCCTCTTTGTTCCGCTTCTCAAACTGCCATCATTTTCTGGCGCTGAGATCGTCCACTAGTCGTCAACTTAAACGCAAGATGTCGCTAGTAGTCTCGTTTGTGGTGAATCTATACATTCTTGACGGTAGCTTTGAATTTATGATAATTCAACTACATTTACGTTCTTAAGTCTAGATTACAATGATGTTCTTATCTCTAGATTAATTCTAACAATCTTACAACAATGCATTTAATTAATATAAAGGCTCAATCATGAATACATTCTATTAATGTAGCAAAATCCCTAGTCCACAGAATCCCGTTCGTAAGGCTCATACCATATGGTCGCGCAGCGGCGCGTTGGTCAAAGAGATTTTTATTGCCCTGGTTCCTAGGGTTGGGTCGCCTTCTGCCCTAGCTTTCTATTTTATGAGTCTGATGTCGCCGTTGACATCTGCGATTTCTAATTCTTATGGTCGTTTACCGACCTTGAACAATAACTGATTTTTAAGCTCCCTTGTCGGCGAGCCGTCACATTCCTAGGCTGGCGAAATTCCCGGCAACCAATATTGCACGTTTTTAAGTTCCAAAGGTCTTTCCGTGAATTCTAGCCATTGTTAATATTTTAGGGTATAACAAGCTTCCAGTAACAACATTTTGACAGTAAGTGACAAATTGAAGATGTCCCCTGAATTGATTTAATTGTATCGCTCCATTAGTGTTTTGGGTAAAGAGGAGTACATATGGTAGTTGGTTGCAGAATTTCTGCCCTAAAATAAATCCTGTCTTCCAGTACTAAATTGTGGAACCCAAAAGCTTATCAATGCAAGCAATTCTGGTCTATCAAATACACCACTTAATATTTTATTTAGAAATACCAAGTCACTGAAAATCCTTAAGAGGCTAGACTTTAAACGACACGCGGAATACCCGCGTCTGTCATTCTGTCACGCTCACAATAAGCTCACGCACACTTACAATACATGCGAATGCGAAATGTGCGAATGAGACAACGCTCAAATTTACCTACAGAAATCGCTCGAAAAGGGGTTTATGGAGAATACACTTTTCTACACCGAAACTTTCACGAAATTGAAATTTTAAAAAATATATATATTTTAGAAAGAAGAAGCTACGTCGGTAGCTTTTTATAATTTTATAATTCTTTATGAGAGTTGAGTTAGCAGCACTTTTTCCTTAAATAATATTTTTTGATAAATCGTACATGTTTGACAGTGAATGTTTACGTTAATACGAAACGCATCAAAAATTCGAAAACATACCGACATAGTTTTCACCCTCTAGAAGGCAGTATAAAAAAAATATATTCATTTTGTGCAATTTTCGCTGTAGAAAAGTGTTTTTTCCCGGGCGTCCTTTTTGTATGGGCCGAAAAGCGAAGTCTATCGTCTTAAGTTATTACTCAAATAGAATCAGCTGATGCATCATGGCAAGCCGCACGATAATGTACCGTCACATACGTTCCAAATGTCAAATAATAAACGTAAGAACTATAAGCATTTAATACACTTGCAACACTAACGTTAAATGACAGCTGTCAAGCGTTCATAAAATTTTATTGCCTGGTATGAAGCAGTTTGTAATTATAAATTTTTTGTGTACTTTTAATACGTGATATATCCAATTAATTTTGGTTTTCAATTCATGGTTTTACCGTAACATATTATTAATAATGTTAGTTGGTTTTGTATATCGACATTATTTTTTGTGATACATCATCCCGAGGATCCTTGATCTAAAGCAGATGCATTAATAAACCAAGTTCTCAGCCCAGGCTAGGGACATATTGACTCCTTTTGAATGGTAAAAGCAATGACGTTATATCTAATACAAATAAATTAATGTATGTTTGTTTGTTTATTCGTATGTTATGCGCTGCCATACCATTCATCCGATTGCGATGAAACTTTGCGCATACCCGGGATGGTTATAGGATAGTCAGTTCTGGCGTTATGAAATAAATTGCTATATTGTTCATCTGATTGCGACTCAAATTTGGTGATCGTTGAACATGCCCGCGAAAGGTTCTATATATATATATATATATACTGGTGAGCTCTGGCGTTATGAAATTTTCATAGCGGGATTTGGAGAGATAGGTAACAGCGGAAGAGGGGAGTGGGAACGCGGGGAAAGTGAGAGGAGAAGGGGACGCGAGAGGGGAAGAAAAGGCGGAAGGGGACCAGGGAAGAATGGGAAAGGACATAAAGTGAAAACAATTTATTTATTTAAGTGGCATTTCAACGTATGCCGGGTATCAGCTAGTATAATATAATATAGACAAAGAAATTTAATTTATCTTTGATTACGTAGTTTTGGTATTCGACTGCCACGCGAAGATCGTGTCCTACCAATAAGTAAATTGCATTAAAACAGCGCCAAAACGCCTAATGACAAAATGTTTCCTTAACACGGCAATAACTAAAATTACAGTAAAAGCCAAGGAATACATTTGATCCGTAAATGCACGCAAATTGTGTATTATTATAAAAAATACAATATTTCGATTGCTTCTCGAAGATTTTAGCGACATTAGAGAAAGTGAGAAAGCAAATGTAGCAACAAATAAGTATGAGGACATCCTGTTACAGTAGGTCGTCTCATTCAGTATTCCAACATTTTATTTTACTCTCTCTTCTCTTCCCTTTTTGTTCTTCTTTTTACAAAATGTGTATTAACACCAGTAATCTTTACCTATTATTTTATTATTACTTACTAATTTAATAAATATGCTAAACAAACATCAGGTGATCTCTCTTCTTCTCTTTTTTTTATTTTTCCTTTTTATTTGTATCAAAATATGTATGATATGTTAATTCATCAATATTTGACTGTCCTAACGCGTGAATTCCTTCTAGTTTGAAAGTGAAAACATTTTACAAATGTATGTCCTGTGCTAAATAAATAAAAAAATACAATAATGAACCACAGTCCCAATCTCGAAAAGTCAGTGAGACCATCTCATTTTCAAATGGGAAATGTCTTGATGTTGAACGAATTGGGATGTAACAAGGAAGAAAGCGCCGTGGTGGGATTGGTGTTTGTGTACATTATATCGTTAAAAATGTGTAACCTGTTGTGTTGTTTGCATCCCTTAGTGAGCCGCGTCACACCATCTACTATTTCCCCTTTGACTGTGAGCTAATATTGTTTGGTGCGATGGATCTTCCTAACACAGACATTGTGACCATCAAGACGGAACCAGTGGCTAGAGGAGTGGACGAAGGAGGAGCGTCACATCAGGATATAGATTTTAACCACATGGATATTAAGAAGGAATGCCTTGAGTACTCCGGTAGTGATGAGCCAATGTCAGGTGCGGATTATAATCTATTATATAAACGTCAGATATGGTCCGATCTTATTTCAATATATAGGCCTTTGTAATATGTCGTCAGGCCACCCAAGGCAATATTTGTGAAAACAACTCCGGAGACTGCAAGGAGAGGTTGGGTCTACAATGGACGGACCCGCTGAAAGACTTTAAAATATTGTACAATTTGTTTATTATTTTTTATTAATCTTTATTAATTCTAGACTTACAATAAGTGATACGCTATTCCTGTGTCACTAGGAATTTCTGTGTTGAGAGCAAGCGCTTTAAAAGATGAGCAGTTTATAATAAAAATACAAATAATAACAAAATATTACATTTAAAATAACAAAAAATCACAATGTTAGATATGTCTTGGCTGATGATCCAAGACTTGATGTTATGTTTGATACGCTAGTATGTTCTTGGCATATATTTGCCTAATGTCCAAAATACAGATTTTCCTAAAAATGTCAATAGACATAAAATAGCATTTATCTACTGGCCATGCCGTGCATTGAAAAAATTATCATTATGATTTAGATACCGCCACAATATTCATATAATTTTCTTTATCTGTTTAATTCAATTACTTTACTTAATTTTTCCACAGAACCAGCTCCAAACAGCGACAACTTGTCAAGCGAATCTCGTCCAAAAAACCTGAAAAATGCAACAAAACTAAAGAAAAATCTCACGGCCCTCACATGTCCAAGCTGCAGCTACACTTGCTACTACCTGTCAAAACTAAAGCGGCACTTTCAAACACATACTGGTTCCAAACCATTTACATGTTCTGAGTGCAGTTTTGCATGTTCGGAGAAGTCCACTTTGAAAAGGCATGCCCTGACTCACTCTGGAATGAAACCATTCTCATGTTCTAAGTGTAACTTTAGATGTTCATGCAAGTCCAGTCTGCAAAGGCACATTCTGACGCATTCGGAAGTTAAACCGTTCGCATGTTCTGAATGCAGTTATTCGTGCACTCGAAAATCTCGATATAATAGGCACATTCTGACCCATTCGAGGCCGGAACCACTCCCTTGAACCGAATGTATTTATGCACGTGTAAATAAATCTTATTTACAGATCCCCACATGACACATTTAATGGAAAAAAATAAAAGTTGGTTTAATTTAGAGCATTTAATATCCATGTGAGAGGTATCTTTTTAATGAAAAAACTAGTATTTTTTTATAAAATAACTGTTGGAAAGAAATTTATCTCATAAGCAATCCTATGTTTTTAGTTGTAATCTATCTTTATGTAATTCATATCTTTACGTAGAATAATAAAAAAAATTGTGTCAACCATTCTTCTATATTTCAATTTATCCTCCCTCATATCCTTCATGGAATATTACGTTTTCCACAAGCTAATTATGTTTCCATGACAAAACAGAACATATAAATTGTGAGTCGTCAAGCTATTGTGACGTATGTGACGAAGTAGGGGTTTCGGAGTTGGATTCGGTTCGAGGTCTGTTCTGGTCCTGGCGGCAGATACGTTTGCTCACCAGCTGCATGGCAGGCCGGTTTGGGAGAGGCCGGTTAAGGTAAGCCCTTAGACTTCTTCAGCCGGACTCTCTCGACCAAACGGGGATTGTATGATGGATTTTGATGGATTCATACCGTGACAACCAGATTCCTACCAACACCCAAACCTTTTTTTCTTCCTAAAACTTTTTCTCCTTCCTTTCCTGACAAAGATCCTCCACAAAACATTCCCAAAGATGATAGGCCTTGAGGAAAAATATTTTTATCAGCGGCTTTTTGGTTTAATGTAAAAAAATACTTTCCAAGAAAAGTAAAAACCGACTTAACCTTTTATTATTTCTAAGTTTATTTTTCCTAACTAATCATAAAAATAATAGAAAGTAAAACATAATACCGCACAAGAGTCCCAATTGCTCCTAACCAATTGGAGTCAGTGAGACTACGGCATTACCAATTGGGGTATGTTGTGAGGTTGAAGGTAGTGGGGAGGGGAAGGAGATGGAGCAGAGGAATGGAGCTGGGGAAGTACATGGCTATTCAGATCTAGTCACCAAACATGCCTAAAGCCATTTAAAACAACGATTCAATTATGAATGGTGGGTGATACTATGAATCTTCTGGAACGTGTTGGAAATATTTCTTACATAGGCGACTCACCTACGTACCTATCGCCGCGCTAGGAATTATAATAAATAATCGACACCTACTGGAAAGGTCAAGAGCTGCAGTCAGTAATTCATATTCATTCATTCTTTCCTGTAGTTACTGAACCAGTGGCCATATAAATGGAGTCTGCAGTCTCGCCAGCAGTCAGTCAGTCAACCCAACTCATTCAGTCAGTAACGAGACATCAACCGCTGCCCAACCTAGCAAGCCGTTATTATTGTAAATAGTAACCTCTGGATCGCTAGTCGAGAGCTTTACCCCTCGACCAAGTAGACCATCAGTTCGTTTGTTTGCGTGCGCCTTAGATTTCTTAGTTTTTCATGGGTAACTACTAGTAAAAGTTTCGAAATAGATGTTAAATTTACTTATGCCGTCACTAATGCTTTATTTGCAGATTTGAGCATCTCACATATTATTTAACTGATCTGAATTTATGTTAGTAATGAATCAATATTTAGTGCCATTCCATTGCTTCTTCTTATAGTTGTTGTCAATAGTATCTAACAGTTTTGCTAAACAAACTTTGTTACAATGCTGACACCATTTATTAACACCTTTCATGTGGCGTTTACCGAAAATTCGGTGAAATTATATAGCAACAATATAAATACCTATGCAACATGTAAATGTTACCCTGGCCTCTGTTGCGAACGGTTCATATCCTTGATATGAAAACAGATGCCGCATGCCGAGACCAAAATATCTTCACATTATATAGGGAAGCCGTCAAAATGACGGCTCCGGTCTTTCTAGTATTAATTAAAATTTTAAAACACATTTGCGGTCTCGTAATTGAGTTAAAATTTAAAGTTTAAATGAAAATTGATCATACACATAACTTCTAACTTGTGGCAGGTGCATTATTCTGTGTCTGCAATACCTACACCTTATTCCAAACTTTGTAGAGCAACTTTATCAAGGGGATAAACATCTGTATTATTTATGTTATTTTAGATATGTATCTCAAAGTGTGATTAAATGTAATATTTTAATATGTTTTATATGTACGAACACAGATTTGGTTTTAAAGCCAAATAACTGCTTTTGTAGGTAAATGAGTGAATCATTAACAAAGTTGCATTGTAGCATTCTGAAACTAATTACCCCATATTTGGCTTTACGACCATAAATAAGTACTGATTGCTGTTTTCAAACACAACAGCTGCTTGGGCATACCGGCCTTCGAGCACAAGTATTCTTTTCTCACCAGTACCAAGAGGCGAGCGCAAAGGAGAGGACGTTACAACACAGGACGGAGACGCAAGGGATCGCGTTACCGACATTCGTGAGCCAATTGTCACCATTATGATACTTTAGATTTTAAATTAGAAATGGTTTATTATCCAAATATAAATATGCTTCTCTCTTATTTTAAAAGGGAGAGCTGGCGCCCTAAATAATTTTAACATGATCATTCCTTGAAATTTAGCTTTTTGTGTCTTACCTCTCAGAACATGTGGCCTTAACGATAAACTTTGAAACTTCGTTTCATCACTATTTAGATGTTGTTTCACAATCTAAACATGCCCTGACGATTTCTATTTAACAAATGATAAAACTTAGAGTCTCTTGCTATTCAAAATTTAAACTTGTAACGATTAACATATCCAATAAATTCAATGTCTTTCAATGTTAAGTATCTTTTTATTTGCTAACCTATATTACATTACCATACACATTATAATGTCTTTCACACACATATTTCAGAATTAAGAAATAGTGCTATATTCTAAATGCTATATTTAGCGCACAACGCGTTATATTAAGTTGCTTTGTTATATTTGGCGGCCCTCGTGGTGAACCTAGTGATTTTGTTACATTTTTTTTGTGGGGTAGGATATAAATGTATCAGTGTATGTGTTTTTTTAATGTTTTAATAATTTCAAGTTGTGATCATGCTATTTTAGAAACTATAATGGTGACTTTTGGTTCCGGGTGTGGGTACCTGCGTAACTGTGTCTTGTGTTGTGCTCCTGTGACTCACTTAATTTATTCATAATTTTACAAGATTTTTTTTTTAAGCTCCCTTGGTACTCTGGGTTTTTTTTTAAATATTTTATAATTTTCATATTAATGATGTTTTAACTTTCGATCGCTCTCTTCAAGTTTGCTCATAATTGCCACATATATTAATTATTCACATATTTTGAGATGTAAACGCCATATTTCATTGTGATAAGAATGTCAACTTTCCGGTCTCAAAATAAATTGCTACCCTAGCTTCAATGTGCAATTTACATCTTATCAGTGATTATTATTTTGTAATTTTAAATTTTTGTGTCTAATTGCGTTTTTCCCAATAGTTTCTTGGTTTGTATGTGATTCTTCAGGTGATGGGTTCAAGGAAATGCGTGTTCAATGCGGTCGAGTTTTGCCTTCCACAATTAATCATGTGAGCTATATTTCCTATTTAATTATTTTGACTTTAAATAATTTAAATAATATATTTTACAAAGGTTAGATACTTTCCTGAGCAACTACAGAATGTGATGGAGAATTTTTGCTCTCAATAATTACTTACCTACCTCAGATCATTATTATGTTACATTGAATAAAATTTACATTGTCATGCAACACAATTTTACTAAATATGAATTCAACATGGATTAACACATCCATTTAAGTCAAATGAATTAGCCTGAGTTTTCAATTTTGTATAATTTTATTAAGCTTTTGTTTTATTTGAGGGCACTAGGGTTTCTTTAAAAAAAAAAAAAATCCTTCATGATTATTTTTACTTAACTCTATAGTTTTATACCTAATATATGGTAACTTGATTCGTATTTAGTTTTTTTTCCTTTCTAATATAACTGCGTCAATGGGTACTCATTAATAATTGAATAATTGTCTTTCAGTTTGATTAATCCTGCTTTTCCTTGAATAAATTTGGGTACAACTTACGTTTCAGAAGGTGCTAGAATGCTTTGCAGAGTTCCTTGGCTATGAACGTTCAGTCGACGGATTCTTCTAGTTTTCAGTTTCCTGTCTTCACTTCGTGGTTACAAGTTTGCTTTTAAGTCTATCTTTCTTTTATTTCTGCGTTTGGGTGTTTTGTTTTATTTGACAGAAATGATTTTGTATATAATGTTGTGTCTAAAATTTCTCTCAAATCTTGCAATGCTCTTCGGATGTTTGAATGTGGAATGGAGGTATATTTTATCAGCTAACTTAATTTTGGGAGATAAAATTTTTGAATTATAATGATTCCATTTAATTCATTGTAGCTTCTTTAATTAAATGCAAATCAACTTAATTTTCAATTTTTATCAATGAATTAGCTTTTAAATTCTTGCAATAAATTTAATTAATGGATTAATTCAATTCTTAGTTGGTTATGATAAATAAGATGATGTATCTGATATCGGTTCAGTTTTAGGCGAAAATTGAACAGTTTTTCATTTTTATTTAATTATTTATCGTATAAAAATAATTTTGGATGATAATTTTTTTCTATGATTGTTGATAGCGTTCAGTTAGCAGGGAAATTTGAACGGCGGTCATAATTATAAATCAACATTATCATGAAGTAATTCGATAATTCTTTAAGTTATTAAACTTTGTTCAAAATAATTTGGGGTTTGTTTACCATTTCATTTTAATAATTTAGCTTGAGATAATATCGCTTAGATAAAAGTCTAATTTAGTAACTATGTACGGTGTTACAAGCAGTTATATTGGGTTTTATAATTACAAGTAATCTTTCAGTACAGATATTTGGGACTTTCATACATTCAGAGAATGGAATACCGCGACTTTTCTTTTATTTTGAATAATGTTTCCTTTCGGGGGATGTCAAACATTGTTTAAGATCAAGAATGCTGGTTTTATTTCGTTTAAAAAAAAAACTCTTTGTTGTAGATTCATTCCTTCTCCGGTTTTCTTTATTTAAATATTTAATTACGTATGGTAAATTAAAATATATATATAAATATTGCACACATGCTTTATTACGGATTGACTGTGGTTGGTTACGCACGTATTGAGAATTATTTATCAATTGAATGTCTGTTTTCAGAATTTAATTTTTTTATCACCATTTTGATCTAGTAAAAATAAAAAATATTATTTTTTTGATTATCATAGTTTATACTCTGGTTTCTACTTCTTTCTGGATTTTGTCCTCGATTGAGGGATTTTATACATATTTAGAGTTTGGTTTGAACTAGATGTATTTATTATGTTAAAAATTTAAACTTAATTTCATTGGTGGTGCGAAGCTATACTTGATTTTTTTTTCTAAATTATATTTTGGGAGTGGTAGTTTAAAATTTTTTTGGAATTTCTTTCAGATTAATTAGTTTTTTTCGGTGTTTTCGGGTATTAAGTTGTACATTCCTTTGGGGATTTATATGTCAATTTGATGTCTGTTTGTACCGCGGAAAATTCCTTATTTTGACAGTTTAGTAATTTCAATTTCAATTTCAATGATGATTCTTTTTGTAATAACAATTAGCGACATCTATTATTGCAGTCACGCATTTTCTTTAGAATTCGGATAATGATTACATTTTGGTTAGATTCCTTGCTAAATACATAAATTGATAGTCAATACAGTTTTATATCGCAATTTATTTATTCAACAGATTGAGTCAATGGTCACTACTAAATTCTTTTCATTATCTTTGAAAGCACAATAAAATCTTTTAGGGAGTGATTTGTAGTAAAATCACTTAACTCGGGCTTTAGTTTTCGTTTTGTATGCAATTTGAAATTTTTCATATGCAATTTGAAACATTGAACACGTATGTTTTAGCGTCAATTGCGTGGTTATTTCGTAGTTTTGTGTCTTGTGATTGTTATAATGTCTGTCATATATGTGTCCATGTTCCGTTCTGGGGAAGTCGTGGTGATTCATAAGTGAGCGTTGAATTCACTTTTTATTATTCGGTTCCAATATAGTTGGATCGGGTATATTCCTTGTTCGCTGGTTAACAGTTACTCCTTGTATGCATACCTTTTGGGGAGTGAAAGCGCTGTTACCATTTTGGCGATTAGATAACGTTTGCGTTATCTCGGATAAATCTCATCGTCTAATACGTTGGAGATTTTGATTTTCTGTCTCATGTTTTGAGGATCTATATGGAGAATCATAAGTCATATTAGTTGTTGTCAACAACTTATTTTGGATTAATGTAAATCCTTGGAGTAAATTTATAAGTTGATAAATTTCATTCCTTGAGGGAATAAGGGAAATTTTGGGTATTTTGTGATCTCCGGTCACTTGGTGGTTTTATCTAGAGTCATGAATGTAATTAATTTAATACAAGTATCGCCTCCACTATCACGCATTAGTGGGTGCGATTAAAATATTAACATTGAACGTGAGAACGTGAAGATTTTGTGTTCTCACATTGAATGTTATTTAATGATTGTTATTGTTTTGTTTTGAAATGTTATGTATTTTTAAATGTTGCTTATGTTGTGTTAACAATTTGTTCACAATTTGTTCACATTTGCTGTGCTAGGGATCTATAAGTTCATATTAAAATATATTCTATTCTGAATGTGTGTGATTTTGGATGAGTACATGGTGCATACATTTATTTTGTTTATTTACAAGTAGTATCATCACTTTCTCATAAATTGTGCCTGCATGGTATGCTTTTATTTTGCAAATATGTATTATTAAATAATATGTGTTTTATATATTTGTCAAATCACCAATTATTATAATTAAATCATAATCAAATATCAATTTAATGTTCCCCTTTTGGGATTATCACAAAGTTAATATTAATTAACTATTTTCATATCAACATCCTAATGTGGATTTTAAAATTTTCAATCTTTAATTCAAAATTACTGTTTCATCAAAAATAAACTATTATTTTTTCATTCTAATTAGAGGAATGACACCTATGGGTGGTGTTGTGAAGCTTTGCGTTGCGTCTTGGTTATAAAGTCACTTTTGGTTAAATTTGCAGGGTTTTAAATTGCATAATTCAGTTCAGAGATGCCACTTTTTAATCAATAAAATTTTGAAGATTTTATTATATATTATTTCACTTAGGGTCTTTATTTTGTATAATTAAAACAATGATCATTTGTTATCTTCTAACATAAATTATTTTCATTAAATTTTCATTATCAGTAAACCATTTGATAGAATAGTTTAGACTTCGCTGGGCTATATCAAGAATGAAGAATATCAACTGTAAACTTCAACCTTCCTCTTCCCTTCGCCTATGCATTCTTTGGGTACACATAGCAGCGGCTTCTAACTCTATCATGGTTAATATTGAAGGAAGAATTCAACCTTATACAGACTTCTCAATACCATTGGACTACTTGAGATAAAAATGTTCAACTTTCAACTTCAACCTTCTTCATCCATTCAAGACCTTCACTTACAAATTCATTGGCACTCATCTCATCTGTTTTACCTCAAGATTCCTACATTTCTTCAACATATTGTATGCGGCCTGATCAAGTCAAGAACCCTGAAGGAGGAGCCTTTACTATATATTATCTTGGTCACCCTGGAGGGGAACCTCACCATTTCTAACCGTGGTTACCCTGGAGGGGAGCTACACCGTTATCATGTTGGTCACCCTGAAGGGGAGCCTAACCATTTTACCTTGGCCGTCCACAATGGAATCCTTTCATCAGTTGCAGTCGCTCATGCAGATTCGTGTCTGAGTTGGTCAAGGCGCCGGGAGGGCCTGCAATTTCCTATTGGAAATTCTTTTTGGAAGGAAAGGGTGTAATGTAGCATTCTGAAACTAATTACCCCATATTTGGCTTTACGACCATAAATAAGTACTGATTGCTGTTTTCAAACACAACAGCTGCTTGGGCATACCGGCCTTCGAGCACAAGTATTCTTTTCTCACCAGTACCAAGAGGCGAGCGCAAAGGAGAGGACGTTACAACACAGGACGGAGACGCAAGGGATCGCGTTACCGACATTCGTGAGCCAATTGTCACCATTATGATACTTTAGATTTTAAATTAGAAATGGTTTATTATCCAAATATAAATATGCTTCTCTCTTATTTTAAAAGGGAGAGCTGGCGCCCTAAATAATTTTAACATGATCATTCCTTGAAATTTAGCTTTTTGTGTCTTACCTCTCAGAACATGTGGCCTTAACGATAAACTTTGAAACTTCGTTTCATCACTATTTAGATGTTGTTTCACAATCTAAACATGCCCTGACGATTTCTATTTAACAAATGATAAAACTTAGAGTCTCTTGCTATTCAAAATTTAAACTTGTAACGATTAACATATCCAATAAATTCAATGTCTTTCAATGTTAAGTATCTTTTTATTTGCTAACCTATATTACATTACCATACACATTATAATGTCTTTCACACACATATTTCAGAATTAAGAAATAGTGCTATATTCTAAATGCTATATTTAGCGCACAACGCGTTATATTAAGTTTCTTTGCTATAGCATTATTAGTTCACTTTTGAAAAAAAAAGAAGATTCTACGCACCTCAATTAACAATTCGTTCCGTGTTATTATTTCTGTCATTAAGAATTAACTCAGGTTACCTAAAACCTTTCTTCATCCGTAATCATTTCAGACTTGTTGACAGATCAGAAGATGCATCCTGTGGAAAAACGATTCTCGTGCCCCCATTGTAACTACTCCTGCTCTTATAAGTCATGGTTAGGACTGCACTTGCGTATCCTTACTAGAATAAAGCCTTATTCATGCTCTATCTGCAACTATTCTTGTTCTCAAAGGGGAAGTCTGACGAAACACATGTTGACTCACAGCTGAGAAAAAGGTTTTTCATGTTCCGACTGTCACTATTAGTGTTCTCAAAAAGCAAGTTTGACGAAACACATGTTGACGCACAGTGGAAAAATACCTTTTTCATGTTCCGACTGCACCGATTCAAGTTATTATAAGGGAGATTTGATTAAACACATGCGGACTCACGGTGGAGTAAAACCTTTCTCTTGCTCTGATTGCAACTATTCATGTTCTCGAAGCGGCGATTTGAATATTCACATGCGGATTCACAGTACAAAAAAACCTTTTGCATGTCCCGACTGCGACTATTTATGTTCTCGAAAGGGACATATGACTACACACATGCGGACTCACAGTCGAGAAAAACCTTTTTCATGTCCCGACTGCAATTATTCATGTTGTCAAAGGGGAGGCACATGCTGACTCACGGTGGAGAAACATCTTTTTATGTTCCGACTGAAGCTATTCGTGTTAATAAAAAGGAAGTTTTACGAGCCACATGCTGACTCACAGAAGAGCAAAGCCTTTTTCATGTTCCGATTGCAATTATTCATTGGAGATTTGAAGAATAATAAGCTGACTTACAGCATAAAAAACCCATTTTCACGTGCAACTATTCATGTTCTCAACGTGAATATTTGACTGGTAGTTGAATAAACCCTTTTTCATATTGTCAGCAGATACATATTGACAACATTTTGTGCAATAATGTGATACATTTTCAAAAGGCATATATATGTATAATCACGATGATGATAAAATAATAGTTAGTCCATTTGGTTACTTGTAATAAATTGTAATTTTATCGTCTTTCTTCAAGACTTTTCATTTCAAACTCTTGATACTTATTTATTATTTGTCTGATTTATTCTTTGTTCTAGAAATATAAGAACAATAAAACGACGACAAGATAATAAAACGATAAATTTATCAGATGATATTTATTAATGTAAGTATTGCAGTTGAAATATCTTTTTATAGTATATCCTAAGAATGTATAATTAAAATACTAATTACATTAAAAATATAGTTTAAAATATACTGTATGCAACGCATTTGTGTGAATTAAATATTAAAATATACTTATTCCACGCATCTGTGTGAGTAGGTATTGCGTTATTGGATTCAAAGTTTGCTGCAATATAGCTGCAGTAATAAAGTTTTTTTGACAAATTCTTCAGTAGCTAGTTGTTTTTTTAGGACAATTCTTGCGGGCTACACAGGTGGCATCAGCAGCACTCTTCTTCAGGAATCCAGTCTTGCAGCGACATCCTTTTGGTAGCACCTTGTCTTTGCATTGGGCCACTGTGGGGCACTCACAAGTGCCACCGGGGCAGGGACTTGGAGAGCTCACCAGCTCGGAGTTGGGGTCACTGCAGCCTGGAATATAAGCGTTTATCTTTTACACTGTTGAAGACGTGGGATTGGGTTCTAAAATGAGCAATCTGAAAGTATGTTCCATGCTATGATGCGATGCTGGTGTCGAAAGGTATGAATGATCTACAGTTTCTCTTGTCTAGGATGATCCAAATACTTATATTGGTGGATATAATGCAGAATGAGTCAATGATGAATGTAAATAAGTCCACTGTTATTTTCTGCAAAAGAGAATTCGAAAACAGTGTGCTATGTGGTTTTGGATGATGAACACTTGGAGCGAATGCATGAGTTTGTGTGTTTGGAAGTATTTTAACGAGAGATGAAAATGCTGATAAGTACATTGAGAGGTGGAAAATGCAGGAAAATCCATTATTGGAGATCTGAACGCGGTTAACGATAATAAAACATTGTCTGGGCATGCGAGGCTAACAATACACAACGGAGCGATGGTACCAATCCTGATGTATCAAGGCATTGAACTGGCAGATGAAGGATATAAGTGGAATTCTTGTTGAAAGATTGCTTCATTTGACTAAAATAGATTGTCAACTCGATGTCTTTTAGTCATAATCAAACATAATTGGATAATTGAATCACTAAATTAAATATTATTCGTACCAAGAGGACAGCCTCTTGATAAAACCGTTCAATATCTCAATATCTGCTTTGCTGCTGAGCCTTTAGAATTTTTGAGCCCTTTGGAAGCACTGTTTTATATCCAACGGAAAACACACGAAGGGTATTAGAAGGATCAGCGTTGGGTCCAACATTGTTCGTCCTGTGTTTAAATAAGGTAGTAAATATACGAAGAAACCTTTGCAAAATACAACTGTTAGCAGTTAGTAATTTTTATAGAATCTTATCTGATTTTTTTTTAAGAAAGCAGATCATACAACCAAACTATTTAACTCCACACAGAAGACCCTGATGCAAATAACTTCCCTCGCATGCTGGTGGGTCCTTAGAAATACAGGAAAGCAGGTTCTGGGAAAGAAAAAGGCATGAGGGTGGGTAGGAATCTGGTGGTCAGTGTGTCCAGGCCACACTCGATCGATACGGATTGATTGGATAACATTCGATAACTTCTCATCGTTCCCTAACATGACTGCAGTTCTCCAACTAATAAGTGACAGTTCACAATGCCTAAGTGTCCTTAACATATTCGACATAAACTGTTGTTTGTACGTTAGTGATCTGCAATTGTCCTACGGAACGATGAGAAGTTGCCAAAAGTTATCATATCAATCCTTATCGACCGAGTGTGCTAGGGGGCCTGGAGTGATGTATCTATCCGTCCATTGCGGCGCAGGGGTCGAGGAAATCCAGTTGCAGGAGTAAAAGAGTGTCCCTTAACTGGCCTCTCCCGATCCGGTCCGCGACGCTGCTGGTGGGCAGACGCATCCGCCACCAAAACCTGGATTAATTACACTCCACGAATTCCTATGAACCTTGTCACCGGCCGTAGTTTGCCACTTGGGGTGACCTACGGCAGATGTTATGAAATATAAGAATATTTGAAATTTATCAATATGCTCTTACATTGTTCTGGTTTTACGCACTGATTGGCCAGACCTCTGACGAATCCAGGCAGACAGCGACACGCGACAGGGCAGCCGGGCGGCTTGGTACATTTGGCAGGTTCACCTGAAAACACCATGGCGCAGGTCTGGTCCGCGCACAACGCGCAGTTATCCACTTTCTCGTTAGCGCCGCATTGCAGGGCTGGAAATATTAATAGATTCGTAAGAATAACATGGAAATACAAATCAGAAAGGTGGAAAATGCATGTGACCTGTGTTCACCTTCAACAGTAATAGTGGAAGTTTAAAACATAGTAGTTGTTGGACAGTTTGGGGCGGGGTAAGAGGTTGGGCTGTTACTTGGCTGAGTGACCAGTGACGACTTGTGGATTTTTTTTTGTTATATTATGATATTAATGAAAAAAAAAAAACGTCAAAGTCACGATAAAATCACCGGAGACATAAATTTCATTTACATTTTTTACTCCAAATAATGTTAGGAATCACTGGTTAGAGTAAGTCAAGTACGATCCTTAACACCCTGTATAAAAAATATTTTTGATTATTTCTTTCCATCTACCCTCACTTAGAAATATTTATCATCTTTATGAATCAAATATCATATCATATCTGGGAAAACTGTGTGGAGGGGCTTTTTGAGAAAAGTATTCTAAAATTTCTTATTTTTAACTTAATCAGGATAAATTTTATCACCTTTTAAATAAGATTTATCCTGACACTATCTAGATAGCATTTAGTTCGAGTTGAATCTTGCAATCATACATAAAGATAGCAACCAATAAAAATATGCGTTGAAAATGAACATAATGTCAAAAAATCAAAACAAATAATTATTCGATTGGCCCTAGAAATCCCACAACCAATGATGAATTCCCAACATTCCCAAATGAAAATAACGTTGGTGGTTCTCAGTCGAAGTATGATACAGTTAAAAATGACCTAATCGGATAGGGATGCGTTGGCGCAGTGGATAGCGCGTTGGCCCGGATTGCCAGAGGTCCTGGGTTCGATACCCAGATGTATCCGTATCTTTTTCTGATTTTTCTGTTTCGGATTTTCGATTGACTTTCGCTAATATTATCTTCATTAATTAAAATATTATAAAATTACTTACTTGGCTTTGCAATACACTTTCCGCCCTTGTCCTTGACAAATCCACTCTTGCATTTGCATCCTTCTGCTGGGTTTGCGTTAATGTCTCCTTGGCATTGTTTAGCTAAAAAAGTTTTTAATAGTATCGTTAGAAATCTGTGCATTCATCACTTTTGTGTATGACACATTCAATGTAATCGATTGGCGTTCTTGTTTAGGTCAGGGTTATCGATTGGCATTCTCGGTTAAGCTAGAATAGTCGATCAGCGTTATTGGTTATAAAAGAAAAAACGGAAACATTTAACGGCTTCCATGGTCGAGGGGTATGGCTTCGCGGATTAAAATTCAATCCTAGAGTGCACAACTAAATTTTATTTATAAAATTTTCACAAGTATGTCATCAAAAGTGAACTTGCGGTGCGTTCCGGAGTGGTATCGCACGTGAAAGACCATCATTCCGAATTGAACCGCTGCTTGAAATAGATTTATTCGTGTTTGGTAACCAGATCTGAATAGACAGATATTACTCCACCTTCCTCTTACCTATCTCCTTTCACTCCCAGCTTCATAATATATCCAGATTAGGCACGCCATAGTGTAACTGGCTCCAACCTGTTGATATTCTTGTGCGGCAATCCAATAATGCAACTATCATGATATGGGAATTAACTTAGTATGGTGGTCGCTAATGGACTAAATTGTTACAGATGCAAAAATTTATTAGAGTTAATTTAAATATCTCAAAAAAGCAGAACATCTATATTTAAAAAAGCAATATGCTTTAAATAAATCTATCATTGCCCTCTATAGGATAGAAAATCAAAGGCATTAGGTTCGGACCTTGACTAAGCCCTGCTGTCATTTCTGAATTACATACTTACATGCTATATGATAAAGTAGTTCCCGCTGAGTCGGTAATCAACAGAGGTATTGTGGGCTTTATTTGTAAACACACTGCTATTGGTATTGTTTAAACTTAGGCGATCCGCCAACTGAGGCAACTGAAAACTGTCAACTGGCAACTGTCTTTGTATGACAATGTGGTGACCCGCACACTACACAATCACTCAAACACCCGTTGTCAATGGTAACGCAAGCGGTGACTTGCGACTTGCACTGCTGATTGCCATGGCCAGCCGTTGCTAGTTGCCAGCTGTCAGCTGATTGTTCTTCGCCTATGGTTAAACAAGCTTTTTGACCAATCAAGACAGAAAAAACAGCCGGTTTTAGTTGGTTTTCAGTTGCCTCGTCAGCGGAGCGCCTTATTCTTGTTTAAGAGTAGGTTATAGGGCAAACAGGTGATTTGCTGCAAAACGGCCCTCTAAAACAGCTGAATTACTACCTTTCGTATGTCATTGTCAAACTTGATATTTTTTGGTAACAAATAATGGACTATTATTTTTTAAACTGCTGAATTTTTTTTGTAATTGATGTAAGCATTCGACCATAAAAAATAAAATCATTGATACACCATACAACCCACTTTTCAAACTTCGATTTATGACTATCCCTATAAATAATGATTTTACACAATATCTTTAATTTAAAATATGTACGTAATACACATATCTGTCGAAGTACAGGTTCATATTGTCGTTATGATATCTGTTGATATTAAAAATTAAATAAATACTTCATTTTGGATCACATTATCTCATACTTGAGGGTTTTTGTTCATTACGGGCTGGAACCTCCCGAGGTCGAGAGCGAGGTTACGGGCTCCGTCTTTGACAGCACATATACTTCGAAAATGCCGTCAAAACGTTTTATAAATGGGTCCAAAAGAAGGATACCAACTCACTTAAAGCATTGGAATAATTTATAAAAGCTACAAAAACAATGAGTATAACAAATTATGTTATTTCATATAAATATTTCACTCGCATCTTTTCAAATGTCACAATACGCAATACGCATGCGTCTGTTCAGAACAGTCTGTTACTCAGTTCATGTTTCTTGAAAGCGCCCAAGCGAGAGTTCATTAAGTGTACGCGGTGTCTGGTAGTAAATCATTTATTTCTTCAATCTTTGCAAATTCACTTATATAATAATAATATTGTTAAATGAAACAAATTATTTTGTGTAAACCACTATAATCACATGTTGCGATAATTATATGGTATTTTTACGAGTTTACTTCGAATGTTTGAATTGGAAGGACGGCTGAGACGGAAATCGGTCGCCAAATTTCGATTTAGGCTATGAAATATAACATGAATACCAATATTCTTCTAATATATCAATTTGAAAGGCTGGCTGCGAAGATTTCGACCGCAAAATTTCGATTTATGCGGAAAAATATCGTATTTTTGCGAATTTATTTCGAATATCTGAATATGAAGGGCCGGAAATCGGCAGCGAAGATTTTATTTACGCGGAAAAATTACGTATTGGGAAGTATTTTTTCAAATATACGGCCGACCGTTGCAGTAAGCGGCTGCGAAAATTCGATTTTCACGGGAATAACGCCATCCGCTCACTGAGGCAACTGAAAACAGTCAACTGGCAACCGTCTTTGTATGACAATATGAAGGCCCGCACACTACACAATCACTCAAAAACTCGTTGTCAATGGTAACGCAAGCGGTGACTCATGACTCGCACTGCTGATTGCCTTGGCCGGCCATTGCTAGTTGCCAGCCGTCAGCTGATTGTTCTTCGTCTATGGTTAAACAAGCTTTTTGACCAATCAAGACATGGAAACCAGCCGGTTTTAGTTTGGTTTCAGTTGCCTCGTCAGCGGAGCGCCTAAATCGTATTATTACGAATTTACTCCGAAGAACGTACCCGAATTTGAATTTTCGGACGAAGAACTCGATTTTCGGCGACTTTATGATTTTTTTTTCATAAAATTTTGATTTACGTGGGAATTTGTTAAATCGAAATTTGATTTTCGATGTCCCATGGATTTCGAATTAACTAGCTTCTACTGTAGTAATCATAATGATGAGTTCTAGAAAATATAGTTTAAAAGACAATAAAAGGCTGAATATTTAGAAGTGAAATAAAAAAAAAAACATTAAATCGACTTTGAATGTGAAGCACGAGTTTCCAAACGACGTTTATAAAATCAAACCAATGGCAATTTCCACTGGCAGTGCAATAACACATGTCGAATGTAGAGAAGGGACAAACGTGAGAAGGGACGGTTACTGCCACCTAGCGATGTAAAAATTAAGACATTTTGACAGAAAATGGATTGTTCCAAGGCTATAACATGCGCTTAAGTAAATGCAATAAAATTTTAAAATACAAAAAATAATACATACCTGAAAATTTTGTCAAATATTTTTGCTTTATTGAAAAATGTACTTCATATTATAATTAGAAAATATTTGTAAACTAGTCTGTCTCGACACATGAGTTCCTAGTGAGACAGGCAAGGCCAAAAAAAAATGTAAACCTTATTATATAGATTCAATAAATAAATAAAATAAATAAATAAATAGGATTAAATCTTCATTTTTTTCTGATTCGCAAGCGGGAGAAGGAATTTCTAGAGAAATACAGTAGGACAAGCCGGATTTTTCTGGGTGGAATTTAAAAACTGCAAGTTATTATGTAAACTGATAATAAAAATCAAAATACTTATAAACCGGAGTGTTTTTTCCACTGAAGTGGCCTGAAAACTTGGTTGATTTTCGGACTGACCTGAACACTGCTTGACTGGAATGAAGACATTCTTGGCATCCCCGGCAAAGCCCGCCATATAGTAGTATTTCTTGTCGCAGGTCTAGTTTATGATAGTGCATCAATAGCAAGTGATATCACAGTAAGACTCCATGTAGATAGTTTTTGATTATTCGGTAATTATTTGGACTGACCTGGACGCTGCTCGACTGGAATGCAGACGTTTTTAGCATTTCTAGCGAAGCCCGCCTTGCAGTAGCATTTCTTGTTGCAGGTCTTGTTGATAATGGTGCAAGGTTCCCCGAGCGTGGCGCAAGTTGTATCGCAAGCGGAGCCGCAGTCGAAGAACTCATTCACTCCGCATTTCTCTGGAGCAAAATACGAAAATCATAATTTTATTTGGTGTTACCAGGCCACTGGCGGAAGACCAATCTAGTATGAAGCAATGAAGTTTTGGTACAGAGTTATAACAATGAATGGATGAGTTTTGGTACAGAATTACGTAGAATTATGTTATGTAGAAACAAAAATTCACTCTTTTTATGATAACTCAATTTGTTTTTAATTATTACAACATGTAAACAAGTTAAAAAAATTGATGATTCAATCATTATTACACTGGTATACAAATATATTTAAAAAGCGACAAAAAACAAATAAATACGACAATTTAAAGGACTAGGTTTTGACAGATAGCGATTTGAAAAATATGTTTATTAAACTTTAAATTCAACTCAATATTTTATGGTATCTAAAGCGACGAACAGTGACATCTTTTGATCATTAATAGAAGTAGACTTTCAGTTTTCAAATAACGAGAACTGCAGGACACGGGAACATTAAAAAAAATTCAAAAAATGTTTTACAAGTGGTAGGAAAATGTGGTCCTATCATGATTTCACTCCAGTGGTTTTAAGAGAAGGCCCATTCAGGAAACCTTAGTGCTTCTGACTTATATGAGAATGCTAAGTGAATGGTTAATTTAAAGAAAAGTGGGAATGAATCTAGATTTTAAGGAAACAATATAATGTAGGATGGAAGAAACGCTAAAGCCGGGATTCATTTTCCAGCCAAGCTGTTCACAATGCCGACAATTCCCAAATGAAAACCATCTGTTCTCATACAGAAATTTCTATCGTGAACCAATATTGAGCAAAAGTTTGCGTGTCCCCTGAAATACACTGGTTGCAAAAGGATTATTAGTCCTAGGAAGTCAAAGGATATTCAATCTCACCGGAAAAGATAAATAGAGAGAGAGAGAAGAGCATATAGTAGAAAATAATTAAAACAAAAAAAAAACTAAACGAAATAGCAGAAGGATAAAGGTTGTTCTTTCTTACGACAGTCAGCTTCCTTGATACATTTCTTCTGGTAGTCTCTGACGAAGCCAGGTTTGCACTTACAGCCTCCCCCCTTGACGCAGGACTCCGTGCAGGCTGTAGTAGGGGGGTCCTTGCTATTGGCGCACGTGCGGGGACATTGGTCTCCACAGGCAGAGAACATGGCGTTCACGTCTCCTCCGCAAGATTCTGTAACCAGCGATAGACGTATAAAATGACTGACACATGATGTTCCTTCTAAATACACGCCAAATATACATTAAAAAAAACCCATCTAATGTACACATCAAGGAGCTGGTGGGCAGACGCATCCGCCAAACCTTACTAACCCCTACTAAGTCACCGGCCGTAGCTTTCCAATTGGGCGATATATACGCCAAAGGTGTTGATTATCCAATTCATGGTTCCCAGGGCGGCGGTACCACAATACCCGCCTCCAAAATTGATTAATGGATGATGTTGGTCTTGGCACG
Organism: Limnephilus auricula; assembly: GCA_951813805.1. NCBI lineage: Eukaryota > Metazoa > Arthropoda > Insecta > Trichoptera > Limnephilidae > Limnephilus > Limnephilus auricula. The sequence continues at coordinate 12,726,421 of OX638414.1, read as the reverse complement.
ACTGCAGTTCCGTTAAGTTATATGGGCTGCAACTTACAGATTTTTTTTTTTACATTAGCTCCACACAGGAGGCCCGGAGAAAAAAGATCCCTCGGGGCCTATGTCATCTTTGGGGATGCTGTGTGAAGGGTATTTTTATGGAAAGGAAAGAGAAGTTCTGGGAAGGAATATGTATGATGGGGGTAGGAATCTGAGATTAAATGCGTCCAGGAATGACGGATTTATAAATCCATCCCTCCCACTATGGATGTGAAGGGTTGAGAGAGTCCGGCTGGTGAGCTCAAAATGTATTCCTCAACCAGTGTCTCCTGATCCTGCCTGTCACGCATTAGGTGGGCAAACACATCCGTCGCCAAGATCTAGACGAATCTGATCCCATGAACCCGGGCACCCCTGCTAAGTCACCAAACGTAGCAAACCACTTGGGGTGACCTACGGTAGAGGTGTTGGTTATCAAATAAACGGTTCCCGGGGCGGCGGTACCCATATCGGCCTCCCAAATATAAAATTTGTTTTGATTGTCATGAAGTTAGCGAACCCTTCATAAAAGAGAGAACTAGGAGAATGTGAGATTCACAACTTACGGTATGGTTTATCATTCACGCATAGTCCTGTGTCATCCTTGCACGTGCCTTTTGGACATCTGCAGTATGGACGGCAGACCAGGGCCGATTGGTCTATTCCCTCACAACCCAAAGGTCCATCTTTTACGCAGCGATCGTCCAAGCAGGATGGCTCGCAGGCATCGTAAACTGAGGGCAGGGGACAGTCGAAAGGCTGGGCTGCAAAAAATGAATACATGGGATCAAGATCTTTACTATGGCGACTACAACATCAAAGTTTAAATCCTGACCATTTTGTTTCTTTTTAAATGACTACCAAACGGAGGCGTCTACTAATATCTACAGGAATTTCAAAAACTGAACAAAGCGGACTAATATCTATGAGAATCCATGTGTTGACTAATATCTATAGGAGGTATATTGGAACAATATCTATGGGAACCAAAGTAAGGACGAATATCTACAGCTCAAACTGCTGACTAATATCTACAGAACAGGTGATGTAGACGAATATCTACAGTACTGGCAGAGGTTGGATTTGCAATTACGTATAGCATATTGGCATAACGTAATATTGCGTTTGCAGTTTAAAGAACTTTCTTTTGTATCACAAACCATGTTACACAAACCTAGCGTAGCCGCTAAACTACTCGAAAACTGGGATGTTTTTCTTGCCTTGACACAAGCAGGCGCTACGAAGGGGGCACTTTCTTTTGTATCACAAACCGTGTTACACAAACCTAGCGTAGCCGTTAAACTGCTTGAAAACTGGGATGTTTTTCTTGCCTTGACGCGAGCAGGCGCTACGAAGGGGGCACTTTCTTTTGTATCACAAACCATGTTACACAATCCTAGCGTAGCCGCTAAACTACTTGAATACTGGGATGTTTTTCTTGCCTTGACGCGAGCAGGCGCTATGCCAATATCAACATTACAGCAAAATACGTAATATTATGCAAAAACTTCATGTACCTACTTTAAACGTTTAAGCCTTTACGTAATTGAAGTAATTTATGCTTTTCCGTACAACCTCTTGCTCAGCTGCCCTCTGTAGATATTAGTCCCACCTACGCTCCATAGATATTCGTCACCACTGGGACCCTCATAGATATTAATCCGACCCTAGCTCTGTAGATATTAGTCTTCACTCTGAAGGTCATAGATATTTGTCCAACATATGAGCTGTAGATATTCGTCCGACATACAGGCTGTAGATATTAGTATCTGGAGTCTACCAAACAACTCTTGTCTTAGTACCTACACTCCTTCTTCAATTGCATCATGCATCTTCTCATACAAACTCTTCTGTTATGGTGACGCTTGACGTGGCCTGAATCAGGTATTTGATTCAATTCATTGTGACATTTCTATTTTGAGCGTCCCTGACATATTCGATCATTTACTTTTACGTCGTATTGTATTGTCATTACACGACTTTCTTCATTCATTCGCTCTACATGCCAATACCATTTTCAAATCATCTTTTCTTAATCTTATCTACGAATCAGCCTAGAAGCATTTTAATGATTTTCACAATTTCAGTTGTCAATGCTATTGCGCAATACCAATGTCATTGCTGCATGCCAAATAATGAATTTTTGCGCATTACCGTTACCATGGCATAATATTATATTTAACCAACACTCTGATGTCAATGCAGTCTCAGTTCCTATTCCGCTTTATGTTGAGATTGTACTTGCAAGACCACCCGCAACGAGACAAATGCTTGGAAACATGTAACAACAAATGCTTGGAAACATGACAAATGCTTGGTAACAATCATAGACATATGACATATGAATATTCATAGACGAGAAAATAAGGGAGAGGGGTAAACACCAACTGTAGCGGGACGTAGAGGGATGAGTTGACTGTAACGATATGTGATTCGTTAATAATTCAATGTGACAGTATGTAGGCAAAGTTTAGTTACATTTACACCATTTAGTTCATAAAAGTTAAATCTGCTTTATTGCTATTTTGTTACCGTATTTAGTTAAGACTTTTACAAATGTTTCATAATTTACTTACCCCAGTAAACAGCAACGTGTACACGACGGGTCCGGGAATTTCGGTTGGCAACGCTGCATGTTTCTCGGTGTGATAAAACCGATCATATTATATGATGTGAATAAGCTTAAAATAAAGACAAATAATGCCTACCTATGAAATGTAATGCGACAATTATTGGGTTTATACTCTTTTTCACTTCTATTTTTACACCTTTTAATAGCACAAGTTACAGTAAAATGTACCGATGAGAGCTCGACGCTAGTCTGCACAAGAATGATGACGTCACATTTTCTAGATTCACGCGAACCTATACGCCAGTCCAGCCGGTTCCATGGAACCCGTATTAAGGTTGGGGGAAATAATACGCTTTTATCACTTAGAGCAGGTCTATACATAATATGTCTATGACCAATGACCAGAATGTATTTTTGCGCATTACCATGAGATATATTTATATTTAACTTACGGCACTCCCTGATGTCAATGCAGTCTCCGTTCCTGTCGCGCTTGAAGTTGAGTTTGCACTTGCAGGCGGGCCTACAGGGCATGTCCCGACTGCACTTAAACATGGCCCCGATGGTGGAACATGTCTCCGGGGGACAGGAGTAACTGCACAAGTCAAGTACCTGGTTCTCTCCACATACTGAAAAATAAAAATATAAATGTTGTATATTCTATCTCTTTTATTCTCCTAGAAACAAATAGACCTACGTACCCACATAACTTCTATGCTTCTACTACCTATTTTGTTTTGTAGAATCTTTGAAATTCAATTATATGTGTGAGGATTCTTAATTTCCGTTTACATTTTTATCTATGTATTTTATTCTGTGTTTTTGTTACAACCTTTTTTGTCATAATCTTTTCTTTATTGTTTTAATTTATATGTACTTACTTTGATCCAAATGCTTGTAAAACTTTGTAAGAAAAGCGTAATAGGGCGTGTAATAAATAAATATCCAAACGAAGAATTGTTGGGAGGCTGAAGCATGTTGATCAATCTAGCATGACAAATAATAATATATGCTTGAAGTTTGGTCAAATAATTCATTAAATGAGGTATTACATAAAATAAGTTGGATCAACTTTTACTCACCGCATTGATCAGGGCTCACGCACTCTCCCTTGGCGTTCCTGTAGAAGCCGGCGCCGCACAGGCATGCGGGTTCGCAGTCTATATAGTCGCACGTCCTGTCCTGTCCGAGGTGAGCGCAGTCCTCCGCGCAAGGACTCACGCAGACGCTGAATGCGTTGTTCTTCTCGGGACAGAAGTCCACTTCTACAAACAGAAATTTGATAAGAACACTTCTATTCTGAATGCATTCAAACATTTCCGCATCACGAATAACTATTGTAAATGCTCCTACATCCATATTGACGGCTGGCGTAGTCCAGGGACAAGGCTTTGGACTCCCATTCCGAAGGTCGCGGGTTCGAACCCGGCGTGCGCAAATAAATTGTATTTGATTAATTAGTGTTATTTCAAAATTAATTAATTACAAATAATATATACTATAGTTGCGGCACGTCCCAGAGTGGAAGATACTCTCAGTAACGCCTTGGTGTAAGACCACAATTCAGAATTGAAACGTTGCTTGAAATGGCTTTAGCCGTTTTTAGTGACCAGACCTGCCAGGTACTTCCTCCCCTTCATCTTGCCCATCTCCTTCCCTTCCCCGATTACCTTCAACCTTACAACAAACCCCGATTGGGGATGCCATAGTCTCACTGGCTCCAGGCGGGAGCAGTTGGGACAGTAAATAGAGACTTATCTAGCAGAGAAATTAGGCCCACGTATCCGGGAAGAAACCATATGCTTGAGCTACTTCAGCAATCATTTAATCAATTATCGATTGTATCAGATAATCCGAAGAAATGCAAAGGGTATTTTTATTTACTTTACTTGGACGGCGGAAGGCCGATAAGTATGATTATTCATTCGAATTTTGATTTTTTCATATATATATATTTTTTAAATGTTTGATCCATTTCACCACAAATAAGGGAAAATCCAACACACAAGCATGCTCACAACACAATGAATAAGTTGATTAATAAGACGATGAATAAAATGATAAATAAGATGATGAACAAGACGATGAACAAGATAATGAACAAGACAACGATTAAGATGATGATCAAGACAATGAACAAGATGATGAACAAGACGATGAACAAGACGATGAACACGACGATGAATAATAAAATGAACAAGACGGTGAACAATATTATGAATAAAACGATGAACAAAATAATGAACAAGACGATGGGCAAGATGATGAACAACTTGATAAATTAGATGATGAACAATAATTTTAAGAAGACAATGAACAAGATGACGAACAAGACGATAAACGTGTGACCAAACAAGACAATGCCTGAAGTACATATTTAAAACATTGGAAAGAATTTTACTATTACCTACCAGAAATTGGTAGTAAATCTCTAAAGACTTACATATCAAGAAAAATTAACTTACGGCAGTCTACAATTCGTATGCACTTTCCCCCAGCAGTTTCCCTCACGAAACCCCGATCACAGATGCACCCTTCGATGCATTGCGAAGTGCAGTTGTAGTTGGAGATGCCAAAAGTGTCACAAGTCCTGACACAATCATCATTGCCGCAAGTCGAGTACACTTCGTTAGGAGCCGGACATTTGGGAACTGTAATATCAAGATATTGGATCAATACGAGAGTTAGCAAGTAAAGTGAAGATATGGAGCGTGTCCAATTCGAGAGTTGTGAAACCTTTGTTTTTTTAATAACAACATCTGAGACGTTTTCTGACAGTCGTACTAGTGACGTTGATTAATTGTGAGTTTGATTTTAAGTATCTGTGATTGGTGTGACTATTTGCAATGATAGTTAGAGGTAAAAAATCCCTGTCGAAAAATTAACCCTTATCATCGTACCACAGCCGCCATCCCGGGAAACATTTATTGGATAACCAAAAGTTATACCTTCGATCACCCCAAATTACGTGGGGTGGCCGGATCATGGGACGAGGTTTGTCCAGGTCATTGCGGCGGATGGGTCTGCCGGATAAGGGGAGGACGGTTGAGGGAGACCCTTTGACCTCTTCAGCCTGACTCTCATGATCCATCGCTTTGCACCGCAGCGGGAGGGATGGATACAAAAGGATGATGAAAATAAAGAATTGTACGTGTAAGCAGTGTAAAGAGCTAGAGGCTTATTTAAGGAATGAACTGGACTACCCCCCAGGTTCCTTTACAGGGAAAACCAGGCATTCTTATCAGCAGAGCCGAGAGCTCCTTCTTCAGGGGCATGGGCACTGTTTGGTTTTGGTATAAAGGATTAGTAGCGCAAATAAAAGTGTGAAATTTAGATAGATTTATATTAAAAGAATATTAAAAAAACATAACCAATTTAAAGCTTCGTACCTGTGGACCACATAGTGAATCTACCTGATCTGTACTGATGTAACCGAGACGGGGCGATGCGTTGGGTTTCTGGATCAAATCAGAGGGCTTTAAATCGGTGCCCTAAAGTCGATGGTCGAAGATCTATCCACCTCTTCAAAACGTGTGGCGTTGATTACGAAGGAACCTCTAACGTTTTAGACCCCCGTTTGAAATTGCACGGCAACGGTTTTGACGTGGCTTACCGTCACTCCAGGACACATTGAATCCCAGATGCCTACCCACTTCTTCAGATTCTTAAAAACACCCCCCATTTAGCATCCCCAAATACGGCAATATTTTGAAGATGCAAAACTCGTAAAGTGCGATCTCGAAAGTGTGAACTTAATTTTAAATAAAAGGGATTTTTCGACACTCACCGAAGCTGTTCCTATCCACACAAGTTCCGTATTCGTCCTCACAGTTTCCTTCAGAGCAGCGGCAGCTGGGGCGGCATAGATTGCTGTCGAGTCCCCGCTGACAGTCGGCCGGCTTCACCACCGTCGTATAGCAGCGCTGGTCAACGCAGAGGTCCGGGCAGGCCTCGTACACCGTCAGCTCGGGACACTCACGGTTAGGGGCTGTAATCACATCTCAATGTTAACAACGAAGGAGAAGGAGAAGGAGAAGGAGAAGGAGAAGGAGAAGGAGAAGGAGAAGGAGAAGGAGAAGGAGAAGGAGAAGGAGAAGGAGAAGGAGAAGGAGAAGGAGAAGGAGAAGGAGAAGGAGAAGGAGAAGGAGAAGGAGAAGGAGAAGGAGAAGGAGAAGGAGAAGGAGAAGGAGAAGGAGAAGGAGAAGGAGAAGGAGAAGGAGAAGGAGAAGGAGAAGGAGAAGGAGAAGGAGAAGGAGAAGGAGAAGGAGAAGGAGAAGGAGAAGGAGAAGGAGAAGGAGAAGGAGAAGGAGAAGGAGAAGGAGAAGGAGAAGGAGAAGGAGAAGGAGAAGGAGAAGGAGAAGGAGAAGGAGAAGGAGAAGGAGAAGGAGAAGGAGAAGGAGAAGGAGAAGGAGAAGGAGAAGGAGAAGGAGAAGGAGAAGGAGAAGGAGAAGGATGGTATAAGTTAGTACTCACGACACTCCCTGACATCGATGCACACCCCGTTGAGCCTGTAGAAGTTGAGCTTGCAGTTGCAGGCAGGCGGAGGCGGGTTCTTGGGGTCGTAGGCCGGACAGCTGGTGAAGGCTGCAGTACCAATCAGGTCACAGGTCTCATAGGGACAGGGGCTGCCGTACTTGGAGAACTCCTCGTTGACACCGCACTCTAAATGAATACAACACAATAAATATGTTTTGCTCTTCGCAACTTGCAAAGTGCTCAAATTAGATTCAGACGAAATCGCCAACGCGTTGTAACTATCACATGCGTCCGCAATGTCGGTGTCCTTGGCTCACCTTGGCGAGCTGAGCTAGCTAGTCCACGCAAGTTGTTTTCCAGTCTTTTAAAGTTGGTGTGAGTTTTTATTGACCCCACCCCCTATATATAATGAGATTTGGTGAGATTTTACTGGAACCCCCCCCCCCCCCCCCCCACTTTTTGCTTACGTAATTAATGTGTGCCCCCAAGGTAATTTTACGAATATTTAGGTTATTTAAAAATAAGAAATAATATAGTTGCCTGCATATAATATTTATAACATACTAGCTTGTGCCCGCAATTCGTCTGCGTAGGATTAGTACTTCGATTAATCTATTTTCTTTTCCTAGGTCTCATTTACGTTTATACCAAAATTCATAACCTATTTATTTAAAATATCTGTAATTCTTGATATGATTCAAAGTATTAGGCGAGTACTTCAAATAAATTTACTAATTTAAATATTTTTCAAAATAGAATTTTGATTTAACAACATTGTTTTGCAAAATGTCATTCTCAAATTTTGACATTTTCTATTAAACGATATTTATTATTTTCAATATATTGAAAATAAATAGCTAGCTTTATAAATTATAGCCTATATGTTATTCTAATGTATGAGCTATATTATTCTAAAGTTTCATTAAAATCCATTCAGTGGTTTTTGCGTGAAAGAGTAACAAACACACATACATCCATACAAACTTTCGCGTTTATAATATTAGTAAGATAGGTGGCATTGAGTGAATTGGTAAAAAGCGCCCGTCCCGGTAAGACAAGAGGTTCTGGGTTGGAGTTCCAGTTGCAACCGCTAGCTTTTTATTTTTCTGTGTCTTGTTAATTTTCATACTTAAATTTAGATTATTAGTGTCATCTTCTTCTTCAATGATATAGTTTATAACTTACCACACTGTTCAGGGGTAACACACTCATTGTTCGTGTTCCTGAAGAATCCAGGTTTGCAGTCACAGCCAGGGGCGCATTGTGGACTTTCGCAATTCCTTTCCTCGTCGCTCCGGCCTAGAGTCACACACTTTTCGGCGCATGAAGAAACACAAGTTGAAAACATCTCGTTCTTTCCGGGGCAGATGTTTATTCCTGGAAATTAAACATTAACATTCTACTGTTGGACATGTCTTGAAAGAGGAGATAAGAAGCTTTTCATCCGTAGTGGTCTTTCACGGGAACAATGGGTATCATCCCCACTTTTAACCCTAGAGTCATTAATACTAATAATTATAGGAAACATATAATCATATAAATATAATCACATATAAACATATTATAATCATCAAATTGATGATTTATGTAGAAAATGCATATTTCATGCCTGCCGCATCATAGACACTTTATTAAAATTATTACGAGAGGCTTGACGCTATGCAGTATTTCGTTACGTCAAGAACAAGAATGGTCCAAGCGATTCTGACCTTGTTCTTGATACAATTTCTGTATACATGAGGGACAAAATCGCTTCCAAAATCGAAGGTACACTCCCGTGACTCATTTTGATGTTTTTTCCAATATTTATTCTTCTAAAGATTTTTTTTAAATCTTTTAAAATGTCAAAATTTTATTCACATGTTTTACATTCACAAAAAACAAGTACATAGGTTTAGAATAGTTCAAAAAGTCTTCCTCAACCAGTATCTTCCGATCCGGCTTGCCATGCGGTCGGTAGGCAGGCGCAACTGAATCCAATACCAGGACAAACCTCACCCTATGACCCCGGCACCCATGCTAATTCACCAAATGTAACGAACCCTTGAGTTGAACTACGTTACACAATAAATGGTTCCCGGGGCGGTGGTACACTTACCCCCACTCAAAATGCTGAAATAAATAAATTGTCAATTGCTTGTAATGTTGACTTACACAAAGTGTTAACTATTCCAGCGCTTTTTGCCACAAAGTGGCACTACTTCCACAACCACGGATTGCTTTGTTGCCAAAATATGGCATTTTTTTTATTAACCTTTTGAAAGCCAGCTTACGAAAAATATTTTTTTTCATTACGATGTAAGAAATTTGACATTTCTTGCGAATCCAATATTTATAACATTTCTTTTGTGATATATTACAAAAATTGCATGAAAATTATGTAGATAAAACAATTTTTCTGATAATACCTCACCCCTATACTAACAGTCCAATATGGTTTTTTTTTTCATTTTCATTGTTTTTATTTCTTGCTAGAGCAATCCCGATGAGTTACAAAACTCATTTTAGGACAGGAGGAACTTACAATTCATAGGTAGGAGGTAGTAGCTACAATTTTACAAAGGTATTTTGATATCATAATATAAGTTTTACATTCAGTACAGCATAAAAATAAAAATAAAGACAGTTTAAGTAGAACAAAAAACAAGAGAAAACAAGTAAAGAGAGGGAAAAACTGATACGAGTATATAAGATATAACAAAAAAAAATGACAAGACGATTACATATTTTCATTTTTAAATGTAGTTAAAAAATATTATTTTAAAGCATTGCTTTGCAATTTTTTATTATGCTGGATGTTTTTGTACATATCTGGAAGCGAATTATATAGTGTATAGGCAATATAGTTCAGAGATTTTATCCCATATTTTGTAGTGTGTGTTTGAGGAATGCGGATTTTATTGTTATTTCGAGTATTGTGGTTGTGGATGTCTTGATTGTAAATTGGCTTGGTGTTAGTATGAGTTGATTGTTGGGTAATTTGTAGGATGGTGCTTGTGATTTCATGTTTAGGAAGGATTGTGATTGGAAGGCTACCGTTTTTTGTTTTAAGTTGGAAAAAAAAACGTGAAAATGTCACCGAAGACCAAAATATCATTCACATCTTTTACATCCACAAAAAAACATGTATAGACGTTTAGGTTATAGGTTGTCTTACCACAATCCTGAGGCTTTACGCAGATCCCTTTAGCATTCCTGTAATATCCCTCCACACAGATACAGCCGGAGCCACAACTCGGTCTGCAGGCGATGTTGGTAAGGCCAAGTGTAGCACAGCTTTTGACGCAGGAGTTATTGCCACACTCGGTCCAAACCTCGTGAGGACCCGCGCACTTCTTGGGCTCTGGAAATATACATTAAAAATCTAGAATTTCGACCTGTTGTACAAAATAGGTGATTTGTATTAATTACCTATTTTATACGAATTTCTGCCCCAGGAGAAGACAACCAATTCACAATATTGTGAGCCCTTTTGTCGGAAGGTCATAATATGGTTCACGGCGAGTTCAACTAACTAAAATTCAACCTTACCTAACCTGAGAACTAAAAATTGTTTTTCAAGAAAAAAAAAACACACATTTTATGAGGCAAATTTTTCATCATTTCATATAAAAATAATTCGTAAAAAATAACCAAGTTTCAAATTATTTTTTTTTCAAATTGCAGTTAGAAACTTTGGTTTTATGAAGGTTTTCATTTAAATTATTTTGTGGTTAACTTTTAAATTTGATTACAACGCATGGTGTTTTCTCATTCTAACACCATTTTGATTATATGCCTAACTATGATAATAAGCGAGACACAAACATACCCAACTATTAGACCTTTATCCACTGGAGCGACAGAACAATTAAAATATTTTTTCTCAGATTACGAAAGGAAATTTTTCCGCCATACTTTCATACTTTCGAATTTGAATATGGAGACATACAAACTGATTATAGTTCTATGTAGCCAATGAATTCCCATATCTTTTGTCTATTATCACATATTTATAAGGATTTATAAAAAAATATAATCAAATCTTTAACCTTAAAACATTTTGAAGAATCTAGAGAATATTTATTTTATTATATTTTTAATGTACAGTCGTTTTGATAAAAAAAAAATTATTGGAAATTTGCCACATTTTGGCAACAAAGCAATCCGAGGTTTTGGAAATAGTGCCATAATGTGGCAAAAAGCGCTCGAGTGGTTATGAGATGTTCTGAAAAGCGAACAAGTTAGCTGGGGGAGGGAGGTTAACAAATGCTTAAAATGCATTTAAAAATATGCTAAGAATTTTTCATACCTATAACATGTTAAATAATAACATAATAAATATGTTTATAATATTTTTCGGAGCATGTGTTATAAAATCGGTAGAAATAATCAATACATAAATCAATCCCCTCCATCATTACACAGCAACATGTTCCGTTACAGTGATGGTAGTAGCAGCTATATCAATGTAGGCTTATTTGTCTTTGTTTTTAAAATGTGTATTTTTGAACTTACCACCGCCAGAAGAGTCGCATTCCTTTCCGTTTGCGTCAGACACTTTATTGGCCGAAACAACATTGAAGAAAAGGCCAACTATCAATATTGACACAAATGGCTTCATGTTTGATTGCTATTTCTGTAAAAAAAGTTTTTTATTATTTTCCAAGGCACCTAACAAAAAAAAAGTAAAATAAACGTAAAATAATATTCCATGGTTCAACAACCATCCAAGTAATAATTAAGATGATAGACTTCGCTTTTCGGCCCATACAAAAAGGAAGCCCGGGAAAAAACACCTTTCTACATCGAAAATTGCACAAAATGAATATATTTTTTTATTCTGCCTTGTAGGGGGTGAAAACTATGTCGGTATGTTTTCGAATTTTCGATGCGTTTCGTATTAACGTAAACATTTACTGTCAAACATGTACGATTTACCAAAAAAATTTATTTAAGGAAAAAGTGCTGTTAACTCAACTCTCATAAAGAATTATAAAAAACTACCGACGTAGCTTCTTCTTTCTAAAAAATATATTTTTTTTTAAATTTCAATTTCGTGAAAGTTTCGGTGTAGAAAAGTGTATTCTCCATATACCCCTTTTCGAGCGATTTCTGTAGGTAAATTTGAGCGTTGTCTCATTCGCACATTTCGCATTTGCATGTATTGTAAGTGTGCGTGAGCTTATTGTGAGCGGGACAGAATGACAGACGCGGGTGTTCCGCGTGTGGTTCAAAGTCTAGCCTCTTAACTATGGCGTACCGCAGGGCACGGTTCTTAGACCAGTATTATTCAACACTAGATGATACCCGGCATGAGGTGCAATGGCACTTAAATAAATAAATTCTTTTTCCCAGCGTGTCCTTTTCCATCAGTTCCCGCACCTCTTCCGTCTTCTCTTCCCCTCCCGCGTTCCCCTTTCACCTTTACTGCGTTCCTCCTTCCTTCTCCCGTTGTCCGCTTCTCGCGACCCCCCCCCCCCCCCCCCTCACGCATTTCCCTTCCATTTTCTCCATCTTCCCGCCTCCCTCGGCACTCCTCCCGCGAACCCCCCCTCCTTATTTCCCCTCCGCCCTCCCGGATTGCCCTCCCTCTCAAGCCTTTTTTCCCCGCCGCTAAACTCCATAAAAAAACCCATTTTTTAAACAACTCGCGTGTGACCTATTGCAATTTATTTTTCAATTTTCATAACGCCAGATCTCACCAATATAGAAATATTGCTACATAGAAACGCGGGCATGTTCACAACAATTCTTTAAATTTTCACCGCAATCGGATTATAGGAAATAATTTCATAACGTCAGGGTACCTAGCACGGTCAATCGATAAAGGTTTTATCGATAGTTTTGGTAACTTGTCTTGTTCCCGAGCACGACTGCAGATCATTAACGAACAAACGAAAAGTTTCATCGCAATCGGATGAACGGCATGGCAGCGCATAAAATGCGAACAAACAAACAAACAAACAGTAATTTTTATATATATGGATTTACGATAAATACATGTATTTTTTATTAGAAATCAGAAAGCTGAAAATAGAAAAATTAGAAAAAGATACAGTCACATCTACCGTCGCTCTACCTACTGAGTTGTCCTAGATGTGACCGTATCTTTTTTCAGAATTTTCTGTTTATAGATTTTCGATTGAGTTTCACTAATATTATCTTCATTTCATATTTACTGCTACCCGACTCGGAACAGATATTGTCTAGTGAGTCGGGTAGCACACATGAACTGTAAATATACTTTAATGTTAATAAACGCCCGGGTTACCGGCATTTAAATTGAAAAAAAAAAAAATTGAAATTTAATAAAATAATATCTGTTTGCGTCGATAATAGGTGACAACTAAAACCGACTCAAAAGATCCACATTACAATATACGTTACACCAACCTACAGTTAAAACGACTTTTGGAGAAAGAAATACGCAATATTATATATCATGTTATATATATATATATTTTTATTATTATTATTATTATCTGTCATTTTCACTACTAGCATCACCGCCTAGTAACAACTAAACCTTGATTACGCATGCTGTGAACATTTTTAATTGGAGTGTTAATATCTGTGCACATCCCAACGCAATAATATTAATGTAATACTTGTTAACACTCTGTAAATGTTTCAAACAATAAATAAATAAATAAATTATTCTATAAAATTATTTCATATCCTCCATTTTGCAATAAAAAACCATAAAAAATAATCTGAATTTAAAAGAAGCATTAAGAAATGGATTATGGACAAGGGAAGGAAGAATATAAATATCATTTTGCAACCCAACAACCACTATAGCTTGTATTGTGTTTTATTTTATTCTAGAAATTGTTTTTTTAAATTTTCTTCATAGTGTTTTAATTTATGTACATACTTTTTTCAAACATTTAACCATGTACAATGTGATATTACGAGGTAACCCAGTAAGGACACATTGTTTTATCTAAAAAAAAAAAGTTAAATAAAAAATTCAAAAATAAATAAATTTAAAAAAAACCCGGCGAATTATTTTTGGGTTTGTTTAAAAATTGGAATTCATCTCTCTCTCTGGTTTCAATCCTGGGATTGGTTTGCAGCAATTTCCTTTAGTTTCTTCTTCCATTCTTCCCTATCTTGTGCGGCTCTTTTGAATTCTGCATATAAAGAGCAGCGCATGTCCACCAGCAGGTCCTCCAGGTACTCTCGGCGTGGGCGTCCCCTGGAGTTTGTCCCCTCGGTCATACCCTCCATTATGGCATGCAAGAGGCCTTCTTGTCGTATTATATGTGGCAATAAATTGTTCCGTAAAATTGGAAATGAATTGTGGAATTCATCGTGTGGCAATAAATTGTTGAGTACCCCTCTCTACCACTTCCAGTCTTGGCTTGCAGTATAGATAAAATATTGTAAACTAGACAAAGCATACTCATATGTAAAGCATTTAAGCAATAAAATGAATCATCAACATATAAAAGTTTTTTTCAAACTTTGAGAATTAAAAAAAAAAAAAAATCGCAAGTTGCGCCACAATACGAAGTATGTCAAAAAAATACAAATAAATAGTAGTATATCTGTGTGTAAGGATATAATGGCCAATCTTATGATTCCAGAGATAGCCTCATTTTTAATGTCAGTGCCATCCAAATTTTTCATAAAATAATGATAACTCCTTCATTTGTACACGCAATTGCTTCATACGAAATTTTATAGCATAGTAATGATCAGCAGAATCCATTTCTAGCCAAAAAAATTACCTTTGAAAATTCAAGTCTCTATGTCTATGAAAGGCGATTTTCAGCCCACTGTGCGCCGTACAATCTTAAATCGAGGAACCTCAGTTTGAGAATGCACGGCACGAGGACCTCGAGGAACACAGAATTGGTTTGCCGTATAATGCTACGTCCAGACTGCGGCCAACTTCCAACTTCGAACGTTTGGTCGATTGTGTGGAGGGGTAGTTCGTGCGTTGGAAGATCGAGTTGGAAGGTTGGAGTTCGAGTTGGCCCGAGATCCCCTCTGAGACGATCGCGACTGCCAACTCACACGAACCAGCCTGCCGCAGCCACACATCGGGATTGGTATATTTATGCACATATCATTCTGCGAACCGCTGGCGATCAAGACACGTGTTACGCGTACCATTAAAATGAAAATATTATTACGGGAGAGTGGTATAACAATTGTTTGAAAACATGTCGTATAATAATTGTAGGCATCTGATAAGATAAGCGCCGAATCAGCTGTTTGCATTCCGCCATGTTGAAATTCGGAGTTTTGAGTTGGAAGGTTGGCCGCAGCAACCACACGATCGGCCAATCTTCCAACTCCGAAATAAGTTCGGAGTTGGAAGGTTGGCTGCGGTGTGTAAGTACCATAAGATCTTACGCCGAAAAAATATCAAATAGATTTTAAAACCTGGAAATGAATATAAAAATCTATTTACCTTATGGTAGCAGCGGTGCATTTTTGATTTTATTGCGATATGTACCTAGTTTAGATATCTAAGTAAAATGCGTAAAACTATAACTAGAAATCTGTTGCTGGTGGGACCATTAACGTGAAGAAGAGTACACCGAATCTGCCCTAAATAAGATAACATAAATTTGTACTTTTTCAAAACTTACCCAAAGCAAAATAATGTATGATTATGGATCTAACAATTAACACGACTACAGCTAATGAAAACACAGGCACAATGCTAAACATATGTTCTGGGAAATAAATAGAATATTAATAAGTAAATATTGGCATGGTAATATATCATATGGTGAAATTAAATACTCGTATGTGAACATAAAAGCAATAAGTAGGTACTTGCTGTTGTAATAGCCATTATTTATTTGATAAGGAAAACGTAAACAAATATACATTTTTATTACAATGTTCACCGGTTAACTTAAAGCCAGTGAGAACATTTTTAAGATGCGTTTTCTTATTATTTTCAGTTAGAATTCATAAAATTTATAAAAGTGGTCCATTAAGGAAGTTGAGTCCTTTTTTTTCTTTTTTTATCAATGTTCACAGGCAAACTTAAATACCAGTATTTTTTTTTTTTTTTAAAGTTCGTTTTCATAATTAAATTAATTCTACAAGTTTGAATTTTATTAATCCCGCGAAAACGGCGGCAACAGCAAAATACCGTGCTGGCAGAGTTCGTGACGTAATCCGGCCCTTGCGTGTGTGAAATATAAGGGAAAATATTTACAAAACCAGGACACGCTTAATATGGACGAAAAAAATAAATTAAAAAGTTGTAGTAGTTAGATATTTAGTAGTACTAATCAATCTAGTTATTGGAATTTCGAAAAAAGTGCATTTTAATGGTTATTTTTTAAATTTAAAAACACGAAATGTCATTTTTCAACGAAACTTGCAACAGTTCCTAACATAGCGGTCGGTGAAAAATGACATTTCGTGTTTTGAAATTTAAAAAATAACCATTAAAATGCACTTTTTTTGTAATTCCGGTAACTGAATTGATTAGTACTAGTAAATATCTAACTACTACAACTTTTTAAATTTATTTTTTTCGTCCGTATTAAGCGTGTCCCGGTTTTGTAAATATATCCCTTATATTTCACACAAGCAAGGACCGGGCTACGTCACGGACTCTGCTGTGCTAATTCAAACTTGTAGAATTAATTTAATTATGAAAACGAACCTTAAAAAAATACTGGTATTTAAGTTTGAATGTCATCTACATGAACATATTATTTATAAGTCAAAATATTTTTCACTCAACTTCCCTATTGTGATGACAAAAGATTTTATATCAGATTACGTCAGAGTATCTATAAATACACTTCGAAGGTTGGTTACAATTGAGTTTTTTTTCGTCTAGCTTATCGAAATATTTTATCTAGCTTATCGTCTGAAACGATACACTGTGCAGCATTTAGACTTGTTTTTATTGTGAAAATCTTTCTTATTGCTAGCGCGAAACATTAGAACTGTAATATTATACTCTCAAGATATAGTAAACTTATTTGCTGATTGCTTTGGTGAAGTCTTTGACACTATAACTGATTCTCCATTACACGATGTCGTTCGATCGCCCCGCTAACGTTCCTCCAATATATTTTTTTAAATTGTATATCCATATTAACAATTCCACTAATAATTTTTTTTAATCTGACTCCAAAATCCGGTATTTTTCCTTAATCAATGGAAAAATAGTTTTTTAACCTTCCCCGTACCATGCTAAAAACACCCTGGACGTGCCGCCATGCGATGCAGCGTTACTGTATGAGATTTGGAAATTATTTCGTATTTTTGTAAAAATATTGTTGTGAATATTTTTTCACTGGCTTATATTGATTTATTGTAAGTGAAAATATTAATATTGCGCTTAATAACTGGAATATTTAAAAAAATAATCATTCAAAGTAAATAATAAAATATTATTTGCAACGCTCAATTTGAGGCGTGTGACTGTGACCGCCGACCGCCTTGCATCATGTCAGCCCTAGAGTGATGCTACGTCCAGACTGCGGCCAACTTCCAACTTCAAACGTTTGGTCGATTGTGTGGAGGGGTAGTTCGTGCGTTGGAAGATCGAGTTGGAAGGTTGGAGTTCAAGTTGGCCCGGGATCGCCTCCGAGGCGATCGCGACGGCCAACTCACACGAACCAGCCTGCCGCAGTCTCACATCGGGGTTGGTTTATTTATGCACACATCATTCTGCGAACCGCTGGCGATCAAGACACGTGTTCCGCGTACCATTTAAATGAAAATATTATTACGGGAGAGTGGTATAACAATTGTTTGAAAACATGTCGTATAATAATTGTAGGCAACTGATAAGATAAGCGCCGAATCAGCTGTTTGCATTCCGCCATGTTGAAATTCGGAGTTTTGAGTTGGAAGGTTGGCCGCAGCAACCACACGATCGGCCAATCTTCCAACTCCGAACTTAGTTCGGAATTGGAAGGTTGGCTGCGGTGTGGAAGTACCATAACACTATTGTTTCTTGAGTGTTATAGCCGGTTCACACGGGGCGATTTTTGTCGGTCAACTTTTTGTTGGAAGCTAATTGACACGTGTGAACACTTTGTAAACAAAGTTATCAACTTTTTTTGTTGCTAGCGAAAGTTGATAGCCCGTCTACTTTTGTCGTTCAAGTATGACTATCGCCATTTTGGTTTTATTTATTTTATTTATTTATTTAATTTCTACGGTAGAATATACCATAAACAGTAGTTACATGACACAATTAGAACCATAAGAAAATATTAGCAATCATTTTAAATAAAGAATAACAAATTAACTGTGGCATTTGATTGTGAAGTGACATCAGAGATATGAGCAAGAGAATATATCAAATTATAACAAATATATCCATATTCTATAGTATAAATAAGGTAAACATAGATTGAATTAATATTGATCGAAAATATAAGATAGCATAGCCCTCTTGTATCTACTTTCCGTGCAGTTAAATATATCCGCTACATCAGCGTATCTATTACTAACTGCATGCAACCTAGGTACAAGTGAGTTTTTGGAATACGCAGTCCTGGTGTTGTTGCATTTAAACAGGACTTTAGAACGAGTAGCTCTCGTAGGTATATGAAATTCAATGAGGTTAGTTAAATCGGGACTGTCTATACTACCATTTACAATTTTGAACATAAATATTAAGTCGAATATAATTCTTCGGTCTGAGATTTTTAATAAATTTAATTCTTTCATCAAGTAATTGTAGTTTATGTTTTCAATGGGAATACCGAGTTTAAAATTAATGTGTCTTAGGAATTTATGTTGAATTTTTTCTATTGAGTCTGAATGTAATTTATAATAGGGGGACCAGATCGAGGAGTTATATTCGACTTGACTACGAACTAGGGATGTATACAAAATTTTTAATGTTGAAATATTCCTGAAACCTCTGGAATTTCGAAGAATGAAGCCAAGCATTTTCATCCCTTTATTTTTTATTTTGTTTATATGTGATATGAAGTTTAATTTAGAGTCGAAAGTTATGCCCAGATCATTAATTTCTTCGACAGAGGTAAGGGTTGAGTTGTTAAGTTCATATGGATGAATAATTGGTTGACTAATTCTGTAAAAACTTATTGAATGACATTTATTTATATTCAGATAAAGTTTGTTAAGAGAACACCAATTAATTAACCTGTTTAGGTTATTTTGTAGACAGATACAATCTTCAGCGCTTTTAATTATTTTAAATATTTTTAAATCATCAGCAAAAAGTAGTACATTTATATCATTATCAAATATATTTACAACATCGTTTATAAACAGTAAAAATAATATTGGGCCTAGATGAGACCCCTGTGGTACACCACTGGTAGCTATAAATTGATAGGAAATGAACAAATTGATTTTTACAAGTAGAACTCTATTAGATAGATAGCTAGCAAACCATTCTAAAAGTTTTCCGTCAAAACCGAGCTTACGTAGTTTGACCAGGAGAATTTTATGGCATACTTTGTCAAAGGCCTTGATAAAGTCCGTATATATGGAATCGACTTGAGTTCTGTTAGTTAATGCGTTCGATATATAGTTTTCATATAACGAGAGATTTGTCTGAGTTGATCTGCCCGACAAAAATCCGTGTTGGTTCGGAACAATGATATGTTTAATACATGGTGAAATTTTATCAAGTAATAGTTTTTCAAAAAGTTTCGGAATTACAGATAGCTTACAAATTGGTCTATAGTTAGTAATATCACTTTTATCACCCTTTTTGAATATAGGTGTTAGATAACAAAGTTTCCAAATATCAGGGAAGCAACCTGTGTCAAGGGATTGATTAAACAATAAACAAATCGGCTCAGCCAGTGAAGTTACGCAATTTATCAGGATATTAGGATGTACATTATCGGGCCCTGCCTTTTTTTCTCTGTCTAGAGATTTCATTTTAGTTTTAACATCGTTTATATTGATGTGTATGGCAGGTATATGTATGCTCTCGTTAAGTGATGAAGGTGGTAAATAATCGTCTTGGATATCTTCGTCATAGACACTTTTGAAGTAATCAGCAAAATAGTTAACTTTTACTTTCATATCAGTACTACTCTTTTCTTTGAAATGCATTGAGATGGGTAAACCTTGTTTGTTTTTTCTGAGAGAGTTTACATGTGTGAAAAAGTTTTTAATGTTAGAAGGTATAGAATTTTCGATTTTATTTATATAATTAAAGTACGATTTTTTTGATAGTTTTTTACATTGAGTTCTATAGTTGTGAAATATCTTATAGTCGCTAAGGGAGTTCGATTCTTTAAAGTTTTTGTGTGCAATTTTTTTACAGATAACTAGGTTAATTAGCTCGCCGCTGAACCATTTCGGAAACTTTGCTTCCTTGAAGTGTGATAGTGGTACATACTTTTCAATTGCCCTATTAATAATTGTGTAAAATAGTTCAAGATTATAGTTGATATTATTATTGTGGTGAAGAAATGACCAGTCTTCATTTGCAAGATATTGATTCATGTTAGAATAATCAGCTTTAGAATAATTATAAGTAAGGTTAGGAAGAATAGTCGTATTGTCTGGTGAGTTATTAGTCATGATGGTTATGCTTAGGGCGGGGTGGTGGCAGTCCAAGGGGAGGAGCTCATCAACTGATTTAACAATATGAACTGATAGATCACTGCAGAATACTAGATCTAGCAGCCGATTATTAGTATTGTATACTTGATTGACTTGATGTAGGGAGAGTATATTCGTCATATCTATTATTTCGCGAACATTTTCTGGTAGGTTTAAGTTGTTATTAGAGTTCTTATCCATCCAATCAATGCTAGGGGTATTATAGTCGCCGAATAAAATTGTTCTGGCATCAGGGTATTTATTTTTAAAGGTTTCGAGGTCATCTATGTGGTTTCTATAGACTGTGATGTTGGATCCTGGAGGAATGTAGACACATCCTAGTAGAATTTTGCCTGATTTAGTTTTTAGTAAAACGAATACCTGTTCCACGTCCAGATGTTTACAAATTAATAGTTTTACTAATCGTTCGAGTTTTGCATCGAATCGTCGCGTCTGAACACATGTTTCAAGTCGCTTATCATTTTTAGTTACTCGCGGGAAAAAGTAAACGTCAGGCGTTTCACTTATTCGGCACTAGTTTCTACCGTCATGGAATCCGTTTCAACCAAAAAATATCTAAAATGGTCGGACGATTTAATGATCAGATTTATGGATCTGTACCAAAGCCATCCCTGTCTTTCGGATCAAAAACATGAAGTATAAAAAAATAGAACATTATTTTTGAAATGTAAATAATATTATTTTGAAAAAAATTGTGTTGGATGCGCCAAATTCACTCCTTCTCATGATCCATTTTCTCACCCAAGTACGACGTTTTTTATATTTTTTCATAATCTCCAGCTCCTCTCACAGAAAATCAGAAATTAGATAGACGCACGCACTAACAATTTCAGTTGACGCCATTTTGAATGTCAAAATCGGTTCAACTTAAATTGAAACGTGTGAACAAAATGTTGCTCAACTTTTTTCGTAAAACAAAAGTTGGTCAACAAAAATCGAAACGTCAGAACACCCCATTGGCCACATGTTTGTGGAATGCGCTAGCGGCAGGGCTGACAACGACCTACCATAATTTTTTAAATACCGAGGTGAAAAGTATATTACCTTTGAAAGCTTTTTATATTTGCTGAACTAATATTATACCAGATTGAATGGTTATAACACTAGTTGAGTAGAAAATGAAATAGATTACAAAGTTATACAATACATAGAACACTTAAATTTAAAAAAGATTTTACAGTTTTATGCAAAAGCAAACCACGAAAAAATTCTGTAATCATTATTTTATAATATGTTATTCTAGCAATTTTTAGATGATAAAATTCACATTTCAAAGTGAAAATTTTAATTTAGCCGGAACTTTATTTACGCATTTTCTGGGGATCTTACAATTTATTTGACAAGAACGTAATGACAAAAATCCATTAGGTAGGTTCTTATTTATTTTTTAATCCGATGTAGGTACTTATCATTAAAAAATGTAAGTCAAAATATACATGTAGAAGATGTGGAACACTTTCTTTATCCGCCTACTACAAGAAAAGCAAAAAAGTATTTTTTTATTATATTCACCTACATATAACGTCCTTATGTCAATTAGTAATATAAAACGATAAGAACTTGAACTAGGTACGTTTTAACCCCTGGATTTATATGTGAAATAATGAGCTGAGCATTAATGAAATGCATTTTAGAAATTGATCGTAATAATAGGAAGATAACACTACGATACTTTAAGCGTTCTAAAATAGAATAACCCTAACATTCATTGTAAATTATACCTTCAGCTAATTGAAAGCCAACCACTTTGCCACTTCCTTCCATGTAATAATTATTTGTAAAGATGTCACTTATCTAGGTACTGCTTCAATGGAAAGAAAGACCCATTTTAAAATGGATATTTTATGGGGGTAGGTTTGGTAATAAAATAAGTGCGAAAGATTCTAAATATTTCACCCTACCCTCACAAATAAAGTTTTGTGGGGGTGCAATAATATTTACAATCATAGTGTTTGCCATTATTTTGGTTCAACTATTGTCTTGGTCAACTACCGAAACAACCATTGTGCCTTTCCCGCAGAGACAATAGACCGCCAAACAAATGTCTCGGCACACACTTCTTGCTTCATTCACATAAATAAACCGTCTCATACAGATAAAACAGAATAAATATATCCTTTTTTGGATTGCGGTGCACTGCAGAAGGCTGAGATTAATTCATATGTGCGCCTTATAAAATGATTTGTCTATCGGTATAATTTTATTATTCTGTCTCTTGGTCTGGCTGAAGTATGTGATTCACTTGATCAAGCACGTCTTCCTTGGCTTTCTCTGACTTCTTCCACATTTCACTTCTTCCACATTATAGAAGGTTGGAAATTAGGTAGGTTGGAAATAAACTGTCTAATTTCGCTGCACTTTCTTCAGGGGTACCCCAGGGATCCGTTTTAGGTCCACTTCTCTTCATCCTTTTTACAAATGATGTCGCCAAAATAATCGAGTCATTTGGTCTCTTGTCTCACTGCTACGCTGACGATCAGCAAGTTTATTTTTACTGCACTCCAAACGAAATCAACAGTCTCAAAATCCGTGTAGCTGAATGCCTAGAAGCAATAACTCGTTGGATGTCTTCAAACAAGCTGAAACTGAACCCATCGAAGACCGAGTTTCTCTGGGCGGCCACAAACAAACGGCAACATTTGGTAGACGATTCACCTGTTTCCATTTCTGGCAGCAATATTATTCCAAAGAGAACAGTTAAACTTCTTGGCGTTAATCTAGACTCGGACTTTTCGCTTAAAAGTCAAATAAATAGGACAGTAAGCACCGGATTTTTTCACCTAAGACAACTTAAATCAGTTCGAAGAAACCTTCCTACAGAGGCAACAAAATTACTCATCAACTCATACGTAGTCTCACGTCTCGATTACTGTAACGGTATTTATGCTAGCCTTCCGAAATGTCAAATCGACAAACTTCAATCCGTGTTTAATGCAGCGGCACGGCTCATAACCGGGGTCTCTAAATATTCACACATTTCAGAACACCTTCGCAACCTTCACTGGCTTAAGTGCCCTGAAAGAATCCAGTACAAACTGTGCTGGATGGTGTTTAAATCCATCAATGAAATGGCCCCACATTACATCTCTGAACTATGCGTCCCGGAAAACATTGGTCCAAGGCAGTCAACCCTTAGATCAGCAACATCATCAGCTCTAGGTAGACTGATAGAACCTAAACGAAAGCCAAATACTAAGTTTGGAGATCGTGCATTCGAAGTATCTGGGCCTAAGGCTTGGAACAAACTCCCTCCGGAACTAAGGTGCATAACAAGCCCAACAGAATTTAGGTCAAAACTAAAAACCTACTTATTTAGGCTCTCATACCCTTAAATTTAATAAATCTATTTGTATTATGTATTGCCTATAATTTATCTTAATCTATTTTCTTATTAGATTAACATCATTCGAAGCCTTCACAGCAATCCGTCGCTTAACGAGAGACTGAGACTTCATTTAAGAAAATAAATAAAATTCATGTACTACTCTCATTAAATAACATAATATATATCAAATAATTACTTTTCCAACAACATGTGTTCGCTATTATGTCCTCTGCGCGCAAACTGTATATAAATAAACATCTTTTAACTTTAATCTCAAGTGACCTACCAGGTAAGTATGGTCCTGTACATTTTCATTGAAAAAAAAAGATATATATAATTAAAAAAAAAAAAAAAAAAAAAAAAAAAAAAAAAAAAAAAAAAAAAAAAAATAAAAAAAAATAAATAAATAAAAATACATGTACATTTACATTTTTGGGGTGCACCGCGCTGGTTGTTCAGATGCATTGTACATATAGTTTTGTATCGCTGATCAAAGAACCGGTGGATTTGCATCCATTGTTTTAGCCATAGGTTTTTTTATATTTTCTAGTGTGTAGTTAGAAGTAAGATTGTAGAAATTATTGAAATTTGTACAGCGCCCTTGAGGTGATTTTTCACAAAAACGGCGCTATACAAGTCATCCAATTATTATTATTATTATTATACCTTCCTATTGATGGCCTAACCAACTAAGGGTCTCTTTAATTCTATACATCAAGTGCACTTGACGGGATTTAATCACTAAACGGCGCAATAAAAAGTCGGCAAAAAAATATTTTTTAATCCATTACTTTAACATCGGCCTTGCAATCCTTCCGGATCTCAACAATTTGACACGTTCATACCTATAATATACCAACATATATGTTTTAAGAACACATACGTCTCAGGGATCTCATTTATACAGCATTAGGCCTACTTTCATCCTTCTGCCAGTTCTATGTCTCACTGCTATACTTTAGCACGGCATTGTTGTTGTGTTGCATTGTTCATGACAAGAATGACAAGGGAGTCCAGGGGCAAGGCTATGGACTCCCAATCCGAAGGTCGCGGGTTCGAACCCTACGTGCGTAAATACATTTTATTTGATTAATTTGGTTATTTCACTATTAATTAATTAAAATTATTATATATTATATTTGCGGCACGTTCCAGAGTGGAAAATACTCTCAGTATCCTGGTGTAAGACCACCATTCAGAATTGAAACGTTTCTTGAAATTGCTTTAGCCATGTTTGGTGACTAGATCTGAATATCCAGGTACTTCCTCACCTTCCTCTTTCCCATCTCCTTCCCCTCCCCAATACCTTCACAGCCTCACAACATACCCCAATTAAGTATGCCATAGTATCACTGGCTCCAGACCGTAGCAGTTGGGGCTCTTGTGCTGTATTCATATAAAAAATATTCTTGTAAATTAAGTTTTTCACGAAGAGATTATTTGATAAAAATGAAATTAAATATTTATTACTTCTGTAGCTGAATAATGGCATGACCCTGCTAACAACCCAAAAGCCATAAAAACGAACAAAAAACATCCCTCTCGTCTGATTGTCTAGACTTGTCCGATATTATCGTCAATTTTAAGGAAACATGCAGAAAGGGAATAAAAAATGACACTGGTTTGAGGAACAGGTGGACGGTCAGTCGAACCTTCTGATATCGTTCCTTTGGCTCTTTTTTTTATATGGGTGTCGGAAAGTCATTCACCTTACATTTTTGCAGTAAGATAATTAATATTGTCATCTCTGTTTTTAAACGTAACAAATCAATGCACTGGAAAGAGACTACACATGTAACATTATATCAACTTAGAAAAGTAAAGTAGTCTGTTCAGATGAGAAAAAGATTTAAACGTTTTATGTTACATCCCTCTTCCTCACACATAACTAAAGGAGTTTGTCATTGTGAACGTTGGTTAATGAGGTTGGAATGAAATAACGTTTTGTTTTCTCTGTCGATCCCACATAAATTTGAAATTTGCTGTCTCATCTGACATAGAAATGTGCCGGTATTTTGGAAAACATTTTTTATTAATTTATGCAGAATTGTCATAATTTTTTAAATATTTTTTACGGGTGCAAAAATATATTTTTTAGGAATACCTAAAATGTTGATCTGATGATTAACGTATTTAAGGAGTTATTGAAGTTTGAAAGAGCGTGGTAGACTATCTTTACATCGTGGATACGGCCGGGTTAACATTTTTGTTTAAAATGTTATATAGGTATCTTAAATTATTCATAAGCAAGAACCTTTCTCTCAGGTGAAGGTGAAGGCCTCCTCTAAAGAATTTCATTTATCTCTCTCTTGAGCTATTTGCGGCCAGCAGGGGCCTGTAATTTTTTTATTTTTTTATTATTTCTTGTAATAAAGTCCTGACGTTATAGGTTATTATGAAAAGCTCATCTTTTGTTTTGTTCGTAAGGTTAAGGATTTTTTTGTGTTTGTATCACTTCATGTATTTTTGAGGAACTTTAGAATTTCTTCTTCAGAGGGTTTTGGTCTTGATCTTCCACGGTGACCAGCGGGGTTGGAAGATGATATTTGGTTTTTATTGTTTTTTTTTTTTTTTGCATGTTGCCTGTGTCGGAGGGGGGCGGTAGTTGCTTCAAGTTGTCGGCTATGTTACACTGAGCTCTGGGTATATTTTGATTTTTATTTACTAAAAAGTTAAGCATGCTTGGTTTCACAATTCCTTCAGACATGCTAGAAGTTCTTCTTTTTTGTTAATGCTGTTTATTTTTCTTGTTGGCCTGTTATTTTGTTCCGTCGTCTGTAGGTGTTTCATGAGATAATATAAGCATTATCTTATTGCTGTCCGTGGTTTTGTCTTTGACTTGTATGACAAGTTTGTCATACTTAATTTTTGCTATATTGCGTTTCTCTCTCTCGAGTTTTGCCTGCACTTGTAGCTCTTTTCTTTTTTCTAGTATTTGCTTCGGATAGTCTTCCGTTATGTAATGTGTCGTCTCTCTTAGTGCCTCTCTTCTCTGTTTAAATATTTTTATTTTGGTGCCAAGTGTGGTAAATGTAGCAATTATTGGTCGAGATTTTTCTCCTTTTTTGCCTATTCTCTTGACTTCTTGGATATCTCTGTGATCTAGGTCCAAAGAGAAATATTCCTTTACAAAGTTGATAATAATGTTTTCCAATATTTGATACGAGGTTTCGGTTTCCTCAATGCCGAAAAAGACGATATTATGTTTTCGAGCCTGTTTTTCCATGATAAATTTGTTTTTCTTGGTTTTCCAAGTTTTCTTTGAGGTTTTCGTATTTTTCATCCCAAATTTTAAACTTTTCTTCCAGTATGTTGTTTATATTTTGAGTAACTGTTTCTGTTACTTTTTCTCCGCATTTTAGGATTGTACTTTTCTGTGGAATCCATACTGACATTTATCAATAATGCCCAATTTATTTAAATATTTATCCAAATTTATTGATATATAGTTTTCTAAGATTTTTTCTAATGCAGGTAATAATGAAATAAGTCTATAATTATTTATAACTGTGTGATCTCCATTTTTATAAATCGGCCTTATGATGCTGCATTTTAGTTCCGCTGGAATGATGCTTGTGTCAACAATTCTGTTAATTAAATGTGTAATTATAGGACTAAATAATTTTACATTAAATAATTTATCTTTCAATCTGGTATAATATTACTGCAGAAAATATAATAAGCTGTATTTTAAAAATTATGGTAGGTGGTTGTCAGCCCTGCCACTAGCGCATTCCACAAACATGTGGCTAATAGCCGGTTCACACGGGGCGATTTTTGTCGGTCAACTTTTTGTTGGAAGCTAATTGACACGTGTGAACACTTTGTCAACAAAGTTATCAACTTTTTTTGTTGCTAGCGAAAGTTTATAGCCCGTCTACTTTTGTCGTTCAAGTATGACTATCGCCATTTTGGTTTTACTAATCGTTCGAGTTTTAGATCGAATCGTCGCGTCTGAACACATGTTTCAAGTCGCTTATCATTTTTAGTTACTCGCGGGAAAAAGTAAACGTCAGGCGTTTCATTTATTCGGTACTAGTTTCTACCGTCATGGAATCCGTTTCAACAAAAAAATATCTGAAATGGTCAGACGATTTAATGTTCAGATTTATGGATCTGTACCAAAGCCACCCCTGTCTTTCGGATCAAAAACAAGAAGTATACAAAAATAGAATATTATTTTTGAAATGTAAATAATATTATTTTGAAATGTAAATAAAATTGTGTTGGATGCGCCTAATTCACTCCTTCTCATGATCCATTTTCTCACCCAAGTACGACGTTTTTTATATTTTTTCATAATCTCCAGCTCCTCTCACAGAACATCAGAAATTAGATAGACGCACGCACTAACAATTTCAGTTGACGCCATTTTGAATGTCAAAATCGGTTCAACTTAAATTGAAACGTGTGAACAAAATGTTGCTCAACTTTTTTCGTAAAATAAAAGCTGGTCAACAAAAATCGAAACGTCAGAACGCCCCATAACACTCAAGAAACAATAGTGTTAATCTAGGGCTGACATGATGCAAGGCGGTCGGCGGTCACAGTCACACGCCTCAAATTGGGCGTTGCAAATAATATTTTATTATTTACTTTGAATGATTATGTTTTAAATATTTCAGTTATTATGCGCAATATTAATAGTTTCACTTACAATAAATTAATATAAGCCAGTGAAAAAATATTCACAACAATATTTTTACAAAAATACGAAATAATTTCCAGATCCCATACAGTAACGCTGCATCGCATGGCGGCACGTCGAGGGTGTTTTTAGCATGGTACGGGGAAGGTTAATGTAGCGGAAATAACTATTTTCGACAAAATTGCAAGTAGTTATTTCTGTAAATGCGTTACTGTGATTGTTAGTGTAGGGTGTGATCAGTGCCGGATCAGCCCCTAAGCAAATTAAGCAATTGCTTAGGGCATCACGTCTTGGGGGGCACCAGAAACAGCACAAAAAAAAAAAAAAACTGACGCACAACTGTACAAAATAGTTCACTATGATTAAATAGAATCAGCGTTCCCTATCGTGGACACAGCCCTGTGTATATTTTTTTGCCTGATGATAACAAACTGCACAGCGGAATGTTTTTTTAGAAATTGAACTAATAAAAAATGATAAAAGAACGACGATGCTGCAGGAAAGGCTCGATGCTTATTACTATTTTCCGCGAATTTAATGCCCGAAAAAGTAGCAAGTCGCATTTCAATGAATAAATAAAAAAATGCTTTGGTTTTTATTGTATGTAATACCTTCATACATATTTTATGGTACGGAATGAACTCTCTCGTTGTGTTAATTAGTTAATTTTTTATAGACCTTAGTTTACTAGGATAGGGGGGCCACAGGCGTGGATTGCTTAGGACATCCCGTAGTCTTTATCCGGCACTGGGTGTGATGTGAGTACTGAGTAGTTTCGCATCGCGCCTACGGGCCGCATAAATCACCTCACAAACACTACCTCGTTTCAGTCGCCTACGCGCTTCGTTGCTCTGTCTGTTTGTATAGGGGTGACGACTGTAATTATAAAAGGGTAAGCAGAAAGGATAGACCTTTTTTTTTACTTACAATTTTATTTTTATATTGAAAATTTATTTTTTAAGTAAAAAAAAGTCCACTGCTGCAAGCACCATACCCATATACCGCGCATGTATTAATAATTGTATTAAAATCATAGTTTCATAGTAAACACTAATTAATCATAAATACATTTAATGCAGTCAGTCCTAAGCCTGAATAAAGTATGAAGGGAAGTTAATTTAATATATATTTATTTCACTGTGTAGCTACAAACACTTTGACACTACATAGTGATTTAATTTATTTTCGTTTCGTGTGTAACTGTATAGTTTGTGGAGGTATTTATGCAGACAATCACAGTAGCTGAATGAAAACAACTAGTTACAAAAATAACCTGTTTGAAACACGTTAGGCCGACCAAGAAACTAGTTTCGTTACGTTTCTTTAAAATGATGTAACGACCCACGTCCCCGTCTAGTCTCTTGCTTTTAATAATTTGAATTAAATCATTCCGATGTGTGTCATTTATACACATATATTTAAATCATGAATTTTATTTCATGTTTTTTTTTTTCAGTAATAACCTTCCATCAGAGATTACACACTATAAAAGGTTCATTAAATATAATTATTAAAATCAGTTACACGCTCATCAACACTTTTACATTTATTAAAATTATGTCGATCAATCTCATTACACATCTTGATTTTACAAATAACACTCATAACTAAATAATTAGTGTTAAAAAATGGAATTCAAGGAAAAGCATTGATATGGTTCAAGGATTATTTAACCAAGAGATTTCAAACTACAAAAGTGGGTGGGATAATATCCGAACCAGTGAAGATTACATTGGGAGTACCAGAAGGGTCTGTTCTCGGACCTGTTCTTTTTTATAATGTACGTTAATGATATGGTAAAAGTATTGAAACATTGTAAAATAAGATTATTTGCAGACGACGCATTGATATATATAGCAGGATACGATTATGAACTCTTAATGAATCACTTAAATGAAGACCTACATAATACATCAATATGGCTAAAAAAAATAAACTTAAATTAAATGTAAACAAAACTAAATTTATGAACATTGGAAAACAAGCAACGCAAACAAAAAAGACATTTTGATCGATGGTGAAGTTTTGAAAGAAGTGCCCGAAATTAAATATTTGGGACTACTAATTGACTTTTGCTCAAAATACAACACTAATTTTATTAAAAAGATTGCCAAAAAAATCTCGCTGTTGGGAAGAATAAGAAGATTCCTTAACACAGTGTCCAGTAAAAATGTGTACAATGCAGTCTTTGTACCACACATAACTTACTGTAGCAGCATTCTATTCTTAGCCAACGACGGTTTTATGAAACAGATGACAATTCTACAAAATAGAGCTGAGAACTATATTTAAGAAAAATAGGTACACAAAAATTAATAAAATGTTAAAGGAGTTAAATATCTTATCATTTAAACAAATTATTTACTCAGGAAAAAAACAGAGTCAAAACTCGTTGATGTACGGAGGGTTGAAGATATTTGTAGAATTACCAGAGGAAATAAAATTTAAAGAAAGCATTTAAAATTAAATTACGTAAATATGTGATTCATTTTTTGTAAATGTTTTATTATAAGGATTGTATTAGGACATAGTATCGCCCTTGAGGTGTGTTCTCACAAAAAACGGCGCTGTACAAATTATCCAATTTGTAAAGATAATTTAATATTTTATTTTTTAAATTATTAATTTAATATTTAATTGTTAAAATTTTTATTATTATAGATAACTATGTACCTACTTAAAATGTCTCAATAAACAATAAATAAAGACAAAATATTTTGAATTTTGATAATGTTGTGTGTAAGGTAGGTTTAGGAATCTGAATCTATGGGTGGGAAATAATATGTCTCGTGAACACCTCACTAGGAGAACCATTGCTGAGGCGTTTACGTGGTAACCTTTAATTGTGACAAAAAAGTATGTGTTGTAGTAGGTTAGTTTTTAAAACTAATTTCAATGGTTTTTGTAAATTATTTAGAAATACATATAAATATATACATATATAATATTAAACGTAATATGTGATCACGCTTTAGATACATATAAATGATAACATAATTAATACAGATGTTTATCGCCTTGATAAAGTAGCTCTTCCCAGTTTGGAATAAAATATAAGTATTTCAGACACAGAATGATGCAGCTGCCACAAGTTAGTATACGCATGATCAATTCTGGTTCAAACTTTAACACAATCACGAGACCGAAAATGTATTTTAAAATAACATTTAAGTAAAATGAATAGTAACATTTTAAACACATTAAAGGACATTTCCTTCATAGTGAGGCATCGTGGTCATTTCAAATTTTCCTTCTACGACCGTGAATAGCAGCAGTCGGAAGATGAAAGGTTTTTCGCCACTGTGAGTCAGCATATGTTACGTTTTTGAGAACATGAGTTTTTATGAACACACTGCAGATGGAAAACGAAAAAGGCTTTTCACCACTGTGCGCCGGTATGTGTCTCCTCAAATTTCCCTTTTGTGAACATGAAGAGTTAGAGACCAAACGTAGAGGCTTTTTTCCACTATGATTCGCATGTGTGACTTCAAAGTGTCCCTTCAGGATCAATATCTGCAGACTGAACACAAAAAGGCTTCTCACCACTGTGAGTCAACAAATGTTGCTTCAAACTACCTTTTGGAGAAAATGAGTAGCTGCAGAGAGGCTGACGAAAAAGGCGTTTCTTTAATTTGTGTCAACATGTGTCTCCTCAAATTTCACTTCTGCGAACATAAATAGTTGCAGACAGAACACGAATAGGGCTTTTATCCACTGTGAGTCCGCATGTGTTTCTTCAAATTGCTTCTAAGTGAAAATGAAAAGTTGCAGTCGGGACACGAAAAAGATTTTTCTCCACTGTGAATCAGCATATGATTTTTCAAGCTACGTTTTCGCGAACATGAATAGCTGCAGACGGAACACGAAAAAGGTTTTTCACCACTGTGAGTCAGCATGTGTTTCTTCAAATCTGCTTTTCGAAAACTTAAATAGCTGCAGACGGAACACGAAAAAGGTTTTTCACCACTGTGAGTCAGCATGTGTTTCTTCAAATCTGCTTTTCGAAAACTTAAATAGCTGCAGACGGAACACGAAAAAGGTTTTTCACCACTGTGAATCAGCATGTGTTTCTTCAAATCTGCTTTTCGAAAACTTAAATAGCTGCAGTCAGAACACGAAAAAGGCTTTTCTCCACTGTGAGTCAGCATATGGTTCTTTAAACTAATTTTATGAGAACAAGAGTAGCTGCAGATAGAACAAGAAAAAGGTTTTTTTCCACTGTGAGTCAGCATGTGACTCTTCAAACTATCTTTTCGAGAAAATAAATAGCTGCAGACGAAACACGAAAAGGGCTTTTCTCCACTGTGAGTCAGCATGTGTTTCTTCAAATAGCTTCTTAGTGAAAATGAAAAGTTGCAGTCGGGACACGAAAATGGTTTTTCTCCACTGTGAATCAGCATATGATTTTTCAAGTTACCTTTTCGCAAACATGAATAGCTGCAGACGGAACACGAAAAAGGCTTTTCTCCACTGTGAGTCAGCATGTGTGTCTTCAAATACTTTCTTCGTGAAAATGAAGAGTTGCAGTCGGGACACGAAAAAGGTTTTTCTCCATTGTGAGTCAGCATATGATACTTCAAACTACCTTTACGAGAACATGAGTAGCTGCAGACGGAACACGAAAAAGGCTTTTCTCCACTGTGAGTCAGAAAATGATCCTTCAAACTATATTTTCGAGAACATGAGTAGCTGCAGACGGAACACGAAAAAGGCTTTTCTCCACTGTGAGTCAGAAAATGATCCTTCAAACTATATTTTCGAGAACATGAGTAGCTGCAGACGGAACACGAAAAAGGTTTTTCTCCACTGTGAGTCAGCATATGATTCTTCAAACGGCTTCTTTGTGAACATGAATAGTTACAGTCGGGACACGAAAAAGGCTTTTCTCCACTGTGAGTCAGCATGTGACTCTTCAAACCATCTTTTCGAGAAAATAAATAACTGCAGACGGAACACGAAAAGGGCTTTTCTCCACTGTGAGTCAGCATGTGTTTCTTCAAATTGGTTATTTGTGAAAATGAAGAGTTGCAGTAGGGACACGCAAAAGATTTTTCTCCGCTGTGAATCGGCATATGATTTTTCAAGCTACCTTTTCGCGAAAATGAATAGCTGCAGACGGAACACGAAAAAGGCTTTTCTCCACTGTGAGTCAGCATATGATTCTTCAAACTACCTTTTTGAGAACTTGAGTAGCTGCAGACGGAACGTGAAAAAGGTTTTTCACCTCTGTGAGTCAGCATGTGTTTCTTCAAATCTGCTTTTCGAAAACTTAAATAGCTGCAGATGGAACACGGAAAAGGTTTTTCTCTACTGTGAGTCAGCATATGTTTCTTCAAATCTCCTGTTCGAGATGATAAATAACTACAGTCAGAACACGAAAAAGATTTTTCACCACAATGAGTTCGCATGTGCCGTTTTAATATTGACTTAATAGAGCAGGGGTATTTACAATGGTCGCAAGAAAATCGTTCTTCCTCAGGATGCGTCTTCCGTTCGGTCAATAAGTCTGAAAGAGACAAAGATAAAACTTAATACACGTAAGGACATATTTCATAAATACGCAAGTATGAAGAGCACGAATGGTAAATCACAAATAATAAAACTCGGTTTTACCTGTTGTCTGAGTAATTCTTTCAGTATGCTCTAAGCATTCATTTTTAACATCGAGGAGGTCCAAGTCAATTTCCTTATAAGAAATCACCACCCTACATTCTGCTCGGAGTCCTGGTTCTTCCTTGATGCTGAAATCTTCTACAAAAACACTAGCTGGAATAAGCAAAGAAACATTGATATTTTAATTAAATAACCGTAAGAAATTAGATACATTAATGATAAAACACAAATATTGAAGAATGTAAAGAAATATTTTAAGGACTTCATTATAAATTAAACCATAACCAATTAAACCATAACCAATTATACAATAACCAAGTAATTAATAAATTTCAATTCAACATTGCCAATTTATTAATATTTTTAAGTAATCAATTGTTTGGTTTTCGCGTTTGTCGTTTCTTAATGTGAATTCACAGAAAACATCTCTAGGGTTGCCTGTCAGTATTGGTTCTGCTGTCAAAGTGTGCTCAGTATATCTATATAAAAACGTCAGAAGTCAGGCGATCCGCTCACTGAGGCAACTGAAAACTGTCAACTGGCAACTATAAACTTCCATTGTAAATTGTTCTTAAAAATGGCTAGACTGATTTTTGATAATGAAAAAATTTCCTGTGATAAAATTAATAATTATGTATCTTCAGATATAAAATTTTGTAAATTACTCATAAAAGACTATACGAACCTAAAAATTTTTCACCTAATGTTTGATCCATAAATAAAAATTGGGAAGAAATACTCACTTTACTGAATAATCTAAAGGTTAAATTTGATATAATTATTATTTATTTTTTATTTATTTACATTTAAACCCGCTAAACTACTAATTTATTTTGTAAGCAGGGACATAAGTACAACATTTTATGCAATAACAAGATACAATTTGAACGGTATATGATGATACATTAATAATTACATTCATTGGTTAAATTACATAATAGTATAAACAAAAATAGCAGCAATAAACATCTAAACATTAATCGTTATTAAATAAAATCCCTCGTAGATTTGTTGGCGAGAGAGCGGACAGGATGAAAACATATGATGGAGCAAGAAAGACATAGCGTAGAATTATCTCCCCAAGCTTTCGATTAGTCGCTTTTAGTTATGTTAGCAATTTGAAATAGGTTGACATCAGGGGCGGCTCTAGAGATGCAGAAGTGGAAGGTCAAAAGAAAAAAATTAATCCGAGTTAATATTCACAGAGCTAATGCGTAGTGAATATTATTAAAACGCCAAAATATTGATGAATTTGCCGGTACTCACCCATTGTGAAGCCAGTACATTGTTTAATTTAAGGTTATTTATCGAATTATTAACACCATAAGTTTAATATATATTTTATTTAATAATGATTTTATTATCAGTATAGAGTTAGAATGTTTTAAAAAAAAAACTTTTTCTATTTGGTGTTTTAAAGTATTAACTTCAATCTCGGTCTACATTTGAGTATAGAAGTAAAGTATGAAAACAGAAGTAAACATTCCTTTTATTGCACTGATCCACTCGCAAATTATAGAATGTTGGATAAATGAACTATATGTACCAAAACACCTTCCTGATAATACTCACTTCTCCACAAAAACACATCACAATCAGAATGAAGGCATAATTATATATGTAAATAACGTACTGAATGTTCAGGCTTTGGAATTAATAATCCCGGGTGCAAATTGTCTACAAATATCGTACGGTGACACATGCATACTAGCAATGTATAGATCTCCATCCTACCACAATATAACCCCATTCATACAAAGCCTAAATGAAAAATTATCACAACTTGCGCATAAAAAACACTTAATTTTAGTCGGAGACATTAACATTAACACTTTACTAAGTAATTCACACCCACAATGCCAAGATTACTAAAACCTATTTAGTTACCATGGATTGATATCTACAATAAATCACCCTACTAGGGTCACCAAAAACTCCAGCTCTTGTGTTGACCACATTATGATAAAAACGAATAATCCATATAAAACGCTGGTTTTTGAATCTACTATTACTGACCACTATGCTACTATGATTTCATTAAACACACCATCAAAAAATATAAAAATGAAACACAATTATTGCATAAAAGGAGTTGATTATGAGAATATAAAAAAATCTTTTTCCTGTAATTATTGGCACAACTTACTACACATACCCAACGCTAATGATGCATGGACTTACTTCATAGACAAACTACAAACTGAAATAAATAATAACACTAATTCTATAGTAAAAACAATCCCTCACAAATTTAAACCTCTAACTCCCTGGATTAATCACACCATTATAAATTGTATAAGAAAAAGAAATTTACTTCATAAAAAAACTTCATTGAATCCTTCTGACCAGTGGCGGTTCGTGGTCTTTTTAACGGGGGGTTCAGAAATTCAAGAGAAGAATGATATATTGTCTAATCAAAATTTACTCTTGTCACACAAATTAAATAAAGTTAGTGGGGGGGTACCTAAATAGGTACTATTGTTTTTAAATAACTTGATACTCCTCGACACAATTATTAAACCACCAAAATGGTTTTAGAGGATTTAAATTGTTTAATGGTTTTTACAACACTCAATGTACGTTGCTAATTATTATTATTTTTTTTCAATGAGAATAATTGCGTAGAATGTAGAATATAATATAATTGATTTTTTAAAACATAAAAAAACAAGAAACACAAATAAAGGTGGCCACGAAATAAAATTACCCTTTTTCACTTACACTAAAAATCCATTATACACGTATACAAAAAATAATAATATTTAATTTCCAAACGTTTTCATTAGCATTAGCGTTTTTTTTTGTTGTATATAACACTGTATTCGGTCATTGTGTGAAAAAATTAGGACAGAATATTCGCGACAACCGATAAACGCAACCACTTTCAATTTGAAAGCCGAAACAATACTAGGAAAGCTCAACACAAAATTGCATAACTAGCGACGTTGTTTGCCGAAACTTTAGTAAATGTACTCGTAACTAAGGGATATAACGACTTATCTATAAAAATATAAAAAAAAAAACGTAAACAGAAGTCAAAATCGGTCCACTTCAATAGTAGATTTACAAATGCCATTAGTAAACGGTTGGAGAAATGCAGAAACAATAAAATAAAAAATGTACAAAAATGACTACAAAGTTAAATACCATAATATATAACATTTAACTTGCATCCGTCGGTGCAAAAGTCGACCGTCAGCCTTTCGTCAGTTCGTTTCGGCGAGACTCGTCAAAGTTCGGAGGTCACGTGACATCTTGACTCGTGAGCAGCGCACCAAGCTGCGTAGTTTTTTCCATTCTACCGTCACAGCGATTCGTATCGGCTATGATTTTTCGTATAGACAAATGTGTGCGGATCGCAACGCGCACAAAATGGGAATAGATAGGTACCGTATTTTTCAGTGGCGCGAGTTTTAAAGACGGTATTTTAATGTCGAGCTATCTGTGATACGCTTATATTACTATACAACAAGATTGTTTTATTTTATCATATTTTTAATGGGGGTTCACAGCACAACCGCACTTTAGAGAAAACCGCCACTGCTTCTGACACTATACTTAACCACTTTTACAAAAGATACAGAAACATGTGTACAAAAGTCATCAGGAATGCTAAGTAATTATATTATAGACATAAAATAGAAGAAAGCAAAGGTAATCCAAAATAAATGTGGAACATATTACGTGAAGCTACTCATACTAAGCCTAACTTAAACACTGACCTAAAACAACTAAATATTGATGGACTGACCGTCGACTTCTCAAAGAATCCAGAAAAAATTCTAAACCATTCCAATGACTTTTTCACTAATGTCGGGAAAAAATTAGCAAACAAAATGTCCTCCCCGAATTCTAATACAAAATTACAGGAAAAAACACATATACTCCTTTCTAAACAATTTAAATTTCAGACGGTTACACATGACGATATTAAGAAAACAATTAACTAATTAAAAGACACAAAGTCCGCCGGTATGGATGGCATCACCGTAAATTTACTCAAAACACTTGTTCATGAACTATTGGAACCTCTCACTTTCATAATTAACCTCAGCATATTACAGGGAATTTTCCATAATGAATTAAAGCAAGGGCTCGTCATACCCATATACAAAAGTGGTCTAAAAGTGGACATTAACAATTATAGGCCCATAAATATACTTAACTCACTCTCAAAAGTTGTTGAAAAAATAATTAACAAACAACTGAAAACATTTTTGGAAAGCGAGCAGCTACTCGCAGCGGATCGCATTAAGCTAACCGATCCGATATTGTAAAATTATCCATTCCTCTGACCTTGACCCCCAGGTACTAACTGAATCCACCGCGTCGAAAGACCCGGCCATCATGTAGCCATCCTGACAAGCCTATTGTTCGATACCTTCGGTCTTGATGGGAAACAAAGATAAACTACTGGAAAAACAGTCGTAAGTAGAGGCCTTGACCACTGAAACGCTAGGCGCCCACAAAGGGAAATAGATAGCTTTTCGTAGACGCCAAATTTCAAAATAAATTTGAATGTATTCTGACCTTTCCGTGTCCCGAATGGTTGCTATTTGAGATAAATGCTTTCACCGAAAATCAAGAGATAGTACTGAAAAGTTTGCATGGAAACTAGCAACTCAGTAGATACACAAACAGTTCTGTTTATTTTCCTTGGTTGTCTATTTATAGCAAATTTTGTTATGTAGGTATTGTATTATGTCAATCTAGTCCTGGAATTAGATATAGGCTATATAAATACAAGGCTGGCAGTTTGGAAGAAGCAAGCATGGAGTGAGTTGTTACCTGCGGAAACCAGCCTGGAAGAAAATGTCGGCCTACATCGTTCATCAAAATCGTAATAGTTTAATTTATTTAAATACTTTGGTTTGGTTTAGATTATTATTTAGAGTCTAACATTAATCATGTTTACCAATATCAAATTATTTTGTGTATTTATAAATAAATTTAACCTTGTTTCATAAACTTCTCTTTATTATGTAGTTACAGTTTTCACGCACACTTTCCCCTGATAAGTCATACACCTTCTGAGCTAGCCAATCTTAATTATTAAACCCAAATTACATTCAATTACAAGTCACAGTCTTTTAACCGCGGCAAAGTTACTAAGTGGAGTTTAGATTGCACCTGTCCGAACTCGTCTTTTTTCACGGCGGCGTCTGTTTTACTATTATAATCCTAGCTGTATTATAGTAAGGTGTACGGGTTTTAATTCAGTAAGTGATGTGTATTTCATACAGAAATATATGTTATATTTATTTTCTAGGAAAATATTCAATCTGATTAATTAAGATAGAAAAATGATTTGTGAAGTGAAGAAAACGATCAAACGTTTTTGTGGTAAAATTGCTAAAGTTAAAATAGTGATCTATATTTTTAATTTAATAATTTTTTGTTTATTTATTTACTAACGCCCTTTTTGGGGCTTTTCTATGTGGATAGTAAAAAAATATATACAGTATTTTTATTTTTATTTTTAACTTATTAACTTAAAGAGTTAAACCTCAAATTATAATATTTTAATTAATGAAGATAATATTAGCAAAAGTCAATCAATAATCCAAAACAGAAAAATCAGAAAAAGATACGGATACAGGATTTATATATATATATATATATATATTGTTATACACATAAAAATGCAAAAATCAGTCATTTTAAATACATGTAGGATTACGAAAGATTTTTAAAATATTTATATTGAGGGATCTGTACCATTTATCGGTCAAATTAGGAATTCCGCCGAGCCGAACCCTCTGATATAAAAATATCTGGAGTCGGTGAATTATATTCCCATTTAATAGTTTGGTAGATTAACATGTTGTTCTTGTATTGTTTTGTATTAATTATACTTATATAATACACTTGCAAAACGTGGATTTACTAGATGATCATTTATATGGAAAAGTGTATGAAAGGGTTTAGTTTTTCCTATGGGAAAAACTAAACCCGGACCTGAAAATCTGCTGCGTAAAAAAAAAAGTATTTATTGCACATAACTGAACTGCTCTTTACATTGTGTACTTATTTAGTGACACATTGAAGATGTCCACTGAATTGGCGAACTGAATTATTTTCCTCCATTATTATTCTGGGCAAAGAGGAATACCCTTGGTAAGTTAGTCCCAGAATTTCTACACTGAAATAAATCCCGTATTTGAGTATTACGTAGGCGAATCCGACAGCTAATCAATGGAATATCAACTAAATCATTTAATATTTTATATATAAATATTTCTGTTTGACAATTTAAGCATAATCATAGCATTTAAAAGATTGCTGTAGGTTAACATAATTAATGGAATACTCATTTAAAAAAAATTAAATTGTAAGAATTTATTTTGTAGTCTTTCTATAGCTTGTACATGAGAATTGCATTCAATTTTATTTCTAACAAAGGCAAAATATAACATACAATTTTATGCATCCCCGAGGAAGGTTCAGGTTGAACCGAAACCGGTTGGATAAAAAAGTAATTAAGTGTAATTAAAACAAAGCTTTATTGTAATAACAACAAAATATAACAGCATTTCATATTGTTGAAATTTCTAGTAAGCCTCGTTATAAATCCCAAAAATATATATAATTTCGTATTTCAA
The DNA here is from genome assembly GCA_951813805.1 of Limnephilus auricula. NCBI lineage: Eukaryota > Metazoa > Arthropoda > Insecta > Trichoptera > Limnephilidae > Limnephilus > Limnephilus auricula. Next base: position 12,685,628 of record OX638414.1, on the reverse strand, counting down.
GATCTATCAAGACCTGTAACACTGTTTTACAAAAATTCCGTGAAAAAATTATGTTGAACAATTTCTGTTAACAGTCAAGCAAATTTCAAGCGTTTTTGAATTTTATTACACATATAACTACAATATAAGAAACATGATTTAAAATAGGAAAATTCATTGAAATTAAAGGACACTTAACAGTTTATCTATTTTGGAATGAATATTCGAAGGTAATTTTTTTTTGTTGTTATAAAACCAAACATACGAAAATTTCCAGCGCACAACGGAAATATTTTGTAAATGTCTCTTGGCGCTTCAGCGGTTAAGTTTTCTTGTCCATATTTTAAACGCGGATTTATTGTTGAGTTATATACCTCAATGATTTTTACAATTTTTTATCAAGGATTTCAAAATAAAATAGCTTTGATAACGCAATCACTTAAGATGGAGAAAGGTGATATTTTGTTGAGTTTAAGTACATTATCAGTAAATAGGATCTGAGACGTCAGCTTTGAGAACCATTGATTTTTTTGGGGTTTTCATTTATCACTGTATAGGATATATGTGATTCCACATATATACTAATTGCAAAAAAAAGATAATTGTTCTGAGACAAATATCAGATGATTACAATTACGTACTTGAAAAATAAATTAAAAAAACTACTCGTAGTAGATCGCGTTTTTGGTTGAGGTTGTGTTGAAATATTTTAATGATAAAAGGGAATTAAAAACCTATTTTTTAAATGTAGAGATACATTTCCGGGTTACGAATAAATTTACAATAATTTGAAAATCTCTTGCGGACAAGTTGCTGGTCTCGTGATGAAGGACTACGCCAGACGAGGAATCGAACTCACGACGCCTGGGTGTGACCCAGACCCGATACCAATTCAACCACTGACAGGTAGAAAAAAACGTCAAAACCAGTTGACCTTAATGCGGGAAGGTAAAAGTGCGCTTATTATTACTGTTTTCTGTAGGCAAATACTTCAAAGTGAAAATTAACTTCAAAGTAATCCAATGGCCTATAAACTGGGTTGCTGAAAGCAAGCATCTTCCGTGGCTGCGAAAAAATAAAATATCTCGAATGAGATTTTAACAAATGAACTTAAACCTATATTATAACTTACTAGCTATCTGAACACTCTCCGAATACAGCGAACATTCCTTCTTTATATCCAGGAGGTCGAAATCCATATCCGTAGATGGCATTATCTCCTCTCCGATCTCATTCTGGGACCCTGGCTCCGTCTTGATAGAAACATTCTCTGGATTTTGAGGATCCATGACACTGCTGTTAAAGCCTCTATGTAGTATATGATATTGTCCGAGCGCAAAACAAATTAAAACTTTAACAAAAGATACACTTATTGGCCCGTTTGTGAATGATATTAAAATCAGCACAAAAGAAAAAAATGACATATGGCGGATGTTGTCCATAGACAAAAACTTTGACATCCGACGAGTAGCTTGATGCTAGTGTCCAGGGGCTCTCCAAATTTTCAACACAATTCAAAAAAAAAATATCCATGGTTGTGTTACGTCACGATTCCCCTCAACCAATAGGAATCCTGAAATTTCGGTATGTTTCTCTGGTTTATTATATTTTAAATATTTTATTTCGATGTTCATTTGTTTTGAACGCTTTTGACATTTCCTTGCGACGCAGTAGTGGAAGTATAATAATAAATTGAGAATTCGCGATCGCGTTTTGAATAATGCGAAAACAGGACCCGATATCGGAAGAAAAATGCAGGTGGGAATCATTCTTTGGTTGTTATTTCAGTGTTCCTCATGTATGATGTATGTTCCTTATGTGTAATTGTGTTATATGTTCGTTTTCAGAAGTTATCCATGTTCTACCTGGATCTCATTCACTTTGTTCATATCGATGCTCGAAAGGAAAAATGCAGTGCAACTGGGATATTATATTAAAGATGAAACCGGGCGGCGTTTTGTCCACACAAACGTATCCTTTATATCTGGATTTTGACCCTAGTTCAAGTGTTTCTTTATTATATCCTGTTTCTGGAGATGGTTACATGAGGTTGAGTTATATTGCCTACGATAGTTTCTTTTCTAATTTATTACTAAAATTTATTATCATAATACGTTTTATTTAAGACTCGAAGATTATGATAAATATCATAATTTCAATCCTGCTGGCGTTGCGGACGAAAGTGTCTTGGAAATGGTTACGCCGAAGCTGGAAGATTTTCAAGACATCAACATGGCCTCCAATATTCCAGCTCTGACGCGGGAAGAACTTCATAAATTCAGTATTTCCTGGGAAAGTTTGATGGACACCGACAAAGCTGTAAGTATGTATTCTGAACAATACTTGCTGATGGTTCGATTTGCACATGAAAATGGCACAACCTATATTTTAGGAAAGTGTGCTTCGGAGTACAGCAAACATCTTTCTTATGCTGTCTATATACATTATAATTGTAACACTTTATTGGAATGCCAATGTGTGTATGCAGCTGGTGTATTGGCACATTGCAAGCACGTATTTGTAGTTCTACATAGAATAGTAGATTTTAGTGAAAATAAAAAAAATCGTTGTTCAACAAAGTTGTACAAGCATGTTACAAAATTTTCATACACCGAGGAAATATCATGGTGTACCTATAAAAGCGGAATATCTGCAAATAAAAAAAGCAGTTGTCTCAACAACAGCTCCTTGATTTTGAACCTAGGCCTACTACTTGCAATAAGCCTACTACTTTCCGTCTTGTTTATATGTAAGCACTTGCATACTGCTACCCAACACCATATGCAGGGACATTGGAGATCTAGCTTCGTTTTATTAAATGTAGAAACATTCTTATACAAAAAAAAATTGCGTCCTTGCGAGAGCTTTGAAGGAGTAACCTTATGTTACTAAAGCTGGAATCAGACGATTCACTCGAGGGAAGGTTTCCGCCATGTTTTTTCGGCCTAATCGTCCATTTTGTTTCATTCCATGTTCACACGGCGCTATAGAAATAAGCGTTCACTCGTCCATTCTGACCACAGCGTCGCCGAGCGAGGTCAACCGCGCTGGATTTCGTTTGTTTTCCAGCGCGGTCCGGCCCCGAATTTTAAGGAAAAACATGTCAGATGCATCGATTTTTACGCAATTTTGTTGACACAATTAAATAAAAATAAATAAAAAAACAGTATTTTGTCGTCTTATAAACCTTTTTATTTTTTATGGCATAATAACACAATTTGATTTCACTTTTTTTATTACGAACATTTTCCTACAAATTAATAATCTTACATATATTAAAAAACATATAAAATACATGGATAATAAGGGAGACCCAAAAATTTATATGAGAGGTGTTCCCAAAAGCAAAAAATTAGCCGAACGAATACCATGTTGACGTTTTGCGTGCGATTTGATAGCGTCCTTTCATGGTCCTTCCCGTACAGGACGCGAGACAAACTGATTGAGAGTTCACTCGGTGTTCAGACGATTCACTTTGCTTTACTGAGTGAAGGATGCCGAAGGAAAATATCCAACATTGTTGGAACGGTTCACTTGAAGATTCATTCGGCAGTGTTCGGCACTTTCGATTCATTTCATGTTCAGACGTGTCATTCCGAGTAAACTAGGCCGAATGAAATGCGGAAATGAGCGATTAGTGAAACGTCTGAATGGCGCTTTATACCAGGGCGGGTAAATAGTGGACAACCTCCAATGACTGTATAGAATGTAAATAAGTCGTAATTAAATACATGTCATCAAAATATTATTATTGGAAAAATAATATCTTGCATATTTTTAATATAATTATTTTAAATCAAATAGGATTTAAAATATTTTACTAAGTGTATCTATTACTGTGCACTGTGCATGGCAGCTGTTTCGCCTTCTGAAGGCATTGATTTGACAAACTTACTTGAAAATATTTATGTTTTTATTCTACACTAGTTGCATATTTAATTTGCTAATCTTATTTTCTTTATTTTAACAGGCTGACTGTTCACAAAGTTGCTCACGCGTTAACCGATGTTACCACAGCCATATTATTTGGATGTAAAAAAATAAAATAAGTGCCAAAACAATAAATAATTTATGTATAATGTTAACTATTTGCTGTACTGATATGTTCTTCTGTGTGTATAATGTTTGTAAATGTTTTACCACCTATTTATATTATGTCTGTTATCTTGTTCTTTTCATATTGATCTCGAGAAATAAAAGAAAGTTTTATTTATTTATTTATATATTTGTTAAATTATTTTTTGTTATTTAGTACAACTAAACAACAATATTATTTAACCATGGCAGTAGCTGTCGTGCAAGGTCGCAGAAAACCATGACAAAACTGCAGCGACACCCACACTTTATTTTAATAAAACAAATATAATAATGATCGTTTATTTCAGAATGTTGCGCAATACAATACGTTCAATATTTTGAAAAAGTACAAACATTGACAAAATATCAATGCATTCATACATAGAATGGAACAGAAAATAAATAAAAAATATAATAGGTAGGTGTATAATAATGAATCCAAAACATATGCAAATATACGTTCATGGGGGATATTTGACAGGCTTCCATTTCCAGAAGGGCATCAGGGGGGACTCCATCTCCATCCAGGCAAGCATGGCAGTGATGATGGTATTATTTGACTGGCGTAGTCTGCGCCATAAGCTTCCCCTGCGGTGGAACAAAAGTTTATTTTAATATATACAGGAAGTTAAGAGACGTACTTGACTTACTTTAACCAGTGATTCCTGACATTATTCGGAGAAAAAATGTAAATAAAATGTTGGACTCCTGTGACTTTTTCAAAATATCAGATCGAATTTCGAAAATATCACCGGAGACCGGGCAATATGACTTTAACTGCCACGTCTTCTAGATTCACAGGCAACGCTGCTTCATCTTGTGGTTTTGGTTTTGTAGAATTTATATATGTTTTTTCATGTATCAGACGCCTTTCCTGTCTGTTTCTTAATCCTAAATTACCTACTTCTACTTTTAGAAGGAACTACACATTTCAGTAGCTTTTGCCTTTACAGTACATCTGAAAATAAAATTAGGCTCAAACTTCCATACTTGCATGATATAAAATACAAAACGGTCTACGTTAAAAAATAATAACAAGTTAATTTTTTTCCTAAAACACTCCTACTGAAGATTAAATTACAATCACGAGATATAATAAACAAAATACAAAACGTTCTACCTTAAGAAATAATTACAAGTTGATTTTTTTCCTAAAACACTCCTACTGAAAATTAAATTACAATCACGAGATACACAGACATGGGTCTGTTGGGTTGTGGTGGATATTAATTATAACACGATTGTATTTGGTACGTTATTTATTACCAGCCGAGCGGACATTTAGATTACAAGTAATGACAGGCAGGATTTATATACCACAGACCATCGGGTAGAAAATGGGCATTGACAATAATACCAACAGGGTCGAGAAATGGAAGCAAATTAGATTGCGAACAAGAAGAATCAGTCGCCCAGAAATCTCGTGCAAGGCAGTTTGATAACCGTGTAATAAAATTATTGCAATAATTGAAAATATGGTTAATTTTAAAAAAGGAAAAAAGATATTATGTCTACCATAATTATTAATGTTAGTTGTGATTGACTACACTTTTATTTAAAGGTACGTTTGTCAAATAATGTCGACTGCGAAAGAAGGCAAAATTTTGTGCATTATTTGTCAAATGTTTCTTTATATATTCAATATACTATACAAGTACTCTTTATATTATACTGTGGATTCAATTATAGTAAAATATTAAGTCATTATTGGATATAGATGGAAACGGTTAATACGCACTTTTTTTTAAACACTCTTTTGATTCACCATGATGACATTTAGAGACAACTATTTGCATTGGGGGCAGTGGAAAAAAAATAATTTTAAATTTCAGTTACGTAAAATTAAAATTAGCTTCGTCTTGAGAAATGTTGCCCATTTTGTAATCACTATCACTTTAGTATGTTGGTATCCCTGATACATTTTTATATATAACGAGAGGCTAGAAGATTTTGAAGATATCACGAAATCTGGTCGTATTAGGTAAGCACTAATTTAGAAACCGGAGTTTCGGAAATAAAATGAAGTAAAAATAATATGCTTTTTTTTAGTAATTATTTTTTTTAAATAATACATTCACTTTTGAATCACAGACCATGGATGTTTTTCTTGCCTTGACATGAGCAGGCGCTGTAAAAGGAGAACTTTCTTTTGTATCACAACCCATGTTACACAAACCTAGCGTAGCCGTTAAACTACTTGAAAACTACTTAGAAACGCTATATCATCACAGAAATAGTCATAAAAAAAAAAATTTGGGGTAAAAAAAATTCAATCTAATAAATTTTAATCACAACGCATGCGTATTAGGTAAGTACTAATTAGGCGGAGTTTTATTTTTTAACACTAAAAAAAAAAAAATCTAGCCGCTCGTTGGTTTTCGTATAGTATCAAGAATACTAACATAACAAAATGACATTTGACTAAAATTTTTGAAAATGTCGGTCACATTTCACAGAACGAAAGCTAATTTTAATTTTACGTAATTGAAATTTAAAATTAAATATTTTCCACTGCCCCCGATGCAAATGGTTGTCTTTTAATATAATTAAGGTGAGTCAAAAGAATTTTTCAAAAAAAAGTGCGTATTAACCGTTTCCATCTATATCCAATATTTACCTGAGCTTTACAGACTACATAAGAAGGAGTCGGTGCCCATTTGGGACGTCTGATGGAATGAATCCATTTCGCTTTCAAGTCTCTATCTTTGGGAAACTCGAGCCCACTCCTATTTCTACACATTGGAACACCACAACAGGTTGAAGGCATTAATCTAATATTTAAAAACACTAAATTGCGTCAAACGGCCTAAAAAATGTATAGGATCTGACAGTTAAATAAAATAGTCGGACCGGAAGGACTATGACCGAACCTAGCGGCCAAAATCGTGCGAAAACGGCCCATTCATATACGCATGGACCAGTGCTGCCAGTGTATATCGATTCCTTATTAACTTCTACAGATAACGGTTGGCAACAGTACAACCGTGCTCGGAATATCCATATAAAATCGTAGGAATTTGCGCCTATCGATCCAATATTGTAAAGTTATTGATTTCACTGTGGTCCAATATTGTAAAGTTATTGATTTCACTCCAGGTTATTTTGCTCACTTGTCCTAAGCATGCAACACTTGTGACCAAGTGACAAGTTGTCTATAGTTCTCACGTACGCAGCGCGTCAGTTGATTCGACGTTTATTTCTAGGTTATTTTTATGTTTTTCACTACTCAGCAGACGCAATTTGTAGCTTTGTCACGTTTTTTGATTCTGAAATGAATATGCGGACGACTAAGTATAATTTGACCAACATGACATGTGTGGTGTAAGGACAATAGAGAATCTCCGAAACCGTTGGTCTTTAGTTTCCCATTTAAACCGTTGTTGGTAAGTACTGATATTATTCACGCTATTCGTTTTGGTAGCAGCCGTTATTCCAAACCAAACAGAGCGACCACTGTTCTTTAATTCTAGCAGGCAAGCTCACATGCACAACTGCGCTGTGTCTAACGCGACCTAGCTAACCTTACTAACACCAATTGGTATACCTACATGTGTTAGTTAGTTCATTTTATGTTTTGTTCGAGAAACAGTTTGTCAATTTGAAGTATACCTAATATTAATTGAGAGTTTTTGTGGAATAATTTAATGGCTACTTTGACATGAGCAGTACTAGAGTGAGACAGCAATAGTCTACGATTTGTATACGGTAACACATACTCGCACTTTCTTCTTATTTCAAAAATCCGATAGCATAGACGCCAGTCATAGTAATTTTCGTTGTTACTTGTATTGCTTATCGAATAAATCAGTTTTGTACTTCTTATTAAGCCCTGCACTCAAAAACACAAATAACATTGGCTGAGTTAATTGTTCTAAATGCGTCCCAAAATAATATTAGCGGATTAAAGATTTTAAATTGCTTTGATTAAATTTCTCAAATTATAAAAAATGGAACTACCGAATGTATAGAAGTAGATACTGTATATATTGAGTGATGCCACGATAGATGGCCAATCTCTCAACCGTTTTCAAATATCAATTGCATGATTCAAATACAGCTAAAATAAATATTTAATTCTTGTTTCAAAATATGATTTATGTAGGCGAATTCATTGTTTTGGGGAAATATTTCAAACGAAACCAAATATTCATTTTTTCTGTTTCAGGAATATTTGTTTTGGCTTGAACCAATTACCAAACGCTATTACAGCAGTGCCATGGATCTACTAAATCCAGAGACTGTTTTCATCAAGACGGAACCAGGGCTTGAGGAAGAAGGCGGAGGTGTAATGCTGTACACAGATTTCGACCTACCAGATGTAAAGAAGGAAGATTTGGCGTATGCGGAGAGTGCTCAGACAGCTAGTTAGTTTAATTAAATATTTAAAAAAATTTTGAATGTTGAAGTTGGAATTTAAACTTAATTGCAAGCAATAATTTCCCATTTCGTAAAATTTTTACCATTTTTAATTTGGGACTTGATATAAGTTACTCTTATTATTTATACACTAAAAATGCGTAAAGATTGATGAAAGTGAATACCATTCCATTGAATTTTTCAAAAGCAGGGTCCTTCTTGAAGCATCAGTACCTGTAGCGGACATCTGGTGTCATTATTTTATCTTATATTGATCTTAAAGTTTCTTATTCAAATTCCCTCATTGGTATGTTTTATCCTTTAAAAAATATATATTTTTAATGATTTTTTTTCATGTATCATTAACCAATGTGCGTATTGTCTTTTAGGCAGCATCAATGTGGAGACAGTTGCCATTAAGGCGGATCTTGAACCCCGAGAAGAAGAGGGATTTGCTTATATGGAAATTGGCATAGACCTGTCGGATGTTAAAAAGGATATAAAATGCGTTGACAGAATGAACCAGACAGAAGGTAAAACCGATTTTACATGTAAGATTTAATATTTAGCGATATCCATTTTTTATAGTTCATATACATTTACTATGCTTATCAACACTTAGCGCATGCAATAAATCTTAATGAGCATTTTTTAACTCCTATTATTTTTCAAATTTGTCTACAGGTCTGAAAACGCACCCTGTCGATAAACAATTCTCTTGTCCTTATTGCATCTACTCCTGCTCTCAAAATAATGATTTTGAACGTCACCTTCGCACTCATACTGGAGTAAAGCCTTTTTCCTGTTCCGTCTGCAACTATGCTTGCTCTCGTGAGTGCAATCTAATTAGCCACAAGCTGATTCACAGTGGAGAAAAACCTTTTTCATGTTCCGAGTGCAACTATTCATGTTCTCGGAAGGGAAATATGACAAGTCACATGCGGACTCACAGTGGAGAAAAACCTTTTTCATGTCCCGAGTGCAACTATTCATGTTCTTGGAAGGGAAATTTGACAAGTCACATGCTGACTCACAGTGGAAACAAACCTTTTTCGTGTTCAGACTGCAACTATTCATGTTGTCGAAAAGGCCATATGACGAGACATTTGCTGTCTCACAGAGGAGAAAAACAGTTATATGCTGACTCACAGTGGAGAAAACCTTTTTCTTGTTCTGAGTGCAACTTTTCATGTTCTTGGAAGGGAAGTTTGAGAAGTCACATGCGGACTCATAGTGAAAAACCCTTTTCATGTTCCGAGTGCAACTATTCAGGTTCTCAAAAGAGCCGTCTGATAATTCACATGCTGACTCACAGTGGAAAAAAACCTTTTTCTTGTACAGAGTGCAACTATTCATGTTGTCGAAAAGGCCATATGACGAGACATTTGATGTCTCACAGCGGAGCAAAACAGCTATATATTGACCCACAGTAGAGAAAACCATTTTCTTGTTCTGAGTGCAACTTTTCATGTTCTTGGAAGGGAAGTTTGACAAGTCACATGCGGACTCACAGTGAAAAACCTTTTTCATGTTCCGCGTGCAACTATTCAGGTTCTCAAAAGAGCCGTGTGATAATTAACATGCTAACTCACAGTGGAAAAAACCTTTTTCGTGTTCAGAGTGCAACTATTCATTTTGTCGAAATTTAACGATTTCATTTTGACGAGACACCGGCTGACTCATAATGGAGATAAACCGTTTACATGTTCCTAATGCAGCTAAACGTATTCTCAAAGAAGATTTATTTTTCGTTTATTATGACATACACAGCCTTACATCAGCCTTAGAATCCGGTTGGTGATCAAAGTGGTATCACAGGAATTATAAACACCAGCGGCTAAAAAATCCACTATGAACGAGCAAAACATCACATCGCTTCAAGGAAAGATAATAGCCCTCCTCTCATATTCCAAAAACCCTCAAAAATATACTAAATCATCATTTTTAAATGCAATAGAAATACATTTGTTGTTAAAAAATTTCACTACCTACTGTTCTCAAAGGATAAAAAAACCTAGAAGTTTGAATTCACATACAATAACAATATAAACGACATTATGTATTTTCCTTTATACTAAAAATAGTAAAATATTTTGTAAGGATCGTCTTTTTTTCTAAACTGGATTGCACAGCAAATTCTACCAAAAAAATAAAACAGTAGATTTTCCTTCTTTAGGTGTTTTGCAAAAAAGTTTTTAAGAAATAATTCTTGGTGTTTATTTTCGTCGTGGATAAACTAAAGGGTCTATAAATGATTGCGGTTTTTAAAAGGAAAACTGACCGGGTTCTGTGATGCATTCAATTCACTTTACGTTAACGAAATAAAAATGAGATACGATAGATTGAAAACTTTGATGGATGAATTTGAAGCAATCCAGGCTGAAATTGAGGAACTTTCCGATATAAACGATTTTGAAAATACTTCTCAGAGGGAATCATTTGAAAATCAATATTTTTCAATAATGGCAACGGCTAAGGGAGCAATAGATTTTAATTGGAGCAAACGAGGGTAGAAATAAAGTAACCTAACCTTAAGAATTTCATGGGTAGGTATCAGAAAAATTGGAACATATTTGTCGAAACATTGAAGGCTTTAGTCCATAATAATAATTCACTAAGCAATGTGCAAACATTTTATTATCTGGAATCCTGCATAACAAAAGAAGCAATTAAAATCATTTCGAATTTAGAAATTTTCTGATTAAGTTATCAAGGGACTTGGGAATTATTCCATAAGAAAAATTCTTATTTGAGGGCAAACGTTCAGAAGCATATTCAATTTTTATTTCAATTAAAATAAATGAAAAAATAATAAATGATCTCGATGGAAAGAACTTGAACTTAAAGGCTTTCCACAATTTAGAAGTTCAAGTCAATCAATGGGATGCTTTAATGATACAAGTACATAGTTTCTAACAAATTGGATATCACTAGTAGGAAACATTGGGAACAAAGCCCTATAGGATAGAAGTTACCCACTCTGAAGGAATTTCTGAAGTGTTTGTCTTTACGAGTCCAGACTCCGGAACTCCACACTCCACTGCTAACCACTGACAAGAAACCGCCTAGACAAAATAAACCTCAAATAGGAATTAGTAAAAGGTAATCAGCTGTGTTTTGTCTGTAAAAAGGTGAAAATGTACATTCTGCAGTGAGGATCATCCGATCTATTATTACAAACAAGTTTTAAAATTAAAGGTGCAGGAAAGGATAGAAGCCTTTAAAAAACCCAGGTATACTTCAAATGTTTGAAGCCGGATCATCTTGCACATGATTGCAGGATCACTTTTAAATGTAAACGATATGGTAGACATAGTCAGAATACATTACTCCATAAAGAAGGATTCCATGTAGAATCCTCAAATTTAGAAATTGCGGCCAAAATTTCCACCGTATAACTTTATACTTGTTCTTCGACACTTATATTATGTTTGGCATATGATTTCTATTGAATTATGTCAATTCACATATTTTATTGCTTTTATATACTATCATGCAAAATGACCACGTCTATTCTTATAAATATATTGTTTTCTTTATTGCCATCTAATATGTTATTTTAGGTTCGAAATCCGCATTGGAAATTAATATTTATTATTAATAATATTCTAATAGTTGTTACAAAATATAGTTTTTTTTCTCTTCTATACACAAGATCTGCCATATTAGTAGAGTCTATGAAATATTATGTAAAAAAAATATGATAACAATATTATATATTATAAATTTTACTACTTACTATACTTTTCAAAAATATATTTGCATCTAATTCAATAAAGTTACTTAGGTATAGAAAAAATATTGTAATTAGTCGACAAACATAATTTTTTGTGCTTTCCAAACTCTAACTTGTCCGATCAAATAAACCATACTAGTCCAGATACGTTTTTAGATTTTCGCGGCCAAAAGCATTTTCGTTGTTTGTTTTTGGGGTGTTATGCCGTGTTGTGCTACCTCCTTCTTTAGCCGACGTTTCGGACAGCGTTGCAGTGTCCATCATCAGGGCAGATCCGTCGATGTCGATCGACGGATCTGCCCTGATGATGGACACTGAAACGCTGTCCGAAACGTCGGCTAAAGAAGGAGGTAGCACAACACGGCATAACACCCCAAAAACCTGGTAGTGTCTCATCACCTCGCGCTCTAGTCCGAGGAGGACCTGTTTCCGTCTCGCGTTGTCTTTTAGCTTTTTTTTTTTTTTTATAGAGAATACCTCACAAGAGTCCCAACTGCTCCCGTCTGGAGCCAGTGAGACTATGGCATCCCCAATTGGGGTATGTTGTGAGGCTGAAGGAAAGTGGGGAAGGGAAGGAGATGGGGAAGAGGAAGGTAGGAAAGTACCTGGCTATTCAGATCTAGTCACTAAACACGGCTAAAGCCATTATTAAGCAACGTCTCAATTCTGAATGGTGGTCTTACACCAGGGCGATACTGACAGTATCTTCCACTCTGGAACGTGCCGCAAATGTAGTATATATTATTTTTATTAATTAATTGTGAAATAACACAAATTAATCCAATAAAATTTATTTGCGCACGCCGGGTTCGAACCCGCAACCTTCCGATTGGGAGTCAAGTGTTGTTACCACTCGACCACGGACGGTCGTCAATACTGGTCGACATTAGCTGCAGCAATGCTGCTCTTCCGGGTGCACACTTTACGACATTGCTTATGGATAGTTTTAGTTGTTTGTCTTTTAAAAATTCATCAAACCCGTCACTCCTTTTATTACTTGAATCGATTAAAGTTTTTATCCCACGATCAACAACCACAATTTCACCTTCAGTTAAAGATTCATTGCAAATGAAGCAAACTTCTGACATTTTTATAAAATTTTATAACGGCACAGTTTAAAATGAAAATATCATCTACAAACACGTCTATTCGCTACGAAAAACCGTTCAAAACTGACTGGATTTACTAGGGTTAAGTCCCTCGAAAAACGCCGGTTTCTTTGGAAAATCCGAAAAATGCAGGTGTAAACCGGTTTCTATGGAAAATCCGAAAAATACAGGTATATCCCGTCAGTCGCAGGCACATGTTACTCAAGGCCAACTAACTAATGAAATTAGGGATAGACGTTGATTCACTCAAAATCGTATATTTTCCACGTAATGAGTGCACGAGTCACAATATTCAATATGAACCGATGATGTGCGCATATGAGTGATATATTGGTTTGAAATCGCGATAACTGGATAACGGTGCTTCGTAGGAAAAAAGTATGAATATTTTTTTTCTAGAGAATTTTGCGATCTACAAACTCATCTCATAGTTTTTTTCGGTAGCTCTCACCGTTTCCGAGATATACGGAAAAACTAAAATTTATGACCTTTGACCTCAGACAAAAAACAACGCAAACGCTAGTTCGATGGGGACTTTTGACATAACATTTGTAATGCCGTATTCAAGACCTGTACAAAAATTCAGCTTGTTCGGAATTAATGCAAACTCAGCACTTTTTTTGGTCTATTTTGACTGGACTATACCTAATTCATATTTTTTATAAAACAAATTTTCTTTATTTTAAAATTTTAATTAAAATCCCATTCTAACAGATTATTGTCCGAAACCAGTCCCATATTCCGATTGAATTTTGTCATTCTGAAATGAAGCCAAATCGACGAAGATTTGTAAACCAAGATTACAGAAATCAAACAGGAAAAGAGTCATCCAAAGATCCGCCAGGTTTGTTTAAAAGGATAGGAAAAGACGTATAACTTTCTTTTTACTTGTTTATTAAAAAATAATAATTTTATATAATTAACAAAAAAATGTTACATTGTACATAGTTAAACTTTAATATAATATATTGTAATAGTTTAAAACCATTGGAGCGACACAGCAATTTATAAATTTTTTTCTCGGATTGCTAAAGGAAATTTTTCCGCCCACATTAAAAAAATTATACCTCTGAATTTGAATATAAAGACATACAAATTGATTATAGTTCTATGTAGCTAATGAATTCCCCCATCTTTTGTCTATTATCATATATTTGTAGGATTTATAAAAAAAAAATTAAATTGTGGTTAACTTTGAGATTTGAATGAATGGCGTGTTGTGTTCTCTTTCCAATGCCGTTTAAATCATACTTCTAGTAAAAGAGAAAAAACGATTAGAGACCTTTGTGAGCTGGGAAAAATATGGTCTCCTGCGATTAAACTGTTTAAAAAAATCCAAAAAAATTGAGTTTGATGGAGTGATTCATAATTTTTTGCTATGTTGGCATTTAAAAAAATATTCTTCAAACCTTACTTCCAAAACACTTTGAGAACACTATGCCGATCTTAACCCGCAAGGGGGAAGACCGGAATACTAAAATTCTAAATGGGCCTGTTTTTCTAGTATGGATAAACAATTAAAATGTTGCACATGCTAATTTGGCAAAAAAGGAAATTCGAAGTACATTGTTTCGTAAATCTTATGGCTAATATGTTTAATTGCAATTTTCAAATGAATTCCGGTCTTGCCCCACGAATTTCCGATAATACCCCACGCTAAAAAACAATTTACAAAAAGTTTTAATTGGCCGTTTTTAGGTATTTTACTGTGCGTTACTCTATAAATAAAAATTTACCAGCATAAATAAGAGCTTAAGATGACATAATAAAATGCAAACTTTTGCGAGGACACTGTAGATTCTTCAATACAAAAATCCAAAGTGGAAAAATGTTCATCTCATCAAAAAACCACACGGTCTTAACGCAACGCACCTTATTTATTTACTTTTTTGAAGATTTCTTTCTACGGCAGGAGAGGGGGTCAGTTGAATTCGGAAGCCGCAGAGGGAATATTTTTATTTTATTTATTCATTTTCAACGCCCTTACGGGCTTTTACATATAAGTGTATGATATGGTATATACAGAGACACAATGCTTGGATAAAAAAGATCAACTTAAAGGATATGCTACATAAAAATATCCGTATATAATCCGTGTTGGTTTTTATCTATTACTTTTAGTATTGATGGATACATTAAATCAAGAACAAGGGATTCAAAAATTTTCGGGACTGCAGATTGTATGCATATAGGACGGTAGTTTTTTATGTCTGTGTCACCACCTTTTTTGAAAATCGGGGTAATATAACTAGATTTCCAACGGGTAGGAAAATGTCCAGAAGAAAGTAAGTGGTTAAATAATGTGGTAAGTGGACCAGATATTGCTGATGCGCATTGTTTGAGAAATATTGGTGGAATCTGGATCTTATGTGGACCTGCAGATTTATTAGGGTCAAGTGAAATGATTTTATTTAAACATGATTCCCGTGTAATGTGGTATTTATTTATTTATTTATTTATACTGGGTTTTTACAGATGTTCGCACTTACGCGAGAACATCCAATTACAAAAACTCAGTTATTGTACAAATAGAGACATACAATTACAAACAATCTTCAATTACATACAATTAAATACAGATACATACAATTAGAAAAACAGCAGTCACAAATTAAAAAATTAATAATAATAAAAATAAATTAAAAAAATACAAAATTTTATGCAAGCTCCTCAAGTAGCATATATTAGAATGAGAGACAAGATACATTGGAACCATGAGAGGCATGCAAAGAGAGACAATTGACACAATATAATTAGTTATAATTAGTGGTATTTCTCGAAGTGTATTGTATTTTGATATATGTATGATGGCACACTGTTATCTGATATTTCGCCTTCGTATACGGTTTGGAAATGATCCGCAAATAAATTAACAATATCAATGGTGCTATTGGCTATTTTGCCGTCAAAATGCATTGTAGAGGGGTGGTCTGTCCCTTCAATGTTTAATTTTTTTACAAAATTCCACATATTTTTTATTTGTAGAGCAGTTTTCTCGATGGACGTAATCTGTGCTTTACAGCATAGTTTGGATTGTGTTTTAAATTTTTTCCTAATTTCAGAAAATTTTGTGTAGTCATCGATTTGGTGAGTAAGTTTAAAAATTTTGTGTAATAGTTTTTTTTGTTTCAATAAGAGGTTAAGGTCTGCGGAGAACCAAATTGGAAATGTTGTGTGTTTTGGTATATAAGAGGGGACATGGGATTTTATATTTTCGGAAAATATTTGATAAAGTTTTTCTAGGGTTTGTTTGATATCACTGTTATCGGTCAAGAAGGTCCAATCTGTATTAGTAAGGTGGTAGATAATGGAATCGTAATCAGCGTTTTTGAAGTTAAGCGTTTATTGTTTCAGTGGGGGTTTGCTTGTTTGCACATTTACTACAATGTATAAGGGGGATGATAATTATCCACCGGTACGATGTGATCGTTTGACATTTCAACAAATAGTTTAGAGCAATTTGAAAGGGCAAGATCTAGTAGGCGATCACATATATTTTACACAAAATTATGTTGGTGCAAATTTAAATAATTAATCATGTCTAGCATTTCACGCGCTGGGTCGTCAGAACTTTCATTAGTTATATAACCATTGTCACTAGAGTTCCATTTCAAATTGGGAAGATTATAATCACCGACGATCATTATTTTCGATGTAGGATTTTTTGACATCAGAAATTCGATGTCTTCACAGTGTTTCTTGTAAGTTAGAATGTCGGAGTTTGGCGGTATGTATACAGCTCCAATGATGATTTTTTCCATGGGGGTAATAATTTGTACAAACAATTGCTCCAATGAAGTATTCTGCGTGTTAAGTTTTTTTGTCGACAAATTTTCATTAGTTGCGATCAAAACTTCTCCTCCTCTTGATTTGTTACTGGATTTTGGATTTCTGTCGCGCCAAAATATCTTGTGGTTTGTAAATCCTAGTTCTGGAGATTTTATTTCTGGGACGAGCCAGGTTTCTGTAAGTATAAATATATCGTGTCCATGTAAAGGTATTGTTGTTTTCAGGTCGTTCAGTTTTGTGCGAAGTCCTCGTGCATTTTGGTAATATAATTTAATTGTGTCAGAGCATTTGGTCCGGCATTTTCGGCTGTTTAGGCCTATATATATATCCTGTTGTGGATTTAGGTTTTTTGGGACATTTTTTACTATATATATTATATCATCATTTCGTACTGAATATGTCAACTTGACGGCTGACAGCGGTACGACAAGGCTTTCCGTGTATTAAAAATGACCCTCTCTCCTGTTAACGGCGGAGGGGGGGTCGCATAACTTTTCTGATATTGCGCTTCTACGCTTTAGGCATAGAGATATATCAATGGCTTAAGGTAGCGACAGACTCGCAGCTCACATAAAAAATATACTTATAACACAATAGCGCTCGCCATACAATCTCAAAGAGACCCGCCACACGTAAAAAGATGATGTGTTATTATCGCGGTTTGAATCTTCGCTAATCGGCGTTATTTTTCGTGACCGCTACGATCGCGATATGAGAAAAGTTATGCGACCCCCCCTTCGCCGTAAACAGGAGAGAGTGTCATTATGAATGGCATGCACGGAGCTGTCAAGTTGACAGTACAAAGCAATGATATTCTCTTGACCGCTTCCGATTTCAACTGACCCCTTCTCCTACGCTAGGAAAAAATATTTTATCGCAATAGCAATCGTGGATAAACTGCACTCTATTTACCAAATTGAAAATATCAACAATGCTTGAGTTATTTGAAATAAGTATATAAGATTGTGAAAATACTAAAATTCTTCTTCTTCCTCCCCTTGTCCTATTCGGGTCGGGGACCCACTGCATCGACAAGGCTCGTCGTCAATCTCGCGATGTCGTCAGCAAATAGTAGGGATCTGATTCTAATATTGTCTACCAGTGCTGCATCCGGTGTTTGGCTGTTTCGGCTGATTCGGTCCATGAATATAGTGAAAAGGATTGGCGACATAGGGCATCCTTGTCTGAGGCCGATTTCCACATCAAATTCTTCCGAAACTTTACCGTTTACCCGAAGCCTACTGTTACTATTTTCGTATAGAGATGCTATGCATTTTAGTAGGTTGCCTTCAACTCCGTATTCTTTAAGCACCTCCCACAGTAGTTGGCGCGGTACTAAGTCGTAAGCCTTTTCTAAATCTATAAATCCAATAAATGATGGCTTACCGTATTCCCAACATTTTTGTCTGAACACGAAAAAGGTTTTTCTCTGCTGTGTGTCAGCATGTGCCTCGTCAAACTTCCTTTCCGAGAACACGAATAGTTGCAGTCATAACACGAAAAAGGTTTTTCTCCGCTGTGGGTCAACATGTGCCTCGTCAAACTTCCTTTCCGAAAAAATGAATAGTTGCATTCGAGACATGAAAAAGGTTTTTCTCCGCTGTGAGTCAACATGTGTTTCGTCAAATTTCCTTTCCAAGAACATGAATAGTTGCAGTCAGAACACGAAAAAGGTTTTTCTCCGCTGTGAGTCAGCATGTGCCTCGTCAAACTTCCTTTCTGAGAAAATGAAGAGTTGCAGTCGGAACACGAAAAAGGTTTTTCTCCGCTGTGAGTCAACATGTGTTTCGTCAAACTTCCTTTTTGAAAACATGAATAGTTGCAGTTGGAACATGTAAAAGGTTTTTCTCCGCTGTGAGCCAACATGTGTTTCGTCAAATTTCCTTTCCAAGAACAAGAATAGTTGCAGTCAGAACACGAAAAAGGTTTTTCTCCGCTGTGAGTCAGCACGTGCCTCGTCAAACTTCCTTTTTGAAAACATGAATAGTTGCAATCAGAACACGAAAATAATTTTTCTCCGCTGTGAGTCAACATGTGCATCGTCAAACTTCCTTTCCGAGAACTTGAATAGTTGCAGTCAGAACACGAAAAAGGTTTTTCTCCGCGGTGAGTCAGCATGTGCCTCGTTAAACTTCCTTTCTGTGAAAATAAATAGTTGCAGTCGGAACACGAATAAGGTTTTTCTCCGCTGTGAGTCAGCATGTGCCTGGTCAAACTTCCTTTCCGAGAACATGAATAGTTGCAGTCAGAACACGAAAAAGTATTTTCTCCGCTGTGAGTCAACATGTGATTCGTCAAACTTCCTTTTTGAAAATATGAAGAGTTGCAGTTGGAACATGAAAAAGGTTTTTCTCTGCTGTGAGTCAACATGTGTTTCGTCAAATTTCCTTTCCAAGAACATGAATAGTTGCAGTCAGAACACGAAAAAGGTTTTTCTCCGCTGTGAGTCAGCATGTGCATCGTCAAACTTCCTTTCTGAGAAAATGAATAGTTGCATTCGAGACATGAAAAAGGTTTTTCTCTGCTGTGAGTCAACATGTGTTTCGTCAAATTTCCTTTCCAATAACATGAATAGTTGCAGTCGGAACACGAAAAGGGTGTTTCTCCGCTGTGAGTCAGCATGTGCCTCGTCAAACTTCCTTTCTGAGAAAATGAATAGTTACAGTCGGTACACGAAAAAGGTTTTTCTCCGCTGTGAGTCAACATGTGTTTCGTCAAATTTCCTTTCCAAGAACAAGAATAGTTGCAAACAGAACACGAAAAAGGTTTTTCTCCGCTGTGAGTCAGCATGTGCATCGTCAAACTTCCTTTCTGAGAAAATGAATAGTTGCAATCGGGACATGAAAAAGGTTTTTCTCCGCTGTGAGTCAACATGTGTTTCGTCAAATATTCTTTCTGAGAACATGAATAGTTGCAGTCAGAACACGAAAACGGTTTTTCTGCGCTGTGAGTCAGCATGTGCCTCGTCAACCTTCCTTTCCGAGAACATGAATAGTTGCAGTCAGAACACGAAAAAGGTTTTTCTTCCCTGTGAGTCAGCATGTGTTTTGTCAAACATCCTTTATGAAAACATGAATAGTTGCAGTCAGAACATGAAACAAGTTTTTTTCCGCAGTGAGTCAACATGCGTTTCGTCAAATTTCCTTTTTGAGAACATGAATAGTTGCAGGCGGAACACGAATAAGGTTTTCCTCCGCTGTGAGTTAACATGTCTCTTGTCAAATCTTTCTTCTGACGACATGAATAGCTGCAGTCGGAACACAAAAACGGTGTTTCTCCAGTATGAGTGCGCAAACTGATTTCGAACTTTGATTTCTGAGACGATATATATTTACAATGGGGAAAGGAGAATCGTTTTTCCTCAGGACGCGTCTTCAGATCTATCAACACGTCTGAAAAAAATAGGATACACAAATTATTAACGGAAAGCACAGGTAATTCCTAAAAACATCGATTTCGAAGGCGGGTATGAGTACCGCCGCCATGGGAACCATTTATTGAAAAACCAACACCTCTGCCATAGGTCACCCCAAGTGGTTCGCTACGTTTGGTGACTTAGCAGGGGTGACCGGGTTCATAGGGTAAGGTCTATCCGGGTCTTAGCGGCGGATGCGTTGACCCACCTTCTGCGTGGCGGTCCGGACCGGGAGAGGCCCTTTTCAACCGGTTAACGCTGTAGTACAGGGGCCCGACCCACAGGCTCACGACTAAGGGTGGGCTGCCCCATCAACGAGTGAAAAAACCCTGCCGCTGCTGTTGTGCCGGTTCGTGACCGGAGGGGACCCAGCAGCAGCGTTTGGGGCGCAATGGGCGACTTCTCCAGCCGGACTCTCCCGGCCCATCGCCTTGCACCGCAGTGGGTGGGATCGTTTCATTCCTAGGTAACTCCTGGATATACTGATCCCCATTATCCTACCCACCCCTCATACCTTTTCCTTCTCAACACAACCATCCCCCCTCCCCCCACAAATAAAAATAATAAAATCATGCAAAGAACAACCAACATCAACATCGTTCAAACAGCGGCGAGAAGCAGGCGTCCCCGGTGCAGGCCAAAACTGTCGAGCTTGTAGACTCCTCCTATTTGAACTGCCCGGGCTTCACCCTCGTAGGCAAGTTCAGACCAAAAGGAGGTGTTTGCCTCTATAGCCGAGCTGACGTCAACTGTGTGCGAATGTTGAATCTGGAAAAGCCTAGATTCGACGTAATGTGGGTGCGCGTCAATCTTGCCAGTACGCTAAGGTTCTACGCGTGCCTTTACCGCTCACCAAACCTAAGCGAATCAGACACATCCGAGCTCTTCAAACATTTGAGCGAAACAATTGATGGTCTCTTGCCCCGCTACCCTTCGGCCGAGTTTGTTGTTCTTTGGGACTTCAATGTTCATAACGAACCATGGTTGAAGTTCTCACGGTCAACAGACTCGGCTGGCCGACGGGCAGAATCCTTTGCCCTTTGCCACAGATTTGAGCAGCTGGTTCAGGAGCCTACAAGGAGTCCCTGATGTCCCGGCCCACCGCCCCAATCTGTTAGACTTATTTATAACTATTGTGCCACACGGTTATAAGATTAACGTCAAAAAAGTTGTTGGTTGGAAAAAAAGCGGTCATCCACCCTATTCCTAAGAAGGGTGACCTACGACATAGCGACCACATCAGTTCTGTCCAAGGTAATGGAACGTAGGATCAACGACACGTAGGAGCTCACATACCCCGAGAAGAACGAAATTATCAACGACCTTCAATACGGATTCCGGTGGAACCGCTCGTGATGTGATCTTCTCGCGTATGTGACGCATGTTTGGGGGCGGTCCTGGAACGTTTCGGTGAGACCCAAACTGTTGCACTGGACTTTTCCAAGGCCTTCGACCGGGTTTGGCACCGAGGGCTTGTCAACAAACTTCTTCATATGGACTTTCCGCATCCTTGTGTACGTGGATTGCCGACTTTTTGAGGGAGAGGTCGACTCAGACGGTTGCTGATGGTTTGACCTCTTCCTCGCATCCGATAAATGCTGGCGTCCCACAAGGATCGGTTCTGTCCCCGACTTTGTTTTTGTTGCACATCAATGACCTTTTGTCGTGTGCACTAATTCATTGTTACGCGGATGACATTACAGTCCATGATAGCTTTTTTGTTTGACAAGCCCCCAAAGGGCACAAACTCCAACGGCTCGGAGGGCTTTGAAACAAAGGATGGACGGTTACCTTGAGAGAGTCTTATTTTGGGGGTAAGAATAACCTAGTCGAATTCAATATTACAAAGACCCAATCATGTCTGATTACGTCTAAGAGGGATCGAAATGACAATCTAGTCTCCTTCAACGGTAGCATTCTTCCGAACAGGACCTCCATTGATATGCTTGGTGTAACATTAAGTTACCAGCTCAGGTATGGGGGCTCCACGGGAGCCAGAGTCAAACTAGCCTCTCAAACACTGGGCGTACTGTATGTACAGGGCCCGCAGACACTTTAATAGTACACAACTGCTAACCCTGTACAAATCGCAGCTGCGCCCCACGGTTGAATTTGGCAGCCACCTCTGGTCTGGAGCCCCACGATACTTGAAAAAAACCCTCGACTCTGTGCAGAAACGGGCGATCCGTTTGATAGATTCTCCCGTCTTAACAAATGGGTTTCAATCTTTAGAGCACAGGCGTCGGGTGGGATTGCTGTCCTTGTTCTTCCGGTATTTCAATGGAAGATGTTTCGAGGAACTAGCATCATTGATCCCCTCGGCACCAGTAAATAGTCGGGAAACACGCCAAACGCGCGCCCAACATATGTACACGGTTGACATTTGTCACATGAGAACGGATCGTTACGAGTCGTTCTTGAGTTCAACAGCTCGGCTGTGGAACGATTTGCCGGCCTGTTTGTTTCCTCCCTCCTACAACATGGGTCTCTTCAAGACCCATGTTCACTCCTTCCTCTCCTCAAATAGACCCTCTACACAGCATCTTAACAGATTACATAGGCCCCGAGGGAAATAGTTTTCCTCGAGGCCTCCTGTGTTCAGTTAATGTAAAAAAAAAAAAACGCTAATTGTTAATTCTATATAACAAATTCGATTTTACCTGCCGTCGGGGTAATTCTTTCAAAGCGGTCTGAGCATTCCTTTTTAACATCCGGCAGGTCTATGTCAATTTCCATATAAGGAATGCCCCGTTCCCCCTCTTCAGGTCGTGGTTCGTTCTTGACGATAACAGTCTCCACATTATTGCTACCTAAAAAGGCAAAATCACAATACAGGGAAAATGTGTACATTGTGGTGAAATGACAATTTATATATGCAGAAGTAATTACATATGCGGCGCACTAATCCAAGGATCTAGCAAATCCTCTTCAGTACGGATTTTTGTGTTCATAGCCAAAGGAAACATTTTTCTTGCCTTAAATATTACACCTTTTTAATGATTCATGGAGCTTATGTGCACCATATTAAAAATAAGAAGAGATAAAAACATAAGGAATCGGGAACTTTTTTGTGAGCACTATAAATAAAAGAGCGCTGCAGTTTTGCAGTTTTCTGTAAATGTAAATTTAAGTGGGCTACCCACAGTTTGATAATGCCTTCAGAAGGCGAAACAGTTGTCACGCATTATAATCATTACATAATAGAACTTGCTTATACATAAACTGTTTTTTATAAATCAAATAATAATATTATTGATTTTTCCGGAAACTATAGAACATATTTAATCGGAATGTTCTATATTAGCGCCGTCCGAGTATACATTTAGGCACAATCAGGTTTTAAAAATAATTCACCAAAGTTTGGTTATTAAACATAACTTGATTGACTGTCATAATAGAGTACCATATTATGAATACGAACCAAATTCATTTTCAGAAAATAATTTCTTTAAAATATACTACGCTAAAACTATACTAAAAGTCAGACCAATTAGTCAAAATACACCCGATATAGTTTTACACGACAAAATTTAAAAAAATAACTTTGATGTAGCTATTTCCAAATTACTGTAATATTGAAAAATCTGTTTATGAAAAAATAAGAAAGTATACAAATTCAGGAAATGAAATTAAAAGACTTTGGCATTCTCAGACTATAAAAATATTACCATTTGTTATTTCGGCTACTGGCATTATTCCTAGCTCTCTCATTAAAAATTTAGGCATATTAGATTTGTTATAGAATTTGTATATAAAAATGCAAAAATCAGTAATTTTAAATACACGTAGGATTACGAAAGATTTTTTAAATATTTATATTGAGGGATCAGTAGGATTTATCGGTCAAATTAGGATTTCCACCGAGCCGAACCCTCTGATACGAAAATATCTGGAGTCGGTGAATTATTTTCCCATTTAATAGTCTGGTAGGTTAACATGTTGTTCTTGTATTGTTTTGTATTAATTATACTTATATAATACACTTGCATAGAGTGGATTTACTATATGATCATTTTTATGGAAAAGTGTGTGAAAGGATTTAGTTTTTCCTACGGGGAAAACTAAACCCGGACCAAAAAGTCTGGTGTGATAAATAATAAAATAAAAATAAGAAAATATATTTCTACAAATTAAACTTAAATAAATACAGATAAGAATAATGTACATTTAAAAGTAAATACCAAAGTAACTTGAGTATGTTATGATCAGGCATTATAAATTATAAGCAAGAGTTGTGTCCTGTCTGCTCAAAATATTAAAATAGAGGTGAATTCCGATAATCTAATTTAATATTAAACAGTTTTTACATTTTATGTAATGCTACTTACTAGCTATCCGAGTACCTTCCGCGTACTGCAAACATTCCTTCTTTATATCTCGGAGGTCAAAATCCATATACGGCATTTCATCTATTTCCTGGGGCCCTGGTTCCGTCTTGATGGAAACAGTCTCTGACGTTACAAGATCCATGTCCTAGGCCGGCCCTGTGCAGGCCCAATTGGAGCAGTCCGCTCCGGGCGCCGATTTACCAAGGAGCTGATAATTTATTTATTTATTTATTGGTAAGAGACAGACAGCTTATACATAAAATATAAAGATAAATATATACATTGTTAAATGAAGTCAAGCCAAAAAAGTCTCCTATGTTAAAGTTGAATGGAGATGGAGTTTTATTACATACAATTAGTTTAGGGTGAGAAGGAGAGGAAGAGGAATATAGGATGAAGATAGGAGATGCTCCAAATACATTCCACACTCTTGTGTTAATTTTCGATCGTACGTGTTACTTCTAATCGATATTTGTGAAGTGTATTGTTAAATATGTCAATATTTTGAAATTTTGTGTTATATTGTGCACATATACGGGGAATTGGTGAATTTTTTCTAAAGTTAGTTCTATGTGTAGGCAAATGAAACAAATAATATTGCCGTGTTGATCTTGTCGGAATATGAATATTTATTAAGTTGGTTAGTTCTGGCGAGTCCAGGCCATTATTAAGAATTTTAAATAATAAGATTTGGTCAAAAATTAAACGTCGTGTATGAAGGGAGTCGAAGTTATGGTAATTAATAGATTCGGTGTAATTTGAGAAGTTTATTTTTTTTTATAATTTATGTATTTAAAAATCTTTTTTTGAATTTTTTCGATTCTTTCAATGTGAGCTTGGTAAAAAGGAGTCCAAATCGGTGTGCAGTGTTCTTAGTGGGGACGGATGAACGCTGTGTAAAGGGAATATAGAGTCTTAAGGTTGCGGAAAGGTTTCGTTATTCGAATGATAAATCCTAGCATTTTGTTGGCTTTGTTAATGATTTCATCAGTGTGTTGTATAAAGTTTAATTTAACATCCAGTACTACCCCAAGGTCCCTGATAGATTCTACTTCTTTGATATATGTCCCGTTTAATGTATACATAAAGGGAATTTTATTTTTGTTACGTGTAAATGTTATTTTATTGCATTTTGAGGTATTAACTACAAGTTTGTTTGATTCACAGTAGTCAAAAAGACGATTTAGGTCCTCTTGAAGTTTAATGCAATCTTCGATTGATTTTATAACTAGGTATATTTTTTTATCGTCTGCATATGCTAGGTAATTGGCGTGTAAAAAACATTTGTGAATGTCGTAAATATATACATTAAATAATAATGGCCCTAAATGAGAACCTTGAGGAACACCGGAGAGCACGAAAAAGAAGCTGGACTTAGTTCCCTCAACTGATACACATTGAAGCCTACTCCGAAGGTATGAAGTGAGCCACCGAAGTAAGTCACCATGGATGCCTAATTGATTTAATTTTTTAATTAGAATGAAATGGTTTACCTTATCGAAGGCCTTAGAGTAATCCCTAACACCCAATAGAGCGCCCTTGAGGTTTTTACTAGAACTAGGCGGCGTTTGGCTCACGACCGGCTCTGTCCATGGCACTGTTATTGTAGTGTTTGATAATTGGTTCAAGTCAAAAAAATATACCTGAAAGAGAACATTGTTTTAACAGAACTCATATGTAAATAAAATAAAATATCTATCATAAATAATTTAGCTAATTGTAATCAATTGACATCTTATTATTATCTATTCTATTACTTTTTATTGTATCTAGTAATTTTTTATTTTAATTTTTATTTGAAATAATTTGTTTTGAATATTTAACTTTATGTTATTATAAACCAAAAGTTATTTTCACCTTTATATGTACAACAAGTTTTGACGGGTAGGTTAGTATAGGTTTGGATATGTTAGGTTAGGTTAGGTGGTGGGGGGGGAATGGGAGGGTAGGTTAGTTTAGGTTGGGATATGTTATGTTAGGTTAGGGGGTGGGGGGGTATGGAAGGGTAGGTTAGTTTAGGTTGGGATATGTTACGTTAGGTTGGGGGGTGGGTTGGGAATCGAAGGGTAGGTTAGGTTAGTTTAGGTTGGGATATGCTGGGTTAGGTTAGGGGGTAGGGAATGGGGGGGAAATGGAAGGGTAGGTAAAGTCAGTTTAGGTTGGGATATGCTAGGTTAGGTTAAGGGGGTGGGGATTGGGGGGGAAATGGAAGGGTAGGTTAAGTTAGTTTAGGTTGCGATATGCTGGGTTAGGTTAGGGGGTAGGGAGTGGGGGGGAAATGGAAGGGTAGGTGAAGTTAGTTTAGGTTGGGATATGTTAGGTTAGGTTAAGGGGGTGGGGAGTGGGGGGGAAATGGAAGGGTCGGTTAAGTTAATTTAGGTTGGGATATGTTAGGTTAGGTTAAGGGGGTGGGGAGTAGGGGGGAAATGGAAGGGTAGGTTAAGTTAGTTTAGGTTGGGATATGCTGGGTTAGGTTAGGGGGTAGGGAGTGGGGGAAAAATGGAAGGGTAGGTTAAGTGAGTTTAGGTTGGGATATGCTGGGTTAGGTTAGGGGGTAGGGAGTGGGGGGGAAATGGAAGGGTAGGTAGGTAGAAGTTAGTTTAGGTTGGGATATGTTAGGTTAGGTTAAGGGGGTGGGGAGTGGGGGGGAAATGGAAGGGTAGGTTAAGTTAGTTTAGGTTGGGATATACTGGGTTAGGTTAGGGGGAAGGGAGTGGGGGGGAAATGGATGGGTAGGTGAAGTTAGTTTAGGTTGGGATATGTTAGGTTAGATTAAGGGGGTGGGGAGTGGGGAGTTAGATTAGGTTAGTTTAGGTTAGGTTAGGGGGAGTGGGGTGTGGGCGGGGAACTGGAAGGGTAGGTTTGGTTTTTAATGTATATAAATATCTATGTATTATAACTTAATAAACCTTACCTACCCTTCCATTTGCCCGTCTGCCCCTAACCTAACCTAACCTACCCTTCCATTCCCCCGCCTCCCCCCCCCCCCATTCCCTAACCTATCCTAATCTAAACTAAAATAAAACAATTGGCGTACACGGTAAAAATAAAATAAAAATACACAAATAACTATATTTATAAAATAATCATATTATTGTCTCAATATCGTTTCTAGTCACTGGTCACATGAATACCACTGTACATATTTCGTAGGTTGCCGCTGTTGGCATGCTTTGTTGGTACTTGAACAGATCAAATATGGCGATCGATGAGTTTACGTGTTTGTTATCGAGCAAAATAATGATTAATATGCATTATTTTTCAGTTCTGAAAATCGAAATAGTTATTTTTTATTATTATCTGACTGATACAGAGTGTTTTTTCTTTTGAAAATTCCTATTTACCGCCGTAATTCGTAACATGGCGGTCGGTGAAAAGTGAGGTTTTGTGTTTTTATAAAAAATAACAATTAAAATGCATTAATTTTCAATTCCGGTTTCTGAATTACTTACTACTAACTGTTATGTATCTACTACAATTTTTAAACATATTTTAAAATTCATATTAAGTTTTTTGAGGTTTTGTAAACATTTACCCAATTTATTTATTAAAGCAGCATTGCAATGCATGCCATGTATCAGCTAGTAATATATAATTCATTATTTTAATCAGCGCCTTCGTATTATTAACCTAAAAATAGGTAGACGTCAAATTGACAGTTCGAACGTTCAACGCCAAATAGATTTCCTAACTGAGATATTCCGATTGGTAAGTTATGTTAGGTCGCGTTAGAAACAGTGCAGTTGTTCATTTGAGCGTGAAGCAGTCAAAATTAATGATCAGTGGTCCGTAAGATTGATATGCAATAACGGTCGCTACTAAAAATAAAATCGTTATTATGGTAGAAAATATCAGCTTTAGAACTTACAATAACGATCACCCGCGTGGGATATACCGTGAAAGGAATTATAATATTATGTACATAACATTTAGAATAGGAATTCGGTTGGAACAGGTTGAAAAGATTGACAGCAAAGAAAGCGTTCATTACTAATAGACAATAACGAAGTACGAAGTCACAGACAATTGAGGACTCTAAAGCGAATACGACACGACCAAGCCACTTGATGGCAAGCACGTAGTTTCTTTTCTATGGCACTTTGTGACAAGCCTTTTGACCGTCTCCAAAGCTTGCTTGCGGCTTTCTCACAAGCATTGCGCAATACTACGTGCTGGCGGCTGGCTTGATGCGAATTTATATTTTTTCGGGAATAGACAAACGAGAATAGATAAATAAGTACCCATAGACAAAAAACATTACGATGAGTGGTGATTTTAGATATTACGTATCGTGTAAAACAATTATATAAATCATATAAAATTATTATAAAGTAGGCAGCTATTGTTTCTGTGTTCAATTTGTCAATGTCTGTGTTCAATTCAAGAAATCCATTGATTTTTAAAGAAAATATTGTACATCAAATTCAATAATGTTATTTTTAAGTTCTGCAAGTATTTTAGTTTTTTTAAATATTATGAAAGCTGTTTCGGCATTCAATGTCATTTTTAAATTGTAGTTAGGTCACTTTTAGACCACTTATTTATGCGATTCTATTAACGCCGTCCAATTTCAATATCCATGAAGTTTAAAATGATTTTTTACTGGTGTTAATAATTTAATATTTTCTTAAATGTTTAATAATAACGAAACTGCTATTGTCTTAATTAAATGTGTTAAATTGTACAGGTCTTGTGTTTTTTAAAAAAATATTTCCAAACATTATGATTTGAAATTTATTAAGCAGGTTATATGTTAACTTTAAATTATTATTTATTTATGTTCTTACATCTTCTTTTAATTTTTATTTAATTTCACAAAGTTGTATTTTGTGTAAATATTATCTCAGCCCACTTAGTTTTTTTATTATAATTATAGTAATGTGAAAATCTGTTTAGATTTTATTTGTATTCTTAATTTTATTTTAATTGATGTAAACAATCTGTTGATTTTCCTAAATAAATTAATAAACATCTGAGAAATGGAGAAAAATAATTGTCCTTACTTTACTAATTAATGTTATATTACAATATTAATATATAAAATTTATTATAACACAATAAAGAATGCTTTGTCTTTGTTATATTTCATTTCGCACAAAATTCACTTTCAACCCCCTTTCGACCGCCACGAAATCACCGAAGGCGTGGCCAGGCTTGAAGGAGAGGCTTGATGCGCCGCGGCAAGCCTAAAAGCATAGAGAATAATAGAAAACAATAGATAACAAATGTACGTACTGGCCATCTAGCCGCTTGCTCGTCTCGCATTCCCATTAGTTAAGAATCTATTTTCCTTGCCAGCCCGAAGAGGCGTTTCCAAAATCCCCAAGGACCACCACACGATATCTCAATAATCATTCGTTAAATTTGATTAGTATTTCTTGTATCCCTTAAGAAGATACTAACGAAAATTAATCCATTTTTTGTTTTCCAATGTTCAAGGCACGTAATATTGAACGGAATGGGCAGTTTTCGCACGATTTTGGCCGCTAGGTTCGCTCATAGTCCTACCGGTCCAACTATTTTATTTAACTCTCAGATCCCATGCATTTTTTAGGCCGTTTGACGCAATTTAGTGTTTTAAATATTATAATAATGCCGTCAACCTGTTGTAGTGTTCCAATGTGTAGAAATAGGAGTGGGCTCGAGTTTCCCAAAGATAGAGACTTGAAAGCGAAATGGATTCATTCCATCAGACGTCCCAAATGGGCACCGACTCCTTCTTCTGTAGTCTGTAAAGCTCATTTCAGAGACACAGATTATATATTCAATAATATTAACCATAACAGTAAGTACATGACTTATTTAATTAATATCTTACTATAATTGAATCCCCAGTATAATATAAAGAGTACTTGTATAGTATAATTAATACATAAAGAAACATTTGACACAGAATGCACAAAATTTTGCCTTCTTTCGCAGTTGACATTATTTGACAAACGTACCTTTAAATATAAGTGTAGTCAATCACAACTAACATTAATAATTATGGTAGACATAATATCTTATTTCTTTTTTTAAAATTAACCATATTTTCAATAATTGCAATTATTTTATTACACGGTTATCAAACTGTCTGGCAGGAGATTTCTGGGCGGCTGATTCTTCATTGTTGGCGATCTAATTTGCTTTCATTTCTCGTCCCATGTCTGTGTATCTCGTGATTGTAATTTAATGTTCAGTAGGAGTGTTTTAGGAAAAAAATTAAATTGTTATTATTTCTTAACGTAGACCCTTTTGTATTTTATATCATGCAAGTATGGCAGTTTGACCCTAATTTTATTTTCAGATGTACTGTAAAGGAAAAGCTAATGAAAGGTGTAGTTCCTTCTAAAAGTAGAAGTAGGTAATTTAGAGTTAAGAAACAGACAGGAAAGGCGTCTTATACGTGAAAAAACATATATAAATTCTACAAAACCAAAACCACAAGAAGAAGACCTGGCAATGAAAGGCAATTTGCCCGGTCTCCGGTGATATTTTCGATGTTCGATCTGATATTTTGAAAAAATCACAGAAGACCAACATTTTATTTACATTTTTTCTCAGAATAATGTCAGGAATCACTGGTTAAAGTAAGTCAAGTACGTCCCTTAACACCCTGTATATATTAAAATAAACTTTTGTTCCACCGCAGGGGAAGCTTACAGCGCAGACTACGCCAGTCAAATAATACCATCATCACTGCCATGCTTGCCTGGATGGAGATGGAGTCCCCCTTGATGCCCTTTTGGAAATGGGAGCCTGTCAAATATCCCCCATAAATGTATATTTGCATATTTTTTGGATTTATTGTTATATACTATATTTTTCATTTATTTTCTGTTCCATTCTATGTATTGTTATTTTGTCAATGTTTGTACTATTTCAAAATATGGAATGTATTGTTTGCGCAACATTCTGAAATAAAAATGATCATCATTATATTTGTTTTATTAAAATAAAGTGTGGGTGTCGCTGCAGTTTTGTCATGGTTTTCTGCGACCTTGCACGACAGCTACTGCCATGGTTAAAACATATTGTTGTTTAGTTGTACTAAATAACAAAAAATAATTTAACAAATATATAAATAAATAAATAAAACGTTATTTTATTTCTCGAGATCAATATGAAAAGAACAAGATTACAGACAAAATAAAAATATGTCGTAAAACATTTACAAACATTATACACATAGAAGAACATATCAGTACAGCAAATAGTTAACATTATACATAAATTATTTTATTGTTTTGGCACTTATTTTATTTTTTTTACATCCAAATATATGGTTGTGGTAACATCGGTCAACGCGTGAGCAAGTTTGTGAACAGTCAACCTGTTAAAAAAAAAGAAAATAAGATTAGCAAATTAAATATGCAACTAGTGTAGAATAAAAACATAAATATGTTCAAGTAAGTTTGTCAAAACAATGCCTGCAGAAGGCGAAACAGCTGCCATGCGTAGTAATAGATACACTTAGTAAAATATTTTAAATCGTATTTGATTTAAAATATGCAAGATATTATTTTTCCAATAATATTACTACTTATTTACATTCTATACAGTCATTGGAGGTTGTCCACTATTTACCCGCCCTAATATAAGGAACATAAAGTTACTCCTTCAAGGCTCTCGCAAGGACGCAATTTTTTGTATAAGAATGTTTCAACATTTAATAAAACGAAGCTAGACCTCCGATGTCCCTGCATACGGTGTTAGGTAGCAGTATGCAATATGCTTACATATACACAAGACAGAAAGTAGTAGGCTTAATGCAAGTAGTAGGCCTAGGATCAAAATCAAGGAGCTGTTGTTGAGACAACTGCTTTTTTTAGTTGCAGATATTTCGCTTTTATAGGCGCACAATGATTTTTCCTCGGTGTATAAAAATTTTGTAACATGCTTTTACAACTTTGTTACGCCAGCTGCATACTCACATTGGCATTCCAATAAAGTGTTACAATTATAATGTATATAGACAGCATAAGAAATATGTTCCCAGTACTCCTAAAATATAGATTGTGCCATTTTCATGTGCACATCGAACACTCAGCAAGTATTGTTCAGAATACATTCTTACAGCTTTGTCGGTGTTCTTCAAACTTTCCCAGGAAATACTGAATTTATGAAGTTCTTCCCGCGTCGGTGCTGGAACATTGGTGGCCACGTTGATGTCTTGAAAATCTTCCGGCTTCGGCGTCACCATTTCCAAGACACCTTCGTCCGCAACGCCAGCAGGATTGAAATTATGATGTTTATCCTAATCTTCGAGTCTTAAATAAAACGTAATATGATAATAAATGTTAGTGATAAATTAGAAAAGAAATTATCATATGCAATATAAATAAGCAATAGTGGTGCATTTACTAACCTTTCTACGAGAATTGCTTTTTACCAAAAGTTTTGGCATTACGTCCTTTCAGCTCTTCCTTCAATTGGAAAATAGTCCACTGACCGTAATTCTTGTGCATTTGACTTACAAATAGAGCAAACTAGGTTTGGCTAAACTCATGAATAAACCAACTTGTCGGAAAACAAAATTGCAAATAGCTATAGAAATGACTGATCATTGAAAGACGTCAGTCCATAGATTTGGTCAACAGATTAGATGACAGGAGGACCGGTAAAGACCGTGCTGCTTAGCGATGGGCACAATCGATGAATAATCGATTATTTACTCGATCTTTTTTACCATCGAATGATTTCGATTCATTTCCATAGAAAAATCGATTCTCGCTTCTCGATGTCAAATTCATTCGAATGCCAGTCCGAGACAATCGGGTTGAGACGTCATCGAAAGTCTTTGCTGTGATTGGTCAGAATTAATCGAAGTGAGATAAGCGTTGTCATTGGTTAGAATTAATCGAAATGTTAAACCGAGAGAATCGGGTTTGAAACGTCATCGAACTTGAAATCGATTCTCGCTTCCGATGTCAGAATCCATTCGAATGCACAGTGCGAGACAATCGGTTTTAAACGTCATCGAACTTGGAACCGATTCTCGCTTCTCGATGTCAGAATTCGAATGCATAGTCTTGAAAGTGATTTTGCTTGTGATGCGTGTTTTGTGTAGTTTTTTTTAACGAAGGACCTTGAAATGTGTATGTTATGTGTTTGAACCACTGCACAAGTAGAAGGTAAGCACACAAGGAAAAGGAGAGAATTACTCACTGCGGGACTTGTACTTTCTTCTCTGCGGCGGTTAATAGCGAAAAATGCGAATGCGGGTAAATAATGTTGATGTTCACAGGTTGATGGTCGATTATGGACTGATGTGGGTAACAGGAAAAAGTGACAGGTTTATAGGGAAGGGTAGGAAGGAAATGTGACAATACTAGCTACAAGTACAGCAGTTCATGTATGTGTATAGGTTTGTATAGATGTATGTATGTAAGTGTAGCTGTGTAAATGCCCAACCAGCTTGACAAACGAAATATTTTATAGGTACATGTAGCGATGGGCACAATCGATGAATAATCGATTACTTACTCGATCTTTTTTACCATCGAATGATTTCGATTCATTTCCATAGAAAAATCGATTCTCGCTTCTCGATGTCAAATTCATTCGAATGCCAGTCCGAGAGAATCGGGTTGGAAACGTCATCGAACTTGAAATCGATTCTCGCTTCTCGATGTCAGAATCCATTCGAATGCACAGTCCGAGACAATCGGTTTTAAACGTCATCGAACTTGGAATCGATTCTCGCTTCTCGATGTCAGAATCAATTCGAATGCATAGTCTTGAAACGTCATTGAAATTGATTTTGCTTGACAAACGAAATATTTTATAGGTACATGTTGTAATAAATTTTAAATTATGAATTATGAATGAATACTTCTAGGTAACGATTTACGTTTTCAGTATAGTTTATACGTAAAAGATTGCGATGGTAATAGCTTTCAACAATTTAAAAATGTTTATTATGAGGTTATGTATCATCTATTTGGGTATTGTATATTTAATTTAAAATAAAACAATAACTTAGTATATACCATTTTTATATTTAATGCCGACCGGGTTTCGCTAAAACCGTAGTTTCTTCAGGGCAGTAAATAATACTCTACTAAAATCAGCAAGTAATATGTTTTCATATGGACCTATGTTCTTATTATAACCAAATATATTAAATTTATTTGAAATTAACAGGTGTTTCGTAGTTTGTAATCAAAATGAAACGATTTCTATAGTAAGAAAACTTTATTTAATGATAATCTCTTAATAATTGCACACGAAAAGGTGTCCATAACCTACATGTTATTTAGAGGTTATTTTTTAACAAATACGTTATATAAAATTATTATCTTCGTGTTTAACACAGACACACTGTCAATATTATTAATGGGAATTTGTACCTACCGGCTAAACTAAATATCTTATTAGTAATTTTATTGTTGTGAGATGCCCACATATTTGAAATTCGTGGAAAAAAGGAATAACACTAATGTTGCCATCAAACAAAAAGGAATTTGCCATTGCCAGGAAAGAAAAACGGTGATTGAAATATTGTTGCAGTACTTACTTACTAATGTTGCGTTATTTAAACATGTTATTTAGAGATTGTTTTTGAACAAAAATGTCATATAATTATAATTATTCTAAACTAAGTAGCTTAACAATAATTGTTATGTTGTGAAATGCATACCAAAAAACAACAAATAAAATTACAACAAACAATAAGCGTTAACATACATGATGCACTATAATAATTTTCGGCTTCCTACCCCCCCTCCCTCACAGACAAAAATCCTGCCCCTGACCGTAGCTATTGCTCCCAAACTCCGAGCAAAAAATCGTTTAATCATTCGATCATTGTGATCTCTCTATTTAAAAAAATCGATTATATAAAAGTTTCGATCATTCCCATCGCTAGCTCAGTGTCAATGAATATTTAGGATAGAATTTTAATTCAACATTGCCAATTAATAATGTTTTTTTGTACTTAATTAATTGTTTAGTTATGGTGTTTGTCATTTTTTATGTGAATTCCCGAAAAACATCTCTAAGGTTGCTTGTCAGTATCGGTTCTGCTGTCAAAAGTGAAACTGTGCTCAGTATATCGATATAAAATCGTCAGAAGTTAGGCTAACCGATCCGATATTGTTAAGTTATCCATTCCTCTGACCATGACCCTCAGGTACTAACTGAAGCCACCACGTCGAAAGACTCGGCCATCCTGTTATTCTTTCCAGTCAAGCCTTTTTTTGTATTTATTTATTTCATATTTAAAGTTTTTTTTTTACAATAAATACACAATTTTTATATGTTAATCAGTGTTAAAATAGTAGATAATAATAGCTTTTCCTCACCATAAAGAGACGTGGCTCTTGCGTTTGGTAGGGGAATTTTAGTTGAATTTGAAATATCATGTATTAAAGTAAATAATATAATATGGCAAAAACAAGGGATAATTAAGAAAATGCAAGATTTAACGGTAACGGATTTGAAAAAAATAATAATATTAGTGAGATATGAACTCTTATAATGTATTTTTTTAATTTTTGCTGAAATTCCAGGATATTTTCAAAAACTTTTACATTTAATGGTAGTTTGTTATAATATGTTATACGTAGATAGAGATAAGTATTTTGTGTGTGCTTTGTACTAAATTTATGGATTTTAATAGTATTCTCATTTCATGATGATGAATGGAATGGTGAGTTATTTAACTGAATTTCTTTGTATATTTGTAGTATTAAATATTTTTTATAATGTTGTCTTCTGTAGGTACAATGAATATTGAAATGCGAATTTCAGTAGAAAATTTGGATGGTTTTTTTTCAATATTACTTTAATAATCAATCTTTGAACAATTTTGAGTGGATTTAAAATATTATTATAAGTTCCTCCCCAACCAATAATACCATATTGCAATATAGAATTAACAATTGCAAAGTACACTCTTTTTAAGTATTCTAATCTATGAATATTTCTTAGTCTTATAAATATATAAATAAATTTTCTAATTCTTTTGACAAGTTTACAAATTTGTTTTTTCCATTTAAGATGTTGATCTATATATATATATTAAGGTGTCCCAAAAAAATGAAAGTTGTTGTTTTTCAACGCATACCCTATAATTGTTTTTCAATAATGACAAAACACTTATAAACAAAAAAATTGTTTACGTGGGATCACGGCAACCCGTGCCGACTTGCATCGAAACATTTTAGTAGTTGTAAATTAAGACGCCTGCGAGCAATCGTGTTGATGCGCTTATAGTAACTTGCTTTTTTGTTAGTAAACGTATATAACTCATTCAGACAAGTTGTCGTTAGATTACGTAGTCCTTAAAATAGTACATTTTTAATAGGAGTCGTAAAACACCAAATATCGGGTTCTAAACCGCCCTTTAATGGACAAGTTCTTGAAGTTTTGTTGTACAATATCTGGGAAGTGAATTAACTGTCAATGAAAGGGTTAATCTCTACCAAATCTTTACCTAATTGTGTGAAGAAACTTGTAAACTTATATCAAGTTTGGAGGGACTTGCAAAAAAATTCTCAGAAAACGCAAAACATATTTGAACAACGTCGACAAGAGTTTGTTAAAAACTTAGATAATTTATTTGACAATGTACACGCCGATACCCTTGAATTAATAAAAATAATTTAAGATATAATCTTCTTGCAGCGGCAAAGAGAGCCAGGTCGTCCTGGTTACTTGGCGGGGGTAGACAAAACCTGACAAATAAAGAGGAGAGAGCGCGCCTTAGAACAATCAAGGAAGGCAAGCCGCCAAGCTAAATATTTATCTGCGCTAACTCCTTCAACATCGTCTTACGAACCGTTACAAAATTACTCATTTTTTAGAATATTTGCCAAAATCGCTACAGAACACTCAACCTGAAACTAGTAAAACGTCGATGCCAAAAGACTTCATTAATCCAAAGTTAGTCGCAGCGCTAGACACGTGCCAGTTAAGTATGAGAGATTCTGTTTTCATTCTTGAAGCTTCTATTGAGGCACTTAAATTCAAAGAATTCGAAAGAAAGGCCATAAAGTTAATTTTCAAAACGAGGTACCAGATGTTGTGACTCTTCACTAGGACA
Source organism: Limnephilus auricula (assembly GCA_951813805.1). Taxonomy (NCBI): domain Eukaryota; kingdom Metazoa; phylum Arthropoda; class Insecta; order Trichoptera; family Limnephilidae; genus Limnephilus; species Limnephilus auricula. The sequence continues at coordinate 12,647,809 of OX638414.1, read as the reverse complement.
GCAAACTGTTGCCTGTTTTAGATCCACGAAAATCAAAAGAAGAACGTCTTCCAAATGTTATATTATATGGGAATAACAAACAACTTATTGCTGTGCCACGACTGGAGAGTTCTTTGGGAAGCGAACAAGTGCAGGCTGTATGGAATACGATTGTAGACTTAAATCTGGAAGATAAAAGGCAAATTCTGTGTTGTGATACTACAGCTTCAAATACAGGTCGCTTCAATGATGCAGGTGTGCTTCTTGAACAAAAAATTAATAGAGAAATGGTTATTTTTGCTTGCCGCCCTCACGTGTATGAGTTGGTATTAAAAGCCGTGTTTCAAGTAAAAATCAGTCAAGTAACTCTTCAAAAAGTTTAGAGATACCTGGAAAAATGTTAATCCTGATAAAACTCAGTGCTACAGAGAAAATTTCACATTGCACCTAACCGATTCCGAAATCGATGATTTGCTTGACTTTTACCGTACTGCACTGACAACAAAAATACTTCGAGATGACTATCGAGAGTTGTTAGAGTTTTCTGTGATATTTTTAGGCGGAGATGTAGAGCGAAAATTTAAGATTCGGCCTACAGGTGCTATGCATGTCGATGCCCAACATTGTGGTCAAATAATGCTTCGAATCAAGAAGCCAGAAAGAAGTTGTCGTTGCTGAGGGTAGTAAATGATACAGCTGAAAGAGCTTTTAAGTTAATGCAAATTTTTCATGACTTAATTACGGTCGAACAGGAACAAAAACAATTTAGCCTGACTGTAAAAAACAAACTTTGAAGCGAAAATTTAATCAATAAAACATTTTTAAATACAAAATACTACATAATTGAACATTTGTGCAGTTTTTAGTTTTATTTATCTGACAAAAATTAAAGTTTAAAATCCTTTCATATTAACTCAGTACAAATTTTCGTACCATATGTTTGGCATCGAGTCGGCACGGGTTGCCGGTGTTTAATCAAAATAATATTTATTATATGAGTTATTGGGATCAAATGGAATAAAATAAGAGGGTATCCGTATTTAAATTCATGAAGAAAAAATTCTCCCTTATGTCTTGGGACACCCTAATATATATATATATATATATACACCAAGATATTTAATTTCAGAAGTTGGATGAAGTATTGAACATGCTTGATTGCAATTTGTTCTGTTACATTTAGGTTGATGTATTATAATTTTTAGTTCTGGTTTTAATCTAAATTTATTTATAGAAAATGGAATAATTTTTTTTTTCAGTATATGGTTCAATACCTTCGGTCGTGATGTAAAACAACGATTAACTACTGGAAAAAACAGTCGCCCGGCAAAACAGAGCGATAGGCGCCCACAAAGGGGAATAGACAGCTTTTCGTTGGCGCCCAATTTTCAAAATAAATTTGAATGTATTCTGATCTTCCCGTGGGCCGAATCTTCGTGAGTTGCTAGCTAAGAGAAATGCTTTCACCGATAATCAAGAGATTGCAGGGAAATGTTTGCACTGAAACTAGCAACTCAGTAGATATACAAACAGTTCTGTTTATTTTCCACGGCAAACACGACACCACGTTTGAAAATCCCATGGACGTCTATTTTCTGCAAATTCCGTAACGTATTTAATTATGTCAATGTCTGCTTATTTCACCAGTGGAATAAAACATAATTATAATTTTGGATTATTTTTATAGCACCATTTTCGTGAGAAAATCACATCAAGGGCGCTTTACAAATTCATTGATACATCCTATGACTAAACAAGTGGCTTTATACAAAGATTTATTGCTTATGACTTACAAACTAGTACTTATATAACTAGTGACTTAAAAAAATACATATTTTGAGAACTGAGTGGCTATTTACACAATATTGATTTAACCTAAATATTTATTACTGACATTCTTATTTACATTTACTAACACATATTGGTATGATTGCCTACTACCCGTGTTGTCAGTGACAAGTTATGAAAAATATTATAACAAATAAAAAAAACAATTAAAAAAAATTACTAAAGTTACGAATAGATTGCTTCTGTCAGAACCAGTCTTATTTCACAGCGTCGTCTGTTTTACTATCACAATCGTAGGTTTAATATAGTATGGTGTGTGGTTTTTAATATTTATTCAGTTAGGGTGATTCATAACAAAGAAATGAGTATTATTTTTATAATGTAAGGATAATATTTAATCTGATTAATTACGATAGAAAAATGATATGTGGAGGGTAAAAAACGATCAAACGTGTATGTTAAGTGTAAGTTAAGTAAGTACATTGTAAAATTTTCTAAGTTAAAAGAGTGATGTGTTATGTTATTATAATACTTTTTATTTCCTTATTTATTAACGCTCTTTTAGGGGCTTTTACAAATGGAGAGTAAATATTACACTGTATTAAATGTACCTAAACAGAACTGCTTCATTATCAACATTGTGTATTTGTTTAGTGACAAAGTGAAAATGTCCACTGAATTGGCTTTCTTAATTATTTCCCTCCATTAGTATTTTGGGCGAAGAGGAATACACTTGGTAAGTAAGTCCCAGAATTTCTACAATGAAATAAATCCTGATTTCTAGTTTTTCTAGTATATTTCTAGTATACGTAATGAAATAAATCCTGATTTCTAGTATTTCTAGTATATTTCTAGTATACGTAATGAAATAAATCCTGATTTCTAGTATTTCTAGTATATTTCTAGTATACGTAATGAAATAAATCCTGATTTCTAGTATTTCTAGTATATTTCTAGTATACGTAATGAAATAAATCCTGATTTCTAGTATTTCTAGTATATTTCTAGTATACGTAATGAAATAAATCCTGATTTCTAGTTTTTCTAGTATATTTCTAGTATACGTAATGAAATAAATCCTGATTTCTAGTATTTCTAGTATATTTCTAGTATACGTAATGAAATAAATCCTGATTTCTAGTATTTCTAGTATATTTCTAGTATACGTAATGAAATAAATCCTGATTTCTAGTTTTTCTAGTATATTTCTAGTATACGTAATGAAATAAATCCTGATTTCTAGTATTTCTAGTATATTTCTAGTATACGTAATGAAATAAATCCTGATTTCTAGTATTTCTAGTGTATTTCTAGTATACGTAATGAAATAAATCCTGATTTCTAGTATTTCTAGTATATTTCTAGTATACGTAATGAAATAAATCCTGATTTCTAGTATTTCTAGTATATTTCTAGTATACGTAATGAAATAAATCCTGATTTCTAGTTTTTCTAGTATATTTCTAGTATACGTAATGAAATAAATCCTGATTTCTAGTATTTCTAGTATATTTCTAGTATACGTAATGAAATAAATCCTGATTTCTAGTATTTCTAGTATATTTCTAGTATACGTAATGAAATAAATCCTGATTTCTAGTATTTCTAGTATATTTCTAGTATACGTAATGAAATAAATCCTGATTTCTAGTATTTCTAGTATATTTCTAGTATACGTAATGAAATAAATCCTGATTTCTAGTATTTCTAGTATATTTCTAGTATACGTAATGAAATAAATCCTGATTTCTAGTATTTCTAGTATATTTCTAGTATACGTAATGAAATAAATCCTGATTTCTAGTATTTCTAGTATATTTCTAGTATACGTAATGAAATAAATCCTGATTTCTAGTATTTCTAGTATATTTCTAGTATACGTAATGAAATAAATCCTGATTTCTAGTATTTCTAGTATATTTCTAGTATACGTAATGAAATAAATCCTGATTTCTAGTATTTCTAGTATATTTCTAGTATACGTAATGAAATAAATCCTGATTTCTAGTATTTCTAGTGTATTTCTAGTATACGTAATGAAATAAATCCTGATTTCTAGTATATTTCTAGTATACGTAATAAAATAAATCCTGATTTCTAGTATTTCAAGTATATTTCTAGTATACGTAATGAAATAAATCCTGATTTCTAGTATTTCTAGTATATTTCTAGTATACGTAATGAAATAAATCCTGATTTCTAGTATACGTAATGAAATAAATCCTGATTTCTAGTATTTCTAGTATATTTCTAGTATACGTAATGAAATAAATCCTGATTTCTAGTATTTCTAGTATATTTCTAGTATACGTAATGAAATAAATCCTGATTTCTAGTATTTCTAGTATATTTCTAGTATACGTAATGAAATAAATCCTGATTTCTAGTTTTTCTAGTATATTTCTAGTATACGTAATGAAATAAATCCTGATTTCTAGTATTTCTAGTATATTTCTAGTATACGTAATGAAATAAATCCTGATTTCTAGTATATTTCTAGCATACGTAATGAAATAAATCCTGATTTCTAGTATTTCTAGTATATTTCTAGTATACGTAATGAAATGAATCCTGATTTCTAGTATTTCTAGTATATTTCTAGTATACGTAATGAAATAAATCCTGATTTCTAGTATTTCTAGTATATTTCTAGTATACGTAATGAAATGAATCCTGATTTCTAGTATTTCTAGTATATTTCTAGTATACGTAATGAAATAAATCCTGATTTCTAGTATTTCTAGTATATTTCTAGTATACGTAATGAAATAAATCCTGATTTCTAGTATTTCTAGTATATTTCTAGTATACGTAATGAAATAAATCCTGATTTCTAGTATACGTAGTACATTTCTAGTAAGAGTTGCAGACGAAAGGAAAAACGCTTTTTTCCACTATGAGTCAGTATGTGTGAACTCAAAGTGTCCCTTTTTCTATTTTTTTTATTGAAATTTTTTTGATACAATGGTACATAAAATAATAAAAGGTATATAAGATACTTAAATATAATATTGTATGAACAAAAAAATCCCACAAAGGCAAATGCGTGAGCGTGGGTATAATATTGAATTTATTATAATTTTATGGTTAATAGAAGATTTAAGAATTTAGTTTATTTTTAGGAATAAAAAGGATAAAAGTAAAAGAGTAAAAGCGCCTTAAAACATAGAGCAAAATAACAGCAAAATTTATGATCAATAGTTGAAGTCAGAACAAGAAAAGGGTTTTTCACCACTGTGAACAGCGTTTGCTTCTTCTAATTACCTTTTTGAGAACACGAGTAGCTGCAGACTGAACACAAAAAGGCTTTTCACCACTGTGAGTCAACAAAATTGCTTCTTGAGAAAATGAGTAGCTGCAGAGGCTAAGGAAAAAGGCGTTTCTTAACATTGTGTCAACATATGTTTCCTCAAATTTCCCTTCCGCGAACATTAATATTTGCAGACGAAAGCGGCTTTATCCACGGTGAGTCCGCATGTGTCTCTTCAAATTGGATCTTTGAGAAAATGAATAGTTGCAGTCGGGACACGAAAAAGGCTTTTCTTCACTGTGAGTCAGCATATGATTCTTCAAATGGTCTTTGCGATAACATGAGTAGCTGCAGACGGAACACGAAAAAGGCTTTTCTCCACTGTGAGTCAGCATATGATTCTTCAAATGGTCTTTGCGATAACATGAGTAGCTGCAGACGGAACACAAAAAAGGCTTTTCTCCACCGTGAGTCAGCATGTGAATCTTCAAATTGCCTCTCCGAGAACATAAGTAGCTGCAGACGGAACACGAAAAAGCTTTTTCTCCACTGTGAGTCAGCATGTGTTTCTTTAAACTACCGTTTAGAGAACATGAGTAGCTGCAGACAGAACACGTAAAGGGTTTTTCTCCACTGTGAGTCAGCATGTGTTTCTTTAAAGTACCGTTTCGAGAACATGAGTAGCTGCAGACAGAACACGAAAAGGGTTTTTCTCCACTGTGAGTCAGCATATGAATCTTCAAATTGGCTCTGTGAGAACATGAGTAGCTGCAGACGGAACACGAAAAAGGTTTATCTCCACTGTGAGTCAGCATGTGATTCTTCAAATAGCCTCTCAGAGAACATGAGTAGCTGCAGACGGAACACGAAAAAGGCTTTTCTCCACTGTGAGTCAGTACATGATTCTTTAAACGACCGCTTTGAGAACATGAGTAGCTGCAGACAGAACACGAAAAGGGTTTTTCTCCACTGTGAGTCAGCATGTGTTTCTTTAAACTACCGTTTTGAGAACATGAGTAGCTGCAGACGGAACACGAAAAAGGCTTTTCTCCACTGTGAGTCAGCACATGATACTTCAAACTACCTTTATGAGAACATGAGTAGCTGCAGACGGAACACGAAAAAGGTTTTTCTCCACTGTGAGTCAGCATGTGTTTCTTTAAACTACCGTTTTGAGAACATGAGTAGCTGCAGACGGAACACGAAAAAGGCTTTTCTCCACTGTGAGTCAGCACATGATACTTCAAACTACCTTTATGAGAACATGAGTAGCTGCAGACGGAACACGAAAAAGGCTTTTCTCCACTGTGAGTCAGCATGTGTCTCTTCAAATGGCTTCTTTGTGAAAATGACCAGTTGCAGTCGGGACACGAAAAAGGTTTTTCTCCACTGTGAGTCAGCATGTGTTTCTTTAAACTACCCTTTTGAGAACATGAGTAGCTGCAGACGGAACACGAAAAAGGCTTTTCTCCACTGTGAGTCAGCACATGATACTTCAAACTACCTTTATGAGAACATGAGTAGCTGCAGACGGAACACGAAAAAGGCTTTTCTCCACTGTGAGTCAGCATGTGTCTCTTCAAATGGCTTATTTGTGAAAATGACCAGTTGCAGTCGGGACACGAAAAAGGTTTTTCTCCATTGTGAGTTAGCATATGATACTTCAAACTACCTTTACGAGAACATGAGTAGCTGCAGACGGAACACGAAAAAGGCTTTTCTCCACTGTGAATCAGCATATGATTGTTTAAATTACCTCTGTGACAACTTGAGTAGCTGCAGACGGAGCAAGAAAAAGGCTTTTCTCCACTGTGAGTCAGCATATGATACTTCAAACTACTTTTATAAGAACATGAATAGCTGCAGACGGAGCAAGACAAAAGCTTTTCTCCACTGTGAATCAGCATATGATTCTTCAAACTATCTTTTTGAATACATGAGTAGCTGCAAATGGAACACGAATAAGGCTTTTCTCCACTGTGAGTCAGCATGTGTATCTTCAAATTTTCCTTCCGTGAACATGAATAACTGCAGTTGGAACACGGAAATGGTTTTTCGCCAGAATGGGTGCGCATGTGCTCTTTTAATATTGACTTAAAAGAGCAGTAGTATTTACAATGGTAGCAAGAAAATCGTTCTACTCCAGGAAGCGTCTTCCGTTCTGTCAATAAGCCTGAAAGAGATTAGACAAAGCTAAATATATGTAAGGGCGTAATTTATAAATAAGCAAGAATTAAAAGCAGGAACGGTGAATCACAAATAATAAAAATCCGTTTTACCTGCTGTCTGAGTAATTCTTTCAGAACGCTCTAAGCATTCCTTTTTGACATCGGGGAGTTCCAAGTCAATTTCCCAATAAGGAATCCCCTCTCTATGTTCTTCTCGACGTCCTGGTTCTGCCATGATGCTAAAACCTTTTACAAAAACACTACTTGTTAAAGCAAATCAATATTTCAACTAAATAACCTTAAGAAATAAGATGCATTAATGATAAAACATAAATATTGAAGTATGTCAAGAAATTTTGTATTTTTTGTATTTTTATATTTTTGGGATGTTAACTGACAACGTTATAGTGTCCATCGTCGTTGAAAGTTCTAAAGTGTATTCTTAAGAATATTTACGCGGTACCGTGTTGCCAGCTCCACTCATCTGCGAGCTGGTATAACAGCATAGTTCAAAATGTTTTTTTGCTGCGTTTAGCTTTGGTGTAGCCGTCAATTACCGGATACCAATAACTATTGAGCTCAGCTCCATGTCATCACATGATATTGATGGGAGTTTGTGAATTTCAATTGGTTCCGTAATTAGGCGTGCTCTGTGGGTTTAGGGTATTCCCAGGATCTCAGGAACAATACCAAAGTAATGGCCGGTTTCAATTAAATTCTCGGCGATTGACGGTTTGTCAGGGTGGCCGAGTTTACATGCTCGAAAGTGTTCCGATATCTTATTGGAGATCGTCCGCTCTGTCTGGCCTATATAGACCTTGTCACATCCGGAACAGCTGAGTTTATATACTCCACCTGCTTCCAGAGGAAGCTTAGTCTTTGTCTTAGTATTTTTGTCGTGGTTCCGAAGACAGTCTTAATGCTTTCTTCTCTTAATAACCTGGCGAATCTGTATGTTACATTGTGAATATAGGGCAGGAAAGCACAGCTTGTGCTGTGCTTTCCTGCAAAGCTTGTGCTTTCTTGCCCTATATTCACAATATGACAGACAGAATCGCCAGGTTATTGAGAAAAGAAAGCTTTCCTGCAAAGGCTGTATTTACCTGAACTATATTCACAATGCAATGCTCACCGATTAAAACTCAATTTACCGATGGAGGGAAACATCATGGCTTAGGTGATTAACATTTTTAACACCTTTTTTAATCTTTTCCAGAATTACTTTTGCAAAATCAATCTATTCCGTTCGATCTTTGAGAAACGAAAAACCTTTTGAAACATGACTCAAGACCTGATTCACTAATTAGCTACCGTATTATATCAAAAAAGTATATGGTCACTGTCAATGAATATTTTGGATAGAATTTCAATTCAATATTGCCAATTTTTTTATATTTTTACTCAATTGTTTGGTTTGGCGTTTGTCGTTTCTTAACGGCCCTCGGTATTAAATGTTTCCAGCTCGAATTCGAATATCGAACCCGACTGCACCTGCAGCTGGCCGGTGCGTTCCATTCACAATCAAGACACGCACAGAACAAAATAAGTTATTATTAATTAAAGATATTGTGATTATGAAAATTATGTTCAAATATATTTTTGAATGTAATGCAATATAACGATAATTTGATTGATGGAGGAGATTCTCAGTAACTTAAATAATTTAATATAACTTTTTATTTGGAATTTTTTTTGATACATAGATGAAAAAGGTACATATAGTAATACAATTAAAGAGTGACAAAAGGCTTGGCATTTGTTCCAGCCTGGTTTCGCAGTGCGGCGGGGCACTGTTAATACTAAATTGTCTAGTTTGATTTGAGGTTACGGGTTCAAAAGCCGGCGAGGACAAAACAAATTTAATTTAATTTATTATGAGTATATCATATTGTAGAATTTAAATAAAATGTATATAGGTGCATATAACGAATCTGTACCTCGTTTCAAAGTGGAAGATACATTCAGTATCGCCCTGGTGAGAGACCATAATTCAGAATTGAAAGTTGCTTGAGAACGACGTAGATATGTTTAGTGACTAGATCTGAATAGCCAGGAACTTTTTAACCCTCCTCTTCCCTATCTCTAAAAATATAAACTACATTCATTAGGAATATAAATGAAATTTCTCCTGAAGACACTTCAATGAAATAAAATATTATTGATTTCTTCGAAACAATTCCTTCTTACATGTTTTGGTTTTAGCTGAAACCAATTTTTCTAAGTATTCATGATTTCTAATAGGCATGCAGCGATTACGTCGAGGATCAATTAATTCGGGTGGCATGCAAAAATTGTAAAAGCGTTTCAGCTGTTCAACCATATTAGTCTGCCAAAATTCGTCATCCCGGAAAATTTTTTCGATTTTTATTCCGAGTTCAGTCCATACATTAAACATACAAATATCTCTTTTGTTACATGTAATTGGCCCTGAACCTAGTAAAACCAATCGTGAGATGTATTTACCAGCATTTCTCCATTTTTGTTAAGTTTCCAAAAAGTATTTTTTTTATTATTTTACTGCCTCATATATGAGCATGCTGCATGCTGCGAAAGGACACTTAATTTCAATCACGGTGTCTTCAGAAGAAATTCCATCTGGGGTCATAAAAATATAAACAACACTTCACATAAATAAATATATGACAGCACTTACGATCATTTTATCTAAACAATATAAATTCATAATACATAGTTATTGTAATAGTATTGGCCGTGAGAATCTTATTTCCATTTTCAGCGTTACAAAAATAACAAACAGAAATCACTAGTACCGACTTCGCCAATTCTCTACCGCCCCCCCCCCCCCCCCCCCCCCCCCCCCCCTCCCGATATGCAAATATTTCCACACCTCACCACCTCATTTCAGCATTTGAGTACCTCATACAATCTCATTCTGATGTCGTGTCCTATCCGACACTAGTTGATACGCTTCCCACCAACAAATTTAGCCACAACATTATTATAGCACTCCACAGTATTGCTGCCTACATCATGTATTAAACTTCGAGCATTAGATGCCAAAAGTCGAACGTGCTGCATGATTCTGGACATTATCAAGCTCATATTGGGTACGTAATTAGTTTCGCCAGTATCCCGTTTGCAAAAGTATGCCCGTTCCTTGCATAGTGAGTGGTCTCCAAATACATGTTTTGGGCCATTCAATATATCCAAATATAGCTGTTTTATTTTTTCCTTTTGACTACAATTCATAGCCTTCTGGTACTTTATTGCACAACGTACGGCCGTTCTAAGGCGTAAAATACGGCTTGACACAATCTGCCTCAATGCTAAGGGATACTTTGTATCTTCTAACAGTGATCTAAGTTTTTTATTGGCCATTTCCACACTTTTATATTTTAAAAATATCAAATTGTATATTACCTAGAAACCCGAAAAAATGTTATTAATTCTTAATAATACTATTTGACACTACACAGCTTCGACGGAAACTCATAAACAGCTGAAACATAAAAAAGGCGACACACTATTATAGTCCCTACGCGGAACGCATAGAGTGGAATATTGTTGAAACGTCGGCGTCACATGGAATTATAATAATTACGTACGCGGAATTTCGAACTTTGAAAAAAGATTGACACGACGGACCGTAAAAAGCGTGCATTCGCGGCCACCTCGGAGAGCCGAATGAGTAGGAGAATTCTTAGATGTTCATTATATAGTATTTAACGAAAATAAGTTGTTAATAAAAATATATATTTCGACAGAAAAATGTATTTATGATAGCTTAACGTGGCTACATTATCGATATGTTGACGATTAATAACTTAGATTGTCGTTTGAATCTGAGAATTCATGATACTCCATACAACGATTGAGATCGCTAGTAAGGAAGGCCCTTAATGTGAATTCACAGAAAACATCGTACGGGGGGGTGCCTGTCAGTATCGGGTCGGCTGTCAAAAGTTTAACCGAGGTCAGTATATCGATATAAAATCGTCAGAAGTTACGCTTACCGATCTGAATTTGTAAAGTTATCCATTCCTCTGACCTTGACCCCCAGGTACTAACTAACCGCGTCAAAAGGCTAGGCGCCCACGAAGGGGAATAGATAGCTTTCGAAGGCGCCCAATTTTCAAAATGAATTTGAATGTATTCTGACCTTCTGCTGGCCAATCTCTTCTGATCTTCGTGAGTTGCTAGCTAAGATAAATGCTTCTACCGGTAATCAAGACATAGCAGTGAAACGTTTGCAATGAAAGTAGCAACTCGGTAGATATACTATCAATTCTGTTTATTTTCCTCAGCAATCACGACACCGCGTTTAAAAATCTTTTGGGTGTCTATTTTTGGCGAATATATAATGTCAATGTCTTCCTTATTTAGTTAATAACCTTACTTACTTATTTTAAAGTTATTGAATTAAACAGAAGTTACTAAAGTGAAGATTTTTATAATTCTAGGATAATATTCAATCTGATGAATTAAGATAGAAAAATGATTTGTGAAGTGAAAAAAACGAAAAAGTTTTAAGGGAAAATACATTGTTAAATTGTCGAACTTAAAAAAGTGATGTGTAATTTCATTATAATACTTATTATTTGTTTATTTATTACCGATCTTCTTAGGGGCTTTTCGAAGGACGTAAAAAGTATATTGCATTAATTGTACAAAACTAAACTATTCAGTTTGGGAGGCGGAAATAGGTACCGCCGCCCCGGGAATCATTTATTGGATAACCAACACATCTGCCATAGGTCACGCCAAGTGGTTTGCTACGTTTAGTGACTTAGCAGGGCTGCCCGGGTTCATCGGGTGAGGATTGTCTAGGTCTTGGCGGCAGATGATCTGGACACACCGAACCCCAGATTCTTACCCAACCCTCACACATTTTTCCTTCCCAGAACTTCGTCTCCTTCATTTTCAAAAACATACCCACCACACAGCATCCCCAAAGATGACATAGGCCCTGAATGAAATTCCTCAGGGCCTCCTGTGTGGAGCTAATGTAAAGAAAAAATTAACTACATTGTGTATTTGTTTAGTGACAAATTGAAGATGACCACTGAATTGGTATAATTATTTCTTACCATTAGTAGGTATTCTGGGCAACGAGTAAAACAGTTGGTAGTTAGTCACAGAATTTCTGCACTGAAATAAATCCCGACGACGAAAATATAACATTTAATATCATTAAAATTACTAGTCAGCCGTGTTATAAATCTCAACAGTATATGTAATTTCCTGTTTCAAGTTATATCAAGAACTGTATCACTGTATATCAAATGTAAAAAGTAAAAAGTATGAGGTTGAAGGATTTCTGTTAACAATCACGTAAATTTCAAGGGTTTTTGAATTTTATGATTTTTTAAAATATAAAACTACAAACTTAAGATAAATGATTTAAAATGGATAACTCGTTGGATTTAAAGGACATTTAACAGTATATCTATTTTCGTATAATTATCTTTGGAGCTATTTTTTGAATGAGAGCGGCCGAATCCAAAACCAAACGTACGAAAATTTCCAGCGCTCAGCGGAAATATTTTGTAAATGTCTCTTGACCCTCCAGCGGTTTAGTGTTCTTGTGCATATTTCAAATGCGGATGAATTGTCCAGTTAGACACCAAAATGATTTTTACAATTTTTTATTAAGGACTTCAAGATCTAACAGCTTGGATTAAGAAAACACTTAACATGGAGAAAAGTGATATTTGGGTGAGTTTAAGAACAAAATTAAAAAATAGGATCTGAGACGTCAGCTTTAAGATCCATTGGTTTATTGTGGGTATCATTTATCTGATTCCACATATATACTAATTACACAAATATCTCTGGGTTTATTGTAAATTTTGTTGAAAGTGAATTTTATTTATTTATTTATTTATTATTAATTTTTAACGCCCTGATGGGCTTTTACATAATAAGTATATTATACAGTGATATATATGTATGTTTAAATAAGAAATATAAACTTATAGCAATTAACATTATAAAAATGGTAGGTATAAAAGTAAGTAAGAAATATTATATTATTATAAAAGAGAAAAAGTAAAAATAAATTAAACTGAAACCAGTTTTTAAATTGCAGATGGCATAAAAATAATAATATATAGTGTAAGTTAATATTAGAAATTTACAGATGTGTAATACAAGAAAAAGTTTACAATACAGAAAAACAAAAGAGAGTAACAAGTTTTTACATTATAGATAAATAGAAATAATACAAAAATATGTGCAACAGCTACTACATTATAAGAATATGCTACATCAAAATATTATGGAATCTTTTAAATAACAGTAACTAATATTAAACACGTCTGATTTCACATTCTGACATGAATGATTTAATAATTTCATGTTTGGATTGTATCAGCGACACATTCCATACATCTACGTGCGAATACATATTTCCCAAGTTTTGAATTCTCTGTAGTGGTATATTGAATTGGGCCCTGGTCGCAGTATTACTACAATAAAATGGTAGTACTGACCTTGTATTTCTGGCTGGCACATTAAGATTTATGAGCGATAAGAATTCAGGGCTATCAATTATTTTATGCAAGATTTTAAATAGAAATATTAGATCAAAAACAATTCTCCTGTCACTCAAGTTTAATAGATTAGATAATCGTAGTAGAAAAGGGTAGTTTTTTTGTTCTTTCGGTATTTTTAGTTTATAATTTAAAAAGCTTAGGAATTTTTTTTGTACTCTTTATATTGTTTGTGAATGCACGTTATAGTGGGGAGACCATATAGTTGAATTATATTCAACCTGGCTCCTTACTAGTGATGTGTACAGAAGTTTTAATGTTTTAATGTTGGTAAGATCTTTAGCCACTCTTAGTACAAAACCTAACATTTTTAAACCCTTCTTTGCAATATTTTCAATGTGTGGTATGAAGCTAAGTTTGGTGTCGAAAGTAATACCTAAGTCATTAATTTCGGAAACAGATTCGAGAATGATGTTATTCATTGTGTAATTGAAATAAATCGGATTTTTTATTTTAAAAAAACTCATAGTTATGCATTTATTGACATTAAGGTATAGCTTGTTATCGCTACACCACTCAACTAATTTGAACAAGTTTGCCGAGAGAATATAACAGTCGTTCAGGCTTCGAATTACTTTAAAAAGTTTTAAGTCATCTGCGAACATAAGTACGTCGATGTCTTTAAAAATATTACAAAGGTCGTTCACAAAAAAGATAAATAATACAGGTCCAATGTGGGAACCTTGCGGAACACCACTGGATGCAAAAAAATCATACGATGATTCCCCATTAAGTTTAACACTAAGTTTTCTGTTTGAAAGATAGCTTATAAACCAATGCAACATGTTTCCACAAACTCCAGCTTTAGACAGTTTTTCTACAAGAATAGCGTGACAAACCTTGTCGAACGCTTTGCTGAAGTCAGTGTAAATTGAGTCAACATGAAGCTTCTTCGCCATTGCATCGGAAATGAAATTTTGATATAGAATATGGTTAGTTAGTGTTGATTTGCCGGTTATGAAACCATGTTGTTCAGTACATATACTATCTTTAAATGAGTTAATTATTTTATCCAGAATCAGTTTCTCAAAGAGTTTTGGAATTGTTGAAAGTATGCATATCGGTCTATAATTAGTTACCTCGTTTTTATCCCCTTTCTTGAAGATGGGTGTTATATAACTATGTTTCCATAGATCAGGAAATATACCTTTCGACAAAGAATGATTAAAGAGTGTGTACAGGGGATAAGCAAGAACGACGACACACTGCTGTAAGAGTAATGGTGGAATGTTGTCGGGACCGGCATTTTTATTGGGATCTAGAAGTTTAATTTGTTAAATAATTTCGTTTAGTTCGATGTGCACATGTGACAGGTTTATATTGAAACGGGGAGTATAGTTAGGTAAGGAAAACTGATTGGGTTGACTTTTATCATAAACGTTCTTGAAGAAGTCTGCAAAAAGATCGACAATATTTTTAATACCATCGGCCTTTCTGTCTTCAAAATACATAGTATTTGGTATATCAGAGTCACCACTTCTTAATGTTTTACTGAATCGCCAGAAACGTTTTATATTGCTAAAAATATCATTCTCTGTCTGCCTAATATAGTCATTATAACACGTCCTTGAAAGTTTATTACAATCACTCCTAATTTTAGAGAATTCTATGTACAACTTTGATGTTCCGTGATTCTTGTACAGTTTGTGAGCTGTTTTTTTACATATAATTAAATTAATCAAATCTTTATTGAACCAGACTGGATATTTAGATTCCTTATATTGAGTGTAAGGGACAAAGCGATTTATATGATTACTTAGAATAAAGTAGAACTGTTCAATATTATGATTTAAATCATCACTTTCTAAGAAGGACCAGTCGACCAATGTGAGCGAGTCACACATACCTGAATAATTAGCATTTCTGAAATTATAGCTTGATCTCGTAGGTTTCAGAATTTTTTCGCCAAAGTCTGTTATACATATATTAAGTGGAGGATGATGGATATCGGGGGGTATGACAACTTCTATGGCTTTATTCACTTTGATACTTTGAGAATTGAAGAAAACGAGATCCAATACACGATTGTTAATGTTTCTAACAAGATTATGTTGAGTTAGGTTTAAGTATATTGACATGTCAAGTATTACTCTTTCATTTTCGGAGATAGTTGTATTACAAATATTCGACAATACGGGGTCGTGCAAATCCCAATTTACATTTGGAAGATTATAATCACCTACGGCAATAAATTTGGCATCAGGGTACTTTGATTTAATTATTTCTACGTCTTCATAATGGTTTTTGAATACAACAGTGTTGGCCGAGGGGGGTATGTACACAGAACTAATTATTATTTTCTCATTTTTACATTTCACCAAAACAAACAATTGTTCTACGTTACTGTTTTTTGTGTTTAATTTCTTAGAAGTAAATTTCTTTTTTATTGCGACCAGGACACCACCTCCTCTTGACTTTGAACTGGTATCACGGTTTCTGTCCATCCTATAAACATTATAAGAGGATAATCCTAGTTCGGAAGAATTGATGGATGGATCTAACCACGTTTCAGTCAGTACCACGGCTTTACATATTATTGATGGTATACAAATTCTGAAGTTATCTAGTTTTGTGCGAAGCCCACGTACATTTTGATAGTAGAGGTTCAGTGAGCTGGATTTTGATAGTTTTTTGTTTGCGCATTCACGATTTTTGGCGTAGAGTTGACATACTTAATAGTAATATTGGTTTCGCCGTTTTTTAATCTTGATTCAAGTTCACTTCGTAAATGAGCAAGTTCATTTCTTTGGAGACTGGTGAGGTCGTTTGCTGCTTTGACACCGTTCTTCAACTTTGATCGGTTCATCAGAATGGATTTGGAAGTTGATGGATCCTTGAATTCGATCTTGATGGGCCTTGTTTGGTCAGGTTTCTTGATTCCCAACCGGTGAATCTTGATCTCACTGGGATTAAATGTGTTTTCAAAACCCTCCAGGGAAGATGAAACCTTTTCAATATCTTCGGTGATTCTCGTTGCAGTTGATAGAGAATTGCTCTCGGGGATGTTGAATAGTATGATGTTCTTAGATCTTGTCTTCCTTTCCTCCAACTCAGTTAGCATCTCACAGATGTCAGTCACATTGTTTACGGGTGACGGATTTTGAGATGGAATATTTTTTTGCATATTTTTGTATGCCTGCAATTCACCTTCCAAGATGCCGGTTTTGGCAGCTACCGCTGCCGACATGCTGCCAATTGCAGCCAAGATTTCACATGAAATTGGAGTGATTTTTGCTATTTGGTCCTTATTAAATTTATTACCAGGGTCAAGAAGTACCTTATTTATAGCATTGACTGCCTTCTCTGCGTTTGAGATAAATGACTGGATATCCATTGCGACAGTAAAAATATGTTTATCAGTTTTTATAAATTGTATGTTAAATTAATATTAAAACTTTTAGAGCCACTGGTTGAGCTTCACTCTCACAAGTTTCGGATAGGTAGTTTGTATAGTTACTGTACTTGTCAAGGAGTGTATTTAATGTTTATGTTTTATTGGTAAAGGCACACTAAAAACTGAAGTTTTAACACTTTATTTCACTAAAGTAGCACTGTTTGTTAATCATACGTTTAAGTGTTCAGATTTACTGTAAATAAGTTTATTTTTATTATTTAAACTGGAGACGATTTTTGACGTTTGCACTGCCAAGGAGTATTGTTGTATTGAATTGTTCTGAGGCAAATATCAGATGGTTACAATTGTCAATTACGTACTTGAAAAATTAAAAAATACTACTCGAAGTACATCCCGTTTTTGGTTGAGAATGTGTTAGAACTATTAATGATAAAGGGGTATCGGAAACCTCAAAGGAAGAGATTCCCGGGTTACGAATGACCGGACAATAATTTAAAAATCTCGTTTCAGACAAGTTGCTGGTCTGGTGATGAAGTACTATACCAGTCGAACTCACGACGCCTGGGTGTGACCCAGACCTGATATAGACTCAGCCGCTGACAGGTCAACATGAAGAAAAAATTTCAAAAACCAGTTGACGTTATCAAGGGAAACTAGAAGTGCGCTCATTATGACAGTTTTCTATAAGCAAATACTTGAGATTGTGTTGGAACAATTTTAATATACAATGGAAATCGAAATCTTTCTTCTAAAGAAAGCCATACATTCCCGGGCTACAAATAACAAATGACCTGTCAACAATTTGAAAATGTCGTTTCGGACAAGTTGCCGGTCTAGTGATGAAATACTATACCAGTCGAGGAGTTGAACTCACGACGCCTGGGTGGGACACAGACCCGATACGGACTCAGGTGAAGACAGGTTAAAACGAAGAAAAAAATATCAAAACCGATGGACGTTATTGCGGGAAATTAAAAGTGCGCTCTTTATGACAGTTTTCTGTAAGCAAACACTTCGAAGTGAAAAGTTATTTCAAAATAATAAAATGGCCTATAAACTGGGATGATGAAAGCAGGCATCTCCCGTGGATGCGAAAAATGAATATATCTTGAATTATATTTTAATAATTTGTCTAAAACCTATATTATAACTTACTAGCTATCTGAACACTCTCTGAATACAGCAAGCATTCCTTCTTTATATCCGGGAGGTCGAAATCCATATCCGTAGATGGCATTATTTCCTCTGCGATCTCATTCTGGGACCCTGGCTCCGTCTTCATAGAAACACTCCCTGGGTTTTGAGGATCCATGGCACAGATGTTAAAGCGTCTCTCTATAACATAATTGTCAGAGCTCAAAATAAAATAAAACGTACATTCAGCAGCCCGTTGGTGAGTGATATCAAATCAGCACCTTCTTTTGTCACAAAAAATGGACAACTCGAGCAATTCCACTAAACATAAATTTTTTTGGAACATAATATATTAATAGTTTCATACTCCGCCTACTGGTTAATACGGAATATTTTTTATTCAAACAGTTAGATTTTGCTTTATTATTACGAAAATTGAGTATTTATGTCGGGGGAGACGAAAAAACATGCATTTTATATTTCAATTTTATAAGATTATTTCACTTACGCGAAGTATTTGACAGCCACGTTTGGCCAAGTGAAACGGGGGTAAACTTTCGATCGAACTGGACACGCTTATTACGAAGATACTTTGTTTGGCGGCCAGCTGTCAGTTTGATATGTTGGTATTCCCGACAGAACTAGGAGCTAGATGATCGTAGCCGACTTCACGCGGAAACATAAATGGCGCGTATAAAAACACTACATAATTTCACACCGTGATTCTTCAACCATTCCACCAACCAGGGGGGTATAACTCCGATCCAAAATTTCAACAGGAACGAAGATGAGAAATATCTATGACTGTGTGACGACAAGAAGGCGGCGACCATGCTGCGACCAATAGAACACGAGTATATTTTATATATAAACAGTATTGTTCTATGGTTTATTTATGTTTGACACAGCTTGGCGCGCGACCACGCGCTACTATTCTGACGTAAATATTTGGATTATTTTTTGTGAAATGCCACCTAAATATCGTCCCAGTGTGAAAGGCTGTGTAGACGTAAATTCAATTCGGCACAAGTTTCCGTCCTGGGAAAGAAAGGAGAATCGGGAATGGTCGATGAGAATTGGCAGACTCGAATATGGTGATCGAATACAAAATGCGTATTAAAAAATAACTCATTGTCTACTTTTAAACTTCCTGAAATGAGACAATATCCTCGTGAAAGAGGATGCATTGTAACCAAAATACAGGTACACATAATTATATTGATTATTCATATGAAATTCTAAGCTCATTTCGTACGGTTATTTTTCTAGTTGACGAGTGATGAAATATCAATTTTTTATGCATTTGTCTTGTTTTGATCTGTCAGTTGTGTCATGATAGTGAAGTTGTTTTAATTAATCTTTTCAGCTCGATCATACAATGCCTATGTTTGTTTTGAACACCAAATCGTGACACACTGTTCTGCACTAGTTCAACTACCAGTTCTGGAGTTATAAAGAGAAATTCGTTTCCTTCACAGGACTGTCTTGGTATGTGTTTGAATTTTACTTTTATTTATTTATTTATTTATTTATTTATTTATATAATAATACAAACATACAATACATGATGATCCTTTGTCTGTCCAACTGGGAAGGATTCCCGTTTCAGGACAGCCAAATTGTGTTTTAGTACATATTTTATAAATTATTGTATATATAAATTGATATAAAAAGTAACTTTTCGATCCTTATCTCTCTTAAGTGTAAATAACCCTTTGGAAGATAATATAATAAGAATTAACATAATATTATCAATGGTATAATTTTTTTTACTAACTTTTTAAACAATTGCTAAAAGATAAAAATATTTTTTTTTTTTTTGCATTAACATACACTTATTTAGTACATATTAGGTATGTGACATTATGTTAGCATATGTTCGCTCTCGACTCTCCCCATGTCCAGAAGCCAATTGCTAATCCATTTACGCAAAGTGCTAGCACTTTTCAATTTCCATGTATCGGGAATGAGGTTGAACACTTTAGGCCCTAAGTAGGAGTATTGTCTTTGGGCATGTGATGTGTTTGTAGTGGGTGGAACTACTGGATTCCTTCTTGCATGACGGGTGTTGTGGAGATGATAAATGGATGAATAGTGCTGTCGATGTTTTTGTGTATGTAAAATAATTTTTCTTATATACAGTTGCCGTACATCAAGAACTCGTATCTCTTTAAATAATAGATCACTGGGATACCTAAATGGTTTCTTAAGGATGACCCTTAGAAGTGATTTTTGTGCTTTTACTAAGGGATCAAGTAATGTTTTGGAACAGCCTCCCCATCCCAAGGATGCATATTCTAGCAATGAGTTACACAAGGCATGGTACATTTGTTTCAGATCTTTTATGCAAATAATATTTCTAACAGACATGAATAGATGAGTAAGTTTTCTGATCTTTGTGGAAGTCCAGTCTATATGTTCACCCCATCTCAGAGATTTGTCTATGATTACTCCAAGATATTTTATACTATCGACACATTCTAAGGTTATACATTTACAAGTGGTTCGGTCGTTACAGTGGTGTATAATGATGTTGTGTATTTCTTTTGGTTTTCCTGCTTGTGTTGCACTGAAACGGATGAATTTGGTTTTATGTAAGTTGAGAGTGAGGAGATTGTTATCTAGCCATTGTTTGACCTTGTTTAAACCTACTTCTGCTTTACTGTGAACAACATTCCAGCTTTTGTCTTCATATAATAAAACTGTGTCGTCGGCAAAGGTGATTATGTGGTCGGCAAAGGAACTGTTACATAGCTCATTTATATATATATTGAATAAAAGTGGTCCTAGCGTACTTCCTTGGGGAACACCGAATTTAATATTAGCTGGGTTGCTTATAGTGTCGTTAATAAGAACTCTTTGGCTTCTGTTTTCTAAATAGCTACACAACCATTCGAATAGCTGACCTTGTATACCAATGCGCTGAAGTTTATTCAACAGAATTTTGTGAGATATGGTGTCGAATGCTTTTGCTAGATCCAGGAAGAGCGCAATGCATTTTGTTCCTCTATCGATGTTATTAGAGATAATTTTTGTTAAGTTGGCAATGGCATTTTCAGTGCCTAAACCTGGACGGAAACCGAATTGATTATTGGAAAAGAAGTTATTGTTTTCTAGATATAGGTTGAGTCGATTCTTAACAATTTTCTCAATAATTTTAGATACAGAGTTGATCAAAGAAACCGGTCGGTAGTTGTTAATCTGTGATTTATCTCCGTGTTTGTGTAGTAGAATAACAATAGATTGTTTTAAATGATTGGGGAATTTTCCAGAGTTAAAACTTAAATTACAAATGAACGTTATCGGTGATGCTATGGCTGGTTTAATAATTTTTAACAGCTTAGATGAGATCTTATCAGGTCCGCACGCATTGGATGATTTTAGCTCGTCAATTATTTTCATCACTTCTTGTGATGTAGTTTGAATGTTATCAATTGAATAACCGAGATTACAGACAGGTATCTTAGCTAGATCAGTTTCAGTTGCGTTGATTTTATCGAGAATATTTTTTGCCAGTGAGATACCCACTGACGTGAAATGATTATTTGCAAAGTTTACCATCTTTTTTGGATCTGACGTGTTAGTATTATCAATGTACAGTGATTTAATTTCAGATGATTTATTAATTTTGGTTTTTGTTATATTACGAAATGCTTCCCATAGCTTTTTTGGTGAATAGTTATTTTCGTAAATAATTGTTTTAAAATAGTTTTCTTTAGTTGATTTGATTAAATTTTTACACAGGTTACTATACTTTTTATAGCGAGTTTGTAATATAATATTCTCAGGGCTCTTTTTCGCTTTTTTGTGGAGTTGGTTCCTTCTGTGAATTGATTTGACAAGGCCAGGGGTGATCCATGGCGTAAGTTTCAATTGTTTATTAGATATGAGTTTGTTACTAGTGTGTTTAGATATATAATCATGTAACTTAGTGATGAATTCCGTCATTGCTAAATCAGTCTCCCTTTGGTCTAGTACGTTTTCCCATTTTTCTGAACTTAAGTCATCAAGTAAATTGAGGTAATTTATTCGAGGTATGTATTTGATTTTTGCTGCGGTGGGAGGCTTATTCTTGAGGCAGAGAGCTGTAGTGTAGTGGTCAGTAATTGTGGTGTGGAAAACAAATGAGTCAATATGTTTAATTTTTTTAACGTTGATGTGGTCTATACACGATTTACTCGTCCCCTGTTCTCGAGTGGGACTGTTAATTGTCTGAATGAACCCATTTTCAGTAAGCAGACATAGATAATCTTCGGATTGACGGTGGTACTCAGGAATCGTATTAATATTTAAATCGCCTAAAATTATTTGCCGTTCGAATTGTTTTGAACTATTGATGATTGATTGTAGGGAATTCAAAAAAGTGTCAATATTTTGGAAAGAGGGTGATCTGTATATTGCGAATATGCATAAGTTATTGTTCAATACAATTTTCATACAGTTTGCTTGTGGTAGTAAAATTTCTTCAACTTGTGCTTGCAGACCGTCTCTAGTGTAAATTACAATTCCACTGGATTTATTTAAATTTATGTTAGTGTGGTGTTCTGAGTAATTGTGAATTACTTTTGAGGTGTATTCTTTATTTAACCAGCATTCCGATAAAATTATGACATCGAAGGAGTTATTAAATTGATCTAGAAATATTAGGAAATCGTCAAGTTTTGATATGCTCCTTATGTTCTGATGGATGATTCTTAGACTGTAAGAGCCCCAATTATAGTTTTTTATTTTATTCAAATCATCAATAATATTCATGTTACAGAAAATACCTGAATGGTTACCAATATCACAGGGTAACTCAAACATAATTAAATGTTAGATATATCTGGAATAGCGAACAGAGTACCAATAACATATTAAAATTAAAATCTATTATTACCAGCATTCCGATAAAATTATGACATCGAATAGATAAATTGAAATAGAAAAATTAGGAAAATCGTAAGGTTTTGATATGCTCCTTATGTTCTGATATATAATTCTTATACTGTAAGAGCCCCAATTATAGTTTTTTATTTTATTCAAATCATCAATAATATTTATGATACAGAAAATACCTGAATGGTTTACCAACATCACAACTTAATTCAAACATAATTAAATGTTAGATTTATGTGGAATAACGAACAGTGTACCAATAACCTATTATTAAAAATAAAATCTATTCCCAAAGTAGTTGCATAGATAGGTATGGATGTACATAAATTGACAGTGATTTGATAATATAATACAGAATGTTTAAAGTCGCTGAAACCTCGTAATAACAATTTATTATATGTAGATGGAAATAAAATTTTAAGTGTTAATGAGCAATACGGGGTGTGATCGTTCCTCCTTTGTGTAATGAAATATTTAAATAATCGTATTAAATCTTGGTTAATAATATAAAGAAGACTGATAAATTCGATGCCTTGCCGAGTTATTGATTTAATGCATATACCTGGAAACGAGCGAGATGGAACATACCTCGACAGTGTTATTATTTCAATAATTGTATCACATAGCTGCAAGCTTGCCTTCATCAGATATACAGATTGCATTAGTGCCCGTGTCTCTTCTACAATACACAAGCCCCGCCTTCGACCAAGTGAATCGATAACCTTTGGTCCTCGCAACTTGCCTCGTTTTCCAAAATAATTGTTTGGCACGAAATGTTAGTTCCTCGGAAACGTAGATCCTCGAAATCGGTCCAGCAATTCCAATGTTTGCGGTATTTAATTTGTCTTCTATATTCGGGTTGTTTTTGTTATATGATTTCACATCCTCTAGCAGCTGTTCTTTAGCTATATTCGATTTGAGTTTGATTATAATTTCTCTCGGATGAATATTATTTATTTTTTTTGCTGCACGATGAATAGCGTCTATGTCATTGATTTGGATGTTGGACTTAGTTTTTTGGCAAATGTTAAAAATTACGTCTTGTAGTATTTTTCCTTTATTTTCCGGGATGCCTCTGATTTCTAAGTTGTTGGCCTTTAGAGCCCGCTCCTGGATTTCAAGACAGTTCTCCAGCACATTAATCCTGGCTTCCAAATCGGTATTCTTTTTTGAAAGAACCTCATTCCTTGCTTCAATTTCACGGATCCTGCCTAGGAAGTCCTCGTATTGTGCACTCATAAATTGAATGCTTTCTAGGATTTTCTTGTTTTGTTCCATGATACATATTATAAATTATCATCCATGTAAAAATATTAATATAGCGACGATTAGCTTGCTTAATGGTGAACTTTATCCACCGAATGTAGTACGTTTCTACTAATGTTTTAAATTTTCTTAAATCTTTTGTTGTGAAGGTCAATTGACTTATTTTGATGCACACCCAAATATATTGATTTAGTATCTTAATGATGACATATGATTGTTTGTTGCGGGTATGTAGAACAGTAACGTTGTGGTGTCACGTCAGGATATGACGGCCAGTACATCTGGGGTGTTGACGTGTTCCACCACTCTGTGGTGCCTCTATCCTTGAGAGAACACAGAACTCCAGGACTGGAGCATCAAATATCTTGTTCGAACGAAGTCTTTATGGACCTTTGATATATCTCCCCTCGGTAATATGGTAAATTTATTTTAGACCTGATAAAAGTTATAATCTGTTCAATAGAAAAGTTTACCTTAAAAACAACGCCTTCGTATAGCAACTCGCTACAGAAATAGAACCTGCTTAAATTGCATTTTTGTATTCCCTGTTCAAAATACTTGTACTGTATGAGTTTTTAATTTTATGTATAAGTAGAGAAATGTGATAGGAAAGCACAATCATATTTTAATTATATATTCTTGTAAGTCTAAATTCATGGTGTTTGAAAGAGAGAGAGAGCGAAAACTGTGCAATATAGTTATGAATGATGAATACTTAGAGCAGGTGGATGAGTTTGTGTATCTGGGAAGTATGTTTATGAGAGATGGGATGGCTGATATAGATATCAGGTAACTCTATTAATGGAGGACTGAATGCCGTTGGCGCTAACAAAAAACTGTCCAAAAAAGCAAAGCTAGCAGTCCCTAATGGAGTGCTGGTACCTACCCTGATGTAGTGCAGTGAGACATGGCAGAGGAAGGATGAGAGTGGACTGAATGCTGTAGAAATGAGATTCTTGTGGTAAAGCCATATATGATCGTGTGAGAAATGTGGAGATCCACAAAGAATGCAAGGCTGATTAATGTAAGAGTAATGAATAAGATTAAGAAAGGGACTCTCAGATGGTTTGGGCATGTAGAGTGAATGAACAAGGAAAGGAGTGTAAGGAGAATACATGATGCAAATGGTAGAAGTTGGGGACGCCCGTGGAAGACTTGGCACGATCAAGTGAATCAGATACTTGAGTTGGGCCATGTCGACAGTCAGAATAATAGAAGAGTATGTATGAGACGATGTATGAACGTGAATGAGGCGAAGAATGTGTGCCAAGACCGGGTTGTTTGGCAGTCTGTCCTCTGCCTACCCCAGCGGAATTGGCGTTATGGTTAGTTTTTATTGTATTATCTGTTTCTACCTGTTTATAATAAAATACCAAAACATCTTACTGAGTTTTTTATTTTTTTGTTTAACCAATCATTTATTTTTAAAATAATATTTCGAGCAGATGAATTGGGTAGGTACCTAAAGATAATTATATTGTCTATGGTCGAAACTTTTTTAGTTTCCTCTATCCTAGTCTATGGTGTGTGTGACGTCAAGTAGTCGCGGCGAAAAAAAAGTGGTAAAATACTCTATATTTATCCAATATCTATGGTCAAATAGTGTCAAAAATATTTCTATAGTAAAAGCACGAAGTTATCAATCTAGTGATTGGTTTATTTATGCCACCAACATTTCCTCCTTTCCTATGATCTCTAAAAATCCCACCAAACCAACCGAACACGATACACAATCCATTTTTTTTCGTTTTGCAAGAGGTCTATCTGAGCGAAAAAACTAACTAGTTGTTAATTAAAAATCGGAAATAAGCGGGAAGAAACGAGCGGCTAGAAACAATAGGGAACCATCACCCTTTCTTTTTACCAAACTTCTCGGGCTCGGGTGTGCGGCGTGACGTCATAATGTAGCCAGTCAATGATGACTCGATATTTGAATTTTCACACAACTTTGAAAGTGAATTAATTAATTTAATAATTTTTTGGGGGTTTTAAGTACGTTAATCGAGTTAAGTTACTTTTTTACATATATTAAAAGCATTGAAAATACCATATTACATACAGTGCATGTACCCTATTAAATTAAATTAAATAACTAAAAATAAATTAATAAAATTGATTAAAAAAACTAGTCTGAAAACCTATTTTGTTTTAAATATAAACTAGGTTAGAATTTTTTTTTTTTTTTTTAATGAGAATTTTTTTTTAAAGTAAAAAAAAACTTGCGTTAAAGCCATTATTCCTTTTATTTTATTTCCGGCACGAGTACGATTTCCGTGGCGCCGCCATTTGACAATGGATTTCGATATATCAAAATAAGTCGAAAATGAAGAATAAAAGTTTTCAATATCTCGCTTCGTTTTTGAGATTTCGATACTTTCAAGTTTTAAATGTTGTTAACTAGATAAGAATTTATAAATAAAAATAAAAATAAATAAACAATTTTTTTTTCACTTTAGGCACTTTCTTTTTTATCACAAACCATGTTACACAAACCTAGCGTAGCCGCTAAACTACTTGAAAACTTGGATGTTTTTCTTGCCTTGACGCGAGCAGGCGCTACGAAGGGGGCAATTTCTCTTGTATCACAAACCATGTTACACAAACCTAGCGTAGCCGCCAAACTACTTGAAAACTGGGATGTTTTTTCTTGCCTTGACGCGAGCAGGCGCTACGAAGGCGACACTTTCTTTTGTATCACAAACCATGCTACACAAACCTAGCGTAGCCGCCAAACTACTTGAAAACTGGGATGTTTTTTCTTGCCTTGACGCGAGCAGGCGCTACGAAGGGGGCACTTTCTTTTGTATCACAAACCATGCTACACAAACCTAGCGTAGCCGCTAAACTACTTGAAAACTGGGATGTTTTCCTTGCCTTGACGCGAGCAGGCGCTACGAAGGGGGCACTTTCTTTTGTATCACAAACCATGTTACACAAACATGACAGTTTTAAAGTAGTTTAGGGGCTACGCTAGGTTTGTGTAACATGGTTTGTGATACAAAAGAAAGTGCCCCTTTATAGCGCCTGCTCGCGTCAAGGCAAGAAAAACATCCCAGTTTTCAAGTAGTTTAGGGGCTACGCTAGGTTTGTGTAACATGGTTTGTGATACAAAAGAAAGTGCCCCCTTCGTAGCGCCTGCTCGCGTCAAGGCAAGGAAAACATCCCAGTTTTCAAGTAATTTAGCGGCTACGCTAGGTTTGTCTAACATGGTTTGTGATATAAAAGAAAGTGCCCCCTTCGTAGCGCCTGCTCGCGTCAAGGCAAGGAAAACATCCCAGTTTTCAAGTAGTTTAGCGGCTACGCTAGGTTTGTGTAGCATGGTTTGTGATACAAAAGAAAGTGCCCTCTTCGTAACGCCTGCTCGCGTCAAGGCAAGGAAAACATCCCAGTTTTCAAGTAGTTTAGCGGCTACGCTAGGTTTGTGTAACATGGTGTGTGATACAAAAATGAATGTATTTTTTTATTAAATCACTAAAAAACTTCATAGTGTCGATATCTCGAAACGAAGCAAGATATCGAATTATTCTTCATTTTCGATTTATTTTGGATCAATTTATCAAAATCCATCGTCAAATGTCGGCGCCACGGAAATCGTACTCTCCCCTTATTTCCAGTATTCGCCAAACTAGTGCTAAAACAGATTTTTAGGTAAACCTTTTAACATTAAAAAATTTAATGTAAACAAAAAAACGTGCCTGAAGGTCTTTATTCAATTTACTGTATTTTATTTCCAGAATTTCGCCAAACTAATTCGCATAGATTGTCTAGTAGTGACATATTTCTAGCTCCTCGTTATATTACGGTATTATATCAGGCCGCCAAATATCGCGGCATCGCGCTGTCGTACGCGGCAGTAAATTTTTAATTTACGGAAATTTTAATTGCAATATATTCCACTTCCCCGAATGCAAAAAGTTGTATTTTACAGTAATTAAGGTGAATCTAAAGGTTTTTTGAAAAAAAAATTATTATTATAAATGAATTATTTAGTGTTTTTATACGCGCCAATTATGTTTCGCATGAAGTCGGCGACGATCATCTAGCTCCTAGTTCTGTCGGGACTACCAACATATCAAACTGACAGCTGGCCGCCAAACAAAGTATCTTCGTAATAAGCGTGTCCAATTCGATCGAAAGTTTACCGAAACGGGACTTATACAACTTCAATTACTACAATATACAACTATTTACGTGCACAAAAGTTATTAGGTTCTTAGGCTGGGTAACCTAAGTAATTCGTGCGTATTTAGATTGAAAAAAATCGCAAATATCAAATCCAAATAAATGGCGGCAAAGGAAATGTTCCGCTCCGTATTATCCGTGCGTATCCGTGTATTGAATTCCGTATTATCCGGTAAGCGGAGTAGTTAACATTAACCATAATATTTTTGTGAAGCCAGTCGGCAGCTCAATAAACATCAGACTGACTATTAACGCGGAACTATGAATGAAGAACAAACGTCATACGACTATAGCGACATATGTGGCGAGAGTTGTCCATAGACAAACTTTGACAATCGACAAGACGCTAGATCAGTGTTCATCATAAATAAACCACTTAATTAGATTGATATCTTCGGGCTTTTTGTATGGGGCAACTTTGGTCACTATTTTACCATGGATATAGCAACAAAGGGACGTTTCGACGTCATAAACCATAGACGAGGATAGAGGAAACTCAAAAAACCACGACCATAGACAATATAATTCTGCTTCCGAAACATACCCAATCCATTAGCCTAAAATATTATTTTAAAAATGAAATGTCAAAATGTTCCTACAGGACAAGAAGGTTTCATCTGACAAAGTGCTGTCCTGAGAAAATTTAGCTCTTAAAAGTAAAATCTGCTTTTGAATGAATAGACCTTTTTACATGGGAGCGCGAATTGTTCGCCCGGTTTGAACAAACTTGTGTAATCCATATAAAATGAAGAAAGGTTCGCTTGTTTAGAGAGCCGAATATTTTGTTACCGTGTTTAGTTAAGACACTTTTACAAATGTTTCATAATTTACTTATAACAGTAAACTGCAACGTGCACACGACGGGACCGGGAATTTCGGTTCATGTCTAAAACTGATCATATTATATGATGTGAATAAGCTTAAAATAATGACAAATAATGCCTGCATATGGAAGGTAATACGACAATTGGGTTTATACTCTTTTTCACTTCTATTTTTACATGTTTTAATAGCACAAGTTACCATTTTTGCCGTGTTATTTCGTAAAATGTACCGATAAGAGCTCGACGCTAGTCCGCACAAGAATGATGACGTCACATTTTCTAGATTTACGCGAACCTATACGCCAGCCCGGCCGGTTCCATGGAACCCAGAATTAAGGAGGGGGAAATAATACGCTTTTATCACTTAGGGCAGGTCTATACATATTCATATGTCTATGGTGCAAAGTCTCTCTTTGGGACGATATTAGCTAGTGAATATGAATGAATTCATGTGATCGTGGATCACCAAAGCAAGATGATTAACATTATTCAGAACGTCCGGTAGTCTGTAATACCTTACAAAAATGCTGCAACGATGAATCCTGGAATGAGCCGATGCATGTGTATGGAAAATGAATCACAGATTTGCTTCGTAATCTTTTGTAATCCTTCTGGCAGCAATCGACACAGTGCATGACTCTGAAGTCACTGTCACGCTCTGAAACATTAACATTATACATTAACCAAATTTCGCGAACAAAACATGTAAAATGTTTCCTCGTAAGAAGCAATCACTTTGTGGTTAGGCATTATATTTTAAATAAAACAAACACTTAGTATTTAACCACGTATATTTATTATTTGATATATCGACCGGTTTCGCTCCGACCGAGCTTCATCAGGATATAATAATAACTAAATACTAAGACAGAGTTGTTGGTTATATATAGGTTGAGTGGGAGAGGGAGAAAGAATATTACAAAAGAAACATAATTAGAAAGAGACAAATTTTTTAGAAAGAGATAAAAAGGATTATCAATAAGTGGAAGGGAGACAACAATATATGTGTATCACATTTACATTTATAAACAACAGTTACTGGTAATCATAGACATATTGGAAGTTGGATCTATTATACAAGATAAAATTATACAATAATTAAATACAATAATATTACATATTACTAGTCAAACTCTAGTCTAGTGGAAAAAATGGCAGGAAACAAGTTGAAGATAGGGCTATAAGGTGTATTTTTTTTGATTTGATAAATTGGTTTGGTTATTAAGTAAGTATTCGGACTTATTTGAATTTAACGATTTTCTTATTTCTAACGCTTCTAAGTTATCTAATCTAATGCCTATACTGTTTTTATGTAACATGCACGTGTCTGAAATTTTATTAAAAGAATGATCTTTTGAGATTAAATGGTTGGCAAATTCCGAGAAACCCTTACCATTTAAACATCGTAAGTGTTATTTTACCCTAATGTTGACGTTACGTGCTGTTTTTCCTATATAGAAGGCAGGACAATCATTGCAGTTTAGTTTATAAATGCCCGAGTGGCTTAAATTGTCATCTTTATCTTTGGTATTAATTAAAAATTTTCCTAGGTTATTGTTTGTGTAAAAAGCCGGTTTAATATCTAAAGGAAGGTTCCTTACACTTAGATTGGAAAAATTATTTATAAATAGGATCCTACGCCAATGGTAATTTTGAATATCATTATTATTTGGCGGGGTTAATTTATATAGGAATTTATTTGTGGATATATGTTTTAGTTTTTTATTGAGGATTTTATCAATTAAGTCCGGATCATAACCATTATTTGCCGCAATCTGTTTAATAAGAGATAATTCAATTGTGAAGTTAATGTTAGACAATGGTACGGAAATTAATCTGTGTATCATTGAATGAAAAGCCGAGTGTTTATGAGAGTTAGGATGATTAGATGTATTGTGGATAGTTATGTCTGTGTAAGTTGGTTTGCGGTATATATTGAAATTAATTCTATTATTTACTAAAGAGAGTGTCAAGTCAAGAAAATTTAAGGAAGCATTAATACCTATTTCTAAGGTGAATTGTATTTGGGTGTGGAATGAATTTATAAGTTGGAGGAAGGCATTTAATTGACGATCCGTACCTGACCAAATACAAATTATGTCATCGACGTACCTTTTCCATACCAGCACGTTTTTTAGGAGAGGGGATTTGCAAGAAAAAATATTATTTTCTAGATTATCCATAAATATATCGGCAACCAAGGGTGATGTCGGAGACCCCATTGGTAACCCCATATTTTGTTGATAGATTACATTGTTAAATTTAAAATAATTTTGGTTTAAGCACACATTAAAAAGACGAGAGAGATCATTAGTAAAATCTCTTGGCAATTTAGAATTATTCAGTAAATTACTAATTATAGATTTGCTTTCAGATATTGGGATATTCGGAAACAAATTAACTACGTCAAAAGAAATTAATTTGCTGTTGCTCGGAATAACTAGGTCTCTTAAGTCATTAATTAATTCTAATGAGTTTTTGATAGTGTGTTTGGGGGAAAACACTTTTGAATTATTGAAGACATTAGTGATAAAGGATGCTAATTTAAAATTTGGCGAATCACAGCTAGCAACGACCGGTCTTATGGGGAAATCCGTTTTATGGATTTTCAGAACACCATAAAACTTGGGGACTTTAGGGTTTTTTGTCAAAAATTTTACTTTGTTATATGAGTCATCTATAAAAATTGGGGTTTTACATGCATTTAAGGCGTTTTTAACACTCTCAAGATATTTACTTGTTGGGTCTTGCGATAAGATCTTAAAATTAGATCTTAAAAGATCATTCTTTTAATAAAATTTCAGACACGTGCATGTTACATAAAAACAGTATAGGCATTAGATTAGATAACTTAGAAGCGTTAGAAATAAGAAAATCGTTAAATTCAAATAAGTCCGAATACTTACTTAATAACCAAACCAATTTATCAAATCAAAAAAAATACACCTTATAGCCCTATCTTCAACTTGTTTCCTGCCATTTTTTCCACTAGACTAGAGTTTGACTAGTAATATGTAATATTATTGTATTTAATTATTGTATAATTTTATCTTGTATAATAGATCCAACTTCCAATATGTCTATGATTACCAGTAACTGTTGTTTATAAATGTAAATGTGATACACATATATTGTTGTCTCTTATGTAAATAAATATAAAAAACATTATTGTTTCGTCTTATAAACCTTTTTATTTTTTATGACATAATAACACAATTTGATTTTACTTTTTTTTATTACGAACATTTTCCTACAAATTAATAATCTTACATTTATTAAAAAATATATAAAATACATGGTTAATAAGGGAGACCCAAAAATTTATATGAGAGGTGTTCCCAAAAGCTAACAAATTAGCCGAACGAATACCATTTTGACGTTTTGTGTGCGATGTGATAGCGTCCTTTCATGGTCCTTCCCGTACAGGACGCGAGACAAACTGATTGAGATTTCACTCGGTGTTCAGACGTTTCACTTGGCTCTCTTCCGCGCGCATGCGCGCGCAAGTGAAGGATGCCGAATGAAAATATCCAACATTGTTGGATCGGTTCACTTGAAGATTTCATTCGGCAGTGTTCGGCACTTTCGATTCATTTCATGTTCAGACGTGTCATTCCGAGTAAACTAGGCCGAATGAAATGCGGAAATGAGCGATTAGTGAACCATGTGAATGGCGCTTTAGTAAGATTAAGAAAGGGACGCTTAGATGGTTTGGGCATGTTGAGCGAATTAATGAAGAAAGGAGAGTTTATGACGCGAATGTGAACGGTGGAAGAAGCCGAGGACGCCCAAGGAAGACGTGGCACGATCAAGTAAATCAGATACTTGAGTCGGGCCATGTCAAGAGTCAGAATAATAGAAGAGTATGTATGAGAAGATGTATGAATGTGAATGAGGCAATGAGTGTGTGCCAAGACCGAGTTGTTTGGCGGTCCGTCCTCTCTGCCTACCACTGCGGGGAAACGGCGTGATGGTTAGTTAGTTAGTTAGTGTGATGACCGTGGCCGGTTTCACATTGAGTTCTGGACTCCTGTGTATGGATCCAGATTCCTTTGGGGTGGTACTCCAATAATAAATCGTAGGTAGACGATAACGTTTATTAAGAGATTATGTACAGGGTTCCTTCTTAGGAAGTCTGAAGGCAAAGAGGACGAATGGACAACAAACAAACCTTTTATGCCTTACTCATGCTGTCTCACTCATGCACGCATGTCTCTTTCATACCGCAAGACATACGTTCATCACATCCCTCCACACTTAAATCCGTAGACAGGTATACAACATGATGATGATAATATTATTTACAATACATACAATATTCCAATATTTACAGTGTAATTCATTATCATGTTGAGTCGAGAGCTGAATCCTGTCTTCATTGACTCATCTGTGTGTCCGTGGTCGTAATCTGTCCTTCCAGTTTCCCGACGTGGAAGCCACCGGTTCACTGGAGCTGGAAGTAAGAGGAGAATCACCCATTAGATTGTCATCCGACATAAAGCCGGAGATATCGTACTCATCTGACGATAATCTCCTAGTCTCAGACGCGATTAAAGGATTGCTGGGGTTCTTTTCCCATGATACACACAATTTAGACAACTGATCAAAATGCCTTTTCCAATACATAAGTTTACCTTTTAAATTTACCTCAATTATAGAAAGTTTTTTTCCTATTTTTTTATGTATCTTCCCTAAAACCCATTTATCATTGTTTTGGTCTCTAAAATCTCTTACCATTACTTTTTGATTTATCGAAAAACCCAACGATTCTTTATTATTTCTTTTATAATAATATTTCTGATTTTCCTGACATATAGACATTTTAATTTTAGTTTCTTTATTAATTCTATTATCCTTATCTCTCCCCCCTCTCGGTACAAAACTGTTTAAGTTAGACCTTAGTTTTCTTCCAAACATTACAACTGCAGGTTCTAAACCAGTTGTACAGTGTGGTGAATTTCTGTAATCCACTAGAAAATTTCCTAATTTTTCATCGTAACCTGACTGAAATTTATTTCCTATCATCATTTTTTTCAAAAAATTTTTACAATTTTTCACGGCGTTTTCAGCTAACCCGTTCGATTGTGGATGATTTACCGGAGTAGTTAAATGTTTGATGCTATTCATCTCACAAAACTCTTTGAAGTCCGCTGACATGAAGGCGGCTCCATTATCTGACACTATTGTCTGTACACTCCCGAAATAACTAAATAAATTTCTTAATATTTTAATAGTATTATACGAATTTGGAGAATTTACCTCCACACAGTCTAACCATTTTGAGGTTGAGTCAATATCACAAAAAAATATTTATTTGCAATGGGACCTGCATAATCAATATGCACCCTACTCCATATCTCTTCAGTTATGGGCCACGGAGTCAATTCGCTTTTTGGTTGAGATGGTTGAACCTCTGAACAAATTTCGCATCCTCTCGCTAAAAGTTCAATTTCTCCATCTATCCCTGGCCACCAAAAATACCCCCTGGCTAACCCTTTCATCTTAGCTATGCCCAGATGAGATCTATGCAATAAGTTTAAAGTTTTTTCTCTTAAACTTACTGGGATTATTAGCCTATTATTCCAAAAAAAAACAATCATCAATTATAGATAATTCATTCCGTTTACTCCAGTAAATCCATTTTGAATCATCCTTGTTAATTTTATTTGGCCACCCTGTTGTGAGATAATGTTTAATTTCCAATAAAATTTTATCCGTATTTGATTCCGATTTAATCTCCTCGACATCTATTGGTATATCTCTGTTATTTTTTAATAAACTTAGAATTTGAGTATCAAAGACATTCTCTTTTAGTTTCAGATGTATTTTATTTTTATTGAATCTACCCAGTGTATCCGAAAAAACCTCCGGGAATTTTCGAATTAATTTATCTACTTCACTTCTATCATTCTCAACTACATTTTGAGAAAAAATTTCACTTCCCTCCTGGGATGAAGTAGATTGTAACCCCGTAAATCCAATATTAAACTTTTTGATAAAGTCACGACCTAGAACAGTAGTTGTTCCATTTTTTTACTACGCAAAATTCTAACATTTCCCTATAACCGTTATAATCAACTGTTAATAAAATACAACCCAATAAATTTAACTTACAGTTAGCGTAACCCGTCAAGGTTAAATCCTTTGGTTTTAAATCCAACTTATTGAAGTGTTTAACATAATCTATCTCTTTTAAAATCGAGACTGCTGCACCTGTATCCAGTAAACCATTTAGTTCAACATTATTCACTAAGATTTTGCACAAAATTGGCTCACAATGCACTTCATTTATACACAACAGTTCCTGCGTATTTACAAACACTGAAGAAATATCTTTATACTTTAAACCGCGACATATTTTACTTATGTGACCTTTGCCTTTGCATTTATAACAAATCACGTTTTTAAATTTACAATTAACTGATTCGTGATAATTACCACAATGTTTACACTTCGTTCGCTCTAATGATTTCGGTCTGAACGATGTAACATTCTTGTCCGTAGGTCTAGAAAAATGTCTACCCGCCGTATTTTTTTTTTTGTGACAAATCGCTCTGCCTATTTTTAGAAATCATATCTACACTTTCCGTTTTAATTTGCTTATTAATTACATCGAACGAATCCATTGCAATAGCACATTCTAAAACCTTTTTTAATGAAAAGTTTTCAGCCTCGACAAATAATTTTTCTTTAGTACGACCAATTCGAAGACCGGTGATAAAAACATCTTTTAAATTATGTTCAAGTCTGTCTTCGAATTTGCAAAATCTAACTAGATTTCGTAAACGCGCTATGAAGTCATTAACAGATTCTGAAACCTTTTGTTTCGTAGCGAAAAAAATTTCACGTTCCTTGAACACATTTCTTTTAATACCTATATGATTTTCGAGTAATAACAATAAATTTTCTACTGTAAAATCTGTAATTTTTTTTGGAAAACACAAATTTATTAATAAATTTATGGTCTCTGTGTGCAAATGGGATATAAAAACCGCTCTCTTTTTTACATCCGACGTTATTTTGTCATCATTGACTAGGATGAACTGCTCGTACTGTAAGACGAATGTCTCCAGCTGGTCTCTCAAATGACAAAACCTGGGCAGTTCTCCTCCTTCCATCTTCACACAGATGCAATCAATGAAAAAAAACAGAAAATTTTACAAACAGCACTCAACTCACGACTCTGATGTCTTGATGCTGTCCGATCTCGCCCTTCCGCGAACCGTCTTCTGCTCCTGAACCCTGGTCGTCCTTCTAAGCGCCTTCCTTGAGGTCTGCGCCCGGTTCCTGGTCTTCTCTTGAAGACCCAGACTTCTGAATCCACGCCTTACGCGAATGCTCCTCCAGGTTCTCGGCACTGAATCACCATATATAGGATGCTGCTGCTCTTGCTTCCTCCTTGCTCCGCAATGATGTGGAGTCGTGATCTGACCCGATCACTCGTTGACCCCTGTAGCTTCAATCTCGGTCTTTTCGGCTGCCCAAATGTGATAATTTGGCTGCTCCGTGGTTCCTTTTTTCGGCTGCGCCAAATGTGATAATTTGGCTGCTCCGTGGTTCCCTTTTTCGGCTGCGCCAAATGTGATGACCGTGGCCGGTTTCACATTGAGTTCTGGACTCCTGTGTATGGATCCAGATTCCTTTGGGGTGGTACTCCAATAATAAATCGTAGGTAGACGATAACGTTTATTAAGAGATTATGTACAGGGTTCCTTCTTAGGAAGTCTGAAGGCAAAGAGGACGAATGGACAACAAACAAACCTTTTATGCCGTACTCATGCTGTCTCACTCATGCACGCATGTCTCTTTCATACCGCAAGACATCTCTTGCATGAGTGAGACAGCATGAGTAAGGCATAAAAGGTTTGTTTGTTGTCCATTCGTCCTCTTTGCCTTCAGACTTCCTAAGAAGGAACCCTGTACATAATCTCTTAATAAACGTTATCGTCTACCTACGATTTATTATTGGAGTACCACCCCAAAGGAATCTGGATCCATATACTGGAGTCCAGAACTCAATGTGAAACCGGCCACGGTCATCACAGTTAGTAAAGCTGGAATCAGACAGTTCACTCGAGGGAAGGTTTCCGCCATGTTTTTTCGGCCTAATCGTCCATCTTCGTTTCATTCCATGTTCACACGGCGCTATAGATATAAGCGTTCACTCGTCCATTCCGACGACAGCGTCGCCGAGCTAGGTCAACCGCGCTGGAATTCGTTTGTTTTCCAGCGCGGTCCGGCCCCGAATTTTAAGGTAAAACATGTCAGATGCATCGATTTTTACGAAATTTTGTTGACACAATTTAATAAAATAAATATAAAAAACATTATTGTTTCGTCTTATAAACCTTTTTATTTTTTATGACATAATAACACAATTTGATTTTACTTTTTTTTATAACGAACATTTTCCTACAAATTAATAATCTTACATTTATTAAAAAATATATAAAATACATGGTTAATAAGGGAGACCCAAAAATTTATATGAGAGGTGTTCCCAAAAGCTAACAAATTAGCCGAACGAATACCATTTTGACGTTTTGTGTGCGATGTGATAGCGTCCTTTCATGGTCCTTCCCGTACAGGACGCGAGACAAACTGATTGAGATTTCACTCGGTGTTCAGACGTTTCACTTGGCTCTCTTCCGCGCGCATGCGCGCGCAAGTGAAGGATGCCGAATGAAAATATCCAACATTGTTGGATCGGTTCACTTGAAGATTTCATTCGGCAGTGTTCGGCACTTTCGATTCATTTCATGTTCAGACGTGTCATTCCGAGTAAACTAGGCCGAATGATGTGCGGAAATAAGCGATTAGTGAACCGTCTGAATGGCGCTTTAGTTATAATAAATTGTTACCGAGCATCTAGCCTCTCGTCGAATGCCAAAGTTCTGTCTATGGACAACACCCGCCATATGTCATTTTTTCTTTTGCGTTGATTTTAATGTCACTCATAAACGGACCGACGAATGTACGTTTTGTTAAAATTTTAATTTGTTTTGCGCTCGGACAATATCATATAATACATAGTGGCTTTAACAGCAGTGCCATGGATCCTCAAAATCCAGAGAGTGTTTCTATCAAGACGGAGCCAGGGTCCCAGAATGAGATCGGAGAGGAGACAATGCTATCGACAGTTAAGGTACTGACACATTTGCTTATTATAAGCCGGCTTATGAGTATGCTCTTTAATGAGCATGCTCACACAACTGTACACACTTGCTCATAAATGAACAGGCTTGGCTTGAGCTTTCTCATGAAAGAGCATGCTCAAAGCCAACAATTGAACACACATGCTCTTTAAAGAGCATGCACATGTCAAATAATAACTGTCATCGTATCTATAGAGACAATTCCGTTCGCCCAGAACATCTTATTGCTTGCAACGCAATTATTAATTATTTAAGAAAAT
Organism: Limnephilus auricula; assembly: GCA_951813805.1. Taxonomy (NCBI): domain Eukaryota; kingdom Metazoa; phylum Arthropoda; class Insecta; order Trichoptera; family Limnephilidae; genus Limnephilus; species Limnephilus auricula. The sequence continues at coordinate 12,609,058 of OX638414.1, read as the reverse complement.
TATAAGGATTATAAAAGATTTTATTTTATTAACGCGGTTAATCACAGATACCATATTATTTGTCCCAGCTCTCAAAGGTCTCATAGAAATCGTTGTATCTCCCTTACTATCATAGTGAGAAGTATGATTTAAATGGTATTGGAAAGATAATACAACACGCTATATATTCAAATCTAAAAGTAAACTACAAAAAAATAAAATGTACACCTTTTTGAAACCAAACTTTCCGATCAGAATTTGAATAAAAATTATGAAACTTTGTGAATTTTTAAAGTTTTTTTTTTTACATGAAATGACAAAAAAGTGAGGTTACCATTTTTAAAACTTTAAAAAGTTTTCATCCAAAAGTTTTATATTTATAAAATTACATGGTTATTTCCAATAATATAATTTAAAAGCATATTTCATCACCTTCCGAAAACAGTTTTTAGTTTTCGGATACGTTAACAAATATTCCATTTATTTGGATTTTATCTCAAAGCGGGAATATTTTTAGCCTCTGACAAAAATCGCCAAATTTTTGAAGGGATAAGAAAATTAAAAGATCGATATGGGTTCGTAATCGGATCACTAGAAGAGCAAACCTTGGAGCAAGTAATCATTTGTTAGTAGAAATGCGAGATGTCAACGGATATAAAAATCATTTACGAATGCTTCCGCAGACATTTGACGAGCCAGTCTCTAAAATTGCATACAAAAACGAGATACTCAAATGCGGAATGCTATTCGGAACTGAGATCGGATTGAAATGAGCATGCTCATAAGCCAGCCTGTCCACACATGCTTAGAGGCTTCCCCTTCCATCCGATAATCCAATGAGCATGCTCACAAATCAAACGTCTGTCGATTTGAGAGTATGCTCTTTTGGCTTCAAATGAGCATGCTCATTACTAGCAACGTCACTGACACACATGCTACTAGGTAGCAATTGCTACTAGGTAGCATGCTCTTTGGCTTCAAATGAGCAAGTGTGTCCGTAGCATTATGGATTTCGACCTCCTGGATATAAAGAAGGAATGTTCGCTGTATTTGGAGACTGTTCAGATAGCTGGTATGTTATAATATAGGTTTAAGCTCAATTGTTAAAATTTATTTTATTTATTTTTTTATTTAAACGCCCATAGGGCTTTTACATACATAAATCAATACATGTTTTGATTAATTACAGTGAAGAGTTAGAAGTGGATAAAATACAGGTAAATAACGGAAAATATTAAGACACATAATATAGGTTAGATAAAATATGAGTCGACAAAATGTAGGTAATACAGAATATAAGTAAAGTTAAAAAAAAAAAAAATAGCCTGCCAATATCCTCCAAATCAACAATAATTGGTATTAATAAAAATGTATAAAATTGGTATTTACAATAGTTTATGAATTAAGTAGAAATAGTTCGAACATACGGCGTTTAAAGTTTCCCAAATTCAAATTATTGTCAAATACATCAATATTGTTTATATATTGGTTACCAAGCCTATGTAATCGTTGTATTGGGGAATGCAATTTATAGTTAGAATGATATGTGTGTATATAAAATGTAATGTTTGTCTAGTAGTTCGTGTAGGTACATGTAGATTTATTAAATGCAAGGGTTCACAGCAATCAAATTTAGAGTTTAATAATTTTAATAAAAAGGTTAGGTCGGTTATTTTTCGTTTGTTTTCTAAAGTTGGAATATTTAACATATTCATTAATGATAGGTAATTTATGTGCTCTAAAGGGATGTTAAGTTTAAAATTTACAAATCTTAGAAATTTTCTTTGAATTCTTTCAATATTATGGATATGAATTTTGTAGAACGGCTACCAGACTACTGAGTTATGTTCGATTAAGCTTCTAACCAGGGATGTGTACAACAATTTTACGATTTGTAAAGATTCAAAGTTTTTAATTATTCTTAAAATAAATGCTAATATTTTCATACCCCTATTTACAGTTTGTTGAATGTGGACCGTGCAATCTAGTTTCTCATCCATTATTACGCCAAGATCTCGCATTTCCATCACTCGCTCTAAAATTATTTTATTTATAGAATAGTCGAACAATAGTGATGTTTTTTTCCTGGAGAATGTCAAAGTTTTGCATTTATCTACATTTAAATATAAATTATTTTGTGAACACCAGTTATTTAGCATGTCTGTATTATATTGAAGAACTTGACAGTGATTTAAGAGAGTTATTTCTTTTTTATAATTTAATGTCATCGTTGAATAACAATACATTGACGTCTTTAAAGCAGCTGACTATGTCGTTTATAAAAACAAGAAATAAAACTGGGCCAAGATGACTACCTTGCGGTTCACAACTGGTGGCGGAAAATGGTTTAGATATATAAGATTTTATTTTAACAAATAAAGTTCTACCTGAAATGTAACTTTTTAGCCATCTTAACATATTTCCTCTGATACCTAAAGCATGAAGTTTACGGATCAATACTTTATGAGACACTTTATCAAAAGCCTTCGAGAAATCTGTATATATGCAGTTAACTTGTTTATTTTTAGAAAAGCCTCCAATATATAATTTTCAAAAAGTAATAAATTTGTTGTAGTTGATCTACCTCTAACGAAGCCATGCTGTTTGTCATTTATTACCTTTGTTAATGAGGGATATATTTCATCAAGAACTAGAGATTCAAAGATTTTGGGTAATACATACTGTATACATATTGGTCGATAGTTTAAAATGTCTGTCTCATCACCTTTTTTAAATATTGGGATAATGTAACTGGATTTCCAGTAGTCAGGAAAATGTCCAGAAGATATTATTTGGTTAAAGAGAATGGTTAATGGTTTACACAATACAGAGGAGCACTGTTTAAGGAAAATTGGCGGGATGGTGTCCGGGCCTGCAGATTTGTTAATGTCTAAGGAACATAGTTTTTTTTTGCAAGATTCTTCCGTTATATAGCAGTCTGTTAAATGTGTGGTGTATTTAAATGTATACAAAGGAATTTTATCGTTTGGTGTTTCATCATCATAAACATTTTAAAAGAAATCTGAGAAAAGATTTACGATATCTTGTGTGTTGTTGGCGTATTTGTCGTTCATGTGCATTTGTGGTGGGTAGTCTGCGCTGTCTCTTAAAGATTTTTTTTTTTTTTTTTTTATTATTTAATAAATTTTTACAAGTTACAGTTTATGACATTTTTTTAACTACCATACTAGGCTAATGCCCGTGTTGTGGTAGTCATACATAATGAATATATGAACTAAAAATACTTTTTTATAGAAGCAGATAATAAAAACTAGGTAATAAATAATAAGAATGCAGAAAAGATATTTAAGGATAAATAAAAGTAAATACAAATATTAAAATAATAGTGAGCTGAAAAATAAAGAGAGATAAATATTTTAAAGAAAGAAATAGAAATTAAAAATAATAAACATTAAGATTATAAAACAAATAAAATTATATATTATATTGTTTTGAACGCAGGTTAAATTGTGGTAGATATTATCTACAAGACGATTATGTTTATGGTCACATTCAATTTCAGTGATATGTAACAAATGGAATAAAGCTGTGACAGGATAAATTTTATAATTTTTTGTTTTGTTTTTAAAAGTGTTAAGAACTCATGTAATCTTTAAAGAAAGCTCGTCCCTTTTCAAATATCCAATGCTGTAGACGGGCGGTAAAGGTGGATTCAGAATTATTTGACTTAATATCGGTACTCAATGCATTAAATATTTTCGGAGCTATGAACCAGAATTGTCGTTGAGCGAATGTGGTTTTAGTTTTGGGGACCATGCAACCCAGGTTTGATGAAAAGCGGGTGTGTGCTTGATGTTGTGGAGCCACCAGTAAGTTATTTTTCCGTATATAACATAAGCTTAGTTTAGTAAATATGATTATATGATGATTTATCAAATAGTTCACTTGAGGGATGGGTAGGTTGGCATTTAAATATAATTCTCAAAATTAGTTTTTGTACAGTAATAATCGGATAGATAATGGATTCAGCACAACCGCCCCATCCCACTATACCGTATGTTGCTACAGATTGAAAAAGGGCAAAGTATACGCTTCTTAGAGTAAGTAAATCTAAGATAGACCCAAGGGAGCAGAAAATATAGCAGAGTTTACGGAGTTTTTTTACTGTGTCACTGATATGGGCTTCCCAACGTAGTTGGTTGTCTATGAGTATTCCCAAATATTTAACTACATTTGATGATTTAAGGAAAGAGCACGTACAATTTATATTAGGGATATTATTGGGAGTTTGTAAATTGAGTGAACATGAGTGAATGATAGGTTTAGGGCAGTTGTTGGGTAAATTATGTTTGCGGATGGAAAATGTCATATATTGTGTTTTGTCGATATTAAGTGTGAGTAGGTTTGTATCAAGCCAATGCTTTACTTTTAATAGGCCATTATTAGTTTTGTTGATAACTGATTCCCATGTTTCATCTTCGAATATTAGAACAGTGTCATCGGCAAATGATAATATCATACCTCCAATATTCATGGCACATAGTGAGTTAATATATATAAGAAATAATATTGGTCCTAGTATACTGCCTTGAGGTACACCATAGGATACAGGTAATTGTTTGCTTATATGTATTTTGTCAGAGTGGATAAGAGTTTGTTGTGTTCGGTTTATTAGATAGTTTTCAAACCATGTATAGGCTACTCCTGTTATTCCAATCTGCCGTAGTTTTTTTAGCAGTAAGGAATGAGAGACCGTATCGAATGCTTTTGCTAGATCCAGAAAGACAGCAAGTGGTTTGCGACCAATGTCAAGGTTATAGGAAACGATCTTTGTGAGGGCGGCAATTGCATCTGATGTACTCCTACCTTTGCGAAAGCCATATTGGTTATCGGATAATATTTTGTTATCTTCGAGGAACTTACATAATCTATGTTTCACCGCTTTTTCTAAAATTTTAGATATTGTGCTTAGTAAGGATATCGGTCGGTAGTTATTTACAGATATTTAAGTTTTCGCAGCCACGAAAAATGCTTGCTTTCAGCATCTCAGTTTAAAGGCCATTGGATTATTTTGAAGTTAATTTACACTTTGAAGTATTTGCCTACAGAAAACAGTCATATTAAGCGCACTTTTATCTTCCCGCGTTTAGGTCAACAAAGGTTTTGACGTTTTTTTTTCTACCTGTCAGTGGTTAAGTTGCTATCGGGTCTGGGTCACATCAAGGCGTCGTGAGTCCGATTCCTCGTCTGGCGTAGTCCTTCATCATGAGACCAACAACTTGTCCGCAAGAGATTTTCAAATTATTGTAAATTTATATTTTTATAAGAAAAACTCTCTTTTTAACTTTTGAAGGTTATTCCCATTAATGTAATATATCATTGAAGAAGAAGATAACAATAATAATCAATTTTTTTTAAATATGAAAGAAATTACACAAAATCACACCGAGACACTATCTGAGTAGCAAATACATTATTTGAATACTTGTTTTCAATAATAAAGGTAGCTGCCAATAATATGAAAAAAAAAACATTCGTCGAAGATAATATTGTTAATTCTGAAATTTGAAATATGAAGTTGTCAATTACGACAGTCTCATAATAGATCGCAGTAGCCGAATTGGTAGAGGTGTATGTCCCGGTAAGACGTAAGGTTCTGGGTTCGAGTCCCAGTTGCGACCGTTATCTTTTATTATTTTTCTTTGTCTTGTTCATTTTCATATTTAAAAAAATTAGATTATTATTGTTATCTTCTTCTTCAATGATATTGTAAGTTTATTCATAACCCGGAATTGTGTCTATTCCTTTAATGTAAAAAAATAGATTTCCTATTCATTCAATATCATTAACATAGTTAAAAACATCCTCACCCAAAAATGCTATCTACTACGAGTAGTCTTTTTTGATTTTTCAAGTACGTAAATGTAACCATCTGATATTTGTCTCAAAACAATTTACTTTCCACAAAATTTACAATAAACCCTGAGGTTTTTTTGCAATTACTCTGTATGTGGAATCGGAAAATGTGGAAATAAATGAAAAACACAAAAACCATTATATTTGTGTTTTATCATTAATGCATCTAATTCCATACGGTTTTTTAATTACAGTGTAAATGTTGCTTTGCTATTCCAGGAAGTGTTTTTGTAGAAGACTTCAGCATCAAGGAAGAACCAGGACGCCGAGCAGAACATGGGGTGGGGATTCCTTATACGGAAATTGACTTGGACCTCCTCGATGTTAAAAATGAATGCTTAGAGCGTACTGAAAGAATTACTCAAACAACAGGTAAAACCGATTTTTATTGTTGGTGATTCACTATTCTTTACCTACATACTTTCGTATTTGTGAATTATGTCCTTACATGTATTAAGCTTTATCTTTATCTCTTTCAGACTTATTGACAGAACGGAAGACGCATTATGAGGATAAACGATTTTCTTGCTACCGTTGTAAATACTCTTGCTCTATTAAGTCAAAATTAAATCGGCACATGCGCACTCATTCTGGTGAAAAGCCTTTTTCGTGTTCCGTCTGCAGCTACTCATTTTCGCAAAAAGGCAATTTGAAGATTCATTTGCTGACTCACAGTGGAGAAAAACCCTTTTCGTGTTCTGTCTGCAGCTACTCATGTTCTCAAAATAGAAGATTGAAGACACACATGCTGACACACAGTGGAGAAAAACCTTTTTCGTGTTCCGTCTGCAGCTTCTCATGTTCTCGTAAAGGCAATTTGAAGATTCATATGCTGACTCACAGTGGAGAAAAACCTTTTTCGTGTTCTGTATGCAACTACTCATGTTCTCAAAATGGTAGTTTAAAGATACACATGCTGACTCACAGTGGAGAAAAACCTTTTTCATGTTCCGTCTGCAGTTTCTCATGTTCTCGCAATGGCAGTTTGAAGATTCATATGCTGACTCACAGTAGAGAAAAACCCTTTTCGTGTTCTGTCTGCAGCTACTCATGTTCTCAAAATGTTAATTTGAAGACACACATGTTGACTCACAGTAGAGAAAAACCTTTTTCATGTTCCGTCTGCAGCTACTCATGTGCTCATAAAGGCAGTTTGAAGATTCATATGCTGAATCACAGTGGAGAAAAACCTTTTTCGTGTTCTGTCTGCAGCTACTCATGTTCTCAAAATGGTAATTTAAAGACACACATGCTGACTCACAGTGGAGAAAAACCCTTTTCGTGTTCCGTCTGCAGCTACTCATGTGCTCTAAAAGGCAGTTTGAAGATTCATATGCTGACTCACAGTAGAGAAAAACCCTTTTCGTGTTCTGTCTGCAGCTACTCATGTTCTCAAAATGGTAATTTAACGACACACATGCTGACTCACAGTGGAGAGAAACCCTTTTCGTGTTCCGTCTGCAGCTACTCATGTGCTCAAAAAGGCAGTTTGAAGATTCATATGCTGATTCACAGTGGTGAAAAACCTTTTTCATGTTCCGTCTGCAGCTACTCATATGCTCAAAAGAGAAGTTTGAAGATTCATATGCTGACTCACAGTGGAGAAAAACCTTTTTCGTGTTCCGTCTGCAGCTACTCATGTGCTCTAAAAGGCAGTTTGAAGATTCATATGCTGACTCACAGTAGAGAAAAACCCTTTTCGTGTTCTGTCTGCAGCTACTCATGTTCTCAAAATGGTAATTTAACGACACACATGCTGACTCACAGTGGAGAAAAACCCTTTTCGTGTTCCGTCTGCAGCTACTCATGTGCTCTAAAAGGCAGTTTGAAGATTCATATGCTGACTCACAGTAGAGAAAAACCCTTTTCGTGTCCTGTCTGCAGCTACTCATGTTCTCAAAATGGTAATTTAACGACACACATGCTGACTCACAGTGGAGAAAAACCCTTTTCGTGTTCTGTCTGCAGCTACTCATGTTCTCAAAATGGTAATTTAACGACACACATGCTGACTCACAGTGGAGAAAAACCCTTTTCGTGTTCCGTCTGCAGCTATGCATGTGCTCTAAAAGGCAGTTTGAAGATTCATATGCTGACTCAAAGTAGAGAAAAACCCTTTTTGTGTTCTGTCTGCAGCTACTCTTGTTCTCAAAATGGTAATTTGAAGACACATATGCTGACTCACAGTAGAGAAAAACCTTTTTCATGTTCCGTCTGCAGCTACTCATCTGCTCATAAAGGCAGTTTGAAGATTCATGTGCTGAATCACAGTGGAGAAAAATCTTTTTCGTGTTCTGTCTGCACTTACTCATGTTCTCAAAATGGTAATTTAAAGACACACATGCTGACTCACAGTGGAGAAAAACCTTTTTCATGTTCCGTGTGCACCTTCTCATGTTCTCGAAAAAATATTTTGAAGAATCATATGCTGACTCACAGTGGAGAAAAACCTTTTTCATGTTCCGTCTGCAGCTACTCATGTGCTCAAAAAGGCAGTTTGAAGATTCATATGCTGAATCACAGTCGAGAAAAACCTTTTTCGTGTTGTGTATGACACTACTCATGTTCTCAAAATGGTAGTTAAAAGAAAAACATACTGACTCACAGTTGAGAAAAGCCTATTTCGTGTTCCGTCTGCAGCTACTCATTTTCTCAAAAAGGTAGTTTGAAGCAATTTTTTTGACTCACAGTGGTGAAAATCCTTTTTGTGCTCAGTCTGCAGCTACTCGTGTTAATTATAATCAAGGTAATTTGAAGAAACAAGTGCTAACTCACAGATGTGTAAAACCCTTTTCTTGTTCTGACTTCAACTATTGATCATAAAGGGACACTTTGAGGTCACACATACTGACTCATAGTGAAAAAAGGGTTTTTCCTTTCGTATGCAACTCTCATGTTCACAAAAGGGAAATTTGAGGTCACACATGGTGACACACATAGTTGTAAAAACCCTTTTTTTTATTAATTTTTTTTTGTAAATATAATTGAATGCATAGAATCAACAAACAAGTCCTGCTTAACCAATTCAATTGGCTTGTCAACTGGTGCTTATATTTTACATTCATATGCATTTAAAGAAAAATTACATTTTATAACTACAGACTTATTATTTTTTCATTATTTTTTTCATACATTTTTTCTTTAATTTTTTCATACATATTAATATAAATATTTTTTTTTCCGAAAGCCATTTTTTCACCATATATTTAACCTTATTTATATAATTACAATGCTTTATAGTGTCAGGTAATAAGTGAAATATTTTCGGTATGTTGCATTCAAATGTTCTCTGTCCGTACTTTTTATTACATTTCGGAACTATTAACCCGTCGTTGCGCGTGAATCTAGTACTATGTTTATGTTTTAATTTGTCTTTATGCTCGGGGTAATTATAATTTTGTGCCATAGTATACCGTATTGATTTTTGTTTTGAGTTGTAACCTATTTTTTAATCGTGTATTATGTTTGTCATAATATGTTCTGTTAATGTTCCAAATAAAATTTATTTGACATTTACTGATGTAGCTGACATATTTAATTTAAACTTCTACACATTTTAAGCTAAATTAGTTCATCACTTTTTAAATGTTAATAATGAATGAGAAATCATTTTATTAAGTATTTTATTTATTAAATATGTCACACCACAAAGTGATTGCTTTCTAAAATAACATTTTATTTTATTACGATTTTCTTTTGTTTGTTATTTTTAATTGTTCGTATTATAACAATGAGTAATTAAGTAAAAATTAATGTGTTAAGATATTTTTTCTTCTTTTATTGTTGCTCGTAGGTATATGAATTGTACTAGTTCTCTAAAGAAATGCATGTGGATTTAGCATTAGATATATTCTTATTTATTATGTTGTGTTTATGCTTTATTTACTTATATATTTTATAATCTTTTTTATTTAGGTTATACTGATGTTATAAAAGAAATTTCTATTCTATATGTAAAAGCCCAATAGGGCGTCAATAAATAAATAAAATAAAATAGAAAAAAATCAACAAAAGATATTTCAATAGAATCTCGTTTTATTTTGGGGGATCATTTATTATAAAGTAACTTGTGGGGAAATTGAACGTAATTATTTTAGAACATTAGCATTGACAACCCATGTCAGTCTATTGGACATTTATTTTTTTAATGACAAATTAAAACACTTTCTCGAAACATGTCGATGTGTTAAAATAAAGATTATCGTGGTAAAAACAAAGTGTTTTAATTTGTCATAAATAAAATGGTGCACAAAGCAAATTTGCAAAATTTGAAAAAAATTATTTTTTGGTTGTGTTATTATGATTCACTTCCCAACGGACGTTAAATTCGTAGCATTGCCATGTTTTGTAATTCTGAAAGCGAATTTGAGGATGACTTGCCAAGATTATATTTATATACATAGTATCAATATGTTTTTCGTCTCCTATTTTAAGTGAGCGGAGGCGAGCGGTAAATGTGGGTAAATTGGTGCCAGGTGCCATTGCCAGAATAATATGTGAAAATAACCTTAGATGCCTATATGATACCACTCGAAAAGAACTTTTAAAGAGTCATTTTCTAACTCACAGTGGAGAAAAGCCTTTTTCGTGTTCCGTCTGCATCTACTCATGTTTTCGTAGAAGTAGTTTGAAGAATCATATGCTGACTCACAGTGGAAAAAAACCATTTATCACCAACGAAATTTTACAATTTAACCTAGGTAACCAGAGCAGTTGCTTCAATCGGCAACGCAGTTTTAGTCATACTTTTTAAAAACAAGATTTTTGATCCATTCACTTTATTAAAAAAATAACTCCAAACCAAACATACCTGAACTGTAAAACGTGTAAAATAATAAAAAGTTTTTCGAGAATTTACCAACTATACACACACTTATAACATATACTTATAACATATGTTTCTTCTTCTAAATAATCAATTTACAATAAGGATTAATTTTTTTAAAACTATTTTTCTACTACAACACACACTAATTAATTAAATTAATTAATTAACCATAAATAAAATGTTGTCACTCTCAAACATAACCACGTAAACACCTCAACACAGGTTCTCCTAGTGAGGTGTTCATGAAACATACGATATTATACATCAACCGGTTTTATTTTCAAACCTACCTTACAAACAACATAATAAAAGTTCAAAATATATTATGTACAAATGTTAATAATTAGGTAAACACTGTAATATTAAATAGAAATAAATTAAATGTCTTAAACAGATAAACAGTAGGTCTAATAAAGTAATTTTTAAAAATCCCTTGGTTTTGAGCCCTCAAGGTAAGTATGTTTACGTATGAAGCATTGTTTGACGACTAAGTATTCGTTTTTTTATGTTTTCTGTTAACAACGTTATAAGCTCTAGCGTTTTTAAATTATTTCATTAACCATTCATCCGATTGTGTGATGAAACTTTGGTGAGTTGTTATGTTCTTTGAGGAGTCGAGCTTTGAGCGTTCGAGCTTTGAGATTTTGAGCTTTAATAATTATTAGAGATTTGGCTAGTGAGCTTTAAGCATTTGAGTTTGCAAACGAAAAGGTGTCTAACCTACATGTTATTTAGAGGTTATTTTTTAACAAAAACGACATAAAATTATTATCTTCGTATTAAACACAAACACACTGTCAATATTATTAATGGGAATTTGTACCTACCGCCTAAACTAAATATCTTATTAGTAATTATAATGTTGTGAGATTCCCACATATTTGAAATTCGTTGAAAATGGGAATAGTACTAATGTTGCCATCAAACAAAAAGGAATTTGCCATTGCCAAGGAAGAAAAACGGTGATTGAAATGTTGTTGCAGTACTTACTTACTAATGTTGCGTTATTTAAACATATTATGTCATATAATTATAATTATTGACATATTATTAAACATACATAAATAATTTTAATGGAAATTTTTACCAACGGGCTAAACTAAGTAGCTTAACAATAATTGTTATTTTGTGAAATGCATACCAAAAAACAACAAATAAAATTACAACAAAAAATAAGCGTTGCCATACATGATGCACCATAATAATTTTCGGCTTCCTACCCCCCCCCCCCCCCCCTCACAGACAAAAATTCTGCCCCTGACCGCTATTGCTCCCAAACTCCGAGCAAAAAATCGATTAATCATTCAAATATTGTGTTGTCTCTATTAAAAAAAATCGATTATATTAAAGTTTCGATCATTCCCATCGCTAATTTTAATAATACACTGTTATCTAGTGTCTAGCCACTCGTCGACTGTCAAAGTTTGTCTATGGATAACTCTCACTACAGTCGTCTGACGTTAGTTCTCCATAGTTCCGCGTGTATTCACTTTATAATCAATCAGATGTTCCATTGAGCTGCCGACTGTTATATTATGTTTAGTTGAATTGCTAGAGTTTTTTTAAAATAAGAAAGTGCTGATTTTAAAACGAAGTTAATAAAGGAACACGCACGCGTTTTAAGATTTTAACCCACAAACGGGCTGATGAATTAATGTACGTTCTTTTAAAATTGTAATTTATTTTGAGCTCATACAATCATATTATATATTGAGAGACGCATTATCATCAGTGCCATGGATCCTCAAAACCCAGGGAGTGTTTCTATCAAGACGGAGCCAGGGTCCCAGAATGAGATCGGAGAGGAAATAATGCCGTCTACAGATATGGATTTCGATCTCCCGGATATAAAGAAGGAATGCTTGCTGTATTCGGAGAGTGTTCAGATAGCTAGTAAGTTATAATATAGTTTTAAGTCAAATTGTAAAAATGTTATTCAAGCGATTGGACTATTTTGAAGTTAATTTTTAGTTCGAAGTATTTGCTTACAGAAAACTGTCATAAAGAGCGCACTTTTAGTTTCCCGCATTAAGATCAACAGGTTTTAGATTCGCTCGCTCTATAAAATAAAATAAATGCCTTCACGTATTATTATACGAAAATAGATAAACTGTTAACAGTCCTGTAAATCCATTGAATTAACCAATTTTAAATCTTGTATCTTAAGTTTGTAGGTTTTCTGTATACAAAAATTCAGAAAAGCGTGAAATTTGTGTGATTGTTAACAGAATTCCTTCAAAATCATCCTTTTTGGGGATATTTGTGAAACAGTGATACAGGTCTTGATAGAGCTTGAAACAGGGTTACAAATATATATATTTCGTTAGGATTTAAAACTAGGCTAACTAGAAATTTCGGTAAAGGCCCTTTTATAATAGGAATAAGCGATAAGAATAGGCCGGTGCCGTAATCCATAATCCGTAATATTACAGATCGTCGTTTATAATTGGAATAGGAATAGATTAGAATACGCACATTGAAGTGACCATGCCACTGTCACTTGTTTATGTCAAATGACCTAAGAAATCAATTCCGAGTCATTTATATTCATTATTATATATTAAATCACTTTCGTCTTTGGCAAATATATATAAAATTCAGTAAAATATCCAAATTCCGCGTAAATATTTGTTCAATGCTATGGAGTAACGATTAAAAATACATACATCTCAGCATATATCTAAGCTTTCCGTAATCCATAACCGTAAAAGATAAAGTTGAACCATCTTTTCGGTTATGGAAAATAATAACAGATTATTGCCATCTATTATAAACGGATACACAGGTTTCCTATCTTCCAACTTCTACGGCCTAGGGCTTATCGAATACGGATTACAGACTTTTTCTATCATAAACGGGGCTTTGAAAGAACAAGCCGCCGCATGCCGCTACACTTTTAATAGACATATATTATAAAAAATATACTACCCCTAAACTTGATTACAACGAGAACCATCGGTTTCAGTCAAAAAAGGCAGAAAAACATGTATTTTAAATTATATTCGTAAAAACTTTTATACATGTAACTTTATGAAATGTGAAAATAATTCACCGACTCCAGATATTTTCACATCAGAGGTTTCGGCCCGGTGGAAATCCTAATTTGACAGATAAATCCTACTGATCCCTCAATATAAATATTAAAAAAATCTTTCGTTATCCTACATGTATTTAAAATGATTGATTTTTGCATGTTTTATATAAATTTTTGACAAATCTAATTACACCTAAATTTTTAATGAGAGAGTTAGATATAATACTAGTAGCCGAAATAACAAATTGTCGTCTGAACAAGAAATAAAACAAAAGTGAATCGAAGATGGGAAGATTCGCTCGAGTAACCATAAATTAATGTTTAGTGGAATTGCTCGAGTTGTTCATTTTTTTGTGACAAAAGAAGGTGCTGATTTGAATATCATTCACCAACGGGCTGCTGAATGTACGTTTTAATTTATTTTGAGCTCTGACAATTACGTTATAGAGAGACGCTTTAACATCTGTGCCATGGATCCTCAAAACCCAGGGAGTATTTCTATCAAGACGGAGCCAGGGTGCCAGAATGAGATCGCAGAGGAAATAATGCCATCTACGGATATGGATTTTGACCTCCCGGATATAAAGAAGGAATGCTTGCTGTATTCAGAGAGTGTTCAGATAGCTAGTAAGTTATAATATAGGTTTAAGACAAATTATTAAAATATAATTCAAGATATATTAATTTTTCTCAGCCATGGGAGATGCCTGCTTTCAGCATCCCAGTTTATAGGCCATTGGATTATTTTGAAATAACTTTTCACTTCGAAGTGTTTGCTTACAGAAAACTGTCATAATGAGCGCACTTTTAATTTCCCGCAATAACGTCAACCGGTTTTGACATTTTTTTCTTCATTTTAACCTATTTTTAACCCGAGTCCGTATCGGGTCTGTGTCCCACCCAGGCGTCGTGAGTTCAATTCCTCGACTGGTATAGTACTTCATCACGAGACCAGCAACTTGTCCGAAACGAGATTTTTAAATTATTGTCAGGTTATTCGTAACCCGGGAATGTAGTACCTCTTCCTCTGAGGTTTCCGATACCCCTTTATCATTAATAGTTCTAACACATTCTCAACCAAAAATGTGATCTACTTCGAGTAGTATTTTTTAATTTTTCAAGTACGTAATTGACAATTGTAACCATCTGATATTTTCCTCGGAACAATTCACTTTCAACTAAATTTACAATAAACCCAGAGATATTAGTATATATGTGGAATCAGATAAATGATACCCACAATAAACCAATTGATCTTAAAGCTGACGTCTCAGATCCTATTTTTTTATTTTGTTCTTAAACTCACCCAAATATCACTTTTCTCCATCTTAAGTTTTTCTCAATTCAAGCTGTTAGATTTTGAAGTCCTTAATAAAAAATTGCAAAAAATCGTTTAGGTATATAACTGGACAATACATCCGCATTTGAAATATGCACAAGAACACTAAACCGCTGGAGGGCCAAAAGATATTTACAAAATATTTCCGCTGAGCGCTGGAAATTTTCGTATGTTTGGTTTTGGATTCGGCCGCTCTCATTAAAAAAAATAGCTCCAAAGATAATTATACGAAAATCGATATACTGTTAAATGTTCTCGAAGATCAGAAGAGATCGGCCACAAGAAGGTTAGAATACATTCAAATTCATTTTGAAAATTGGGCGCCTTCGAAATGCTATCTATTCCCCTTTGTGGGCGCCTAGCCTTTTGACGCGGTTCAATTAGTACCTGGGGATCAAAGTCAGAGGAATGGATAACTTTACAAATTCAGATCGGTAAGCGTAACTTCTGACAATTTTATATCGATATAATGACCTCGGTTTAACTTTTGACAGCCGACCCGATACTGACAGGCACCCCCCCGTACGATGTTTTCTGTGAAATCACATTATGAAACGACAAACGCCAAACCGAACAATTGAGTAAAAATATAAAAAAATTGGCAATATTGAATTGAAATTCTATCCAAAATATTCATTGACAGTGACCATATACTTTTTTGATATAATACGGTAGCTAATTAGTGAATCAGGTCTTGAGTCATGTTTCAAAAGGTTTTTCGTTTCTCAAAGATCGAACGGAATAGATTGATTTTGCAAAAGTTATTCTGGAAAAGATTAAAAATGGTGTTAAAAATGTTAATCACCTAAGCCATGATGTTTCCCTCCATCGGTAAATTGAGTTTTAATCGGTGAGCATTGCATTGTGAAAATAGTTCAGGTAAATACAGCCTTTGCAGGAAAGCTTTCTTTTCTCAATAACCTGGCGATTCTGTCTGTCATATTGTGAATATAGGGCAGGAAAGCACAAGCTTTGCAGGAAAACACACCACAAGCTGTGTAACGAACAGAATCGCCAGGTTATTAAGAGAAGAAAGCATCAAGACTGTCTTCGGAACCACGACAAAAATACAGGACTTACTGAGGTCTGCAAAGACTAAGCTTCCTCTGGAAGCAGGTGGAGTATATAAACTCAGCTGTTCCGGATGTGACAAGGTCTATGTAGGCCAGACAGAGCGGACGATCTCCAAAAAGATATCGGAACACTTTCGAGCATGTAAACTCGGCCACCCTGACAAATTGGCAATCGCCGAGCATTTAATTGAAACCGGCCATTACTTTGGTATTGTTCCTGAGATCCTGGGAATACCCTAAACCCACAGAGCACGCCTAATTACGGAACCAATTGAAATTCACAAACTCCCATCAATATCATGTGATGACATGGAGCTGAGCTCAATAGTTATTGGTATCCGGTAATTGACGGCTACACCAAAGCTAAACGCAGCAAAAAAACATTTTGAACTATGCTGTTATACCAGCTCGCAGATGAGTGGAGCTGGCAACACGGTACCGCGTAAATATTCTTAAGCATACACTTTAGAACTTTCAACGACGATGGACACTATAACGTTGTCTGAAACGTCGGCTAAAGGAGGAGTTAACATCCCAAAAATATAAAAATACAAAAAATACAAAATTTCTTGACATACTTCAATATTTATGTTTTATCATTAATACATCTTATTTCTTAATGTTATTTAATTAAAAATTTACTATATTGATTTGCTTTAACAAGTAGTGTTTTTGTAAAAGGTTTTAGCATCAAGGCAGAATCAGGACGTCGAGAAGAACATAGAGAGGGGATTCCTTATTGGGAAATTGACTTGGAACTCCCCGATGTCAAAAAGGAATGCTTAGAGCGTTCTGAAAGAATAACTCAGACAGCAGGTAAAACGGATTTTTATTATTTGTGATTCACCGTTCCTGCTTTTAATTCTTGCTTATTTATAAATTACGCCCTTACATATATTTAGCTTTGTCCTTAATCTCTTTCAGGCTTATTGACAGAACGGAAGACGCTTCCTGGAGTAGAAGGATTTTCTTGCTACCTTTGTAAATACTACTGCTCTTTTAAGTCAATATTAAAAGAGCACATGCGCACCCATTCTGGCGAAAAACCATTTCTGTGTTCCAACTGCAGTTATTCATGTTCACGGAAGGAAAATTTGAAGGGACACATGCTGACTCACAGTGGAGATAAACCTTTTTCGTGTTCCGTCTGCAGCTACTCATGTTCTCAAAACGGTAGTTTAAAGAAACACATGCTGACTCACAGTGGAGAAAAACCCTTTTCGTGTTCTGTCTGCAGCTACTCATGTTCTCAAAACGGTAGTTTAAAGAAACACATGCTGACTCACAGTAGAGAAAAACCCTTTTCGTGTTCTGTCTGCAGCTACTCATTTTCTCTAAAGGGTTATTTAAAGAAACACATGCTGACTCACAGTGGAGAAAAGCCTTTTTTGTGTTCCGTCTGCAGCTTCTCATGTTCTCGAAAAGAAGGTTTGAAGCTTCATTTTCTGACTCACAGTGGAGAAAAACCCTTTTCGTGTTCTGTCTGCAGCTACTCATGTTCTCAAAACGGTAGTTTAAAGAAACACATGCTGACTCACAGTAGAGAAAAACCCTTTTCGTGTTCTGTCTGCAGCTACTCATGTTCTCTAAACGGTAGTTTAAAGAAACACATGCTGACTCACAGTGGAGAAAAGCCTTTTTCGTGTCCCGACTGCAACTGGTCATTTTCACAAAGAAGCAATTTGAAGAGACACATGCTGACTCACAGTAGAGAAAAGCCTTTTTCGTGTTCCGTCTGCAGCTACTCATGTTCTCAAAAAGGTAGTTTGAAGTATCATGTGCTGACTCACAGTGGAGAAACGCCTTTTTCGTGTTCCGTCTGCAGCTACTCATGTTCTCAAAACGGTAGTTTAAAGAAACACATGCTGACTCACAGTGGAGAAAAACCCTTTTCGTGTTCTGTCTGCAGCTACTCATGTTCTCTAAACGATAGTTTAAAGAAACACATGCTGACTCACAGTGGAGAAAAACCTTTTTCGTGTTCCGTCTGCAGCTACTCATGTTCTCGCAAAGACCATTTGAAGAATCATATGCTGACTCACAGTGAAGAAAAGCTTTTTTCGTGTCCCGACTGCAACTATTCATTTTCTCAAAGATGGAATTTGAAGAGACACATGCGGACTCACCGTGAATAAAGCCGCTTTCGTCTGCAAATATTAATGTTCGCGGAAGGGAAATTCGAGGAAACATATGTTGACACAATGTTAAGAAACGCCTTTTTCCTTAGCCTCTGCAGCTACTCATTTTCTCAAAAAGGTAGTTTGAAGCAATTTTGTTGACTCACAGTGGTGAAAAGCCTTTTTGTGTTCAGTCTGCAGCTAAAAAGGTAATTGGAAGAAGCAAACGCTAATTCACAGGGGTGAAAAACCCTTTTCTTGTTCTGAGTTCAACTATTGATCATAAATTTTGCTGTTATTTTGCTCTATGTTTTAAGGCACTTTTACTCTTTTACTTTTACTCTTTTTATACTTAAAAATAAACAAAATTCTTAAATCTCCTATTAACCATAAAATTATAATAAATTCAATATTATACCCACGCTCAGGCATTTGCCTTTGTGGGATTTTTTTGTTCATACAATATTATATTTAAGTATGTTATATACCTTTTATTATTTAATGTACTATTGTATCAAAAAAATTTAGTCAGTATCTGGGAAGTATGTTTATGAGAGATAGGATGGCTGATATAGATATCAAAAGGAAGGTAAATGCAGGTAACTCTATTAATGGAGGACTGAATGCCGTTGGCGCTAACAAAAAACTGTCCAAAAAAGCAAAGCTAGCAGTCCCCAATGGAGTGCTGGTACCTACCCTGATGTAGTGCAGTGAGGCATGGCAGAGGAAGGATGAGAGTGGACTGAATGCTGTAGAAATGAGATTCTTGTGGTAAAGCCATATATGATCGTGTGAGAAATGTGGCTATCCACAAATAATGCAAGGCTGATTAATGTAAGAGTAATGAATATGATTAAGAAAGGGACTCTCAGATGGTTTGGGCATGTAGAGTGAATAAACAAGGAAAGGAGTGTAAGGACAATACATGATGCAAATGGTAGAAGTTGGGGATGCCCGTGGAAGACTTGGCACGATCAAGTGAATCAGATACTTGAGTTGGGCCATGTCGACAGTCAGAATAATAGAAGAGTATGTATGAGACGATGTATGAACGTGAATGAGGCGAAGAATGTGTGCCAAGACCGGGTTGTTTGGCAGTCTGTCCTCTGCCTACCCCAGCGGAATTGGTGTTATGGTTAGTTTTTCTTGTATTATCTGTTTATAATAAAATACCAAAACATATAACCGAGTTTTTTATTTTTTTGTTTAACCAATCATTTATTTTTAAAATAATATTTCGAGCAGATGAATTGGATAGGTACCTAAAGATAATTATATTGTCTATGGTCGAAACTTTTTTAGTTTCCTCTATCCTAGTCTATGGTGTTTGTGACGTCAAGTAGTCGCGGCGAAAAAAAAGTGGTAAAATACTCTATATTTATCCAATATCTATGGTCAAATAGTGTCAAAAATATTTCTATAGTAAAAGCACGAAGTTATCAATCTAGTGATTGGTTTATTTATGCATTCGCTGCTCTGTCTTCGCCTACACTAGTCTATATTATATAATTATGATTTCAATCGTGGCATCGAGCTGTAATACCATCAGGCCGTTTCTCCGCAGAGGTAGTCAGAGAGGATAGACTGCCAAACAACCAACTGTCACAGTGGTATCGAACTCTAATACCATCAGGCCGCGGCCTATGCTACGACTGAAATCATAATTATAGAATTTAGACTATTGTACGTGATTTAATTACGAATCAAAATGTGCTGTTACTGTATTAACTTTTGGGAATATAATGCAAGCTTTGTATTGTACATGAGTTTAATATAATATATACACATTAAATGCACCGATAGACTCTACACCATACTTACGTTCGTCACCTTCACAGAAACACAAAGCGTAAACAGAGCAGCGAATGCCTTGTCTGAATCGCCGCCGTGTCTGAATCGGTATAGGATTTGGAAATATGCTGCCTACCCGCATGGCAACAGAGCGTTCTGGTCGCTTGCGGGCTCAATAGGTCGCAATTTCAGCAAACCCAGTTTGCCGCCTCTTACCAGACCCCTGACGGCTCACTAGCAAACACCGATACCGAAAAGACAAACTTATTAGGAAAAATGTTCGCGGAAAACACGACCTATCGGCTATCCCGCCGTCGGTTCCTCATTGCGGTTTCCATATGAGAAGCTGAGGATCCGGCATCGGGATGTACTCCACGTCTTACGAGGGCTCGATGTTAATGTCCTGGTATTGCAGAGGTATTCTGCAGAAATAGCTCCAATTCAATCAAATAATATAGACCTAAAACTGAGAATACTCCTCATCAAGACCTATGTATGGAGTATCTTGATGTACGGCTGCGAAACATGGTGCCTATCCGAAAGAGATAAACGGAGACTAGAGGCTTTTGAGATGTGGTCATATAGAAGAATATTAGGAATTTCCTGAAGAGACCACATTACAAATGAGGAGGTTCTCCAAAGAATCGAAGGAGGAAGGCACCTGCTCAGAACCTTGTCCGAAAGG
The DNA here is from genome assembly GCA_951813805.1 of Limnephilus auricula. Taxonomy (NCBI): domain Eukaryota; kingdom Metazoa; phylum Arthropoda; class Insecta; order Trichoptera; family Limnephilidae; genus Limnephilus; species Limnephilus auricula. The sequence goes on along the minus strand of OX638414.1, from coordinate 12,588,335 downwards.
CGCGCAAGATGGATCGGTCATATAATACGACAAGAAGGCCTCTTGCATGCCATAATGGAGGGTATGACCGAGGGGACAAACTCTAGGGGACGCCCACGCCGAGAGTACCTGGAGGACCTGCTGGTGGACATGCGCTGCTCATCATATGCAGACCTCAAAAGAGCCGCACAAGACAGGGAAGAATGGAAGAAAAAAATAAAGGAAATTGCTGCAAACCAATCCCAGGATTGAAACCAGAGAGAGAGAGCTCCAATTATGACGAAGCTCTTAAAAATGCCCCTGAAGTGTGGCTCTGGGCCTTCTGGTTGGATAAAAGCGGTCATCCACCCTATTCCAAAGAAGGATGACCGTTCCAACCCAGCCAACTACCGATCACATCAGTTCTGTGCAAGGTGATGGAACGTGTGATCAATGACAAACTGCTCACGTACCTCGAGAAGAACAAAATTATCAACGACCGTCAATACGTATTCCGGCGGAACTGCTCATGCGGTGATCTTCTCGCGTATGTGACGCCTGTTTAGGGGCGGTGCCTGGAACGTTTCGGTGAGACCAAAACGGTTGCACTGGACATTTCCAAGGCCTTCAACTGGGTTCGGCAACGATGACTTGTCAAGAAACTGCCGTCTTACGGACTTCCCGCATCATTGTGTAGGTGGATTGCCGACTGTTTGAGAGGACTGAGGGAGAGGTCAATTCAGACGGTTGCTAATGGTTTCACCTCTTGCAGCCAATAAATGCTGGCGTCCCACAAGGATCGGCTCTGTCCCTGACTTTGTTTTAGCAGCACATCAATGACCCTCTGTCGTGTGCACCAATTCATTGTTACGCGGATGAGAGTACAGTCCATGATATCTTTTTGTTTGACAAGCCCCCAAAGGGGATACAAACTCCAACGGCTCGGAGGGCTTTGAAGCAAGGAATGGGCGGATATCTTGAGAGTGTTTTCTCTTGTGGTAAGAATAACGTCGTCGAATTCAATGTTCCAAAGACCCAATCATATCTGATTACGACTAAGAGGGATCGAAATGAAAATCTAGTCTTATTCAACGGAAGCAATCTTCCGAACAGGCATTGATGTGCTTGGTTAACTCTAAGTGATCAGCTCAGGTGCGGGGGCTCTCTGGTATGGAGCACCACAATACCCACTTGAAAATTCAATCGGTTTGCAATTTTTAGAGCACAGGCGTCGGGTGGGAATGCTGTCCATGTTCTACCGGTATTTCAATGGAAGATGCTCCGAAGAACTAGCATCGTTGATCCCTTGGGCACCGGTGAATAGTCGGGAAACACATCAAACGCGCGCCTAACATAGGTACGCGGTTGACATTTGTCACATGAGAACGGGTCGTTTCTACAACTCGTTCTTGATTTCAACAGCTCGGCTGAGGAACGATTAGCCGGCATTTGTATTTCCTCCCTCCCAAGACTAGTGTTCACTCTTTCCTCTCTTCAAAAAGACCCTCCACACAGCATCTTTAGATGACACAGGCCCTGAGGGAAATTATTTTCCTGAGGGCCTCCCGTGTGGAGTAAATGTAATAAAAACATAACTGTCAAAAATTCATAAAGAAAGTGTCATTAATTATTACAATGAATTTTCGAAATTAATTTAGAGCAAAAATCACATCATCCATCAAAACATACAATTAAAAATATAGGTGGGAACTTCAAGAAATGATAACAGTCTTTAATAATTACGATGTACTTTATCTATATATATTTCTAAAAATTTGAACAATAAATCAAAAAATGATGAATATGCATAAATTCTATCAGTATTTATTGTATTATTATATTATATTACTCATAAGCTCATTTTTCTATGGTAGAATCTTTCCTTAGATATGGAATTCAAACTTGGGGATTTGCAAGTACTATTTACATTAAATATATTCAAAATTAACAAACTGCCATAATAAAAAAAAATTGTCACATCAAATATTTACAAACAGAAAAATAACTGAAAACTACTACAATATGGCTCAGAGAACCTACTTAAAAGGTCTTCTTTGCTTCACTTCTATTATGGATAACACGGGGGGAAAGCTCATTCAAACACCAACTGGTGCACAAACATAGCTCAAGATTTAAAGAAGGAAAGGGCCTAAAAACTCCCCGAATATTAAATAAATATGGAAGCCGTACTCTTCAATACGAATATTAGTAATTTTCTATATAATCGATAAAAGCTTAAAATTTAAAAAAATCTCGATTTTTGATCCAGGCTGTGTTATGTTTTTTTGTGAATGTTCGCAGATGTATTTGCAGTTAGTAGTTGCTTCAGAGTAATGGGCAAACAATTAAAAAGTTTGCGTTAGTTTACATTATATTAGTGGTAAGTTTGTTTTATATTTATTTAGAAAACTGGAAAGTTATCTCTGTATAGTTGTACTACCATATTATAGCAATGTCTGAATGACTCTCCACTCCTTCTATAACTGCGTTGCCGATTGAAGCAACTGCTATGGTTTCGTTAACATGTTACATCTTCAAGGGGAACTTTTCTCCACTGTGAGTCAGCATATGATACTTCAAACTACCTTTATGAGAACATGAGTAGCTGCAGAAGGAACATGAAAAGGGTTTTTTTAAAAGGGAGAAAACTGGAAAGTTATCTCTGTCAAGTTGTACTACCATATTATAGGAATGTCTCAATGACTCTCCCCTCCATAACTGCGTTGCCGATTGAAGCAACTGCTCTGGTAACGTTAAAATGTAACATCTTGATTGTGATAATTAAATGTATGCCTGTAGCCGCTAACAATTTTTTTACATTACAATTTGTTCTATTTCAGATCATATCATTGATAATACATGTATACATTTGCTAAATTGTATTAACTTTTCAAAGGTGGCGATAATTAAATAATTTTGAACCTTTGTTATAATGTTCTATACCTAACGAACAAATTACACTCTTATTTATTCTGATTGAAATGGTTTATAATACACACAATTAATATTGCGAGAATACACACCCACATACTTTTTTATGTAAAACTTTATTTTACTTACTATTTTAGGGTAATATTATATTGAATCGTCATTTTAGCATTTTGCTGATTTGTGCTAAATTTAATTAGATACAAATGTGTAGCTTTCATACAATTACTACAACTGCCTTTATCTTGTTATGCTTAATAAGCGTATCTATTTATAAAATGTTCTTGAAAAGGATAAAATAAATAAAAAATAAAAAGGGAATAAAAAAATATATGGGTCAATATGTGCGACCTCAAGTATCCCTTGATGGTCGATAGTTGCAGCTTAAACATTAAAAAGGCTTTTATCCACGGAGAGTTAGCATATGACACTTCAAACTACCCTTCTGAGAACATGAGTAGCTGCACTCGGAACACGAAAAAGGCTTTTATCCACTGTGAGTCAGGAAATAATTCTTCAAACCTTCTTTTCGATAACATGAGTAGCTGCAGACGGTACACGAAAAAGGTTTTTTTCCACTGTGAGTCAGAATGTAATTCTTCAAATTGCTTCGTTGTGAACATGAATAGTTGCAGTCAGGACACGAAAAAGCCTTTCCTCACTGCAAGTCAACATATGTTTCTTCAAACTATCATTTCGAGAACATGAGTGGCTGCAGACAGTACACAAAAAAGGTTTTTCTCCACTGTGAGTCAGTATATGATACTTCAAACCACCTTTTTGAGAACATGAGTAGCTGCAGACGGAACACGAAAAAGGTCTTTCTCCGCTGTGAGTCAGCAAATGATACATCAAACGACCTTTATGAAAACATGAGTAGCTGCAGACGGAACAGGAAAAAGGCTTTTCAACACTGTGAGTCAGCATATGATAGTTCAAACTACTTTTATGAGGACATGAGTAGCTGCAGACGGATCACGAAAAAGGCTTTTCTCGACTGTGAGTCAGAATGTGATTCTTCAAACCTTCTTTTCGAGAACATGAGTAGCTGCAAATGGAACACGTAAAAGGCTTTTCTCCACTGTGAATCGGCATATGATTCTTCAAACCTTCTTTTCCAGAAAATGAGAAGCTGCAGACGGAACACGAAAAAGGCTTTTCTCCACTGTGAGTCAGCATATGATACTTCAAACTACTTTTATGAGCACATGCGTAACTACAGACGGAGCAAGACAAAGACTTTTTTCCACTGTGAGTCAGCATATGATTGTTCAATCTACCTCTACGAGAACTTGAGTAGCTGCAGACGGAACACGAAAAAGGCTTTTCTCCACTGTGAGTCAGCATATGTCTCTTCAAACGATCTTTTCGAGAACATGAGTAGCTGCAAACGGAACACGTAAAAGGTTTTTCTCCACTGTGAGTCAGCATGTGATTCTTCAAACCTTCTTTTCGAGAATATGAGTAGCTGCAAACGGAACACGTAAAAGGCTTTTCTCCACTGTGAGATAGCATATGAGTCTTCAAACCTTCTTTTCGAGTAGATGAGAAGCTGCAGACGGAACACAAAAAAGGCTTTTCTCCACTGTGAGTCATCATATGATACTTCAAACTACCTTTTTGAGAACATGAGTAGCTACAGACGGAGCAAGACAAATGCTTTTTACCACTGTGAATCAGCATATGATTGTTCAACCTACCTTTTTGAGAACATGAGTAGCTGCAGGCGGAACACGAAAAAGGCTTTTCTCCGCTGTGAGTCAACAAATGATTCTTCAAACCTTGTTTTCGATAACATGAGTAGCTACAGACGGTACACGAAAAAGGCTTTTCTTCACTGTGAGTCAGCATATGATACTTTAAACTACGTTTATGAGAACATGAGTAGTTACAGACGGAACACGAAAAAGGCTTTTCTCCACTGTGAGTTAGCATATGATACTTCAAACTACTTTTATGAGAACATGAGTAGCTACAGACGGAGCAAGACAAAGGCTTTTTTCCACTGTGAGTCAGCATATGATTGTTCAATCTACCTCTACGAGAACATGAATAGCTGCAGACGGAACACGAAAAAGGCTTTTCTCCACTGTGAGTCAGCATATGTTTCTTCAAACTATCTTTTCGAGAACATGAGTAGCTGCAAACGGAACACGTAAAAGGTTTTTCTCCACTGTGAGTCAGCATGTGATTCTTCAAACCATCTTTTCGAGAACATGAGTAGCTGCAAACGGAACACGTAAAAGGCTTTTTCCCACTGTGAGTTAGCATATGATTCTTCAAACCTTCTTTTCGAGTAGATGAGAAGCTGCAGACGGAACACAAAAATGGCTTTTCCCCACTGTGAGTCAGCATATGATACTTCAAAGTACTTTTATGAGAACATGAGTAGCTACAGACGGAGCAAGACAAATGCTTTTTTCCACTGTGAGTCATCATATGATTGTTTAATCTACCTCTATAAGAACATGAGTAGCTGCAGACCGAACACGAAAAAGGCTTTTCTCCACTGTGAGTCAGCATATGATACTTCAAATTACCTTTATGAGAACATGAGTAGCTGCAGACAGTACACGAAAAAGGCTTTTCTTCACTGTGAGTCAGCATATGTTTCTTCAAACTATCTTTTCGAGAACATGAGTAGTTACAGACGGAACACGAAAAAGGCTTTTCTCCACTGTGAGTCAGCATATGATTGTTCAAAGTACCTATATGATGGGTGCGCATGTGCTGTTTTAATATTGACTTAAAACAGCAATAGTATTTACAATGGTAGCAAGAAAATCGTTCAACGCCAGGATGCGTCTTCCGTTCCGTCAATAAGCCTGAAAGAGATTAAGGATAAAACTTAATATATGTAAGGGCGTAATTTATAAATATGCAAGTATTAAGAGCAAGTATTTTACCTGCTGTCGTAGTAATTCTTTCTGAACGCTCTAAGCATTCCTTTTTAACATCGAGGAGTTCCAAGTCAATTTCGGAATAAGGAATCCCCTCTCTATGTTCTTCTCGACGTCCTGGTTCTGCCTTGATGCTAAAACCTTCCACAAAAACACTTCTTGTAAAAGCAAATCAATATTAATATTTTAATAAAATAACATCAAGAAATTAGATGCATTAAAGACAAAACATAAATAATAAACTATATCAAGGAATTTTTGTTGTTTATTTTTGGGATGTTATGCCGTGTTACGCTAACTCCTTCTTAAACCGACGTTCGGACAATGTTACAGTGTCCATCGTCGTTGAAAGTAAATGCTTAAGTATATCCATGCGATACCGTGTTGCCAGCTCCACTCCTCTGCGAGCTGGTATAACAGTATAGTTCAAAATATTTTTTTGCTGCGTTTAGCTTTGGTGTATCTGTCAATTATCGGATACCAAGAACTATTGAGCTTAGCTCTATCATCTCTATTGATATTGATGGGATGTTTGTGAATTTCAATTGCTTCCGTTATTAGGCGTGCTCTGTGGGTTTTGGGTCTTCCTAGAATTTCAGGAACAAATCCAAAGCAATGGCGGGTTCCAATTAAAGCTCGGCGATTGCCGATCTGTTTGACCTTCACAGAACTTGTCACATCCGGAACAGCTGAGTTTATACACTCCATCTGTTTCCAGAGGAAACTTAGTCATTACAGACTTCAGTAAGTCCTGTATTTTTGTCGTCGTTCCAGTCTTGATCCTTTTTTTTATCAATAACCTGGCGATTCTGTCTGTCACATTGTGAATGTAGGGCACAGCTTATGCTGTGCTTTCCTGCAAAGGTTGTGCTTTCCTGCCCTATATTCACAATATGACAGACAGAATCGCAAGGTTATTAAGAAAATAAAACTTTCCTGCAAAGGCTGTGCTTACGTGCACTATATTCACAATGCAATGCTCACCGATTAAAACTCCTTTTACCAATGGAGAAAAACATCATGGCTTATGTGAATAACATTTTTTACATCATTTTTAATATTTTCCAGAATAAATTTTGCAAAATCAATCTATTCCGTTCGATCTTTGAGAAAGGAAAAACCTTTGAAATATGACTCAAGAGCTCATTAACTATTTAGCTACCGTATTATATTAAAAAATATATGATCACTGTCAATGAATATTTTGGATAGAATTTCAATTCAACATTGCCAATTTCTTAATATTTTTAGTCAATTGTTCGGTTTGGCGTTTGTCGTTTCTTAATGTGAATTCACAGAAAGCATCGTACGGGGGCTGCCTGTCAGTATCGGGTCGGCTGTCAAAAGTTAAACCGAGGTCAGTATATCGATATAAAATCGTCAGAAGTTACGCTTACCGATCTGAATTTGTAAAGTTATGCATTCCTCTGACCTTGACCCCCAGGTACTAACTAACCGCGTCAAAAGGCTAGGCGCCCACGAAGATAGCTTTCGAAGGCGCCCAATTTTCAAAATGAATTTGAATGTATTCTAACCTATTCTTGCCGATCTCTTCTGATCTTCGTGGGTTGCTAGCTAAGATAAATGCTTCCACCGATAATCAAGACATAGCAGTGAAACGTTTGCAATGAAAGTAGCAACTCGGTAGATATACAAACAGTTCTGTTTATTTTCCTCAGCAATCACAACACCGCGTTTAAAAATCTTTTGGATGTCTATTTTTGACGAATATATAATCTCAATGTCTTCCTTATTTAATTCTCGGCTTATTGATAGTTATTTTAAAGTTATGAAATTAAACAGAAGTTACTAAAATGAAGATTTTTATTAATCTAGGATAATATTCAATCTGATGAATTAAGATAGAAAAATGATTTGTGATGTGTAAAAAAAGAAAAAGTTTTAAGGGAAAATACATTGTTAAATTGTCGAACTTAAAAAAGTGATGTGTAATTTCATTATAATACTTATTATTTGTTTATTTATTACCGATCTTCTTAGGGGCTTTTCGAAGGACGTAAAAAGTATATTGCATTAATTGTACAAAACTAAACTATTCAGTTTGGGAGGCGGAAATAGGTACCGCCGCCCCGGGAATCATTTATTGGATAACCAACACACCTGCCATAGGTCACGCCAAGTGGTTTGCTACGTTTTGTGACTTAGCAGGGCTGCCCGGGTTCATCGGGTGAGGATTGTCTAGGTCTTGACGGCAGATGATCTGGACACACCGATTATCATTTATAGTATCATTTATCTGATTCCACATATATACTAATTACACAAATATCTCTGGGTTTATTGTAAATTTTGTGGAAAGTGAATTTTTCCGAAACAAATTTCAGATGGTCACAATTGTCAATTACGTACTTGAAAAATTAAAAAAAGACTACTCGAATTAGATCGCGTTTTTGGTTGAGAAAATGTTAGACCTATTAATGATAAAGGGGTATCGGAAACCTCAAAGGAAGAGATACATTCCCGGGTTGCGAATAACCCGACAATAACTTGAAAATCTCGTGATAAAAGTACAATAGAAGTCGAGGAATCGAACTCACGACACCTGCGTGTGAACGAGACCCGATACAGACTAAGCCGCTGACAGGTCAACATGACGAAAAAATGTCAAAAACCGGTTGACGTTACCGCGGGACTAGAAGTGCGCTCATTATGACAGTTTTCTGTAAGAAAATACTTTGAAGTTAAATGTAATTTCAAAATAATCCCAAGGTTTAAAAACTGGGAAGCTGAAGTAGGCATATTTCGCGGCTGCGAAAATTTTTTTTTTTTTATTATTATTATTAAATTATAACAATTTGACTTAAACCTATATTACAACGTACGGTGAATATTGAATATAGATGGAAACGGTAAATACGCACTTTTTTTGAAAAAATCTTTTGATTCATCTTAATTAAATAAAAAGACAACTATAAAGAGGCATTGGATGCAGTGGAAAATATTTCATTTAAAATTTCAATTACGTAAAATAAAAATTAGCTTTCGTGTTGTGAAAAGTGACCGACATTTTTATTTTTTTTTTCTCAAATGTCATATTATTATGTTGGAATTAGAATTCTCGTTACTATACGAAAAACAACGAGCGGCTAGAATTTTTTTTTTAATGTTAAATAAAATTACGCCTAATTCGTTTTTTAGATTTTCACGGTCAAAAGCATTTTCGTTGTTTGTTTTTGGGGTGTTATGCCGTGTTGCGCTACCTCCTTCTTTATCCGACGATTCGGACAGCGTTGCAGTGTCCATCATCAGGGCAGATCTGGCAGATCCGACGATGTGTAGTTGTTAGTGTTAAGTGTGAAAATAACAATAACAAAAAAAAGTTCACAAAATCGCAGTTCCCTTTCACTGTATTACCTACCAGCTCGTAGTTGATTGAAGCTGGCGACATGGTATCGCTTCCAAGTAAGTAAGCACACACTTAACACTAACAACTACACACCGTCGGATCTGCCCTGATGATGGACACTGCAACGCTGTCCGAAACGTCGGCTAAAGAAGGAGGTAGCGCAACATGGCATAACATCCCAAAAACAAACAAAAAAAATTACGCCTAATTACCTAATACGCATGCATTGCGTGCGTTGTGATTAAAATTTAAAAGCTTGAATTTTTTTTTACCCCAAAATTCAATTTTTTTAAGACTATTTTTGTGAATATGTAGCGCCTGCCTGCGCCAAGGCAAGAAAAACATCCCAGTTTTCAAGTAGTTTAGCGGCTACGCTAGGTTTGTGTAACATGGTTTGTGATACAAAAGAAAGTGCCCCCTTATAGCGCTTGCTCACGTCAAGGCAAGAAAAATATCCCAGTTTTCAAGTAGTTTAGCGGCTACGCTAGGTTTATGTAACCTGGTTTGTGATACAAAAGAAAGTTCCCCCTTTATAGCGCCTGCTCGCGTCAAGGCATGAAAAACATCCCAGTGTTCAAGTAGTTTAGCGGCTACGCTAGGTTTGTGTAACATGGTTTGAGATATAAAAGTAAATGTATTATTCAAAAAAAAGTAATTACTAGAAAAAAAACATGTTTTGTACGTCATTTTATTTTCAAAACTCCGGTACCTAAATTAGTGTTTACCTAATACGCCCAGATTTCGTGATATCTTAAAAATTTTCTAGCGGCTCGTTATATATAAAAATGTATCAGGAAAGCTGGGTCTCTTCCTTCAGTGTTTTCGTCTCCTGCGACAAATCTCTTACAACAAAAGACTACAACATCGTCAATAGGGGCGTAACCTTAAACACATAATTCAATGCTTTTGTTTTCCGTCGTCGATGAAAAACACAACAACACCCGGGTGAAGCGGGGAAGGCAGGGGAGGGAATTGGAGGGAATTTGTTCATTATTTTATAAAGCCGCGCAGTGCGGCTCTTGACATAAAGCGAATGTATGAGATATGTTTTTGAGGTTATGTACGATTAGCGTATTTATTTAGGTCTGATAGAAATCGTTTTGCCTCCCTTATTATCATGGTTAGAAATATGATCTAAGCGGTCACGATTTATTTTGAAATTTAAAAGTTAACCGCAAAGTAATTAAAATGTACATATTTGTGAAGCCAAAGTTTCCGCCAGCAATTTGAAAATCAATTATGAATCTTTGAGAATTTTTCATTAATTATTACATTACATCAAACGAGTAAAAAGTGAGGTGACGATAACGTTTATAATACACTTTTCTAATAAAATATGTAGTTATATGTTTTTTTTTTTCATTAACAGTGATTTTAGTTAGAAAAAACTTAAGGCGAGTCATTTTTAAAAGTTTGTATGTTTGCACCTAAAATGTTTATATTTAAAATATTATATGTTTATATGGAATCATAAAATTTGAGAGCGTATTTCATCACCTTTCCAAAACAGATTTTAGATTTCGGATACATTCAGAAATATTCCATTTATTTGTATATTATTGCAGAACGGCAATATTTCAAGATTTTCGAGCTCTGTAAAAATATGATGGTATATGACGTCATTTTTTGTAGCCACGTTTACAGCGGTCCTTGTTGAAATCTGTGTTTAGGTGCCGCGCTCCAATGTACAAACAAACACAGGAGACGAAAATTGGAAAAAACAAAACATGTTCTCGACAAGTTTTAGGCGTTTATTTTAGTTTTGTTGAAGCTGGAGTTCGGACTGAATACCAGCATACCAAAGTGACAGTAATTACAATGGGCAAAATTAAAAAAAAAGCTTATTTTAATTTTACTAAATTGAAATTTAAAATGAAATATTTTCCTCTGCAATGTAATTTAGGTGAATCAAAGAAGTTTAAAAAAAAGTGCGTATTAACCGTTTCCATCTATATCCAATAATTACTTAACTTACTAGCTTTCTGAACACTCTCCGAATACAGCAAGCATTCCTTCTTTATATCCGGGAAGTCGAAATCCATATCCGTAGATGGCATTATTTCATCTCCGGTCTCATTCTGGGACCCTGGCTCCGTCTTGATAGAAAAACTCTCTCGGTTTTGAGGATCCATGGCACTGCTGTTAAAGCGTCTATTTATTGTCAGAGCTCAAAATAAATTAAAACTTTTGTAGAACGTACATTCGGCAGGCCTTTCGTGAATGACATAAAAATTAGCGCTTTCTTCTTTTAAAAAAAAATTAACAATTCGAGCAATTTTACTAAACATAATATTTTTGTGAAGCTAGTCGGCAGCTCAATGCACATCTGACTGATAATAAACGCGGAACTATGAATGGAGAACAAACGTCAGACGACTATAGTGACGTGTTGTCCATAGACAAACTTTGAGATTTGACTCAAATCGACGAGAGGCTAGAAGCTAGAGAACACTTCTTTATTTATATTAACTAAACAAAATTAGTTGTGTATAAAACTCACATTGCCTTCATAGATTTTAATTCTATTTATTAGAGTTATTAACAGTCCTATAAACTCAAATATATATATATCGTCGCAGGAAAGCAATACTGCTGCAACCGCCACTATTTACGAAAATACTTATTATACTTATACCATTTTGAAGAATTTTTTTTCTACGTCAATCGATCTGGGTCCCATGACTCTACAACGATAATTAAGGACTGGTTAAGCTGGAATCAGACAGTTCACTCGAGTGAAGGTTTACGCCATGTTTTTTCGGCCTAATCGTCCATCTTCGTTTCATTCCATGTTCAGACGGCGCTATAGAAATAAGCGTTCACTCGTCCATTCCCACCACAGCGTCGCCGAGCGAGGTCTGTTTCTGAAAAAATAATAAAGTATACAGATTTAGGAAATTAAATTAAAAGAATTTGGCATTCTCAGACTATAAAAATATAACCATTTGTTATTTCAGCTACTGGCATTATACCTAGCTCTCTCATTAAAATTTTAGGCATATTAGATTTGTTAAAGAATTTGTATATAAAAATGCAAAAATCAGTCATTTTAAATACACGTAGGATTACGAAAGATTTTATAAATATTTATATTGAGGGATCAGTAGGATTTATCGGTCAAATTAGCAATTCCACCGAGCCGAACCCTCTGATATGAAAATAACTGTAGTCGGTGAATTATTTTCCCATTTAATAGTCTGGTAGGTTAACATGTTGTTCTTGAATTGTTTTGTATTAATTATACTTGTATATAATACACTTGCATAGCGTGGATTTAATAGATGATCATTAATATGGAAAAGTGTGTGAAAGGACCTAAAATTCTGGTGCGTAAAAACAAAAAAAAGCACGTAGAAGCAGTAAACACCATACACAATAATTATAAATAGAAATTCTTGTCATGAAACCTTTTTAAAGGCATCAAAATGTATTGCATATGTCTCATCATGTCTAAAATGTAATAGACTCTCCTTAAACTATAGCAAAACTTTTTACAAAAACATTAAAAATAAACCCCCCAATAACATTAAAATTAGAACACATAATGCAAACTGTAATCAAGTAAGATGCTCTTCTTGCTTTGATCTTGGAAAAGTTGAAAAGATCAAATTAAGGGTATACATTTTGATACAAATCTGAATTGGCAAACACAAATTACTAACACCGCTTCTAAATGAAGATATTCTACATACATATTTTACAAACTTAAGGAAGTAATCAATATTATTAACAAACAAAAAACGATTTATTTTTCTCTGGTGCAATCTTCAATCATGTACGGCTGGAAGGTATAATAGGATGCGGAGGTGCGCTTCATGCATTTATAAAACCCTACAACTAAATCAAAATCATATTGTTAAAGTTATTTATAATTAATAGAAATATGACATTTTCGGCAGATTTCAATCTCAAATAAGATACAAATAAAAAATACAACGGGTGTAGCTTATGGGTAGATCCCATTTCATCCAGCTAACTATATACATGTTTTATTATATGTTTATACAGATAAAGAAAAAACAAATATACCAATAAAAATAAAAATAGGTGTTTCAATTATGTGAGGTATTCACGGTGTAATGACATTATTTGTTAACAAGGAAAGTGTTTAGTGACGATTTGAATTTGTGTGGTGTAACTTGTATTTGTTAAATGTTATGTGGAAGGTTGTTATACACTTCAATGGCCATGTATTATGGTCCTTTTTAAAATATTGTTTTGTTTGCTTTTGGTATTAATAAGTTTTCTGTGGACCTTGTAGCGTATTTAAGTGTTGAGTTTTTTTGTGGGAATTTTTCATTTATATATGATTAAATAAATACAACATATAAATATTCACTGAGTGTACAGCACCGGAGCGCGAGGAAGCTTTTAGCACGGTAAGGGGAAGGTAAATAAGGATTCGTAACGTAGGTACGGACGTTGTGAATGAGAGACTAGGCCCCCTGAGTGGTAATCATGATCCACCACCACACCACACACCAATCGTGTGCTCAACGTTTGATACAAGATGTGTATCAAACGTTGAGCACACGATTGGTCTTGACGCATTGTAATCTTGAACTATGTGAATTTTCCATTCGAATAATAAATTTGAAATAATGGTGTTTGAAAGAGAGGGTCAGAAAACGGTGTGCAATATAGTTGTGAATGATGAATACTTGGAGCAGGTGGATGAGTTTGTATATTTGGGAAGTATGTTTACGAGAGATTTTTATTTTATTTTATTTTATTTGTGTACAAAAAATTTACAACATTACAGATATTTTATCTAATTAATTGTAATAGTACCATTTTCACAGTGAGAATGTAGCGCCAAAAACCTTACAAACTCATTGAATTTTTCGAAGAATATGTCGAAATTTTTATCTAATATATTTAAATAGCGTATCGCTCTTCCCACGGGCGAATTCGGGTACAGATTTGTACGACTCAATCGGCAATATAATATGTTATGGCGACGTGCCCGAGAGTGAGACTCTGGTACAAATAAATTGATTTGCGCCAGAATCTCACCGTTAGAGACGAGGCCATTGATTAATTGAAAGAAATATTTTAGCAACGCAAAACATCTACGAGTTTCTAGAGAATGGTAGTTAGTCATACCTAGAATAAATCTCGATGGATATAAATATGGATATGTTCCATAGATACGTAAAAATAAAAAACGTAGGAATTTTTTATGAACTCTCTCAATGTTTAAAATATAGGATGATTCAAATGGGGCCCAGATAATGCAATTAGACTCTAGTACACTTAGCACCAGTGAGTTGTAAAGTAGCCTAATTGTTAGTGGGTTTTGAAATGAGCATGAATTGCGAATGACAAAGCCTAGCAGTTTATATGCTCTGTTGCATAAGTCATTTGTGTGCTGGTGGAAAGTCATTTTGCTGTCAAAAGTAACCCCTAGATCTTTTATTTGATTAAAGCGATGAAAAATGTTACCGTTAATGGAATATTCAAATATGATCATCTGTTTTGCCCTTGTGAAAGAGACTACGTTGCATTTAGGTGCACTAAAGCTTAGGCAGTTAGTTTTTGCCCAGTTTGCGACAGAGTTCACATCGATTTGTAGGAGGACACAGTCAGCTAGATTTTTTATTATGCGGTAGAGTTTTAGGTCATCAGCAAACAATAAATAAGAGGAATGAGTGATGATTGAGCCAATATCGTTGATGAACAACAAAAATAATAGCGGTCCCAGAATTGATCCTTGCGGGACTCCAGAAAAAACCAGGAATTCAGCAGAACGAGAACCCTTATAAAAAACGTATTGTGTGCGATTAGTGAAGTATGAAGCAAAAAGTAATAAAAGTTTTTTGGAAAAGCCAAACGAAGCTATTTTTTTTAATAGGACATCGATATCGACCTTGTCAAAGGCCTTTTCAAGGTCAAAGTATGTAACATCTACTTGGTTTCCTTGGTCGAGAGTTCTTGATAGAAAGTCGGAAATGCACAGTAGATTTGATGATACTGACATCAAGGGTCTAAACCCATGTTGACGATCGTCAAGAAGAGGTTTGACATGGCTGTACAAATGCCGATGAAAGATTTTTTCGAATATTTTCGCTATAGAGCAAAGAATTGCGACCGGCCGGTAGTCACGGATATCGCATTTATCACCCTTTTTATGTATCGGGGTTATTTTGGTAAGTTTCCATATGTCCGGAAAAGATCCAGTTTTTAAGCAAGTGTTAAAAAAATGACACAATGGTAAAATAAAAAAGTTAGAACAACCTTTAAGAATGAACGTTGGTATGTTATCAGGTCCCACTGAGTTGGGCTTACTCAGTGCGGATATTGCCGTCTTAACATCCTCCTCTGTGATTTTGACTAAGTCGAACGGCTGACCTATTTGTTCGGTGTTTAGGATGGCGTTAACGTCGAGAGTTGGTTGTTTAGTATTATAGACGGATGAAAAGAATACTGCAAAGCTGTATGCAATATCATCATACGTATTTAATTCATTGCCATCAAATGACATAGATTTAAATGCGTTATTTGATTTTTAAGCGCCTTTATATAAGTCCAGAACTGTTTGGAATCTGAAGCTAATGATAGTTCGATGGAGTTTAAATATTTTTTTTGCGAGTCTCTTATTTCACGTTTAACTAAATTACGGTAAATAGAGAATTGAGCGTAGTCTGCGAGGAGTTTACTTTTTTTCCATTTTTTATGTAGCATATATTTTTTTTTTATATTACTAATAATATGATGAGAGTACCATTTAGGGTATACTCTGAGCGATGAAGTGCGGGGTGTAGAAGTCGGTATACATTTGTCAAATATATTATAAATTAGATTGTAAAAGATTTCACTTAGAGTGTTCACGTCTGTTGAGTTTTCGTAGACAGGTTGCCACGAGCATTCCGATAACAATTGGTATAATACCTGGTAGTTTCCTTTGTGGAAGCGCCAAGTACTTCCAACCCCTGCCCTGACCTGATGAGAATCTGTACCCGGATTAGAGGTGGGAGAAGCATAACATATGTTTATAGTTAACGATGGGTGAAATTTATCTTCATTTACAATAGGATCATATTATAATAAAACAAATTTAAAACTTTTTCCACTTTTAATTTAATGACCGTAACCGGTTTCAGCTTGTCAAAGCCATCTTCAGACTCTTCTCTGTCTGAAGATGGCTTTGACAAGCTGAAACCGGTTACGGTCATTAAATTAAAAGTGGAAAAAGTTTTAAATTTGTTTTATTCTGTGACTCTTCTATGTCTGAAGATGGCTTTGACAAGCTGAAACCGGTTACGGTCATTAAATTAAAAGTGGAAAAAGTTTTAAATTTGTTTTATTATAATATTATAATGGAATTCCACCACGAATTATCAGTTTCAAAAATAGAAATATTACAATAGGATCATAGCATTTTTCAACAGAATTTACAAAGTTTTCAGCACTACATAGTACAACGTCTAGAGTGTTGTTAAAATCATTACATATTGTGTTGTGTTCCTTAAGACCATAAAAGCACTTAAAATAGTCATATATATTTAAGACACTAGGGTTGCAAGATGGAAGATTTAGATCACCTAATAATAAAATATTTTTTCCATGGAGAAGGTTACACTCACTTTCAACTTTTTCAAAAAAGCTTGAATAGATTGAGATTGATGAGCGAGGTGGTATATAAATGACGCATACATATAAAGTGGATGAATTTAATGATAATTTGACCCAAAGCGATTCGACGTCAGGAAGATCCATCGAAGATATTCGTTCAGCGCGCAGAACAGATTCTGAGCGCACAGCCAGAAGAACACCCCCGGCACGCGTACCACGGTCTCTGCGGAAAACAATGTAATTCTCGGGGAATAATTCAGAATCGTACACGCTTGATGTAAGCCAGGATTCGGTCACTGCTAGTACATCGACGTTAAATCGAGAAAACAGATTATTCTTAAATACTTTCATTTTCGAGTTCAACCCCCTCACGTTCTGATAGTAAACAGATAGAGTAGATGTTACTTTCCGTTCCTTTCTTGTGCGTGAAGGGCTATGGTTTGTTGGTATGGTTTGATCTGCGAAAAACCACTCGTTAAACGAAATATGGTTTGGCCATAAGTTTGGATTCATAAATGTGGCGAATTTTGATTCCGGGATCCCGATACGGAACGAAGCGTATTCAGAGCGAGAAGGTAGTCTGGCAACGTCACACTTTAAAGTGTTGTCAGTATTGCGCAGGAATTTTTCAATGTCATCGGTTGAGGTGCTGGCGTCGAATTGCCAAGCATGAATGTACTTCAGCCTTTCGACGGCAACCAGACCGGTAGGTTCTTGAGCGGTACCTCGTAGAATAGGACGTCTCTTACTCCTATGCGTCACTTTCTTCCAATCGCTGGTATTGTTGACTGGCGGCTCGGAGGTGGAGGAGGTATGCCCGGTGGTAGAGCGGTTAATATAGGAGGAAGAGGTCGAGGCTTTGGGAACAATTTCGGTAGTTTGAGTCCCTACCGATGGATCTGGAACAGAGGATGCCGTTGAAGCAGATGTTATAGCAGGTTGAGGGTCTACTTCCGATTTTCCCTTTTTTGTAGCAGATCTCGTGGTAATCTTGCGAGCGTTAATCTTGGGGCGGCCGACTAAGGCAGCTAGGGTGATAGCGGGCGGTGGGCTAGCCGCTCTGTTTGGCTGTACGTCGCTGGGCCCCGTTGAGAGCTGAGGGGCGGAGGGGGACGAGCGTAGTAAAGTTGTGGCCGCTTGAGCGGCGGCGGTAGGCGCGGTAGGCAAGACGCGGGGGTCCGGGGGGAACGGACCTGCGGCGTTCGACGAAGAGACACTGCATGTACATGTGCACATTTTAACACTACCGACATACGTTGTCAGTAAATTTTTAAGGGCATTCTGTTCCCTTTCAAAAAACAACATTTTGTCACTCAAACTTTCAATCGTTTTCGTTAGTAGGTGAAGTCCAATCAAAATTTCATTACTGTCACCCATTTCGGTATTATCAAGCGCTGATAATAGGAAACAGAAACAAATTTGCAGCGCGACGAAAAAATACGTGGGTTCCGGACGTGAATCTGGACTATTATTGTGAGATGGGAAGGCTGATAGGAATATCGAAAGAAAGGTGAATGCAGGTAACTCCATTAATGGAGGATTTAACGCCGTTGGAGCCAACAAAAAGTTGTCCACAGAAGCGAAGCTAGCAGTCCACAATGGAGTACTGGTACCTACCCTGATGTATGGCAGTAAAGCGTGGAAATAGCAGAGAAAGGATGAAAGTAGACTGAATGCTGTAGAAATGAGATCCCTGAGGCGTATGTGTGGTAAAACCATGTATGATCGTGTGACGAATGTGGAGAACCGAAAGGAATGCAAGGCTGATGTGAGCGTAATAAGTAAGATTAAGAAAGGGACGCTTAGATGGTTTGGGCATGTTGAGCGAATGAATGAAGAAAGGAGAATTTATGACGCGAATGTGAACGGTGGAAGAAGCCGAGGACGCCCAAGGAAGAAGTGGCACGATCAAGTAAATCAGATACTTGAGTCGGGCCATGTCAAGAGTCAGAATAATAGAAGAGTATGTATGAGAAGATGTATGAATGTGAATGAGGCAAGGAGTGTGTGCCAAGACCGAGTTGTTTGGCGGTCCGTCCTCTCTGCCTACCCCTGCGGAGAAACGGCGTGATGGTTAGTTAGTTATAATAAATTGTTACCGAGCATCTAGCCTCTCGTCGAATGCCAAAGTTCTGTCTATGGACAACACCCGCCATATGTCATTTTTTCTTTTGTGTTGATTTTAATGTCACTCATAAACGGACCGACGAATGTACGTTTTGTTAAAATTTTAATTTGTTTTGCGCTCGGACAATATCATATAATACATAGTGGCTTTAACAGCAGTGCCATGGATCCTCAAAATCCAGATAGTGTTTCTATCAAGACGGAGCCAGGGTCCCAGAATGAGATCGGAGAAGAGACAATGCTATCGACAGTTATGGATTTCGACCTCCTGGATATAAAGAAGGAATGTTCGCTGTATTTGGAGACTGTTCAGATAGCTGGTATGTTATAATATAGGTTTAAGCTCAATTGTTAAAATTTATTTTATTTATTTTTTTATTTAAACGCCCATAGGGCTTTTACATACATAAATCAATACATGTTTTGATTAATTACAGTGAAGAGTTAGAAGTGAATAAAATACAGGTAAATAACGGAAAATATTAAGACACATAATATAGGTTAGATAAAATATGAGTCGACAAAATGTAGGTAATACAGAATATAAATAAAGTAAAAAAAAAAAAATAGCCTGCCAATATCCTCCAAATCAACAATAATTGGTATTAATAAAAATGTATAAAATTGGTATTTACAATAGTTTATGAATTAAGTAGAAATAGTTCGAACATACGGCGTTTAAAGTTTCCCAAATTCAAATTATTGTCAAATACATCAATATTGTTTATATATTGGTTACCAAGCCTATGTAATCGTTGTATTGGGGAATGCAATTTATAGTTAGAATGAGATGTGTGTATATAAAATTTAATGTTTGTCTAGTAGTTCGTGTAGGTACATGTAGATTTATTAAATGCAAGGGTTCACAGCAATCAAATTTAGAGTTTAATAATTTTAATAAAAAGGTTAGGTCGGTTATTTTTCGTTTGTTTTCTAAAGTTGGAATATTTAACATATTCATTAATGATAGGTAATTTATGTGCTCTAAAGGGATGTTAAGTTTAAAATTTACAAATCTTAGAAATTTTCTTTGAATTCTTTCAATATTATGGATATGAATTTTGTAGAACGGCTACCAGACTACTGAGTTATGTTCGATTAAGCTTCTAACCAGGGATGTGTACAACAATTTTACGATTTGTAAAGATTCAAAGTTTTTAATTATTCTTAAAATAAATGCTAATATTTTCATACCCCTATTTACAGTTTGTTTAATGTGGACCGTGCAATCTAGTTTCTCATCCATTATTACGCCAAGATCTCGCATTTCCATCACTCGCTCTAAAATTATTTTATTTATAGAATAGTCGAACAATAGTGATGTTTTTTTCCTGGAGAATGTCAAAGTTTTGCATTTATCTACATTTAAATATAAATTATTTTGTGAACACCAGTTATTTAGCATGTCTGTATTATATTGAAGAACTTGACAGTGATTTAAGAGAGTTATTTCTTTTTTATAATTTAATGTCATCGGCGAATAACAATACATTGGCGTCTTTAAAGCAGCTGACTATGTCGTTTATAAAAACAAGAAATAAAACTGGGCCAAGATGACTACCTTGCGGTTCACAACTAGTGGCGGAAAATGGTTTAGATATATAAGATTTTATTTTAACAAATAAAGTTCTACCAGAAATGTAACTTTTTAGCCATCTTAACATATTTCCTCTGATACCTAAAGCATGAAGTTTACGGATCAATACTTTATGAGACACTTTATCAAAAGCCTTCGAGAAATCTGTATATATGCAGTTAACTTGTTTATTTTTAGAAAAGCCTCCAATATATAATTTTCAAAAAGTAATAAATTTGTTGTAGTTGATCTACCTCTAACGAAGCCATGCTGTTTGTCATTTATTACCTTTGTTAATGAGGGATATATTTCATCAAGAACTAGAGATTCAAAGATTTTGGGTAATACATACTGTATACATATTGGTCGATAGTTTAAAATGTCTGTCTCATCACCTTTTTTAAATATTGGGATAATGTAGCTGGATTTCCAGTAGTCAGGAAAATGTCCAGAAGATAGTATTTGGTTAAAGAGAATGGTTAATGGTTTACACAATACAGAGGAGCACTGTTTAAGGAAAATTGGCAGGATGGTGTCCGGGCCTGCAGATTTGTTAATGTCTAAGGAACATAGTTTTTTCTTTGCAAGATTCTTCCGTTATATAGCAATCTGTTAAATGTGTGGTGTATTTAAATGTATACAAAGGAATTTTATCGTTTGGTGTTTCATCATCATAAACATTTTAAAAGAAATCTGAGAAAAGATTTACGATATCTTGTGTGTTGTTGGCGTATTTGTCGTTCATGTGCATTTGTGGTGGGTAGTCTGCGCTGTCTCTTAAAGATTTTTTTTTTTTTTTTTTTATTATTTAATAAATTTTTACAAGTTACAGTTTTTGACATTTTTTTAACTACCATACTAGGCTAATGCCCGTGTTGTGGTAGTCATACATAATGAATATATGAACTAAAAATACTTTTTTATAGAAGCAGATAATAAAAACTAGGTAATAAATAATAAGAAATAAGAATGCAGAAAAGATATTTAAGGATAAATAAAAGTAAATACAAATATTAAAATAATAGTGAGCTGAAAAATAAAGAGAGATAAATATTTTAAAGAAAGAAATAGAAATTAAAAATAATAAACATTAAGATTATAAAACCAATAAAATTATATATTATATTGTTTTGAACGCAGGTTAAATTGTGGTAGATATTATCTACAAGACGATTATGTTTATGGTCACATTCAATTTCAGTGATGTGAAACAAGTTGGAATGAAGCTGTGACAGGATAAATTTTATAATTTTTTGTTTTGTTTTTAAAAGTGTTAAGAACTCATGTAATCTTTAAAGAAAGCTCGTCCCTTTTCAAATATCCAATGCTGTAGACGGGCGGTAAAGGTGGATTCAGAATTATTTGACTTAATATCGGTACTCAATGCATTAAATATTTTCGGAGCTATGAACCAGAATTGTCGTTGAGCGAATGTGGTTTTAGTTTTGGGGACCATGCAACCCAGGTTTGATGAAAAGCGGGTGTGTGCTTGATGTTGTGGAGCCACCAGTAAGTTATTTTTCCGTTTACAACATAAGCTTATTTTAGTAAATAGCTGACGAATATCTAAGACCCTGATTTTATCAAATAGTTCACTTGAGGGATGGGTAGGTTGGCATTTAAATATAATTCTCAAAATTAGTTTTTGTACAGTAATAATCGGATAGATAATGGATTCAGCACAACCGCCCCATCCCACTATACCGTATGTTGCTACAGATTGAAAAAGGGCAAAGTATACGCTTCTTAGAGTAAGTAAATCTAAGATAGACCCAAGGGAGCAGAAAATATAGCAGAGTTTACGGAGTTTTTTTACTGTGTCACTGATATGGGCTTCCCAACGTAGTTGGTTGTCTATGAGTATTCCCAAATATTTAACTACATTTGATGATTTAAGGAAAGAGCACGTACAATTTATATTAGGGATATTATTGGGAGTTTGTAAATTGAGTGAACATGAGTGAATGATAGGTTTAGGGCAGTTGTTGGGTAAATTATGTTTGCGGATGGAAAATGTCATATATTGTGTTTTGTCGATATTAAGTGTGAGTAGGTTTGTATCAAGCCAATGCTTTACTTTTAATAGGCCATTATTAGTTTTGTTGATAACTGATTCCCATGTTTCATCTTCGAATATTAGAACAGTGTCATCGGCAAATGATAATATCATACCTCCAATATTCATGGCACATAGTGAGTTAATATATATAAGAAATAATATTGGTCCTAGTATACTGCCTTGAGGTACACCATAGGATACAGGTAATTGTTGGCTTACATGTATTTTGTCAGAGTGGATAAGAGTTTGTTGTGTTCGGTTTATTAGATAGTTTTCAAACCATGTATAGGCTACTCCTGTTATTCCAATCTGCCGTATTTTTTTAGCAGTAAGGAATGAGAGACCGTATCGAATGCTTTTGCTAGATCGAGAAAGACAGGAAGTGGTTTGCGACCAATGTCAAGGTTATAGGAAACGATCTTTGTGAGGGCGGCAATTGCATCTGATGTACTCCTACCTTTGCGAAAGCCATATTGGTTATCGGATAATATTTTGTTATCTTCGAGGAACTTACATAATCTATGTTTCACCGCTTTTTCTAAAATTTTAAATATTGTGCTTAGTAAGGATATCGGTCGGTAGTTATTTACAGATATTTTAAGTTTTCGCAGCCACGAAAAATGCTTGCTTTCAGCATCTCAGTTTAAAGGCCATTGGATTATTTTGAAGTTAATTTACACTTTGAAGTATTTGCCTACAGAAAACAGTCATATTAAGCGCACTTTTATCTTCCCGCGTTTAGGTCAACAAAGGTTTTGACGTTTTTTTTTCTACCTGTCAGTGGTTAAGTTGCTATCGGGTCTGGGTCACATCAAGGCGTCGTGAGTTCGATTCCTCGTCTGGCGTAGTCCTTCATCATGAGACCAACAACTTGTCCGCAAGAGATTTTCAAATTATTGTAAATTTATATTTTTATAAGAAAAACTCTCTTTTTAACTTTTGAAGGTTATTCCCATTAATGTAATATATCATTGAAGAAGAAGATAACAATAATAATCAATTTTTTTTAAATATGAAAGAAATTACACAAAATCACACCGAGACACTATCTGAGTAGCAAATACATTATTTGAATACTTGTTTTCAATAATAAAGGTAGCTGCCAATAATATGAAAAAAAAAACATTCGTCGAAGATAATATTGTTAATTCTGAAATTTGAAATATGAAGTTGTCAATTACGACAGTCTCATAATAGATCGCAGTAGCCGAATTGGTAGAGGTGTATGTCCCGGTAAGACGTAAGGTTCTGGGTTCGAGTCCCAGTTGCGACCGTTATCTTTTATTATTTTTCTTTGTCTTGTTCATTTTCATATTTTTAAAAATTAGATTATTATTGTTATCTTCTTCTTCAATGATATTGTAAGTTTATTCATAACCCGGAATTGTGTCTCTTCCTTTAATGTAAAAAAATAGATTTCCTATTCATTCAATATCATTAACATAGTTAAACACATCCTCACCCAAAAATGCTATCTACTACGAGTAGTCTTTTTTGATTTTTCAAGTACGTAAATGTAACCATCTGATATTTGTCTCAAAACAATTTACTTTCCACAAAATTTACAATAAACCCTGAGGTTTTTTTGCAATTACTCTGTATGTGGAATCGGAAAATGTGGAAATAAATGAAAAACACAAAAACCATTATATTTGTGTTTTATCATTAATGCATCTAATTCCATACGGTTTTTTAATTACAGTGTAAATGTTGCTTTGCTATTCCAGGAAGTGTTTTTGTAGAAGATTTCAGCATCAAGGAAGAACCAGGACGCCGAGCAGAACATGGGGTGGGGATTCCTTATACGGAAATTGACTTGGACCTCCTCGATGTTAAAAATGAATGCTTAGAGCGTACTGAAAGAATTACTCAAACAACAGGTAAAACCGATTTTTATTGTTGGTGATTCACTATTCTTTATCTACATACTTTCGTATTTGTGAATTATGTCCTTACATGTATTAAGCTTTATCTTTATCTCTTTCAGACTTATTGACAGAACGGAAGACGCATTATGAGGATAAACGATTTTCTTGCTACCGTTGTAAATACTCTTGCTCTATTAAGTCAAAATTAAATCGGCACATGCGCACTCATTCTGGTGAAAAGCCTTTTTCGTGTTCCGTCTGCAGCTACTCATTTTCGCAAAAAGGCAATTTGAAGATTCATTTGCTGACTCACAGTGGAGAAAAACCCTTTTCGTGTTCTGTCTGCAGCTACTCATGTTCTCAAAATAGAAGATTGAAGACACACATGCTGACACACAGTGGAGAAAAACCTTTTTCGTGTTCCGTCTGCAGCTTCTCATGTTCTCGTAAAGGCAATTTGAAGATTCATATGCTGACTCACAGTGGAGAAAAACCTTTTTCGTGTTCTGTATGCAACTACTCATGTTCTCAAAATGGTAGTTTAAAGATACACATGCTGACTCACAGTGGAGAAAAACCTTTTTCATGTTCCGTCTGCAGTTTCTCATGTTCTCGCAATGGCAGTTTGAAGATTCATATGCTGACTCACAGTAGAGAAAAACCCTTTTCGTGTTCTGTCTGCAGCTACTCATGTTCTCAAAATGTTAATTTGAAGACACACATGTTGACTCACAGTAGAGAAAAACCTTTTTCATGTTCCGTCTGCAGCTACTCATGTGCTCATAAAGGCAGTTTGAAGATTCATATGCTGAATCACAGTGGAGAAAAACCTTTTTCGTGTTCTGTCTGCAGCTACTCATGTTCTCAAAATGGTAATTTAAAGACACACATGCTGACTCACAGTGGAGAAAAACCCTTTTCGTGTTCCGTCTGCAGCTACTCATGTGCTCTAAAAGGCAGTTTGAAGATTCATATGCTGACTCACAGTAGAGAAAAACCCCTTTCGTGTTCTGTCTGCAGCTACTCATGTTCTCAAAATGGTTATTTAACGAAACACATGCTGACTCACAGTGGAGAGAAACCCTTTTCGTGTTCCGTCTGCAGCTACTCATGTGCTCAAAAAGGCAGTTTGAAGATTCATATGCTGATTCACAGTGGTGAAAAACCTTTTTCATGTTCCGTCTGCAGCTACTCATATGCTCAAAAGAGAAGTTTGAAGATTCATATGCTGACTCACAGTGGAGAAAAACCTTTTTCGTGTTCCGTCTGCAGCTACTCATGTGCTCTAAAAGGCAGTTTGAAGATTCATATGCTGACTCACAGTAGAGAAAAACCCTTTTCGTGTTCTGTCTGCAGCTACTCATGTTCTCAAAATGGTAATTTAACGACACACATGCTGACTCACAGTGGAGAAAAACCCTTTTCGTGTTCCGTCTGCAGCTACTCATGTGCTCTAAAAGGCAGTTTGAAGATTCATATGCTGACTCACAGTAGAGAAAAACCCTTTTCGTGTCCTGTCTGCAGCTACTCATGTTCTCAAAATGGTAATTTAACGACACACATGCTGACTCACAGTGGCGAAAAACCCTTTTCGTGTTCTGTCTGCAGCTACTCATGTTCTCAAAATGGTAATTTAACGACACACATGCTGACTCACAGTGGAGAAAAACCCTTTTCGTGTTCCGTCTGCAGCTACTCATGTGCTCTAAAAGGCAGTTTGAAGATTCATATGCTGACTCACAGTAGAGAAAAACCCTTTTTGTGTTCTGTCTGCAGCTACTCTTGTTCTCAAAATGGTAATTTGAAGACACATATGCTGACTCACAGTAGAGAAAAACCTTTTTCATGTTCCGTCTGCAGCTACTCATCTGCTCATAAAGGCAGTTTGAAGATTCATGTGCTGAATCACAGTGGAGAAAAACCTTTTTCGTGTTCTGTCTGCACTTACTCATGTTCTCAAAATGGTAATTTAAAGGCACACATGCTGACTCACAGTGGAGAAAAACCTTTTTCATGTTCCGTGTGCACCTTCTCATGTTCTCGAAAAAATATTTTGAAGAATCATATGCTGACTCACAGTGGAGAAAAACCTTTTTCATGTTCCGTCTGCAGCTACTCATGTGCTCAAAAAGGCAGTTTGAAGATTCATATGCTGAATCACAGTCGAGAAAAACCTTTTTCGTGTTGTGTATGACACTACTCATGTTCTCAAAATGGTAGTTAAAAGAAAAACATACTGACTCACAGTTGAGAAAAGCCTATTTCGTGTTCCGTCTGCAGCTACTCATTTTCTCAAAAAGGTAGTTTGAAGCAATTTTTTTGACTCACAGTGGTGAAAATCCTTTTTGTGCTCAGTCTGCAGCTACTCGTGTTCTCAAAAAGGTAATTTGAAGAAACAAGTGCTAACTCACAGATGTGTAAAACCCTTTTCTTGTTCTGACTTCAACTATTGATCATAAAGGGACACTTTGAGGTCACACATACTGACTCATAGTGAAAAAAGGGTTTTTCCTTTCGTATGCAACTCTCATGTTCACAAAAGGGAAATTTGAGGTCACACATGCTGACACACAGTTGTAAAAACCCTTTTTTTTATTTATTTTTTTTTGTAAAAATAATTGAATGCATAGAATCAACAAACAAGTCCTGCTTAACCAATTCAATTGGCTTGTCAACTGGTGCTTATATTTTACATTCATATGCATTTAAAGAAAAATTACATTTTATAACTACAGACTTATTATTTTTTCATTAATTTTTTCATACATTTTTTCTTTAATTTTTTCATACATATTAATATAAATATTTTTTTTTCCGAAAGCCATTTTTTCACCATATATTTAACCTTATTTATATAATTACAATGCTTTATAGTGTCAGGTAATAAGTGAAATATTTTCGGTATGTTGCATTCAAATGTTCTCTGTCCGTACTTTTTATTACATTTCGGAACTATTAACCCGTCGTTGCGCGTGAATCTAGTACTATATTTATGTTTTAAACTTCTACACATTTTAAGCTAAATTAGTTCATCACTTTTTAAATGTTAATAATGAATGAGAAATCATTTTATTAAGTATTTTATTTATTAAATATGTCACACCACAAAGTGATTGCTTTCTAAAATAACATTTTATTTTATTACGATTTTCTTTTGTTTGTTATTTTTAATTGTTCGTATTATAACAATGAGTAATTAAGTAAAAATTAATGTGTTAAGATATTTTTTCTTCTTTTATTGTTGCTCGTAGGTATATGAATTGTACTAGTTCTCTAAAGAAATGCATGTGGATTTAGCATTAGATATATTCTTATTTATTATGTTGTGTTTATGCTTTATTTACTTATATATTTTATAATCTTTTTTATTTAGGTTATACTGATGTTATAAAAGAAATTTCTATTCTATATGTAAAAGCCCAATAAGGCGTCAATAAATAAATAAAATAAAATAGAAAAAAATCAACAAAAGATATTTCAATAGAATCTCGTTTTGTTTTGGTGGATCTTTTATTATAAAGGAACTTGTGGGGAAATTGAACGTAATTATTTTAGAACATTAGCATTGACAACCCATGTCAGTCTATTTGACATTTATTTTTTTAATGACAAATTAAAACACTTTCTCGAAACATGTCGATGTGTTAAAATAAAGATTATCGTGGTAAAAACAAAGTGTTTTAATTTGTCATTAATAAAATGGTGCACAAAGCAAATTTGCAAAATTTGAAGAAATTTATTTTTTTGGCTGTATTATTATGATTCACTTCCTAACGGACGTGAAATTCGTAGCATTGCCATGTTTTGTAATTCTGAAAGCGAATTTGAGGATGACTTGCCAAGATTATATTTATATACATAGTATCAATATGTTTTTCGTCTCCTATTTTAAGTGAGCGGAGGCGAGCGGTAAATGTGGGTAAATTGGTGCCAGGTGCCATTGCCAGAATAATATGTGAAAATAACCTTAGATGCCTATATGATACCACTCGAAAAGAACTTTTAAAGAGTCATTTTCTAACTCACAGTGGAGAAAAGCCTTTTTCGTGTTCCGTCTGCATCTACTCATGTTTTCGTAGAAGTAGTTTGAAGAATCATATGCTGACTCACAGTGGGAAAAAACCATTTATCACCAACGAAATTTTACAATTTAACCTAGGTAACCAGAGCAGTTGCTTCAATCGGCAACGCAGTTTTAGTCATACTTTTTAAAATCAAGATTTTTGATCCATTCA
The DNA here is from genome assembly GCA_951813805.1 of Limnephilus auricula. NCBI lineage: Eukaryota > Metazoa > Arthropoda > Insecta > Trichoptera > Limnephilidae > Limnephilus > Limnephilus auricula. Next base: position 12,559,742 of record OX638414.1, on the reverse strand, counting down.
CTTTATTTAAAAAATAACTCCAAACCAAACATACCTGAACTATAAAACGTGTAAAATAATAAAAACGTTTTTCGAGAATTTACCAACTATACACACACTTACAACATATGTTTTTTTCTTCTTCTAAATAACCAATTTACAATAAGGATTAATTTTTTAAAAACTTTTTTTCTACTACAACACACACTAATTAATTAAATTAACTAATTAACCATAAATAAATTGTTGTCACACTCAAACATAACCACGTAAACACCTCAACACAGGTTCTCCTATTGAGGTGTTCATGAAACATACGATATTATACATCAACCGGTTTTATTTTCAAACCTACCTTACAAACAAAATAATAAAAGTTCAAAATATATTATGTACAAATGTTAATAATTAGGTAAACACTGTAATATTAAATAGAAATAAATTAAATGTCTTAAACAGATAAACAGTAGGTCTAATAAAGTAATTTTTAAAAATCCCTTGGTTTTGAGCCCTCAAGGTAAGTATGTTTACGTATGAAGCAGTGTTTGACGACTAAGTATTCGTTTTTTTATGTTTTCTGTTAATAACGTTATAAGCTCTAGCGTTTTGAAATTATTTCATTAACCATTCATCCGATTGTGATGAAACTTTGGTGAGTTGTTATTTTTGTAATACTGAGCTCTGGAATTTTGAAAATTGTTAAAAAAATTACAATAAGTGGCGCGCAAGTTGTTAGAAACATGTATGTATTTCTGCAGTATTCTGGTATATAGGTCCAGTAGTTTATCGACAGATGGCAGTAGGCATTAAGTCTACAGTAGTTACCGTCAGATGGCGGGAGGTTAGAGTTGGTACAAGGAGTGAATATAGGCGGTAGCGTGTCGGCCTGCGGGGCAGATTTACCCGCTAGTCAATGGAAGATAGTTGCTTTAGCGCAGTACCATATTATTGTAATCAAGTAAAAAAACAGTTTTGAATCAAGAACCTGATCTTATTGAGAAAAACAACAAATAATACTCGCATGTTAATAAGGCAATTATTACACTTTGATATAATTTAGCTGCAGGAATAGAAGGAGGGAGGGGAAGGGGAAATTCGGGGTGAGAAAGATAAATGAAAGAGGGAGGGGGGGGGAAGTGAAATGAGGTCGGAAGGAAGGAATCGCAGGAGGTGTTGTCGCGGAAAAGAGGGACGCGGGAGTGGGGAATATTTAAGGAGAACTCGATAAGGGAAAGGAACGTGGTAGGTGGGGGGGGGGGGGGGGGGCGCATGGAAAAGGACTCACGAGGGAGAAGCAGAAGGAATGGCAAAGGATACACGTAGGGGATGGAAAATCCATACGTGTATGACTCATGGATTGTACACGGGAAAGGGGGAAGCGAGGAAAGTAAAAGGTAAAGGGGGCGGGAAGTGGGACGTTTTGGATAGGACACACAGGAGAGGGGTAACTGAAGGGTAGAGGACGAGGGAAAAAGATGAGAAAGTAACGGTAGGAGGGAATAATTTGGAAAGTCCAAGCTTCTCACACATACACCTATATATGGCCTGCTCACGGGACGGAATACCTTTCGGTTGATTCGTGTGACGCACCATACGAAAAAAAAAAAAAAAAAATGTGTAACAGGAAGGACTTCAGTTAACAGAATAAAACCCAAACACTTTCTTCAATGGCGTTTAAACGTATGCCGGGTACTCTTTAGTTATATTTACATTTAAAAAAATGAACACTGTAATAAATTTAAGAATGTACACAAACAACGCTAAATTAATATCGTCTACGATAAATTCTGAGTATTTGTATCTGTATCAGCAATGCATGAAAAGACAATTACTATAAAAGTGAAAAATTATATTAAAAAAATCCAAACCAGTAATTTTGTTTTTATTTCAGTTTTATTGACAGTGTTTTGTACAATAATTATTTATTTATTTAACTCATATATCTAAAGTCAGCTCACATTGTAGTGCGTGCTAATAATTGTGAAAGCGTATATAGTAGGTATATACCATTATTTGACAAACATAATATTTATTCTTTAAATATTTATAATTCTCTACATAAGTTCCACACGGGAGGCCCTGAGAAAAATAATTCCACTCAGGGCCAATGTCATTTGAGGGGAAGCTGTGTCGCGGATATTTTTAGGAAAGGAAGGAGAGGAATTTCTAGGAAAGAAAAATATGTAAAGCCCCACGAACAATTTATGTAATTATGTTCTAATTCTTAATCTTAATTCTTTTTTTTTTCTGCAAATTTCATTTATCATTGTTATTTTTTAATTTTTAATTTGCATTTTATAAAGATCTGTATTATGAATTACTTTTATTAAATTGTGAAATTATGAACCCCGATACCTTCACAGGCGAACCCTAGTGGGGTTATTAATTAATGGTAACAATGTATTTTTAATTGTGAAGAAACAATAAATAAAAGTGCACAACTGGTAACCCTGTACAAATCGCAAGTCCGCCTTACGGTTAAATTTGGCAGTCACCTCTGGTCAGGAGCCCCAAAGTACCTGATAAGAACCCTCAACTTTGTGCTAAAACATGCGGTCCGTTTGATAGCTTCTCCGGTCTTAAAGAGAGGTATTGGTTCTACCGGTATTTCAATGGAAGATGCTCCTAGGAACTAGCGTCATTTATCCCCTCGGCACCGATAAATAGTCGGGAAACACGCCAAACGCCAACATATGTACACGGTTGACATTTGTCACATGAGAACGGGTCGCTTCTACGACCGTTAATTAATTGTGAAATAACTCAAATTAATCAGTTCAAATTTATTTGCGTACGCCGGGTTCGAATCCGTGACCTTCGGATACGGAGTCGAGAGCCTTACCCCTTGATTACGCCGGGTATTCATCATTCGGCGCCAGGAACCGTGTTTTTCCAACCACCCTGTTTTGTTCAGGAGAAAGTAAAATTAGATACTAAGTAACTACTTTTGTCGTGATTGATGTTGTTGAAACAAAACGTGATGGACTTATTAAATATATAATGGGACTGCGAGACGAGCAAGCGGCTTGATGGCCAGCACATAAATTTGTTATCTATTGTTTTCTATTATTCTCTATGCTTTTAGGCTTGCCGCGGCGCATCAAGCCTCTCCTTCAAGCCTGGCCACGCCTTTGGTGATTTCGTGGCGGTGGAAAGGGGGTTGAAAGTGAATTTTGTGCGAAATGGAATATAACAAACACAAAGCATTCTTTATTGTGTTATAATAAATTTTATATATTAATATTGTAATATAACATTAATTAGTAAACTAAAGACAATTAATTTTATCCATTTCTCAGATGTTTATTTATTTATTTAGGAAAATCAACAGATTGTTTACATCAATTAAAATAAAATAATACAACTAAAATCTAAACAGATTTTCACTATAATTTTATTAAAAATACTAAGTGGGCTGAGATAATATTTACAAAAAATACAACATTGTGAAATTAAATAAAAATTAAAAGAAGATGTAAGAACATAAATAAATAACAATTTAAAGTTAACATATAACCTGCTTTATAAATTTCAAATCATAATGTTTGGAAATATTTTTTTAAAAAACACAAGACCTGTACAATTTAACACATTTAATTAAGACAATAGCAGTTTCGTTATTATTAAACATTTAAGAAAATATTAAATTATTAACACCAGTAAAAAATCATTTTAAACTCCATGGATATTGAAATTGGACGGCGTTAATAGAATCGCATAAATATGTGGTCTAAAAGTGACCTAACTACAATTTAAAAATGACATTGAATGCCGAAACAGCTTTCATAATATATAAAAAAACTAAAATACTTGCAGAACTTAAAAATAACATTCTTGAATTTGATGTACAATATTTTCTTTAAAAATCAATGGATTTTTTGAATTGAACCCAGAAATTGACAAATTGAACACAGAAACAATAGCTGCCTACTTTATAATAATTTTATATGATTTATATAATTGTTTTACACGATACGTAATATCTAAAATCACCACTCATCGTAATGTTTTTTGTCTATGGGTACTTATTACCTATTTACGTTTGTCTATTCCCGAAAAAATATAAATTCGCATCAAGCCCCACCGCCAGCACGTAGTATTGCGCAATGCTTGTGAGAAAGCCGCAAGCAAGCTTTGGAGACGGTCAAAAGGCTTGTCACAAAGCGCCATAGAAAAGAAACTACGTGCTTGCCATCAAGCGGCTTGGTCGTGTCGCATAGCCTTAAGTAATATGAATTATAGTCGCTGATATAGCCGGTTCCCACGGGGCGACTTTTGTTGGTCAACTCGACAGTTGAAAGCTAATCGCCACGTGTGAACACTTTGTCAACAAAGTTAGCAACTTTTTTTGTTGCTAGTGAAAGTTGATAGCCCATCTACTTTTGACGTTCGAGTATGACCATCGCCATTTTGGTTTTACTAATCGTTCGAGTTTCACACCGAATCGTCGCGTGTGAATGTTGTCATTTTTCGCTCGCGGGAAAAAGTAAACGTCAGATTTATTCAATACCACCTGCTGTCATGGAATCCTCAACCAAAAAATATCTGAAATGGTCGGACGATATAATGTTTAGATTCATGGATCTATTCCAAAGCCATCCCTGTCTTTGGAATCAAAAACTAGAAATTTATAAAAATAGGAATGCCCGTGAAACTGCATTAAATAATATCATTTTTGAAATGGGTATTGTGGAACTGACGCCGACTGATGTAAAAAATAAAATAAAAACTATTAGAACGATGTACAAGAAGGAACTAGGATTAATAAATAAATCAAAGAAGAGTGGAGCCGGAACTGCAGACGTTTATGAACCCAGGCTTTTGTGGTTTAGAAGGGCCGACACATTCCTACGAACGGTCTCGTTTGCGAGGAAAAGCACATCAAGTTTGGTAACTACTGCTGATTATTTATCCATCAAATAACTAACTATCACTCTGCAGGGATAGGCAGAGAGGATGGACCACCAAACAAATCTGTATTGGCAGACACTCCTCGCCTCATTCACATTAATACATTGTCTCATAATACTCTTCTGATCTTCTAACACTGATACAAGTATTGATTCACTTGATACTACCATGTTTACCTCAGCCGTCCCCGACTTTTACTATTCAAATATGCTTTGTATATTCTCCTTACTCTTTTGTTAATTCGCTCTTCATGTCAAAACCATCTAAGCGTTCCTTTCTTAATCTTAGTTATTATGCATTCACCATCGTCTTGATAGCCTGTCCATAAGATAGCGTATGTTTATCAGGTCCGAGTTTAGTATTCGGTACTCAAACCTCTGAAGAGAGTAGAAAGTATATTTACAGTAATATGTAGAATGCTGAGCATTCTTTTTTTTTAAATATTAGCTGAGACTCGAACCCAGAGCCTTATCTTAAACCAAAAAAACTATAATTTTTATCGCGTTGCAAAGCACCACACTGAGACAGTGCTACCCATATAAGTTGGCAAAAAGGAGGGCGTTGTTGTATATGACATAACGATAGTAGGTGTGGTTGCCAGTTTAAAATATTAACATAGTTCGTGTGTTTACACCACCGCCAACTTATACGTGTAGTACTGTGCGTAGTTTTAAATAAGTAAATAAAACAATGTAATGCATTCATCCATTTATTTATTTTATGTGAAGTATTACAGTTGTAATAAATAGGTAACTAATACAGGCTTGTCCTAGTGAGGTTAAAAAATTGTAAAGTAAACAATAATACTAACAAGTAAATAAACAATAAATAAGTAAAACATTATTGGTGGGCTTTTACATGAAATGTTACATTCGATCACAGTATAACATGATAAATATAGTAGTAAAGAGCACATAATACATATTATGTAGGCACCTATAATTACATTTTTGCAAATTAGCAAAATACTAATTCGACAATTAAAATTGAAATTAAATAATAATAATACAAGTCTAAAATAGCAAGTAAAAATAAAAGAAAAGCAATTTCCAAAAGCACCCGGGCTCTTATGAGGGCTGCAAAAGCTAGAACTCGCCTCTCCGTGAGCATCGAAGCACTGCAGTATCTTACACTAAGAAATTATTGTTTTCATTATATTAAAAAATCATTTTTTCCTGCCAGGGTACAGCCCCAGGGCCTGAAAAATACCTGGTATATTTTTCACGGAGAGCAGAAGCATTCCTAGTATGGTTATTGCTTCCTATTTGACCAATGTCATTGAACACGTTTGATTGAGACCTTTGTGATCTCCATGAACCTGGAATTATTTGATGGGAATTATTTGAATCTTCAGAATCTAAAGAACCGGCAGGGGTATATCTTTCGCCTGAAGAAATTCTCAGCCAATTATGAAGTGCACAAGCTGATGTTACAAGGGAATCTAATTTGTCTATATCTAGTTGTATTGGTCGTTCAAATACTCTGAATCTGGATACCAAAATACCAAATGCATTTTCCACAATGCGACGAGCCCTAGAAAGACGATAATTGAATATTTTTTGTGGTTTTGTTAAAGCAGCATTTCTTGAGTATGGTTTCAATATTTGAGTTGTCAGAGGGAAAGCATCGTCAGCAACAAAGAATCCATTTTCAGGAAAATTCAACATATTTTTTTCTAACGCAGCATTCAAAGATGACTTTGCAAAAACAGCACCATCATTTACTCTTCCATTTGTGCCAACGTCAATATAACGAAAGCAGTAGTTGGCATCTACGCACGCAAATAAAATGACACTATAAGTTCCTTTATAATTAAAAAAACTCTGAAGCAGCTCCGGGTGGGTTTCGAATCGATATGTGTTTTCCATCCAGTGCACCGCAACAGTTTGGGAAATTCCACCGCCATTGAAATTCTTCCTGAATTGTTTTCCAATCCTCTTGTGTATCAGGCACCTAAAAATAAAATTATTTTATTTCAGAACATGTCTCAGATTAATGGTAATTTGAGTGATGCAGATGAAATTGATCTGCTGCCGTCAATCAGCCCAAGCTTTCAGAGGAACGACGAAGCAGACAACACAGCAGCTCCATCTGGAACACAAAAGAAACCTATACAAGGATTTACGACTCCTTGTCGAAAACGAAGGCTCGAAATAATAAATGAATCTATTGATAAATTAAGTAATTTAACGAATCGTGGAGAACCTTGTGACGAACTCGACCATTTTGGCAAATATGTTGCAAGTGAATTAAGGAAGATGCCAGAATACGACATGATAATGTGTCAAGAACAAATTAACGCTGTGATAAGGACTAGTCGTCTCAAGCTGCTATTGGGATCAACTCAGTCGAGCGGCAGTATGCCTCATGTTAACTCTCCACTCCCTTCAACTTCTAATGTTGACCATATTTACTGTTTGCCACCACAACTACTAGAACAAATTTTGGTTGATTCTGATAATTCTTGTCAAGAATCAACGGAATCACAAGGAAACGCAAGTGCAAACAATGCAGAGGATATTTTATCCCAAGCTATGTATAATATGGAATAATATTTTATGTTTGTTTTTTTTATTATAGTAAAGTATTTAAATTATCAGTACCTAAGTATTGTCTTTAAAACCAAAGGTAAAATGTTCCTGTTTCTGATATCTATTTTGTGTTTGTATTTTTTATAGTAAAGTTTTTAAATTATTAGTACCTAGGTTAAGTATTATGTTTACAACCAAAGGTAAAACGTTCCTGTTTCTTATATCTATTTTATGTTTCTATTTTTTATAGTAAAGTTTCAAATTATTAGTACCTAGGGTATTATGTTTACAACCAAAGGTAAAACGTTCCTGTTTCTTATATCTATTTTATGTTTCTATTTTTTATAGTAAAGTTTCAAATTATTAGTACCTAGGGTATTATGTTTACAACCAAAGGTAAAACGTTCCTGTTTCTTATATCTATTTTATGTTTCTATTTTTTATAGTAAAGTTTCAAATTATTAGTACCTAGGGTATTATGTTTACAACCAAAGGTAAAACGTTCCTGTTTCTTATATCTATTTTATGTTTCTATTTTTTATAGTAAAGTTTCAAATTATTAGTACCTAGGGTATTATGTTTACAACCAAAGGTAAAACGTTCCTGTTTCTTATATCTATTTTATGTTTCTATTTTTTATAGTAATGTTTCAAATTATTAGTACCTAGGGTATTATGTTTACAACCAAAGGTAAAACGTTCCTGTTTCTTATATCTATTTTTTATAGTAAAGTTTCAAATTATTAGTACCTAGGGTATTATGTTTACAACCAAAGGTAAAACGTTCCTGTTTCTTATATCTATTTTATGTTTCTATTTTTTATAGTAAAGTTTAAAATTATTAGTACCTAGGGTATTATGTTTACAACCAAAGGTAAAACGTTCCTGTTTCTTATATCTATTTTATGTTTCTATTTTTTATAGTAATGTTTCAAATTATTAGTACCTAGGGTATTATGTTTACAACCAAAGGTAAAACGTTCCTGTTTCTTATATCTATTTTATGTTTCTATTTTTTATAGTAAAGTTTTTAAATTATTAGTACCTAGGGTATTATGTTTACAACCAAAGGTAAAACGTTCCTGTTTCTTATATCTATTTTATGTTTCTATTTTTTATAGTAATGTTTCAAATTATTAGTACCTAGGGTATTATGTTTACAACCAAAGGTAAAACGTTCCTGTTTCTTATATCTATTTTATGTTTCTATTTTTTATAGTAAAGTTTTTAAATTATTAGTACCTAGGTATTGTGTTTCATACATTATTTTAAAAAGTTTTTTATTTTATATTATTTATTTTAAAAGTTGCAGATTCGTGACATAAAACATGCACAATGAATATGTGTTTCATTTACACTACCTACCCATTATATATTATGATAGTGACAAATAATAACGGTAAATATTCAGAGACATACGACACCATTAATATACATAAATTAAAAGAAAATACTTAGTACAGATTTAATAACAATAACAACTACCTGTCAAACTTTGACGTTTGGCGTTGTCGTTTTTAGGTTATGGTAAAGCTAATTTTAACGGAATATGCATTATTTGCTTGCGTCTCTGGTTACTGTAGTTATTGTTGAAAATTTGCAAAATAAATTATTTTCTCACCTTAATAACATATTTCAGGGCTTCAACTATTGCAAGGAGCACTTCCTTAATGAACTTTGATATGGTATTTTTAGGAATTCTGTACGTGTATGTCAGGCTCGAAAACGAATCTCCCGTCGCCAGATATCGTAATGTGATTTGTAATTTTGTTTTTGCCGGGACAGCTACTCGCATGATCGTATCTTGCCTTTGAATTTTATCGCCTATTTTGGCAAGCAGCTCATCAAATTGTTTTTCTGTCATCCTCAAGTGATTTCTATATCCTTCGGGGTCTTCTAGGGCTATCTCTTTCAAAATTGTGTTGGATGCGCCTAATTCACTCCTTCTCATGATCCATTTTCTCACCCAAGTACGACGTTTTTTATGTTTTTTCATAATCTCCAGCTCCTCTCGCAGAACATCAGAAATTAGATAGACGCACGCACTAACAATTTCAGTTGACGCCATTTTGAATGTCAAAATCGGTTCAACTTAAATTGAAACGTGTGAACAAAATGTTGCTCAACTTTTTTCGTAAAATAAAAGTTGGTCAACAAAAATCGAAACGTCTGAACGCCCCAATAATGCCTCCAGGGGGCCTAGTCTCTATCTCTCACAACGTCCGTACCTACGTTACGAATCCTTATTAACCTTCCCCTTACCGTGCTAAAAACTTCCTCGCTCTCCGGTGCGGTACACTCAGTAAATATTTATATGTTGTATTTATTTAATCCAATACATACATGTATTGTGGAGGAATACCCAAAATATTAACTCTACGTTTAGTATATTTACAAAGATATTTCAGTAAATACAAACTGTGACCGCTTAGTTGACAGCGCCGTCAAGAAAGGTTAAACGGCAAACGTGCTTGTTTGTGAAACCGAAAGATAGAGACTAGGCCCCCAGGTGTGCCCAAGTTGACGGCAAATCTTTAAAGAGCTATATGATGTATGAGCAGCCCAAGGAATGGAGGAGTCTCTTATGTAGGTTGTGAAGCAGCAGAACGGCGCGTGGCGAATATCTTTGTGGACTACAACTGGCAAGATCTTGACAAGCCGCCTCCAATAGGTTCTTCTCAAGCCGCCTCCAATGATATATTGTCATGCCGCATCCAATACGTACTTCTCAAGCCGCCCCCAATGATATCTTGTCATGCCGCATCCAGCGAAATAAAAAAAAACTTCTCCAATAAAGATTCTGAACAGGGAACATCATATAAGCCAGCAGGAATGAATCCATTAATCTTGCTGAAGTGGTGCCAAATGTGTATGTAGAGGGACATACTGATCTTGAACACCTTGAACTTGATTTACTTCCAGGAATTCATGAAAATGTGAACACGAATGCTGATTCTTGAAGAATATTGAAAGAAGTAATCCATCTTGATACTTCTGACTGAGAACTAACACTAGCTTACATAGTGGATTACTGCGTCAAAAGGAAAATTTAATTAAAAGCCGGAAACTGATAACCAAAAATAAGAATAGTACTGTATTTAGTATTAATGTAAGGTAGAAGATTTAATTGAAAAGAAAACTTGCAAGCAAAGCTAATTCTATACAAAAGCTGAACGGCGGTATGAGATGTGAGTAGAGAATACACATCTCGTACCCAACCGTTAAAAAAATAGGTTGACGATGAATTTAAAATCCAAAATATTTACTTAAAATTTATGTTACAAAATTTGAATATGGTGACAACCAAACAACGTCTTCTTCTTTATATATAAAAATCTTTCCGAGATAAACTCCGAAACTACTTAACCGATTTTGATGCAATTTGGGTTACTGTATGTGATTTAGTCCTACTTCGAAGGTAGGATAGTTTTTATCTCAATTATTGACCTCAATATTTATTATTCCATTTAAGATGTGCATCAAACGTAGATCATACTTTGATTTTGATTGATCTTGTCGCATTATAATCTCAAACTATGTGATGTTTAGACTCCAGATACTAATATCTACAGCCTGTATGTCTATATCTATGACCTTCGGAGTGAAGACTAATATCTACAGAGCTAGGGTCGGATTAATATCTATGAGGGTCCCAGTGGTGACGAATATCAATGGAGCGTAGGTGGGACTAATATCTACAGAGGGCAGCTGAGCAAGAGGTTGTATGGAAAAGCATAAATTACTTAAAGGCTTAAACGTTTAAAGTACGTACATGAATTTTTTGCATAATATTACGAATTTTGCTGTAATGTTGAAATTGGCATAGCGCCTGCTCGCGTCAAGGCAAGAAAAACATCCCAGTATTAAAGAAGTTTAGCGGCTACGCTAGGATTGTGAAACATGGTTTGTGATACAAAAGAAAGTGCCCCCTTCGTAGCGCCTGCTCGCGTCAAGGCAAGAAAAACATCCCAGTATTAAAGTAGTTTAGCGGCTACGCTAGGATTGTGTAACATGGTTTGTGATACAAAAGAAAGTGCCCCCTTCGTAGCGCCTGCTCGCGTCAAGGCAAGAAAAACATCCCAGTTTTCAAGTAGTTCAACGGCTACGCTAGGTTTGTGTTCATGTAGAAGCCAATTTTGGCACAATCGTAGAGGAAGGTGTCCTTAACAACATACTAAAAGTACCCGGGGGTGGAGGTGGAGCTAAGGGTGGGGGGGGGGGCTCTAAAGGTACCTTTTTTCAGTTTTTCGTTAATAACTCGAAAACTACTGCCTCTACCGAATAAATGTGTTTGTACTAAATTATCTACATAAAATTCTCTACAGAAGAAGTTCTATAAACTTTTTTGCTAGGATCAATGCTTAAGGAGTTATGGAGGGGGGAAAAGTGAAATTAAAAAAAAAAAACAGTTTTTATTGTTAAAAGTGAAATGTTTATTGTTAAAAATGAAATGTTTATTGTTAAAAATTAAATAATTTGTGTTGAAGGATGTATTTTGAACATAAATCGTCGAAATCTGAACTTGCATCGTCACCAATGCTGTCTTCAACCGGGGCCGCGTTCGTAAATGAGCCGAGGAAGCCGCAGGCAATCCCTGCTTTGCGGCAACCGCAGCGCATCCCACACCCAGTCGTGCATCGGCAAAAGATCATGTTCAAAACGGAGTCATGTGCCACAGGATCGTTTGTGTTAACTGGGTTCAGTATTCCATCTTCTCCCTTGAACCAACCCCTTTGGATGGGTGATAGGGGGTTGCCGAGCCACTGTTGTATCTGTAAGAAAGAAATGAGATCAACGTAGGTATTCATCACAGATTAATATTTGTTATTTAAAGGAAGCAGTATTTAAAACTATAAGTAAATGGATTTACCTGTAGATATACTCTGAACGAGTATTATTTTGAAGCTCCTCTGGTGGAAGGAAGAGTGGCCATGTCTGACTTGGGCTTCGTTGACACTTTAAAAAATGCGAGTACCGATGTTCGTTCAGGGTCGTTGATAATTTTGTTGTTCTCGAGGTACGTGAGCAGTTTGTCATTGATCACACGTTCCATCACCTTACACAGAACTGATGTGATCGCTTTGGGGCGGTAGTTGGCTGGGTTGGAGCGGTCATCCTTCATTGGGATAGGGTGGATGACGGCTTTTTTCCATCCAGAAGGCCCAGAGCCACACTTCAGGGACATTTTTAAGAGCTTCGTCATAATCGGAGCTATTTCTGCAGAATACCTCTGCAATACCAGGACATTAACATCGAGCCCTCGTAAGACGTGGAGTACATCCCGATGCCGGATCCTCAGCTTCTCATATAGAAACCGCAATGAGGAACCGACGGCGGGATAGCACCCCGATCGTCGAGGGTCGAGTTTACCGCGAACATTTTTCCGAATAAGTTTGTCTTTTCGGTATCGGTGTTTGCTAGTGAGCCGTCAGGGGTCTGGTAAGAGGCGGCAAACTGGGTTTGCGGAAATTGCGACCAATTGAGCCCGCAAGCGACCAGAACGCTCTGCTACCATGCGGGTAGGCAGCAAATTTCCAAATCCTATACCGATTCAGACACGGCGGCGATTCAGACAAGGCATTCGCTGCTCTGTCTACGCTTTGTGTTTCTGTGAAGGTGACGAACGTAAGTATGGTGTAGAGTCTATCGGTGCATTTAATGTGTATATATTATATTAAACTCATGTACAATACAAAGCTTGCATTATATTCCCAAAAGTTAATACAGTAACAGCACATTTTGATTCGTAATTAAATCGCGTACACTAGTCTAAATTCTATAATTATTTATTTATTTATTTATATTTCACGCCCTGTTGGGCTTTTACATGTTTTTTTTTTTAATTAACAAAGTACATCTAAATCATAAATTTCATTCAATTCACACAAAATTAGTTGACCCTTTTTCACACAAAAGCGAAAAATAAAATTATAAAACTGAATCTAAAACAAAACCCAAAACAAAATCATAAACAAAATCAAAGTCAATATCAAAAGCAAAATCAACAACATAATCAAAAACAAAATCAAATACGAGTTTCATAGAAGCAGGATACCCTACCATGCAAGGTAGAGAAACAACAGAATGGGATAAGTACAATTCGTAGATTGAGTCAAGGAGAACTAGTGGTATATTTAATTAAATATTATTGATCTTTTTTCGGATAAACATCTTACCATGAGGTGTTTATACTTAATAAGTGATGTGTCAAACATATCCGCAATGTCCTTATATTCATTTCCCAAATTCTGAATTCGGCGAATTGGAGTACACAATTGTGATTCCGTGTTGGAGTTTTCACAATAAAATGGAAGATATTGCCTCGATGTTGGTTTGCGAGGTATATGGAAAGAAATCAAGTATAATAGTTCAGGGCTGTCAATTATTGAATTTACGATTTTATACAAACATGTTAAGTCATTAACTATTCTACGTTTGGACAATTTTAATAAATTAAGTTGACATAGTAGATAATCATAGTTGACACATTCTCTTGTTATGCCCATTCTGAAATTAATAAATTTTAAGAATTTTTTTTGGATTCTTTCTAATGTGAGTGAATGACTAGCATAAAATCCCTTAAAAATAATGAGTCGATTATCAATAAACAAAAAATATTAACCTATAGCCCAATATTAAATCTCTTCCCATTCGGTGTCCATTCTGTCCCCACTTACTCTTCATCAATTCCAAGCCACGCCCCCACCCCTACCACAACACCTACTGATAAATTGTACCCACCCACTATTTTGTAATTGTCATCATTATATGTTTGCCTTGAAGAAGGAACGGTTGTTCCGAAACCGGTCGGCGTGTAACTAAATAAATCAGTGGTTGTAACTAAGATATATTGTTTCATTTAATTATAAAATGGATGACCACAAAGTGATAGCTAATTTCAAAAGTATACTTATAATTTTATTTCCATCTACATATAATAAATTGTTATTACGATGTTTCAGCTACTTTAAACATTCTGTATTATATTATCAAATTACTGTCAATTTATGTAAATACATACCTATCTATGCAACTACTTTGGGAATAGATTTTAATAGGTAATGTGCATTTTTAGATGTCCCTTTGTGGAATATGAATATTTGCAGACGGGACACGAAGACTGTTTTTTCCACCGTGGGTATACATATGACTATTAAGATCTTCCTTTCGAAAACATGAATAGTTGCAAACGGGGCAAGAAAACGGTTTTTCTCGGCTGTGAATCCACATGTGTTTCGCCAAAGCACCTATTACATAACATGAATAGTTGCAGTCAGAACACGGCAAGAGTTTTCTTCCATTGTGGGTAATCATGTGAGTTTTTAGATTTATCTTTGTAGAACATGAATAGTCGCAGTCCGGACATTAAAAAGGTTTTTCTACACTGTGGGTTATTACATGACTGTATAAATCTCTCTTCCGAGAACATGAGTAGTCGCAGTCGGGACATGAAAAAGGTTTTTCTACACTGTGGGTTATTACATGACTGTATAAATCTCTCTTCCGATAACATGAGTAGTCGCAGTCGGGACATGAAAAAGGTTTTTCTTCACTGTGGGAAAACATGTGAATTTTTAGATATTTCTTCTGACAACATGAAAACTTGCAGTCGGAACATGAAAAATAATTCTCTCGACTGTGGGTCATAATGTGTATCTTTAAATTTCCCTTTCGAGAACATGAATAGTTGCACTCAGAACATGAAAAAGGTTTTTTCACACTGTGGGTTATCACATGCCTTTTAAAATCTCCCTTCCGACAACATGAGTAGTCGCAGTCGGGACATGAAAAAGGTTTTTCTCCACTGTGGGTCAGAATGTGTATCTTTAAATTTCCCTTCCGACAACATGAGTAGTCGCAGTCGGGACATGAAAAAGGTTTTTCTCCACTGTGGGTCAGAATGTGTATCTTTAAATTTCCCTTTCGGGAACATGAATAGTTGCACTCGGAACATAAAAAAGGTTTTTCCACACTATGGGTTATCACATGCCTTTTAAAATCTCCCTTCCGACAACATGAGTAGTCGCAGTCGGGACATGAAAAAGGTTTTTCTCCACCGTGGGAAAACATGTGAAATTTTAGATATTCCTTTCGAGAACACGAAAACTTGCACTTGGAACATGAAAAAGGATTTTTTACACTGTGAGTCAGCAAGTGACGCGTCAGAAGGCTTTTTTGAGAACATGAATAGTTGCACTCGGAACACGAAAAAGGTTTTTTTCCAGTATGGATACACAGATGCCTTTCTGAATTCTTCTTTTGAGAGCAGGAGCTGTTACAACGGGAGCAAGAGAATTGTTTTTCCATATGATGGGTCTTCAGATCTGTCAACAATCGAAAAATAATAACGATAAGGAAAGCTCTAAAAGACTAATTACTATCACGACGTGTAGATAAATAAATTAAGGACAGTAAAAACGTTAAGAATAGGATGGCAAGAATTATTAAATCTTACTGTCTGCTGTCTGGTTTATTCTTCCAAAACGTTCCATGCATTCTTTTTTAACATCCGGCAGGTCAATGTCAATTTGCATATAAGGTAATCCTCCTTCATCTTCTTCTAGTGGTCCACGTTCCATCTTAATGGAGACAGTCTTCAAATTATTACTACCTGGAAAAACAAAACAATAAAACGTTCATCGATCTGTCTTATACCTAAAACTACATATTTTGATATTATATTATAAAAAAAAGTTCATTTACATTTGTTTATAAATATATACATTAGAGATTGCTGACATTATTTGGAGAAATAAATGTAGTTGAATTTTGGTCTCCGGTGACATGAAGATTGTTTTTATTTTTTTTTTAATGCCAAATTTTTAAAAAGTTTTTTCACAGATCACTACTGGTCACTCAGCCGAGTAGTAGTGACTCAGTCCTCACCCGCACCCTAACTGTGCAAAATCTACCGATCTTTTTTGTTTTTAGTTGAATAAAAAAAATAATAATCCACATTTTTACTCAAAATAATGTAAGGAATGGCTAGCAAATAAAGATCTATTACATTCCTCAACAATATATTAGTAGGAAAGTTTTTTAAATTACAGTAATAACGATTGAAATAATTGGTAAAAAGTATAAGGTCAATTAAAGAAAAAATAATATTCCAGATGTCGGTTTCAAGGAATGATGTTATAATTTGGATAAACCCTGTTTTAGACTTTTCAAAATTTAGAGTGCTAAAATCAAAAATATGACTTGCTTGATGTGGCTGAAAATAAATTACACATTTGATTCCAAAATGTAATTTTTTGTATGAAGATTTTTCAGTTTGGGTTTTCTCAGCCTCCCCCAAAGAAAAAATAAATAAATTCATTTTCAGCTACAACATTAATAATTCCTTATTTTTTAATTACAGTAATGTATCTCACTGAGAATTCATTTTAAAATTTAATATCCTAATTGTTTTTAAACATTTAATGCAACAGATGCACAAAAAAATGTACCCTATAAATATATATTATGCAAAACTAACCGGCGGTTTCAGTACTCTCCGCATATTGCAAACATTCCTTCTTTACATCTTGGAGGTCGACATCTATATCCGTATACGGCATTACACCTCCACCTTCTTCCTGAAACCCTGGTTCCGTCTTGATCGGAACAGTCTCTGGATTAAGTAGATCCATGGCACCGATGTGGTAGCGGTTGGTAATTGGTTCAAGCCAAAATGAGTATCCTGAAACACAAATTGTTCAAAGATTGATAATTAAAGTAATTTTGAAAAAACCATCCAAATTTTCTACTGAAATTCTCTTTTCAATATTCAATGTACCTACAATAGACAAAATATATAAAAAATATTCAATTCTACAAATTTACAAAGAAGTACAGTTAAATAACTTACCATTCCATTCATCAGCGAGATATCAGAATACTATCAAAATCCCTAAATTTAGTACAAAGCACACACAAAATACTTATCTCTATGTAGGTATAACATATTATAACAAACTACCATTATATCTGAAAGTTATCAAAAATATTCAGGAATTTCAGCAAAAATTTAAAAAATACCTAAAACAACTATAAGAGTCTATATCTCACTATTATTATTATTTCTTTTAAATCCTTTATTGATAAATCTTGCAATTTCTTAATTATGCCTTGTTTTTTGCCATAATGTATTATGTATTTACTTTCACACATGATATTGTATAATTGAAATATAATTGAACTAAAATTCCCTCACCAAACACAAGAGCCTTGTCTCTTTATGGTGAGGAAAAGCTATTTTTATCCACTATTTTACCACTGTATAAAATGTAAAAATTGTGTATTTTATTGTAATAAAAACCTTTAAATATTAAATAAAAAAAAAATAAAAAAATAACATTTTTATAATGGAACTTAAATTTACATGAGCTTTGAATATTTGGTTATGCTTGGAATATTATATCAAAATATTGAAGTCGTAAGCATGACATGAATTAGGAAACAAGGATATACTTATTGTGAATGTATTTAACCTTGAAGTTGAAATTTGAAAATGGTTAAAGAATCGTCATTAATTGAGGGATAATCTTAATTATATTATAAACGTGAAAGTTTGTATGGATGTATGTATGTTTGTTCCTCTTTAATTCGAAATTTAATTAATGGATTTTAATGAAATTTTCAATAATATAGCTCATACATCAGAATAACATATAGGCTATAATTTATGAAGCTAGCTATTTATTTTTATAAATTGAAGATAATAATTATAGTTTAATAGAAAACGTCAAAATTTGAGAATGACATTTTGCAAAACGTTGATTGTTAAATCAAAATTGTATTTTGGAAAATATTTAAATTACTGAATTTATTTGAAGTACTCGCCTAATACTTTGAATCGAATCAAGCATTATACATATTTTAAATAAATAGGTTAAGAATTTTGGTATAAACGTAGATGGGACCTAGTAAAAGAAAATAGATTACTCGAAGTACTAATCCTACGCAGACGAGGTCGCGGGCAGAAGCTTGTACATAATATTAAAGCCTATCAAATTTGGATATAAGTCGTGGACATAGGCTTCTGCAGATGGATATATTTATGCATTTGATATATATATATATATATATATATACTGGAAAAATCAAAGTGCCGTCCAAACTACAGAATGAGGGTTCGTGGTAAAAAGTGGTGGTGGGCCTTATTCTCCAACTTCTGTCATGTGGCACTTTGCAATACATGGAAGTTATATATATATACCTTTTTTACACGAGCATTGCTCAAAAAAAAGGTGAATCACGATATTTAAAAAATGTATTAAAAAAATATATATACAATATATAACAACTGTATTTGTAAAAAAAAAAAAAAAATATCAAATGAAGATCCAGAAGAAAATATGAACCTTTTAAAATTTCGAAGAAGTCTGGCCACGGCCCGCATGAAGTCATCCAAAGTACATTCTTCTTCTATTGGCAGAGCCAGTAAATTTGCGGCAGCATCGAGGTCAAGTATACAACTGAGTCATTTTTTAAATAAAGAGGGAAATAAAAAAAAGATGTCGGATATGTCATTCACACACATGTTTTATGTGTCCAGAGTGTAATGTGGCATTGCACCATAAATGTAACGAAATGTACATTACCGGAAAATAATGTTTTTTGTAATATTTGTTTTTTTTATTATTTTTATAGTGAATACCTCAAAAGAGTCCCAACTGTTCCCGTCTGGAGCCAGTTAGAATATGGCATCCCTAATTGGGGTATTTTATGAGGCTGAAGGTATGTGGGGAAGGAAAGGAGACGAGGAAATACGCGATATGAGTAACAATGAATTATATAATAATGGATTACAATATTAATATGAATTACGGAGATCTGGGATTAGAAAAAGAAAGTGTAAGCATATGCTATCGTCTATGAACAATAAACCCCAGACTGTTGCTGACTCTCTATAATACTGTTCAAGTCAAAGTAGCAAAATAATTATTCCAGTAAAATTAGGTAGATGTCAAAATGACAGTTCGAACTTACACGTTCCTCAAACAAAACGTCAAATGGATTCCCTAAATTCAGTGTACTCATTGAAGTTAAGCTAGATTTGCATTTGCATCCATGGTGTTAATTAGTGATAATAACACAAATTAAAGAACAGTGGACGCTCACTTTTATTTGGAATAACGGCCATTAACAAAATGAATAGCGTGATTAATTTAGGTATTAGTACTTACCAATAACTAGCAGAAGTACGGAATGATAAATTTAACAGCGTGGATTCAACAGAGTTGAGAAACAGGATGAAACTACTGACGACGAAGAAAGGATGTGCCAACAAAATTTATAGGTTATGCAATATGCATAGACAATAATGAAGTCATAGACATTTATTATTTCATTTCACTGTTTTTATTGCTTGCTAGAGCAATCCCGATGAGTTACAAAACTCATCTTAGGACAGGAGGAACTTACAATTCATAGGTAGGAGGTAGTAGTTACAATTTTACAAAGGTATTTTGATATCATAATATAAGTTTTACATTAAGTACAGCATAAAAATAAAGACAGGTTAAGTAGAACAAACAACAAGAGAAAACAAGTAAAGAGAGGGAAAAACTGATACGAGTATATAAGATGTATGACAAGTCAATTACATATTTTCATTTTTAAATGTAGTTAAAAAATATCCATTTAAAGCATTGCTTTCCAATTTTTTATTATGCTGGATGTTTTTGTACATATCTGGAAGCGAATTATATAGTGTATGGGCAATATAGTTCAGAGATTTTATCCCATATTTTGTAGGGTGTGTTTGAGGAACGCGGATTTTATTGTTATTTCGAGTATTGTGGTTGTGGATGTCTTGATTGTAAAGTGGCTTGGTGTTAGTATGAGTTGATTGTTGGGTAATATATAATTTATATGCATCTAGCCTTTTCGGTTAATAATAATTTCATTCTAATTGCGTCATGGTGAGAAATCGGGTGACCGGTCTACTCCGGTAGTACTCTACCGAAGTACAAACTTTTCATCGGATGTTAATTCCTCACATGATAATTCATGTCTCGAAGCGTCGAAAACTGATAATTGGGGTTTTTAACCTTAGGTAAGGTTAGGTTAATGTGAATTATGATAAGAATTAACATCCGATGAAAAGTTTCTACACAATATTCATACACAAAAAAATCATGCCCTCATTCGCAATGGAATCATTTTTATCTCTGGGCCGCCGAAGTCCCACAGTCAACAGGCTGGAGTATCTACTAGTCCTATAATATTATACAAAGTGTGATGAATTGACATAATCTTAAGGCCAGGTGCACGGAAATTTTAATTGTTGTCTACGAGCTCATTATTGTCTTAGATATGAAATTAAACAATTTTTTCACTTTGTTCCACTTATTTATTTTCACCAGGACCGGTTTCGTCCTACTACGGACATTTTCAGACTGGTAGTTGAAATCCTTATGCTACGAAATTTATACAAACTTAGGCCGGGGTACACAACGTTGTCTCTATATGATGAGTGTTTCTATTTTGTTTATTTAAGGTATTATAAGTTATTTTGTTAATTTAAGGTACCTACGTATAGGTAATTATAAAGTGTATTATTAATATTATGATTTTTTATGTTGGTAATGTAGGGATATTCCATTCCACTGAGGCAACTGAAAACTCTCAACTGCCAACTGTCTTTGTATGACAATGTGATGGCCCGCACACTACACAATCACTCAAACACCCGTTGTCAATGGTAACGCAAGCGGTGACTTGCGACTTGCACTGCTGATTGCCCTGGCCGGCCGTTGCTAGTTGCCAGCTTTCAGCTGATTGTTCTTCGTCTATGGTTAAACAAGCTTTTTGACCAATCAAGACAGTGAAAACAGCCGGTTTTAGTTGGTTTTCAGTTGCCTCGTCAGCGGAGCGCCTTAATTGACAAATATTGGTAGCACTATGGTAATTATTGTTTTTTGCGTTATTACATTTTTAATTACATACTTAAATTACACCACTAGTCTCTGAAGTAAAATTATTCGAAGTGAATTATAATGGATATATTAATGGTTATTGAGCATTATGTTCCAACTGTTTATTCATGACATATTTACGTTCAATTTTCTTCGTTAGGCGATTAATTTCCAATTACTCCAATCTATCTAATTTTGGTCATTTGTTGCAAACATGAAGGATTTTGACATCTATAGCTTTATCAAAGTATGTCGGTTTTCTAATAAATGCATGGCGACGTTCGATAAATCCCCTTTTTGATTATATGGAAGTTGCATTTTTATCATAAATAGTTGGATTAATAAATAAAATACACAACTGACTTAAATGGGTTACGTTGAATCGATGTTCTCTTTCTGGACCATTTTTTTTTAACTTCAATCAGTTACCATCATATAACAAGACGCTAACATAATAACGCCATAGATCTTGCCAAGGTTAATAGAAAATGTATTTAACTTATTTATGCAGGCATTTTTAACTCAGGTTCGGGCCATACGTCATTCCTATGTCTACCTACGTTAAATTATCGTGAAAACAAGCTTATGTGTCCAAGCGGTTAAAAAAACGCCTCCGGATCGTGACGTACGAAGTCCCGAAACTAGAGATGGTGGGAACCTGAAATAGGTTGTCGCTGCGGTTCCATTTACCTTAGTCTGATGTGGAACAAGTTATTCATCTATATATCTACTTTTGTAAACATATCTTCAAACGAAAAGGTAGCGCGAGTAAATTAATTCCGTATAAAAATAATCTAATTCCTCAAATATAAAAAAAGAGTTATTTTTACAATTTTTCTAATATATTATTTTTATTTATATATTCCACAAAGGACGAGTTCCAAAAATAACCGGTTCCTTGTAAAAAAATATCTACAGTTTCATTGTCAGCAAAGGAATTGGTTCCATGTCACAGAGACAGGAATATCGACCATCTGCACGCTAAACAAAATGTGACTGTCCGTTGGCCATTGGTATACCAAGCCTAATAAAAATAATAATATGGTCGTATTCTATTATTTCCTTCCCGAATATGCTGCTTATTATATTATTCTCAACACTTTCCCGGTTTAAATGGGATGATAGTTTGACTTTTAAATTGGATAATTGACATTATTTGCCAGACAAAAAATATCCTGAAATTCATCTCTGCATAAGGCAATAATGACCTCGAATCTACATCATCAATGTGGCAGTTTTACGGAAAATAATCCAGTGATTATTTTCCTTTCAATCCGAATACTAGTAGAAATAATAATAAGTATAATTGTTGTTATTAGTTTGATGCCATTAGTTGTATTGCAGCGAATTCAAATCTCCCGGTGAAAAATGGACTTCAAACTACCTCATAACTTTCTAACCAATCACTGCTCTTCCCTCTCAATGAGCTAACCTTGTTAAATACATTTTCTACGAACTTTGCGATCTTCCGACCCAATGCTCGTTTCCATCAAGACGGAATCAGAATCCCATGAAAAAGGGGCAGATGTAATAGACATATCTTATCCGGTATAGTTCTGTACCCGAGAAGCATACGGATGCAACTCCAAAAAGCCAAATGTTCAGGAGAGACTAAACCGTTTTATTTCTGTAATTATGGTCTTATAACTTCTGCAGATATTCATGCTGATCGATGAATTTTTTTTTATTATTAAATCAATTAGTTTTGTTTAAAAATTGAGAAAATAAAATTAAATATTTTACATGCAAAGTCTAAAAATAAATGTTTAAAAAAAACACTATGGACTTGTGTTAAGTGTCCGATGACACCGTGTGGACTGTAAAACTAAATTATGTGGCGAAATTACGAGTGTATAAGATTGTGTTTTTAAATCGACAAGGGAGGAAGGAAACGATAGGAATGGCCCTTACCTTGATGATGAGGTGACAGCTCCCAGTTCTTCTTTACGATCACTTTCCAATGATGATGACCCGATGGTCTTCACGACAATTATAATATATTTATATTATTGTTATTTTCGAAATGTGCGAAATGCTTGTACAAGCTTGGTCGAGTTTTTTCAAGATAACAACTGAATGTTTTTATTCAAAAAAAGGAAGTGCAAAAGTGTTCTTTTTTCAAGTGTTTTAAATCATCTTCTTTGCTTCTTGGGTAAGGGCCTTATTGTGAAAGGAAGGGAATCACAAGGAAGGATTGTTTGGTAAGGAACATGGGTATAATGGATTAATGTCCTAAAGTTATTTCAACACTAAACATTCCGCCGGCCTTGAGAAAATGTGATGATTTTCTCAATAATTGTGCATCAACGACACGAAAGAAAAAGAAAGCAAAAAAGAAAACGACAACAAACCAAATTAAATGATAGAATTAATAACGAAATTAAAATTATAAACTAAGCAAAACAGATATTTAATCGATAGGTAGTCGATACAGTTTTACCACGGGACGTTTAAAAACACCCTGGGGAGTACATACCGAAACGACACGGATAATTCCATCAGCGCCGGGAAATAGTTCAACGACTCGTCCGACAGGCCATCGCATGGGGGCTGATTGCGAATCATCAATCATAACTAGGTCGTCAACTTTCAAATTAGGGTTTGTCGTAGCCCACTTGTTTCGTTGTTGAAGAGTGTGTAGATATTCTTTCCGCCAACGATTCCAAAAATAATGAGACATTTGTTTCAATAGTTGCCAACGCGATAAACGATTCATTGGTACATCCACAAAATCTTCTTCAAGAACAGAAACGAGGGGAGCCCCAATCAAAAAATGGGCAGGAGTTAACGGGTCCATTTCAGATGGATCCGGCGATAGCGCTCCGATGGGTCGCGAATTTAAAATTGCTTCGACGCGAGTCAGAACTGTGGTTAGTTCTTCAAAGGTGAGGATTTGATCTCCCACAACCCTTTTCAAATGGTGTTTGGTTGACTTAATTCCAGCCTCCGACAATCCGTTGAAATGAGGTGCGGAGGGAGGATTAAAGTGCCAGGTAATCGAACGAGTGACAGTTGCATCCACAAGTTTGTCGTTGTTTTCGGGTGCATTTATGAATTTAGGGTTATTTTTAAAACAAACAATGCATTTGCTCAGACGATGTCGAATAATAGGATGGCGAGCATTTTCCGAAATTTGTGCATAACGAATACGTCCACCGACTCTCAATATTCCATTTTCGTCGATAAATGGAGCGAGTTTTTGAAGTTGTGTCGAACAGACATGATGCGACTGTATACTGTCTATATCTTGTTGAAAATAAATAGTTTGAACAAGCTTAATGCAACATGTCAAAGATAAATTATTTTCTTTTAAAGAGAGTGGGGAAAATACGTTGAAAGTGCCAATTGATTTCGAACGTAATTTATTAATAAATTGACGACACCAAGATATAACACGTAATAATTTCGATAATGAAGAAAATTTCAGTAGAAACTCTTGGTCACAAGTTGACACATTCGTTACGAATGAGATCAAGTTTTTCGATTTGTATTCTGGTAGTTGTTCTGCGGGAATAGTTTGAGGTTTAACTAGTAACCATTCTTCCAAAGGTGATGATAGAAAGTTAGGTCCGTACCACCATAATGATGCGTCAGCGATTTCATTTGGAAAAACTCCTCGTGTTCCCAAATCTGCGGGATTATCTTGCGAGAAAATATGACACCAATGTTCATACGGTATATTTTCAATTATAGCTTTGACACGATTTGCTATAAAAGTCTGCCAAAGAAACGAAGGTGTCTTCAACCATGCCAATACAATGGTCGAATCCGTGAAAGCGATGATTCTTTCTATTTGAAGTCTAACTTTGTATACTTCTTTACAATAAGTCAATAAATTTGCTTTTTAAACTCCAATCGTGGGATAGATGCCACTTTGATGGGTGCAACCCTTGACTTAGCCAACAAAATATGGCTCGATATTTCTTTGTTGTTAGTTACAACTAAATATACAATTCCACAATATCCTCTTTCAGAGGCATCTGAAAATCCAACAAGTATACAACGACTTTGTGGACATGTTGTAACATAGCGATCAATTCTTAGATTGGCGAGGGATGGAAGTTCTGTTATGTATTCCTTCCATTTCAAATTCATTTCTGAAGGAATTTCATCATCCCAACCAATTTGAATTTTCCACAAGTTTTGCATGAAACATTTAGCAATAAAAACGACAGGATTAATAAAACCTAGTGGATCATATAAACGTGCAATTGTGGATAACATTGTGCGTTTGGTACAGTGGCCATTAACAACATTATTAATTTTATATGTAAATGTATCAAGCGAAGGGATCCATTGAATTCCTAATATATTAATATTTTTCTTATCAGCATCCAATTCAAAACTTAAGGGTACTTCCAGGTAACTGACAGGAATGTCTTTTAGTACTTCAGGACAATTACTAGACCATTTTCGTAGTTCAAAACCACCTTTTTGAAGTAATGCAATTAATTCCACTATACGATGTCGAGCGCTTTCCAAAGTTTGCGCACCACTGATAATGTCATCAACATAGGTATTGTCAATTAATGTGCTAGCAGCCTCTGGGTAATTCAATTTTTCAGCATTTGCTAGTTCATGGAGTGTACGGATAGCGAGGAACGGTGCAGATGAAGTGCCATATGTAACTGTCTGAAGTTCGAATTCCTTTAAAGGATGACTAGGCGATTCTCGCCACAAAATACGTTGGAAACGGCGAGAGTTCTTATCCATGAGTATTTGTCGATACATTTGACGTATGTCAGCGGTAAAAACGATTTTGTGTATTCGAAAATTACACATCAATTCGACGATGTCCTTTTGTAATTTGGGACCGACCAAAAGTATGTCGTTCAATGACATACCCGATGACGTTTTAGCACTTGCATCAAAAACAACCCTTAAGCGAGTGGTAGAACTCGTCTCCTTTATTATTCCATGATGAGGTATGAAGTAATTACCAACAATTGGCGATTGAGATGGTATTTCCATCATGTGTCCTAACGATAAGTATTCTCTCATGAACGAAATATATTGGGATTTAAAATCAGGATTTCGATCCAGTCTCCTTTCTAAATGCGTGAGACGTGACAATGCTGTGTCATATGATTTTCCCAACTTCTCCGGGGTTTCCTTAAATGGTAATGATACAACATATCTCCCACCTTTGTTACGGTAGGTATTTTCAACATATAATTGTTCACAGCGAAGTTCATCAGGCGATTGAATTTTCTTCAAAAGAGGAACGTTTTCGATTTCCCAGAAACATTTAAGTTTTTCATCTATTGATTCCTCCATTGAAGTGAAAAATGAGTTAATAGAATGATTTGATGGTTTGACACTTCCCATCAAAACCCAACCTAATTTGGTTTCAATGGCTACAGGTTCATTTTGATTGCCAATTAATTTACCTGAGCACAATAACGACGCAAAGATATCACTTCCGAATAGGATATCAATTTCTGAAGGTATGTAGAATGTAGGGTCTCCCAATTGGAGTCCTGCGATGTGTGACCACTCATGCTCGACGATACGAGATGACGGCATATTTGAACAAATGTTATTCAAAATAAGAAAATCTGTCGTAATACCAGATTCCTTCGAGGCGACGGGACGAAATTGTGTTTTTATTAATCCGTTGGAATTAATTGTAGGAATGTTGCCAATACCTAGCACTGCAAGTGACTGCTTCTTTTGACGAGGCAAACCTAAGCGTTTGACGCAATTCTCCGAAATTAAATTAGCCTGGCTGGCGCTATCGAGCAAAACTCTAGCCTTTTTGAAAATGCCATTTTTGTCCAATATTTCAACATAGGCTGTAGATAACAACACCGATGTGTTAGTTTTATTGTAAACCGTTGTCAAAGCAATTGGTTCCGACGAATTTTCTTGAGGTTCTGGATTTTCCAACATTTTCTTTGGAAAATGCAACAGGGTATGATGTCTTGCTTGACAATGCTTGCAAGAAAAGCGAGATTGACAATTTTTCGCATTATGTCTCCCTTGGACCAAACAATTAAGGCATAGATTATGTTCTTTTACGAATGAGTATCTATCCTTTACAGAAAGGTTTAAAAATTTGTCACATTTATGAAGAGCATGTGGCGATTTGCAAGCAAGACACTTGATTTCAATATTCGATACAAACGAATTAACATTACTATTATTGCTCGAACGACTTTTAAAATTATAGGCCTTCGATGGAACTTTATTAACATTTTCCTTTTGTGTCATATGTTCCGGAATAATACCTGACGCCATTTCCTTAGCAAAGCATTGTCCCTCCAAAAACTGCAATAGTAGATCGAATGAAGGAATTTTTTCCGACTTATGTTGTAACTCAAAATCAATACGCAATTCTTTTGGTAATTTGCGTAGAACAATATGTAACAATATGAAACTCCATTCACGTACCGGAAAATTTAAAACTTCCAAAGCGGCAATGTTTTCTTTCAGCATTGAAATAAATTGCCTCAAATTGTCATGAGCCTTTACGGGCTGGGATGACAAAATTACCTCCACGTGTATATCAGCCATTAGGCGTACATTATCATACCTCGTCTTTAGAATATGATAAGCAATAAAGTAATTTCCTTCCGAAATCGGCAAATGCTTCACGCAAATTAGTGCCTCACCAGTGAGACTACTTAATAAATATTGCATTTTTTGAACGGAATTTAATGAATTATTTGAATGAATTAACGAGTCAAAAGTGTTAATAAAATTCATCCATTCTGTTGAAATTCCAGAAAAGACTATCAAATTCAACTTAGGTAACGAAACATTAGTCAAATTATAGTTCATTGTTTTATTGTCGATTGCAACTGTTGATTTTTCAGGAAACAGTTGGTTAAAATATGATTGTATTTCGTAATACATATTTTGTATCTCCGAATATTTCGATTGTAATACCGTTACATCAGCCTCATCCTTTTTTATAGCTTCCAGAGATATATGAGCCTGAATAAAGTTTTCTCGTACAATTACGAGATCTGTGTAACGTATTTTGAAAGCATCTTTGTCAGATAAATTCATTGTTTGAATTGCTTTCAAAGCCGACGCACGAATACTCTCCATATCCAGCACTGACAATCTATATTTAATTGAATTGGATGCCATTTTTGAATATTTAAAACCAAAAAATATTCAAACCAAACAAAAAAACAATAACAAAACTGCGTAAAAACTGTCACTTTTTACAGCACCTTGACAACGAAATCATAAACAAACTTCACTGCGCATCTATGGAAGTAGAGCTCTACGTTACCATCAGTTACCATTAACAGGGCTCTACGTTACCGACGATTGGTTTATTTATAATTAACAGGGCTCTACGTTACCGACGCGACTTCAAACTGATGCCTACTTATCGAATGCTACCGGAATTGCAAACAAATCATGTCAATATGATTAATTAATTATTAATCTTTATGCGTAATAATTGAATTATTGTTGAAATAGCTTTACGACAGGAATGGAATTGAAAGGATGCGAGTTTAAAAACACAATCATTTGAATTGAAACGATATTCAATTTGGCGAAGTTTTTGCTAAAAAACAACAATATGTAATTTAGCGGGAATGTGATTTATATCCGGCTCGAAGGACCAAAATGTTAAGTGTCCGATGACACCGTGTGGACTGTAAAACTAAATTATGTGGCGAAATTACGAGTGTATAAGATTGTGTTTTTAAATCGACAAGGGAGGAAGGAAACGATAGGAATGGCCCTTACCTTGATGATGAGGTGACAGCTCCCAGTTCTTCTTTACGATCACTTTCCAATGATGATGACCCGATGGTCTTCACGACAATTATAATATATTTATATTATTGTTATTTTCGAAATGTGCGAAATGCTTGTACAAGCTTGGTCGAGTTTTTTCAAGATAACAACTGAATGTTTTTATTCAAAAAAAGGAAGTGCAAAAGTGTTCTTTTTTCAAGTGTTTTAAATCATCTTCTTTGCTTCTTGGGTAAGGGCCTTATTGTGAAAGGAAGGGAATCACAAGGAAGGATTGTTTGGTAAGGAACATGGGTATAATGGATTAATGTCCTAAAGTTATTTCAACACTAAACAACTTGAGTCCTTCTGCTTCAAAATGAAATAGACTATTTTGTTATGTCAAGTAGTGACGAATTATTAAAAGATCGATGTTTGAAAATTTAATTTTCAGTAGAATAATAACAATACATAACAGGTAAAAAAACATACATTTTACTGTTTATTTCTTTATTTAATTATTGGTATTTTCATTATCTTCGTCATCTGACAGAGGATAATCTGGCATTTATGACTTAAAATTTTGTTAAAAAGTCAAGTGGATCTTTTTTAACATTAGCTCCAAACAATAAGCCCTGAGAAAAAAAAATCCCTCAGGGCCTATGTCATCTTTGGGGATGCTGTGTGGAGTGGATTTTAGGGTAAGGAAAGAAAGGAGGTTCTGGGAAAGAGTTTTATTTTATTTTTATATCAATAGTATTTTTTATCCTCCGTGTATAATATTATAAATATCACCACAGGTGTCGTTTGTTGACAGATGAGGTTATTGTGTTTAGTTCCATAGAAAACACAGAGATTATTATAAGCAGAAGGATGGACTTGAGTCTTTCTGCTTCTAAGAATAATGGTAGTTGCATCCTTACACATTTTTGAAAAACCCTATATTTCTTCAAAATATGACTTCCATCTTTCTGCCACTGATGAACATGATCATTTACTACACATCTTCATCAAAAACTCATTTCTTCAAATGTTGGACTTGCATCCGTATGCTTCTCGGGTACAGCAGTTATCGTCCTCCCGGATGTAAAGAAGGAATGTTTGCAGTACGCTTGAAGTACTCCGATAGCGAGAACGTTTAAAATAAGATAATAAATGTGAGTGATAAATTAGAAAAGAACTTATCATAGGCAATATAAATAAGCAATAGTGGTGTATTTACTAACCTTTCTACGAGAATTGCTTTTTTACCAAAAGTTTTGGCATTACGTCCTTTCAACTCTTCCTTCAATTGGAAAATAGTCCACTGACCGTAATTCTTGTGCATTTGACTTACAAATAGAGCAAACTAGGTTTGGCTAAACTCATGAATAAACCAACTTGTCGGAAAACAAATTGCAAATAGCTATCGAAATGACAGATCATTGAAAGACGTCAGTCCATAGATTTGGTCAACAGATTAGATGACAGGAGGACCGGTAAAGACCGTGCTGCCATCTCGTGGATATTTTGGAATTACTCAGAAAACGGCCCATAACATTTAACCAGTCAAATTACAGGAGACCCATATTGTCCCAAAACATCATATGCCGTTATGATAACAGGAGACCCAAATTGTCCCAGAGCGACCGTGCATCATTAAAAGATAGATATCTCCCTTCCTGTAATGCGAACATTCGTGATTTAATTTATGTTAGAAAGAGAAAGAATCAATGTTTCTCATTGCCTTTCAAGTGTACGAGCTATTTTGCTCAGATATTGAGAAATCCGAACATAAGTGACGGTTTTATTTCGCGCCAATTTGTGACGTACCGCTGATTTTGACAGCACGGTTCCATGCAACAAAAAACCGTTTTTAATAAAAAATAACTCGAAATGTCCCGGAAAGCTAACTTTTATTTGTTAATTAATATATTGCCTATGTGTTTATGTCAAATTTAATTAATTTTGGTTACATAATAATGCAATAATCTCACATAGAAAACTACTAATCGTTAAAATCACTGTAAACCCTTTTTTAAATTGATCATTCCTAATTGAATTTCCTGTATTTGATGAATATTTTTATGCATATCGTAGGAGAATATATTTCTATTCAATATTTATGAAAAACAATAGTGCTGTTATAACATATTTGTAAAGATTTCTTTGATTTTATCAAGTCGGACGTCTGAATTTATCGAACTGTCAAATGTGTAGGTTTGAAATCGATAGAGATGGGATCATCAAAATTTAAATTGACATTAATTTGTGCAAAATTCGAATTATTATAAGTATTTATTTTTAGGGTTTATTTTATAGAAGTAAATTTGAATGTTATTTTTATGATGAATGTTATCAATTTTTTTGTATAAAAAATGCGTAATAATATTTAATTTCAAAATATACATATCTTGAATTTTATGAAGAAAAAAAATCTATTTGTAAAGAGGTTTTTTGCTACCAAAATTCAGCGATACAATATAAAACTCATTATTGTTATACTTATATAAGGAATATTTTAAGTACAACTCTTGGCGTTTGGCGTGTTTCCGGACTATTTCCCATTTTTTAAGTATAGTACAGTCATTTGGTTCGACAAAAGGAGGTTACCTAGAAAGGTTTCCGGGAGTTTTGAAAATTTGTAATTTTATAGATTTTGATGTGCTCTTTCCGAATTTCAACTTAGCCACCTATCTTTGGCGCTCGCGCCACCATATTGGAAAAACGGCGCCTAAAAGCAGTTTTTTGACAATATCTCCTTTCTGACTAATTTTACGATAAAAAATATATAACACAAAATTAAACAACAGAATATTTTCTACAATATATGTATGAATATTTTTTTTTGTAAAATCAATAGTTTTGGCGTACGAGCGCCGCAAACTATTATTCATCTAAACCACCAGGTGTTTTTCGTATATTTCTCCAAAATATTTTACTATTGTTGCAGATATAATAAAAACAGATATATGTATGTAAATACACGATGCAATCGAAAACCAAGAGGATTGCGATAAGTCTGATAATCCCATCGCAGATGATGCGGATGAAATTTCGGTCTGTGACGTTTCGACGATACCAAAGACGAACTCGCAACGCCTGGTCCATCAGGAACGGCAAAGCAAAGAAGATTGCGCTAAATTTCGAAATTGTACATTAAATGTGGATTAGGTCTACACCACGATAAAAAAACGCGCCGCTTACTCTACCTCAAGGGGGTTAGTGGAAATTAATTTTTTGGCCAAAACGCATATTGAAGTATACTCTGCGGCGCTCGTACGCTCAAAGTATCGATGTTACAAAAAAAGTTGTTATTACATAAATTGTAGGAAATTTTCTCTAGTTTAATTTTGTTTTTTTCGTAAAATGAGTCAGAAATGAGATATTGTCAAAAAAACTGCTATTAGGCGCAATTTTTCCAATATGGCGCCTAATTGCAAAGATATGAGGTGGCAAAGTTGAAATTCGGAGAGAGCACTTCAAAATGTATAAAATTTAATTTACACTTTTTACTCCAAATAATGTCAAGAATCATTGGTTAACCACTCAGACCCATAAGCTTGTTTTCACGCAAATATAACGATAGCAGTCAAGTCCCATAAGCTTGTTTTCAAGCTAACGCGTGCATTTCCACAGAAATCGTTATAACTCGGTTATTGTTCTAGTTACAACCCTAAAACAAAAAGAAGAGTATCTATAATAAACCACGCTTCACATCTCTATTCAAAGTTATCCGTAGAAATTGATAAAAAATACTCATTTTAAAGAATCTGTTTTCAGTTGCCAAAACGTAAAACGCCACCTTTGAGTGACATTTCTCCTCCAACAATTTTTCCAGTTTTGAAGTAATTTCTACAAAAATGGCCAGGTAAGTGTTTGTTTATTATAGTAATATATATTTGCTACTTGAAGTGTTTTTCTTGCATAATTGAGAGCGTTGAAACTGCGCGTCATGTTCACCGAGTTCTTTGTCATCTTAAAAAGACGCCGTTTAACTAAAATGTCAGTAATTGGAGCATGTTATGGTGAACATTCATGAAAGCATATATTCTAATGCAATATTTAGCAAAAACATGTAACAACTTCCTGACAAAATCGTGATTTCTCAACGTTTTTTCAACTCTTTGTCGTTCCGCGGTAAAAGCGGCCATTTTGACATATGGCGTTCCGCTAGGGTTGGGATCGATCATTTTCGATTCGAAACAAAAATTTATCTCTTGATTTAGCCATTGAAATAATCATGTATTGTTTCATAGTGCTTTCATACAAACGAAGTATTGAATTCTGTACAGTTTACACCCGCGCTGTGAAAGCTGATATAATTCGATTATATTGAGAATTTCTATACTTGAAAATCGAAAATATTTTGTCTTTTGTTGTGAAGTGATATACATTTGAGTAAACCTTTATTATTGTTCTACCTTATAGTAAATCATGGAACCCGGAATCAGGGCAGATCCGTCATGATGGACACTGCAACGCTGTCCGAAACGTCGACTAAAGAAGGAGGTAGCACAACACGGCATAACACCCCAAAAACAAACAACGAAAATGCTTTTGGCCGTGAAAATCTAAAAACGTATGGGAAACAAATATTGTTACATTTAAAATATTTCTACTGGAAAATAAATCTAAAATGATATCCATAAATTTCACTTCCGACCCGGCGTGACCATCATGTATTTTAAATATGCTCCGCACAGTATGTCACGGGGTTTTTTGTATTTTTATATAAGTGTAAATGGATATAAATATTGTTAAATTTAAAATATTGTTACATTCCAAATATATTTACTTCCAAATAAATGATAATAGCTGTATAAATTATTATTTTTGTTGTGTTCATTTGTTACTCTTTTATAATAAAAAAAATATATATATCGTGAGGTTTTATTTTTGTGTATAAACAATACCATTGAAATTTTAAAAATTTTAAATAAAAGAATTAAAAATTCACACCACTATTGAAGAAGGTTCAACCTGAACAAAACATATTTTTTTCATTTCAAATTTAATTATGTCTAACCACAAAGTGATTGCTTCCTGTGGAAGTTAGTTACTAATTTATAAAGGTAAATTTATTTATTTTTATGAAAAATATCAATTATTATTGTTATATTATTGTATTTATATTATTAATACATTTGTTTTGTAAATATTAATACCATACGTAATATAATACTATTTATTTCAACAATATTTCGAACTTAGTACTTTCTTATTCGAAACAGTTCCAGCGCTGTGAATGCACATCACTAAAGTGAACCACAACACACAGATTGTTGACAGTTTCGCGGAGTTTGGCGCGTATTTTTGGTTGTGTATTTTTCTTGCTGAAATGTTTAATTACGCGAATAATGTCGGGATTTCATCAAATATACATAATTGGAAGTGTTAATCATAGTTATATGTCAATGAAGCGTTCATATCTGTTGCTTTTGTAATATAGCGTTGTAAAAATACGTCATGTTAATTTTTGGGGTTAGGTGCAGTAAGGATTCAGTTTTGTCAAAAATAATATGTTTCAATACTCAGAAATTACATAAACAAGGTGCTTCGAATATATAAAACCATAATGAATTGATTAATACCAATACCCATTGTAATTGGGTCATATAATAATAAAAAATAAATAAATAAAAATTTGGACATGTCAATGAATTTTTAAGACGCGGGAAAATTTTGTCAGATTTGGTTAATTTTTTATTAAATATTTTTGTATGAAATGGTAAAAAAGTGAGGTGACAACATTGTTTATTATACATTTGTTTGATAAAATAAGTTATTTTTTTTAAAGTTATCAGTGATTTTATTACCTTTTTGTCATAAAAACATCACAGGTGAGTCATTTTGACATTTTTTTTACGTTTGCATTAAAAATTTTAATACTTACAAATTTTAATATTTATTTGTGGTAATACAATTTGAAAAAGTATTTCATCAGCTTTCCAAAACAGTTTTTATTATTCCGCTACGTTCAGAAATATTTCATTTATTGAGCTTTAACTGCCAAGCGGGAATAACACAAAAATTTTATCAAACTGACAGGTTCGTTAAGACAGAATACATGTACATAGGCGATAGACCTGAGTGGTTAAAGTAAGCCAAGAAGTATGTCCCTTAACACCTGCATATATTCATATATTATACAGGAGGTTAAAGATCGTACTTGACTTACTTTACCCAGTAATTCCTGAAATTTTTTTGTAGTAAAAATCGTTAACAAAGTTTTGGTATCCGATGACTTTTTTTTTCTACAAAAACATAAAAAATCAGTAGATATTGGGAAGATAGGGGCGGGTTGACGGGTTGGCTGGTTACTTGGCTAAGTGACCAGTGACGACATGTGGAAGAAATTTTTTTATATTTGATTTTGAAGAAAAAAAAACATATCTAAAAAGGCACCGGAGACTAAAATTTCATTTGCATTTTTTACTCCAAATAATGTAAATGAAATTTTGTTCTACGGTGACTTTTTAGATCTTTTTTACAAGTATGATCCTTGACTTACTTAAACCAGTGGTACCTGACATTATTTGGAGCAAAAAATTTAAACGAAATTTTGGTCTCCGGTGACTTTTTAGATGTCTTATTTTTTTCAAAAACTTTTTCTTTAATATCTAAAAAAAAAATAATCTTCATGTCGTCACTGGTCAATAAGCCAAGTAACCAAACAACCCCTCATTCCGCCCCTAACTTCCCAACACCCACAGAATTTTAATGGTTTTGCAGAATAAAAAATGTCACCGGAGACCAAAATTTCATAAACATTTTTTACTTCAAACAATGTCAGCAATCACTGGTGAAAATAAGTCAAGTACGATCCTTAACACCCTGTTTATATATATACTTTTTTTCGACCGGTCAGTGGCTGAGTGGGCATTGCGTTTCGGCCCCACCCGGGCGTCGCGTGTTCGATTCCTCGGCTGGCTAAGTCCTCCATCACACCACAAGCAACATATTCCGATTACTGTGGTGGTAGTAGGAGTTTTTCAAATATTGTCAGGTTATTCGTTATGGGAATTCGTCACGATATATAATATAAAGTACTTAATAAATAATTTTGCATTCTCTTTGTGGAAAATATGTAATCTATATCTTTCTCGTTAATCTTTTGTGTTACTTTACATGTGTCTCCATCTTTTTGTATATTTAAATATATGCTATGCTCGAACAATTTTTTTATTAATATTTTAAATTTATAGCCCAAAGAAGCTTCGGCTAAGCGAAACTGGTTTGTTATAAAAATAAAATTTCGTTGTTTTGAACAAAGTTATTGTTTTATTTCATTATTTAAAAAAGGTATGATCTACACTGAATAATGCATGGATTAAATTCCATTTATTTTATTTATCTTACGTACTTATTTATATTTATCGTGTTTAATTTGAAGAACTCATTTTAAAATCAGTTTATAAATTTTATTCAAAATATCTTCAACCAACCCCGCTTTCGCCGAAGCATCGATTCATGTTTCGAAACGCGACTTGCACATCTATAACGGGGGTCCATCTTTGTTTACTTTTGAAGAGTTTTTGGCGGACAACGTACAACTTACGCTTACTTATTTACATTTACTAACATATATTGGTATGCTTGCCTACTACCCGTGTTGTCAGTGACAAGTTATGAAAAATGTTATAACATATAAAAATAACAATTAAAAAAAATTACTAAAGTGACAAATAGATTGCTTCTGTCAGAACCAGTCTTAATTCACATCGTCGTCTGTTTTACTATCACAATCGTAGCTTTAATATAGTAAGGTGTGTGGTTTTTAATCCCATTTTAAAATGTATAATATGTAAGAATTTATTTTGTACTCTTACTCAATCTTCTTTATTTATTTTGTTGCTGTACGTGCGTATTATAATGTTACTTCCATACAGAAGAATAGCAATTAAATTGATATCTAACAAAGTAACAGTTTAATACATTAAATATCGTTGGTATTTCTAGTTAGCCTGGTAAAAATCCAAACAAAACATATAATTTTTAACCCTGTTTCAAATTCTATCAAGACCATATCACTGTTTGGAAAAAATTCGGTACTTGGGAAGCACTCCGAAAAAATAAATTGAATTATTTTTATACTAACTTTGGGCTGGAAAATCCGAATCTGAAGGAATTAGGTCGGGGAGGTCAATATCAACTGAGTTACAGGACTTTAAAGTTTCGTACACAGGAACAAATCCGCAATGCATTTTTGACATATTGTATAGAAAAAGTCAAAGTAATTCAATGTTCATATTCGTTGCTGCCAACCTCAGAAAATTGCCAAGTGTTGCCATTGTGAATGAATTATTATTTATTTTATTAGCTTGAATTTTTTTTAAGCATAAATTATTTTTTTAAGTGAAGTATTTCTGTATTAGTTTTTGGTTTGATATTATATTACTTGGTCCGTATCTTCATATAAAAAAACTGTGATTTTCCAAATAAAACACTTTTTGCTATGTGAAATAATAATTTCAAAGTACCTATATATAATTAAACAATAAAAATAAATAAGTAACATGGTTTGTGATACAAAAGAAAGTTCCCCCTTAAGACGATAGACTTCGTTTTTCGGCCCATACAAAAAGGATGCCCGGGAAAAAACACTTTTCTACATCGAAAATTGCACAAAATGAATATATTTTTTTTATACTGCCTTCTAGAGGGTGAAAACTATGTCGGTATGTTTTCGAATTTTCGATGCGTTTCGTATTAACGTTAACATTCACTGTCAAACATGTACGATTTATCAAAAAATATTATTTAAGGAAAAAGTGCTGCTAACTCAACTATCATAAAGAATTATAAAATTATAAAAAGCTACCGACGTAGCTTCTTCTTTCAAAAAAATATATATTTTTTAAAATTTCAATTTCGTGAAAGTTTCGGTGTAGAAAAGTGTATTCTCCATAAACCCCTTTTCGAGCGATTTCTGTAGGTAAATTTGAGCGTTGTCTCATTCGCACATTTCGCATTCGCATGTATTGTAAGTGTGCGTGACCTTATTATGAGCGGGACAGAATGACAGACGCGGGTGTTCCGCGTGTCGTTCAAAGTCTAGCCTCTTAATAGCGCCTGCTCACGTCAAGGCAAGAAAAACATCCCAGTTTTCAAGTAGTTTAGCGGCTACGCTAGGTTTGTGTAACATGGTTTGTGATACAAAAGGATGTTCCCCCTTTATAGCGCCTGCTCCCGTCAAGGCAAGAAAAACATCCCAGTTTTCAAGTAGTTAAGCGGCTACGCTCGGTTTGTCTAACATGGTTTGTGATACAAAAGAAAGTTCCCCCTTAATAGCGCCTGCTCACGTCAAGGCAAGAAAAACATCCCAGTTTTCAAGTAGTTAAGCGGCTACGCTAGGTTTGTGTAACATGGTTTG
Organism: Limnephilus auricula; assembly: GCA_951813805.1. Taxonomy (NCBI): domain Eukaryota; kingdom Metazoa; phylum Arthropoda; class Insecta; order Trichoptera; family Limnephilidae; genus Limnephilus; species Limnephilus auricula. The sequence continues at coordinate 12,521,362 of OX638414.1, read as the reverse complement.
TGATAAAAAAGTGAATGTATTATATAAAAAAAAAATTACTAGAAAAAAAGCATGATTTTTTACGTCATTTTATTTCCAAAACTCCGGTACCTAAATTAGTGTTTACCTAATACATCCAGATTTATTTTTATCTTTTATTTCTTTTTCTCGTGTTTTGACACATTCTATTCACATAATAATATTGATATTATTGCTTAATAGCAACACTTAATTTTCTTAGGTTGGCAGCAGCGAATACGAACATTGCATTACTTTGACTTTTTCTATACAAATTGTGTCAAAAATGTATTGCGGATTTGTTCCTGTGTACGAAACTTTAAAGTCCTGTAACTCAGTTGATATTGACTAATTCCTTCAGATTCGGATTTTCCAGCCCAAAGTTAGTATAAAAATAATTCAATTTATTTTTTCGGAGTGCTTCCCAAGTACCGAACTTTACCCCACTGTTTTACAAATATCGCTAAAAAGTATGATTTTGAACGATTTTCACGCGTTTGTGAATTTTGTGATTTTATGTATTCATAAAACCTGCAAACTTAAGTTACAAGATATAAAATAGGTTAATTCATTAGATTTACAGGACAGTTCACAGTTTATTTATTTTCGTATAATTATTCGTGGAAGTATTTTTCTTAATATTTAGAGCGGGCGAATCTAAAACCATTTGACCTGCGGGAAACTAAAAGTGCACTCAATTTGACAGTTTTCTGTAAGCAAATACTTCGAAGTGAATATTAACTTCTAAATATTCCAATTGCTTAAATAAAATGTTAACAATTTGGCTTACACCTATATTATGACTTACTAGCTATCTGAATACTCCCCGAATACAGCAAGCATTCCTTTTTTATATCCGGGAGGTAAAAATCCATATCCGTAGATGGGATTATTCCATCTCCGGTCTCAAACTGGGACTCTGGCTCCGTCTTGATAGAAACACTTCCTGGGTTTTGAGGATCCATGGCACTGATGTTAAAGCGTCTCTCTACACATAATATGATTTTCCGAGCTTAAAACAAATAAAAACTTTAATAAAAGGTACATTCATCGGAACGTTTGTGAATGATTAATATCAGCACTGAAGGCAATAATGACAGTAGGCGAGTGTTTTCCATAGACAAACTTTAGACGCCAGATTAATCTTCAAGTGAACCGATCCAACAATGTTGGATATTTTCATTCGGCATCCTTCACTTGCGCTCGCATGCGCGCGGAAGAGCGCAAAGTGAAGCGTCTGAACACCGAGTGAAATCTCAATCAAGCGGGCGACAAAACGTCGCTCTAGTTCGTTTTTGTCCTACAGACCATTTTTAGTGAAATTGAGTTAAGTATGCAGTTGTTCTTAAAAAGCCTTTATTTATACTTGACAAGTGAAAAAAAAAATTTAAAAAAATTATTTAAGGGGTTTTCAAAACGCATTTTGTCTTACGTCATCCCAAATGAAACAACATTCCGTTCGTGTGTCTCCAACATCCACACGTTGGCCAATATAACCCCTCGTTTTTAAACCTGCCGTTCAGTTGTATTTCATACAAATGTGTCTAACATCCAAGCCGCATCTTAGCCTACGTACCAAATTCAAACGCTCTGTTACTAACGTATTACTCTAACAGACCAAACAGCCAATAGCAGCGCAGCGGAGGATCACGTGATTGCTCTCATTTCAAACATTCGTTCAATAGCGCCGAGGAAGTAAATATCTTAATTTGTGATTTTGTTATTTACAAAGTTATTTTAGTGGTTTTCTGGGAGATTTCTCCCCATAAAATGCCTAATGATGTACACCATAGAAAAGGATAAAATTTTCCTAGGAAATTATAGCAGTCAACTAATTATTTATTATTTTCTCTGCAAATTGTTTCAACTGATCGTTCGTTACAGCTCTACACAGGGTGGTTATAATAACATTGTGTTTTTCGATTATTATAATTATAAATACATAATATATTAAAATACTTCCCAAGTTCTACATTATGGTGAAATATCGTAGTAAAAATTGAAATAACCTAATGTCGACCCCCTTTTAATCGCAAAATTAATATTAATTGATTGAATCCAACATGATTGAAGTTAAATCAATTTATTGAAACAAACGACAGTATTTTTTTAATTAATAAAACTTAAATTTTATTAACTTTACGTACCTATTCGTTTTATAAAATTTAAATTTTATTTTACCCCGACAAAGACATAAAAGAACGGTAAAGGTAGTTTCTAACCAATGTTTTTTTTTATTTGTTACAAAATTGACAATGCTAAAAGAATTATGAACTTTGATTTTGTAGCAGGCGATCATGACCAAGCTGTTATTTATTTAAATGATTTAATCTCGTAAGACTTCAACCTGTGATATTTAAAACAAGCCAATTAATATAATAAGGAAACGAAGGAGTTTTTGAACTAACTAACTAACCATCACGCCGTTTCCCCGCAGGGGTAGGCAGAGAGGACGTACCGCCAAACAACTCGGTCTTGGCACACAATCCTTGCCTCATCCGCATTCATACATCTTCTCATACATACTCTTCTATTATTCTGACTCTTGACATGGCCCGACTCAAGTATCTGATTTACTTGATCGTGCCACGTCTTCCTTGGGCGTCCTCGGCTTCTTCTACCATTCACATTCGCGTCATAAATTCTCTTTACACTCCTTTCTTCATTCATTCGCTCACATGCCCAAAGTTTGCCCAAGTTTTTGTTTTCGGTAAATTTAGTTAACTAACTAACGCCCAATATGTACCTAAGTTTATTTACCAAATCTCATTTTAAGAATTATACTTTTTATATTTTAAACCAGAAAATTTATATAACATAGTGCCTAATATTTCTTTTATGTTCATTTTTTTCTTACCTATTTCTTTATTTTTTGTGCAAGTATTATATTTTAGAAAAAAAGCGGTGTTTATCGCAAAGCTAATAAAAACGTTATTTTTATTCGTACATTATTTAATGATTTTATTTAATTTAATTACAAACATCCATTTCCAATCTACTCCATTCCAGCCCCTTTCGTAATCCTTCCAATTATATCACCCAACTAAGTGGTAAAACATAATGGGTGGTCGATATCTCAAATACCGCAACAGTAAACTTGTTAAGGAGACAAAATGTGGTAGGAAAGGTTTTATGACCTTTTTGTTAAAAAATCTATATTGTGCAGTAGATATCCTAAACCAGGCCTGGCCAACTCAAATTGCACCACGGGCCGCATTGACGACCTAAAATTTTCCAAGGGCCGCACAGGTTATTCTGTTACTATTGCTATTCGGTTATTCGGTGAACATCATAACTCCTTACCGGATAATCTGAAATTAAATGCGTTTAAAAGGTGATATATGTTTTCCTAGGTATTCAGAGGGAGTTTTTTTCGTTTTGTTTTTATTTTTGGCATCATTTTGAAGTGAATAACGCGATTTTTACTAAAAAAATTCGATGGATTTGTTTTTTTAAAATGGAAAAATGTTGATTTATGTATAGAAATAGTAGATGTTGAGTTATGATGTTCACGAACTTTTTTTATACTCGAAAATCCTGTCGAAAATCGAAAAGGACCGGTCGCTTGAAAAGCTGTATCTTCGTTAGTTTCGCCGCGGGCCGCAGATTGGCCAGGGCTGTCCTAACCCATGTGTTCCAACATAAAATCATTTTAAAAAAGAATTCGTCATCTATTGTTCTATATATTTCTAAAGATTCGTAGGTACCTATTGTGCTTTGAAATCCTTTGAAATATCTTATTGTTTTTATTGTTGGGTCGAAGGGTAACTCTTGACTAGCAATTCGGAGGTCCCGAGTTAAAATCCCGGTGCGCACAAGTAAATTTTATTGTATTGATTTGTGTTTTTTCACAATTCAATTATAAAAAAATATAAACCTCTGAGCAAATAACAATTTTTAAAAATATCGTTGTATTTGCGGCAGGTTCCAAAGTGGAAGATACTCTCAGTATAACCCTGGCGTAAGACCACCATTTCGTATTGAAACGTTGCTTGGAATATGTTGCTTGTTTGGGACTAGATCTGAAAAGCCAGGCACTTCCCAACCTTCCTCTTCCCTATCTCCTTTCCACTACCTTCAGCCTCCCAAAATACCCCAATTGGGGATGCCATAGCCTCCACTTACTACAGGCGGTTGGAAGCAGTTGATTACCGCCATTTTAGTGCAAAATCACTTCCAGGGCGCTTTATAATAATGATGATGAATATTTGTAGGATCTTACTAAAAACTTACTTTTTGCACTGATTGCATTCACCGACTGCTGCTCGTAAACAATAAAATAAGCAATGAATTCACCCAAGAGTGCAATGCCTGCTGAAATATATTTTTTATTAGTATGATTGTCCAAAAATGTAAGTTTTAATTGGTGATTTTACAACGCTATTATTGCACAAAAACTCATTCTTCCTCTCGACTGCCGTTCGCCCACCGGTGGCCCCGGGTCGAAATTTAAAAAAAAAATTTTTTTGAAGCGATTTTGTTCCTTATGTATAAAGAAGTTGTATGAAGAACAAGGTCAGAATCGCTTGCGCCGTTCTCGGTCTTGACATAGCAAAAATCCGCATAGCGCCAACCCATCTGAATAATTTATAATAAATATCTATGGTCAACTTGGCGTCACTTTTACAAACGGTTTTCAACTGTCATTTCATTTTCAAACAAGTATTTATGTCATTACTTCTTCGAAAACACCTTTGAATTGGTTTTTTTCATGTAGGGTGTCTATTCAGGTTTGTAGAGAAATAAAAAAAATATTATTTTCGTATGAATATATTTTATTTACATTTTTTTGTCGAATGGGAAATATTTTCACATTTTTTTGTTAAAAATAGCTATTCTGGGAAAACTTGTAAAGATATTATCATGAAATATATATGAATAATAAGGTACATTATCTGGCAAACAGAAAACAATCACAAAAAAAAACAATTCCTTTGTTTTTATACGATATTTGAGCAAAAGCCGGGAAGATAATTTCGCGCGATTTTTTCCAAAAACACCTGGCATTCAAGAGGTTAAAACTTGTTTCCCAATCAAGTACCTAACAAATAATTTTTTTTAAATTGTCGCAAAAAAAATCTAAGAAACTGTTTAAAAATCACAACTGAATTTTTCAGTCTCACCTCAAAAATATAACTAATAAGTTAATATTATTAAAACCGCTTGGACACATAAGCTTGTTTTCACGATAATTTAACGTGGGTAGACATAGGAATGACGTATGCCCCATACCTGCGTTATTAATTAACAATTAAGCTAAACCCAAAAGTAACAAGAGTTTAATGATAGATCTAATTTCAATGTTATAATAATATTAATTTGAAATGCTTTCCGATCTCCCTGTAATACCTAGCTTGTTAGATAAATGAACCTCACGCAAGAGTACGTGCTCTTGTCCAACATCCAGTGTCCTTTCTCCTATATCCATCTTGTACACACAAGATTTCGCCACTTTGTCCTACATCCAATTAAAAAACGCGTTTTCTGCTTAATTTTAAACATTAAGAACATATCTCACTTAAAAATAATATTTTCTATTATTATACATCATTTCCGTAATCTTAAATTGGAGCTAATTTCATTTTATATGCCTTTTTCGTAAAAAAAACTTTGAAGCGCTTTTTCTCCCGATTTACGTTTTGGTCTGTTGGAGAAAAACGAACTAAAGCGACGAAAAGCGAAGTTCACATCAAAAAGATACTGCGTTATAAGTATCTTTTCTACCGACACACTACGTTATAAAATATTCCTTCCTACGGCAGGAGAAGGGGTCAGTTGAAATCGGAAGCGGTCGAGAGAATATCATTTCTTTGTACGGGATATGTTAACTTGACAGCTCCGTGCATGCTCCGTGTATTAAAAATGACCCCCTCTCCTGTTTACGGTAGAGAGGGGGTCGCATAACTTTTCTGATATCGCCACTGTAGCGAATACGAAAAATAATTCCGATTAGCGAAGATTCAAACCGCGATCACAGCGCATCATCTTTTTACGTCTGGCGGGTCTCATGGGATTGTATGGCGAGCGCTATTGTGTTATAAATAACTTTTTGATGTGAGCTGCGAGTCTGTCGCTACCTTAAACCAAAAATGCTAAAAGCATATAAATTATATATTACCCAACAATCAACTCATACTAACACCAAGCCATTTTACAATCAAGACATCCACAACCGCAGTACTCGAAATAACAATAAAATCCGCGTTCCTCAAACACACACTACAAAATATGGGATAAAATCTCTGAACTATATTGTCTATACACTATATAATTCGCTTCCAGATATGTACAAAAACATCCAGCATAATAAAAAATTGCAAAGCTATGCTTTAAAAGGATATTTTTTAACTTCATTTAAAAATGAAAATATGTAATTGTCTTGTCATTTTTTGTTCTATCTTACATACTCGTATCAGTTTTTCCCTCTCTTTACTTGTTTTCTCTTGTTGTTTGTTCTACTTAACCTGTCTTTACTTTTATTTTTATGCTGTACTGAATGTAAAACTTATATTATGATATCAAAATACCTCTGTAAAATTGTAACTACTACCTCCTACCTATGAATTGTAAGTTCCTCCTGTCCTAAAATGAGTTTTGTAACTCATCGGGATTGCTCTAGCAAGCAATAAAAACAATGAAATGAAATAATAAATGTCTATGACTTCATTATTGTCTATGCATATTGCATAACCTATAAATTTTGTTGGCACATCCTTTCTTCGTCGTCAGTAGTTTCATCCTGTTTCTCAACTCTGTTGAACCCACGCTGTTCAATTTATCATTCCGTACTTCTGCTAGTTATTGGTAAGTACTAATACCTAAATTAATCACGCTATTCATTTTGTTAATGGCCGTTATTTCAAATAAAAGTGAGCGTCCACTGTTCTTCAATTTGTGTTATTATCACTAATTAACACCATGGATGCAAATGCAAATCTAGCTTAACTTCAATCAGTACACTGAATTTAGGGAATCCATTTGACGTTTTGTTTGAGGAACGTGTAAGTTCGAACTGTCATTTTGACGTCTACCTAATTTTTGTGGAATAATTATTTTGCTACTTTGACTTGAACAGTATTATAGAGAGACAGCAACAATCTGGGGTTTATTGTTCATAGACGATAGCATATGCTTACACTTTCTTTTTCTAATCTCAGATCTCCGTAATTCATATTAATATTGTAATCTATTATTATATAATTCATTGTTACACATATCGCGTATTTCCTCGTCTCCTTCCCCACGTACCTTCAGCTTCATAAAATACCCCAATTGGGGATGCCATATTATAACTGGCTCCAAGACGGGAGCAGTTGGGGCTCTTGTGAGGTATTGACTATAAAAATAAATAAAAAACAAATATTACAAAAAACGTTATTTTCCGGTAATGTACATTTCGTTACATTTATGGTGCAATGCCACATTACACTCTGGACACATAAAACATGTGTGTGAATGACATATCCGACATCTTTTTTCTATATCCCTCTTTATTTAAAAAATGACTCAGTTGTATACTTGACCTCGATGCTGCCGCAAATTTACTGGGGGCCGTGGCCACACTTCTTCTAAATTTTAAAAGGTTCATATTTTCTTCTGGATTTTCATTTGATATAACTTCCATGTATTGCAAAGTGCCACATGACAGAAGTTGGAGAATAAGGCCCACCACCACTTTTTACCACGAACCCTCATTCTGTAGTTTGGACGGCACTTTGATTTTTCCAGTATATATATATATATATATATCAAATGCATAAATATATCCATCTGCAGAAGCATATGTCCACGACTTATATCCAAATTTGATAGGCTTTACACGAATGCTTTCCTTTATAAGGGATAATTTGATCGTCTATTGACAGCGGTTGTTTGAACTGTTTAAAATTTTTATTCAACAAGGATAAATTTGATATTTAAATTGTCAGCCATATTTAAATTACTCTTGACGTCACCATAGGTTTGTCTGGTCATGCATGATCCTACAAAAGGATTTATAATGTCCTCATCTAGATACCAATACATTTCTTCACTAGGTAAGCTACGATATCCAGTGTATAATAAAAATCCAATAAATGTTTTTCACATAATTGATCGTCACGATGTGGCTACTTTGTTTTGTAATAGAGCGTAATCATTTGATTCTTCTTCCTTGCACTGTTCCAACTCATTGCATAGATAGTCTGTTGGGGTCGGCATTTCTCGTTCTCATGTTATAATTTCTTCAGTTCTGGGTATTGCTTTTATCCAGACCGTTTCTCTGTAGTATTTTGGAGCATTGAGTCATCCAGGAGTTCTAAGCGTTGTTTGGCACTCCCGAATAATTAGGTTTCGATTTCTTCCTTTTCATTTCCCTTGCACAGACTATGAAGATGTTGATGGTTGCGGTTGGAATGGAGTTGTAGTCACTCACTAGCCTCTTGGAATGGACTTCCAAAGTTCTTGCTGTATCCCCGAACATATTGCTACACGCGGTGTCTTCATTTAAATAATTGTCATCAAAATCCTCTTCATCGATAACTTCGGCGACTTCAGGGGGTAAAACGACCACATCTGGAATATCTTCTTCGCGTCTTCATCGTCGATATTCCAGTTCTCTGTGATAATGTCGGCAGCTTCTTGTGCCGTTAAAAAGTCCTTTGGATTTATCCTATTCAGAAGAAAAAACATAGTAATAGCGATTGATGCCTGTAATTATGAATAAAATGATGCAAAGGTTTTTACCCCCGTATTTCGCTGACGGTGCGTTAATGCACCACATAAATAAACTAATGTGTAAAATGTAAAATGAGTACCTATGGAACTTTTAATTTTTTTTAAGTGTAGAAATTATGAAACATGAGTCAATTCTGTATTACAAAGGCTAACATGTTTAAAGAATTTCAGTCATTCTTAAATTTTGACGTTTTCTATTAAACTATAATTATTATTTTAAAATTGTAAAAATAAATAGCTAGCTTCATAAATTATAGCCTATATGTTATTCTGATGTATGAGCTATATTATTGTAAAATTTCATTAAAATCCATTCATTAAATTTCGAATTAAAGAGGAACAAACATACATACATCCATACAAACTTTCACGTTTATAATATTATTAAGATTATCCCTCAATTAATGACGATTCTTTAACCATTTTCAAATTTCAACTTCAAGGTCAAATACATTCACAATAAGTATATCATTGTTTCCTAATTCATGTCATGCTTACGACTTCAATATTTTGATATAATAATCCAAGCATAACCAAATATTCAAAGCTCATGTAAATTTAAGTTCCATTATAAAAATGTTATGTTTCAGGATACTCATTTTGGCTTGAACCAATTACCAACCGCTACCACATCGGTGCCATGGATCTACTTAATCCAGAGACTGTTCCGATCAAGACGGAACCAGGGTTTCAGGAAGAAGGTGGAGGTGTAATGCCGTATACGGATATAGATGTCGACCTCCAAGATGTAAAGAATGAATGTTTGCAATATGCGGAGAGTACTGAAACCGCCGGTTAGTTTTGCATAATATATATTTATAGGGTACATTTTTTTGTGCATCTGTTGCATTAAATGTTTAAAAACAATTAGGATATTAAATTTGAAAATGGATTCTCAGTGAGATACATTACTGTAATTAAAAAATAAGGAATTATTAATGTTGTAGCTGAAAATGAATTTATTTATTTTTTCTTTGGGGGAGGCTGAGAAAACCCAAACTGAAAAATCTTCATTCAAAAAATTACATTTTGGAATCAAATGTGTAATTTATTTTCAGCCACATCAAGCAAGTCATATTTTTGATTTTAGCACTCTAAATTTTGAAAAGTCTAAAACAGGGTTTATCCAAATTATAACATCATTCCTTGAAACCGACATCTGGAATATTATTTTTTCTTTAATTGACCTTATACTTTTTACCAATTATTTCAATCGTTATTACTGTAATTTAAAAAACTTTCCTACTAATATATTGTTGAGGAATGTAATAGATCTTTATTTGCTAGCCATTCCTTACATTATTTTGAGTAAAATGTGGATTATTATTTTTTTTATTCAACTAAAAACAAAAAAGATCGGTAGATTTTGGACAGTTAGGGTGCGGGTGAGGACTGAGTCACTACTTCTCGGCTGAGTGACCAGTAGTGATCTGTGAAAAACTTTTTAAAAATTTGGCATTAAAAAAAAAATAAAAACAATCTTCATGTCACCGGAGACCAAAATTCAACTACATTTATTTCTCCAAATAATGTCAGCAATCTCTTATGTATATATTTATAAACAAATGTAAATGAACTTTTTTTTATAATATAATATCAAAATATGTAGTTTTAGGTATAAGACAGATCGATGAACGTTTTATTGTTTTGTTTTTCCAGGTAGTAATAATTTGAAGACTGTCTCCATTAAAAAAGAATGCATGGAACGTTTTGGAAGAATAAACCAGACAGCAGACAGTAAGATTTAATAATTCTTGCCATCCTATTCTTAACGTTTTTACTGTCCTTAATTTATTTATCTACACGTCGTGATAGTAATTAGTCTTTTAGAGCTTTCCTTATCGTTATTATTTTTCAAAAACAAAACAAGCTGAGCTTAAACTACGATCACGAAACACATACCGTAGAAGCGAACAAAGGAAGAGCCGTAAGTCTTCGAATGATGAAACTGGTCAGCGAATCAGACGAAACGTCGTACACCTAAAATGAGTGGAAGGACAATGGAAGGTCCTAGATGATGAGAATAATGCTCAAACAAACTATAATGGCGATGTAAATCAATCATAACTCGAGTGAATAAATTGATGGTCAATAATGAGGAAATTATTGATGATTAGTTAGTAAACATGATTTGAATAAGGACTTGCTGATTGTACTTGATATAGGTACTTATGGAAAAATAAAAAAATGTTTATAAGTTTATTCACATTTACAAAAAACAATAATAAGGGAGGGATGTAGTGTATAGACATTTATTGTTGCAAATAACTCTGTCGTCTCGAGCAGCTTGCGCGCGGAGTCGCGGGGCGGGAAACGGCACTGGCCGAGAGACCGTGGCGACGGGAGACGCGTTAACGCTGGTTGCGAGCCGATATCGGTGTAGTCTGTTGTTACTTGTTCTTTCCTGACATTAGCCTTAGTCAAAGTGCACATTACAAGCCTTACTAAAAAAAAACATCCCGCGGCCGTTAAACGGTGTTTCTGTAGCACGTTGTGTAAAGTCTGTACATTTCGTTTTTCAAATTCTTACTAAACAAAATATATGGTTTTAATCTGACAACGTCGCCGTTTTACCAGCCTTACTAATAAACTTTCTGAAAAATTTGTACAATGGTCAAACAACCATGTATGAAGAATCCTTACTAATTAAGAACTGACAAAAAATTGTTCATGGAAAGATATGTACATTGCTTACACGGCCAAGGAGGGTAGTTTATCTGTTGTATATATTTGTTCCATTTGTAATTTTCAACGAATTTCGAATTTTTTTTTAATGTCCTATATATTTATTATTTTTTGAGATGTCGTAAAAACAAATACCATTTTAGAACCAAAATTTAATTACCTTTAAGATTTTCATATCTAAAATATACGTAAATGTTTAAAACTGTAGTATTTTAAGATTCAAACATCAAGTTGAAAAAAAACTCACTTACCCCAAACACTTTCTATTAAAACATTGAAATATTTGGAAAAATTCAAAATTCAAAAAACACAGTCCTTTTATTTAATGATTTTAAAATAAATCTGTCACCTCAGTTTTTACTCCTTCAAACAATAAAAAAATCTTGAAATTCGCTTTTCATTTCCAAAAATTTACAATAAAAAAACTCACGTTTGAATACATGGCTTGCACATCTTAAGGCATTAATTTCTTTGATACGTTTACTAAAATATGTATTAGACATTTTAGTCACCAAAAAACATCACTTTCAAGAATTTATAATAAAATAAAGATCTTAAAATGCAAATTATTTCTGAACATAACCTATGAACCATTTTCTGACAGCTTAATTTAGAACACACGATTTTAGAGCCACAATTTGACTTAAACTAACAAAAAACAACACAAATTAATAGAAAATATATTGAATACATGAATATAAGTGCGAATTAGTCATAAAGATTGAAATCATTAACTAAAAGATCATATTAATCAGACAAACATTCGCGACCGACTTTTTTCCGTAGAGTTAGCGTATGCGGTTAAATTTTCGGCAATGCGCAGGCGCATCAATCACACCATCTAGCGGATTATTATGAAAAATCCAATTTACAAGTAAAATTTCCAGCGTTGCCACATGTAAATATTCACAAAAACACCGTTTAACGGCCGCGGAGTGTTTTTTTTAGTAAGGCCGATAATATTTTAAATATAAACATTTTACGTGCAAACATACAAACTTTAAAAATGACTCGCCTTACGTTTTTTCTAACTAAAATCACAGTTAATGAAAAAAAAACATATAAGTACATATTTTATTAGAAAAATGTATTATAAACGTTATCGTCATCTCACTTTTTACTCGTTTGATGTAATGTAATAATTAATGAAAAATTCTCAAAGATTCATAATTGATTTTCAAATTGCTGGCGGAAACTTTGGCTTCACAAATATGTACATTTTAATTACTTTGCGGTTAACTTTTAAATTTCAAAATAAATCATGACCGCTTAGATCATATTTCTAACCATGATAATAAGGGAGGCACAACGATTTCTATCAGACCTAAATAAATACGCTAATCGTACATAACCTCAAAAACATATGTCATACATTCGCTTTATCGCAGCCCTAGTGCTTGTATGTTCAATAGACCATTTGCAAATTTTACATGGGACGTTTGTTTTTGTTTTTTTATAGGCAAATTCTAAATAATTCTCGACTTTAGTCATTTCGTTTTATACCGTATTCAATAGACACGTATAAAACGAAATGACTAAAGTCGAGAATTATTTAGAATTTGCCTGTAAGAAACAAAAACAAACGTCCCCTGTAAAATTCGCAAATGGTCTATTGAACATACAAGCACTAGGTTATGTCAAGAGCCGCACTGCGCGGCTTTATAAAATAATGAACAAATTCCCTCCAATTCCCTCCCCTGCCTTCCCCGCTTCACCCGGGTGTTGTCGTGTTTTCCATCGACGACGGAAAACAAAAGCATTGAATTATGTGTTTAAGGTTACGCCCTTATTGATGATGTTGTAGTCTTTTGTTGTAAGAGAGTTGTCGCAGGAGACGATAACACTGAAGGAAGAGACCCAGCTTTCCTGATACATTTTTATATATAACGAGCCGGTAGAAGATTTTTAAGATATCACGAAATCTGGGCGTATTAGGTAAACACTAATTTAGGTACCGGAGTTTTGAAAATAAAATGACGTACAAAACATGTTTTTTTTTCTAGTAATTACTTTTTTTTTGAATAATACATTTACTTTTGTATCACAAACCATGTTACACAAACCTAGCGTAGCCGCTAAACTACTTGAACACTGGGATGTTTTTCTTGCCTTGACGCGAGCAGGCGCTATAAAGGGGGAACTTTCTTTTATATCACAAACCATGTTACACAAACCTAGCGTAGCCGCTAAACTACTTGAAAACTGGGATGTTTTTCTTGCCTTGGCGCAGGCAGGCGCTACATAGTCACAGAAATAGTCTTAAAAAATTTAATTTTGGGGTAAAAAAAAATTCAAGCTTTTAAATTTTAATCACAACGCACGCAATGCATTCGTATTCGGTAATTAGGCGTATTTTTTTTTAAAAATAAAACAAACACTATGTATTTAACCACGTATATTTATTATTTGATATATCGACCGGTTTCGCTCCGACCGAGCTTCATCAGGATATAATAATAACTAAATACTAAGACATTTTTTTTTGTTTGTTTTTGGGATGTTATGCCGTGTTGCGCTACCTCCTTCTTTAGCCGACGTTTTGGACAGTGTTGCAGTGTCCATCATCAGGGCAGATCCGACGATGTGTAGTTGTTAGTGTTAAGTTTGTGCTTACTTACTTGGAAGCGATACCATGTCGCCAGCTTCAATCCACTACGAGCTGGTAGGTAATACAGTGAAAGGGAACTGCGATTTTGTGAACTTTTTTTTGTTATTGTTATTTTCACACTTACAACTACACATCGTCGGATCTGCCAGATCTGCCCTGATGATGGACACTGCAACGCTGTCCGAAACGTCGGATAAAGAAGGAGGTAGCGCAACACGGCATAACACCCCAAAAACAAACAACGAAAATGCTTTTGGCCGTGAAAATCTAAAAAACGAATTAGGCGTAATTTTATTTAACATTAAAAAAAAAATTCTAGCCGCTCGTTGTTTTTCGTATAGTATCGAGAATTCCAACATAATAATATGACATTTGAGAAAAAAAAATTAAAAATGTCGGTCACTTTTCACAAAACGAAAGCTAATTTTTATTTTACGTTATTGTAATTTAAAATGAAATATTTTCCACTGCATCCAATGCCTTTTTATAGTTGTCTTTTTATTTAATTAAGATGAATCAAAAGATATTTAAAAAAAAAATGCGTACTAACGGTTTCCATCTATATTCAATATTCACCGTACGTTGTAATATAGGTTTAAGTCAAATTGTTATAATTTAATAATAATAATAAAGATTTTTTAATTTTTCGCAGCCACGAAAGATGCCTGCTTCAGCATCCCAGTTTTTAAACCATTGGATTATTTTGAAATTACTTTTAACTTCAAAGTATTTTCTTACAGAAAACTGTCATAATGAGCGCACTTCTAGTCCCGCGGTAACGTCAACCGGTTTTTGACATTTTTTTGTCATGTTGACCTGTCAGCGGCTGAATCTGTATCGGGTCTCGTTCACACCCAGGTGTCGTGAGTTCGATTCCTCGACTTCTATTGTACTTTTATCACGAGATTTTCAATTTATTGTCGGGTTGTTCGCAACCCGGGAATGTATCTCTTCCTTTGAGGTTTCCGATACCCCTTTATCATTAATAGGTCTAACATATTCTCAACCAAAAACGCGATCTAATTCGAGTAGTCTTTTTTAATTTCTCAAGTACGTAATTGACAATTGTGACCATCTGAAATTTGTTTCGGAAAAATTCACTTTCCACAAAATTTACAATAAACCCAGAGATATTTGTGTAATTAGTATATATGTGGAATCAGATAAATGATACTATAAATGATAATCGGTGTGTCCAGATCATCTGCCGCCAAGACCTAGACAATCCTCACCCGATGAACCCGGGCAGCCCTGCTAAGTCACAAAACGTAGCAAACCACTTGGCGTGACCTATGGCAGGTGTGTTGGTTATCCAATAAATGATTCCCGGGGCGGCGGTACCTATTTCCGCCTCCCAAACTGAATAGTTTAGTTTTGTACAATTAATGCAATATACTTTTTACGTCCTTCGAAAAGCCCCTAAGAAGATCGGTAATAAATAAACAAATAATAAGTATTATAATGAAATTACACATCACTTTTTTAAGTTCGACAATTTAACAATGTATTTTCCCTTAAAACTTTTTCTTTTTTTACACATCACAAATCATTTTTCTATCTTAATTCATCAGATTGAATATTATCCTAGATTAATAAAAATCTTCATTTTAGTAACTTCTGTTTAATTTCATAACTTTAAAATAACTATCAATAAGCCGAGAATTAAATAAGGAAGACATTGAGATTATATATTCGCCAAAAATAGACATCCAAAAGATTTTTAAACGCGGTGTTGTGATTGCTGAGGAAAATAAACAGAACTGTTTGTATATCTACCGAGTTGCTACTTTCATTGCAAACGTTTCACTGCTATGTCTTGATTATCGGTGGAAGCATTTATCTTAGCTAGCAACCCACGAAGATCAGAAGAGATCGGCAAGAATAGGTTAGAATACATTCAAATTCATTTTGAAAATTGGGCGCCTTCGAAAGCTATCTTCGTGGGCGCCTAGCCTTTTGACGCGGTTAGTTAGTACCTGGGGGTCAAGGTCAGAGGAATGCATAACTTTACAAATTCAGATCGGTAAGCGTAACTTCTGACGATTTTATATCAATATACTGACCTCGGTTTAACTTTTGACAGCCGACCCGATACTGACAGGCAGCCCCCGTACGATGCTTTCTGTGAATTCACATTAAGAAACGACAAACGCCAAACCGAACAATTGACTAAAAATATTAAGAAATTGGCAATGTTGAATTGAAATTCTATCCAAAATATTCATTGACAGTGATCATAAATTTTTTAATATAATACGGTAGCTAAATAGTTAATGAGCTCTTGAGTCATATTTCAAAGGTTTTTCCTTTCTCAAAGATCGAACGGAATAGATTGATTTTGCAAAATTTATTCTGGAAAATATTAAAAATGATGTAAAAAATGTTATTCACATAAGCCATGATGTTTTTCTCCATTGGTAAAAGGAGTTTTAATCGGTGAGCATTGCATTGTGAATATAGTGCACGTAAGCACAGCCTTTGCAGGAAAGTTTTATTTTCTTAATAACCTTGCGATTCTGTCTGTCATATTGTGAATATAGGGCAGGAAAGCACAACCTTTGCAGGAAAGCACAGCATAAGCTGTGCCCTACATTCACAATGTGACAGACAGAATCGCCAGGTTATTGATAAAAAAAAGGATCAAGACTGGAACGACGACAAAAATACAGGACTTACTGAAGTCTGTAATGACTAAGTTTCCTCTGGAAACAGATGGAGTGTATAAACTCAGCTGTTCCGGATGTGACAAGTTCTGTGAAGGTCAAACAGATCGGCAATCGCCGAGCTTTAATTGGAACCCGCCATTGCTTTGGATTTGTTCCTGAAATTCTAGGAAGACCCAAAACCCACAGAGCACGCCTAATAACGGAAGCAATTGAAATTCACAAACATCCCATCAATATCAATAGAGATGATAGAGCTAAGCTCAATAGTTCTTGGTATCCGATAATTGACAGATACACCAAAGCTAAACGCAGCAAAAAAATATTTTGAACTATACTGTTATACCAGCTCGCAGAGGAGTGCAGCTGGCAACACGGTATCGCATGGATATACTTAAGCATTTACTTTCAACGACGATGGACACTGTAACGTTGTCCGAACGTCGGTTTAAGAAGGAGTTAGCGTAACACGGCATAACATCCCAAAAATAAACAACAAAAATTCCTTGATATAGTTTATTATTTATGTTTTGTCTTTAATGCATCTAATTTCTTGATGTTATTTTATTAAAATATTAATATTGATTTGCTTTTACAAGAAGTGTTTTTGTGGAAGGTTTTAGCATCAAGGCAGAACCAGGACGTCGAGAAGAACATAGAGAGGGGATTCCTTATACGGAAATTGACTTGGAACTCCTCGATGTTAAAAAGGAATGCTTAGAGCGTTCAGAAAGAATTACTACGACAGCAGGTAAAATACTTGCTCTTAATACTTGCATATTTATAAATTACGCCCTTACATATATTAAGTTTTATCCTTAATCTCTTTCAGGCTTATTGACGGAACGGAAGACGCATCCTGGCGTTGAACGATTTTCTTGCTACCATTGTAAATACTATTGCTGTTTTAAGTCAATATTAAAACAGCACATGCGCACCCATCATATAGGTACTTTGAACAATCATATGTTGACTCACAGTGGAGAAAAGCCTTTTTCGTGTTCCGTCTGTAACTACTCATGTTCTCGAAAAGATAGTTTGAAGAAACATATGCTGACTCACAGTGAAGAAAAGCCTTTTTCGTGTACTGTCTGCAGCTACTCATGTTCTCATAAAGGTAATTTGAAGTATCATATGCTGACTCACAGTGGAGAAAAGCCTTTTTCGTGTTCGGTCTGCAGCTACTCATGTTCTTATAGAGGTAGATTAAACAATCATATGATGACTCACAGTGGAAAAAAGCATTTGTCTTGCTCCGTCTGTAGCTACTCATGTTCTCATAAAAGTACTTTGAAGTATCATATGCTGACTCACAGTGGGGAAAAGCCATTTTTGTGTTCCGTCTGCAGCTTCTCATCTACTCGAAAAGAAGGTTTGAAGAATCATATGCTAACTCACAGTGGGAAAAAGCCTTTTACGTGTTCCGTTTGCAGCTTCTCATGTTCTCGAAAAGATGGTTTGAAGAATCACATGCTGACTCACAGTGGAGAAAAACCTTTTACGTGTTCCGTTTGCAGCTACTCATGTTCTCGAAAAGATAGTTTGAAGAAACATATGCTGACTCACAGTGGAGAAAAGCCTTTTTCGTGTTCCGTCTGCAGCTATTCATGTTCTCGTAGAGGTAGATTGAACAATCATATGCTGACTCACAGTGGAAAAAAGCCTTTGTCTTGCTCCGTCTGCAGCTACTCATGTTCTCATAAAAGTAGTTTGAAGTATCATATGCTAACTCACAGTGGAGAAAAGCCTTTTTCGTGTTCCGTCTGTAACTACTCATGTTCTCATAAAAGTAGTTTGAAGTATCATATGCTGACTCACAGTGAAGAAAAGCCTTTTTCGTGTACCGTCTGTAGATACTCATGTTATCGAAAACAAGGTTTGAAGAATCATTTGTTGACTCACAGCGGAGAAAAGCCTTTTTCGTGTTCCGTCTGCAGCTACTCATGTTCTCAAAAAGGTAGGTTGAACAATCATATGCTGATTCACAGTGGAAAAAAGCATTTGTCTTGCTCCGTCTGTAGCTACTCATGTTCTCAAAAAGGTAGTTTGAAGTATCATATGATGACTCACAGTGGAGAAAAGCCTTTTTTGTGTTCCGTCTGCAGCTTCTCATCTACTCGAAAAGAAGGTTTGAAGACTCATATGCTATCTCACAGTGGAGAAAAGCCTTTTACGTGTTCCGTTTGCAGCTACTCATATTCTCGAAAAGAAGGTTTGAAGAATCACATGCTGACTCACAGTGGAGAAAAACCTTTTACGTGTTCCGTTTGCAGCTACTCATGTTCTCGAAAAGATCGTTTGAAGAGACATATGCTGACTCACAGTGGAGAAAAGCCTTTTTCGTGTTCCGTCTGCTGCTACTCAAGTTCTCGTAGAGGTAGATTGAACAATCATATGCTGACTCACAGTGGAAAAAAGTCTTTGTCTTGCTCCGTCTGTAGTTACGCATGTGCTCATAAAAGTAGTTTGAAGTATCATATGCTGACTCACAGTGGAGAAAAGCCTTTTTCGTGTTCCGTCTGCAGCTTCTCATTTTCTGGAAAAGAAGGTTTGAAGAATCATATGCCGATTCACAGTGGATAAAAGCCTTTTACGTGTTCCATTTGCAGCTACTCATGTTCTCGAAAAGAAGGTTTGAAGAATCACATTCTGACTCACAGTCGAGAAAAGCCTTTTTCGTGATCCGTCTGCAGCTACTCATGTCCTCATAAAAGTAGTTTGAACTATCATATGCTGACTCACAGTGTTGAAAAGCCTTTTTCGTGTTCCGTCTGCAGCTACTCATGTTTTCATAAAGGTCGTTTGATGTATCATTTGCTGACTCACAGCGGAGAAAGACCTTTTTCGTGTTCCGTCTGCAGCTACTCATGTTCTCAAAAAGGTGGTTTGAAGTATCATATACTGACTCACAGTGGAGAAAAACCTTTTTTGTGTACTGTCTGCAGCTACTCATGTTCTCGAAATGATAGTTTGAAGAAACATAAGCTGACTTGCAGTGAGGAAAGGCTTTTTCGTGTCCTGACTGCAACTATTCATGTTCACAACGAAGCAATTTGAAGAATTACATTCTGACTCACAGTGGAGAAAAACCTTTTTCGTGTACCGTCTGCAGCTACTCATGTTATCGAAAAGAAGGTTTGAAGAATTATTTCCTGACTCACAGTGGATAAAAGCCTTTTTCGTGTTCCGAGTGCAGCTACTCATGTTCTCAGAAGGGTAGTTTGAAGTGTCGTATGCTAACTCTCCGTGGATAAAAGCCTTTTTAATGTTTAAGCTGCAACTATCGACCATCAAGGGATACTTGAGGTCGCACATATTGACCCATATATTTTTTTATTCCCTTCTTATTTTTTATTTATTTTATCCTTTTCAAGAACATTTTATAAATAGATACGCTTATTAAGCATAACAAGATAAAGGCAGTTGTAGTAATTGTATGAAAGCAACACATTTGTATGTAATTAAATTTAGCACAAATCAGCAAAATGCTAAAATGACGATTCAATATAATATTACCCTAAAATAGTAAGTAAAATAAAGTTTTACATAAAAAAGTATGTGGGTGTGTATTCCCGCAATATTAATTGTGTGTATTATAAACCATTTCAATCAGAATAAATTAGAGTGTAATTTGTTCGTTAGGTATAGAACATTATAACAAAGGTTCGAAATTATTTAATTATCGCCACCTTTGAAAAGTTAATACAATTTAGCAAATGTATACATGTATTATCAATGATATGATCTGAAATAGAACAAATTGTAATGTAAAAAAATTGTTAGCGGCTACAGGCATACATTTAATTATCACAATCAAGATGTTACATTTTAACGTTACCAGAGCAGTTGCTTCAATCGGCAACGCAGTTATGGAGGGGAGAGTCATTGAGACATTGCTATAATATGGTAGTACAACTTGACAGAGATAACTTTCCAGTTTTCTCCCTTTTAAAAAAACCCTTTTCATGTTCCGTCTGCAGCTACTCATGTTCTCATAAAGGTAGTTTGAAGTATCATATGCTGACTCACAGTGGAGAAAAGTTCCCCTTGAAGATGTAACATGTTAACGAAACCATAGCAGTTGCTTCAATCGGCAACGCAGTTATAGAAGGAGTGGAGAGTCATTCAGACATTGCTATAATATGGTAGTACAACTATACAGAGATAACTTTCCAGTTTTCTAAATAAATATAAAACAAACTTACCACTAATATAATGTAAACTAACGCAAACTTTTTAATTGTTTGCCCATTACTCTGAAGCAACTACTAACTGCAAATACATCTGCGAACATTCACAAAAAAACATAACACAGCCTGGATCAAAAATCGAGATTTTGATCCGTTCTCTTTATTCAAAACATAACTCCAAACCAAACATAACTAAATGAAAAGTGTAAAATAAACAATTACGTTTTTTGAGAATTTACCAACAATACGCAAACTTACAACATATGTTTTTTTTTCTTCTGAATAATCAATTTACCAGAGTGCACAATACATCGAACAGATAAATAAATTATCAGGTGCCCAAAGTGCGTAGAATAGTACCTAAAAAAATATATATATTTATTCAATAGATAAAACATTTGTACAAATTTAGGGTAGTCCCACAAAGCTGTCATATGGCAGCTTGTCTGTAGGTTCTACCCATTAAACA
Source organism: Limnephilus auricula (assembly GCA_951813805.1). Classification (NCBI taxonomy): domain Eukaryota; kingdom Metazoa; phylum Arthropoda; class Insecta; order Trichoptera; family Limnephilidae; genus Limnephilus; species Limnephilus auricula. The sequence continues at coordinate 12,500,035 of OX638414.1, read as the reverse complement.
TTCTATGATACATAAGGAAATATTTGTAAATACATTTATGGTTTTAAAGAAACATTCGAGTAGATTACATAACAATATTAGATAATTTAAATTACATCCATAAAATTTATCAATATACCTGCCTAATAACAAGATATGGAGACAGCTATATTAAGATATTCAAAAATACATTAAGATTTCGTTAATTAACCACCACTTTATCGTTTTAGGGCATTGTCTCCCAATTTTTTTTAAATTTTAAGCTTTTATTGATTTTATAGAAAATTACTGGTATTCGTATTGAAGAGTACGGCTTCCATATTTATTTAATATTCGGGGAGTTTTTAGGCCCTTTCCTTCTTTAAATCTTGAGTTATGTTTGTGCACCAGTTGGTGTTTGAATGAGCTTTCCCCCCGTGTTATCCATAATAGAAGTGAAGCAAAGAAGACCTTTTAAGTAGGTTCTCTGAGCCATATTATAGTAGTTTTCAGTTATTTTTCTGTTTGTAAATATTTGATGTGACAATTTTTTTTATTATGGCAGTTTGTTAATTTTGATAATGTAAATAGTACTTGCAAATCCCTAAGTTTGAATTCCATATCTAAGGAAAGATTCTACCATAGAAAAATGAGCTTAAGAGTAATAGAATATAATAATACAATAACTACTAATAGAATTTATGTATATTCATCATTTTTTGATTTATTGTTCAAATTATTAGAAATATATATAGATAAAGTACATCGATAAAGACTGTTTTCATTTCTTGAAGTTCCCACCTATATTTTTAATTGTATGTTTTGATGGTTGTGTTGATTTTTGCTCTAAATTAATTTCGAAAATTCATTGTAATACTTATTGACACTTTCTTTATGAATTTTTGACAGTTATGTTTTTATTACATTTACTCCACACGGGAGGCCCTCAGGAAAATAATTTCCCTCAGGGCCTGTGTCATCTAAAGATGCTGTGTGGAGGGTCTTTTTGAAGAGAGGAAAGAGTGAACATGGGTCTTTGGAGGGAGGAAATACAAATGCCGGCTAATCGTTCCTCAGCCGAGCTGTTGAAATCAAGAACGAGTTGTAGAAACGACCCGTTCTCATGTGACAAATGTCAACCGCGTACCTATGTTAGGCGCGCGTTTGATGTGTCTCCCGACTATTCACCGGTGCCCAAGGGATCAACCATGCTAGTTCTTCGGAGCATCTTCCATTGAAATACCGGTAGAATATGGAGAGCATTCCCACCCGACGCCTGTGCTCTAAAAATTGCAAACTGATTGGATTTTCAAGTAGGTTGTCAAACTAAAAGATATCATGGACTGTACTCTCATCCGCATAACAATGAATTGGTGCACACGACAGAGGGTCATTGATGTGCTGCTAAAACAAAGTTAGGGACAGAGCCGATCCTTGTGGGACGCCAGCATTTATTGGCTGCAAGAGGTGAAACCATTAGCAACCGTCTGAATTGACCTCTCCCTCAGTCCTCTCAAACAGTCGGCTATCCACCTACACCTCGTCCTCGGTGCCGAACCCAGTTGAAGGCCTTGGAAATGTCCAGTGCAACCGTTTTGGTCTCACCGAAAGGTTCCAGGCACCGCCCCTAAACAGGCGTCACATACGCGAGAAGATCACCGCACGAGCAGTTCCACCGGAATACGTATTGACGGTCGTTGATAATTTTGTTCTTCTCGAGGTACGTGAGCAGTTTGTCATTGATCACGCGTTCCATCACCTTGCACAGAACTGATGTGATCGGTAGTTGGCTGGGTTGCAGCGGTCATCCTTCTTTGGGATAGGGTGGATGACCGCTTTTTTCCAACCAGAAGGCCCAGAGCCACACTTCAGGGACATTTTTAAGAGCTTCGTCATAATGGGAGCTATTTCTGCAGAATACCTCTGCAATACCAGGACATTAACATCGAGCCCTCGTAAGACGTGGAGTACATCCCGATGCCGGATCCTCAGCTTCTCATATGGAAACCGCAATGAGGAACCGACGGCGGGATAGCATCGCGATCATCGAGGGTCGTGTTTTCCGCGAACATTTTTCCTAATAAGTTTGTCTTTTCGGTATCGGTGTTTGCTAGTGAGCCGTCAGGGGTCTGGTAAGAGGCGGCAAACTGGGTTTGCGGAAATTGCGACCTATTGAGCCCGCAAGCGACCAGAACGCTCTGCTGCCATGCGGGTAGGCAGCATATTTCCAAATCCTATACCGATTCAGACACGGCGGCGATTCAGACAAGGCATTCGCTGCTCTGTCTACGCTTTGTGTTTCTGTGAAGGTGACGAACGTAAGTATGGTGTAGAGTCTATCGGTGCATTTAATGTGTATATATTATATTAAACTCATGTACAATACAAAGCTTGCATTATATTACCAAAAGTTAATACAGTAACAGCACATTTTGATTCGTAATTAAATCACGTACACTAGTCTAAATTCTATAATTATGATTTCAGTCGTAGCATAGGCCGCGGCCTGATGGTATTAGAGTTCGATACCACTGTGACAGTTGGTTGTTTGGCAGTCTATCCTCTCTGACTACCTCTGCGGAGAAACGGCCTGATGGTATTACAGCTCGATGCCACGATTGAAATCATAATTATATAATATAGACTAGTGTACGCGAAGACAGAGCAGCGAATGCATAAATAAACCAATCACTAGATTGATAACTTCGTGCTTTTACTATAGAAATATTTTTGACACTATTTGACCATAGATATTGGATAAATATAGAGTATTTTACCACTTTTTTTTCGCCGCGACTACTTGACGTCACACACACCATAGACTAGGATAGAGGAAACTAAAAAAGTTTCGACCATAGACAATATAATTATCTTTAGGTACCTACCCAATTCATCTGCTCGAAATATTATTTTAAAAATAAATGATTGGTTAAACAAAAAAATAAAAAACTCGGTTATATATTTTGGTATTTTATTATAAACAGATAATACAAGAAAAACTAACCATAACGCCAATTCCGCTGGGGTAGGCAGAGGACAGACTGCCAAACAACCCGGTCTTGGCACACATTCTTCGCCTCATTCACGTTCATACATCGTCTCATACATTCTCTTCTATTATTCTGACTGTCGACATGGCCCAACTCAAGTATCTGATTCACTTGATCGTGCCAAGTCTTCCACGGGCATCCCCAACTTCTACCATTTGCATCATGTATTCTCCTTACACTCCTTTCCTTGTTTATTCACTCTACATGCCCAAACCATCTGAGAGTCCCTTTCTTAATCTTATTCATTACTCTTACATTAATCAGCCTTGCATTATTTGTGGATCTCCACATTTCTCACACGATCATATATGGCTTTACCACAAGAATCTCATTTCTAAAGCATTCAGTCCACTCTCATCCTTCCTCTGCCATGTCTCACTGCACTACATCAGGGTAGGTACCAGCACTCCATTGGGGACTGCTAGCTTTGCTTTTTTGGACAGTTTTTTGTTAGCGCCAACGGCATTCAGTCCTCCATTAATAGAGTTACCTGCATTTACCTTCCTTTTGATATCTATATCAGCCATCCCATCTCTCATAAACATACTTTCCAGATACACAAACTCATTCACCTGCTCTAAGTATTCATCATTCATAACTATATTGCACAGTTTTCGCTCTCTCTCCTTCAAACACCATGACTTACAAGAATATATAATTAAAATATGATTGTGCTTTCCTACCACATTTCTCTACTTATACATAAAATTAAAAACTCATACAGTACAAGTATTTTAAACAGGGAATACAAAAATGCAATTTAAGCAGGTTCTATTTCTGTAGCGAGTTGCTATACGAAGGCGTTGTTTTTAAGGTAAACTTTTCTATTCTATAAACAGATTATAACTTTTATCAGGTCTAAAATAAATTTACCATATTACCGAGGGGAGATATATCAAAGGTCCATAAAGACTTCGTTCGAACAAGATATTTGATGCTCCAGTCCTGGAGTTCTGTGTTCTCTCAAGGATAGAGGCACCACAGAATGGTGGAACACGTCAACACCCCAGATGTACTGGCCGTCATATCCTGACGTGACACCACAACGTTACTGTTCTACATTCCTGCAACAAACAATCATATGTCATCATTAAGATGCTAAATCAATATATTTGGGTGTGCATCAAAATAAGTCAATTGACCTTCACAACAAAGATTTAAGAAAATTTAAAACATTAGTAGAAACATACTACATTCGGTGGATAAAGTTCACCATTAAGCAAGCTAATCGTCGCTATATATTAATATTTTTACTTGGGTAATAATTTATAATAATATAGTAAAATTCAAACACATACCCAGACAGTCCTGTGAAGGAAACGAATTTCTCTTTATAACTCCAGAACTGGTAGTTGAACTAGTGCAGAACAGTGTGTCACGATTTGGTGTTCAAAACAAACATAGGCATTGTATGATCGAGCTGAAAAGATTAATTAAAACAACTTCACTATCATGACACATCTGACAGATCAAAACAAGACAAATGCATAAAAAATTGATATTTCATCACTCTTCAACTAGAAAAATAACAGTACGAAATGAGCTTAGAATTTCATATGAATAATCAATATAATTATGTGTACCTGCATTTTGGTTACAATGCATCCTGTTTCACGAGGATATTGTCTCATTTCAGGAAGTTTAAAAGTAGACAATGAGTTATTTTTTAATACGCATTTTGCATTCGATCACCATATTCGAGTCTGCCAATTCTCATCGACCATTCCCGAAACAGATTCTCCTTTCTTTCCCAGGACGGAAACTTATGCCGAATTGAATTTACGTCTAAACAGCCTTTCACACTGGGACGATATTTAGGTGGCATTTCACAAAAAATAATCCAAATATTTACGTCAGAATAGTAGCGCGTGGTCGCGCGCCAAGCTGTGTCAAACATAAATAAACCATAGAACAATACTATTTATAATATATACTCGTGTTCTATTGGTCGCAGCATGGTCGCCGCCTTCTTGTCGTCACACAGTCATAGATATTTCTCTTCTTCGTTACTGTTGAAATTTTGGATCGGAGTTATACCTAGCGATGGGAATGATCGAAACTTTTATATAATCGATTTTTTTTAATCGAGACATCACAATAATCGAATGATTAATCGATTTTTTGCTCGGAGTTTGGGAGCAATAGCTACGGTCAGGGGCAGGATTTTTGTCTGTGGGGGGGGGGGGGGGGGGGGGGGTAGGAAGCCGAAAATTATTATGGTGCATCATGTATGGCAACGCTTATTTTTTGTAGTAATTTTATTTGTTGTTTTTTGGTATGCATTTCATAAAATAACAATTATTGTTAAGCTACTTAGTTTAGCCCGTTGGTAAAAAATTCCATTAAAAATGTTTATGTATGTTTAATAATATGTCAATAATTATAATTATATGACATTTTTGTCCAAAAACAATCTCTAAATAACATGTTTAAATAACGCAACATTAGTAAGTAAGTACTGCAACAACATTTCAATCACCGTTTTTCTTTCCTGGCAATGGCAAATTCCTTTTTGTTTGATGGCAACATTAGTGTTATTCCCTTTTTCACGAATTTCAAATATGTGGGCATCTCACAACAATAAAATTACTAATAAGATATTTAGTTTCGCCGGTAGGTACAAATTCCCATTAATAATATTGACAGTGTGTCTGTGTTTAACACGAAGATAATAATTTTATGTCGTTTTTGTTAAAAAAAATAACCTCTAAATAACATGTAGGTTATGGACACCTTTTCGTATCAAACAAATTATCATTAAATATATAAATATTATCATTAAATATATAAATAAAGTTTTCTTACTATAGAAATCGTTTCATTTTTATTACAAACTAAGAAACACCTGTTAATTTCAAATAAATTAAATATATTTGGATACGTCCATATGAAAACATATTACTTGCTGATTTTGGTAGAGTATTATTTACTGCCCTGAAGAAACTACGGTTTTAGCGAAACCCGGTCGGCATTAAATATAAAAATGGTATATACTAAGTTATTGTTTTATTTTAAATTAAATATACAATACTCAAATAGATGATACATAACCTCATAATAGACATTTTTAAATTGTTGAAAGCTATCACCATCGCAATCTTTTACGTATAAAGTATACTGAAAACGTAAATCGTTACCTAAAAGTATTCATTCATAATTTAAAATTCACACATCAGGTTGTTTATAACATGTACCTATAAAATATTTAGTTTGTCAAGCAAAATCACTTTCGATGACGTTTCAAGATTATGCATTCGAATTCTGACATCGAGAAGCGAGAATCGATTCCAAGTTCGATGACGTTTAAAACCGATTGTCTCGGACTGTGCATTCGAATGGATTCTGACATCGAGAAGCGAGAATCGATTTCAAGTTCGATGACGTTTCAAACCGATTCTCTCGGCCGTGCATTCGAAATAATTTTGACATCGAGAAGCGAGAATCGATTCCAAGTTCGATGACGTTTCAAACCGATTCTCTCGGACTGTGCATTCGAATTAGCGATGGGCACAATCGATGAATAATCGATTATTTACTCGATCTTTTTTACCATCGAATGATTTCGATTCATTTCCATAGAAAAATCGATTCTCGCTTCTCGATGTCAAATTCATTCGAATGCACAGTCCGAGAGAATCGGTTTGAAACGTCATCGAACTTGGAATCGATTCTCGCTGTCAAAATTCTTTCGAATGCACGGCCGAGACAATCGGTTTGAAACGTCATCGAACTTGAAATCGATTCTCGCTTCTCGATGTCAGAATCCATTCGAATGCACAGTCCGAGACAATCGGTTTTAAACGTCATCGAACTTGGAATCGATTCTCGCTTCTCGATGTCAGAATTCGAATGCATAGTCTTGAAACGTCATCGAAAGTGATTTTGCTTGTCAAACGAAATATTTTATAGGTACATGTTATAATCAACCTGATGTGTGAATTTTAAATTATGAATGAATACTTTTAGGTAACGATTTACGTTTTCAGTATAGTTTATACGTAAAAGATTGCGATGGTGATAGCTTTCAACAATTTAAAAATGTTTATTATGAGGTTATGTATCATCTATTTGGGTATTGTATATTTAATTTAAAATAAAACAATAACTTAGTATATACCATTTTTATATTTAATGCCGACCGGGTTTCGCTAAAACCGTAGTTTCTTCAGGGCAGTAAATAATACTCTTCTAAAATCAGCAAGTAGGTAATATGTTTTCATATCTACTTTATATGACCAAATATATTTAATTTATTTGAAATTAACAGGTGTTTCTTAGTTTGTAATAAAAATGAAACGATTTCTATAGTAAGAAAACTTTATTTAATGATAAACTACAAATATAAAAATATAAATACAAATAATTGCATTAATAATTACGAAAAGGTGTCCATAACCTACATGTTATTTAGAGGTTATTTTTTAACAAAAACGACATAAAATTATTATCTTCGTATTAAACACAGACACACTGTCAATATTATTAATGGGAATTTGTACCAACCGGCTAAACTAAATATCTTATTAGTAATTTTATTGTTGTGAGATGCCCTCATATTTGAAATTCGTGGAAAATGGAATAACACTAATGTTGCCATCAAACAAAAAGGAATTTGCCAATTTGCCATTGCCAGGAAATAAAAACGGTGATTGAAATATTGTTGCAGTACTTACTTACTAATGTTGCGTTATTTAAACATGTTATTTATCAAAATTTATTATTGTTATAATTATTATTATAATTATTTATTGTTTTTGACAAAAATGTCATATAATTATAATTATTTTCATATTATTAAACATACATAAATATTTTTAATGGAAATTTTTACCAATGGGCTAAACTAAGTAGCTTAACAATAATTGTTATGTTGTGAAATGCATACCAAAAAACAACAAATAAAATTACAACAAACAATAAGCGTTGCCATACATGATGCACCATAATAATTTTCGGCTTCCTACCCCCCCCCCCCCCCCCCCCCCCCGTCACAGACAAAAATCCTGCCCCTGACCGTAGCTATTGCTCCCGAACTCCGAGCAAAAAATCGATTAATCATTCGATTATTGTGATGTCTCGATTAAAAAAAATCGATTATATAAAAGTTTCGATCATTCCCATCGCTAATTCGAATGAATTTGACATCGAGAAGCGAGAATCGATTTTTCTATGGAAATGAATCGAAATCATTCGATGGTAAAAAAGATCGAGTAAATCATCGATTATTCATCGATTGTGCCCATCGCTAGTTATACCCCCCTGGACGAAAGGCTAGAAGCCAGATTCGGCTAGATAACAATAGGGAACAATCACACTTTTTTTTTACCAATATTCACACCATTTTTTTTACGATAGGAATAGTCTTTCAACAACGTTTTGAAAATTCACATTTCAAATTAGGACAAAAACGCCATCTGACGTCACTGCGCACCTTTTCACGTCACTGCGGACCCCGTGTCAGATGCCAATAGTCGAGTCTAATGTAATCCAGTAGGTAATCAATCTTCAGTTGATTATTTGTTTCTCGAAAAAAATATCCGTAAATAATGTATAGTGCCAAAGTGTAAAAATACAACATCTTCAACACCAAACAACTCGGTCTCGAGAGTGCGGTGTGACGTCACAATGTCGCCAGTCAATGATGACTCGTTTTTGATCTTTGAATTTTCACACAACTTTGAAATTAAATTAATTAATTTAATAATTTTTTGGGGGGTTTTTGGGTACGATATTAGATTTTAGTTAACTTTTTAACATATATTAAATGCATTGAAAACACTATATTACATACACTGCATGTATCCTATTTATTAAGGCCAAAACATATTACGTGTCGTGGTGTGGCGTGGTGCCTAAAGCCCCGTTTATAATAAGAATAGTCTGCAATCCGTATTTGATAAGCCCTAGGCCGTAGAAGTTGGAAGATAGGAAACCTGTGTATCCGTTTATAATAGATGGCAATAATCTGTTTTTTTTTTTAAACCGAAAAGATGGTTCAACTTTATCTTTTATGGATTACGGAAAGCTTAGATATATGCTGAAATGCGTTTATTTTGAATCGATACACTATGGTGTTGAACAAATATTTACGCGGAATTTGTATATTTTACCGAATTTTATATAAATTTGCTGAAGACGAAATTGATTAATATATAATAATGAATGTAAATGACGCGGAATTGATTTCTTAGGTCATTTGACATAAACAAGTGACAGCGGCATAGTCAATTCAATGTGCGTATTCTATTCTATTCGGAAATAGATGACACTTGGTTGGTAATGCATAATGTACTAATATGTGACGTTAAAAATCAAACGTGGCCATCTCCAAAAATTGCTTTTTTTTAGGTTTTTGATTGGTATGTTTTTTATATTTTATAATATTCAGTTCATACGTGGTTATTTCACATTTTTCTACTTTAAAAATTAATTTTAAAGTTATCGTTTTTTTCAAACTCGGTCATCTCCATCCTGTTTTTAAATCAAACAGGGCCAAATCCGTTTGAACCAATTACATCGCGGCATTTTTCAAGATGGCGTCCCATTCTCGAAAAGCTTGCTGTGCGTTGGAGGTGTGCTCTTTGTGTTTTTAAGGGAAATAACAGTTTTAAAATGGAAAACAATACAAATATGGTGGAAATAATGACACCAGATTAAGCCCGAAAGATTACCAGATCAAATTATGCCATTAAACGTACAACAAAGACTGAAAAACTTTAAGTAAACTTTGAAATGTAACCGAATTTCGACAGTTAGCATTTCAAAATCTCAGGGCTGTGCATATTTTTTATTATGTTGTTTTGATTCAATGCTGAACCACATAAACTTTATAATTTATAATTACTGTATGCCTGTATTGAACTGTGACATGCAACTATTATAGTGTTTGGTATATTTATACCGTTTATTTAAAATAAGTATCTTTTGTTATAAATTAACATAATTTTATTGTACATTCTTTAATTTAATTTACGCATTTTCCAGATAAGGAGGAGAATTAATAATGTTTTTAATAACCAGACAGACTTAATTAAACAAATTAAATAAATAAAACCGTAATAAAAAATTATGGAAATTTGCCGCGGAAAAAATCGGAAGGGGGTATACTTTATCCCGATCTTAACATTAGCCCTCGACATGCCAAGATTTGGGTACCATGAGGGGTAGCGCTACAACCCCACGCATTTTATCATTTCAATAAACTAAGAGTTTGCCATAAATGTTTAATGTGTTTCTGTTAAATAATTATCATATTAAAAAAAGTTAATTTCATACAAAAATACATTAAATTCATTCATCAGCGTACGCGGGCTGCGGCTGCGACGTCATTTGGCTATTATGACTTGCTTCATAGTCGATACTCGATACTTTGGTACCTGCTGACAGGCCGGTGCGGTCGACGGCTGACACAGTGTGAACCGTCTGAATACTACCATAGACTACTACATGTACCACTAAACGATATAAATTACAATAATGAATTAAAGATTATCAAAACTATTGCAAAAAGTAATGGGTACGATAGCAGAATAATTGATAATTTAATAAAAAAGAAGAATAAAAAACTCACTTTAGCTTCAGTTACATAAATATGGCCTTACGCCAGACGAGGAGATAGAAACAAAACAATGGACTAAAATACCGTACCTTGGCAAAATTAATAGACAATGACAAAAAATGTAAGACAACCTTTTATAACGTAAATTCTTTGGGTAAAATATTCATAAATAATAAAGATAAAAGAGATAATCTGGAAAACTCTGCAGTCTACCAGGTGAACTGCGCGAACTGCCCTGCATATTACGTAGGACAAACGGGGAGAGCAGTATCAACCCGTATAAAAGAACATTTCGCTAGTTGGGTTAATCAAAAAGGGGAATTATCGAATGTCGCCATGCATTTATTAGAAAACCGACATACTTTTGATAAAGATAGAGATGTCAAAATCCTTCATCTTTGTAATAAAGGAGCAAAATTAGATAGATTAGAGTCACTAGAAATTAATCGCCTAACAAAGAAAATTGATCTTAAATATGTCATGACTAAACAGTTGGAACATAATGCTCAATCACCATTAATATATCAATTATAATTCACTTAGAATAATTTTACTTCAGAGAGCAGCGGTGTAATTTAAGTATGTAATTAAAAATGTAAAAACTCAAATATATGGAGAACCCTAATAACAATAATTACCATAGTGCTATCAATATTTGTTAATTAAGCCCTAAGCAACAAGGAGGGAATATCCCAACATTACCAAAATAAAATATCAGTGATCACAAACCTTTTCAATTATATAAATTCATATAAAAATAGAAGAGTATGTATGAGACGATGTATGAATGTGAATGAGGCAAAGAGTGTGTGCCAAGACCGAGGTGTTTGGCGGTCCGTCCTCTCTGCCTACCCCTGCGGGGAAACGGCGTGATGGTTAGTTAGTTAGTTTTAGTTAGTTAAATTCATATAGATTCATGTCAATTAAAAATAACCTTTTACTATTATAGAGACAATGTTGTGCGCCCCTGCCTAAGTTTGTATAAATTCCGTAGCATAAGAATTTCAACTACCAGTCTGAAAATGTCCGTAGTAGGACGAAACCGGTCCTGGTGTAAATAAACAAGTGGAACAAAGTGAAAAAATTGTTTAATTTCATATCTAATATAGTATCACATCACAGAATTTGCACTTTATCTTCCAGATTCTAGTCTACAATCACATTCCATACAGCCTGCGCTTGTTCGCTTCCCGAAGAACTTTCCAATCGTGGCACAGCAATAAGTTGTTCGTTATTCCCACATGACATAACAATTGGAAGACGTTCTTCTTTTGAATTTCGTGGATCTAAAGCAGGCAACAGTTTGCCGTCCCAGTGAAGAGTCACAACATCTGGTACCTCGTTTTGAAAATTAACTATTGTGGCCTCCGCGCGCGCATTTCGCTTTTTCTTTCGAATTCTTTGAATTGAAGACTTACTTATTGGAAACTGTTCAATATTATATCCAAGCGCCTCAATAGTAGCTTCAAAATAAAGTTTAAAATTCTTCCATATTAACTCAGTATAAATTTATGTACCATATGTTTGACATCAAGTCGGCACGGGTTACCCGTGATTAATCAAAATAATATTTATTATATGAGTTATTGGGATCAAATGGAAAAAAATAAGAGGGTATGCATATTTAAATTCATGACAAAAAAATCTCCCTTATGTCTTGGGACACCCTATTGAATATGCATCCTTAGGTTGGAGCGGATGTCTTAAAACAATACTGGATTGTCTAGCAAAAGCCCAGAAATCACAACTAAGGGTCATCCTGAAAAAACCATTTAGGTACCCCAGTGATGTATTATTCAAAGAGATACGAGTTCTTGACGTAAGACAAGACAACTATACGTAAGAAAAAATATACTAGACACACCAAAACAACGTCGCCTCTACCCTTCCATCGACCATTATCACGACACTCGACATTCAAGGAGGAATACAGTAGTTCCTCCCACTACCATGACATCCCTTGCACAAAGACAATTCTAATTAGGTCCAAAATTATTCAACCTTCTACCCGATTCATAGAAATCAAAAAGTGGAAGCATTCTGCGTAAATTGGTTTATGATTGGCTTCTGGACTTAGGGAGAGTCGAAAACGAACACATTCTTACACACAGATAACCAAACTATGTTCTGTATGCTCACACAATTTATTTATTATTACTGACTGCTAGACATTAAATTCCTTCCACATCCTTCCTCGCTTATTCGTATTCACCTATTATGTATTATAAATATATCCCAAATAAATCTAAATAACTATTAAAATGAATGTATACATAATGTATTACACATAGAAACAGCAATTAAATTAAGATACCTACCTCATTTATATATTTAATAGTGTAAGGCTAAGCGTAATTTCTCCACATATGATATCATGTACCTAAATTCCATTTCTGTGAGATGCTAACTGAGTTGGAGGAAAGGAAGTCAAGATCTAAGAACATCATACTATTCAACATCCCCGAGAGCAATTCTCTATCAACTGCAACGAGAATCACCGAAGATATTGAAAAGGTTTCATCTTCCCTGGAGGGTTTTGAAAACACATATAATCCCAGTGAGATCAAGATTCACCGGTTGGGAATCAAGAAACCTGACCAAACAAGGCCCATCAAGATCGAATTTAAGGATCCATCAACTTCCAAATCCATTCTGATGAACCGATCAAAGTTGAAGAATGGTGTCAAAGCAGCAAACGACCTCACCAGTCTCCAAAGAAATGAACTTGCTCATTTACGAAGTGAACTTGAATCAAGATTAAAAAACGGCGAAACCAATATTACTATTAAGTATGTCAACTCTACGCCAAAAATCGTGAATGCTCAAACAAAAAACTATCAAAATCCAGCTCACTGAACCTCTACTATCAAAATGTACGTGGGCTTCGCACAAAACTAGATAACTTCAGAATTTGTATACCATCAATAATATGTGAAGCCGTGGTACTGACTGAAACGTGGTTAGATCCATCCATCAATTCTTCCGAACTAGGATTATCCTCTTATAATGTTTATAGGATGGACAGAAACCGTGATACCAGTTCAAAGTCAAGAGGAGGTGGTGTCCTCGTCGCAATAAAAAAGAAATTTACTTCTAAGAAATTAAACACAAAAAACAGTAACGTAGAACAATTGTTTGTTTTGGTGAAAAGTAAAAATGAGAAAATAATAATTAGTTCTGCATACATACCCCCCTCGGCCAACACTGTTGTATTCAAAAACCATTATGAAGACGTAGAAATAATTAAATCAAAGTACCCTGATGCCAAATTTATTGCCGTAGGTGATTATAATCTTCCAAATGTAAATTGGGATTTGCACGACCCCGTATTGTCGAATACTTGTAATACAACTATCTCCGAAAGTGAAAGAGTAATACTTGACATGTCAATATACTTAAGCCTAACTCAACATAATCTTGTTAGAAACATTAACAATCGTGTATTGGATCTCGTTTTCTTCAATTCTCAAAGTATCAAAGTGAGTAAAGCCATAGAAGTTGTCATACCCCCCGATATCCATCATCCTCCACTTAATATTTGTATAACAGACTTTGGCGAAAAAATTCTGAAACCTACGAGATCAAGCTATAATTTCAGAAATGCTAATTATTCAGGTATGTGTGACTCGCTCACATTGGTTGACTGGTCCTTCTTAGAAAGTGATGATTTAAATCATAATATTGAACAGTTCTACTTTATTCTAAGTAATCATATAAATCACTTTGTCCCTTACACTCAATATAAGGAATCTAAATATCCAGTCTGGTTCAATAAAGATTTGATTAATTTAATTATACGTAAAAAAACAGCTCACAAACTGTACAAGAATCACGGAACATCAAAGTTGTACATAGAATTCTCTAAAATTAGGAATGATTGTAATAAACTTTCAAGGACATGTTATAACGACTATATTAGGCAGACAGAGAATGATATTTTTAGCAATATAAAACGTTTCTGGCGATTCAGTAAAACATTAAGAAGTGGTGACTCTGATATACCAAATACTATGTATTTTGAAGACAGAAAGGCCGATGGTATCAAAAATATTGTTGATCTTTTTGCAGACTTCTTCAAGAATGTTTATGATAAAAGTCAACCCAATCAGTTTTCCTTACCTAACTATACTCCCAGTTTCAATATAAACCTGTCACATGTGCACATCGAACTGAACGAAATTATTAAACAAATTAAACTTCTAGATCCCAATAAAAATGCCGGTCCCGACAACATTCCACCATTACTCTTACAGCAGTGTGTCGTCGTTCTTGCTTATCCCCTGTACACACTCTTTAATCATTCTTTGTCGAAAGGTATATTTCCTGATCTATGGAAACATAGTTATATAACACCCATCTTCAAGAAAGGGGATAAAAACGAGGTAACTAATTATAGACCGATATGCATACTTTCAACAATTCCAAAACTCTTTGAGAAACTGATTCTGGATAAAATAATTACCTCATTTAAAGATATTATATGTACTGAACAACATGGTTTCATAACCGGTAAATCAACACTAACTAACCACATTCTATATCAAAATTTCATTTCCGATGCAATGGCGAAGAAGCTTCAAGTTGACTCAATTTACACTGACTTCAGCAAAGCGTTCGACAAGGTTTGTCACGCTATTCTTGTAGAAAAACTGTCTAAAGCTGGAGTTTGTGGAAACATGTTGCATTGGTTTATAAGCTATCTTTCAAACAGAAAACTTAGTGTTAAACTTAATGGGGAATCATCGTATGATTTTTTTGCATCCAGTGGTGTTCCGCAAGGTTCCCACATTGGACCTGTATTATTTATCTTTTTTGTGAACGACCTTTGTAATATTTTTAAAGACATCGACGTACTTATGTTCGCAGATGACTTAAAACTTTTTAAAGTAATTCGAAGCCTGAACGACTGTTATATTCTCTCGGCAAACTTGTTAAAATTAGTTGAGTGGTGTAGCGATAACAAGCTATACCTTAATGTCAATAAATGCATAACTATGAGATTTTTTAAAATAAAAAATCCGATTTATTTCAATTACACAATGAATAACATCATTCTCGAATCTGTTTCCGAAATTAATGACTTAGGTATTACTTTCGACACCAAACTTAGCTTCATACCACACATTGAAAATATTACAAAGAAGGGTTTAAAAATGTTAGGTTTTGTATTAAGAGTGGCTAAAGATTTTACCAACATTAAAACATTAAAACTTCTGTACACATCACTAGTGAGGAGTCAGGTTGAATATAATTCAACTGTATGGTCTCCCCACTATAACGTGCATTCACAAACAATAGAAAGAGTACAAAAAAAATTCCTAAGCTTTTTAAATTATAAACTAAAAATACCGAAAGAACAAAAAAACTACCCTTTTCTACTACGATTATCTAATCTACTAAATTTGAGTGACAGGAGAATTGTTTTTGATCTAATATTTCTATTTAAAATCTTGCATAATATAATTGATAGCCCCGAATTCTTATCGCTCATAAATCTTAATGTGCCAGCCAGAAATACAAGGTCAGTACTACCATTTTATTGTAGTAATACTGCGACCAGGGCCCAATTCAATATACCACTACAGAGAATTCAAAACTTGGGAAATATGTATTCGCACGTAGATGTATGGAATGTGTCGCTGATACAATACAAACATGAAATTATTAAATCATTCATATCAGAATGTGAAATCAGACGTGTTTAATATTAGTTACTGTTATTTAAAAGATTCCATAATATCTTGATGTAGCATATTCTTATAATGTAGGAGCTGTTGCACATATTTTTGTATTATTTCTATTTATCTATAATGTAAAAACTTGTTACTCTCTTTTGTTTTTCTGTATTGTAAACTTTTTCTTGTATTACTCATCTGTAAATTTCTAATATTAACTTACACTATATATTATGATTTTTATGCCATCTGCAATTTAAAAACTGGTTCCAGTTTAATTTATTTTTACTTTTTCTCTTTTATTATAATATAATATTTTTTACTTACTTTTATACCTACCATTTTTATAATGTTAATTGCTATAAGTTTATATTTATTATTTAAACATTATTATCACTGTATTATATATATATATATTACATATATATCACTGTATTATATACTTACTATGTAAAAGCCCATCAGGGCGTTGAAAATTAATAATAAATAAATAAATAAATTTCACGTAGTCTTAGGAAAATACTACTCAACCATTGTTCAATTAGCTAAATTAGCTGATCAAATGAATCATCATATAATTATTATTAATTTTTTTTTAAAGGAAAGACTAACAATCCCGGGTTACGAATAACCCAACAACATTTGAAAATCTCCTACTACCACTAAACTAAGCGGAAGATGTTGCTTGTGTTGTGATGGAGGACTTAGCCAGCCGAGGAGTCGAACACGGAACGTTGTTCATATATTTTTAATATAAATATGTTTTAGAGTTTCAATTTACTATTAAAAAAAACCTTGGTACTTTCAGTAGTTTTTTATTATTTTCACAATTTTATTAAGTATATATATTTTACTAGCTCTTTATGAATGTAAAGTATCGAATTGTAATTTATAATAACGAAAGGTTCAAATGTCGATTTGACTGTCATAAAATGGAAAACTTTCCTAGTTGGACAGTCAAAGCTTCCTTATATGCATGTATAATACATTTCTTGTATCCAATAAAATTTAAAAAAAATATGTTTAATCATTTGCTGAAGATAATAACTCTCCCACAAAATATGAAACAGACACAGAAAATAAAAAGGTAGAGGCTTTGGTCAATGGGTAGAGGTCACAATTGGGAGTCGAACCCGGGTTTATATAGTCTACCGGGACTTATTTATACATTCATAGGATAACTCATTACGATGATTAAAATACACATATTAGGGGGTTTCTCACCATTCTCCCAATAGCTAATCTACCCTAATAACGAATATTATAAAATAAAAAAATAAAATACTTGCAGTGGTTAGAAAATTCAGCCAACTTATCCAATATATAGCCGCTATTCATAGGTTTGAGTACCGAATTATAAACTCCAGCTTAATAAATAAATAAACCGTAAATCGTAAATCGAAAATATTCGTTATTAGTGTAGATAAGCTATTGGGAGGATGGTGAGAAATCCCCTTAAGCTAATATACTTTTCTATGGTAGAATCACAGACTTATGAATATGAATATTCATATGTCTATGGGTAGAATCCATATGGAGTTCAAACTTGGGGATATACAAGTACTATTTACATTAAATATATTCAAAATTAACAAACTGTCATAATAAAAAAAAATTGTCACATCAAATATTTACAAAAAGAGAAATAACTTAAAACTACTATATGGCTCAGAGAACCTACTTACAATAAAAGGTCTTCTTTGCTTCACTATTATTATGGATAACACGGGGGAAAGCTCATTCAAACATCAACTGGTGCACAAACATAACACATTAAAGAAGGAAAGGGCCTAAAAACTCCCCGAATATGAAATAAATTTGGAAGCCGTACTCTTCAATACTAATAGCAGTGATTTTCAATAAAATCAATAAAAGCTTAAAATGTGTCTTTGAATATCTTAATATAGCTGCCTCCATATCTTGTAATTAGGCAGGTATAATGAAACGACATTTATATAATCAAAGAATGAAACATTTCATAGATTTTATGGATGTAATTTAAATTATCTAATATTGTTATGTAATCTATTCTAATGTTTCCTCAAAACCATAAATGTATTTACAAATATTTCCTTATGAATCATAGAATGTTTAATTGGTAGAACCCACAGACGAGCTGCCATATGACAGCTTTGTGGGACCACCCTAAGTTTGTACCGATGTTTTATCTACTATATAATTTTTTTTTAAAAATACTATTTTAGTACCTGATCAACTTTTTTTTCGGTTCGATGTACTATGCACACCGGTAAATTGATTATTAAGAAAAAAAACATGTGTTGTAAGTGTGTGTATAGTTGGTAAATTCTCGAAAAACGTGTTTGTTTATTTAACATTTTTTATTTAGTTTTATTTTTTATTTATGTTTGGTTTAAAGTTATGTTTTGAATAAAGTGAACGGATCAAAAATCTTGATTTTTGATTCAGTCTGCGATATGTTTTTTGTGAATGTTTGTAGATGGATTTGCAGTTAGTAGTTGCTTCAGAGTAATGGGCGTACAATAAAATATTTGCATTAGTTTACATTATTTTAGTGGTTGGTTTGTTTTTGTATTTATTAAGAAAACTGGAAAGTTATCTCTGTCTAGTTGTACTAACATATTATTGCAATGTCTCAATGACTCTCCCCTCCTTATATAACTGCGTTGCCGATTGAAGCAATTGCTCTGGTTACGTTAAAATGTAAAATCTTAATGGTGATAATTAAATGTATGCCTGTACCTGCTAACAATTTTTATACATTACAATTTGTTCTATTTCAGATCTTATCATTGATTTTACATGTATACATTTGCTAAATTGTATTAACTTTTCAAAGGTGCAATATGTAAATGTTTTTGAATCTATCTTATAAAGTTCTATACCCTACGAACAAACTACACTCTAATTTATTCTGATTAAATGGTTTATAATACACACAATTTATATTGCGAGAATACGCAACCACTTATTTTTTTATGTAATACTTTCTTTTACTTACTATTTCAGGCTAATATTAAATTGAATTGTAGCATTCTGGAACTACGCACCCCATATTTGGCTTTACGACCATAAATAAGTACTTGACGAACTGTTTTCAAACTCAACAGTCGCTCGCACAAACCGGCCTGGGGCCCAACTGGTTTTTCTCGCCAGTACCAAGAAGCGAGCGCTAGGGAGTGGACCTATTCAACACAGGACGGAGGTCGCAAGGGATTGCGTTACTGATTCTCGTGAGCCAATTGTCATCATTATGATATTTTAGATTTTACTTTGAAACGGTTTATTATCCAAACATAAATTTGTTTCACTATTATTTAAAAAGGGAGAGATGGCGCCCGCAGTAATTATAGCATGATCATTTCTTGAAATGTAGCTTTTTGTGTCTTACCTCATAAAACGTGTGGCTGTAACGAAAAACTTTGAAATTTCGTTTTCATCACTATTTAGATGTAGTTTAACAATCTAAACATGCCCTGACGATTTCATTATTTAACAAATTATAAAACTTAGAGTCTCTTGTATTCAAATTCAAAACTTGTAACGATTAGCTTCATCAATAAATTCAATGTCCTTCATGTTAAGAATCTTTTATTTGCTAACCTATATTACATTATCATACATATTATCATGTCTTTTACACACATATTTCAGCGTTAAAGAAATCGTGATATAGAATCATCGATTTAGTATTTTGCAAATTTGTGCTAAATTTTATTACATACATATGTTTTGCTTTCTTACAATTACTACAACTGTCTTTATCTTGTTATGATTAATTACCGTAATCCATTTATAAAATTTTCATGTAAAAGATAAAATAAATAAAAAGGGCGTAAATAAATAATATGTGGGTCAATATGTGCGACCTCAAAGCCTTTTTCGTGTTTTAACTGCAACTATCGACCATCGATAAATTTCAGTTAAAACACGAAAAAGGCTTTTATCCACTGTGAGTCAGCAAATGATACTTCAAACTATCTTTTCGAGAACATGAGTAGCTGCAGACGGAACACAAAAAATGTTTTTCTCCGCTGTGAGTAAGCATGTGTTTCTTCAAATTGCTTCTTTGTGAAAATAAAAAGTTGCAATCGGGACATGCAAAAGGCTTTTCTCCACTGTGAGTCAGCATATGATTCTTCAAGCTATCTTTTCGAGAACATGAGTAGCTGCAAACGGAACACAAAAAAGGCTTTTCTCCACTGTGAGTCAGCATATGATTGTTCAAATTACCTCTATGAGAACATGAGTAGCTGCAGACGGAACACGAAAAAGCTTTTTCTCCACTGTGAGTCAGCATATGATACTTCAAACTACTTTTTTGAGAACATGAATAGCTGCAGACGGAGCAAGACAAAGGCTTTTCTCCACTGTGAATCAGCATATGATTATTCAAACTATCTTTTCGAGAAAATGAGTAGCTGCAGACGGAACACGAAAAAGGCTTTTCTCCACTGTGATTCAGCATATGATACTTCAAACTACTTTTATGAGAACATGAATAGCTGCAGACGGAGCAAGACAAAGGCTTTTCTCCACTGTGAATCAGCGTATGATTCTTCAAACTATCTTTTCGTGAACACGAGTAGCTGCAGACGGAACACGAAAAAGGCTTTTCTCCACTGTGAATCAGCGTATGATTCTTCAAACTATCTTTTCGTGAACACGAGTAGCTGCAGACGGAACACGAAAAAGGCTTTTCTCCACTGTGATTCAGCATGTGTCTCTTCAAATTTTCCTTCCGTGAACATGAATAACTGCATTTGGAACACGGAAAAGGTTTTTTGCCAGAATGGGTGCGCATGTGCCGTTTTAATATTGACTTAAAAGAGCAGTAGTATTTACAATGGTAGCAAGAAAATCGTTCAACGCTCTTCCGTTCTGTCAATAAGCCTGAAAGAGATTAAGGATAAATATTACTATATGCAAAGGCGTAATTTATAAATATGCAAGTATTAAGAGCAGGAATGGTGAATCTCAAATTATAAAAACCCGTTTTACCTGCTATCTGAGTAATTCTTTCAGAACGCTCTAAGCATTCCTTTTTAACATCGAGGAGGTCCAAGTCAATTAACGTATAAGGAATCCCCTCTCTATATTCTTCTCGACGTCCTGGTTCTGCCTTGATGCTAAGACTTTCTACAAAAATACTACTTGTAAAAACAAAGCAATATTAATATTTCAATTAAATAACATTAAGAAATTAGATGCATTAATGATGAAACATAAATATTGAACTATGTCAAGAATTTTTTGATGTTGTATTTTTGGGATGTTATGCCGTTTTACGCTAACTCCTTCTTTAGCCGACGTTTCGGACAACGTTACAGTGTCCATCGTCGTTGAAAGTGCTAAAGAGTATGCATAAGTATATCTAAGCGATACCGTGTTTGGTTCTGAGACATCAGCTTTAAGATCCATTGGTTTTTTGTGGTTTTCATTTATCTGATTCGACCGGTCAGTGGTTGAGTGCGCATCGCGTTTGGCTCCCACTCAGGCGTTCCGTGTTCGATCCCTCGGCTGGCTATCCTCCATCACAACACAAGCAATATATTCCGCTTAGTGTGGTGGTAGTAGGAGATTTTCAAATGTTGTTGGGTTATTCGTAACCCGGGAATGTTTGTCTTTCTTTAAAAATATATATATACTAATTGCAATATCTCTGGGTTTATTGTAAATTTTGTGGAAAGTGAATTGTTCCGAGACAAATATCAGATGGTTACAATTGTCAATAACGTACTTGAAAAAATAAAAAAGACTAATCGAAGTAGATGGCGTTTTTGGTTGAGAATATGTTAGAACTATTATAATGATAAAGGGGTATCGGAAACCTCGAAGGAAGAGATACATTCCCGGGTTACGAATAACCTGACAATAATTTGAAAATCTCGTTTCAGACAAGTTGCTGGTCTTATGATGATGAACCATACCAGTTGAGGAATCGAACACACGACGCCTGGGTGTGACCGAGACCCGATACAGACACAGCCGCTGAGAGGTCAACATGAAAAAATGTCAAAAACCGGTTGACGTTATCGCGGGAAACTAAAAGTGCGATCATTTAACAGTTTTCTGTAAGAAAATACTTTGAAGTTAAAAGTAATTTCTAAATTATCCAATGGCCTATAAACTGGGATGCTGAAAGCAGGTATCTCCCGTGGCTGCGAAAAATGAATATATCTTGAATTATATTTTAATAATTTGTCTAAAACTTATATTATAACTTACTAGCTATCTGAACACTCTCCGAATACAGCAAGCATTCTTTCTTTATATCCGGGAGGTCGAAATCCATATCCGTAGATGGCATTATTTCCTCTGCGATCTCATTCTGGGACCCTGGCTCCGTCTTCATAGAAACAGTCGCTGGGTTTTGAGGATTCATGGCACTGCTGTTAAAGCGTCTCTCTGTAATATAATTGTCAGAGCTCAAAATAAATTAAAACGTACATTCAGCAGACCGTTGGTGAGTGATATTCAAATCAGCGCCTTTTTTTTCACAAAAAAATCAACAACTCGAGCAATTCCACTAAACATTAATTTTTGTGGAACATAATATTTTTGTGAAGCCAGTCGGCAGCTCAATAAACGTCTGACTGATTATAAACGCGGAACTATAAATGGAGAACAAACGTCATACGACTATAGTGGCGAGTGTTGTCCATAGACGAACATAGACGCTAGATCAGTGTTCAGCAAAGAGTGCGCGGCGGCAGACTGGTGTACCGTTGTCATTAAAGCTGGAATCAGACAGTTCACTCGAGTGAAGATTTACGCCATGTTTTTTCGGCCTAATCGTCCATTTTGTTTCATTCCATGTTCACACGGCGCTATAGAAATAAGCGTTCACTCGTCCATTCCCACCACAGCGTCGCCGAGCGAGGTCAACCGCGCTGCAATTCGTTTGATTTCCAGCGCGGTCCGGCCCCGAATTTTAAGGAAAAACATGTCAGATGCATCGATTTTTACGCAATTTTGTTGACACAATTAAATAAAAATAAATAAAGAAAACAGTATAGTTTCGTCTTGTAGACCTTTTTATTTTTTATGACATAATAACACAATTTGATTTTACTTTTTTTATTACGAACATTTTCCTACAAATTAATAATCTTACATATATTAAAAAACATATAAAATACATGGATAATAAGGGAGACCCAAAAATTTATATGAGAGGTGTTCCCAAAAGCAAACAAATTAGCCGAACGAATACCATTTTGACGTTTTGCGTGCTATGTGATAGCGTCCTTACAATAAAATAAGGACTTAAACTGACCAGAGCCAATGAGACTATGGCAACCCCAACTGGGGTATGTTGTGAGACTGCAGGAGTGGGGAGGGGAAGCACCCGGCTATCCAGATCTAGTTAAGAAGAATACACTGGTAACCCAATATCTATTGTAGGGACGCCCCCGACTGTATAATATATTTTCACAATATTTATTTTTGCAAAAGTTGTTTAATTTGTACATCTCAGGCTACAGAACCCCTGGGATCACAAAGTGACGTATTCACCACCAAATATCAATATCAGCAGAGACACAGAGCTAGTACCATATCTGGCACAAGTCCTTATATTAATATTATATTAGAAAGAGAGAACAGGAAGTTGACTCTTTGCACAAAAATGTATTCAATTCACAATTAATTAATAAAAAATAATATACAAAGTATGATTTCCTGGTTATTTTCAGTATCACCCTGGTGAAAGTCCACGATTCAAAATAGTAACATTGCTTGAAATGGCTTTAACCGTATTCGGTGACCAAAGCTGAATAGCCAGGTACTTCCTCAACGTTTAGTTTTTAACTTTTGATGGCCTCTGTGGTCGAGGGGCGAGGTTCTCGACTAGCTATCCAGAGTTAGCGAGTTAAAATCCCCGTTTGCGCAGATAAATTTTATTGGATTAATTTGCGTTTTCACAATTTCATCATTTTAAGTAATATAATGTATATTTGAGGCACGTTCCAGATTGGAAGATACTCTCAGTATCGCCCTGGTGTATGAACACCATTCAGAATTGAAACGTCGCTTAAAATGGCTTTAGCCATGTTTGGTGACTAGATCTGAATAGCCAGGTACTACCCCACCTTCCTCTTCCTCATCTCCTTCCCCTCCCCGATGCATTGAGCCCCACAATTACACCAATTGGGGATGCCATAGTCTCACTGGCTCTGGACGGGGCAGTTGGGACTATTGTGCAGTATTCACATAAAAACAAAATAAAATTATATAAAAACTCCTTCTCCCTCCCACTCCCTCAAACCTTACAACATACCGCGATTGGAGATGCCATAGTCTCACTGGCTCAAGACGGGGGTAGTTGGGACTCTTCTACTGTATAGACATAAAAAAAACTCCTTCCCCTCCCCATCTTAAACCTTACAACATAACCCAATTGGGGATGCCTTAGTCTGACTGACTCCAGGCGGTTGGGAGCAGTTGGGACTATTATGCATAATAAAATATGATTGATCTTTTAGCCAACATGATATTATATTGTCTAGACTTGAGGGTTTAAACTGATTATTATATTAGTATTATTATTCTTTTTTTAATTTCATAATTGGGATATTTTGCTTTAAATTCAGATAAATTCTTGTTTATTTGACTTTCTTTAATGGCTGCACCTTTATTAACTAAAGCCTCCACTATAGACCAATGATCACCCCCTACAGCCTCCCTAAGAGCTGCACCTCCATCAGCATTAACATCTGCCCCCCTCTTCAGCAGCAGCTCCACTATATCCAAATACCCCTCACATGATGCCATAGTTAGTGCGGTCTCTCCATTCCAGTCTACCTTGTTAGGGTCCACCTCCTGCTGCAGTAAGTATCTTAATATCCGGGAACGTTTCCCTGAAAACTTCGACCAATGTAGTACAGTCCGGCCTCCCGCATCTGTATAATGGATGGCAGCACCTCTTTCAACAAGATACTTTACTGTTTCTATCTCTTCCCCCCGACACCCGGCCGCATGCATCAGAACAGACTCGCCCCTCCTACAGCGGGCATTAATGTCTGCCCCGCTCTCCACCAAGTACTTCACAATACTCAGTGGAACCCGCGAATAGGCAGCGTAGTGTAAAGGAGTCCTTCCCCCACAATCCCTCTTAGCCAATAGTTCCTTAGGGGTAACAGCAGTTTGCTCCACGAGTAGTCTAACAACATCGAGGTTCTTAGCAAGGTGAACAACTGTTTGCATTTGCGGATCTTTATGATGCAATAAAAAACAATACCGTTCAACATTATTTTTTAATTTCTCGACTAATATATTTTTTAAATGTTCCACATTATTTTTTTCAATAGCCTCTCTAAATGGTTTAATTTCTAATTCAACTTCTTTAATTCTTTTAATTATTCTCGAGGTACAACTTAGATATTTTGAAATAACTGAATAAAATAAATCAATAATAATAATGGGTTCTTCTTTTTTATCTAGATATCTACTAAAGTGAGATCTAGGATGAACATATAGATTAAATAAACGATTAAAAAAAACTTTTCCGCGGTTATATCTACATTTGAATTATTTCGGTTGAATAAAATTGCAAATAAAATATTAATTTTAATATCATCAGAACATAATTTGATACGTTGTAAAATGTTTATTGTCATTGTGTCTAATACTAATTCATCGTCACAAATATTATATAGTTCAGGTTTACTCAAGAAATTCATAGCAGTTTTATTATTAAGGTCATATTGTTTTATTAAAGACACAAAGGCTTCTTCTGCCCTGAATCCACTGAGGAGCAGTGTGGCAATGTGTTCAGTATTTTCTATGATGGAAATATGAAGAACAGTTTGGTACTCCTCATTCATGAATATGGAATTGTCTTCATTCCACAGTTGACTAATGCATTTGGAATTTAAGCCAAATGCCTTCCCTGATATTGGTGCTTCATTTAAAAGCACATTTATAAACATCCTGATGATCTTACTGTCCGGATGAAGCAGGATTCGAGGGATAAGTATTTCTTTAAGTAGTTCATATCTTGAAAAGCTTTTAGGTTGATTGAGCCAGTGGACAACCATTTGTGCACAGAGATATTCTGCGTATGTACGGTGGACAAATTGGAATTCACCCTCTCCCTTTGCTTGAATCAATCCAACTCTGTTTAATTTATTTAGCCACTCTTCTTCAATGGCGTCAAAGTGCTAAACATAAAAATCAGGAAAGAATGTTTTGAATCCAAGTTCACAGTGCATAAGGGTTATACTCTCAGTTAAAAGTTTTTTTATTTGTTCATCCGCCGCTGCTCCGAGAGATGTTTTATCATTAAGGTAAATTTCATATTTTAACGAAATAAACTTCTTATACAGATTTGATGTACTTTCTATTTTGATTTCTTTTGCTAAAACTTCCAGAGAATTGAGCAACGGATCACTTGTAGGTCTGAAGACTTCGGCCAGCATCATCAGCTTCAGGGGAATCCCCATGAAGTTCACGTCTGGCCCCAGTACTTCCTCTGCTTGTCTTACCACCTCCCTGACATATATCATTAGTTGTGTCTTCTCTTCCTCTCCGTACTCTCTCAGCTCGAGGGAGAGGCAGGATTGCCAAATCTCAACTAAGAATTTCAGTTGATATCCTTTGTTAAATGGTACAAATGACGTACATAAATTGCATAATTCCTTTTCTAACAATGATATTTGCTAGGAGGTTTGTATTCCCCGTGCATTATAATAGTAATAAACTCACCGGGCACTAGTAGCCAGCTTCAGCAGGGCCAAGTCGTGATATTTGCTAGGAGGTTTGTATTCCCCGTGCATTATAATAGTAATAAACTCACCTGGCACTAGTAGCCAGCTTCAGCAGGGCCAAGTCGTGATATTTGCTAGGAGGTTTGTATTCCCCGTGCATTATAATAGATTAAATTCGAATGTCTTGGAGTTCCGTGTCGTCTATTGAGAAATCTAACTCTCCGAGGCGCACTGTATCGGATTTTCGAATGCGAATAAAAAAATGAATGCAAAAAAACGTGCCTGAAGGTTTTATTCATTTTACTGTATTTTATTTCCAGAATTTCGCCAAACTAGTACTTATCTAAAATGCATAGATTGCGTGGTAGTGTCATTTCTAGCTCCTCGTTATGTTACGGTAATATATCGGGTATACCAACATAACAAAATGACAGCGGCAGGCGGCGGTTTAACGACGTATCGGTTCTCGAAGTGCAATTAAATTTTACGCAATTGAAAATTAAAATGCACCTTTTTGCTCCGACCGTGATGCAAAAAGTTTCCTTTTATAGTGAGGCGAATCTAAAGTTTTTTGTAAATTTTTGGTATTGGTGGCCACGGTTATTACGAATAATTTTTAGAAAAAAACTTTAGATTTGCCTTAATCACTATAAAAGGAAACTTTTTGCATCACGGCCAGAGGAAAAAAATGCATTTTAATTTTCAATTGCGTAAAATTTCACTTCACTTCGCGAACCGATACGTCATTAAACCGCGGCTATTCTGTCACTACTGTTATGTTGGTATACCCGATATATTACCGCAACACAACGAGGAGCTAGAAATGACACTACTACGCAATCTATGCAAATTAGGTAAGTACTAGTTTGGCGAAATTCTGGAAATAAAATACAATAAAATGAATGAAGACCTTCAGGCACGTTTTTTTGCATTCATTTTTTTATGTTAAAAGCTTTACCTAAAAATCTGTTTTGAGCACTAGTTTGGCGAATACTGGAAATAAGGGGAGAGTAAGATGTTTCCGTGGCACCGCCATTTGACGATGGATTTCGATAAATCAACCCAAATAAATCGTATTTTTTTTATAAAAAAATACATTCACTTTTGTATCACAAACCATGTTACACAAACCTAGCGTAGCCGCTAAACTACTTGAAAACTGGGATATTTTTCTTGCCTTGACGCGAGCAGGCGCTACAAAGGGGGCACTTTCTTTTGTATCACAAACCATGTTACGCAAACCTAGCGTAGCCGCTAAACTACTTGAAAACTGGGATGTTTTTCTTGCCACAAACCACAAACATACCAGTTTTCAAGTAGTTTAGCGGCTACGCTAGGTTTGTGTAACATGGTTTGTGATACAAAAGAAAGTGCCCCCTTCGTAGCGCCTGCTCGCGTCAAGGCAAGAAAAACATCCCAGTTTTCAAGTAATTTAGCGGCTACGCTAGGTTTGTGTAACATGGTTTGTAATGCAAAATAAAGTGCCCCCTTCGTAGCGCCTGCTCGCGTCAAGGCAAGAAAAACATCCCAGTTTTCAAGTAGTTTAGCGGCTACGCTAGGTTTGCGTAACATGGTTTGTGATACAAAAGAAAGTGCCCCCTTTGTAGCGCCTGCTCGCGTCAAGGCAAGAAAAATATCCCAGTTTTCAAGTAGTTTAGCGGCTACGCTAGGTTTGTGTAACATGGTTTTGTGATACAAAAGTGAATGTATTTTTTTATAAAAAAAATACGATTTATTTGGGTTGATTTATCGAAATCCATCGTCAAATGGCGGTGCCACGGAAACATCGTACTCTCCCCTTATTTCCAGTATTCGCCAAACTAGTGCTCAAAACAGATTTTTAGGTAAAGCTTTTAACATAAAAAAATGAATGCAAAAAAACGTGCCTGAAGGTCTTTATTCATTTTACTGTATTTTATTTCCAGAATTTCGCCAAACTAGTACTTACCTAATTTGCATAGATTGCGTAGTAGTGTCATTTATAGCTCCTCGTTATGTTGCGGTAATATATCGGGTATACCAACATAACAAAATGACAGCGGCAGGCGGCGGTTTAATGACGTATCGGTTCGAGAAGTGAAGTGAAATTTTACGCAATTGAAAATTAAAATGCATTTTTTTCCTCTGGCCGTGATGCAAAAAGTTTCCTTTTATAGTGATTAAGGCGAATCTAAAGTTTTTTTCTAAAAATTATTCGTAATAACCGTGGCCACCAATAACAAAAAATTACCAAGTTTTTTTCTAAAAAATATTCGTAATATCCGTGGCCACTCATTACGAAAATTTACCTTTGTATTTTTATTTTCTAATGTTTGTTTTCATAATTAAATTAATTCAACAAGTTTGAATTTTATTAAAACCCGCGAAAACGCCCGGTAAGAGATTGGAGAGTGTTTGACGTCTCACATCATTTGGTCCCTTGTTTGTGTGAAATATATGTGAACATATTTACAAAACCGGGACACGCCTAATGTGGACGAAAAAAATACATTTAAAAAGTTGTAGTAGTTAGATATTAACTGGTACTAATTAATTCAGTTGCCGGAATTCCGAAAAAGGTGCATTTTAATGGTTATTTTTTCAATTTAAAAAACATGAAATGTCATTTTGCACCGACCGCTATGCTTGGAACTGTTGTAAGTAATGCAGATCGTGGAACACTAATAAACTGTTTTTCAGGTGCTGTCACAGATTTATTATATAGCACTTTGGTACAATACAATAACAGTTAAGTAGCGATGAGATGTTGACATTTTACCTAATGTTTTTTTTTTTTTTTTTTTTTTTTTAATAAAATAAATATTATAACCTTTGGAAGGTGATGACGTCACAGTATTCCCCGTAGATACGGAGGTTTTCGGGGATCTTGAAAAATTAAAACTTTGAGAAATTATTTTAACAATAAACATTAAAATAAATATGCGGTTATTAAAGTTAACAAAATAAACCCAAGTCCAAAATAAAAAAAGAGAAGGAAAAACGCAAGAGCTGAAGTGTGCTTCAGGATGACTCAGATGATGAATCTGTGGAAGATTTTACTCAAGACGCTGTTGATGATGATGACACCGATGCATGCCTTTATTGCAACGAATTATATCGTCGCATTAATTCGTAGAATGCGTTACCACTAAATGTCAAATTTTATAGGAGGCACAAAAAACCGCATGGTGAAAAAAAATTAAAGACGGGTCATTATTTTTATTTACGTTTCGAACAAATAATATATTTCGAAATTTATTTTCAATCGTTTAACTTTTAAAAGTTAAGGCTTTCTATATCAAATATTCTAATTCTATTTCAAATTTCGGAGTTAGGAAGTTTACATAAAAACCGAGAATGGAGATACGTATTATACAAAAAAGATATATGTTACTGATTAGCGAGCAAGCAGATTTAATGTGTTATATATCTAAGAAAATAAAAAACAGAAAACGTAAGTTTTGTATAAATAATAATTTAGAATTAGGTAAATTGATTAGTTAATTTGTTTTAACGTTTCGAAGGTATAGTGGAAAATATCAATATCTCTTAGGGCATTTTAAGATTTACAGATACGCCGGAAAGGTTGTATATAAAATAAGGTAGTCAATCTGGTTTTGCGTTCAGGACAACGAACTACAATCCTGTCTAATTGGGCTGGTAAGTCAATAAGGCAGTTCACAATCTTATCCACTCGAACGCTTTTTGCCACAATATGGCACTATTTCCAAAACCACGGATTGCTTTGCTGTCAAAATATGGCAATTCTCTAGATTCTTTAAAAAGTTTTAAAGTTAACGATTTTTTTATAAATCCTACGAATATGTGATAATAAACAAAAGATGGGTGAATTCATTGTCTATATCAAATTTAATCAGTTTGTATGTCTCCATTTTCAAATAAAGATAAATGTTTTTTTTTAAATATGAGCGAAAAAATTTCTTTGGCATCCGTGAAAAAAGTTGTAAATTGCTCTGTTGCTCCAGTGGTTATGTGAGAAACATTAAGTACATCTATTTGTTCTTCTCCGTTTGTAAAAATCAATCGGTTTACATTGATAAATTTTAAAACGATAAGACAGGTGTTTCTTTGAATAATTTTTTGATTTCGATTAATCAAAGTAAAATAAGGTTATTTCATAAGTAAATTTCCATTAAAAAAGAAAAATCAGAAGTGAAATAAAAGAGAAAAAATGAAGAATAAAGGCAAACAAGTGAAAGAAGAATTTGAAAAGGGGAAAAGGAAAAAAAGAAGTGAGACGAAATAAATCAATAGTAAAATTTATTAAATAAAAGTAGGTATTAATAATTATTAATATTAATATCCGTTAGCCATAGTAAATGAACAAAGATTAGCAGATCAAAAACGGGCAATATTCAAAAATAATTTAATTCCTGTAGTTACATTAGATCAGATAAAAAATGAAGTAGCAGATAGATTGCAACAGGGGAATAATTTAGAACAAATTAATACAAGTAATGTTATATTAGATGAATTGAATGTAGATAGTTTAGATAATAATCTAGTAGACATGACCAATGATATTATAGTAGATTCAAATAACGAAGATGTTATTTATAATCTTAGGGAAATCAATATTGCAAATTTAAACTTAGTAGATGATAATGTAGTAGAATTAGCTAACTTACTTCATAATAATATAATTAGATTTATAGATGTAGAGCCCACACATAGACCAAAATTACCAAAATTACATACGTCAAAAAAATTATCTAAATTAATTTTTGATTTAAATAATATAATTTTACCAAAAATTATATTTGAGGACATTAGTTTTTTAGATCTTCATACAATAGTATATGCCAGCGCTATCACTATATGTAATAAGTTAGGAATTGAATTAAAGTCCTCTGATGATAGATCATATAGTTATAGTAAACCAGAATGGCAGATTAGATTAGAAAATGATGTAGTATTTTTAAGAAGTAGCATAACTAGAATAATAGAATATAAAAATGGAAATAGAAGTAGGAATATTTTGAGACATGTAGACGAAATTGGGAGAAAATTTGGTTATAGCATTGATAGTAATAATAATGAAAATATAATCAATGATTTATTGGATTTATTAAAACAAAAATTAGGTGTAAAAGCTAGTAGATTAAAAAGATATAATTTTACGTATAATAAAAAAAATAATAACAGATTATTCCAGAAAAATGAGAAAATATTTTAGTCCAAACTTGACGATAAAAAAAATATTATTTCTAATAATAATATTCCGTTGCCATCTAAAACAGATATGCACGATTTTTGGACTAAAATTTGGAGTAAAGATATAAAACACAATGAGTCAGGTCCCTGGATAGAAAATGAAGAACTCAATTGTTCAGACATTGAACAAATGAGTTTTTCTGATATATCGGTTGAATTGTTAGCCAAAATTATTAAAAATACTCATAATTGGAAAGCCACGGGTTGCGATTGGATACATAATTTTTGGTACAAACGTCTGACTACGTTACATCCTCTTTTGGCAAAACATCTTTCAAAATTTGTTAGACAAACTCAAAATTTTCCAAATTTTCTAACTAAGGGCATTACTTATATGTTGCCTAAAAGCGAAAATATTAATAATCCCTCTCAGTATAGACCCATTACATGTTTACCGACAATATATAAAATTTTAACCTCTTGCTTGACAGATTTAATATATAATCATTTAGATGAAAAAAATATTTTATCTGAACAACAAAAAGGTTGTCGCAGAAAACATATGGGATGTAAAGAACAATTAGTTATTGATTCTGTAATTCTAAAACAGATTCAAAATAAAAAACGTAATTTAAATACTTGCTATATAGATTACCAAAAGGCTTTTGATAGTGTCCCGCACTCGTGGCTTATCAAAGTATTAAATATATATAAAATTAATCCAATGATTATTAGCTTTTTAGAAAATATTATGTCATTTTGGAATACAGATTTATTTATCAATTTAAAGGGTAAGAAAATAGTAGTACCGGGCATTTCAATAAAAAGAGGAATTTTTCAAGGAGACTCGCTGAGTCCTCTTTGGTTTTGCTTAGCATTAAATCCTCTATCCAAAATGTTAATAAAAAGCAAGTTTGGAATAAAAATTAAGGGAAATACAGGAGAGAGTAGTACAATTTCGCATCTATTATATATGGATGATATAAAATTATTTTCAAATTCTGAATCAAATTTAGAAAAAATGATTAAGGTAGTTAAAATTTTTTCAGATGATATTAAAATGACTTTTGGTCTAGATAAATGTAGAACGATCCATATAGAGAAAGGCAAAATTATAGATGGAGATGAGGGTATATTTAGAAATTTTAAAATTAAAAGTATGAAAGGGGATGAGGTTTATAAATACTTAGGATACCCGCAATCGAATAGATTAGATCATACTAGTATTAAAAATGATATTAGGATTAAATTTCAAACTAGGATAAGAAAAATTTTAAAATGCAATCTATCTGCTAAAAATTTAGTAAAGGCAATAAATAGTTGGGCAATACCTCTATTAACGTACTCATTTGGTATAATTAAATGGTCTAACACAGATTTAGATAGCTTAGAACGATTAATTAGAACTACGTTAACAAAGTTTCATTGTCATCATCCAAATTCAGCTATAGAACGAATTAATTTACCTAGAAATTTAGGAGGTAGAGGTATAGTCAAAATTACTTCTTTAAAACAAAATCAGGTAGAAATGTTAAGAAATTTTTTTCATAGAAAAGCTAATAGCTCAGAGCTGCATAAAATAATTTGCAAGGCAGATAGAAATATTTCACCTTTAAATTTATACGACGAGAATGCCAACATTTTTATAAATACCAACCAGGAATTATTAGATTCCTGGTCAAATAAAATTATTCACGCAAAACACTTCAATTATCTCAACCAAACGTATGTTGACAAACTTTCGTCAAACAAATGGTTGAGTATTGGAGAGTTGAGCGCAGAAATAGAAGGTTTTATGCTTGCTATTCAAGATAGAGTAATTAATACCAAAAATTATAGGAAGCATATAATCAAAGATCCAAATCAAATTGATGATTTATGTAGAAAATGTATGGCTTTTCCGGAAACTATAGAACACATTATATCAGGATGTTCTATATTAGCGCCGTCCGAGTATACATTTAGGCACAATCAGGTTTTAAAAATAATTCACCAAAGTTTGGTAATTAAACATAACTTGATTGACTGTCATAATATAGTACCATATTATGAATACGAACCAAATTCATTTTTAGAAAATAATTTCTTTAAAATTTACTATGATAAAACTATACTAACAGACACACCAATTGGTCATAATAGACCTGATATAGTTTTACATGACAAAATTAAAAAAATAACTTATATTATTGATGTAGCTATTCCAAATTCCTGTAATATTCAAAAATCTGTTTCTGAAAAAATAAGAAAGTATACAGATTTAGGAAATGAAATTAAAAGAATTTGGCATTCTCAGACTATAAAAATATTACCTTTTGTTATTTCGGCTACTGGCATTATACCTAGCTCTCTTATTAAAAGTAGGCATATTAGATTTGTCAAAGAATTTGTATATAAAAATGCAAAAATCAGTCATTTTAAATACATGTAGAATTACGAAAGATTTTTTAAATATTTATATTGAGGGATCAGTAGGATTTATCGGTCAAATTAGGAATTCCACAGAGCCGAACCCTCTGATATGAAAATATCTGGAGACGGTGAATTATATTCCCATTTAATAGTTTGGTAGATTAACGTGTTGTTCTTGTATTGTTTTGTATTAATTATACTTATATAATACACTTACATAACGTGGATTTACTAGATGATCATTTATATGGAAAAGTGTATGAAAGGGTTTAGTTTTTCCTATGGGAAAAACTAAACCCGTTCCTGTAAATCTGGTGAAAAAAAAAAAAAAGTGAAGTCACCTAACGAGTTCATCACTCCTATAGTAGGTACAATGCGCCGCAGTAAGCTCGTAGTCCTCGCTTACCAAGGAACCGCCGCATAGCCAAAGGAAGCCTAATTCGTCCGTTTTCCTCCAACCTAAAGCTGCCTGGGTGCAAAATATATTAGGAGGGTTTAAACAATTCCTGATGTCATTAATTATTTGTACAGGTTCGCCCAAAGAATGGGAAAAGGGGATCATGTTAGAACTTACCATGTGGGGGAATTTCTCTGGATTTGTGACGGGATGTCCGCCAAAAACATGATTATATATTGTCGGCTTGCAAAATCTTTCTGAATACCTCAAGCATTCTTGAAACAATAAAATTACAAAATAATATTAATACTCATCCCGGCTATCGCCCGATTACATTACAAATGTTGTTTTCTTCAAGTCACCATTAAATCATACGAAATGAGGTTAATTTAAATTGTTTAATGTCTTTTAAAATGCGTCTAAGCATAGATCTAACTCTATGTGATACGGGATGTTGATTCAATCAGGGTAATTAATTCGGGGTACTTGACTTACTTTAACCAGTGATTCCTGACATTACTTGGAGTAAAAAATGTAATTGAAATTTTGGGCTCCGCATGCCGGATATCAGCTTGTTATAAATAAATTACACAAAATGTCTTTGTTTGAACTACAAACTTATCTATCTTATCTTACTAATATTATAAACGCGAAAGTTTGTATGGATGTACGTATGTTTGTTACTCTTTCACGCAAAATTTACTGAATGGATTTTAATGAAACTTAACAATAATATAGATCATATATCAGAAGAACATATAGGCGATAATTTATAAAGCTAGCTATTTATTTTCAATGTATTCGTCGACATCACCGTTCCGTAGATATAAGTCAGCAGTTTGAGCTGTAGATATTCGTCCTCACATTGGTTCCCATCATAGACATATGAATATGTATAGACCTGCCCTAAGTGATAAAAGCGTATTATTTCCCCCTCCTTAATTCTGGGTTCCATGGAACCGGCCGGGCTGGCGTATAGGTACGCGTGAATCTAGGAAATGTGACGTCATCATTCTTGTGCGGACTAGCGTCGAGCTCAGGGGGGTATAACTCCGAACAAAATGGCGTACCGGCTCAAAAACGTTTATCTATGGTTTGTGACGTCAGAGCGTCCATCCAATAGGAAGCCTTTTAGCTTTATATGCTAATTCTATGGTTGCTCAGCAATGCTCACCTGTCAAAAGTCAAAACGGGTACACGATTCGCGAACGACGATTTCCCGGCGCGAACATATTTATCGAAATACTTGATAACATATTTATCGAAATACTTGATAATGCAGTGTCAAAGGCTCTACAGATTTTGGTTCAAGTCACATAATAAGGGACACACAAGATTATGAAGGTATACATCGGTTTTATATTATGTGAAAGGAAATATTTTACATGTTTTGTTCGCGAAATTTGGTTAATGTATAATGTTAATGTTTCAGAGCGTGACAGTGACTTCAGAGTCATGCACTGTGTCGATTGCTGCCAGAAGGATTACAAAAGATTACGAAGCAAATCTGTGTTTCATTTTCCATACACATGCATCGGCTCTTTCCAGGTTTCATCGTTGCAGCATTTTTGTTTAAAAGGTATTACAGACTACCGGACGTTCTGAATAATGTTAATCATCTTGCTTTGGTGATCCACGATCACATGAATTCATTCATATTCACAAGCTAATATCGTCCCAAAGAGAGACTCCATCAATATTCTTGTATTTCTTGTTTCTGTGTTAGGTATCTATATTAATATATAATAAAATTGTTAAACATACTATTATGAGTTTTCATTTTTCTGTTTTAAGCAGAGGAATGTCAAAATTCGATAATATCGCAAGAACGACCAATTATATTTGAAAATATCCTTTTACAGGAATTGAAATTTCAAGTATTTTAAGGTTAATTTAACGATATCTCGATTTCTTTACAGAGCAACGGGTTCCTATCTGACACAGCGTTATTCTGAGAATATGAGCTGTAAAGAAAGATACTTTAAAGCTCATTTTCTCAGGACAGCACTTTGTCAGATGAAACTAGCGATGGGAATGATCGAAACTTTTATATAATCGATTTTTTTTAATCGAGACATCACAATAATCGAATGATTAATCGATTTTTTGCTCGGAGTTCGGGAGCAATAGCTACGGTCAGGGGCAGGATTTTTGTCTGTGACGGGGGGGGGGGGTAGGAAGTCGAAAATTATTATGGTGCATCATGTATGGCAACGCTTATTGTTTGTTGTAATTTTATTTGTTGTTTTTTGGTATGCATTTCACAACATAACAATTATTGTTAAGCTACTTAGTTTAGCCCATTGGTAAAAATTTCCATTAAAAATATTTATGTATGTTTAATAATATGAAAATAATTATAATTATATGACATTTTTGATCAAAAACAATCTCTAAATAACATGTTTAAATAACGCAACATTAGTAAGTAAGTACTGCAACAATAATTCAATCACCGTTTTTATTTCCTGGCAATGGCAAATTCCTTTTTGTTTGATGGCAACATTAGTGTTATTCCATTTTCCACGAATTTCAAATATGTGGGCATCTCACAACAATAAAATTACTAATAAGATATTTAGTTTAGCCGGTTGGTACAAATTCCCATTAATAATATTGACAGTGTGTCTGTGTTTAATACGAAGATAATAATTTTATGTCGTTTTTGTTAAAAAAATAACCTCTAAATAACATGTAGGTTATGGACACCTTTTCGTATGCAATTATTTGTATTTATATTTTTATATTTGTAGTTTATCATTAAATAAAGTTTTCTTACTATAGAAATCGTTTCATTTTTATTACAAACTAAGAAACACCTGTTAATTTCAAATAAATTAAATATATTTGGTCATATAAAGCAGATATGAAAACATATTACCTACTTGCTGATTTTAGTAGAGTATTATTTACTGCCCTGAAGAAACTACGGTTTTAGCGAAACGTCGGCATTAAATATAAAAATGGTATATACTAAGTTATTGTTTTATTTTAAATTAAATATACAATACCCAAATAGATGATACATAACCTCATACTAAACATTTTTAAATTGTTGAAAGCTATCACCATCGCAATCTTTTACGTATAAACTATACTGAAAACGTAAATCGTTACCTAAAAGTATTCATTCATAATATAAAATTCACACATCAGGTTGATTATAACATGTACCTATAAAATATTTCGTTTGACAAGCAAAATCACTTTCGATGACGTTTCAAGACTATGCATTCGAATTCTGACATCGAGAAGCGAGAATCGATTCCAAGTTCGATGACGTTTAAAACCGATTGTCTCGGACTGTGCATTCGAATGGATTCTGACATCGAGAAGCGAGAATCGATTTCAAGTTCGATGACGTTTCAAACCGATTGTCTCGGCCGTGCATTCGAAAGAATTTTGACATCGAGAAGCGAGAATCGATTCCAAGTTCGATGACGTTTCAAACCGATTCTCTCGGACTGTGCATTCGAATGAATTTGACATCGAGAAGCGAGAATCGATTTTTCTATGGAAATGAATCGAAATCATTCGATGGTAAAAAAGATCGAGTAAATAATCGATTATTCATCGATTGTGCCCATCGCTAGATGAAACCTTCTTGTCCTGTAGGAACATTTTGACATTTCATTTTTAAAATAATATTTTAGGCTAATGGATTGGGTACGTTCGGAAGCAGGATTATATTGTCTATGGTCGTGCTTTTTTGAGTTTCCTCTATCCTCGTCTATGGTGTGTGACGTCAAAACTTCACTTTGTTGCCATATCCATGGTAAAATATTGACCAAAGTTGCCAAGTACATAAAGCCCGAAGATATCAATCTAATAAGTGGTTTATTTATGGTCGAGCTCTTATCGGTACATTTTACGAAATAACACGGCAAAAATGGTAACTTGTGCTATTAAAACATGTAAAAATAGAAGTGAAAAAGAGTATAAACCCAATTGTCGTATTACCGTCCATATGCAGGCATTATTTGTCATTATTTTAAGCTTACTCACATCATATAATATGATCAGTTTTAGACATGAAGCGAAATTCCCGGTCCCGTCGTGTGCACGTTGCAGTTTACTGTGATAAGTTAATTATGAAACATTTGTAAAAGTGTCTTAACTTAACACGGTAACAAAATATTCGACTCTCAAAACAAGCGAACCTTTCTTCATTTTATATGGATTACACAAGTTTGTTCAAACCGGGCGAACAATTCGCGCTCCCATGTAAAAAGGTCTATTCATTCAAAAGCAGATTTTACTTTTAAGAGCTAAATGGTGATATTATAATGCGTGATGCCTATATTCTGTCGTATTGAAGGATTAACGAATCACATATCGTTACCGTCAACTCATCCCTCTCCGCCCCGCTACCGATGGTTATTACCCCTCTCCCTGATTCAAAAGTCTATGAATAATATGTCTGTGGTTCCCATATATATTGTTCCAACATACCTCGTATAGATATTAGTCAACACACGGATTCTCATAGATATTAGTCCGCTTTGTTCAGTTTTTGAAATTGCTGTAGATATTAGTAGACGCCTCCGAATTTGCCATTTGAATTATAAATTGTTACCGAGCATCTAGCCTCTCGTCGAATGCCAAAGTTTTGTCTATGGACAACACCCGCCATATGTCATTTTTTCGTTTGTGCTGATTTTAATGTCACTCATAAACGGACCGACGAATGTACGTTTTGTTAAAATTTTAATTTGTTTTGCGCTCGGACAATATTATATAACATATAGAGGCTTTAACAGCAGTGCCATGGATCCTCAAAATCCAGAGAGTGTTTCTATCAAAACGGATACAGGGTCCCAGAATGAGATCGGAGAGGAGATAATGCCATCTACGGATAGGGACTTTGACCTCCTGGATATAAAGAAGGAATGTTCGCTGTATTTGGAGACTGTTCAGATAGCTGGTAAGTTATAATATAGGTTTAAGCTCAAATGTTAAAATCTCTTATAGATATTTTAATTTTTCGCAGCCACGAAAAATGCTGGCTTTCAGCATCTCAGTTTATAGGCCATTGGATTATTTTGAAGTTAATATACACTTTGAAGTATTTGCCTACAGAAAACAGTCATAATAAGCGCATTTTTATCTTCCCGCATAAGGTCAACAAAGGTTTTGACGTTTTTTTTTCTACCTGTCAGTGGTTAAGTTGCTATCGGGTCTGGGTCACATCAAGGCGTCGTGAGTTCGA
The DNA here is from genome assembly GCA_951813805.1 of Limnephilus auricula. NCBI lineage: Eukaryota > Metazoa > Arthropoda > Insecta > Trichoptera > Limnephilidae > Limnephilus > Limnephilus auricula. Next base: position 12,459,934 of record OX638414.1, on the reverse strand, counting down.
TTCCTCGTCTGGCGTAGTCCTTCATCATGAGAACAACAACTTGTCCCCAAGAGATTTTAAAATTATTGTAAATTTATTCATAACCCGGAAATATATCTCTTCCTTTAAAAAAATAGATTTCCAATTCGTTTTATCATTAAAATAGTTAAACACATCCTCAACCAAAAATGCTATCTACTACGAGTAGTCTTTTTTGATTTTTCAAGTACGTAAATGTAACCATCTGACATTTGTCTCAGAACAATTTACTTTCCACAAAATTTACAATAAACCCAGAGGTTTTTTTGCAATTAAATTGTAAATGGAATCAGATAAAAGAAAAACACAAATAACATTATATTTGTGTTTAATCATTAATGCATCTAATTCCTTACGGTTTTTTAATTAAAGTATAAATGTTGCTTTGCTATTCCAGGTAGTGTTTTTGTAGAAGATTTCAGCATCAAGGAAGAACCAGGACGCCGAGCAGAACATGGGGTGGGGATTCCTTATACGGAAATTGACTTGGACCTCCTCGATGTTAAAAATGAATGCTTAGAGCGTACTGAAATAATTACTCAAACAACAGGTAAAACCGATTTTCATTGTTGGTGATTCACTATTCGTGATCTTCTTACTTGCGTATTTTTGAATTATGTCCTAGCATGTATTAAGCTTTATCTTTATCTCTTTCAGATTTATTGACAGAACGGAAGACGCATTATGAGAAAGAACGATTTACTTGCTACCGTTGTAAATACTCCTGCTCTATTAAGTCAATATTAAATCGGCACATGCGCACTCATTCTGGTGAAAAGCCTTTTTCGTGTTCCGTCTGCAGCTACTCATGTTCTCGCAAAGGCAATTTGACGATTCATATGCTGACTCACAGTGGAGAAAAACCTTTTTCGTGTTCTGTCTGCAACTACTCATGTTCTCAAAATGGTAGTTTAAAGAAACACATGCTGACTCACAGTAGAGAAAAGCCTTTCTCGTGTTCCGTCTGCAACTACTCATGTTCTTTCAAAGGCAATTTGAAGATTCATATGCTGACTCACAGCGGAGAAACACCCTTTTTGTGTTCTGTCTGCAGCTACTCATGTTCTCGAAATGGTAGTTTGAAGACACACATGCTGACTCACAGTGGAGAAAAACCTTTTTCGTGTTCCGTCTGCAGCTACTCGTGTTCTCGAAAAGATAGTTTGAAGATTCATTTTCTGACTCACAGTGGAGAAAAGCCTTTTTCGTGTTTCGTCTGCAGCTACTCATGTTCTCACAAAGGCAATTTGAAGATTCATTTGCTGACTCACAGTGGAGAAAAACCCTATTCGTGTTCTGTCTGCAGCTACTCATTTTCTCAAAAAGGCAATTTGAAGATTCATATGCTGACTCACAGTCGAGAAAAACCTTTTTCTTGTTCTGTCTGCAACTACTCATGTTCTCAAAATGATAGTTTAAAGAAACACACGATGACTCACAGTAGAGAAAAGCCTTTTTCGTGTTCCGTCTGCAGCTACTCATGTTCTCGAAAAGATAGATTGAAGATACATTTTCTGACTCACAGTGGAGAAAAGCCTTTTTCTTGTTACTTCTGCAGCTACTCATGTTCTCACAAAGGCAAATTGAAGATTCATATGCTGACTCACAGTGGAGAAGAACGCTTTTCGTGTTCTATCTGCAGCTACTCATTTTCTCAAAAAGACAGTTTGAAGATTCATATGCTGACTCACAGTGGAGAAAAACCTTTTTCGTGTTCTATCTGCAACTACTCATGTTCTCAAAATGATAGTTTAAAGAAACACATGATGACTCACAGTAGAGAAAAGCCTTTTTCGTGTTCCGTCTGCAGCACTCATGTTCTCACAAAGGCAATTTGAAGATTCATATTATGCTGACTCACAGTGGAGAAAAACCCTTTTCGTGTTCTGTCTGCAGCTACTCATTTTCTCAAAAAGGCAGTTTGAAGATTCATATGCTGACTCACAGTGGAGAAAAACCTTTTTCTTGTTCTGTCTGCAACTACTCATGTTCTCAAAATGATAGTTTAAAGAAACACATGATGACTCACAGTAGAGAAAAGCCTTTTTCGTGTTCCGTCTGCAGCTACTCATGTTCTCACAAAGGTAGTTTGAAGCAATTTCGTTGACTCACATTGGGGAAAAACCTTTTTCGTGTTCTGTCTGCAACTACTCATGTTCAAAATGATATTTTAAAGAAACACATGATGACTCACAGTAGAGAAAAGCCTTTTTCGTGTTCCGTCTGCAGCTACTCATGTTCTCACAAAGGTAGTTTGAAGCAATTTCGTTGACTCACAGTGGTGAAAAGCCTTTTTGTGTTCAGTCTGCAGCTACTCTTGTTCTCAAAAAGGTAATTTGAAGAAACAAATGCTAATTCACAGGGGTGGAAAACCCTTTTCTTGTTCTGACTTAACTATTGATCATAAAGGGAAACTTTGAGGTCACACATTCCGATTCATAGTGGAAAAAAGCGTTTTTCCTTTCGTCTTTAACTCTTCATGTTCACAGAAGGGAAATTTGAGGTCACACATGCTGACGCACAGTTGTGAAAATCCTTTTTTTATTTTTTTTAAAGAATAATTGAATGCATAGAATCAACAAACAAGTCCTGCTTAACCAATTTAATTGGCTTGTCAACAGGTGCTTATATTTTACATTCATAAACATTTAAAATAAAATAAATTATATTTTATAACTACAGATTCATTATTTATTCATTAAATTTTTCATACATTGTTTCTTTAATTTTTTCACCCATATTAATATAAATATTTTTTTTCCGATAGCCAATTTTTCACCATATATTTAACCTTATTTATAGAATTACTTTGCTTTATAGTGTCAGGTAATAAATGAAATATTTTCGGTATGTTGTATTGAAATGTTCTCTGTCCGTACTTATTATTAAATTTCGGAACTATTAACCCGTCGTTGCGCGTGAATCTAATGATATCTTTAAGTTTTAATTTCTCTTTATGCTCGGGTTAAATTTATGCTGAATTATAATTTTTGCCTTTGTATACCGTATTATTTTTTTTTTAGTTGTAACCTATTTTTTAATCGTGAATTATGTATGTCATAATATGTTTTCTGTTAATATTCCAAATAAAATTTATTTGACATTTACTGATGTCGCTGACATATTTAATTTAAACTTCGACACATTTAAAGCTAAATTAGTTCACCACTTTTTAAATGTAAATAATGAATGAGAAATCATTTTATTTTATTAAGATTTTCTTTTGTTTGTTATTTTTAATTGTTCGTATTCTAATCATGAGTAATTAAGTAAAAATTAATGTGTTTAGATATTTTTTCTTCCTTTTTTGTTGCTCGTAGGTATATGAATTGTACGAGTTCTCTAAAGTAATGCATGTGGATTTAGCATTAGATATACTCTTATTTATTAAATTGTGTTTATGCTTTATTTACTTATATATTTTGTAATCTTTTTTATTTAGGTTATACTGATATTATAAAAGAAATTTCTTTTCTATATGTAAAAGCCCAATAGGGCGTCAATAAATAAATTAATTAAAATAGAAATAAGTCAACAAAAGATATTTCAATAGAATCTCGTTTTATTTTGGGGGCAGATTTTTTATAAAGGAACTAGTGGGGAAATTGAACGTAATTATTTTAGAACATTAGCATTGAAAACCCATGTCAGTCTATTTGACATTTATTTTTTAGGTTATGTTAATATGATTCACTTCCCAACGGACGTTAAATTCGTAGCATTGCCATGTTTTGTAATTCTGAAAGCGAATTTGAGGATGACTAGCCAAGATTATATCTATATACATAGTATCAATAAGTTTTTCGTCTTTCATTTTAAGTGAGCGGAGGCGAGCGGTAAATGTGGGTAAATGTGCCATTGCCAGAATAATAATATGTGAAAATAACCATAGATATACCGAACATAACCTTAGATGCATAGATTATACCACTCATAGATGTCAAATCAACTTATTGGAAGCGTGACCTTACCCCCTCCACCTGCCACACGCTGATCTGGCCGGCCCTCCAATTTTCATTTCAGTAGATAATTGCTCGCATGTGTTAACAACCCCAGAATGCACCCTACCCTGAGATAACGCTGCACCTACTACACATCCGGCCCTGCACCTTATCTGTGGACAACAAACCAATAAACACTATCAACCACAATGGACTCGGACCTCGATCTACCCACGAGAAGAAGATATAAAAGGAACCACAACCCCCGAAAAGCCGTTAATCTCCAATCTAGAATTACAGAAGCAACTTGCTTCTTTCGTTTAGAGATTCTCCTTTGAATACTATTGTCACTCACTTGTAATGTCCTTTGTTGTTAAATAAATATTATAAGTTTATTGTGTATTCACTTTACGTGATTAACCAAAACCAACATAAGTTAACTGGCGCCCAACAAAGGAGGCTTCGAGAACACCCGCGCAGAAGTCTCGAACCCACAAATCGTTAACACCATCAAGGACACAATGAAGAAGACGCTGATTATTTACATGTGAGTACATTTTTTCAAATTTTCGTCTATCCCATATCCCGATAGATCATTACCCTTCCTTATCCACAAGGACAGAGTGCATTTTTTCTTTCTCATCCAAGAGCAAGTTTTATTTGTAGAATTAGATAATTCTTTTTTTTTGCAACATTATTAAATTTAAAATGGCACTGCCAAGCTCGTCAATGTCCGCGTCATGCTCGGACTCTATCTTTGAGTACCATGGGTCTCAAGATGAACTATATTTTTTTATTAAATCAGCTAGAGGATTTTTATCGAGAAATGGCAACACGCCTAACAACGTAGAAAAAAATATTTCTAAGTTAAAAGGTAAGGCCCTCCAGGTAGTTTTAATGCACGACCATGACTTTACTATTGAAAAAATATTTGAAATTTTACAAAAAGAATGTGGCGATAATAAGACAATTTCGTTATGGCAGACGGAACTGATAAATTTTCAGAAAGGAAACCGAGATTTCTCAACCATTATACATGAGGTCAATAAGATACTGTTTGCGATAAAAATAAAGATAACTGAGTCAGTTGGTGCAACTAATGCACCAGTTATATATGCCGCTTACCAAGATACCGTGCGTAATACTATACTTAACATGTTACCCACACATATAAAGTGTTCAAATTTAAATAAAGATTACGAATCTTTGTGCCACGAAATTCGAATCCTAGACGCGCATGGAGAACTTAATAAAAAAACTTTTACGCAACGCCCCTTTGGTACGGATACATTCAAAAGCAATCATATTGCATCCGGAATGCCACGTCCAGGAAATAATAATCACTTAACTAAAAACTTTGGACAAAATAATTTTTATACGCCGCGGCCGCGTCAACCTTATAGTGAACCCAACTTTGGTAATAAAAATAATAACTTTGTACCGCGCTCATATAATAACAGCCAATCGACATTTTTGCCTCACAAAAATAATTATAATAGACGCGAGGATGTCAGTATGCGAACTGCACTTCCACATCGCCCAGATGGAAGGCCCATCATTAATTTAGGGAATGGTCGCACAGCGCAGAAACTATTCCACACTGAATATCCTGAGGATTTTCACGAGGAAGAGATAGAAACTCCACCCCCATAATCCATCTGCACAATATTAATTATTGTGGTCTACCATTTATTAAAGCACCCCTGGGAATTAAAATATTAATAGATACTGGCAGCATGAAATCATTCATGACCCAGGAATTATATAATAAACTATTTTTTGACTGTAAATACGTAAAGGAACCTTTCACCGTTCAAACAGCGCATCAAAGAACTTGTCATGAAGGAACCGTAATAACACCGTTCTGGAAGAAAGTTTTTGGTGAAAATGAAAACGAAATGCGTTTTCACGTTTTTAATTTTTCTAATAATTATAATGTTTTACTAGGTATAGATATGTTAAGTTTGATGGAAGCGACGCTTGTGTTAAAAAACAAAACGCTGCGTACGCCAAATAAAATTATAAAGCTCTTTCATATGGAAGAAGCGACCAATTTCGATAATATATTAAATAAAAATCAGAATTTACTTTCGACAAAATTGATAAGGAACCGTGTTCCGAGAGTCGAACATAAGATAACCGCACCGGTCTATCAGCGGGCCTACCGCCGTCCGCATAATCAGAGCAATGAAATGGAGTTGAAACTACAACAATATGATCTTTCCATAAAACATAACCGGGGTTGCACTAACGAAGCAACCACCAACTCAATGATGGGAGAAGTTGCCACGTGCTCCCGAAGTGTAGTTAGTACTTTGCATAGCAATACTGACGATAACAAATCAGGCATTCCAATTAGGCACGAACACCCTACACCTAGAATGAATAGAATATTTATCAAAACCGCGGTAACAGCATCACGGAAATTACAAAATAAAGAAAACGGAACGGATCATATCTGGTACATACCCCCAGATAACGCAAGCAATATATTCGTCCAGTTTATAGAGCAATGTTGTGATAAGAATAAATACGCTGTAATAATAGAAGATAATTTTATGTACGAAAAGTTAAACGAAAACTATAGAAAAAACATCGATAAGAGCTCCTTGAAATTAATTCGTTACACTAACATAAAAAATGAACCCGCAAGTAAAGAAGAAGAAGATAAGATAATACATTTAACGCATGTAGAAAACCAACGACATGTTGGGTTAGAAGCTCTTTTGACAAAAATAAAAAGAAAATATTACTTTTCACAAATGCGCCACAAAATTATGGAATATCTCAAGACATGCATAATATGCCAACAAACGAAATATAATAGTACAATTCACAGTGTAACTCAACCTACACCCAATGTAAAAAATATAAATTCGGGAAATAGAACCCTTCCCGAAGCTGGGGTTATCACCCAAGATTACGTCTTACAACACGCTAGAGAATGTAAAATGTTGCAAGAAATAAAACACAAAGGTCAAAAAAGCATAAAAAATAAAAGCTTAGCTCGTATAACTAAGGATCGTACGATGCAACAGATAAATATTGGAGATACACTTCTAATAAAAACATATGACCGTGGTAAATATATTAATAAATTTCGGGGGCCACCGCATTGCTACCCCATAATGTCTTAAGATAAGCCCTTTACTGGTAATTTAAAAGATAATGACTTAAATGTGTTAAAAGATAAAATTAAAACTAATGATTATAGGGTATCTCTGACCTGACCTCTCGTACGATGGAAGACTATTATTCAAAACTCAAAAATCTCTCCGATAACCAAATTGTCTTATGGGCACAAATAAGTCGTTACCATTTCGAAGATATGAATGCATTATTGCTGATACATTTCATTTATCAGGCAGAAACGATAACATAACTGTTAGACCGCTTAACGGAAGCTGTTTAATGCTATCTACTTTACATAATATGTACCATTATAGTATGTTTTTTTTTTTTTTTTTTTTTTAAGGCGGAGACGGTTTACAAGCAGTTCCCGTGAGCACTTAGGCCATAGGCCCATTGTGCTATCTCCCATTTTACCTCAATCCTTTAATAACAAACCAGTCCCTTTAATAAAGTTCACCAGCGTTGTTATTGGATATGTGGCTATGTCTTCTGGTTCTACTGTATGTCTCCCCAGGTATCTGAGCCTAGTTCCCACCAGGGCAGGACATTGGCACCATAGGTGAATTGGAGTCTCTTCATCCTCTTCACATTTTCTGCATATATTAGTGTTTTCCACTCCCAATATCTGCATGTGTTTCCTGAGATGGCAGTGTCCCGTTAATAGTCCTACCAGTTCTCTCAGCGAGTTTCTGTCCATATCGAGTAGTTTCCTGGTTCGTCTAGGGTCCGGTCCTTTTATGAGAACTTTGGATTGTCTCATTCCGGGTGCCCTCTCCCATTCTTTGCAGTGCTGGGATTTGACCCACCTATCGATATGTAGTTTTGTGTGGCAAGCTGCTACTCCTACGGCCGGCTCGGATCCTACAAGTGGTGCTTTCGCCCCTTTCCTTGCTAGTTCGTCAGCCCGCTCGTTGCCCTCAATACCTTTATGTCCTGGTACCCAAATCAGGGTTATTTTATTGATGTTAGCGAGTTCTGTGAGAATAGTCCTGCATTCCATCACCAGTCTAGAGTCGCATCGGTTACTTCCCAGTGCCATTAGGGCAGCCTGGCTATCAGAACATATGCTTATGTTCTTATTCCTGTACCCGATGCGTATATTCTCCTGTGCGCAGGCCAAGATGGCTTTCATCTCAGCTTGAAACACAGTACAGTGTGTTCCTAGAGGTATACTGAGTTCCCTCTTGGATCCCTGCAGACAGACCCCGGCCCCTGTTCCTTCCTCCATCTTGGACCCATCTGTGAACCAGATTAGTTCCTGTTTGAAGGTTGGACCTGGAACCGTGTCCCATTCCTCCCTTGTGGGATAGATCACCCCGAACTGCTGTCTGAAGAAGTAGTCGGCTTGTTTGCCGTCTTGCTTCATTCCAGCTGTCGGGCTAATTGCCCTCAGTCTTGTTCCGATCTCCGTATGACTGTTTTTGGGCAGCTCACCTCTCCATTGACCTTTACACTGTAACCTGTAGGCTGCCGCCATCGCCGCCCCCTCTATTTCTAAGTTTAGTGGGGGCAGGTTTAGCAGCACTCCCATGGCTAGTATTGGAGTGGTTCGCATAGCTCCCGTGATTCCTCTACATGCAAGTCCCTGTATGTGGTTGAGTGTGACCATCACTGTTTTCAGTGTTGTTCTCCTCCACCAGACCAGGGCTGCATGCATGATCCTTGGTTTCACAACGGCTGTGTACAGCCATTGCATCATTTTAGGGTTGAGTCCCCACGTTCTGCCGCAGATCCGCCTAGTTGCCCACATTAGTGCGCATGCCTTTCTGCCCACAGTTTCCACCTGGTTTTTCCAGCTCAATTTGGCATCTATGATGACTCCGAGGTACTTAACCGTGTCTGAGGGTTCTAACTCCTTTCCGTAGAAGGTTGGATTATTCCATCCCTCTAGTTTCTTTTTACGTGTGAAGATTACTAGTTCTGTCTTGTCTGGATTGACCGACAGCCCTGTTTCTTCACACCATTCTTCCACTGTTGCCAGTGTTGATTGTATGAGGCCTCTGGTTGTGTCTGCATCCCAACACCTTATTATGGTTGCGATGTCATCCGCATACCCTTGTGTATAGAGGCCCCTGTTGTTGAGTTTCCGGATGAGGTTGTCCACCACTAGGCTCCACAGCAAGGGTGATAAGACCCCTCCCTGTGGACACCCTCGTGTCACCAGTACTCTGATGTTCACCTCACCCCTTGTCACCGTAAGTATCCGGCCTGAGAGCATGTTCTTCAACCACCTTCTGGTGGTTTTGTCGAGTCCATGTCTTTCTGCCGCTTCATCGATGGATTTAATAGTGGTGCAATTGAATGCTCCCTCTATATCCAGGAAGAGTCCTACCGCCAGTTCTCCAGTCGCCTGCGCCTGCTCCAGTTTGTAAACCAACCTGTGCAGTGCCGCGTCGACCGACTTGCCTGGTTGATACGCAAATTGCAACTCATGGAGGGGTTTTTTCCTCAGTGCCCCGTCCCTTATGTGTCTATCCATTAGCCTCTCCATTGTCTTCAGAAGGAAGGAGGTGAGACTAATTGGACGGAATGCGCCTGGTTTGTCGTAGTCGGTTCTTCCAGGTTTTGGTATGAACACTACTCTCGTTTTCCTCCATGATACGGGGATGTATCCGAGGGCGCAGCACGCCCTCAGGATCTTAGTCACCGGAAGTAAGATTGTATCTAGGCCCCTCTGTAGAAGTGCCGGAAAGATTCCATCTTCTCCCGCGCTTTTAAAGGGATCGAACCCTTCGATTGCCCATTTAACTCTGGAGGGAGTAACTATTTTAGCCGCAGTGTCCCAGTCCTTACCTGCCCGTGTAACTCGGGCTGGTGGTGGATCGGTGTCACCTGCTTCTAACTTTTTGTAGCCGGGAAAGTGTTTTCCCAGCAGTTCCTCCAGCTCCTCCTCCCAGTTATTGGTAAAGCTTCCATCCGCTTTCCTGAATGGGCCTTTGGCTGCCCCTGGGTCTTTGGCAAGAATTTTCTGAATTCTCGCTGCCTGGGGGATGGTTTCCACCTCCCCACAGTACTTCTCCCAGGAGCCTGTTTTGGCTATCCGGATTGATTCTTTGTACTCTTTCTGGTATTGCTTGTGAGCATCCCAGTTTCCAGATTTTTTGGCCCTGTTGAAGGCTTGCCTAACTAGTTTCCGTAGCTCCTGCAGTCTTCTGCACCACCACGGTGTTTTGTCACTGGTACTTGTCTTCAGAGGGCAGCTATTTTCGTATGCCCTTATCATTGAGTCCCTCAGTATTTCTACTGCGTCCTCAATTTCTTCGGGGCAGCCGTATTTAGCTGGAAATCTTACCATTCCTATGCTTAGCTCCTCTGAATACCGAGTCCAGTCGGTTGCTTTTGGGTTCCTATATGTATCGGTCCCCGTTCTGCTTGTCTCTCCCTCTAGTTTAAATTCTATGTGTCGGTGGTCCGACAGGGATGGTTCATCCGACACTCTCCAACCTGATACTCTCAAGGTTCCCAGGGTTAGGTCTATCACCTCCTGTCTGTTGCTTATAACAAAGGTGGGTTTCCTACCTCTATTGAGAATCTCAAGGTTCACTGTCATCAGGTATTCCAGGAGGGCCTGTCCTCGTTTGTTGATGTCCGTACTCCCCCACACAGTGTGGTGCGAGTTAGCATCCATACCGAGTATCAGTTCCCTACCCTTCTCCCTGCAGTCTTGGATGAGTCTCGTTATTTCCCTTGAGGGTGGTGGTTCCGTAGAGTCGTAGGGCATGTATGCTGACGCCACCACTACTTCCCTGCTTCTTTGGTCCAGCGTGATCTGCAGCTTCACAGCTACCAGGTCCCTGCTGCAGTGTTCGGGGAGCAGTGTGCCAGCTATCCCTCTGATGAGGACGCAGGCCCTGGGTCTGTCCCCCGACTCGTTGTAGTAGAGTAGACCTTGGTTCATGTTTAGTCCTCTGACTTTCCCCCTGTACGTCCAGGGTTCTTGAATCAGTACGACATCCACACGGTCCCGGGTAACTCTCCTGTTGAGCACGGCAGCCGCTGCTGGGCTGCGATGCAAGTTTATTTGGATGAAATGTAAGTTTTTAGCCATTTTTAGGGGTCTAATCCTTACACTTTATACCCTATATCCGCTCCTCGGTGTTGGGTCCGCGCACCGTGAAGGTGGCCTTCCTTATCCCGATGTGCGCTGTCATTCCCATTTCCCGCAGCACCTTCACACTGTCCTCGTCCACGCTCATGATCAGGCGGTATCTATCATTCTCCCTGATCGAGTCGTGGACGATCCACTTTTTTGTGTGGAGCCGCGGGGTCTGGTTCTCCAGCTGTTGCAGCAGCCTCTCGGCGCTTACAACAGCATTTTCAGGGATTATTGCCTTGACCTTCACGTACTTTGGCAGTTCATCTAACCCCACCACCTCCAGGTCGCAGCCCTGCCATTTCCGTAAGGTCGGCACCATCTCCCTCAGCCATTCCTCTGACTCCTTGTTGGAGCAGGTCATTCTCAGGACGCCCTTCTGAATGAAGCACTCGTCGAATCCAGGTCTGAACTGTCCTTTTGGGATGTTCAGAATGATATCGCTAGCACCTTCACTCACAAGGGCCTCCTGCTCCCTTGTAATCTCCTCCTCCCTGTTCCTATGGACAATAGCCACCCTAATTTTATTATCGGCGGCTTCCGCATAGGTGGCAGGGATGGGAGTTCCTCGGGGCTTTTTCCGGGCATTTTCCGGTGTTAGCCCGGAGGTTTTGGGTTCCGGTGAGGACCTACTCCTCTTCCCGGCCTTTGGTTCCCTGGGCATTCCTGGTCGCTCCCGGTTACCCTGTAGGGTCCCCGTTTGCTTCTGGTCTGTCCCTGGTTTTTGGGTCCCGGCACGACTGTCTTTCGAGGTCCCTGGCTGTCCCCAGCTGACTTTAGAAGTCCCTGGTTGCTCCTGGTATCTCTTTAGTCGCCAGTTAACTCCAGAAGTTCCCGGCTTTGCCTGACCGGTTCCTTGTGCCAGAGGGCCCCGGTCAGAACCCTGCCTCTCCTTGTTAAGTTTCCTCCTCGCAGCCCCACTGAGTCTTTTATTGATGCGGATTTTCCCCACGTCATCCGTGAGGGAATTCACCGCATCTTTCTCCGTAGTGGCCGTTGGACGATCCTCCTATATGTCCCCCCCTCTCCCCCGGTTCCTCGAGGGTCCCGGTTGGAGGTGGGGGTTTTTGCAGGAGTTAGTTTGCAGGTCCCGTGAGGGTCCCTGCTTTTCCGCATCTGGATTCCCTGGAGGATCCAATTGCGTTGAGTTCTTTTGAGGTGCCTCTTTTCTTGGGTTCCCCGAGGGTCCCACAAGGGAAGAGTCCACCTCGGTGGTCTCCACTCTCCGTTCCACTTCCTCTCGGTTCCTTGAAGGCCCCAAGAGGGAAGAGCCCACCGAGGTGGCCTCGTCTCTCCCTTCCTCTCCCCTCAGGTTCCCCAAGGGCCCCTCATCGTTTCTGGTTATTTTATTATTTTGGTTATTCATAATTGATCCCACGAGTATCTAGGGAAATAGATGGTCCACCCCAGCAGAGCCCCGAATGCTGGGGTAAGGTCTAAATACTCCGAGATTCGACCCTGTGTCTCGGAGGCACCGTTCGTGACACTGTTCCCCAGTGCCATTCAGCCCTAAGCACGGTAGCTAACACCTTAGCTTGGGATGACTATTGCAGGTCGTGTTTCCACTCCCTGAGCGATGGGTTCGCCACACTCCCTACGCTAGTTTATAGTATGTTAAAACCTAAGGTCTTTTTAGACGCCATTAAAAACATAAATTGACAAAAGATGTCATTAGAAGATTTTAATTTGCTTCAGCGCTTACTATAAGTAAGATTAGTTCGATCAGAAAGAAAATTGCACTTCGTCATAACACTGACTCTAATGGAAGAGTTTTTTATGGTTATTATGATATTCTACCCATTATCCCTAAATCTCCCGATAATACTTGCCTTCCTTCCATCCTTCCCAAGACGAATTTTGAAGAATGGAAAAGATGTATTTTTAGCAAACTATAACAGAATCTGTCGGCATCTGATGCCAAGAGATGACCGACACCACGAGTATATGCAACAAGAAGATTATAACCTTAGATGACTGCACACTAAGAAAAAAATACTGTCCTGATGAGCACACCCGCCTCATTGCACAGAACATAATGTTTTACATTCAGAAACATTCGTATCACAGACCGAGTTGAAGTTGAACCAGGAGGCTACATATATCACTGACCAGTAGCTGCATCATTACCATAGCCGCATTCCTCATATGGAAAATCTTCAAACTCTGCTTTTAAAAGAAGAGTTTGAATTTAGAGGGGGGAGTGTTAACAACCCCAGAATGCACCCTACCCTGAGATAACGCTGCACCTACTACACATCCGGCCCTGCACCTTATCTGTGGACAACAAACCAATAAACACTATCAACCACAATGGACTCGGACCTCGATCTACCCACGAGAAGAAGATATAAAAGGAACCACAACCCCCGAAAAGCCGTTAATCTCCAATCTAGAATTACAGAAGCAACTTGCTTCTTTCGTTTAGAGATTCTCCTTTGAATACTATTGTCACTCACTTGTAATGTCCTTTGTTGTTAAATAAATATTATAAGTTTATTGTGTATTCACTTTACGTGATTAACCAAAACCAACATAAGTTAACTCATGCGATAATTACCTACGTTGTCTATGGTTTTTCTATCACCGAGTAATTATCTACTAATTTTCGATAGAAAGCGTATTTTGGAATTTCTAATAGATAATTATCTATTATGGTATGGCCTCATACGTGCCGAGCGCGCTCGTCGCACGACTCGGCAAGCTATGGCACGCAAATATTGGTCACCACACGCATAAGCTTGCGAGTTCGACATTGCGTTCGGAGCGCCCAAGCATGGCGGACATCGAGGCAACTACATCGGCTGTCACATTTGCCCTAACTTATTTGTACTAAATTTAAAAAAAAAAACGAAGAGTTCGCCGAAAGAGATAGTGGATGATTCAAATTTTCAGAAACCGTACCAGATAATTTATTTTAAATTCTAGTATTTTGTTCATTCGTGTGTTATCTCTTCGTAGAATTTTATTTTATTTTTTAATACATCTAAACAAAAATATGAAAAAGAACAACACACAAAAAAAATTAAAAGGTAACGGCGCACCCTTTTTTTACATTATGTCCACACAGGAGGCCCTGAGGAAAATAATTTCCCTATGTCATCTTTGGGGATGCTATGTGGAGGGTATTTTTAAGGAAAATAAGTTCTGGGAAGGATTAAGGTATGACGGTTGGGTACGAATCTGGGGTTCAGTGTGTCTATATCATCCACCGCCAAGACCAATACAAACCTTACCCCATGAACCCGTACACCCCTGCTAAGTCACCAAACGTAGTAAACTACTTGGGGTGACCCATGGCAGAGGTGTTTGTTATCCAATAAATGGTTCCCGGGGCTGCCGTACCCATTCCCGCCTTCCAAATTAAGACTGGGACTCGAACCCAGGATCACTCGTCTTATTAATTACTTTAAACTTACATAGGGAATAACCTTAAAAAAGTTATTATTTATTATAAATAAGAGATATTCAATAATTAAAAAAATATTCATGTAATAAATAATAAATCTTTAAAAAAAAATTATTTAGGGCTATTGTGTAAATCCAGTCGTAATAATTTTTACTAGTGCATTAAAAATCTGTAACATAAAAATAATATATTTTACATTTTATCGCAATTTACGATAAACCGCACGGAGCAAAAACAGCGACCGCACCGGGCCAGTTCATAAGTTATACTGAAGCTTTCCGAGCTTGTCGCTTGGTGGCCGAAATATCCACCGGGTCCCGGGTCAACGGCGAGCTATGGCACGCTCTCGCAGGCGTCCGCACGACAAGCCAAACGGTCTGACCACACACGTGGGACTTGTCAAGGGTTGTCGTGGCTCGCCACGAGTCTGGTCAGCGCATTACAAAGCAGTAGATAATTTGACTATTGGTTTTAGCAGTAGTTCAACTGTCAAAAAGTGTTACTTGTACGGTTTGCGTGTGTCGTATTTTTGTTAATTATTATAAAAATGGTGAATTTTGAAGATTTGACGTACATAAAAGACATTGAACAGGCCGAATATTTAAATGAAAGGCCACCAAGAAAAACTTTTTCAAGAAATGATGCATTTAATCCGAGTATTTATAAAAAATGTTCGACTATCTAAACATTTGGTGCTCAAATTAATTGATAAAATATATTAAAATTTGTAGTACCTTTACTTTTTATTACTCACCTTACTTTACTTCCATTCCAACATAGTGGTACGACGCATTTTAGTAAGCAAGTGTGTGTGTGTTACAATGCAATATTTGATATCAAATACCTCAGGAGATTTGTTAATAATTAAAAGAAATGTTTATTTTATTTATTATATATTATTACAAAATCCTTTTTACAATGTATAACAATTTTTTGACAATAAAATATAAAACTATACAATATTAAGTTTAAAAGTTGAGTAGGTAATCAGCATATACTATTTTATTGTATTTATCATGGAATTTATTTTTATAAGAACCTACATAATGTTTCCAGTCTTCGCATCCACCGGGAATGGCATTCAGCGTATTTGCGATGGATTCAAATTTAATAGTAACAGAAAGTCCAAAAGTAAAGCAAAAGTCGGTAATATTTTGAAAAACACGCGGGAGGAAACAATTACTTCAACGAACAACAAAGTGAATCGAAAATTGACAGCCGAAATCGGCCGAAATGTATCAAATCTATGGAGTCAAAGACACGGGTTACCATATAAAAAAATAAAATTGGTACATTTTTATGTTGGTATTAATATCGGTTGTTTTACATTATCTACGACGGTTGAAAATACGCATTTATCGAAACAGTAGATAATTTATCGTGCGCGATCCTCGCATGCGAGCTATTATCTACTGAAATGAAAATTGGGTCCCAGATGTCGCGATGGGAACATGGGTTTGCGAAGTTCGTACGTCGTCATGGTTGCTAAGCAGTCCAGATATTGAGGCGTAACGATGAATTCGTACCTCTAACCAATATGTTCTTACCTTAAAGGTAATATATCATTTAATTTATCATTCCCATCACCAGTTGGAAACCATCGACCGTCGGCTGTCAAAGTTTGTCTATGGGTAAGTCTCACTACAGTCGTCTGACGTTTGTTCTCCATAGTTCATTTAGGGAATACACTTTATAATCAGTCAGATGAGATAAGCTGATTTTTGATTCTCCTTCTGTAAATTTAGTTCGCGGTAACTTGTAATAACCCTGTGATGCTAAATAAATAACCAGCAATAATTAAAAGTGCTTTATCATTTACAAACCCGTGAACCTATACTAGGGATCGGCTCAGGTAAGTGCCGTAGAACACAATTCCCTAGAATACATTGATTTTGAAAGATTGTTATTTTATGTGGTAAAGTTATATTTTAAATTTTGAAAAAACTTAATTTATTTTTAATATAGTAAGGATATACCGTTGGTCGTTGGCAGATTTGTTCAATTTTCAAACGAAATATTGTGTTATAAAACAAACATTTAGAAAAATATAATCTTACATTAAAATAAATCAATAGATAATCTAGTAAAACTATTTTTCAGAATTTTAGTTTTAGTTAAATTAAAATCATTAAAGAAAAAATCTGAGAACGTTTTTTGTGACGAAAATACCTCAGTTTTTCTATTTATTTAAGGTCTTACAAACTAAAATATTTCAGATTTTTTTACACATCTATTTTGTTTAACCTCTTGCGTCCTGGAGTCCACTTGAAAGTACCTGGGTTATTATATTTTTCCTGACAATACTACTATTTTTTTTTACGCTGATAACACTTTTCATAAACAAATAATAGTCATTTGTACCGCCAGAATTGATCAGCTGTAGCATTTTTATAAAATTATTATTCAAACCGTATTTTGAAGTCTCATCAAAAGCACTGTTTGAAAATGGCGTCCGATTCTTTTTCTCACCCGGGTTAGTTACTAGATTACTTTTGATATATGGAATAAATTAATGAAATTGAGATTGATTTTAGTTATTGAGAGAAACATATTTACATCACAGAAACATATATGTTGTTTGTAAATTAATACAATTTTTCAAAACAATATTAGGTACGCCTCAGGTTTGTTTTCGTTCTTTCAGTTCCTCAGAATATCCTCAATTTGAGCGATGATGAAGTATCTAATGGTCTAAATTTAATGTAATATTTTTTTATGTGTTAAAAATCGTTTTCAAATGTACCACACTATTAGATTATAAGATTATCGTTAATTTTGTAAATATTATTCTAATTTTATGTAAAAATATAAGTATTTTTATTTTATTTTTTATTATTTTAAAATGTACCTTTAAAACGTCTTAGGATATCTAATGTGTCCTAAAACTATTTAAATTTTTGTTTTTATTTGTGATTTTAGCCTTTTTTAGTTTTGAATTGCATTTTTTTGGTCTATGTTGTGACCTGAGATACTCTACAACGTACCTTCTGTAATTAATTAACTATGCATAAAAAAAAAAATTTAAAATTAATTTGTTGTTCTTTTACATCTATAATGTAGAATAACACCAACAATTTTTTTTCTGGTGCTTGGATTAGCCTCGGGTCTCAAGAGGTTAAACATTATTTAATTAAAATATTTTAATTTGAGGTTTAACTCATTAAGTTAAAAATAAAAATATTTTGGGCCTTTTTATTGCTTATTTAAATGTAGGTATATATATTAAAGAAAGTTTTTAATAAAATAAATCGAATTAAATTATTAATTTTAAAAAATTGATACGGGGACTAATCGATCTTTCTCATTGGAACCTATCAGTACAGTTGCAAGCACTTTAAAACTTTTATTCTCAGCCTCTGGTCAATGGCTCTTAATGAGCCAGTGAGACTATGGCATCCTTCAGTTGGGGTATGTTGTGAGGCTGAATGTAGAGGGGAGGGGAAGGAGATGAGGAAGAGGAAGGTGGGGAATTACCTGGCTGTTCATATCTTATTACCAAACAGAAAACACGGCTAAAACCATTTCTAGCGAGTTTTCAATTCTCAATGGTCGTCTTCTACCAGGGCGATACTGAGAATATCTTCCTCTATGGAACATGCCGCAATTTTTTTTCATTACCTACACACTCATCTCATCGAGTTACGATGAGATGATGAGTAGATCCTGTGTAAATGGTAGTTTTAGGAAAAATAATGTGAGGAAGTTCTGGGAAGGAAAAGGGTATGACGGGTGGGTAGTAATCGGGGTTCAATGTGTCCAGGAGTGACGGATGAATGAATCCAACCCTCCCACTGCGGTGCAAAGCAATCGAGAGGCGGTCAAGGTAGTCCAACAAGAGAGTAGTTCAAAAGGTGTCCTTTAACAAGTATCTCCCGATCTGGCCCGCCGCGCAGTAGGTAGGCATCCGCCGACACAAGACCACAAACATGAAACCAGGCACTCTTGCTGCGCCACCTTATCGTAGTGAGAAACTTGGAATAAACTATGGCAGGGGTGTTGGTTATCTAATAAATGATTCACGGGACGGCGGTACCCATGCCCCCCTCCCAAAATGATATTTATCCACTCGAGCGCTTTTTGCCACATTATGGCACTATTTGAAAAACCTCGGATTGCTTTGTTGCCAAAATGTGGCAAATTTTCATTCAAAATATAACAAAATTAATATTCTCTAGATTCTTTAAAATATTTTAAGGTTAAAGATTTCATTATATATTTTTTATAAATCCTACAAATATGTGATTATAGACAAAAGATAGGGGAATTCATTGGCTATATAGAACTATAATCAGATTGTATGTCTCCATATTCTAATTCGGATGTATGATTTTTTTAATGTGGGCGGAAAAATTTCTTTTAGGAGAAAAATGTTTTAATTTGCATTGTCGCTCTAGTGGTTATACTATTATTTTCAAATAAATCTATACTATGTATCATTTTTGTAGTGGGAACTACACAAAAATACAAAAAAACATTCAAACCAAATAACGAAAAGTTTTATTTGTTTCATGGCAATAATAAAATGAATTTCTTTATAAAATTAATTAAATTTGTAGTTTCTAAATTGTTTGTGAAATAATTATCGATGGCCGGATTCCAAGTCATCCATGAAAGTTTAGGGAACTGAAAAAATAAGTCTCGTTATACACCGAATTCCACACGCTCACACCGCCAAACAGCTGAGACAGTTTCAAATCATATCGAAGGTTTAGTTAATAGGCCACTTGCACCACATTTTTTAATTTTTTTTCCGATTTAGGAAAATATTCTAAGACATTCTGTATTTTTATTTATTTTTTAATCGTATTTTTGAATCCCTGGCGATTTTTTGAAAATTTCAATCCGAAAAATCGGACTGTTTTTTATAAACCGGAAGGACGGGACATAATTTTATGGGTGCGAAAAAACAATAATTAGATAGCCGAAAATCATTTTTAAAAAAACTGACTAATTCCAAACGCATGGCAGAGGAGAATAACGAAGCATACCAAAAATATTACAACTCATATATATTTTTTCCTTGAACCTCTTATTGATCATTAATCATTATATATGACTTTTACAATTTGGGAGGTGGGTATGGGTACCGCCGCCCCGGGAACCATTTATTGGATAACCAACACCCCTGCCATAGGTCACCCCAAGTGGTTCGCTACGTTTGGTGTCTTAGCAGGGATGCCCAGATTTACGGGGTGAGGTTTGTCTGGGTCTTGACGGTGAATGCGGTTGCTTAGCGAGCTGGATTGGGAGAGACTTGTTAAGGGAGATCTAATCTCTCCAACCAAATTCATTTAACCCATCACCCTGCATCGCAGTAGGAGGGATGGATCCGCACATTATTCTTCACACTTGGACACATTGACACCCAGATTCCTACCTTCTCCTCATATCTCTTTCCTTCCCAGAACTTCCACTCCGTCGTTTCCCTTAAAAGATCCCCCACACAGCATCCCCAAGGATGACATATTTTTGACTCAGGGCCTCCTGTGTGGTGTAAAAAAAATGTCCAAATCCAAATATTTTACATAAACCAAATTTTAAAAAAATTATTAAAATTAATTAAAAGGAAAGGTTTACCAACAATATGAAACGTGTAAACAAGTATGATGAATGTTCACATCAAATTTATTTAATTGATCTATACCTATAGCATTTAGACTAACTAACTAACTAACCATCACGCCGTTTCCCCGCAGGGGTAGGCAGAGAGGACGGACCGCCAAACAACTCGGTCTTGGCATACACTCCTCGCCTCATTCACATTCATACATCTTATACATGCTCTTCTATTATTCTGACTCTTGACATGGCCCGACTCAAGTATCTGATTCACTTGATCGTGCAATGTCTTCCTCGGGCGTCCTCGACTTCTTCTACCACATTAGTATCATATATTCTCTTGACACTCCTTTCTTCGTTCATTCGCTCTATATGTCCAAACCATCTAAGCGTCCCTTTTTTAATCTTACTTATGACGCTCACATCGGCCTTGCATTATTTTCGGATCTCCACATTCCTCACACGATCATACATGGTTTTACCACACATACGCCTCAGGGATCTCATTTCTACAGCATTCAGTCTACTTTCATCCTTTCTCTGCCAGTTCCATGCTTCACTGCCATACATCAGGGTAGGTACCAGCACCCCATTGTAAACTGCTAGCTTCGCTTCTTTGGACAGCTTTTTGTTGGCGCCAACAGCATTCAGTCCACCATTAATAGAGTTACCTGCATTTACCCTTCTTTCAATATCCCTATCAGCCTTCCCATCTCTCGTAAACATACTTCCCAAATACACAAACTCATCAACTTGCTCTAAGTACTCATCATTCACAACTATGTTGCACACTGTTTTCGTACTCTCTCTTTCAAACACCATTACTTTTGACTTACTTACATTCATCATCAACTCATTCTTCATACATACTTTGTTCATCCTAGATACGAGTGACTGCAGATCTTCTATGCTGTTAGAAATCAGCACCGCATCATCAGCATACAACAGACAACATACTTTCAGACCATTCAATTTCGCGCCCAATCCCGCCTCTTTCAATTCTTGCATACAATTGTTCATGTATAGATTGAATAACCACGGTGACATTACGCAGCCTTGTTTAACACCTTTTATGATGTCAAACCACCCCGTAAAACCACCGTTTACCCTAATGCATGCAACGCTTCCCTCATACAGAGACGCGATTGCCTGTATGAGATTTGTATTCACTCCATACTTGGACAACACCTTCCATAGCTTTTTCCTGTCGCATTTAGTATATTAGTATATACCTCTTACCTAGGTTGGTTTTTGTTTTTGCAGTGAGATTATTTGCAACAGCTGAACATTATTGTTCTTAAACATATAACTTGTTCTTGTGCCTCTTGTTTGATATTATTCAAATGTTGTGATTTAAATTATACTTATAAAAATGTACTTGTAAAATATGATTATAATACATAATATATTATAAAATTTTATTTTGTTCAAATCGGCACCATCACCGTTATTGTCCTAAAACGCCGCGACGCGCCGCTTCGGAAGGCCTGTACGATGTTCATTCATAACATCAGATCTGTCAAAACGTTAAACAGAGGTTCATTTGTGTTTCAAACCGAGTATTTCAATATGAATTTTAGTTATTAATACTTAGAAAAGTAGCCATCATAAATGTATCTAATTTCAGCACATTGTCAGACTGACTCTGGACAAATCTTATTTCAACTGTTGATTGCAATAATTTCGTATATAATTAAGTTTGCAGTAAAATTAATTTGACCCAGCGCATATAGGTCTCATAGAAATCGTTGTTTCTCCCTTACTACCGTAGTGAGCAGTATGATATAAACGGTATTGGAAAGAAAATACATTACGCTATATATTCAAATGTAAAAATTAACCACGAAATAATTGAAATGTACACCTTCAAGAGACCAAAGATTCCGACCGCGATTTGAAAAAAAATGTTGAAACTTTGTGAATTTTTTATGATTTTTTTTACATGAAACGATTAAAAAGTAAGGTGGCAATAACGTTTATAATTCATTTGTCTAAGAAAATATGTGTAAGTTTTAGTTTTTTTCGTAACCAGTAATGCTAGAAAAAAACGTAAGGTGATCCATTTTGAAAACTTTTTGAAGAGTGCATTAAAATTTTTATTAATAGTTTCATACTCCGCCTACTGGTTAATACGGAATATTTTTTATTCAAACAGTTAGATTTTGCTTTATTATTACGAAAATTGAGTATTTATGTCGGGGGAGACCAAAAAACATGGATTTTATATTTCAATTTTATAAGATTATTTAATAGTATAATTAATTTTATAATAGTATTTGACAGCCACGTTTGGCCAAGTGAAACGGGACTTATACAACTTCAATTACTACAATATACAACTATTTACGTGCACAAAATAGGTTATTAGGTTCTTAGGCTGGGTAACCTAAGTAATTCGTGCTTATTTAGATTGAAAAAATCGCAAATATCAAATCCAAAGAAATGGCGGCAAAGGAAATGTTCCGCTCTGTATTATCCGTGCGTATCCGTGTATCGAAATTCGAATTCCGTATTATCCGGTAAGCGGAGTAGTAAACATTTACCAAAATTTTTATATTTTACAATTTACGGGGTTATTTGTAGTAGTAAAATTTGAGAGCGTATTTAATCACCTTTCAAAAACAGTTTTTAGTTTTCGGATACATTCACAATTATTCTATTTATTTGGATTTTATTGGAAAGCGGAAATATTTTTACCGTCGGACAAAATACGTCATGAAATGTCAAATGTGTCAAAAAAAATCGCCGGAAATCGAAGTGTTGCTATATAACAAAAAAATCAGTGTGGAATTTTACAAAATTAATTGAATAAAATCGGGGACGGGACATTTTAATTTAGTGACGTCACAAGCCCAAAAAACGGATTTATTTATTTAAAAAGAAAAAAAACTATCGATTTCTAAAAAAAATTCATTATCATTTCCATAAGCTTAGTAGAAAAATCTATCCACACGATTTTTTCCAAGTCATTATGAGATCCGTACAAGTGGCCTATTATTTCACGGTACTCAACAGGGATAATTTTGACTCTGGGAAGAAGAATTTGCCAAAGTGTAAATACTCACGTGAAACTGGAAGTTCGCACTCGCAAATGCCCTGGAAACATGATCCTTGGGGGTAAATTCTTCCGTTGCGGCAAGACTGGTTGCAAGTTGCACAATCTACATTGAAATACATACAAATTATTTACAATAAGGAAGTTGAGTCCTTTTTTAAATTTTTTTTTTATCAATGTACACAGGCAAACTTAAATACCAGTATTACGTCACGAACTCTGCCGCACGGTATTATGTTTTCGCGGGCTTTAATAAAATTCAATCTTGTAGAATTAATTTAATTATGAAAACGAAGTTTAAAAAAAAATACTGGTATTTAAGTTTGAATGCCATCTACATGAATATATTTTTTATAAGTCAAAATATTTTTCACTCAACTTCCCTATTTGTGAGCTGAATCAGTTCCTAGAATAACAAGCAAAAGGTTATTTATGTTTTGTTTTTTAATTTTTATTTTGATGTAAGACAATTTTTTTCATACATCTAGTAGGAAAAATATTAAAAAAACACAATTTAAGAGATACATTTATATGCAGCGACTAAAATAAAACTGGTCACTATGTACGTATTCAAATCAAAAATTATTTTTTTACTTATAAAACACATGTACCACGAAACGTTCTAAGTGCTAAGGCTTTCTTTACGGCATTTGGTAGGTTTTTATAAAGTTTTGCCCTTTATAAAACATGCTATTTTGTGTGCACGAAAGTTTAGTTTTGGGAAGCCTCTGCGTCTTCTCGTAGGATAATTTAAAGTGAATATTTTCATGGTACATAATATTACTTTGCAGATAATTTGGGAGCACATTATTTTTAAGTTTGTACATCATTGTTAACATATTATACTAGATGAACCGGCTAAGCTTTGCTGTGGCTAACGAAACACAACGCTATGACGTGGAATAGACTGACGTAAAATCTAAACATAACGCTATTACTTAGGTAACCAAAAAAATGCAAATTAACTCACACCGCCATCTGTCAAAAACTTATGGAACTTACAAATAATTTCATATATGGTCCCATAACAAACATTTAATGAACATTTAAATCGCAATAATAAATATTGAGGTCAACGATTGAGATACAAAACTATTCTATTTTTGAAGTTGGACCAAATTACACACAGTAAGCCAAATTGCGTTAAATCGGTTAAATAGTTTCGGAGTTTATCTCGGACAAACATCGTGACGCGGTATTTTTATATATAAAGAAGATGAAGATGTTGTTTGGTTGTCATCATATTTAAATTTTGTAACATAAATTTTAACTCTAGTACAAATTTTGCATTTTAAAATCATCGCTATCAATCTATTTTTTAACGGTTGGGTAAGTATGGGGTGTACGTCACTACCCACATCTCATACCCTTTACCTTCCAAGAACCACCTCTACTTAAAAAATACCATCCGCACCACCCCCCAAGATAACACCCTTTACTAATAATTTTCCTCGAGGCCTTCGATGGCAGAATAACAATAAATAAAACGTAATAATAATAATAAACTTACTGTAAGTAGTATACACGTAGCAGAGACAGGTCTCGGTAGCACTGATGCATCGACTGCCATTGTACCTGTTAGTGGGGCATTGAATATGGCAGTTGAGCGGGGTGCAGTGGGTTTTGGTCGTGGCTAGAAATACAATTGAAAATTCATAAAAACAAAAATAAAGATCTTCCCGTAACACGAGGAGGTAATCGAAATTTAACAGGAAACACTAATTAAAGTAAGTCAAGGTGTGTCCCTTTCTGAATAAATTTACAGTTTTATTCCGAGATTGATGAAGTTTTGCGTAGTTGACCTTTAAAACAAGAGGGAGGTCAATCACGCATAAATCTATATGAGATTTCAAAAAACTCTGCCTAAAGCCAGGGCAACCCCGGGGACTTAAGTTATTTGTAAATAAATGAATACTCTACTGTCATTCTGACTGTTGACATGATCCGACTCAAGACTAATCGTTGTAGAGACTGAAATCTTCCGTTCTGTTAGAAAAAGCACCGTATCATCAAGTCTACCACAGGCAATATTCTTCCAGATTGTTTATTTTTACACCGAAGGCTACATATTTCATTACTTACTCACTAATGATTATCCATATATCTTCATGCCATATCATAATATACAATGATATTATGACTCTTCAAATGACCCGACTCAAGTATTTTAACGTTTTAAGTCCTCAATATCTTGTACCAGTAACTTTCACGTCAAATTAATATATTATTACAATATTCGTCTCTTTACACTATTTATTGACCTCTCCAGCTGGTCTTCCTCAACCCATCGTCTTGCACCGCAGCGAGAGGGATGGATTCGTAAGTTCTTCACTCCTGGACACACTGAACCACTTCTCATATAGTTTTCGTTCCCAAATCTTACTCTCTTTCCTTTCCATAGCATCCCGAAAGACGACATGGACCCGAAGAAAATATTTTCCCTCAGTGCCTCCTGTGTGTGGTTAAGGTCTCTGCCCACTACATCGTTCCATACCACGACCGTAACCGTAGCGGCGCATGCAAAAAAATATTCTTTGTATCGATCAGTATGAAACGCTGCCCACTAGCCCGTCCCGTCACCGACCAACACCGTCGCATACCATGACCGGACTGACGGCGAATTCTCGATGACAATATTTTGCAGGTGCCGGTCCGCTCTATGCATGGCACGCGACGGTGTTAGAACGGGGATTATACGCGTATGATCCCCGATCTAACCCCGTTCTAATAGTGATATTATTCTTTTAGTGATAATATTTTCTATATTTCTTAATAATTAATTATATTGGAATGTCGTCGTACGAAAGTACGTATGAAAATTTTCTTCATCATCAACAAGTTGCTTAAATAACGTCCAGTATTCTCCCTAGATTTTTATTTTTTTTAGAACCGTACGCCTATTGAACGGGAATGGTACGGACACTAACCCCGGTGTATACGGGTATCATACGGTCACTAAGCCCGTTACGTAAGGGTATCATACGGTGTTAGCACGTTCTAGTGGGCATAGTAGGGCGTAGCGTGTTTATTTCGTGGCTGATACGTTCATAGTACGGTTATCGTATGGAACGGTGTAGTGGACAGAAGCCTTTAAAAAAATCCGCTCTTTTTTTTTTTTTTTTTTTTTTACATTAGTTCCACACAGGAGGCCCTGAGGAAAATAATTTCCCTCAGGGCCTATGTCACCTTTGGGGATGCTGTGTGGAGGGTATTTTTAAGGAAAGGAAGGAGAGGAAGTTCTGGGAAGGAAAAAGGTATGAGGGTTGGGTAGGAATCTGGGGTTCAATGTGTCTAGATCATCCGCCGCCAAGACCTAGACAATGAACCCCATGAACCCGGGCACCCCTGCTAAGTCACCAAACGTAGCGAACCACTTGGGGTGACCTATGGCAGAGGTGTTGGTTATCCAATAAATGGTTCCCGGGGCGGCGGTACCCATTCCCGCCTCCCAAATTGCATGGACCAAAGCATTGAGTCTACATTTATCATTTTTCTTCCAGTTCCTTGCCTCACTGTTTTCCACCATTGTTGGTATCACTCAGTTGTGGACTGCTGGTTTTCTTTTTTGTGCCAATAGCGTTAAATCATACATTTACAGAGTTTCCTTCATTTACCATTCTATCATTATCCTCATTACCTTTTAATGAGAATAATTCATCTTAATATTGACTAACTAATGACTATTATTAAGTAATATTGTAAAGCTTTGCAGATGATCTTACTATGGTTGGCGGTTGAAGATGTCATTGTTGGAGTTGTTGAAGTCTCAGTTTCGGTGGGAGTTGGTGGGCCATAAGGGGGGGACGGTGATGGTGTTGGAGATGGAGTGGGGGAAGAGGCATACGGGGGAGATGGGGGTGGTGCGCCGGGTGTTGTTGAAGTAGGACTGTATATGGTGGACCCAATTGTGGAGTACGGCGATGGTGTTGGTGTTGGAGGGGGAGATGGTGATGTTGAAGTGGGACCATTTGGAGGAGAGGGTGGGGGAGATGGTGATGTTGAAGTGGGACCGTTTGGAGGAGAGGGTGGGGGAGATGGTGATGTTGAAGTAGGAACATCTGGAGGAGGGGGTGGGGGAGATGGTGATGTTGAAGTGGGACCATTTGGAGGAGAGTTTGGGGCAGATGGTGATGTTAACGTGGGACCATCTGGGGGAGGGGGTGGGGGAGATGGGGATGTTGAGGTAGGTTCTTCTGGAAGCGGTGGAGGAGGGGGTGGCGGTGGAGGGGAATGTGATGTTGAAGTTTTATCTGGAGGAGGGGGTGGATGACATGGTAATGTTGAGGTGGAGCCCTGTGGGGGTGGGGGTGGAGGTGGAGAAGGTGACGTTGAAGTAGGACCGTTTGGTAGAAGGGGTGGAGGAGGGGGAGGGGACGGTGATTTTGATGTACGACCAAGCACTGTAAAAAATAAAAAAAAGGCTTTATTGGTTAAAATGGAAAAATAGAATAAAAAAGTAATGAAAGAATTTAATTGTATGAAATGGTAAAAAAGTGAGGTGACAGAATTGTTTATTTAACATTTGTATAATAAAACAAGTGGTTTTTTACGCTATCTGTGATTTTAGTACCGTTTTAACCTTAAAACATCACAGGTGTGTCATTTTCACAATTCTTCATGTTTGCATTCTAAACTTTAATATTTACAAATTTGAATATTTATTTTGAATAATATAATTTGAAAGGATATTTCATTACCTTTCAAAAACAGTTCAAGGGGAAGGGCGATTTTTATATTCATTTCAACACTGTACAACATGAAAACAAAATTATACTTATTATAATAACATGCAAATTAATATATATTAAAAAAATGTATACTTATATAAAAATTTAAAGAAATAAATGAAAAAAAATCGTTAATTACTGACTCTGTTCTCTCCTTAAATAATTAATAACACATTCTTGAGATTGGAACCAACGTAAATAATAGTTCATATTATGCTCTGAGGTCATATCAAGGCAGTGCACACACACAGAATAGGGGAACACTTCCTCTCACCCCACCACAACATTTTACTCCCTATCCTTTAGAATATTGCACCGCCCACTGTAAGACGAGAGACATCTATCCTCACGGAGTACAAAAAGGCCGTACCGAATACAAAATTTGCAACATGCCACTACAAGATGACCTTATAATACAGCCGCCTCAAGTCCAGGAAACCCCTTTGGAATCCCCTGAAGGCGAAACTCTGCGTCTATCACAACACTCACCTGAAGAGTCGTGGCGAACTCACTGGCAGACTTTGGGTGTGAAAAGCAAACACCTTATTGTAGATCCAACTACTAAACTGTCAGGGTTATCTCCTGTCAAAATATGTGGACCTCACGAAACCGCATCCAACACAGTCACAGCCGTTTTGCGTGTATGAGGCATAAATGTGGCCTAAAGGATTCCGAATTATGTGAAGTGGACATTTTCCATAAACAGAACACATTGTAGAAGAATGTTCTCTTCACCAGTTTCCCAGAGGCATATTTGTTTTGAACCAAGTAACCCCCTGACTGACTGAATAACGAATTAATAAAAATAAATAGAATTCAACGAATTGCTAAAGCTGGAATCAGACAGTTCACTCGAGTGAATGTTTACGCCATGTTTTTCGGCCTAATCTTCCATCTTCGTTTCATTCCATGTTCAGACGGCGCTATAGAAATAAGCGTTCAGTCGTCCATTCCCACCACAGCGTCGCCGAGCGAGGTCAACTGCGCTGGAATTCGTTTGATTTCCAGCGCGGTCCGGCCCCGAATTTCAAGGAAAAACATGTCAGATGCATCGATTTTTACGCAATTTTGTTGACACAATTAAATAAAAAAACAGTATTGTGTCGTCTTATAAACCTTTTTATTTTTTGTGACATAATAACACAATTTGATTTCACTTTTTTTATTACGAACATTTTCCTACAAATTAATAATCTTACATATATTAAAAAATATATATAATACATGGATAATAAGGGAGACCCAAAAATGTATATGAGAGGTGTTCCCAAAAGCAAACAAATTAGCCGAACGAATTCCATTTTGACGTTTTGCGTGCGACGTGATAGCGTCCTTCCATGGTCCTTCCCGTACAGGTCGCGAGACAAACTGATTGAGATTTCACTCGGTGTTCAGACGTTTCACTTTGTTCTCTTCCGCGTGCATGCGCGCGCTAGTGAAGGATGCCGAATGAAAATATCCAACATTGTTGGATCGGTTCACTTGAAGATTTCATCCGGCAGTATTCGGCACTTTCGTTACATTTCATGTTCAGACGTGTCATTCCGAGTAAACTAGGCCGAATGAAATGCGGAAATGAGCGATTAGTGAACCGTCTGAATGGCGCTTTAATAAGAATGTGAATGTATGTCAGATATGTGGCTGATTGGCTTCCGATCTTGGGGAGAGGTGAATGCGAAAATATGCTAATTACAGTAATTATTATTCTGGGGTTGATCTTTCCTATATATTATATTATATTTGTATTACATTAATTTTATTTTTATACCATCGTAAGTTTATAAAATTGCTTAAATATTTCTTTGCATTTATCTTTTCTCTACTCACTTTTCTTTTTTTTAATCTATTTTTGATTCTCTAGTTTATTAATTTATCAAAATCAAAACAAAATTTCATGGAATGAGTGAAAAGCATACAAGTTTATAATTTTTTTAATTTAAATTTTATTTCTATACATTATTTTTCTCTGTAAGGTATTTTTGATTCTTTAGTTCATAAATTCAGCAAAAAAGTAAAATTTCATGGAATGGTTGAAAAGCATACATTTATTGTTTTTGTGTTTAATTCTTAAAACTCCATTTATTTTTTTATAAATTTAAATTAAATTTAATAATGTTTATTATTGAATTCCGCCAGTATTTTAGTTTTTTTATTGTGACAGCTGTTTCGGCTTACAAGGCCATTTTCAAACTGTTATGTTCCACAATTTGACGACGATATATATACGATTAAAATTGTCAATTTGAAAGTGAGTAAATTGATTTATTATCGGTTAAACCGATTTCTTGGGAAAGTAATAGATTCACCCCGTGGGTAGTTTGAAATTTGTAAATGTGTTCATTGTTTAATAATGACGTTACTGCTATGAATATTGTTTAGGTTTTGTGAAAATACTAAGAGGTGAATAGATTATTTTCCTTACTCTATTAATTCATGTTAAATTAGGGTCGTTCGGGCGTTTATTCATTTCTATCACAATAATACAAACTAAAACACTTGCAGAACTTCATTAAATAAACATTTATACATTTAATTTAAATTTAATAAAAAATAAAAAATTACATAAAAAATAAAAATAAAGTTTACATGTTTTTAAATTTAATTTTTTTATTTCTCTCCTCCACATTAACATTATTTTTAAATATTGATTTACATTCATAAGCAACTTCTTGAATCAACCATCAAATTTTTTTTTTTTTTTTATAAAGTGTAATATCAATAAAATTCAATATAATAGACAAAACAATAATAAGGCACATTAAAAAAATCTGTTCATTTTGACTGCCTTAAAACAGGTAAATTTCCTAGTTGGACAGCCAATATCATTGAAATATGTAATATATAATGAATTTAATATAATAAAACATATGCTTGATGTTGACAATTTTGCTCGATTCTGCTCTTGCGAACAAGTCACCTTTTTGTACATATTTTTATTCTGTTTAAATAATTTGGTAGGCGTGTATGGGTACCGCTGCCCCGGGAACCTTTAATGGTTAACCAACACCTCTGCCATAGGTCACCCCAAGTGGTTCGCTACGTTTGATGGCTTAGCAGGGGTGCCCGGGTTCATGGGTCGAGGTTTGCCCTGGTCTTGCCTGCCCACCAGAACTGCGTGGCAGGCCATATCGGAAGAGACTGGTTGAGGGAGACCTTTTGACTTCTCCAGCAGGGCTCTCTCGGATCACCTTGCACCGTAGTGGGAGGGATGGAATCATTCGTCCGTCACTCCTGGACACACTGACCCCCAGATTCCTACCCCCCCATACCTTTTTCCTTCCCAGAACACCCTTTCCCTCCTTTCCTAAAAATAACCCTCCACACAGCATCTCCAAAGATGACATGCATTCCGAGGGGAATTATTTTCTTCAGGGCCTCCTGTGTGGAGCTGTTGTAAAAAAAATCTCTATTATTATTACATATTATAACATCCGTTACCCTTATATCCTATACCAATAAAATCCCTTGTATTCACTTTAATGTAAAAGCCTTTATGGTACAGACCTAAATAAATAAATAACACCAGCACCTCGCTTTGGCCTCCACCAACTTTCCTCAACCAAACAAAGAAATAGCGGACTGCGTTATTACAATACTAAAACTCTACATGGTGTGCAACGTTCCAAGTTTTCAACGTATTCAAGACCAACCTGCCCTGATTAGAATGACGACGAAATGTCTGTCCAACTTACCGCTGATGTCGCTGGTGATAGCACACAAGGTGAGGAACAACCATATAAGAAGACAGTTTGAGAAGCGTGCCATGTTGAAGCTGTTTTAGAAAAACTTAATAACTTCTTTTGTGGAATCTTGCTTATATCTTGCTTGCATGCGAACATATAAAATATTTCTTGTATGTAAGGTGTGGTCAGAAAACATTTAATTTGTTTTTTTTCATTTTGTCATTTTGATTTGGAGGGTTGTTTGAGTCTGTGGCCAATATGTTATTTATTAGATATAAATAACTTTACATTTTAAAACATTATTTGATAATGTGGGTCTCACTAAGTGCCTTAGCCACTGGAGCGACAGAGCAATTTAAAAATTTTTTTCGGATTACTAAAGGACATTATTCCGCCACATTAAAAAATCATACCTCCGAATTTGAATATGGAGACATACAAACAGATTGTAGTTATATTTCTTCTTCTTCTTCCCCTTGTCCTATTCGGGTCGGGGACCCACTGCATCGACAAGGCTCCTCCATACGTCCCTGTCTTGCGCCGATTGTTCGGCCTCCGTCCATGGCAGATCCATCCTCTCCTCGCACTTTTTTTGGATTTGCCTCGCCCAACTGTGTCTGGGGCGGCCTACTGGACGTCTACCCTCTGGAATAGCACTCAGTATTTTCTTCGGAATTCGGTCATCAGACATTCTTAGTACATGCCCAAGCCACCTCAGTTGCGATTTTTCTACGAAGAGTAGCAGTGGTTTAATGTTTAGATCATCTCGGATCGTAGAATTTCTTATATGATCCCATTTCGTAACCCCTGCTACTCCTCTCAAGTACCTCATTTTGGCAGCTTGAACTCTAGAGCGTGTTTATTCGTTTAGCATCCATATCTGGTGGCCGTAAGTGAGCGTCAGGCGGTATACCGTTTTAAACACTGCCATCTTTGTCTTGATGCTGAGCTCGGCTTTTTTTATCACTGAGATGTAGAGAGGACGTAGCACACTGCTTGCCGCACTAATTCTTCGATCAATTTCTCCGTCTTGCCGACCGTCGCTGGAGAATTCGACCCCAAGGTATTTGAACCTGTCCACCTGGTTCAGCTGAGTCCCATTAGCGAGTATGTTGCACTGAGTTTGGTCCCTTCCTATAACCATCACCTCTGTTTTGGAGGTACTCATCTTCATTCCCGCCGCCATGCACTCTTCGCTGAATCGGTTGATCCACTCTTGTAGTCCCTCCTGTGATGTCGTCAGTCTCGCGATGTCGTCAGAAAATAGTAGGGATCTGATTCTAATATTGCCTACCAGTGCTGCATCCGGTGTTTGGCTGTTTCGGCTGATTCGGTCCATGAATATAGTGAAGAGGATTGGCGACATAGGGCATCCTTGTCTGAGTTATATATAACCAATGAATTCCCCTATGTTTTGTATATTATTCTGTTTGTAAGATTTATAAAAAAAATATAATAAAATCTTTAACCTTAAAATTTTTTTAATAATCTAGAGAATATTTATTTTTCTATATTTTGTATGTACAATATATTATATAGTCGTTTTAATAATTTTATTTTTTCAAAATTGCCACATTTTGGCAACAAAGCAATCCGTGGTTTTGGAAATAGTGCTATAATGTGGCAAAAAGCGCTCGAGTGGTTAGGTACCCGTGATGAAGCTCCCATTTTACAACTTAATAATATTCAATAAAAAATGAAATGATAAATTTCGAAATAAAATCAGACCTATATTAAAATAAAGGCGGCTGTGAAAAAAATAAAATCGGCTAATATAATAAGCTACGGTTATATTTTATAATGAACTACCTAATTCCCGGCATGCGTTACAATGCTACTTAAATAAATAAATTGTTTCTCCCTTTGTGTCATTTCCCATTCGTCCTCGTTCCCCTTCCGCCTTCTCTTCGTTTTCACATTCTCCGCAACCCCCCTCCCTTCTCCCGCTCACTCCTTTCTAGCGAACCCCTCCCCCTCACGCATTCCGCTTCCACCTTCTCCGCCTTCCCCTCTCCCTCGTCCCCCCTCCCGCAAAACCCCCTCCTTAATTCCCCATCCGACCCTCCTGCTGCCCTTCCCTCCAGCCTTTTTTTCCTGCCGCTTAACTCCAAAAAATACACCTATTTTTCCAACAACTCGCGTGACCTATTTCATTTTTTAATGCAAATTTCATAAATTTCATAAATTTCACCATCCAGTAGATGGCGTTGTGTTTGGTTAACGACAGCAACGCGTAGCGGGTCAGCTAGTGGATTTATATTAAATTTAATTATTCTACGATATAAATTTTTTGCAATATTGCCCTCATTTTTGGAATCGAGAAGATTGGCAAATCCTTTGATTGTCGGGCATTTGTTGTGTCTTTGTCCAAAGCTTGTAATTATCATCCGAGTATTTATGTTTTTTTTGCACGTTTGTCTAACTGGTCTTTAATGATTTAATTTTGGTGAAATTTGTTTAAAAATGTAGTTTAAAAGTGGTTTTATGGATAATTGGCTTATAAAAGGTGGGGCAGAGAAATTTGCTTATTTGAATTTGGCGCCCTGAAGCGATAGTTGCTTTCGAGAGGGCCGGGCTTGAAGTTTTAGCTCCGCTAGGTATAGTTAGAATAATGGAGTGGAAGAAGGCGGAGCGCGCGTTGGCTGCCGAGGCATACTTTTCGGTCAATTATCGCCATACAAAGTTGCATTCCGTACCCATTTAAATGTTGCGCCCCACGGTCGTGTGCTGACTGGCACTCTGACTGGCTACTGCCGTCTGGAGCCAGTGAGACTACGGCACCCTCTAGGGGAGGTATGTTGTGAGGCTGAATGTAGTGGTGAGGGCAAGAACACGGCGAAGAGGATGATGGGGAATTACCTGGCTATTCAGGTTTGGTCACCAAACACGGCTAAAGCCATTTCAAGCAACGTTTCAATTCTGAATGGTGGTCTTACATCAGGGCGATACTGAGAGTATCTTCCACTCTGGAACGTGCCGAAAATATACTTTGTTATTTTTAATTAATTAATTGTGAAATAACACAAATTAATCAGTTAAAATTTATTCGCGTACGCCGGGTTCGAATCCGTGACCTTCGGATTCGGAGTCGAAAGCCTTACCCCTCGATTACGCCGGGTATTCATCATTCGGCGCCAGGAACAGTGTTTTTCCAACCACCCTGTTTTGTTCAGGAGAAATTAAAATTAGATACTAAGTAACTACTTTTGTCGTGATTGATGTTGTTGAAACAAAACGTGATGGAGTTATTAAATATAAAACATACAAAATTAACATAAATGATAGATTGTATTCTATGCGTTTAATTCTGAAATTTGAAATATGAAGTTGACAATTACGACAGTCTCACAATAGATCGCAGTGGTCCAATTGGTAGAGGTGTATGTCCCGGTAAGATGTAAGGTTCTGGGTTCGAGTCCCAGTTGCGACCATTATCTTTTATTATTTTTCTGTGTCTTCTCCATTTTCACATTTAAAAAAAAATAGATTATTATTGTTATCTTCTTCTTCAATGATATATTACATTGATGGGAAATACCTTCAAAAGTTAAAAAGAGAGTTTTTCTTATTAAAAAAAATGAAAATTTAAGTTTCCTTTATATGCATCGCTAATAGATTCCATCATTTGTTTTGTTTTAGTATTTTTGAACAACTGTTTATATGGGGGGAGATTGAAAAGGATGCAATAAAGATCCGCCTTTTCTCAATCAAAGAAAATTAAACGTTTAAGAAATACGCATAACTTATTAATTTAAAGAACCCAAAATAGAAACTAACAAACGATTTTGTGTGTGTTTTCTCCCTCGACTTAAATAGTTGTTTCCAGTAGTAATTTTTAAAATCAAGTATTATTTTTTTTTTAAATTGCGTGCGTGATGCTGAATTCCGTAACCTCACCTATTGTTCCTTCAATTTATAAGTAAAATAGTAATTAAAGTTGTAGATGGGAAAACTTAAAAATAATACTTGATTATATATTAATATAACTATTTATATTTTTGACAACCCTACTGTAGGCAAAGTAACCCCCAAAACATGAAAAACGTATATGTACTACATTGCCTGGTGACTTATGCACCCTCAAACCCTACCAAATTGAATTAAATACATGCTTAGATAATTCGCAAGATATCAATAAGAAACCTGATAGAATATTAGAAGCCTACCTTAGATAGTTTTTTAGATACAACGTAACTTTTTGAGAAATCACTATATGCCCTGAAATGCCAACGTTCGCTAAAATGGTGCCAAACTGATGTGATCTGAATTTAGGAACAGTTTAAAGTATTCAGCATTACCAGAGAAGAACCCTTCGTAATACCATATATGAAATGTTGATGTATTCTTTAAAATAAGTACTCTGTGAGCAGTTTTATAAAAATAAAATGGACTAGGCAAAGATACCCATGGGAAGGCAATCTAACCCCATATGACGGTACGTTCGTTTTAACCATTTAGATACAGTCTTATCTTCATATTTATTTTGTAGTGCTGTTACAATCTCGTTGTAAGTTAACTCTTCAATCTTTTCGGATAAACTGCTTCTTTTAATATATTTTTATTTTTCGGCACCAATAAATCGTACAAAGATATCCAATTTTTTCTTTGTCTGTGATATTAATAATTTTTAAATAAATCTGAACACGTTCCAAAAACATTCCGTAACTTTCACAGTTCGGTTCGAATTATGGCACTGGCAAGCTATTGTTAGACAGTTGAAACTGTTTTTTTTTTTAAAATACGAAATGATTGTTTTACACTGGACTTTATTTTTTACCTATTATTTTTATATACCTATCGGTATTTATTTATTAATTTTATTTATTTATTTATTAAACGCCCTTATGGGCTTTTACATTTTAGTTAAATAGATGAGAATAAGAGTTATTTAAAAAAAAATCTAAATTAAAACAATAAAGAAAGCATAATACAGTGAAAATAAAAGTAAAACAAAAGCATATACCTACAACAAAATATAACAATTAATGCATATAATAAAATTAGATACATAGGTAAAAAATGTAAGAGTAAAAAAAAAAGATATTCAATATAGACAAAAATTGTAGAGATTATAGACGTCTATTTATATCTAAATATAAGAAAGAATTGAAATAAAAAAATGTTTATACTGATTGTTTTTAATGTGACATATATCTCCCAGATCAGAATATTTATTTCCGAGACCGTGAAGTCTCGGTATCGGGGAATTTTGATAAGAGAGTGTCCTGGTGTTATTAAAATAAAAGGGCAGTAAATTTCGGCAAGATCTTTTAGTTATGTGGATATTGATTAATTGAAGCAATTCACAACAGTCAATTTTGTAATGCAGTATTTTATGTAATAGTATTTATGTCATTGATCTCCTTATAAAGTTTCATATCATCAGCAAAAAGCAATACGTTTATGTTAGTAAATATATCAACAATATAATTTATGAATATAATAAACAAAATGGGCCCTAAATGAGAGCCTTGCGGCACTCCACTTGTGGCTATAAATTTGTAAGAATTTGTGCCATTTATTTTTACACTGAGACTTCTTTCGGACAAATAACTAATAAACTACCATAAACTCCAAGTGAGGCTAATTTATTGATTAACATTTTGTGACACACCTTATCAAATGCCTTGCTAAAGTCAGTGTATACTGAGTCAACCTGGCATCTGTTTGCTAAAGATTTGGATATGAAATTTTCGTATATTAGTAAATTAGTTAATGTAGATTTATTTGAACAAAAGCCATGTTGGTATGAAGTTATTATTTTTTGTATGTTTGTAGATATTTTAGAGAGAACAATTTTTTCAAAAAGTTTGGGTATCGATGATACATATATGACGACATATTGGTCTATAATTTGTATTGACCGTTTTGTCCCCCTTTTTAAAAATAGGTGTAAGAGAACTGTGTTTCCATGAATCAGGGAAACAACCTGTTTTTAGAGACTGGTTAAAAATTAGGAAAAGAGGAACAGTTAGGCCGTTTAAACATTCTTTAATTAAAACCGGTGGAATATTATCAGGTCCAGCATTTTTTCTAGCATCTAACAAATTTACATGCTTTTTGATATCATTTATTTCTATGCGTATTTCAGATATATCCAGACTAAGATTCGATGAGAAATTGGGAATTTCGTTGCTAGGTATATCCTCTTCATACACAGACTTAAAATAATCAGCGAATAAATTTACAATATTTTCATCACTACACCCAATTTTTCCATTGAAGTTCATACAAGTTGGAATACCCAAGTTATTATTTTTTTGAGAATTAGTGTAATTCCAAAATTGTTTTATGTTTCCACGAATATCACTTTCAATTTTATGAATATATTTTTTATAGCACAATTTTGAAATTTTACAACACTCCTTTCTTAATAATTGGTATTCATTGTAATCGCTTGACATTCTGGATCGCTTGTAATTTTTATGGGCCTTTTTTCTTATTATATGTTAAAGTGATCAATTCGAGGCTAAACCAGTTTGGAAAATGAGAAATTTTATTATGTCGAAGGGGCACAAAATTAGCAATAGCATCATTTAGAATGGCATAAAATGTATTTACATTATTGTTAATGTCTATGTTTTCCAGAAAGGACCAGTCTGTTGAATTTAAGCAATCAGAAATTTTTGAAAAATTTGCTTTATAAAAATTATAAGGCGACTTGACATTTTTAAGATGAGTGTTATTAACAAATGGTATAATTATATCAATAGGAGGATGGTATAGATCTACAGGTAATAGTTCATCTAAAGATTTACATACGGTAGTAGTGGGCTCACTGCAAAAAACTAGATCTAGAATACGATTATTTATATTAGCGACAAAGTTTAATTGTGGGATTGATAAATAGTTCGACATGCCCAGAATCTCTCTCTCATTCAGATTTGTAGTTGACAAATTAACACCAGATAATTCGGGGTCGTCATGGTTCCAACATATATTTGGCAAGTTATAGTCGCCTATTATAATAAGTTTAGCACTGGGATATTTAAACCTTAAAAATTCTACATCTTCCACATGATTAATATACAGCTGTGTACTAGAAGATGGTGGGAAATATACACATCCTATTATTAACTTGCCAGCATTTTTATTTTCAAGCAACACAAATATTTGTTCATCATCACTATTTTTATTTTTAAGCACTTTCGAAGTCATCCTTTTGTGGACCGCTATCAGTACTCCTACGCCTCTTGTATTGGAGCTGGTTTTTGGACTTCGGTCTACTCGATAGATGTTGCGATTTTGTAATCCAAGTTTCGCTGAGAAGATTGAAGGGATTAACCAAGTTTCCGTTAACATGATGACGTCGTGTGAGAGGGTAGGGGCATTTATTCTGAAGTCTTTTAGTTTGGTTCTGATGCCTCTGACATTCTGATAATACATGTTACATTTATTTAGTTGGAGTTTTTTGGCAAGACATTGATAATTTTGGGGAGGTTATTAATATATTTTATAGTTAAATTTAACTCGCCATTTTTTTTTCTAGATTCAAGTTCGTCTCGAAGCATCATCAGTTGTTTTCTTAGTTGACTCGTTTGATCGTTGCCGGCTTTAACACCATATTTGAATTTTTTGTTGTTAATTAAGATTGTCCGGACTAAATGCTCCTCATTGAGTTCTATCTTGATTGGTCTACATTTATTTGCAACTTTCTTCGTTCCCAACCTGTACATTTCAATATCATGAGTGTTAATGGCAATATCAATATTTTTAAGGGCCGTAGTAACATTTTTGACATCATCGGAGATATTAATAGAGGTTAGATCTGACATACTCTCTGGGACATTGAAGAAAATGACGTTTTTTGCTCGCAGCTTTCTCTCTTCAATTTCGGTTAATACGTCACATATGTTAGATGGATGATTTGTGGGGTTGGGATCGGTTGATTGAGTAAGAGCTGCACTTTTTAGGGTTAAAAGTTCCCCCTCAAGGATGCCCATTCGTACGGCCATCAAACCTGTGGTTCCCAAAAGTTCAGTTGTTACTGGTGTTATTTTGCCCATTTGCTCCTTAGTAAATTTATTTCCAGGGTCATTGATAATTTTGATTAATGAACTTAGCAGATCCTTCGCATTAGTCATATAGTTGAGTGAGTTTTCGTTATCCATGTTTTAAGATGTTGTTTACTTTATTATTCCAAAATCTTACACTGGCGCCTATTTCCCGCAATCAGTTAAGCACGATTCAAAAATGACGACACTTTCGGCCAATAGCGAGAAAATTATGACACTTTCAACCAATGACAGACTTGTTTTT
Organism: Limnephilus auricula; assembly: GCA_951813805.1. Classification (NCBI taxonomy): domain Eukaryota; kingdom Metazoa; phylum Arthropoda; class Insecta; order Trichoptera; family Limnephilidae; genus Limnephilus; species Limnephilus auricula. The sequence goes on along the minus strand of OX638414.1, from coordinate 12,420,061 downwards.
TTGCGCCTGCGCGTTTGTTATGTTTACGATTTCAGAATTGTTATTTTTAATATTTTTAAAACACTGCACAGCAGACACTATATTTAAGAAATATAACTGACTGAATACTTCAAACACCAAGTAATTTAAATAATTAAACACTTTGTTTGGTATTTACTTGCTAATCCTTATTCTTTTGACAATTTTAATATGGAGCGTATTTCACAGTTTGTATACTCTATGGCGGTAGGTAGGTTTTTTTATTTTATTTTTTTATTTTTTTTATTTTATTTTATTTTTTTTTAATTTACCCAACAACGTTTTATTAGAACCTTTCAGATTTATTCTCGATAATGAAGTTTACAGTTAATGCAACAATGAATTTATGATAATTAAGTTTACATACAATATAATGGTAATAAGACTGTTGACTTAGTGATATGACGTTTATTCACTCTGTTATACGTTCAAGGTAATGCTCCAAGTGAAGCCTGCGGAATACCAACAAAACCATATGGATTACCAACATACCAACAAGTGATATGTACACTAAGAGTAAGAGTAAAAAGTAAGAATACGAATTTTTAGTCGTCCTTCTACAGATCATTAATAAATACAGTAGGAATATAAATAAGGTTTTTGTGCACCGTGAATCAGCAGGGGATGGTCCGACGCTCTGTAGGAAACCCGCTTGCACAGCGCGGGTAAAACTGCGCCACCTAAAGTATAAGTTTAGACTTAAGGAATTCAATACTTCGATTGTGTGAAAGTAATATGAAACCAATTTTTAGTTGCCACTTTCGAGGACATCAGTCAGCATGTGTCTCTTCAATTTTCCTTTCTCTGAATATGAATAGTTGCAGTCGGACCATGAAAAATGTTTTTCTTCGGTATGAGTCAGCATGTGGATATTCAAATTTCCCTTCCGTTAACATGAATAGTTGCAGTCGAGACACGAAAAACGTTTTATTCCACTGTGAGTCAGCATGTGGCTTTACAAATTTCCCTTGCGACAAAATGAATAGTTGCACTCGGGGCACGAAAAGGGTTTTATTCCACTGTGAGCCAGCATGTGATACTTCAAATCTCTTTTTCGATAGCTGGAATAGTCGCAGTGAGAACATGAATAAGGTTTTATTCCACCGTGAGTCAGCATGTGGCTGTTCAAATCTCCCTTGTGACAAAATGAATAGTTGCAGTCGGGACACGAATAAGGTTTTAATCCACTATGAGTCAGCATGTGATACTTCAAATCTCCTTTTCGATAACTGGAATAGTTGCAGTGAGAACATGAATTAGGTTTTATTCCACCGTGAGTCAGCATGTGATACTTCAAATCTCCTTTTCGATAACTGGAATAGTTGCAGTGAGAACATGAATAAGGTTTTATTCCACCGTGAGTCAGCATGTGTCTGTTCAAATTTCCCTTGCGACAAAATGAATAGTTGCACTCGGGGCACGAAAAAGGTTTTATTCCACCGTGAGTCAGCATGTGACTCTTTAAATTTCCCTTGCGACAACATGAATAGTTGCAGTCGGGACACGAAAAAGGTTTTATTCCACTGTGGGTCAGCATGTGATACTTCAAATCTCTTTTTCGAAAACTGGAATGGTTGCAGTGAGAACATGAATAAGGTTTTATTCCACCGTGAGTCAGCATGTGGCTGTTCAAATTTCCCTTGCGACAAAATGAATAGGTGCAGTCGGGACACGAATAAGGTTTTTCTCCAGAATGGGTGAGCAAGTGCAGTTCTAACATTGACTTGTCTGAGCAGGAGTTGTAGCAATGTGGACAAGAGTATCGTTTAGCCTCTGGGTGCATCTTCAAGTTTGTCAATGAGTCTGAAAAAAGATTACCGATAAGTACAATAAAAAAACGGAAGAATGCAATAATCGGCGGAGCACGGATTGGTAATTTTTACAAAAGTTTGTTTTACCGGTTGTCTGTGTAATTCTTTCAGAGCGGTCTAAGCATTCCTTTTTTACATCCGCAAAGTCTATGTCAATTTCCGTATAAGGAAATGCCACTTCACATTTCTCTGGGGGTCCTGGTTCTGCCTTGATGGTAATAGTTTCAATATAAGTATCATCTGGAAAATAAAAACAATACCTGCATTAATGTATCGAGACGAACAAAAATTACGGACCTTCCCATCCTAGAAGGTAGTAAAACAAAATAAATTTTAACATTTATCATAAAAACAAACGACCAACTTAATTTATCTACAATTAAAGAAAAAGCTATAATAAAAAGCCATTGATAAACCACGAAAAAGGGGGAATATAAAAAAGAGACTATATTTATTTAAGAAATAAGAATGAGCTTAGGAACCGATGTTCCATGAAGAAATAACGCGCAACTCTTGAGCACAAGGGAGTTTTGTTTTTTATAATCAGAACGAAGATTCCATGTGCCAAAATAAGTGTTTGCGACCTGTAGCGGGCGGCGTGAATTTGATTTTCATAAAAATCTTCAATTTTATTCCGAGATTAAAGACATTGTGTTCTGGAGAAAGACTATCGTCCAGAATCGAAACTTTACTTGAAATGGCTTTAGACGTGTTTGGATGCCAGATATTGATAGCCACCTTCTTCCGCCCCATCTCCTTCCCACCCAACTAACTTGAGCCCCACATCATACCCTAACTGGGTATGGTGCAGTCTCACTAATGTAATTAACCTTCATATTCAAATAACCATGTTTGTATACAATTTATGTAACTCTACGTCTGTCTCGACACAGGTTTACCCTAGTGAGACAGGCATTGAAAAAAATAACATGTAATTATAATATATGTATAGAAAATAATAAAAATAAAAAAAATAATAACATCAATATCAGGAAAGGAAACTTTGATAATTGTCGGCAGGATCTATTGTCTGTTAATTGGATAACACTTTTTAAAGATAAAAATGTAAATAGCATGGTAATCTTGTTTTATGAAAAAGTGTGGGAAATAATTGACAAACATTTTATAAAATATGTAACTAATACCAAAAAATCAATATCCAATATGGTTTAATCAGCAATTGACTGCTCTTCTTAAGAAAAAAAAAAACAAAGTTAGACTTAAGGTAAAAAAACATGGCAACTAATCAGATTATAGAGAATTCTCTTATTTAAGGAAATTTACAAAAAAATACAAAGTGAATGTTATAAATCATTCATCAACTCTGTCGAAAGTGGTCTGCAAGGTAACATAAGGGTGTTCTGGTCATACTCAAAATCATTACGAAAAACCAAATGTTTTCCTAAAGTAATGCATCATGACGATATTTCCACAAACGACGGTGAACACATAGCAAACACATTCTCTAAATATTTTTCATCTGTTTATACTAAGTCGGAACCATCAACTCATGATTCAATGCCAAACAAAACTGAACACAATCAAAGCAATCTGGGTAAAATACACATTAGTTCAGATTAAATAAAATGTTTTTTGAGTAAAATTGATTCCAAAAAAGGTCCAGGGCTGATAATATTCCTCCTATCTTTGTCAGTTGTTGTGCAGACTCTTTATGTTTACCGCTTTTTATAATTTTTAACGCATCCCTAACCACGGGAATTTTTGCTGATTTGTGGAAAGAAGCACATGTTGTACCAGTATTCAAATCGGGAGACCAATCTTTAATAAAAAAATATAGATTAATTAGTATACTGTCTTGTTTTGCTAAGGTCTTTGAATCTCTGATATATAAAAATATTTTTTCACATTTTTAGCCCCTTCTCTGTACTAGGCAACATGGGTTTGTACAAGACAGATCTATTCATTCAAATCTTTTGGAATTTTGTAACTATGTGTGTGATTCTTTTAATGTAAGATTACAAGTGGATGCAATTTATACTGATTTCCAAAAAGCTTTTGATAAAGTTAACCACTCCATCTTACTAAAAAAACTTGAACAAATAGGAATACATGGAGACCTATATTGCTGGGTGAAATCATATTTATATAACAGAACTCAATTAGTTCTCATTAATGGATACAAATCATCCCCTATAGTTGTAACTTCTGGTGTACCACAGGGTTCAAATCTTGGCCCCCTGCTTTTTCTTATATTCATAAATGACCTTGGTACGAAATTAAAAAGTGATTGTGCTTTTTTCTCCAATGATCTTAAATTTTTTCGTAAAATTAAGTCTGTTTCCGATCATCAATTGCTTCAAAATGACCTCGACACGTTCAATAACTGGTGTACTGTCAATGATATGCACTTAAACGTTGAAAAATGTTACATTTTAAACTTCACTAGAAATCGAATTATAAAAGATTTCTCCAATGTCATTAATAATATTATTCTCAATAAAGTGTCTTCAATAAGAGATCTAGGAATCATTCTTGATTCTAAATTCATATTTGATGTACACATTAACGACATTAAGTGCAAATCATCAAACATGATGGGATTTATTCACATAATATGTAAACCTTACAAAGATCCTCAATCAATTCTAACCCATTACAATGCCTTAATTAGAAGTAAACTTGAATACGGAAGCACTATTTGGAATCCACATTACTGCAAATATGAAAACATTGTAGAATCAGTACAAAAACAAATGCTAAGAATGTTATCCTTCAAATGTGTACTACATGACCATCTTAGATCATACGACGCCCGTCGTGATTACTTCAAGATTGATACACTTAAAACTAGAAGGCAATTGACTGATCTAATATGTTTACATAAAATTATTAACGGCCATCTTGATATTACATTATGTTTTAGCAATATTGAAATAAATGTCCAGAACTCCCATTGTTTAAGACGCCATAACATTTTTCACATGAATACATTTAAAAAGAATATCACCTACTTCAGCCCTCTGACCCAGATGTGTCGACTATATAACAAGATAGAGTGTGCTGAAGTAGATATTTTTATCGATAAATTGCATGGATTCAGAAAAAAAGTTCTGGCGCTGTTAAAAAATTATAACTAATTATATTGTGTCAATTGTATCTCTTATGCATGCAACTAATGTTTTTTATGCCTCTTGCCACTCATTGTAATGTATTACTTGAGTGAGCTTGTATATAATATTTTTTTTTGGATGTTTACTTTCCTAATTGTATGTGTCTGTTAAATTAAAACAAATAACTTTGTTTAAACCACTAATATATATAATATATTTATATTAGTGGTTTAAACAAAGTTATTTGTTTTAATTTAATTCAAAATGACGCCACAAAGTGATTTTGCGAAGTATGTGTCTGTATTTAATTGTAGATTTATTTAATGTATCTGTAGTTAATTGTATGTACTTGTAGATTTTTGTTATTGTACATTAACTGAGTTTTATAATTGGATTGTTCTCACGCAAGTGAGAACATCTGTAAAACCCAGTATAAATAAATAAATAAATAATACAATGCAACTTACTGTCCGTCGGATTGCTCTCGACATACTGTAAATACTCCTTCTTTATATTTAGGGGGTCGCTTTCTGTTTTTATACACGGCATTTCATTTGCGCCTTCTTCCTGGGATCCTGGTTCCGTCTTGATGAAAACATTATCTGGGTTTTGAAGATCCATGGCACTGCTATGGTAGTGTCCTGCTATATTATGATGGTAATTGGTCCCAGCTCAAAATGTATTGTAACTGTTTCAGAACATATGTATTGATTAGTCCTGTACTTGAGTCGTAGTAAAAGATTTACAATTTTGTACATACTATGATAATTTAGTAAAGAAATGTACGAACATTTCGAACTAGATACTAACAACTAAAACATCGAGAATTAATAAACAGATTAAAGAAAACCTAACTTAAATAAGGAAAATTGAAGTAGGACAGCTAAATCTCCAAAGCGTCAGTCAATTAATAGCAATTTCTAATTTGACGAAAAGTTCTACAACTCTAACAAACATATCAAGCGCAAAATTAGTGGACCTAGTCGACAGTAAGGAACGTGGGTAAACATATCTAAACTGATATCATACTGATATCACCCGCTCATTTTCATGATGACAAGTTAATGGCGAATTTTGTCCATAGATAAACTTCTAAAACTTATGAAAGGTTAGACAACCGGGAAGGAATCAAGTAGAAAGTATACTTTAATATCGTGATCTAATCGAGAATTGACATGTATCCCGACCACCAAATTTTGTAAAAAATGACATTCGCAAAAACACGAATTCGATAAAACCTTTCGAACGACCCAATCCAAGAAGTCAAACGACATTGTCCACAGATAAACTATGAAAACTTACGAGATTCTGTAATGGGACTAGCGATGGGAATGATCGAAACTTTTAGATAATCGATTTTTTTAAATCGAGACATCACAGTAATCGAATGATTAATTGATATTTTGCTCGGAGTTTGGGAGCAATAGCTACGGTCAGGGGCAGGATTTTTGTCTGTGAGGGTTTGTTGTAATTTTATTTGTTGTTTTTTGGTATGCATTTCACAACATAACAATTATTGTTACGCTACTTAGTTTAGCGCGTTGGTAAAAATTTCCATTAAAAAATTTATGTATGTTTAATAATATGTCAATAATTATATGACATTTTTGTTCAAAAACAATCTCTAAATAACATGTTTAAATAACGCAACGTCAGTAAGTAAGTACTGCAACAACATTTCAATCACTGTTTTTCTTTCCTGGCAATGGCAAATTGGCAAATTCCTTTTTGTTTGATGGCAACATTAGTGTTATTCCTTTATTCCACGAATTTCAAATATGTGGGCATCTCACAACAATAAAATTACTAATAAGATATTTAGTTTAGCCGGTAGGTACAAATTCTCATTAATAATATTGACAGTGTGTCTGTGTTTAATACGAAGATAATAATTTTATGTCGTTTTTGTTAAAAAAATAACCTCTAAATAACATGTAGGTTATGGACACCTTTTCGTATGCAATTTTTTACTTTATTTAATGATTATCATTAAATAAAGTTTTCTTACTATAGAAATTGTTTCATTTCTATTACAAACTAAGAAACACCTGTTAATTTCAAATAAATTAAATATATTTGGTCATATAAAGCAGATATGTACATATGAAAACATATTACTTGCTGATTTTAGTAGAGTATTATTTACTGCCCTGAAGAAACTACGGTTTTAGCGAAACCCGGTCGGCATTAAATATAAAAATGGTATATACTTAGTTATTGTTTTATTTTAAATTAAATATACAATACCCAAATAGATGATACATAACCTCATAATAAACATTTTTAAATTGTTGAAAGCTATCACCATCGCAATCTTTTACGTATAAACTATACTGAAAACGTAAATCGTTACCTAAAAGTATTCATTCATAATTTAAAATTCACACATCAGGTTGTTTATAACATGTACCTATAAAATATTTCACTTTCGATGACGTTTCAAGACAATGCATTCGAATTCTGACATCGAGAAGCGAGAATCGATTCCAAGTTCGATGACGTTTCAAACCGATTGTCTCGGCCCGTGCATTCGAAAGAATTTTGACATCGAAAAGCAAGAATCGATTCCAAGTTCGATGACGTTTCAAACCGATTGTATCGGCCGTGCATTCGAAAGAATTTTGACATCGAGAAGCGAGAATCGATTCCAAGTTCGATGACGTTTCAAACCGATTGTCTCGGACTGTGCATTCGAATGAATTTGACATCTAGAAGCGAGAATCGATTTTTCTATGGAAATGAATCGAAATCATTCGATGGTAAATCTTCGATTATTCATCGATTGTGCCCATCGCTAAATGGGACTGCGAGACGACCAAGCGGCTTGATGGCCAGCACGTAAATTTGGTATCTATTGTTTTCTATTATTCTCGACGCTTTTAGGCTTGCCGCGGCGCATCAAGCCTCTCCTTCAAGCCTGGCCACGCCTTCGGTGTTTTCGTGGCGGTCGAAAGGGGGTTGAAAGTGAATTTTGTGCGAAATGGAATATAACAAAGACAAAGCATTCTTTATTGTGTTATAATAAATTTTATATATTAATATTGTAATATAACATTAATAAGTAAAGTAAGGACAATTATTTTTCTCCATTTCTCAGATGTTTATTTATTTATTTAGGAAAATCAACAGATTGTTTACATCAATTGATTTAAAATTAAGAATACAAATAAAATCTAAACAGATTTTCACATTACTATAATTATAATAAAAAACTAAGTGGGCTGACATAATATTTACAAAAAATACTACATTGTGAAATTAAATAAAAATTAAAAGAAGATGTAAGAACATAAATAAATAACAATTTAAAGTTAACATATAACCTGCTTAATAAATTTCAAATCATAATGTTTGGAAATATTCTTTTAAAAAACACAAGACCTGTACAATTTAACACATTTAATTAAGACAATAGCAGTTTCGTTATTATTAAACATTTAAGAAAATATTAAATTATTAACACCAGTAAAAAATCATTTTAAACTCCATGGATATTGAAATTGGACGGCGTTAATAGAATCGCATAAATAAGTGTTCCAAAAGTGACCTAACTAGAATTTAAAAATGACATTGAATGCCGAAACAGCTTTCATAATATTTAAAAAAAACTAAAATACTTGCAGAACTTAAAAATAACATTATTGAATTTGATGTACAATATTTTCTTTAAAAATCAATGGATTTCTTGAATTGAACACAGAAATGGACAAATTGAACACAGAAACAATAGTTGCCTACTTTATAATAATTTTATATGATTTGTATAATTGTTTTACACGATACGTAATATCTAAAATCACCACTCATCGTAATGTATTTTGTCTATGTGTACTTATTTATCTATTCTCGTTGGTCTATTCCCGTATAAATATAAATTCGCATCAAGCCCCGTCGCCAGCACGTAGTATTGCGCAATGCTTGTGAGAAAGCCGCAAGCAAGCTTTGGAGACGTTTAAAAGGCTTGTCACAAAGTGCCATAGAAAAGAAACTACGTGCTTGCCATCAAGCTGCTTGGTCGTTTCGCACTCGCTTAACCTGTGTGGCGATGTAGCGATGGGCACAATCGATGAATAATCGATGATTTACTCGATCTTTTTACCATCGAATGATTTCGATTCATTTCCATAGAAAAATCTATTCTCGCTTCTCGATGTCAAATTCATTCGAATGCACAGTCCGAGAGAATCGGTTTGAAACGTCATCGAACTTGGAATCGATTCTCGCTTCTCGATGTCAAAATTCTTTCGAATGCACGGCCGAGACAATCGGTTTGAAACGTCATCGAACTTGAAATCGATTCTCGCTTCTCGATGTCAGAATCCATTCGAATGCACAGTCCGAGACAATCGGTTTTAAACGTCATCGAACTTGGAATCGATTCTCGCTTCTCGATGTCAAAATTCGAATGCATAGTCTTGAAACGTCATCGAAAGTGATTTTGCTTGACAAACGAAATATTTCATAGGTACATGTTATAAACAACCTGATGTGTGAATTTTAAATTATGAATGAATACTTTTAGGTAACGATTTACGTTTTCAGTATAGTTTATACGTAAAAGATTGCGATGGTGATAGCTTTCAACAATTTAAAAATGTTTATTATGAGGTTATGTATCATCTATTTGGGTATTGTATATTTAATTTAAAATAAAACAATAACTTAGTATATACCATTTTTATATTTAATGCCGACCGGGTTTCGCTAAAACCGTAGTTTCTTCAGGGCAGTAAATAATACTCTACCAAAATCAGCAAGTAATATGTTTTCATATGGACATATCCAAATAAATTTAATTTATTTGAAATTAACAGGTGTTTCTTAGTTTGTAATAAAAATGAAACGATTTCTACAGTAAGAAAACTCTATTTATATATTTAATGATAATTTGTTAATAATTGCATACGAAAAGGTGTCCATAACCTACATGTTATTTAGAGGTTTTCTTAACAAAAACGACATAAAATTATTATCTTCGTGTTAAACACAGACACACTGTCAATATTATTAATGGATGGGAATTTGTACCTACCGGCTAAACTAAATATCTTATTAGTAATTTTATTGTTGTGAGATGCCCACATATTTGAAATTCGTGAAAAAAGGAATAACACTAATGTTGCCATCAAACAAAAAGTAATTTGCCATTGCCAGGAAAGAAAAACGGTGATTGAAATGTTGTTGCAGTAATTACTTACTAATGTTGCGTTATTTTAACGAGTTATTTAGAGATTGTTTTTGAACAAAAATGTCATATAATTATAATTATTGACATATTATTAAACATACATCAATATTTTTAATGGAAATTTTTACCAACGGGCTAAACTAAGTAGCTTAACAACAATTTTGTTATTTTGTGAAATGCATACCAAAAAACAACAAATAAAATTACAACAAAAAATAAGCGTTGCCATACATGATGCACCATAATAATTTTCGGCTTCCTACCCCCCCCCCCCCCCCCCCCACACAGACAAAAATCCTGCCCCTGACCGTAGCTATTGCTCCCAAACTCCGTGCAAAAAATCGATTAATCCTTCGATAATTGTGATGTCTCGATTAAAAAAAAACGATTTTATAAAAGTTTCGGTCCACAATTAATTTTGAAATGTCATCGAACTTGAAATCGATTTTCGCTTCTCGATGTCAGAATCCATTTGAATGCTCAGTCCAAGACAATCGGTTTTAAACGTCATTGAACTTGGAATCGATTCTCGCTTCTCGATGTCAGAATCAATTCGAATGCATAGTCTTGAAACGTCATCGAAAGTGATTTTGCTTGACAAACGAAATATTTTATAGGTACATGTTATAATCAACCTGATCTCTAAATTTTAAATTATGAATGAATACTTTTAGGTAACGATTTACGTTTTCAGTATAGTTTATACGTAAAAGATTGCGATGGTGATAGCTTTCAACAATTTAGAAATGTTTATTATGAGGTTATGTATCATCTATTTGGGTATTGTATATTTAATTTAAAATAAAACACTAACTTAGTATATACCATTTTTATATTTAATGCCGACCGGGTTTCGCTAAAACCGTAGTTTCTTGAGGGCAGTAAATAATACTCTACCAAAATCAGCAAGTAATATGTTTTCATATGGACATATCTGCATTATATGACCCAATATATTTAATTTATTTGAAATTAACAGGTGTTTCTTCGTTTGTAATAAAAATGAAACGATTTCTATAGTAAGAAAACTTTATTTACTGATACTCTGTTAATAATTGTTGGATACGAAAAGGTGTCCATAACCTACATGTTATTTAGAGGTTATTTTTAACAAAAACGACATAAAATTATTATCTTCGTATTAAACACAGACACACTGTCAATATTATTAATGGAAATTTGTAACTACCAGCTTAACTAAATATCTTATTAGTAATTATAATGTTTTGAGATGCTGACATATTTGAAATTCGTGGAAAAGGGAATAACACTTATGTTGCCATCAAACAGAAAGGGATTTGCCAATTTGCCATTGCCAAGAAAGAAAAACGGTGATTGAAATTTTGTCGCAGTACTTACTTACTAATGTTGCGTTATTGAAACATGTTATTTAGAGATGGTTTTTGAACAAAAATGTCATAGAATTATAATTATTGACATATTATTAAACATATTTTATGTAAATAAATATTTTTAATGGAAATTATTACCAACGGGCTAAACCAAGTAGCTTAACCCTTCAAAAAATAAAATTTGTAAATCGAAAAACTTTTCGCCATTTTGTTTGGCGTGCAAAATTCCCGATTCTTCCCGTGGATTTTAAATGTATCTTTATATTGATTATTTTTTATCTCTTCGCAAAAACAAAAACTGCTTTAAAATCTAGATAAAATAAACTTTCCTATGTGTATGTTAGAAATTAACATTTTTGTTTGTAAATATTAAAATTTTTACTTTGAAAATGCAAATTCGTTCAAAAAATACTCACCTGAGGATATTCGCGTAAAATGTATCAAAAATATTTGAAACTTTAAATTTTAAATACACATTCTTTTTTTTTAATAATATTGTAACAAAACTGTCACTTCACATTTTATCACATTCATACAAACTTATTTTTTAAATAAATGTTAAACTTTGTCGTTTGTTTTGAGCCTATCAATCTTTCTAAAAAAACTGTTTAAATTTTTTATTAGTTTTCTTCGCAATTTACGATGAATTTCCGAAAAACTTTACTATCCACGTATGCCTAAGGCATTTATCTAATGAATTATTATCACTTTTGTTAATTTATAGCCCAATTTAATGTAGTTTTTTACAATTTTTGACACCTCAGGAAATAATAACCTCAAAACATCACTTCACTAAACTTCAAATAACCTCGTAATTTTGCAATAAACACAACGGTAAATACGTAAATCCTATAGTTTATGGAACATAATAGGTCATTTTGTTAAAAAAAGCTGAGTAACTATTATAAATTCATTAATACAGTATTAAGTTTCGCAGCTTTATTTGTGCGTTCTCCGCTAAAAACTGTTTAAAAGTAAACAAACATGGCCGCCCGTTAGAGATGTGCAAGTCGCGTTTCGAAACATGACTCGATGCTTTGGCGAAAGCGGGGTTGGTTGAAGATATTTTGAATAAAATTTATAAACTGATTTTAAATGGAGTTCTTCAAATTAAACCCGATAAATATAAATATGTACGTAAGATAAATAAAATAAAATGGAATTTAATCCATGCATTATTCAGTGTAGATCATACCTTTTTTAAATAATGAAATAAAACAATAACTTTTTTTTTTTTAAATGATGATTATTATTTTTGACCCATTTAAAAAAATAGAAAAATATATATGAAGCTAATGAACAATAAACAACAATCAATCAATGAAAGAAAATATTTTCCACAAAGAGAATTCAAAATTATTTATTAAGTATTTTATATTATATATCGTGACGAATTCCCATAACGAATAACCTGACAATATTTGAAAAACTCCTACTACCACCACAGTAAGCGGAATATGTTGCTTGTGGTGTGATGGAGCACTTAGCCAGCCGAGGAATCGAACACGCGACGCCCGGGTGGGACCGAAACGCAATGCCCACTCAGCCACTGACCGGTCGAAAAAAAGTATATATATAAACAGGGTGTTAAGGATCGTACTTGACTTATTTTCACCAGTGATTGCTGACATTGTTTGAAATAAAAAATGTTTATGAAATTTTGGTCTCCGGTGACATTTTTTATTCTGCAAAACCATTAAAATTCTGTGGGTGTTGGGAAGTTAGGGGCGGAATGAGGGGTTGTTTGGTTACTTGGCTTATTGACCAGTGGCGACATGAAGATTATTTTTTTTTAGATATTAAAGAAGAAGTTTTTGAAAAAAATAAGACATCTAAAAAGTCACCGGAGACCAAAATTTCGTTTACTATTTTTGCTCCAAATAATGTCAGGTATCACTGGTTTAAGTAAGTCAAAGATCATACTTGTTTAATTTACATTATTTGGAGTAAAAAATGCAAATGAAATTTTGGTCTCCGGTGACTTTTTAGATATGTTTTTTTTTTCTTCAAAATCAAATATAAAAAAATTTCTTCCACATGTCGTCACTGGTCACTTAGCTAAGTAACCAGCAAACCCGTCAACCCACCCCTATCTTCCCAATATCTACTGATTTTTTATGTTTTTGTAGAAAAAAAAAGTCGTCAATTTCAAAAAAAAACTTTGTTAATGATTTTTACTACAAAAATATTTCAGGAATTACTGGGTAAAGTAAGTCAAGTACGATCTTTAACCTCCTGTATATATGCAGGTGTTAAGGGACATACTTCTTGGCTTACTTTAACCAATGATTCTTGACATTATTTGGAGTAAAAAGTGTAAATTAAATTTTATACATTTTGAAGTGCTCTGTCCGAATTTCAACTTTGCCACCTCATATCTTTGCAATTAGGCGCCATATTGGAAAAATGGCGCCTAATAGCAGTTTTTTGACAATATCTCATTTCTGACTCATTTTACGATAAAAACAAAATTAAACTAGAGAAAATTTCCTACAATTTATGTAATAACAACTTTTTTTGTAACATCGATACTTTGAGCGTACGAGCGCCGCAGAGTATACTTCAATATACGTTTTGGCCAAAAAATTAATTTCCACTAACCCCCTTGAGGTAGAGTAAGCGGCGCGTTTTTTTATCGTGGTGTAGACCTAATCCACATTTAATGTACAATTTCTAAATTTAGCGCAATCTTCTTTGCTTTGCCGTTCCTGATGGACCAGGCGTTGCGAGTTCGTCTTTGGTATCGTCGAAACGTCACAGACCGAAATTTCATCCGCATCATCTGCGATGGGATTATCAGACTTATCACAATCCTCTTCGTTTTCGATTGCATCGTGTATATACATACATATATCTGTTTTTATTATATCTGCAACAATAGTAAAATATTTTATAAAAACACCTGGTGGTTTAGATGAATAATAGTTTGCGGCGCTCGTACGCCAAAACTATTGATTTTACAAAAAAAATATTCATACATATATTGTAGAAAATTTTCTGTTGTTTAATTTTGTGTTATATATTTTTTATCGTAAAATTAGTCAGAAAGGAGATATTGTCAAAAAACAGCTTTTAGGCGCCGTTTTTCCAATATGGTGGCGCGAGCGCCAAAGATAGGTGGCTAAGTTGAAATTCGGAAAGAGCACATCGAAATCTATAAAATTACAAATTTTCAAAACTCCCGGAAACCTTTCTAGGTAACCTCCTTTTGTCGAACCAAATGACTGTACTATACTTAAAAAATGGGAAATAGTCCGGAAACACGCCAAACGCCAAGAGTTGTACTTAAAATATTCCTTATATAAGTATAACAATAATGAGTTTTATATTGTATCGCTGAATTTTGGTAGCAAAAAACCTCTTTACAAATAGATTTTTATTCTTCATAAAATTCAAGATATGTATATTTTGAAATTAAATATTATTACGCATTTATTATACAAAAAAATTGATAACATTCATCATAAAAATAACATTCAAATTTACTTCTATAAAATAAACTCTAAAAATAAATACTTATAATAATTCGAATTTTGCACAAATTAATGTCAATTTAAATTTTGATGATCCCATCTCTATCGAATTTCAAATCAGCACTTTTGACATGTCGATAAATTCAGACGTCCGACTTGATAAAATCAAAGAAATCTTTACAAATATGTTATAACAGCACTATTGTTTTTCATAAATATTGAATAGAAATATATTCTCCTACGATATGCATAAAAATATTCATCAAATACAGGAAATTCAATTAGGAATGATCAATTTAAAAAAGGGTTTACAGTGATTTTAACGATTAGTAGTTTTCTATATGCGATTATTGCATTATTATGTAACCAAAATGAATTAAATTTGACATAAACACATAGGCAATATATTAATTAACAAATAAAAGTTAGCTTTCCGGGACATTTCGAGTTATTTTTTATTAAAAACGGTTTTTTGTTGCATGGAACCGTGCTGTCAAAATCAGCGGTACGTCACAAATTGGCGCGAAATAAAACCGTCACTTATGTTCGGATTTCTCAATATCTGAGCAAAATAGCTCGTACACTTGAAAGGCAATTAGAAACATTGATTCTTTCTCTTTCTAACATAAATTAAATCACGAATGTTCGCATTACAGGAAGGGAGATATCTATCTTTTAATGATGCACGGTCGCTCTGGGACAATTTGGGTCTCCTGTTATCATAACGGCATATGATGTTTTGGGACAATATGGGTCTCCTGTAATTTGACTGGTTAAGAATAATTGTTATGTTGTGAAATGCAGACCAAAAAACAACAAATTAAATTACAACAAACAATTAGCGTTGCCATAGGTGATGATTTTAAGCTTCCAACCCCCCCCCCCCCCCCCCCCCTTCCCACCCCTCCCCCCACCCAGCTTGCGGTCAAAAATCCTGCCCCTGACCGTAGCTATTGCTCCCAAACTCCGAGCAAAAAAACGATTAATCATTCGATTATTGTGTTGTCTCGATTAACAAAAAAACGATTATATAAAAGTTTTGATCATTCCCATCGCTAATGGGCACACTGGAGTCATAATAAATTGTTATCTAGCGTCTAGCCTCTCGTCGATTGTCAAAGTTTGTCTATGGACAACCCACGCCACATATCATTTTTGTCATTTGACGTTTGTTCTTTATTCGTAGTTTCATAGCGCCGAAATTGTTTTAGTCTGTCTGATTCTCCCTAAGCTGCCGGCCACCTTCACAAAAATATTATGTTTAGTTAAATTGCTCGAGTTGTTAACCTTTTTGTAAAATGAGAAAGTTCTGATTTGAATATTACTCACAAACGGGCTGATGAATGAATGTACGTTCTATAAAAAATTTAATTTATTTTTAGCTCATACAATCATATTATATGTAGAGAGATGCTTTAACATCAGTGCCATGGATCCTCAAAACCCAGGGAGTTTTTCTATCACGACGGAGCCAGGGTCCCAGAATGAGATCGGAGAGGAAATAATGCCATCTACGAATATGGATTTCCACCTCCCGGATATAAAGAAGGAATGCTTGCTGTATTCGGAGAGTGATCAGATAGCAAGTAAGTTATGATATAGGTTAACGTAAATTGTTAAATTGTTATTCGAGCCATTGGAATATTTTGAAGTTAATTTTCACTTCGAAGTATTTGCTTACAGAAAACTGTCATAACAAGCGCTTCATTTATCTTCCCGCATTGGTTAACTGGTTTTAGATTCGCGCGCTCTAAATAATACAAAAAATATCTCTTAAACCGTTATTTAAATGCAATGAATTAACCTATTTTTAATCTTGTATGAGTAAATTTGTAGGTTTTGTGAATACAAAAAATTATAAAATTCACAAACGCGTGAAATTTGCGTGATTGTTAACAGAAATCATTCAAAATCATGCTTTTTTGCGGCTATTTGTGAAACGGTGATATAGGTCGTGATAGAACTTGAAGCAGGGTTAAAAATTATGTTTGGTTGGGATTTATAACCAGGCTAAGTAGAAATTTCAGCGATATTTAATGTATTAAACTGTCACTTTGTTCGATGTCAATTTATTTGCAATTCTTCTGTCTGGAACTAAGAGTATGGATATTAGAGAGACGGCATGTGAAGTGTGCCCGCGCGCTCCAAGTGTGCTTTTTCGAGAATTCTACCCACATGGCTGACATTGGCTGTCACCTTGTAAAATGGCTGCTGTCGGAACGTATTAAACGGCCAAAAACCAGCAGCCAATGTAAGCCGTTTGGGTAAAATTCTCGAAAAGGCACACTTGGAGCGCGCGGGCACACTTCACATGCCGTCTCTCTAATATCCATACTCTTAGGTCTGGAACCTACAATATAATACCCACGTACAAGCAACAAAATAAATAAAGTAAGATTAAGTGTGAGTACAAAATAAATTTTATACATTTTAAAATGGGTATTCCAATAGTTGTGTTGAACTACAGCACTCTTTTAAAAATGATATGAATAAGCTTAAATTGTCAGACAGAAGGATTTTCACTGACATTAAATATTTGCTCACATCTGGAGCCAGTGAGACTATGGCATTCCCAATTGTGGTACGTTGTGAGGCTGAATGTAGTGGGCAGGGGAAGGAGGTGGGGTAGAGAAAACTGGGGAAGTACCTGGCTATTCAGATTTGTTCATAGTCCAGAATTGCCTGCATTGATTAGCTTTCGAATTTTCACAATGTATACTAGAAGTGGGGGATTATTTCAGTGTAATTCTGGGACTAACTTCCCAAGTGTATTCCTCTTTGCCCAAAATACTTATGGAGGGAAATAATTAAGTAAGCCAATTCAGTGGACATCTTTACTTTGTCACTAAACAAATACACAATGTTGATTATGAAGCAGTTCTATTTATGTACATTTAATACAGTGTAATATTTACTCTCCATTTGTAAAAGCCCTAAAATAAATAAAAATTATTATAATAACATTACACAACATTATTTTAACTAATATATAACAATTTTAAAATGTACTTACTTGACTTACACTTTCAATAAACGTTTGATCGTTTTTTACCCTCCACATATCATTTTTCTGTATTAATTAATCAGATTAAATATTATCCTAAAATAATAAAAATAATACTCATTTCTTTGTTATGAATCACTCTAACTGAATTAATATTATAAACCACACACCTTACTATATTACAGCTAGGATTATGATAATAAAACAGACGAGGCTGTAAAATAAGAAAGATTCTGACAGAAGCAATCTATTCGTTTTCACTTAGTTTTAAATGTATGTATACTTTAAGTCACTAGTTATATAAGTCTTAGTTGTAATTCATTAGATAGAAATCTTTGAATAAAGCCCTTATAATAAATATAGGATGTATCAATGAATTTTTAAAGTTCCCTTGAGGTGATTTTCTCACGAAAATGGCGCTATAAAAATCATCCAAACATCATTATTATAATGTTTTATTCCAGGACTAAAATAATTACAAATAAGCAGAAAATTTAATCTCGAAGAAATTGGCATAACAGAATACGTTACGGAATTTGCCTAAAATAGACATCCACGGGATTTTCAAACGCGGTGTCGTGATTGCCGTGGACAAATAAACAGAACATTTCGTATGTCTACTGAGTTGCTAGTTTCAGTGCAAAGGTTTTCTCTGCTATCTCCTGATTATCGGTGAAAGCAATTATCTTAGCTAGCAACTCACGAAGATTCGGCCCACGGGAAGATCAGAATACATTCAAATTAATGTTGACAATTGGGTGCCGAAGAAAAGCTATCTATTCCACTCTGTGGCCTCTACGGACGACTGTTTATTCCATTAGTTTATTTTCCCATCACGTCTTTTGACGCTGTGGCTTCAGTTAGTACTTGAGGCTCAAGGTCAGAGGAATTGATAACTTTACAATATCGGATCGGTAAGCGTAACTTCTGACGATTTTATATCAATATACTGAGCACGTTTTACTTTTGCAGCCGAACCCATACTGACAGGCAATCCTGGAGATGTTTTCTTTGAATTCTTAAAAACGACAAACGCCAAACCAAACAATTGTGTAAAAATATAAAAAAATTGACAGTGTGGAATTGAAATTCTATCGTGAATATGCATTGACAGTGATCATATACATTTTTTTATATTAAACGGTAGCTTATTGGTCAATCAGGTCTTGAGTCATGTTTCAAAAGATTTTTCGTTTCTCAAAGATAGAACTGAATTATTTAATTGCAAAAGTTTTTCTGGAAGGGATAAAAAAGGCATTAAAAATGTTAATCATATGAGCCATAGTGTTTCCTACATTGGTAAATAGAGTTTTAATCGGTGAGCTATATGTGTATTTAGAAAGAATTAAAAAAAAAATAATGTTGAATAAATAATATACAAGAATTATTTTGGTTTTGATTAATTCCAGTGAAAATAGTTTGTAAAAGTTTTATTGTCGATGCCTTTAAAACATTTCTAGACAGAGTTCAGTAATTGTGTTTTATCATTAATGCATATAATTTCTTACGGTTATTTGATAACAATATAAATATTACTTTGCTTTTCCAGGTACTGATTTTGTAACAGGTTTAAGCATCAAGGAGGCAGAACCAGGAAGCCGAGAAGATCATAGGGTGGGGATTCCTAATACGGAAATTGACTTGGACCTGCTCGATGTTAAAAATGAATGCTTAGAGCGTTCTGAAAGAATTACTCAGAAAGCAGGTAAAACCGATTTGTATTATCTGTGATTCACAAATCGTGCTCTTAATACTTGCAAATTTATAAATGATGTCCTTACATATATTACGCTAAAAATATTAATATCTTGGCAATGAAGAATTGAAATTGTATCCTAAATATTCATTGACACTGACGGTATATTTTTTACACTAAACGGTAGCTGACTTGTAAAAGAGATCAAAAGTTTTGTTTTATCTACTTTCGTTTCTCAAATATCGAACGAAAAAAATTCATATTGCATAAATTATTCTAGAAAAGATAAAAAGGTGCTAAAAATGTTAATCAAAAAGCAATGGTGTTTTCCTTTCATTGGTAAATAGAGTTTAAATCAGTGAGCTATATATGTATTTATAAAGAAGAAAAACAACACTTTTATACAAGGATAAATAGAATACAAGAATTTTTTTTGGTTATGATTAATTCCAGTGAAAATGGGGGTTACGGTTTAAATATTAAGTCCTTAAAATATTTTTTTACATTGTTCAATATTTGTGTTTTATCATTAATGCATATAATTTCTTACATTTATTAAATTAAAAAATAAATGTTGCTTTGCTATTCCAGGTAGTGTTTTTGTAGAATATTTCAGCATCAAGAAAGAACCAGGACGCCGAGCAGAACATGGGGTAGGGATTCCTTATACGGAAATTGACCTGGACCTCCTCGATGTTAAAAATGAATGCTTAGAGCGTCCTGAAAGAATTATTCAAACAACAGGTAAAACCGATTTTTATTATTTGTGATTGGCTATTCGTGCTCTTCATACTTGCGTATTTATAAATTATGTCTTTACGTGAATAACTCTTTATCTTTATCTCTTTCAGACTTATTGACAAAACGGAAGACGCATTATGAGGAAGAACGACTTTCTTGCTACCGTTGTAAATACTTCTGCTCTATTAAGTCAAAATTAAATCGGCACATGCGCACTCATTCTGGTGAGAAGCCTTTTTCGTGTTCCGTCTGCAACTACTCATGTTCTCGAAAAGATGCTTTGAAGAATCATATGCTGACTCACAGTAGAGAAAAACCTTTTTCGTGTTCCGTCTGCAGCTACTCGTTTTCTCAAAAGGGTAATTTGAAGAATCATATGCTGACTCACAGTGGAGAAAAACCCTTTTCGTGTTCTGTCTGCAGCTACTCATTTTCTCAAAAAGGCAGTTTGAAGATTCATATGCTGACTCACAGTGGAGAAAAACCTTTTGCGTGTTTCGTCTGCAGCTATTCATGTTCTCATAATGGTAATTTGAAGAAACACATGCTGACTCACACTGGAGAAAAACCTTTTGCGTGTTCCGTCTGCAGCTACTTATGTTCTCGAAAAGAAGGATTGAAGAATCATATGCTAACTCACACTGGAGAAAAACTTTTTTCGTGTTCTGTCTGCAACTACTCATGTTCTCGAAAAGATGCTTTGAATAATCATATGCTGACTCACAGTGGTGTAAAACCATTTTCATGTTCCGTCTGCAGCTACTCATGTGCTCATAAAGGTGCTTTGAAGAATCATATGCTGACTCATAGTAGAGAAAAACCTTTTTCGTGTTCTGTCTGCAGCTACTCATGTTCTCAAAAACAAGGATTGAAGTATCATATGCTAACTCACACTGGAGAAAAACCTTTTTCGTGTTCTGTCTGCAGCTATTCATGTTCTCATAATGGTAATTTGAAGAAACACATGCTGACTCACAGTAGAGAAAAACCTTTTTCGTGTTCTGTCTGCAGCTACTCATGTTCTCAAAAACAAGGATTGAAGTATCATATGCTAACTCACACTGGAGAAAAACCTTTTTCGTGTTCTGTCTGCAACTACTCATGTTCTCGAAAAGTTGCTTTGAAGAATCATATACTGAGTCACAGTGGAGAAAAACCTTTTGCGTGTTTCGTCTGCAGCTATTCATGTTCTCAAAAAGGCAGTTTGAAGATTCATATGCCAACTCACAGTGGAGAAAAACCTTTTTCGTGTTCTGTCTGCAGCTATTCATGTTCTCATAATGGTAATTTGAAGAAACACATGCTGACTCACAGTAGAGAAAAACCTTTTTCGTGTTCTGTCTGCAGCTACTCATGTTCTCAAAAACAAGGATTGAAGTATCATATGCTAACTCACACTGGAGAAAAACCTTTTTCGTGTTCTGTCTGCAGCTACATATGTTCTCAAAATAATAGTTTGAAGAAACACATGCTGACTCACAGTAGAGAAAAACCTTTTTCTTGTTCCGTCTGCAGCTACTCGTTTTCTCAAAAGGGTAATTTGAAGAGTCATATGCTGACTCACAGTAGAGAAAAACCTTTTTCGTGTTCTGCCTGCAGCTACTCGTGTTCTCGAAAAGAAGGTTTGATGATTCATTTTCTAACTCACAGTGGAGAAAAGCCTTTTTCGTGTCCCGACTGCAACTATTCATTTTCACGTAGAAGCAAATTGAAGAAACACACGCTAACTCACAGTGGAGAAAAGCCTTTTTCGCGTCCGTCTGCAGCTATTTAAGTTCTCGAAAAGGTAGTTTGAAGAATCATACGAGAAAAATCTTTTCGTGTCCCGACCGCACCTATTCATTTTCACGAAGGAGCAATTTAAAGAAACACATCCTGATTCACAGTTGAGAAAAGCCTTTTTCGTGTCTTGACTGTTTATTGTTTATTGAGGCATTTTAAGTAGGTACATAGTTATCTATGTCCTAATACAATCCTTATATATATACATAATTAAAGTAATACATTTACAACACATCAATCACATATTTACGTAACTTAATTTTAAATGTTTTTATGTTTTCTTCTAATTTTATTTCTTCTGGTAATTCTCCAAATATCTTCAACGCTCCGTACATCAACGAATTTTGACTCTGTGTTTTTTTCCTGAAGGGGAGTCTCAGTTCATTTCTTTTCCTCGTCTCATATCTGTGTGTGTACTGAAGTTTATCGATTTTTCTTAGAAATTCAATAGATGTATGGCCATTGATGATCTTGTAGATTAATGAAATAGTATTGAAGTAAATTATTTGTTTGAAAGACAAGATATTTAACTCCTTCAACATTTTCTTAATTTTTGTGTACCTATTTTTCTTCAAAATAGTTCTCATAGCTCTATTTTGTAGAATGGTCATCTGTTTCATTAAACCTTCGTTGGCTAAGAATAGAATACTGCTACAGTAATTTATGTGTGGTACAATGATTGCATTGTACACATTTTTACTAAACACTGTGTTAAGGAATCTTCTTATTCTTCCCAACAGCGAGATTTTTTTGGCAATCTTTTTAATAATTAGTTTTGTATTTTGAGCAAAAGTCAATTTGGAGTCAATTATTACTCCCAAATATTTCATTTCGGACACTTCTTTCAAAGCTTCACCGTCGATCAAAATGTCTTTTTTTGTTTGCATTGCACGTTTTCCGATGTTCATAAATTTTGTTTTCTTTACATTTAATTTAAGTTTATTTTTTTTAACCATATTGATATATTATGTAGGTCTTCATTTAAGTGATTCATTAAGAGTTCATAATCATCTCCTGCTATATATATCAACGCGTCGTCTGCAAATAATCTTATTTTACAATGTTTCAATACTTTTACCATATCATTAATGTAGATTATAAAAAGAATAGGTCCGAGAACAGACCCTTGTGGTACTCCCAATGTAATCTTCACTGGTTCGGATATTATCTCACCCACTTTTGTAGTTTGAAATCTATTGGTTAAGTAATCCTTGAACCATTACTTCTACGTGTCAACTGACAGGTGTCACATTTTATGTTGCTCCATTTAAAATAGTGATATTTAGTTCAAAAACTGATTTATACGATATAAAACGCTTTTAATAGTGGCAGTGCAATGTTGCAGCAAGTTTAAAAAAGGATTTGTACGTGAGTGTGGCTTCTTAATAAGTAAAACTAAATTTAAAAAAAAAACACACCGGACCATTGATATTAAACAATCTGCCATACTTCACTTTAAGCTACTTCTCAATAGATGGCGGTATTACAAAAAATAAATAAATAATACTTTAATACTTTACACTACTTGACAATAGATGGCAGTTAATACTTACGCTATTGTTTAACAGATGGGAATAGAAGTATAAATTAAAAATAAATATGAATCCGGAAGAGCATGAAGAATCTGATGAGAGTAATATGGACGAAGAAGAAGAAGGATCTACATTACGAACCCATAAAATAACAAGGGCACTAACTAACTCAAGAAGTAAAATAAATTCTATTAAAACAACAATTAACGAAAACAAAGGAAAAATATCCACGGCTCAAAAAGAAAAAAATTATCGAAGAGGTGGTTGAGTTGTTTGCTATTATAGCGCATCTAGTGGCAGAAAACAGTGAAATGAAGGGCCAATTAAAAATCCTACGGCCGCTAACAAAAGAAGTTACCCATAATCTCAATGAAGTGAAAAAAATAATACAGGAAAATAAATCGCTTGTTAATAACATGTATAGTAAAAATGAAGAAATTAAAAAAGATGTTAGAAAAATAATGGTACCTGAAACCTACGCGGAGAAGGTAAAAAAACACGAGCCGGTGGTCATCATAAAACCAAAAAAGAAAGATCAGGAAAATAGTGAAACAAAGAATGAAATAAAAGTTAATATTGACCCAGCAAATTTTGGAGTTACCGGCATGAGAAATTTTAGGGATGGAGGGGTTATAGTAGAATTTAAAAATGCCACCGATATTAATAAGGTTCATGATGAGATGATTTCCAAAATGGGAGATAAATATGACGTGAAAATTCCTCAAACCAAAAAACCTTCTGTCAAAATAGTTGGTTTATCAGAAAAATACAGCTTTGAAGAAATAGAGAGAAAACTAAAAACTCAAAATCAGTACATTTGTGAACAAAACACAAAAATCAAAGTGACATACATAAAAGAAATAAAAAACCAAAGAAAACAAACAAGTTTTACTGTATACGCTGACGTCGACGGGGAGACTTACCACAGAATGATAAATGCAGAAAAATTAAATCTTGGATGGGATAGGTGCAGGATTTTTGACAACTTAAATATTATGAGGTGCTTCAAATGCAATGGATATAACCACAAGGCATTAGAATGCAAAAATCTAAAATCCTGCTCTAAATGTGCAAAACAACATGATATAAAAGAATGCACAGATGATGAAGATATGCAGTGCATAAACTGCATAATGACCGGCAAAAGATTGGGACTTAAACTTAATACAAATCATTCAGCTACAAGTAAGGAATGTCCAGTATATAAAAGAAAAGTTGAAATAGAAAGGAATGAAATCGATTTTTTAGGCTGAAGGAACAGATCTTATACCTAAACATACAAAGCCTTATAGCACACCATGAAGAGCTCCAAATATTAATAGAGGAGAGAAAGCCACAAATGGTTATGTTAAGTGAAACACATGTGACGGAAAACATAGAAGATAATGAAATCAACTTTCCGCATTACAATACTATAAGATGTAACTCATACAGCAGACATACGGGTGGTGTAATTCTATTAATCAAACAAAATATAAAATTTGAAATAATTACAAACGAACAACATGAAAACACATCATGGATTTTGGCGATAAAAGTAAAAAACGGCTTAAAAAAGGGGGTCTACTGTATTGTATACCGTTCACCTAATTCGAGTGTGGGGGATTTCTTAATGTACTTCGAAAAATGGTGTACAGAGAACGTCAACGAAAGACAACCTAATATTATAGTTGGAGATTTCAATATAAACATGAATAAAAATGCAGACACTTATACAAAAAAGCTAAAAAATATCGAAGAAAGCAAATACTTTGTGGCTTGACATTATACCAAATAAAACAAATAACTTAGTTTTAAACCACTTTATATTTATTATTATATTTGTCGACCGGTTTCGATTGGACTCAATCTTCATCAGGACAATAAAATAAACTAAATCATAATACAGAGAAACAATATAAGGTAAACAAAATAGAGAGAGAAAGCAATATATGGGAGAGGGAGAGAACATCATAGACTGGTTGGTGGAGGGGTAGGGGGCGGGGTAAAGGAAGGGTGGGGGTACATAAGGAGTAAGGGAACAACTTTAAAATTGGACTGTTTGTTAATTCTAGTTGTTTGTTTAAAATTTGCAAATTATTTTTATTTGATTTTGAAATTTCTAATGCTTCTAAATTATTCAGGCGTATTCCTATTTTATTTTTATGTATTATTTGGACTCCCGTATTTTTATTAAATGTGTGGTTAGTATTAATTAAATGTTCGGCAAATTCTGAAAAACCCGTGCTTGTTAAACACCTGACATGTTCTTTAACTCTAATATTTATGTTACGCGCGGTTTTACCTATATATGTTGCTGGGCAATCATTACAATTTAATTTGTAAATGCCAGAATGGCTTAATTAAGCCATTTAAATAAAAATGCAGACACTTATACAAAAAAGCTAAAAAATATCATTGAATTCAATGGGATGAAACAACTGGTAAAAGAACCCACTAGAGTAACTCTAACATCAAGTACATTAATTGATCTGGTGATTACAAATGTTTTTGAACTACAGGTAAATCTATTAGATTCACCCAGAATCACAGATCACTCCATAATTCAAATTATAGAGCAAAATCGAAATACGAAAAAACATTTTATAAACACCAAAGTTTATCGAAACTATGCAAAATATGATGAAGAAGAACTAAGATTACAACTCAGAGCACAAAATTGGAATGGAATAATGGAATTAGATTTTGATATGAAGGTAGAAACATTCATAAAAAATATAAAAAATTCAATTGATAAAATTATACCAGAAAAACAAACTAAGAACCCATCAAAAAATAAATGGTACAACAATAACCTTAGAAGTATGCAAAAGGAAAGAGACAAATTGTATAAAATAGCAAAATTAACGAGGAACTCGGATAACTGGGAAAACTTCAAAATATACACAGACTCACAGTAGAGAAAAACCTTTTTCGTGTCCCGACTGCAACTATTCATTTTCACGTAGAAGCAAATTGAAGAACCACACGCTAACTCACAGTGGAGAAAAGCCTTTTTCGCATCCGTCTGCAGCTATTTAAGTTCTCGAAAAGGTAGTTTGAAGAATCATATGGTGACTCACAGTCGAGAAAAATCTTTTCGTGTCCCGACCGCAACTATTCATTTTCACGAAGGAGCAATTTAAAGAAACACATCCTGATTCGCAGTTGAGAAAAGCCTTTTTCGTGTCTTGACTGTAACTATTCGTGTTCACAAAGAAGCCGAAACCGTATTCAATTTTAAAGTTTAAGATTGATTATCGGAGCAATGCGTTCCTCCCCAATTAACGCTTTAGAAGTGGAGGCTGTGGAGGCTCCTCTTCATTTCAGAAGACAGCTTTTAGTTGACAAGTTTTTATTCAAATGCTTAAGACTCTCTAATCACCCGCTTGTGGACAAAGTTTCTACAATTTCTGCTCAAGTGAAATCACTTACGTATTGGAGGAATAAATCATTCCCTTTACTTGTTAAAATCCTCCTTACGTACAGTGCGTATAAACCCCTCTGAAATCCGTCTGATAGACTTCTTTTATGTAAAAACTCCTGTCATATTCATTTGATTAATCCAAATTTTCTTATTTCACTAATTAACAACCTCTAACCAAAATATCTCATCCAAATTTGAAATTCGAAATATTCCGGCTGGAAAATTATGTACACCTTATCAAACCAATTAGGAGCGGCATTCCATTGCCCATCAGATCAAGTAAATAAAAAAATAAAGCTCCCAAAAGAGGCTTCCATTTTCACGGCTGAATGTATAGCGATTTTTGAATCCCTTAAATAACTAACTAACCATCACGCCGTTTCCCCGCAGGGGTGGGCAGAGAAGACGGACTGCCAACCACCTCGGTCTTGGCACACACTCTTTGCCTCATTCACATTCATACATTGTCTCATACATTCTCTTTTATTTTTCTGACTCTTGACATGGCCCGACTCAAGTATCTGATTCACTTGATCGTGCCGTGTCTTTCTCGGACGTCCCCTACTTCTTATACCATTCACCATTGCATCGATATTCTCCTTACGCTCCTTTCTTTGTTCATTCGCTCCACATGCCCAAACCATCTGAGAGTTCCTTTCTTAATTTTCCTCATTACGCTTACATCTCCACATCGAATCTCCAGATTTCTCACACGATCATACATGGTTATCATGATCCCTTAAATACACGATAATCACCATGGAAATTTCTTAATTCTCTCCGATTCCAAAAAGTTAAATTCTTTCCCTTCCCATTACCCAGAAGACGATCTATGTATCGAAATTCGCACTCTATTTCGTAGAGTAGAGTGGAAGATACTCTTAGTATCGCCCTAGTTTTAGACTACCATTCAGAATTAAATCATTGCTTAAAATGGCTTTAGCCGTGTTTAGTGACGAGATCTGAATTTGAAGGTACTTCCCCACCTTCCTCTTCCTCGTCTCCTTCCCTTTCCCACTTACCTTCGGCCTCATAACATACCCCAATTGGGGATGCTCACTGGCTCCAGACGGGAGCAGTTGGGACTCTTGTAGGGTATTAATTATAAAATTATTATTATTTTTAATTAACCGACTCTGGCAAATAAATCGTGTTGGCTTGGATACCTTGTCACTTCGCTATCCCTGGAAATGAAAAGGCCGATTCATTGGCGAAAGATGCCATTATTTCGGAGATTTCTTATATAAATTTGAAAGAAAACATGATTTCCACATGGCAGAATTATTGGGATGAGTCAAGTAAAACAAAAGGTAATATTTTTTTTCATAATACCGCCCACGATTCCTTCAAAACCATGTTTTTGCTGATTCTCTGAACAAATCCTCAACATCATCCATTTGTCGCTTGCGGATAAAGCATTGCTGCCACAATGTTGACTTCACAAAAATACATGTTTAAAATTCTGCCATGTGTGAAAGTCGTCTTGTTGTAGAGAACCTCAATCATATTTTTTTCAGTTGCCCTTTAAACAATTCATATACAAGTTTCATTCCTGACCTAATCAGTATGGGTATATTCCTCCCCAAAAACATTGCATGCTGTTGTCTTCTATGGATAAAACGTGTATATAAAGTCATATCTAGTTTCATTAGTGTTAACGGCATCAATTTGTGATCGTAATTGAACAAACTCATGTTTTACTTTTACATTATAATGTTTGGTTTCATGTATTATGTTTTATTTATCTTTTTATGTATATTAATTATATTAACTATTTAATTAATTCCCTATTGCTTCATTCTTGTAAATATGTACGTAATCAATCGCAATGACCTTGGATTGTGAGTAATTAGCTTATTCTTTTTATTATTATTATATTATATTATATAATGAATGAAATATTTGGCTTACACCTATAATATAACTTACTAGCTATCTGAACACTCTCCGAATACAGCAAGCATTACTTTTTTATATCCGAAAAAACAGTATTGTTTCGTCTTATAAACTTTTTTATTTTTTATGACATAATAACACAATTTGATTTTACTTTTTTTATTACGAACATTTTCCTACAAATTAATAATCTTACATATATTAAAAAATATATATAATACATGGATAATAAGGGAGACCCAAAAATTTATATGAGAGGTGTTCCCAAAAGCAAACAATGAATACCATTTTGACGTTTTGCGTGCGACGTGATAGCGCACTTCCACGGTCCTTCCCGTACAGGACGCGAGACAAACGACAAACTGATTGAGATTTCACTCGGTGTTCAGACGTTTCACTTTGCACTCTTCCGTGCGCATGCGCGCGCGAGTGAAGGATGCCGAAGGAAAATATCCAACATTGTTGGATCGGTTCACTTGAAGATTTCATTCGGCAGTATTCGGCAATTTCGTTTCATTTCATGTTCAGACGTGTCATTCCGAGTAAACTAGGCCGAATGAAATGCGGAAATGAGCGATTAGTGAACCATCTCAATGGCGCTTTAAGCTGGAATCAGACGATTCACTCGAGGGAAGGTTTCCGCCATGTTTTTTCGGCCTAATCGTCCATTTTGTTTCATTTCATGTTCACACGGCGCTATAGAAATAAGCGTTCACTCGTCCATTCCGTCCACAGCGTCGCCGAGCGAGGTCAACCGCGCTGGAATTCGTTTGTTTTCCAGCGCGGTCCGGCCCCGAATTTTAAGGAAAAACATGTCAGATGCATCGATTTTTACGCAATTTTGTTGACACAATTAAATAAAAATATATAAAAAAACTGTATTTTGTCGTCTTATAAACCTTTTTATTTTTTATGGCATAATAACACAATTTGATTTAACTTTTTTTATTACGAGTATTTTCCTACAAATTAATAATCTTACATATGAGGCGTGTAAAAGCAAAGGCAGCAATCTCCCACTTTTGTGTTTTTGAGAAAAAGGCAAAAAACCTGTAAATATTAAATGGGATTTCGCAGAATGCTGAAAAAATTACATCAAATACTATTTTGATATCGGGTATTATTTGCATACTCGGATTGTGTTTAATGCAAGTCTATAAAAAGATATATAACTTTTTAATTTTGAGATTTCTGCTGTTGCTACCAAGGGTTGGAGATTTCTGCTTTTGCTTCTTACACTATTGGAGATTTCTGTGTTTGCTTCTAACCTTTTCAAAAAACCGCCACCTTTGTTCCATGTTGATTGGCTTCAAGGAATGCTTTATAACTCAATAAGGGCTAATTGAATAAAAATAACTTTTTGAAGATATTATTGAACAAATTTAACTCCAAAAATATAATCTGGGGATATGTTTGGAAAAAAATTACGAAAATATGTTACATAATATTCTGAATAATTAATGCAAAGTTCAATATTTGAGCAAAAAAGGGTCAATATTCCACGAACACGATACACACAAACATTAGGCACGGATTGTGGAAATTAGACTACGTTTCAACTTAATTACTACAAGAAACGACAATTTCTACAATTTGGTAGGCGGGTATGGGCATGGTTCGCTTCGTTTGGTGACTTAGCAGGGGTGCCTGAGTTCATGGGGTGAGGTTAGTCCGGGTCGTGGCGGCGGATGCGTCTGCCCGCCAATTGCGTGGCAGATCAGATCGGGAGAAACTGGTTGAGGGAGACCTATCCTAGACCTCTCCAGCCGCACACTCGACCGATGGATTCATTCGTCCGTCACTCCTGGACACACTGACTTCCAGATTCCTACCCATCCCAAATACGGCGTAGTCCAGCGGTAGGACGTTGGACTGCCATTCCAAAGGTCGCGGGTTCGAACCCGGCGTGCGCAAATAAATTTTATTTTATTGATTTGTGTTATTTCACAATTAATTATTTAAAATAATATATAGTATATTTGCGGCACGTTCCAGAGTGGACGATACTAGTGGAAGTCGCCCTGGTGTAAGAACACCATTCAGAATTAAAATGTTGCTTGAAATGGCTTTAGCCGTGTTTAGTGACTAGATCTGAATAGCCAGGTACTTCCCCACTTTTCTTCCTCGTCTCCTTCCCTTTCCAACTTACCTTCAGCCTCATAACATACATACTCATCATTGGGGATGCCATAGTCTCACTGGCTCCAGACGGGAGCAGTTGGGACTCTTGTGAAGTATTCACTATAAAAAAAACCCTTTTCCTTCCAAACACATCCTCTCCTTCCTTTCCTAAAAAGAACCCTGCACACAGCATCCCCAAAGATGAAATAGGCCCTATACACAGGCGGGATTTATTTTTTTCATGGCCACCTGTGTAAAGCTTTTAAAAAAATATTATATATTTGGGTAGATGGCAAAGAATGCTTTCAAATTTAATTTTTTTTCGATCAAAGTTAAAAATTCCAAAAAGAAACTGTTTTTATAAATTAAATGATAAATATTATTGAACATATTAAAAATAAAAAAATTAAAATAAGCGGAAAATTACCTAAAAAAAGTATCTTGAAAAAGTTTTTGTTTTAAAGCATACAATGCTGCATGAAACTTTTGAATGTTCGTCATTCTCATTTGGATGAGATATTGAGGGAATGTATGTAAAAATAAAAATTAGTAGACTTAAATAAGTTTACTAATTTTAAAATTATGCAAAATTATAATTTATCATTTTTAAAAAATTGGCGGTTATGATGCTTTCCTCTAAGCCAAAATCAAATATAATAGGCTACATACCTAGATAATTTTGCAACATTTCTTTTCCAATTTACTGGCTTAATAATAGGTTTGCGGGCGTTTTGTGAGAAAACTGTAGTCGGTTAACGATCCATCTTCAAAGATTGTCGAAAATATTTGTTCCGAACACACTTTTACATGCTTTAAAACATCAAAAACACACCTTGAAAAATCATCACCAACTGTCATTTTAGTATGGAGAGCCATCTGGTCACGTGACACTTTCTATGAATTTGATTGGCCGAAATGGAGATTTCTGTGTTTGCTTTATAACAAGGATATTGCTGTCTTTGCTTTTAATACGTATTTCAAAATGAAATTTTGATGGAAAGAAGCTGAGTTTTCAACTAACCATTAAATGTATTAGATTCACAATTTGAACCTCTACAAAACTGCATTTACAACTTTTTTTTCGATATTTTGGAGATTTCTGCCTTTGCTTTTACAGACCTCATATATTAAAAAACATATAAAATACATGGATAATAAGGGAGACCCAAAAATTTATATGAGAGGTGTTCCCAAAAGCAAACAAATTAGCCTAACGAATACCATTTTGACGTTTTGCGTGCGATTTGATAGCGTTCTTTCATGGTCCTTCCCGTACAGGACGCGAGACAAACTGATTGAGAGTTCACTCGGTGTTCAGACGATTTACTTGGCTCTCTTCCGCGCGCATGCGCGCGCGAGTGAAGGATGCCGAAGGAAAATATCCAACATTGTTGGATCGGTTCACTTGAAGATTTCATTCGGCAGTGTTCGGCACTTTCGATTCATTTCATGTTCAGACGTGTCATTCCGAGTAAACTAAGCCGAATGAAATGCGGAAATGAGCGATTAGTGAAACGTCTGAATGGCGCTTTAGCGATGGGCACAATCGATGAATAATCGATGATTTACTCGATCTTTTTTACCATCGAATGATTTCGTTTCATTTCCATCGAAAGTCTTTGCTGTGATTGGTCAGAATTCATCGAAGTTGTCATTGGTTAGAATTAATCGAAATGTTAAACCGAGACAATCGGGTTTGAAACGTCATCGAACTTGAAATCGATTCTCGCTTCTCGATGTCAGAATCCATTCGAATGCAC
Source organism: Limnephilus auricula (assembly GCA_951813805.1). Lineage (NCBI taxonomy): Eukaryota > Metazoa > Arthropoda > Insecta > Trichoptera > Limnephilidae > Limnephilus > Limnephilus auricula. Next base: position 12,387,210 of record OX638414.1, on the reverse strand, counting down.
AGTGCCAGACAATCGGTTTGAAACGTGTCACGATAATATTTATTTTGGTTGAATAAATATTGTCTTGAACTTCACCTGGCTGTTAACCTTTTATTTCGATCGCCGTATTTGAGTTTTAGCGACTAGCGCCATCTAGATCCGCCGCACTTCTTGAAGGTCCGCCGTGACGGGAGCCGACGGGCAATTCGACGAGTCACTTATGTGAGAGTTTCTGTGTTTTTTTATGATGGGATAACCTTATTTGGTTGTCGCGAAACGCGAACCAGATCTTGATGTAAGATTTTTGAAAAGTTAACACGGCCCAACGTATGTTTTTCGATCGTAATCGCTTGCTGTTAATGTGACCTGCGCATGGCTACCTCATGCTTCAATTGTAGTTTACCTACGTAATCCGTAATCCGGATGGTGTCTTTCATTGTGAGACATAACCCGTGTGGCCTTTTACGGCCCTGGCTACCCGTATTTCTGATGGATGAAGTTCCGATGGTCATCTTCGGATGATTAACCATTTCCATACTTGGCTTAGGCCTGGTCTCTGGTACGCTCAACCGGAGCCCAGGCTTTCTGACTGACCGCGTCCTGCTATTCCCAGTTCCTGTTCCCTGGTGAGGAGACCCCATCCTCTGGGACCTTTCCTGGTTCCTGTCCATGGAGATCCCGCGTGCTCCTGGACCTCGATAATGCTCGCCGAATAACAGTGGTTCGCGCCAAGTTAGGTCAATAGAATTTAGCTTCATAATGGTCCACAGGTATGCTCTCTTTTTATGAGTTATATGAATCTAGATAAGACTTCTTGTAAGTTCGTATTTTGGTATTTCTTTAGGAAATGTTGAGTTCCTGTCCCTTTGAAGGACATCTTGTATCTATATCTTAAATATAGAAAATATTGTTACTGCTATACACTCTTTTATTTCTTTAAAAATCCCTGAAGATAAAATTGTATTTTCCTTCCCACCAACCTGAGGGAGATTCTGATGCTCTAACAAAGAATTTACGTTACAAACGTCATCGAACTTGGAATCGATTCTCGCTTCTTGATGTCAGATTCAATTCGAATGCATAGTCTTGAAACGTCATCGAAAGTGATTTTGCTTGACAAACGAAATATTTTATAGGTACATGTTATAATCAAACTGATATGTGTATTATAAATTATAAATGAATTCTTTTAGGTAACGATTTACGTTTTCAGTACAGTTTATGCGTAAAAAGTTGCGATGGTGATAGCTTTCAACAATTTAAAAATGTTTATTATGAGGTTATGTATCATCTATTTGGGTATTGTATATTTAATTTAAAATAAAACAATAACTTAGTAAATACCATTTTTATATTTAATGCCGACCTGGTTTCGCTAAAACCGTAGTTTCTTTAGGGAAGGAAACAATACTCTACTAAAATCAGCAAGTAATATGTTATCATATGGACATAAATGCTTTATATGACCAAATATATTTAATTTATTTGAAATTAACAGGTGTTTCTTCGTTTGTAATAAAAATGAAACGATTTCTATAGTAAGAAAACTTTATTTACTGATACTCTGTTAATAATTGTTGGATACGAAAAGGTGTCCATAACCTACATGTTATTTAGAGGTTATTTTTTAACAAAAACGACATAAAATTATTATCTTCGTATTAAACACAGACACACTGTCAATATTATTAATGGAAATTTGTAACTACCAGCTTAACTAAATATCTTATTAGTAATTATAATGTTTTGAGATGCTGACATATTTGAAATTCGTGGAAAAGGGAATAACACTTATGTTGCCATCAAACAGAAAGGGATTTGCCAATTTGCCATTGCCAAGAAAGAAAAACGGTGATTGAAATTTTGTCGCAGTACTTACTTACTAATGTTGCGTTATTGAAACATGTTATTTAGAGATGGTTTTTGAACAAAAATGTCATAGAATTATAATTATTGACATATTATTAAACATATTTTATGTAAATAAATATTTTTAATGGAAATTATTACCAACGGGCTAAACCAAGTAGCTTAAGAATAATTGTTATGTTGTGAAATGCAGACCAAAAAACAACAAATTAAATTACAACAAACAATTAGCGTTGCCACAGGTGATGATTTTAAGCTTCCAACCCCCCCCCCCCTTCCCACCCCTCCCCCCACCCAGCTTGCAGTCAAAAATCCTGCCCCTGACCGTAGCTATTGCTCCCAAACTCCGAGCAAAAAAACGTTTAATCATTCGATTATTGTGTTGTCTCGATTAAAAAAAAACGATTATATAAAAGTTTTGATCATTCCCATCGCTAATGGGCACACTGGAGTCATAATAAATTGTTATCTAGCGTCTAGCCTCTCGTCGATTGTCAAAGTTTGTCTATGGACAACCCACGCCACATATCATTTTTGTCATTTGACGTTTGTTCTTTATTCGTAGTTTCATAGCGCCGAAATTGTTTTAGTCTGTCTGATTTTCCCTAAGCTGCCGGCCACCTTCACAAAAATATTATGTTTAGTTAAATTGCTCGAGTTGTTAACCTTTTTGTAAAATGAGAAAGTTCTGATTTGAATATTACTCACAAACGGGCTGATGAATGAATGTACGTTCTATAAAAAATTTAATTTATTTTGAGCTCATACAATCATATTATATGTAGAGAGATGCTTTAACATCAGTGCCATGGATCCTCAAAACCCAGGGAGTTTTTCTATCACGACGGAGCCAGGGTCCCAGAATGAGATCGGAGAGGAAATAATGCCATCTACGAATATGGATTTCCACCTCCCGGATATAAAGAAGGAATGCTTGCTGTATTCGGAGAGTGATCAGATAGCAAGTAAGTTATGATATAGGTTAACGTAAATTGTTAAATTGTTATTCGAGCCATTGGAATATTTTGAAGTTAATTTTCACTTCGAAGTATTTGCTTACAGAAAACTGTCATAACAAGCGCTTCATTTATCTTCCCGCATTGGTCAACTGGTTTTAGATTCGCGCGCTCTAAATAATACAAAAAATATATCTTAAACCGTTATTTAAATGCAATGAATTAACCTATTTTTAATCTTGTATGAGTAAATTTGTAGGTTTTGTGAATACAAAAAATTATAAAATTCACAAACGCGTGAAATTTGCGTGATTGTTAACAGAAATCATTCAAAATCATGCTTTTTTGCGGCTATTTGTGAAACGGTGATATAGGTCGTGATAGAACTTGAAGCAGGGTTAAAAATTATGTTTGGTTGGGATTTATAACCAGGCTAAGTAGAAATTTCAGCGATATTTAATGTATTAAACTGTCACTTTGTTCGATGTCAATTTATTTGCAATTCTTCTGTCTGGAACTAAGAGTATGGATATTAGAGAGACGGCATGTGAAGTGTGCCCGCGCGCTCCAAGTGTGCTTTTTCGTGAATTCTACCCACATGGCTGACATTGGCTGTCACCTTGTAAAATGGCTGCTGTCGGAACGTATTAAACGGCCAAAAACCAGCAGCCAATGTAAGCCGTTTGGGTAAAATTCTCGAAAAGGCACACTTGGAGCGCGCGGGCACACTTCACATGCCGTCTCTCTAATATCCCATACTCTTAGGTCTGGAACCTACAATATAATACCCACGTACAAGCAACAAAATAAATAAAGTAAGATTAAGAGTGAGTACAAAATAAATTTTATACATTTTAAAATGGGTATTCCAATAGTTGTGTTGAACTACAGCACTCTTTTAAAAATGATATGAATAAGCTTAAATTGTCAGACAGAAGGATTTTCACTGCCATTAAATATTTGCTCACATCTGGAGCCAGTGAGACTATGGCATTCCCAATTGTGGTACGTTGTGAGGCTGAATGTAGTGGGCAGGGGAAGGAGGTGGGGTAGAGAAAACTGGGGAAGTACCTGGCTATTCAGATTTGTTCATAGTCCAGAATTGCCTGCATTGATTAGCTTTCGAATTTTCACAATGTATACTAGAAGTGGGGGATTATTTCAGTGTAATTCTGGCACTAACTTCCCAAGTGTATTCCTCTTTGCCCAAAATACTTATGGAGGGAAATAATTAAGTAAGCCAATTCAGTGGACATCTTTACTTTGTCACTAAACAAATACACAATGTTGATTATGAAGCAGTTCTATTTATGTACATTTAATACAGTGTAATATTTACTCTCCATTTGTAAAAGCCCTAAAATAAATAAAAATTATTATAATAACATTACACAACATTATTTTAACTAATATATAACAATTTTAAAATGTACTTACTTGACTTACACTTTCAATAAACGTTTGATCGTTTTTTACCCTCCACATATCATTTTTCTGTATTAATTAATCAGATTAAATATTATCCTAAAATAATAAAAATAATACTCATTTCTTTGTTATGAATCACTCTAACTGAATTAATATTATAAACCACACACCTTACTATATTACAGCTAGGATTATGATAATAAAACAGACGAGGCTGTAAAATAAGAAAGATTCTGACAGAAGCAATCTATTCGTTTTCACTTAGTTTTAAATGTATGTATACTTTAAGTCACTAGTTATATAAGTCTTAGTTGTAATTCATTAGATAGAAATCTTTGAATAAAGCCCTTATAATAAATATAGGATGTATCAATGAATTTTTAAAGTTCCCTTGAGGTGATTTTCTCACGAAAATGGCGCTATAAAAATCATCCAAACATCATTATTATAATGTTTTATTCCAGGACTAAAATAATTACAAATAAGCAGAAAATTTAATCTCGAAGAAATTGGCATAACAGAATACGTTACGGAATTTGCCTAAAATAGACATCCACGGGATTTTCAAACGCAGTGTCGTGATTGCCGTGGACAAATAAACAGAACATTTCGTATGTCTACTGAGTTGCTAGTTTCAGTGCAAAGGTTTTCTCTGCTATCTCCTGATTATCGGTGAAAGCAATTATCTTAGCTAGCAACTCACGAAGATTCGGCCCACGGGAAGATCAGAATACATTCAAATTAATGTTGACAATTGGGTGCCGAAGAAAAGCTATCTATTCCACTCTGTGGCCTCTACGGACGACTGTTTATTCCATTAGTTTATTTTCCCATCACGTCTTTTGACGCTGTGGCTTCAGTTAGTACTTGAGGCTCAAGGTCAGAGGAATTGATAACTTTACAATATCGGATCGGTAAGCGTAACTTCTGACGATTTTATATCAATATACTGAGCACGTTTTACTTTTGCAGCCGAACCCATACTGACAGGCAATCCTGGAGATGTTTTCTTTGAATTCTTAAAAACGATAAACGCCAAACCAAACAATTGAGTAAAAATATAAAAATATTGACAGTGTGGAATTGAAATTCTATCGTGAATATGCATTGACAGTGATCATATACATTTTTTATATTAAACGGAAGCTAATTGGTCAATCAGGTCTTGAGTCATGTTTCAAAATATTTTTCGTTTCTCAAAGATAGAACTGAATTATTGAATTGCAAAAGTTTTTCTGGAAAAGATAAAAAGAGGTGTTAAAAATTTTAATAATATGTTTCCTTCATTGGTAAATAGAGTTTTAATCGGTGAGTTAAATGTGTATTTAGAAAGAATTAAAAAGTACTAATGTTGAATAAATAATATCCAAGAATTATTTTGGTTTTGATTAATTCCAGTGAAAATAGTGGTAAAGGTTTTATTGTTGATGTCTTTAAAACATTTCTAGACACAGTTCAATAATTGTGTTTTATTATTAATGCATCTAATTTCTTACGGTTATTTAATAACAATATAAATATTACTTTGCTTTTTCAGGTACTGATTTTGTAGCAGGTTTAAGCATCAAGGCAGAACCAGGAAGCCGAGAAGAACATAGGGTGGGGATTCCTTATACGGAAATTGACTTGGACCTCCTCGATGTTAAAAATGAATGCTTAGAGCGTTCTGAAAGAATTACTCAGAAAGCAGGTAAAACCGATTTGTATTATCTGTGATTCACAAATCGTGATCTTAATACTTTATTTATAAATTATGTCCTTACATATATTACGTTAAAAATATTAATATATTGGCAATGAATAATTGAAATTCTATCCTAAATATTCATTGACACTGAGCGTATATTTTTTACACTAAACGGTAGCTGACTTGTAAAAGAGATCAAAAGTTTTGTTTTATCTACTTTCGTTTCTCAAATATCGAACGAAAAAAATTCATATTGCATACATTATTCTAGAAAAGATAAAAAAGGTGCTACAAATGTTAATCAAAAAGCAATGGTGTTTTCCTTTCATTGGTAAATAGAGTTTAAATCGGTGAGCTACATATGTATTTATAAATAAAAACAAAACTTTTATACAAGGATAAATAGAATACAAGAATTATTTTATTATTTTTATGATTAATTCCAGTGAAAATGGTGGTTACGGTTTAAATATTAAGTCCTTAAAATATTTTTTTACATTGTTCAATATTTGTGTTTTATCATTAATGCATCTAATATCTTACATTTATTTAATTAAAATATAAATGTTGCTTTGCTATTCCAGGTAGTGTTTTTGTAGAAGATTTCGGCATCAAGAAAGAACCAGGACGCCGAGCAGAACATGGGGTAGGGATTCCTTATACGGAAATTGACTTGGACCTCCTCGATGTTAAAAATGAATGCTTAGAGCGTTCTGAAAGAATTATTCAAACAACAGGTAAAACCGATTTTTATTTTTTGTGATTGGCTATTCGTGCTCTTCATACTTGCGTATTTATGAATTATGTCTTCACGTGCATTTCTCTTTATCTTTATCTCTTTCAGACTTATTGACAAAACGGAAGACGCATTATGAGGAAGAACGATTTTCTTGCTACCGTTGTAAATACTTCTGCTCTTTTAAGTCATTATTAAAACGGCACATGCGCACTCATTCTGGTGAGAAGCCTGTTTCGTGTTCCGTCTGCATCTACTCATGTTCTCGAAAAGATACTTTGAATAATCATATGCTGACTCACAGTGGTGTAAAACCATTTTCATGTTCCGTCTGCAGCTACTCATGTGCTCAAAAAGGTGCTTTGAAGAATCATATGCTGACTCACAGTAGAGAAAAACCTTTTTCGTGTTCCGTCTGCAGCTACTTATGTTCTCGAAAAGAAGGATTGAAGAATCATATGCTAACTCACACTGGAGAAAAACCTTTTTCGTGTTCTGTCTGCAACTACTCATGTTCTCGAAAAGATGCTTTGAATAATCATATGCTGACTCACAGTGGTGTAAAACCATTTTCATGTTCCGTCTGCAGCTACTCATGTGCTCATAAAGGTGCTTTGAAGAATCATATGCTGACTCACAGTAGAGAAAAACCTTTTTCGTGTTCCGTCTGCAGCTTCTTATGTTCTCGAAAAGAAGGATTGAAGAATCATATGCTAACTCACACTGGAGAAAAACCTTTTTCGTGTTCTGTCTGCAACTACTCATGTTCTCGAAAAGGTGAGTTGAAGAAACACATGCTGACTCATAGTACAGAAAAACCTTTTTCGTGTTCTGTCTGCAGCTACTCATGTTCTCGAAAAGAAGGATTGAAGAATCATATGCTAACTCACACTGGAGAAAAACCTTTTTCGTGTTCTGTCTGCAGCTACTCATGTTCTCGTACTAGTAGTTTGAAGAAACATATGCTGACTCACAGTGGAGAAAAACCTTTTGCGTGTTCCGTCTGCAGCTACTCATGTTCTCAAAATGGTAGTTTGAAGAAACACATGCTGACTCACAGTAGAGAAAAACCTTTTTCGTGTTCCGTCTGCAGCTACTCTTGTTCTCAAAAAGGCAGTTTGAAGATTCATATGCTAACTCACAGTGGAGAAAAACCTTTTTCGTGTTCCGTCTGCAGCTACTCGTTTTCTCAAAAGGGTAATTTGAAGAGTCATATGCTGACTCACAGTAGAGAAAAACCTTTTTCGTGTCCCGACTGCAACTATTCATTTTCACGTAGAAGCAAATTGAAGAAACACACGCTAACTCACAGTGGAGAAAAGCCTTTTTCGCGTCCGTCTGCAGCTATTTAAGTTCTCGAAAAGGTAGTTTGAAGAATCATATGGTGACTCACAGTCGAGAAAAATCTTTTCGTGTCCCGACCGCAACTATTCATTTTCACGAAGGAGCAATTTAAAGAAACACATCCTGATTCGCAGTTGAGAAAAGCCTTTTTCGTGTCTTGACTGTAACTATTCGTGTTCACAAAGAAGCCGAAACCGTATTCAATTTTAAAGTTTAAGATTGATTATAGGAGCAATGCGTTCCTCCCCAATTAACGCTTTAGAAGTGGAGGCTGTGGAGGCTCCTCTTCCTTTCAGAAGACAGCTTTTAGTTGACAAGTTTTTATTCAAATGCTTAAGACTCTCTAATCACCCGCTGGTGGACAAAGTTTCTACAATTTCTGCTCAAGTGAAATCACTTACGTATTGGAGGAATAAATCATTCCCTTTACTTGTTAAAATCCTCCATATATTCATTTGATTAATCCAAATTTTCTTATTTCACTGATTAACAACCTATAACCAAAATATCTCATCCAAATTTGAAATTCGAAATATTCCGGCTGGAAAATTATTCACATTCATACATTGTCTCATACATTCTCTTCTATTTTTTTGACTCTTGACATGGCCCGACTCAAGTATCTGATTCACTTGATCGTGCCATGTCTTCCTCGGACGTCCCCTACTTCTTATACCATTCACACTTGCATTGATATTCTCCTTACGATCCTTTCTTTGTTCATTCGCTCCACATGCCCAAACCATCTTAGAGTTCCTTTCTTAATTTTACTCCTTCTCATTACGCTTACATCAGCCTTGCATTCCTTTCGAATCTCCACATTTCTCACACGATCATACATGGTTATCATGATCCCTTAAATACACGATAATCACAATGGAAATTTCTTAATTCTCTCCGATTCCAAAAAATTAAATTCTTTCCCTTCCCATTACCCAGAAGACGATCTATGTATCGAAATTCGCACTCTATTTCGTAGAGTAGAGTGGAAGATACTCTTAGTATCGCCCTAGTTTTAGACTACCATTCAGAATTAAATCATTGCTTGAAATGGCTTTAGCCGTGTTTAGTGAAAGGATCTGAATTTCCAGGTACTTCCCCACCTTCCTCTCCCTCGTCTCCTTCCCTTTCCCACTTACCTTCGCCCTCATAACATACCCCAATTGGGGATGCTCACTGGCTCCAGACGGGAGCAGTTGGGACTCTTGTAGGGTATTAATTATAAAATTATTATTATTTTTAATTAACCGACTCTGGCAAATAAATCGTGTTGGCTTGGATACCTAGTCACTTCGCTATCCCTGGAAATGAAAAGGCCGATTCATTGGCGAAAGATGCCATTATTTCGGAGATTTCTTATATAAATTTTTAAACCCCGATGACATTTTCACAAAATTGAAAGAAAACATGATTTCCACATGGCAGAATTATTGGGATGAATCAAGTAAAACAAAAGGTAATATTTTTTTCATAATACCGCCCACGATTCCTTCAAAACCATGTTTTTCCTGATTCTCTGAACAAATCCTCAACATCATCCATTTGTCGCTTGCGGATAAAGCATTGCTGCCACAATGTTGACTTGACAAAAATACATGTTTAAAATTCTGCCATGTGTGAAAGTCGTCTTGATGTAGAGAACCTTAATCATATTTTTTTCAGTTGCCCTATAAACAATTCATATACAAGTTTCATTCCTGACCTAATCAGTATGGGTATATTCCTCCCCAAAAACATTGCATGCCTGTTGTCTTCTATGGATAAAACGTGTATATAAAGTCATATCTAGTTTCATTAGTGTTAACGGCATCAATTTGTAATCGTAATTGAACCAACTCATGTTTTACTTTTACATTAGAATGTTTGGTTTCATGTATTATGTTTTATTTATCTTTTTATGTATATTAATTATATTAACTATTTAATTAATTCCCTATTGCTTCATTCTTGTAAATATGTACGTAATCAATCGCAATGACCTTTGATTGTGAGTAATTAGCTTATTTTTTTTTTTAATGTTTCTTTATTCTTTGAATAGTAAATATATAACAATTGTGGAATTTATGGCCGCCATACTAGGCACATGCCCGTGTTATGGTGGCCGTGTTATATTATTTTTATTATTATTATATAATGAAGATACTTCTGTCTATTACTGATATTACTGTCAAATTTGTATATATTTACCTATAATTACACCTTTGATTATATAAATATCTAGATAGAGCTCTCGAGCGACGAAACGCCAAAAATAATATCAACCAACTGTTTGCTTATAAGCTTGTCCCGTCCGCTCAGTGGCGACACGAGCGTTGTGCGGTAAACACGTGTTGTGTGACATTTGAAAATGACGATTTGCGCTATAATAGTGTGCAGGAATTACAAAGGACGGTTGAAAACAACTAAAAATGTTGCCTATCATCGGTAAGTTACCTTTAAATAACCATTTAGTTAAAGAAACAATTCAGTTTTAATAGTTTAATTTGGTCTTGGAACAACGCCATTTGACGCAATGTTTACAGGGTTGCCTGTTCTTTAAATAAAATTTTCCCATGAGTGCGTTGTTAATTTTAAAATAGGTTTTTAATAATTACCCAAAAGTACACTACACATAATAATATTATAAATATGAAAGTTTGTCTTTGTGTTTAAGTGTTTTTTAATTCTTCACGTTTACACTATATTTAAAAAAAGTTATGAATATGAAATTTGTTTATCTATTAAAATTACAAAAAATGTTTCAGGTTTGTTTGGGGAAGTATCAAGTAAACTTGTAATTTTATTCATACATATTTTACAGAATACCCAATGATCCTATATTAAGAAGTAAGTAAATAGAAAAAATAAGAAAAAGCGGCGGAGAGGATGTCTGGCAACCAGCTAAAACAACTGTCATTTGCTCTGATCATTTCCATGCCAAAGACCTGTATTTTGTCAACAATTAAAGCGTCGAAGGTTAAAAAAGGAAGCGATCCCGTGTAAGGTAATTTTTTAAAAATTGTAATTTTGTTTTTAGCGGCCCGTACCAAAAGGTGCCAAATAACGTAAGTCTATTACTAAACTTCTGCAACCGTCTTTTCGTATTTCTGACCTTACTAAGTAAATTTTATTGTTCTTTGTAGTTTTAATTTGTTGTTCGATTAAAATAAAATAATAATAAAAGTAATATGTAAATGATTTCTAAAACTGTTTAATAAGTCTTTATTATATATATATATTTTTTTTTATAGAGAATACCTCACAAGAGTCCCAACTGCTCCCGTCTGGAGCCAGTGAGACTATGGCATCCCCAATTGGGGTATGTTGTGAGGCTGAAGGAAAGTAGGGAAGGGAAGGAGATGGGGAAGAGGAAGGTAGGAATATACCTGGCTATTCAGATCTAGTCACTAAACACGGCTAATCCCATTATTAAGCAACGTTTCAACTCTGAATGGTGGTCTTACACCAGGGCGATACTGACAGTATCTTCCACTCTGGAACGTGCCGCAAATATAGAATATATTATTTTTATTAATTAATTGTGAAATAACACAAATTAATCAAATAAAATTTATTTGCGCACGCCGGGTTCGAACCCGCGACCTTCCGATTGGCAGTCAAGTGTCTTACCACTCGACCACGGACGGTCGTCTAAATATAACTAAATAAAACCGTTTGTAATGATTTTCGTTGTCTTTATTTGTTAAAAATAATCAAATAAAAATAAATCTCTTTTAACAATGATTTTCTTTTCATTTATATCATTATATGTAGAAAACTATTTTACTTAAATGAATTCAAAATTAAGGAATTATAGGTCCCGCAAAACCGAAACATATTTTTTACCCACTTTTATGGAAAATACTCGGGAGCTGGTATCGCTCAACACGCCCGCAGCGCTTGTAAAACAATACAAGTTACGCATACTTGTGTGCGTGTCACGCACACAAGTGTTTCAAATCTGGCCTGTTATTTTTGTTGCAATAACAGCGCATCACTCCATCTAGACATTTATATAATCAAAGAATTACACTTACAATCATTACGTACAAACTCATTCACTTGACACTTGCTAGAACACTCCTTTGGAGTGAAATGCCATGTTAAAAAAAAGTGTTGTGACGAGAGGCTAGACGCTAGATAACAACTCATGATTTTAATTTTGAATTTTCCATTGTTCTCGAAAATACCAAACAAATGATGTCTAGGTTTGATACGCCATTTAACCCTGCCGTGTCCACGATGTAAAGATAGTCTACCACGCTCTTTCAAACTTCAATAACTCCTTATATACGTTAATCCATAAATCAACGTTTTAGGTATTCCTAAAAAATATATTTTTGCATCTGTAAAAAATATTTAAAAAATTGTGACAATGCTGCATAAAAATAATAAAAATATTTTCATAAATATCGACAGATTTCTATGTCAGATGAGACAGCAAATTTCAAATTTATGTTGGATTGACAGAGAAAACAAAACGTTATTTCATTCCAACCTCATTAACCTACGTTCATAATGACAATCTCCTTTTAGTTATGTGTGAGGAAAAGTGATGTAACATAAAACGTTTACATCTTTTTCCCATCTAAACAGACTACGTTACTTTTCTAAGTTGATATAATGTTACATGTGTAGTCTCTTTCCAGTGCATTAATTTGTTACGTCTAAAAACAGAAATGACAATATTAATTGTCTTACTGCAAAAATGTAAGGTGCTTGACTTTCCGATACTTACTTATCTAAAAAAGAGCCAAAGGAACGATATCAGAAGGTTCGACTGACCGACTATCTGATACTCAAACCATTGTCATTTTTTATTCCCTTTCTGAATGTTTCCTTAAAATTGACGACAATATCGGACAAGTCTAGACAATCAGACGAGAGGGATGTTTTTTGTTCGTTTTTATGGCTTTTGGGGTGTTAGCAGGGTCATGCCATTATTCAGCTACAGAAGTAATAAATATTTAATTTTATTTTTATCAAAAATCTCTTCGTGAAAAACTTCATTTAAAAGATTTTTTTATATGAATACCGCACAAGAGCCCCAACTGCTACCGTCTGGAGCCAGTGAGAATATTGCATACCCAAATGGGGTATGTTGTGAGGCTGTGAAGGTATTGCGGAGGGGGAGGAGATGGGAAAGAGGAAAGTGGGAAAGTACCTGGCTATTCAGATCTAGTCACCAAACATGGCTTAAGCCATTTCAAGAAACGTTTCAATTCTGAATGGTGGTCTTACACCAGGGCGATACTGAAATTTTCCGCTCTGGAACGTGCCGCAAATATAATATATACTAATTTTAATGAATTAATATTGAAATAACACAAATTAATCAAATAAAACGAACCCGCGACCTTCGGATTGGTAGTCCATAGCCTTGCCCTGGACCATGCCGGCCGTCATGAAGAATGCAACAACAACAATGCAGTGCTAACGTATAGCAGTGAGACATTGAACTGGCAGAAGAACGATGAAAGTAGGCCTAATGCTGTATAAATGAGATCCCTGAGACGTATGTGTTCTTAAACCATATATGCAGGTATATTATAGGTATGACCATGTTAAATTGTTGAGATCCGGAATGAATGCAAGGCCGATGTTAACATAATGGATTAAAAAATATATATTATCCAACTTTTTATTGCGCCGTTTAGTGATTAAATCCCAAAGTGCAGTTGATGGATAGAATTAAAGGGCCCTTGGTAGTTGGTTAGGTTATCAAATAGGAAGGTATAAGCGAAGTGAAAGACTCCAGATACTAATATCTACAGCCTTTATGTCGGACAAATATCTACAGCTCATATGTTGGACAAATATCTATGACCTTCAGAGTGAAGACTAATATTTACAGAGCCAAGGTCGGATTAATATCTATGAGGGTCCCAGTGGTGACGAATATCTATGGAGCGTATGTGGGACTAATATCTACAGAGGGCAGCTGAGCAAGAGGTTGAACGGAAAAGCATGAATTACTTCAATTACGTAAAGGCTTAAACGTTTAAAGTACGTACATGAAGTTTTTGCATGATATTACGTATGGATACACAGAAACATCTTTTACGCCCTGAGCCTTTTTTGGCGTCTCAGTTTTTACTCAATGTGACTTAAAATCTAATGGTGTTTTGACGTGGATTGTAGGGTTTATATAATGGTAATAACTGTATTTATAATATTACCGGAAAATAGTGGGTGTAAATAAAGGGAGATCATAAAATAAAGTTGGGACAAATATTTTAAAGTACGTGCGATAGAAATGACAAAAAAATGGTTTTGTTGTTGAAAGTTTATTTAGACAAATTTTTCGTACTCAAGAAAGAATATATATCATCATATTATCTTAGATAAACAAAAAGTAGAATGACGCACATAACTGAAAAAACGCAGAATTTCATACAAATTGATATAAAATCAACTAAATGTAAACTTGGTATGCAAATATTCAGCATAATATCCTACAAAAATTGCCAAGACTTGTTGATTTTGGAATGATATTCATTTTATCTTTAGTACTTGTGTAAAACAGTGCTCGTCGTACGGAATTTTTAAACCTCTCAACAATAATAGTCGAATTTTTTTTATTTTTTATTTATAACTTCGCGCAGGAGGCCCTGAGGAAAATTGTCTTGAAGAGACCCATATTGTATGAAGGAGGAAACACAGAGGCTGGCAAATCGTTTCATAGCTGAGCTGTTGACCTCAAGAACGAGTGGTAGAAGCGTCCCGTTCTCATGTGACAAATTTCGACCGTGTATATATGTTGGGCGCGCGTTTGGCGTGTTTCCCGACTTTGCACCGGTGCCAAAGGGATCAATGACGCTAGTTCCTCGGATCATCTTCCATATCTGAAATACCGGTAGAACAAGGATTCCATCGCGGTAGACGACTCTGAATAATTCTTGAAGCACATGTGCTCCGGAAGCTGTTCCTTCTTATTGGCAGCTCGTGTACAAATTACCCAAAATTTATTTGACTCTCTCGACTCATCGCCTTGCCCCGCTCTGATAGAGATGGATTCATACGTCCGCCACTCTTTTTTTATATGAATACCTCACAAATGTCCCTTCTGCTCCCGTCTGGAGTCAGTGAGACTTCCCAGCTTTAGTTTTCGCAAAAGTATCAATGAATTCGTTTAAATGCAGGCTTGTTGCGGTTTTCTTTTCAATTGTTGTTAGCGATAAATGTCGGAGTCAAGTTTGGCCCATCTTATTTCTTAAATATTTTTTTATTATTTTTTATTTGCTAAATGACCTTTCAGCTGCTGCAGAAGTGACAGGAATTGTAAAGAATAATAATATTGCTGTAAATACTTCCGTTAGGTCGCATTTTAGCACTCCATATTTGCTCATTATTTCCTTACATAATTGGTGAACAGTCCATGCTTGAGTTAGTTGAGGTAAAACTAGATGGTAAATATTAATACATTGAAGTGAAAAGCTAGGGCCTATTATATCTGAATATTTTCTTTGGAATTCGTCACACTTTTGTAATCTTCTTCTTCTTTCGTATGGCGGGGGGGAAGGGGGGGGTCATGGCTTGGATATCCCCGACACTTTTGTAATAAAGTTGCTTCATCAACATGTAATAGTGTTGAAAATTATATTTTAACAAATATTAATAAATTTTTGAATTAAGCTAACTCTATTTGCAGATTTCTTCAAGAGTGTATACGTTGAAGACAATGACAACATTCTATCTGATAAACCCCAATTTTCCGAAAGCTCACTCAACTTGCATAATATCCACTTGGAAGTTAATGATGTTGTGACTTTTATCAAACAGCAGATATCAGGTCGAATTCGGGGCCAGATATGATTCCCTCAATATTACTTAAAAACTGTATTCATGTTCTAGCTCTTCCTATTACTATAATTTTCAATTTATCTTTATCTACAGGTTGTTTTCCTGAAATTTGGAAAAGTAGCTTTACAACACCCATTTTTAAAAAATGAGATAAATGTCAAATTGAAAATTATAGACCCATATGTATTATGTCTTCACTATAGCGATGGGCACAATCGATGAATAATCGATTATTTACTCGATCTTTTTTACCATCGAATGATTTCGATTCATTTCCATAGAAAAATCGATTCTCGCTTCTCGATGTCAAATTCATTCGAATGCACAGTCCGAGAGAATCGGTTTGAAACGTCATCGAACTTGGAATCGATTCTCGCTTCTCGATGTCAAAATTCTTTCGAATGCACGGCCGAGACAATCGGTTTGAAACGTCATCGAACTTGAAATCGATTCTCGCTTCTCGATGTCAGAATCCATTCGAATGCACAGTCCGAGACAATCGGTTTTAAACGTCATCGAACTTGGAATCGATTCTCGCTTCTCGATGTCAGAATTCGAATGCATAGTCTTGAAACGTCATCGAAAGTGATTTTGCTTGTCAAACGAAATATTTTATAGGTACATGTTATAATCAACCTGATGTGTGAATTTTATATTATGAATGAATACTTTTAGGTAACGATTTACGTTTTCACTATAGTTTATACGTAAAAGATTGCGATGGTGATAGCTTTCAACAATTTAAAAATGTTTAGTATGAGGTTATGTATCATCTATTTGGGTATTGTATATTTAATTTAAAATAAAACAATAACTTAGTATATACCATTTTTATATTTAATGCCGACGTTTCGCTAAAACCGTAGTTTCTTCAGGGCAGTAAATAATACTCTACTAAAATCAGCAAGTAGGTAATATGTTTTCATATCTGCTTTATATGACCAAATATATTTAATTTATTTGAAATTAACAGGTGTTTCTTAGTTTGTAATAAAAATGAAACGATTTCTATAGTAAGAAAACTTTATTTAATGATAAACTACAAATATAAAAATATAAATACAAATAATTGCAAAAGGTGTCCATAACCTACATGTTATTTAGAGGTTATTTTTTTAACAAAAACGACATAAAATTATTATCTTCGTATTAAACACAGACACACTGTCAATATTATTTATGGGAATTTGTACCAACCGGCTAAACTAAATATCTTATTAGTAATTTTATTGTTGTGAGATGCCCACATATTTGAAATTCGTGGAAAATGGAATAACACTAATGTTGCCATCAAACAAAAAGGAATTTGCCAATTTGCCATTGCCAGGAAATAAAAACGGTGATTGAATTATTGTTGCAGTACTTATTTACTAATGTTGCGTTATTTAAACATGTTATTTAGAGATTGTTTTTGATCAAAAATGTCATATAATTATAATTATTTTCATATTATTAAACATACATAAATATTTTTAATGAAAATTTTTACCAATGGGCTAAACTAAGTAGCTTAACAATAATTGTTATGTTGTGAAATGCATACCAAAAAACAACAAATAAAATTACAACAAACAATAAGCGTTGCCATACATGATGCACCATAATAATTTTCGACTTCCTACCACCCCCCCCCCCCCCCCCCCCGTCACAGAAAAAAAACCTGCCCCTGACCGTAGCTATTGCTCCCGAACTCCGAGCAAAAAATCGATTAATCATTCGATTATTGTGATGTCTCGATTAAAAAAAATCGATTATATGAAAGTTTCGATCATTCCCATCGCTACTTCACTACCTAAACTTTTTGAAAAGGTTATATTAACAACAATGATGGGAAATCATGATCAACACCGTACAACAACCTGCAGTCCACCTCGGAACAGGAATACCTTGTGAGGAGGACTGAGGACAAAATACTTAACTTTGTATTCTTAATTTACTTTATATTGTATTTTAATTTTAATTTGTATTGTCATTAAAAAAAAAAAATTAAAAAAAAGTAAAATCATGCATCAAATTAAACCAATTATAACAACATTTCAACATGGTTTTATGGCAGACAGATCTACGTCAACTAACTTATTGCTCTACGAACATTTTATTTCAAATGCACTATCCAAGGGTCTGCAAGTTGATACAATTTATACTGACTTTAGGAAAGCCTTTGATACTGTTTCTCATCGCATTTTAATGGATAAATTAGAACACTTGGGTATATGCGGCAACTTTCTCGGATGGCTTAGAAGTTACTTGTCATATAGAAAACTATCTGTAAAAATTACCTCCACAACTTCATACACTTTTTTTGCCTTAAGTGGGGTCCCCCTAGGTTCCCACCTAGGACCAATTCTTTTATTATTATTTTTTAATTTATTAATGATATTTCACTAATTTTCGATAATATTCACTTTCTTCTATTCGCCGACGATCTAAAGATGTTTAAATTGATCGAAAATTCTTCTGCTTGTTTAACTCTACAAAGGAACTTAAATAAACTTTGTGAATGGTGCATTGTAAACAAATTACATCTTAATATTAACAAATGCCAAACAATCAGTTTCCATAGATCTAAAACCCCTTTATTATTCGACTACTCAATTAATAATGCTACTTTAAAAAGAGTCTTTGAATTTAATGACCTTGGAGTTATCTTTGACTCCAAATTACGCTTCTTGAATCACATTGTTAGCATCGCCAGTAAGGGATTACAAATGCTTGGATTTATTCTCAGAATTTTTAAAGACTTTAATAACATAAAAACCATAAAATTACTATACACGTCTCTGGTTAGAAGTCAGGTTGGACAAGCATTTGGTGTCCTCATTTCAACTCTCATTGTTTACAGATTGAAAAAATTCAAAATAAATTTTTACGTTTTATAAATTTCAAAATTGGTAATCCTATTATTGAAATCAATTATGTCAATTTACGCAGTAAACTTAACTTATCGAAATTATCTGAAAGGCGAAAAATATCTGATCTCCTTTTATTATATAAAATTGTTCATTCAAGGTTGGACTGCCCTGTCGCTATAAATTTGCTATCTATACATATACCTCCAAAATATACCAGACGGAATATTTTATTCTACAACAATAACTTCGCTATAAATTCTGTGATGGAAAGAATACACAGGTTGGGCAATGAACTAACAGATGTCGCTGACATATTTAATTTAAACTTCGACACATTTAAAGCCTAAGTAGTTCACCATTTTTTAAATGTTAATAATGAATGAGAAATCATTTTATTTTATTTCGATTTTCTTTTGTTATTTTTAATGGTTCGTATTCTAGATGCAAACAACGAGTAATTAAGTAAAAATTAATGTGTTTAGACTGTTTTTTCTTCTCTTTTTGTTGCTCGTAGGTACATGAATTGTACCTACGAGATCTCTAAAGTTATGCATGTGGATTTAGCATTAGATATATTCTTATTTATTATATTGTGTTTATGCTTTATTTATATATTTTGTAATCTTATTTATTTAGGTTATATTGTTGTTATAAAAGAAATTTGTATTCTATGTGTAAAAGCCCAATAGGGCGTCAATAAATAAATAAATAAATGTAATAAAAATGTTGGTGTTAGAAAATCGAATATATGACAGACTGCAATATCTAATTGAGATATTACTGTGTCTAGTATATTATTGAAAATCTCAATTTTAAATATTTTTTCTCGGTTTGGAAATCGGTGATTAGCAGCTAATTCATCAAAATGTTTTTTTAACTTTTCTTTGCCTTTTTTCTTGAAAATGGGTATCAATACCATATTTTCTTGCAGTTTCACTGGCTTTGCACTGGAATAATTCGAAATCATTTCTATAAATTTGCAACTTTGCTTTGGTCTCTGCTAAAACTTTACTCGCCTCGCCCAAATTGATGTCGCATTTTTGTAAAGTTTTGGATGCATAATTGAAGTCGTTCAATACACTGTGCATGAATTCGCAAAGGAACACGAACTCGAAATTTAGCATTTTAGTTTTAAAACTCTCTGCTTCACTACGCCCATCTTTATTAGGACTCTTTAGAACTATTTCTGGTAATGCTTTGATAATATCAAAATAACGAAGTTTTATTGCAGATATCGTATTGACCCTACTGGACCATCTAGTCGGATTTAGTTTTTTTAGAGTGGTGTCCGATTCGCCAGTGAATTTTGACAGTAGATCCCAACGTTTGATGCTGTTTCCGAAAAAGTTATACAAATCTTGCAACGCTGCGAAAAAAATCTGTATTTCCACACAACTGCTAACGGCATCATTTATCACCAAATTTAAATTATGAGTGGCACAATGTACGTACTCTGCGTTAGGCTGGATATCCTTAATATGTTTTTGTACACCATTATACACACCACTCATCACACTGGCTCCATCATAGCCTTGCCCCACATATTTTTTTAAATCAATATTTTTGTCGATAAATAATGTTGTCACTTGGTTGACTAAATCTACTGCGCCATGTTTGATGGCTGCATAAAAGCTGGCTCGATATGTCCTGTGTCGTATCCATTATGATGGCAAAAAACGGTGAACAAAATAATAATTATTATTACCTTTGGGCATATCCAAAACTTGCCGCAAAATGTGATCATATCGGGCGACAAACTCTACAAAGGACAGAAAATTTCCGTGGTATCCTTCCTGACGTAAGTCTTCTTGATGCCCTCTCAAAGCCAAATAACTTTTTGCTAGGGTAAGTATGATATCGAATAATCTTTGAAGAACCATTTTCCAAAATGATGCTTCTTTGCGAATTTCATTTTCAAGTTCCTTGTCGATAGTATTAGTATCGTTTTTTTCCAAAATTCATTACACAGCACATGCTTCCGAATGGCCACTCGAACAACTGTGTTGTTTAATTATTTCTGATAAATGCTTCCAATCTCGAATTCCCGTACACCAAACATTATTCCTTCGTGAAGCAAATAACCAGCAGGGTTGACAATAGGCAGCGTCTAGTATTTTGGAATAACACAACCAAAAACGATTAACTGGCTCATATTTAGAACACGAAACGTAGTACGATTTTGAAAAACACATATTGTTCTGGTTGATGTCTGTTGGAAAAGGTCCTGAAGGCTGTAAAGGCCCCATATCAAGAATTTGACGTCTTTCGTTTACACTTAATATTTTGTTCGTGAAGTTTCCCGAGTCATAAGCAGATTTGTCGTACACATTTTCGAAAAATGTAGAAGTCTGTGGTTCCTCCAAACCCTCCGCTCTTATGTGTGTCATGCAAACATCATCCACGTTCACATGATCGGCGGCGGAGGTATCTCCAACTGCAATAATTGTCGAATCTTCTTCAATAGGCTTCTCAACCAACACTACAGTTACCACATTATTTGAGTCACTATCAATGGAAATATTTTGGCTAGATGTACTTGCAGAAGGCTGACTAAAAAACTTGTCAATTTTTGTTTACTATCTTCTCTTTCTTGGCGTTGTTTGCGTTTAAATGCACCACTGGGCTTCTTCATCTTATCCATAATTTTAGTTTTCTAATTTATTTAAACAATACAATATTAGATTGTGCTCGAGTAGGTAGGTACTCACTGTTCACTGACGACGTTAAAAGTAAAATAAAAGGAAAGAGAAACACTTGGGGAATGACACACATATCACTATCCGTCAAATTGACAACACTGCCAACCTACAGAAAGAATTTAGGGGAATTCTCTAGGCATAACTTTTGAATTTCTCTCAACTGAGTTGTCATGATTAAAGTGGAGTTGCAAGTTGCAACCTGTCATATTTATTTTGAAAATGGGAGAAATTTCCAAAAGTTCAGTTCGATCGAGATTTCTGGTAAGGATTCGAGGGCCCCCTAAGCTTGAGGGCTCCGGGGCACTGCCTCGCGTAGCCCCTAGGTAGCTACGCCACTGCCTACATCACTATATTACAGATAATGTACACATAGTTTTCGGTTTGTATATACAGTTACCTAGCCAAATGTTGTTATTTTATAGTCATTTTAAAACATTTTACCTCAGAGTTGTCTGTAGTCAGTTATTGGCTCGTAGGCAATCGTACCCCCAGGTTCACCTTCATTTTCATACGTTTTAACTTTTAAGGGTTGTACGCAAAAATAACAGTAAAATAATTCATTTCAATTATAATCCAATCTTTATTGCATGTTTTGCAAAATTAAAGAAAACGACATAAAATGAAGATTAAAGAACTAATAGGTTAACATAAAATAATAAAACAAAAATCAGTATGTTGATTTTGCTGTTCAAGCAAAAGAAATTAAATTAAAAAATAGTTTAAAATATTCGCCATACAATATCTCTTCCCAGGATGCCAGTAAAAGAAATAATATGAGATTTCTTATTGAAACATTGACAAAATATTTAGATATATATTTCGTCACTAAGAATCATACAAAAGTGACAGACAAATATATCTGACTCATCGTCTTCTGGAACACGAAGTCTATGAGTTTCAGGTATACTTCTTCTTCTTCGATGGCGCTACAGCCCATATCGAGCTTTGGCCTCCCGCAACATTCGCCTCTAACTCCTCCTGTCCTCAGCAGCTGACTTTCAGTTTGTTACCTGGAGAAGCTGTGTCGCATCTCCTCTTACCTCGTCTTCCCACCTCAGTCTGGGTCTTCCCACTTTTCTTTTTCCACCTGGGTGTCCATGAAATATTTTTGTGCAAACTTCGCATACCATTGGCTCCTTTTTGATAATTCAGCCACATTTTTTGTAACATAACTTTAAATGCATTTCATTGTCCTTCGGATCAACACCAAAGAATAATAACATGCATAAAATATTTGAGGATAATCTTAACTTTGTGAAATTTTCAACACTTGCTTTTTTGGCAAAGGATGTTTGTAAAATCTTTATTTTGGGCCGAATACACTGCGATGGAGTCGGTAGCCTTTTACATATTTCGCATTGAATCCCCATGTACTGTTCTCCACACTTGTAACACAGTGATAGTGAATCTGCCAACATGACGGTGACAAATTTCGTGTAACATTAGGTTGAAATGTAACATTGACCAAATTTATGTTTCCTATATTTGCTTCCCTTTTTTGATTCCATCATTTGTTTTGTTTAAGCTTTTTTGAACAACTGTTCATATGGGGGGAGATTGAAAAGGATTAAATTAACAAACGATTTTGTGTGTGTTTTCTCCCTCGACTTAAATAGTTGTTTCCAGTAGTAATTGTTAAAATCAAGTGTTTTTTTTTAATTGCGTGCGTGAGGCGGAATTCCGCAACCTCACCAATTGTTACTTTCAATTTATAAGTAAAATAGCAATTAAAGTTGTAGATGGGAAAACTTAAAAATAATACTTGATTATATATTAATATAACTATTTATATTTTTGACAACCCTACTGTAGGCAAAGTAAACCCCAAAACATGAAAAACGTGTATGTACTACATTGTCTGGTGACTTATGCACCCTCAAACCCTACCAAATTGAATTAAATACATGCTTAGATTATTCCTAAGATATCTATAAAAAACCCCATAGAATATTAGAAGCCAACTTTAGATAGTTTTTTAGATACAACGTAACTTTTTGAGAAATCACTATCGGCCCTGAAATGCCAACGTTCGCTAAAATGGTGCCAAACTGATGTGATCTGAATTTATGAACAGTTTAAAGTATTCAGCATTACCAGAGAAGAACCCTTCGTAATACCATATATGAAATGTTGATGTATTCTTTAAAATAAGTACTCTGTGACTAGTTTTATAAAAATAAAATGGACTAGGCAAAGATACCCATGGGAAGGCAATCTAACCCCATTTGACGGTACCGAATAAGCAAACAAAGAAACATTCATTTTTATACGTTAAAATAATTCATTATTTAATTTCTACTGGCTAGTTGATTGCTTGTATAACACCCATTTCCCCATTCATTCCTTCTATAAAATACATGTATAATATTTTCGTTCAGCGGACGGAACTGCAATGAGAGCGCGCGACCTCTCCCTCAAATGTCCACTAATTACTGAATAAATACACAAAATGTATTCGTGAAACCAGGCCCGTAAAATCAAATTACGTAAATGTGTGATTAATTTTTTGTAAATGTGTTAAAATTTTTTATAAATGCTTAATTATGTATATATATAAGGATTGTATTAGGACATAGTATCGCCCTTGAGGTGTTTTCTCACAAAAAACGGCGCTCTACAAATTATCCAATTTGTAAAATTAATTTAATATAATATTTTAATTAATGAAGATAATATTAGCGAAAGTCAATCGAAATCGCTGTGGATAGCGAGTTGGCCCGGATTGCCAGAGGTCGTGGGTTCGAGTCCCTTAAATATGCTATAAAATAACACCGGTCCGGTAAATTAGTATGACATTTTGATATATCCTACTAGTGACCCAGAAAACTTAAACATTTTATTTAATTCTCTATTACAAGTTTTACCAGATAGAGGGTACACTTTTACATAAAACTGCATACTCAACTCTAATTTTGCTATTTCGGAGATGTGTATGGATATTTCAAAATGTCATACTACGTAATTTAAGTGAAATGAATAGTAACATTTTAAACACGAAGGACATTTCCTTCATAGTAAGGCATCGTGGTCACTTCAAATTTTCCTTCTACGACCGTGAATAGCTGCAGTCCGAACATGAAAGGTTTTTCGCCACTGTGAGTCAGCATATGTTACTTCAAACGACGTTTTTGAGAACATGAGTTTTTGTGAACACACCGCAGATGGAAAAGGGCTTTTCATCACTGTGCGCCAGTGTGTGTCTTCTCAAATTTCCCTTTTGTGAAAATGAAGAATTGCAGACGAAACGAAAGAGGATTTTTTCCACTATGAGTCGTATGTGTGACCTCAAAGTGTCCCTTCATGTTCAATAGTTGTAGTCATAACAAGAAAAACTTTTTCACCCCATGTGAGTAAGCTTGTGTCTTCAAATTACCCTTTCGAGAACGCGAGTAGCTGCAGCCTGAACACAAAAAGGCTTTCCACAACTGTGAGTCAACGTATGTTGCTTCAAACTACCTTTTAGAGAAAATGAGTAGCTGCAGAGAGGCCGACGAAAAAGGCGTTTCTTAACTTTGAGTCAACATGTGTCTCCTCAAATTACACTTCTGCGAACATAAATAGTTGCAGACGGAACACAAATAGGGCTTTTATCCACTGTGAGTCCGCACGTGTCTCTTCAAACTGCTTCTTTGTGAACATGAATAGTTACAGTCGGGACACGAAAAAGGCTTTTCTCCACTGTGAGTCAGCATGTGACTCTTCAAAGTACCTTTATGAGAACTTGAGTAGCTGCAGACGGAACACGAAAAGGGCTTTTCTCCACTGTGAGTCAGCATGTGTTTCTTCAAATAGGTTCTTTGTGAAAATGAAGAGTTGCAGTAGGGACACGCAAAAGATTTTTCTCCGCTGTGAATCAGCATATGATTTTTCAAGCTACCTTTTCGCGAAAATGAATAGCTGCAGACGGAACACGAAAAAGGCTTTTCTCCACTGTGAGTCAGCATATGATTCTTCAAATGGCTTCTTTGTGAAAATGACCAGTTGCAGTCGGGACACGAAAAAGGTTTTTCTCCACTGTGAGTCCGAAAATGATCCTTTAAACTATATTTTCGAGAACATGAGTAGCTGCAGACGGAACACGAAAAAGGTTTTTCTCCACTGTGAGTCAGAAAATGATCCTTCAAACTAGATTTTCGAGAACATGAGTAGGTGCAGACGGAACACAAAAAAGGTTTTTCTCCACTGTGAGTCAGAAAATGATCCTTCAAACTAGATTTTCGAGAACATGAGTAGCTGCAGACGGAACACAAAAAAGGTTTTTCTCCACTGTGAGTCAGCATATGATTCTTCAAACCGTTTCTTTGTGAAAATGAAGAATTACAGTAGGGACACGCAAAAGATTTTTCTCCGCTGTGAGTCAGCATATGATTCTTCAAACTGCTTCTTTGTGAACATGAATAGTTACAGTCGGGACACGAAAAAGGCTTTTCCCCACTGTGAGTCAGCATGTGACTCTTCAAAGTATCTTTTTGAGAACTTGAGTAGCTGCAGACGGAACAAGAAAAGGGCTTTTCTCCACTGTGAGTCAGCATGTGTTTCTTCAAATAGGTTCTTTGTGAAAATGAAGAGTTGCAGTAGGGACACGCAAAAGATTTTTCTCCGCTGTGAATCAGCATATGATTTTTCAAGCTACCTTTTCGCGAAAATGAATAGCTGCAGACGGAACACGAAAAAGGCTTTTCTCCACTGTGAGTCAGCATATGATTCTTCAAAGTACCTTTATGAGAACTTGAGTAGCTGCAGACGGAACATGAAAAAGGTTTTTCACCTGTGTGAGTCAGCATGTGTTTCTTCAAATCTGCTTTTCGAAAACTTAAATAGCTACAGATGGAACACGGAAATGGTTTTTCTCTACTGTGAGTCAGCATGTGTTTCATCAAATCTCCTTTTCGAGATGATAAATAACTACAGTCAGAAAACGAAAAAGGTTTTTCACCACAATGAGTGCGCATGTGCCGTTTTAATATTGACTTAATAGAGCAGGAGTATTTACAACGGTAGCAAGAAAATCGTTCTTCCTCAGGATGCGTCTTCCGTTCGGTCAATAAGTCTGAAAGAGACAAAGATAAAACTTAATACATGTAAGGACATATTTCATAAATACGCAAGTATGAAGAGCACGAATGGTAAATCACAAATAATAAAAATCGGTTTTACCTGTTGTCTGAGTAATTCTTTCAGTATGCTCTAAGCATTCATTTTTAACATCGAGGAGGTCCAAGTCAATTTCCATATAAGGAATCCCCACCCCATGTTCTGCTCGGAGTCCTCTTTCTTCCTTGATGCTGAAATCTTCTACAAAAATACTACCTGGAATAGCAAAGCAGCATTTATATATTAATTAAATAACCGTAAGAAATTAGATACATTAATGATAAAACACAAATATTGAAGAATGACAAGAAATATTTTAAGGACTTCATTAACAATTTAACCTTAACCAATTAAACAATAACCAATTAATTAATGAATTTCAATTCAACATTGCCAATTTATTAATATTTTTAAGTAATCAATTGTTTGGTTTTGGCGTTTGTCGTTTCTTAATGTGAATTCACAGAAAACATTTCCAGGGTTGCCTGTCAGTATCGGTTCTGCTGTCAAAGTGTGCTCAGTATTTCGATATAAAAACGTCAGAAGTTAGGCGATCCGCTCACTGAGGCAACTGAAAACTGTCAACTGGCAACTGTCTTTGTATGACAATGTGATAGCCAGCACACTACACAATCACTCAAAAACCCGTTGCCAATGGTAACGCAAGCGGTGACTCGCGACTCGCACTGCTGATTGCTGTGACCGGCCGTTGCTAGTTGCCAGCTGTCAGCTGATCGTTCTTCGTCTATGGTTAAACAAGATTTTTGACCAATCAAGACATAGAAACCAGCCGGTTTCAGTTTGTTTTCAGTTGCCTCGTAGCGGAGCGCATTACGCTAACCGATCCGATATTATAAAATTATCCATTCCTCTGACCTTGACCCTCAGGTACTAACTGAATCCACCGCGTCGAAAGACTCGGCCATCATGTAGCCATCCTGACAAGCCTATTGTTCGATACCTTCGGTCATGATGGAAAACAAAGATAAACTACTGGAAAAACAGTCGTAAGTAGAGGCCTTGACCACTGAAACGCTAGGCGCCCACAAAGGGAAATAGATAGCTTTTCGTAGACCCCCAATTTTCAAAATAAATTTGAATGTATTCTGACCTTCCCGTGTCCCGAATAGTTGCTATCCGAGATAAATGCTTTCACCGAAAATCAAGAGATAGTACTGAAAAGTTTGCATGGAAACTAGCAACTCAGTAGATACACAAACAGTTCTGTTTATTTTCCTTGGTTGTCTATTTATAGCAAATTTTGTTATGTAGGTATTGTATTATGTCAATGTTTTCGTTATTTAATTCTCTGCTTATTTATAGTTATTCCAAAGTCCTGGAAATAGATATAAGCTATATAAATACAAGGCTGGCAGTTTGGAAGAAGCTGCGGAAACCAGCCTGGAAGAAGATGTCGGCCTACATCGTTCATCAAAATCGTAATAGTTTAATTTATTTAAATACTTTGGTTTGGTTTAGATTATTATTTAGAGTCTAACATTAATCATGTTTACCAATATAAAATTATTTTGTGTATTTATAAATAAATTTAACCTTGTTTCATAAACTTCTCTTTATTATGTAGTTACAGTTTTCACGCACACTTTCCCCTGATAAGTCATACACCTTCTGAGCTAGCCAATCTTAATTATTAAACCCAAATTACATTCAATTACAAGTCACAGTCTTTTAACCGCGGCAAAGTTACTAAGTGGAGTTTAGATTGCACCTGTCCGAACTCGTCTTTTTTCACGGCGGCGTCTGTTTTACTATTATAATCCTAGCTGTATTATAGTAAGGTGTACGGGTTTTAATTCAGTAAGTGATGTGTATTTCATACAGAAATATATGTTATATTTATTTTCTAGGAAAATATTCAATCTGATTAATTAAGATAGAAAAATGATTTGTGAAGTGAAGAAAACGATCAAACGTTTTTGTGGTAAAATTGCCAAAGTTAAAATAGTGATCTATATTTTTAATTTAATAATTTTTTGTTTATTTATTTATTAACGCCCTTTTTGGGGCTTTTATATGTGGATAGTAAAAAAATATATACAGTATTTTTATTTTTATTTTTAACTTATTAACTTAAAGAGTTAAACCTCAAATTATAATATTTTATAATATTAATGAAGATAATATTAGCGAAAGTCAATCAATAATCCAAAACAGAAAAATCAGAAAAAGATACGGATACAGGATTTTCGATTGACTTTCGCTAATATTATCTTCATTAATTAAAATATTATATATATATATTTATATTTTCATATATATAAAAATGCAAAAATCAGTCATTTTAAATACATGTAGGATTACGAAAGATTTTTTAAATATTTATATTGAGGGATCTGTACCATTTATCGGTCAAATTAGGAATTCCGCCGAGCCGAACCCTCTGATATGAAAATATCTGGAGTCGGTGAATTATATTCCCATTTAATAGTTTGGTAGATTAACATGTTGTTCTTGTATTGTTTTGTATTAATTATACTTATATAATACACTTGCATAACGTGGATTTACTAGATGATCATTTATATGGAAAAGTGTATTGTATTAGGGAAAAACTAAACCCGGACCTGAAAATCTGGTGCGTAAAAAAAAAGTATTTATTGCACATAACTGAACTGCTCTTTACATTGTGTACTTATTTAGTGACACATTGAAGATGTCCACTGAATTGGCGAACTGAATTATTTTCCTCCATTATTATTCTGGGCAAAGAGGAATACCCTTGGTAAGTTAGTCCCAGAATTTCTACACCGAAATAAATCCCGTATTTGAGTATTACGTAGGCGAATCCGACAGCTAATCAATGGAATATCAACTAAATCATTTAATATTTTATATATAAATCTTTCTGTTTGACAATTTAAGCATAATCATAGCATGTAAAAGAGTGCTGTAGTTCAACATAATTAATGGAATACTCACTTAAAAAAATTTAAATTGTAAGAATTTATTTTGTAGTCTTTCTATAGCTTGTACATGAGAATTGCATTCAATTTTATTTCTAACAAAGGCAAAATATAACATACAATTTTATACATCCCCGAGGAAGGTTCAGGTTGAACCGAAACCGGTTGGATAAAAAAGTAATTAAGTGTAATTAAAACAAAGTATTATTGTATTAACAACAAAATATAACAGCATTTCATATTGTTGAACTTTCTAGTAAGCCTCGTTATAAATCCCAAAAATATATATAATTTCCTATTTCAAGTTCTATCAAGACCTGTAACACTGTTTTACAAAATTTCCGTAAAAAAATGATGTTGAACAATTTCTGTTAACAGTCAAGCAAATTTCAAGCGTTTTTGAATTTTATTACACATATAATTACAATATAAGAAACATGATTTAAAATAGGAAAATTCATTGAAATTAAAGGACACATAGCAGTTTATCTATTTTGGAATGAATATTCGAAGGTAATTTTTTTTTTGTTATAAAACCAAACATACGAAAATTTCCAGCGCACAACGGAAATATTTTGTAAATGTCTCTTGGTGCTTCAGCGGTTAAGTTTTCTTGTCCATATTTTAATCGCGGATTTATTGTTCAGTTATATACCTCAATGATTTTTACAATTTTTTATCAAGGATTTCAAAATAAAATAGCTTTGATAACGCAATCACTTAAGATGGAGAAAAGTGATATTTTGTTGAGTTTAAGTACATTATCAGTAAATAGGATCTGAGACGTCAGCTTTGAGAACCATTGATTTTTTTGGGGTTTTCATTTATCACTGTATAGGATATATGTGATTCCACATATATACTAATTGCAAAAAAACCTAAGGGTTTACTGTAAATTTTGTGGAAAGATAATTGTTCTGAGACAAATATAAGATGATTACAATTACGTACTTGAAAAATAAATAAAAAAAACTACTCGTAGTTTTTGGTTGAGGTTGTGTTGAAATATTTTAATGATAAAAGGGAATTGAAAACCTATTTTTTAAATGTAGAGATACATATCCGGGTTACGAATAAATTTACAATAATTTGAAAATCTCTTGCGAACAAGTTGCTGGTCTCGTGATGAAGGACTACGCCAGACGAGGAATCGAACTCACGACGCCTGGGTGTGACCCAGACCCGATACCAACTCAACCACTGACAGGTAGAAAAAAACGTCAAAACCAGTTGACCTTAATGCGGGAAGTTTTTCTGTAGGCAAATACTTCAAAGTGAAAATTAACTTCAAAGTAATCCAATGGCCTATAAACTGGGTTGCTGAAAGCAAGCATCTTCCGTGGCTGCGAAAAAATAAAATATCCCGAATGAGATTTTAACAAATGAACTTAAACTTACTAGCTATCTGAACACTCTCCGAATACAGCGAACATTCCTTCTTTATATCCAGGAGGTCGAAATCCATATCCGTAGATGGCATTATCTCCTCTCCGATCTCATTCTGGGACCCTGGCTCCGTCTTGATAGAAACACTCTCTGGATTTTGAGGATCCATGGCACTGCTGTTAAAGCCTCTATGTATTATATGATATTGTCCGAGCGCAAAACAAATTAAAACTTTAACAAAAGATACACTTATTGGCCCGTTTGTGAATGATATTAAAATCAGCACAAAAGAAAAAAAAGACATATGGCGGATGTTGTCCATAGACAAAAACTTTGACATCCGACGAGAAGCTAGTTGCTAGTAATTAGCGATGGGAATGATCGAAACTTTTATATCATCGATTTTTTTAATCGACACATCACAATAATCGAATAATTAATCGATTTTTTGCTCGGAGTTTGGGAGCAATAGCTACGGTCAGGGGCAGGATTTTTGTTACTAATAAGATATTTAGTTTAGCCGGTAGGTACAAATTCCCATTAATAATATTGACAGTGTGTCTGTGTTTAACACGAAGATAATAATTTTATGTCGTTTTTGTTAAAAAAAATAACCTCTAAATAACATGTAGGTTATGGACGGACACCTTTTCGTATGCAATTATTAACAGATTATCATTAAATATATAAATATTATCATTAAATATATATAAAAAAAGTTTTCTTACTATACAAATCGTTTCATTTTTATTACAAACTAATAAACACCTGTTAATTTCAAATAAAATTAAAAATATTTGGATATGTCCATATGAAAACATATTACTTGCTGATTTTAGTAGAGTATTATTTACTGCCCTGAAGAAACTACGGTTTTGTGGAAAAGGTGGTCCAATCCTTTAGACTACCATGAATTCTGTATCCTTCGATCAAGGCAAAAGAAAATGTCTAGAGAATGTCTTAAACAATTTATAACAAATGCTGAACTTAATATATCCCGTGACCCTAAAAAAATCTGGTCTGGTAGGAAAAATAAACAATTCTGGTTTACCTCATGTTATGAAACTGGGCGAAGAAACTGCTACGAATCCTTTCGCAATATGCAATCTGTTTTCACAGCACTTTGAAAAGCCATACATTTTCTACATAAATCATCAATTTGATTGAATCTTTGATTGTATGCTTCCTATAATTTTTGGTGTTAATGACTATCTTGAATAAAAACATACCCTCCACACAGCATCCCCAAAGATGACATAGGCCCTGAATGAAATTCCTCAGGGCCTCCTGTGTGGAGCTAATGTAAAGAAAAAATTAACTACATTGTGTATTTGTTTAGTGACAAATTGAAGATGATCACTGAATTGGTATAATTATTTCTTACCATTGGTAGGTATTCTGGGCAACGAGTAAAACAGTTGGTAGTTAGTCACAGAATTTCTGCACTGAAATAAATCCCGACGACGAAAATATAACATTTAATATCATTAAAATTACTAGTCAGCCGTGTTATAAATCTCAACAGTATATGTAATTTCCTGTTTCAAGTTATATCAAGAACTGTATCACTGTATATCAAATGTAAAAAGTAAAAACTATGAGGTTGAAGGATTTCTGTTAACAATCACGTAAATTTCAAGGGTTTTTGAATTTTATGATTTTTTAAAATATAAAACTACAAACTTAAGATAAATGATTTAAAATGGATAACTCGTTGGATTTAAAGGACATTTAACAGTATATCTATTTTCGTATAATTATCTTTGGAGCTATTTTTTGAATGAGAGCGGCCGAATCCAAAACCAAACGTACGAAAATTTCCAGCGCTCAGCGGAAATATTTTGTAAATGTCTCTTGACCCTCCAGCGGTTTAGTGTTCTTGTGCATATTTCAAATGCGGATGAATTGTCCAGTTAGACACCAAAATGATTTTTACAATTTTTTATTAAGGACTTCAAGATCTAACAGCTTGGATTAAGAAAACACTTAACATGGAGAAAAGTGATATTTGGGTGAGTTTAAGAACAAAATTAAAAAATAGGATCTGAGACGTCAGCTTTAAGATCCATTGGTTTATTGTGGGTATCATTTATCTGATTCCACATATATACTAATTACACAAATATCTCTGGGTTTATTGTAAATTTTGTTGAAAGTGAATTTTATTTATTTATTATTAATTTTCAACGCCCTGATGGGCTTTTACATAATAAGTATATTATACAGTGATATATATGTATGTTTAAATAAGAAATATAAACTTATAGCAATTAACATTATAAAAATGGTAGGTATAAAAGTAAGTAAGAAATATTATATTATTATAAAAGAGAAAAAGTAAAAATAAATTAAACTGAAACCAGTTTTTAAATTGCAGATGGCATAAAAATAATAATATATAGTGTAAGTTAATATTAGAAATTTACAGATGTGTAATACAAGAAAAAGTTTACAATACAGAAAAACAAAAGAGAGTAACAAGTTTTTACATTATAGATAAATAGAAATAATACAAAAATATGTGCAACAGCTACTACATTATAAGAATATGCTACATCAAAATATTATGGAATCTTTTAAATAACAGTAACTAATATTAAACACGTCTGATTTCACATTCTGACATGAATGATTTAATAATTTCATGTTTGGATTGTATCAGCGACACATTCCATACATCTACGTGCGAATACATATTTCCCAAGTTTTGAATTCTCTGTAGTGGTATATTGAATTGGGCCCTGGTCGCAGTATTACTACAATAAAATGGTAGTACTGACCTTGTATTTCTGGCTGGCACATTAAGATTTATGAGCGATAAGAATTCAGGGCTATCAATTATTTTATGCAAGATTTTAAATAGAAATATTAGATCAAAAACAATTCTCCTGTCACTCAAGTTTAATAGATTAGATAATCGTAGTAGAAAAGGGTAGTTTTTTGTTCTTTCGGTATTTTTAGTTTATAATTTAAAAAGCTTAGGATTTTTTTTTGTACTCTTTATATTGTTTGTGAATGCACGTTATAGTGGGGAGACCATATAGTTGAATTATATTCAACCTGGCTCCTTACTAGTGATGTGTACAGAAGTTTTAATGTTTTAATGTTGGTAAGATCTTTAGCCACTCTTAGTACAAAACCTAACATTTTTAAACCCTTCTTTGCAATATTTTCAATGTGTGGTATGAAGCTAAGTTTGGTGTGAAAGTAATACCTAAGTCATTCATTTCGGAAACAGATTCGAGAATGATGTTATTCATTGTGTAATTGAAATAAATCGGATTTTTTATTTTAAAAAAACTCATAGTTATGCATTTATTGACATTAAGGTATAGCTTGTTATCGCTACACCACTCAACTAATTTTAACAAGTTTGCCGAGAGAATATAACAGTCGTTCAGGCTTCGAATTACTTTAAAAAGTTTTAAGTCATCTGCGAACATAAGTACGTAGATGTCTTTAAAAATATTACAAAGGTCGTTCACAAAAAAGATAAATAATACAGGTCCAATGTGGGAACCTTGCGGAACACCACTGGATGCAAAAAAATCATACGATGATTCCCCATTAAGTTTAACACTAAGTTTTCTGTTTGAAAGATAGCTTATAAACCAATGCAACATGTTTCCACAAACTCCAGCTTTAGACAGTTTTTCTACAAGAATAGCGTGACAAACCTTGTCGAACGCTTTGCTGAAGTCAGTGTAAATTGAGTCAACTTGAAGCTTCTTCGCCATTGCATCGGAAATAAAATTTTGATATAGAATATGGTTAGTTAGTGTTGATTTGCCGGTTATGAAACCATGTTGTTCAGTACATATACTATCTTTAACCCATTCATGACGAAGGTGCCATATGGATCTCGAAAAAGTATTGGCACTCATTTAGTCACAAAATGCCGATATGTTGAAATAGCGGTGCCAAATACAGTTTGATATAGTCTACAGGCATGTACGAACACCTTTGTCTTGGTTGGGTTCAGTTTATTTATGTGTGCCGACGTAAACGGATGTGTCTTTACTGAGTTAGAAAAAAAGTGCAATTTTTTCAAGATTTCAAAATAAGTGAAGTAAGTAATCTATTAAATTTATGTAGTAGATTTGATTTTTTTCCCCAAAACGGAAAATGATTTGTAGATAATGAAATTCTCTGCCTATTTACACACACATTGTTACAAAAATAATAATTATTGTATCTAAACGAGGACAGTGAATTGAAGGTTTTGATTTTTGGTTCCATATGGATCTTTCGACAGATCGCACTATACATAAAATGTAATTTTTCAAAGATTTCATTGTTTTTTCGCGTTTTTAGGGGTTTGACTGTTGAAGAAGTGATGTTACTGCTTTAAGAACAATCAGATAAGAATATATGGATGATGATGAAGTAGTGGATGTGTATGTGGAGCCGCCAAAAGGGAGTGATTTGTCCGGAGCAGATTCAGCTGATGAAGATGACGACGGAATAATTGCCAATATCTATCGAGCGCAATTATTTTCTAATTGAAAAATTGTTAGGCGTTGCCGACACAAAACGGGAAAATGTACTTCCGATTCTGATTCACACCCAGAGAACCCTGATCTGAACATTTAGGAGATGTGCACTTGGACTCAGCTTGCAGTGACCTCGACATTTATTTGACGCTTCAGCATCTCATGGTCAAGCGTCTGCAAGCACTTCTTCCGAGCCTCCTTTGAAACGATGCCGTATTAGTACTGCAGACAGAGTAAATGATTCCGCTGAACCACTTTATCGCATTCCAAAACGTATGCCTGGTCCAAGAACTACATATCAAAGGAAGTCTAACGATGTGACACCAATTGCTTGTAGCATATTTCCTGAGGGAAATTATACTGACGTAGCTGCTTTGTCAATGGTGGAATTATTTGAAAAAATCTTTAACAGCAAAATGTATAAATTCATCATTACAGAATCCAACAAATATCAGACCAAGCAAGATCCTGAAAATAGCCATAAAGTATCGCCTTTGACTGTTGGGAATATAAAAGCGTACATGGGTATACTTATAATATTAGGGTTATGTCTGATTCCAACAACTCGAATGTACTGGAGCAGCTCACGCCGTTGCCATATGCCATTGCTGAACTCTACTTGTATTTTTATGGATACAATGACACTGGTACAATTCGAGACAATCGGGTTCCCAGCTCATCTCCTATCTCCGATAAGAAGGCAACAATGTCAAAGTACAACAATGGTGTACTTCCTCGAGGACATACTGAAAGTGCAAGGACTCCATCAAGGAGCAAAAAAAAGATCAGTATTCAGAGGCCAAATGAATTTATCTGCACGAATATGGATATGGGAGGAACTGATAGAATGGATGAAAACGTTGCATGTTATCAAATTACTGTTCGTCAACAGAAATAGTGGTGGTCCATTTTTTCCTGGGCCATCGATGTAACAATTCAGAATTTCTGGCTTCTGAAACGCAAAGCCATGGATTATTTTTAATTGCGACAGTTAGAATTCAGTGAAGAGATATCAAAACATTACTGTATGGTATGCTATCAAGAAATACTTCAAGGCACCCGACAAACTTACCAAAATATAAAAAAGGGCTAAGCAGTATGACACCTCCGTCCCGCATTATCCTGGGCAAATGCAATTACTTACTGAAACTAATAAGTATGGAAAATGTCTTATGCATCTTGTAAAAGCAAGCAGCGTATGTAAGGTTGGACTATGCGCGAAATTCTTGGAGAGTTACCATACTAAATAATGCTGTTGAAAATTTTACTTTCCGTACAATAAAGTTGAAAAAAATAAATTTCCGACTAGTTATTTGCCGAAAGTGCCATATGGATCTCACCCTTCTCTGACTACCTGGGGGGTGAAGAAACGATTTTTTTAAATTCTGAAAAAAATGTCCGTTTTCTACCTCTAAAACCAACCCCCCTGTGAAATTTCAGCACGAAATTCGAGAAAAAAATAGTTCGTCATGAATGGGTTAAATGAGTTAATTATTTTATCCAGAATCAGTTTCTCAAAGAGTTTTGGAATTGTTGAAAGTATGCATATCGGTCTATAATTAGTTACCTCGTTTTTATCCCCTTTCTTGAAGATGGGTGTTATATAACTATGTTTCCATAGATCATGAAATATACCTTTCGACAAAGAATGATTAAAGAGTGTGTACAGGGGATAAGCAAGAACGACGACACACTGCTGTAAGAGTAATGGTGGAATGTTGTCGGGACCGGCATTTTTATTGGGATCTAGAAGTTTAATTTGTTAAATAATTTCGTTTAGTTCGATGTGCACATGTGACAGGTTTATATTGAAACGGGGAGTATAGTTAGGTAAGGAAAACTGATTGGGTTGACTTTTATCATAAACGTTCTTGAAGAAGTCTGCAAAAAGATCGACAATATTTTTAATACCATCGGCCTTTCTGTCTTCAAAATACATAGTATTTGGTATATCAGAGTCACCACTTCTTAATGTTTTACTGAATCGCCAGAAACGTTTTATATTGCTAAAAATATCATTCTCTGTCTGCCTAATATAGTCATTATAACACGTCCTTGAAAGTTTATTACAATCACTCCTAATTTTAGAGAATTCTATGTACAACTTTGATGTTCCGTGATTCTTGTACAGTTTGTGAGCTGTTTTTTTTACATATAATTAAATTAATCAAATCTTTATTGAACCAGACTGGATATTTAGATTCCTTATATTGAGTGTAAGGGACAAAGCGATTTATATGATTACTTAGAATAAAGTAGAACTGTTCAATATTATGATTTAAATCATCACTTTCTAAGAAGGACCAGTCGACCAATGTGAGCGAGTCACACATACCTGAATAATTAGCATTTCTGAAATTATAGCTTGATCTCGTAGGTTTCAGAATTTTTTCGCCAAAGTCTGTTATACAAATATTAAGTGGAGGATGATGGATATCGGGGGGTATGACAACTTCTATGGCTTTATTCACTTTGATACTTTGAGAATTGAAGAAAACGAGATCCAATACACGATTGTTAATGTTTCTAACAAGATTATGTTGAGTTAGGTTTAAGTATATTGACATGTCAAGTATTACTCTTTCATTTTCGGAGATAGTTGTATTACAAGTATTCGACAATACGGGGTCGTGCAAATCCCAATTTACATTTGGAAGATTATAATCACCTACGGCAATAAATTTGGCATCAGGGTACTTTGATTTAATTATTTCTACGTCTTCATAATGGTTTTTGAATACAACAGTGTTGGCCGAGGGGGGTATGTACACAGAACTAATTATTATTTTCTCATTTTTACATTTCACCAATACAAACAATTGTTCTACGTTACTGTTTTTTGTGTTTAATTTCTTAGAAGTAAATTTCTTTTTTATTGCGACCAGGACACCACCTCCTCTTGACTTTGAACTGGTATCACGGTTTCTGTCCATCCTATACACATTATAAGAGGATAATCCTAGTTCGGAAGAATTGATGGATGGATCTAACCACGTTTCAGTCAGTACCACGGCTTCACATATTATTGATGGTATACAAATTCTGAAGTTATCTAGTTTTGTGCGAAGTCCACGTACATTTTGATAGTAGAGGTTCAGTGAGCTGGATTTTGATAGTTTTTTGTTTGCGCATTCACGATTTTTGGCGTAGAGTTGACATACTTAATAGTAATATTGGTTTCGCTGTTTTTTAATCTTGATTCAAGTTCACTTCGTAAATGAGCAAGTTCATTTCTTTGGAGACTGGTGAGGTCGTTTGCTGCTTTGACACCGTTCTTCAACTTTGATCGGTTCATCAGAATGGATTTGGAAGTTGATGGATCCTTGAATTCGATCTTGATGGGCCTTGTTTGGTCAGGTTTCTTGATTTCCAACCGGTGAATCTTGATCTCACTGGGATTAAATGTGTTTTCAAAACCCTCCAGGGAAGATGAAACCTTTTCAATATCTTCGGTGATTCTCGTTGCAGTTGATAGAGAATTGCTCTCGGGGATGTTGAATAGTATGATGTTCTTAGATCTTGTCTTCCTTTCCTCCAACTCAGTTAGCATCTCACAGATGTCAGTCACATTGTTTACGGGTGACGGATTTTGAGATGGAATATTTTTTTGCATATTTTTGTATGCCTGCAATTCACCTTCCAAGATGCCGGTTTTGGCAGCTACCGCTGCCGACATGCTGCCAATTGCAGCCAAGATTTCACATGAAATTGGAGTGATTTTTGCTATTTGGTCCTTATTAAATTTATTACCAGGGTCAAGAAGTACCTTATTTATAGCATTGACTGCCTTCTCTGCGTTTGAGATAAATGACTGGATATCCATTGCGACAGTAAAAATATGTTTATCAGTTTTTATAAATTTTATGTTAAATTAATATTAAAACTTTTAGAGCCACTGGTTGAGCTTCACTCTCACAAGTTTCGGATAGGTAGTTTGTATAGTTACTGTACTTGTCAAGGAGTGTATTTAATGTTTATGTTTTATTGGTAAAGGCACACTAAAAACTGAAGTTTTAACACTTTATTTCACTAAAGTAGCACTGTTTGTTAATCATACGTTTAAGTGTTCAGATTTACTGTAAATAAGTTTATTTTTATTATTTAAACTGGAGACGATTTTTGACGTTTGCACTGCCAAGGAGTTTTGTTGTATTGAATTGTTCTGAGGCAAATATCAGATGGTTACAATTGTCAATTACGTACTTGAAAAATTAAAAAAATACTACTCGAAGTACATCCCGTTTTTGGTTGAGAATGTGTTAGAACTATTAATGATAAAGGGGTATCGGAAACCTCAAAGGAAGAGATTCCCGGGTTACGAATGACCGGACAATAATTTAAAAATCTCGTTTCAGACAAGTTGCTGGTCTGGTGATGAAGTACTATACCAGTCGAACTCACGACGCCTGGGTGTGACCCAGACCTGATATAGACTCAGCCGCTGACAGGTCAACATGAAGAAAAAATTTCAAAAACCAGTTGACGTTATCAAGGGAAACTAAAAGTGCGCTCATTATGACAGTTTTCTATAAGCAAATACTTGAGATTGTGTTGGAACAATTTTAATATACAATGGAAATCGAAATCTTTCTTCTAAAGAAAGCCATACATTCCCGGGCTACAAATAACAAATGACCTGTCAACAATTTGAAAATCTCGTTTCGGACAAGTTGCCGGTCTAGTGATGAAATACTATACCAGTCGAGGAGTTGAACTCACGACGCCTGGGTGGGACACAGACCCGATACGGACTCAGGTGAAGACAGGTTAAAACGAAGAAAATAATATCAAAACCGATTGACGTTATTGCGGGAAATTAAAAGTGCGCTCTTTATGACAGTTTTCTGTAAGCAAACACTTCGAAGTGAAAAGTTATTTCAAAATAATCCAATGGCCTATAAACTGGGATGATGAAAGCAGGCATCTCCCGTGGATGCGAAAAATGAATATATCTTGAATTATATTTTAATAATTTGTCTTAAACCTATATTATAACTTACTAGCTATCTGAACACTCTCTGAATACAGCAAGCATTCCTTCTTTATATCCGGGAGGTCGAAATCCATATCCGTAGATGGCATTATTTCCTCTGCGATCTCATTCTGGGACCCTGGCTCCGTCTTCATAGAAACACTCCCTGGGTTTTGAGGATCCATGGCACAGATGTTAAAGCGTCTCTCTATAACATAATTGTCAGAGCTCAAAATAAAATAAAACGTACATTCAGCAGCCCGTTGGTGAGTGATATCAAATCAGCACCTTCTTTTGTCACAAAAAAATTGACAACTCGAGCAATTCCACTAAACATAAATTTTTTTGGAACATAATATATTAATAGTTTCAAACTCCGCCTACTGGTTAATACGGAATATTTTTTATTCAAACAGTTAGATTTTGCTTTATTATTACGAAAATTGAGTATTTATGTCGGGGGAGACGAAAAAACATGCATTTTATTTTTCAATTTTATAAGATTATTTCACTTACGCGAAGTATTTGACAGCCACGTTTGGCCAAGTGAAACGGGACTTATACAACTTCAATTACTACAATATACAACTATTTACGTGCACAAAAGTTATTAGGTTCGGTAACTTTGCAATAAGCCGCCGCTTTTTTAATAGGCACAGATTTTGAAAAGTACACTACTTTTAAACTTAGTTACTACAAAAAACATCGGTTTCAGTCGAGACCGGTGGAAAAATATGCATTTAAATTTACATTTCATTAAAAAAAACTGTACGTAATTCCTCGTTACGGCTGACATTTCGTATTACATTATTTTGCATAGAACAATGCTGAACAATTTCCAGGGTACCAATCGATAAATATTTAAAAAATGATTACTCTATGGTAAGAAATCACACGAGGAAGGTACTAACTAAAGATTGGGTTGCACCATACAAATTTTAATTTTCTGAATAAATAAATAATTAAGTAGGTATATTTAGGACGAATTAAAATCAATGTACTATTAATTAGGTTGTGTTAGGTTAGGTTAAGTAATAATTATTGGATATAGATGGAAACACTTTTTTTAAATAAACTCTTTTGATTCACCTTAATTACATTAGCTTCGTCTTGTGAAATTTTGCCCATATTTGTAATCACTGTCACTTTGGTATGTTGGTAGTCCTGATAATTTTTTTTATATATAACGACCGGCTAGAAGATTTTGAAGATATCACGAAATCTGGGCGTATTAGATAAACACTAATTTAAGTACCGAAGTTTTGAAACAAAAAACATGCTTTTTTTCTAGTAATTATTATTTTTTAAATAATACACTCACTTTTGTATCACAAACCATGTTGCACAAACCTAGCGTAGCCGCCAAACCACTTGAAAACT
Source organism: Limnephilus auricula (assembly GCA_951813805.1). Lineage (NCBI taxonomy): Eukaryota > Metazoa > Arthropoda > Insecta > Trichoptera > Limnephilidae > Limnephilus > Limnephilus auricula. The sequence continues at coordinate 12,345,629 of OX638414.1, read as the reverse complement.
GGGATGTTTTTCTTGCCTTGACGTGAGCAGGCGCTATAAAGGGGGCCCTTTCTCTTGTATCACAAACCATGTTACACAAACCTAGCGTAGCCGCCAAACTACTTGAAAACTGGGATGTTTTTCTTGCCTTGACGTGAGCAGGCGCTATAAAGGGGGCACTTTCTCTTGTATCACAAACCATGTTACACAAACCATGTTACACAAACCTAGCGTAGCCGCCAAACTACTTGAAAACTGGGATGTTTTTCTTGCCTTGACGTGAGCAGGTGCTATAAAGGGGGCACTTTCTCTTGTATCACAAACCATGTTACACAAACCATGTTACACAAACCTAGCGTAGCCGCCAAACTACTTGAAAACTGGGATGTTTTTCTTGCCTTGACGTGAGCAGGCGCTATAAAGGGGGCACTTTCACTTGTATCACAAACCATGTTACACAAACCTAGCGTAGCCGCTAAACTACTTGAAAACTGGGATGTTTTTCTAGCCTTGACGTGAGCAGGCGCTATAAAGGGGGCACTTTCTTTTGCATCACAAACCATGTTACACAAACCTAGCGTAGCCGCTAAACTACTTGAAAACTGGGATGTTTTTCTTGCCTTGCCGTGAGCAGGCGCTATAAAGGGGCACTTTTTTGTAACATAAACCTAGCGTAGCCGCTAAACTACTTAAAACGCGTGCGTATCTTTTTTTTTCGTTCTAGGTATTCAAATAATTACACAAACCCGTTAGACAAACCATTTTGCTTGCCCTACAAACCATTCAAAACCTGGGATGTATATCTTGCTTAAACTTGCGTGCGTGTTCCTTTATTACTTTCGTTCTTAGTTTAGGTTATTAGATTAGTTTAGGTTTGGTTAGGTATATTAAATAAGACGTTCTCCGACGACATTCAAAAATTAATAATTGAGAATTTTGAAGCTGTTTTTATAATAAAATGTATTAGAACACAATCATATCAAGACAAGCACTGCTCTCTGTACAAAACGAAAAAGTAGAACGATTTTTCTTTTGTTTATGGTTCGTTATTTTCGAAAAAAATTTCCTATGTGGTTTCTATGGACAAGATCAGACAAGATTTAATATGGCGTCCGCGTCAAAACGGAGAATTAAAGAAATATTACGTGTATAAAAGTTTTTACGAATATAAATTTAAATGCATATTTTTCCGCCTTTTTCGACTGAAACTGATGGTTCTTGTGGTAGTCAAGTTTATTTGTAGTTTAGTTTTTAAAATATATGCCTACTAAGAGCGTAGCGGCATGCGGCGGCTTATCGCCAATTTGCCTTAGGGTTTGCAACTTGGTCCAATATTGTTTATACTATTTATAAATGATGTCACTTCCATATTCTCTCATGTTAACATATTATTGCATAGTATTCGCTGATGACGTGAAAATATATAAAATTATAAAAAATACATACGACTGCTTGTCCCTACAATCTAAAAATGTTATAAAATTCGCAGGATGCTATTCCATCAACAAATTTACACTTAACATCAAAAGATGTCAAATCATGAGTTCCTTCAGAATAAAAAAACCCTATCAAATATAGTTATTCACTTAACAACCACAATTTATTGTCAGTACCTGGGAAAAAGGACTTAGGAATAACCTTCGATACTAAACTCCTATTTACTAATCGTAATACTACATACAACTCCGGTTAGAAGTCATTAATAATATAAATCTCCCATTTGGAACCCTTTCTACAAAAGCAATGCAAATTGCATTGAAAGAATCCAACACAAATTTCTCAAATCAATTAATTTCAAATAAGGAATTCCCGCGGATGACAAAAACTAAGATTCTCTATTACAAAAATTTCAACACTTATAAAAATATATTTTCTACGAACCTTGGGAAGATACATAGCACTATTATGATAGCGTCCTGTTATGTGATGGTAACTGATTAAAGGTAAAAAATGGTCCAAAAACAGAAGATTATAAGTGATGTATTTTATTTAATAATCCAACCATCTAAGATAACAATAATGAGAGTTCCATTAAAGATGTGTATCAATAAGTGCCTCCACTGACGAGGCAACTGAAAAAAACCAGTTTGCAACTAAATTCGCTATCCTGTGTATGTCAATGTGATGGCCCGCACACTATTTCTCAAAAACCCGTTGTCATAGCAACGCAAACAGAGACTCGCGACTCACCCTGCTAGTTGCCGTGGCCGGCCGTTGCCAGTTTGCTCAATTGCCATGGTTGCGCCATTTTTGTTGTCAGTTTTCTAGTTTTTTCAATTTGACAGCGACTGATGACTGCGATAATAGCTGATTATTCTTCGTCTATGGTTAAACAAGCTGAGATAAATAATGAAATCGTAAAAATGCGTAGCGCCGTGATAAAGTTTCGTTGGAGACCTTACCAACCAGCCACTTATATTTTGGTTTAAGTTTCTTTGGTGCGCGCAGTGCTTAACGTAGACCATATTTTGATTGGTCTTGTCGCATTATAATTTCGAACTTTGAAATGTTTCCATTTGAATAATAAATTTTTATCTAGCGTCTAGCGTCTAGCCTCTCGTCGACTGTCAAAGTTTGTCTATGGATAACTCTCACTACAGTCGTCTGACGTTTGTTCTCCATAGTACAGCGTTTATTCAGTTTATAATCAGTCAGATGTTCATTGAGCTGCCGACACTGCTGACTGTTATATTATGTTTAGTAGAATTGCTCGAGTTATTAACCTTTTTGTAAAATAAGAAAGTGCTGATTTTAATATCACTGACAATCGGGCTGATGAATTAATGTACGTTATATTAGAGTTTTAATTTATTTTGAGCTTAGACAATCATATTATACAGAGACGCGTTAATAGCAGTGCCATGGATCATCAAAACCCAGAGAATGTTTCTATAAAAACGGAGTCAGGGTCCCAGAATGACGAGAATGAGATCGGAGAGGAAATAATGCCATCTACGGATATGATATCGACATCTTAGATATTGTTTATTGTTTATTGTTTATTGTTTCTTCTTCACATTTTAGTTTTCAGTTTACAATACAATTTTTAACCTCACTAGGACAAGCCTGTGTTGAGGTTAACAATTATTTACAAAGTAACAAAATAACACAAAGGGAAAAAGGAAACAAAAATAACACTTCAAAAAACACAATAATACTTCAAAAAACACAAATAATATAGGTAAAATAAAAATGATACTTCAAAAAACAATATTGTTACACAGATAATGGACAAGCCAAAGGCCCTTGGCAGTCTTGGCACATTACATTTATATAAATAAGGAATGCTTACTGTATTCGGAGAGTGTTCAGATAGGCAGTAAGTTATGATATAGGTTTTAGCCAAATTGTTTAAATATAATTTAAGATATTTTAATTGTACGCAGCCACGGAAGATGCTTGCTTTCTGCATTCTGCAGAAAACGGCATGGTGGAGAGGTTGCACCGCCAGTTGAAGGCAGCCATCAAATGCCATCAGAGTAACCGCTGGACACAAGTTCTTCCCACTGTCTTAATGGGCATCAGAGCATCCTGGAGAGACGATCTCGCTACTTCTTCAGCCGAACTGGTATACGGCAAGCCACTTCGCCTACCAGGAGAATTTCTGATTGCACGCCCATCATCAACACCCGAAGTCGACACCGGCAACTTTCTTAAGGAACTGAGGCAACAGTTCGACGAGTTGAGGCCCGTAGAAGGTACTCGCCACGGTGAAAAACGACAATTCATCTTTAAGGATCTACCGACGGCAACGCACGTTTTCCTGAGAGACGACACCGTAAAAACCCCACTCCAACTACCGTATAGTGGTCCGCACGAAGTCATTCGCCGCAGTGAACGCACGTACACGATTCGTGTTAAAGGCAAAGAAGTCACCGTGTCAATCGACCGACTAAAACCAGCCTACATTACCTCAGAACCGACAGAAATGGCAGCGACAACGACAAACACCATACCCAACACCATCGAAAAGCCGGATCGAACTTACACCACAACGCGCTCAGGCCGACGTGTGCGATTCCCGGACCGCCTCAACGAGTTGACAAAATTTGTGGGATAATTTATTCCTTTTGTGTACAGATTACTAACCAACGATTGGTTACCCCTGTATTTAAAACACATTATCTACGACACAAATGCAAAAAGCTGCACTTTGATAAGGCTGACGCGATGCATTATCAAAAGGATCATGTTACGAAAACATTCTCGAGAACAATGAGCGGAATGACATCATACTTACGAACAATGCACCGACCGAAATCAGCTTACATAAACAAACAATCTACAATGCACTTCTCGGAATTCTGTCAAGTTATAAATTTAAAAATAATACACGAGTTATTTTATTTAAATTATAATTTGCAAGCAGACGAATTTTCTACACGAGTAGACCGAAACAGCAAAATTAACGAAATCCCATCAGACATTGAATTCGCTGACTACGTATCTACGGTTTTAATTATAGCTTTCATTACTCAACAATCTTCAGTTCGACAATAGCCAATGATGGGTTCACAACAGAGCATCTTCGTCTCCAATCTCCAACCTTCAGTCTCCAGTCGACTCAGCCGCTGGAAAGGGGGTACTGTAGGGGTCAACCCTACCTTCCATCTTCCCATTTGCGACAACCCTACCGATCACGCCACTGCGATGACAGCGCCACCACGACGGGGTAGCGCGCAACGCGCCTAGCCAACAGAAGCCGCGTACCCATCCTACGTTCAACTGTCCCAGGGGGGTATAACTCCGATCCAAAACTTCAACCGTAACGAAGATGCGAAATATCCATGACTGTGTGACGTAATATCTATATGGACCAATAGGAATTTTTTGAATTTCTATGGGAAATCATCAATATGGACGCTTGCAACGCACATTCACACCGATACGTTCGACGCAAATGTGAAAATACTTATATAAATTAATAAATATCAGTGCCATGTGAAGTTTACAAACTTGAATATATTGATTACCCGATTTTGAGAACATTTTGCGTGTATTTTAGGCTAATACTACATGAAATGGCTCATTTCGAGATCGAGTGCAAAATGCGTATTGGAAAGTAATGCACTGTCCACCAAACTTCCTAAAATCAGACACACCATCCTCGTGAAAACAGGATTTATTGACCAAAGTGCAGGTACAAATAATATTGATTATTTATATGAAATTCTAAGCTCATTTCGTACTCTTATTTTTCTAGTTGAGGAGGCATGAAATATCAAATTTTTATCATAATGTGAATAATTACAGCCATTTCATAATGTCGAAGATACATTCATTTGCACAGTTTAATCCTGTTTTCACTTATTTATCTTACTTTGTTTTGATATGTCAGATGTGTTTCATGATGCTCATTGATGCACATCTAAAAGCAATAATTTAGCAATTTAGTGATGACATGATTGTTGTAGGTATGCAGGACAGTAACGTTGTGGTGTCGTGTCAAGAGATTGGGGCCTGCACAGGAGAACCAAGGACGAGTACTCCATGGACTGGACGCGACAAGAACAAATCATTCTCAGTACGTTTACTTTTCTATTCTGTACTTTATATTTGCACTGTTTTTTATATTTTTATTAGTATTAATAAATTTGTTCTTATCTTTCAGTGGGATCTGAACTGACAAAACTCAGATAAATGCAGATAACTTCATTAATGTAGGACTGAATGACGTTGGCGCTAACAAAAAATGTCCAAAGAAGCGAAGCTAGCAATCCCAAATAGAGTGCTGGTTCCTACCTTGATGTAGTGCAGTGAGGCATGGAACTGGCAGAAGGATGAGAGTAGACTGAATGCTGTTGAAATGAGATCCCTGAGGTGTATGTGTGGTAAAGCCATGTATGATCGTGTGAGAAATGTGGAGATCCGCCAATAATGCAAGGCTGATTAATGTAAGAGTAATGAATAAGATTAAGAAAGGGACGCTCGGATGGTTTGAGCGAATGAACAAAGAAAGGAGTGTAAGGAGAATATGTGAAAGGTAGAAGTTGGGGACGTCCGAGGAAGACATAGCATGATCGAGTGAATCAGATACTCAAGTCGAGCCATGTCAAGTCAGAATTCTAGAAGAGTATGTATCAGACGATGTATGAATGTTAATTAGACAAAGAATGTGTTCCAAAACTGGGTTGTTTTCTACTACCTACCCCTGCGGAAATGGCGTGATGGTTTGTTAGTCATTCTTGTATTTTGTGTTTCTACCTGTTTATAATAAAATACTAAAACATATAACTGTGAGTTTTCATTTTTGTTCTGAGGGAGCATTTTGATGTTTCCACATTTAAAAAAAAATAATATTTTAGGCTGGTGAATTGCGTAGATACCGAAAGAGAACTATATTGTCTATGGTCACACCCTTTTTTGGGTTTTCCTCTATCCTTGTCGATGGTGTGTGTGACGTCATAACTATGGGGCAAAAAAAAAGTATCAAATTATTGCCAAGTCTATGGTTAAATAGCGTCGAAAGTGTCTCTATACAAAAAGCGGGAAGTTATCAATCTATAGATTGGTTCATTTATGGATGTAACATAAAACGTTTAAATCTTTTTCCCATCTGAACAGACTACTTTACTTTTCTAAGTTGATATAATGTTACATGTGTAGTCTCTTTTCAGTGCATTAATTTGTTACGTCTAAAAACAGAGATGACAATATTAATTATCTTACTGCAAAAATGTAAGGTGCTTGACTTTCCGATACCCATCTAAAAAAGAGCCAAAGGAACGATATCAGAAGGTTCGACTGACCGACCACCTGTTCCTCAAACCATTGTCATTTTTTATTCCCTTTCTGCATGTTTCCTTAAAATTGACGATAATATCGGACAAGTCTAGACAATCAGACGAGAGGGATGTTTTTTGTTCGTTTTTATGGCTTTTGGGTTGTTAGCAGGGTCATGCCATTATTCAGCTACAGAAGTAATAAATATTTAATTTCATTTTTATCAAATAATCTCTTCGTGAAAAACTTCATTTACAAGAATATTTTTTATATGAATACAGCACAAGAGCCCCAACTGCTACCGTCTGGAGCCAGTGATAATATAGCATACTTAATTAGGGTATGTTGTGAGGCTGTGAAGGTATTGGGGAGGGGAAGGAGATGGGAAAGAGGAAGGTGAGAAAGTCCTGGCTATTCAGATCTAGTCACCAAACATGGCTAAAGCCATTTCAAGAAACGTTTCGATTCTGAATGGTGGTCTTAAACCAGGGTGATACTGAGAGTATTTTCCACTCTGGAACGTGCCGCAAATATAATATATACTAATTTTACTTAATTAATAGTGAAAGAACAGAAATTAATCAAATAAAATGTATTTACGCACGTAGGGTTCGAACCCGCGACCTTCGGATTGGGAGTCCATAGCCTTGCCCCTGGACTCCCTTGTCATTCTTGTCATGAACAATGCAACACAACAACAATGCAGTGCTAAAGTATAGCAGTGAGACATAGAACTGGCAGAAGGATGAAAGTAAGCCTAATGCTTTATGAATGAGATCCCTGAGACGTATGTGTTCTTAAAACATATATGTTGGTATATTATAGGTATGAACGAGTTAAATTGTTGAAATCCGGAAGGATTGCAAGGCTGATGTTAAAGTAATGGATAAAAAAAAAATCCGACTTTTTATTGCGCCGTTTAGTAATTACATCCCGTCAAGTGCACTTGATGGATAAAATTAAAGAGACCCTTAGTTGATTAGGCCATCAAATGGGAAGGTATAATGCGACGTGAAACGTGGAAGAAGTCAGAGAAAGCCAAGGAAGACGTGCTTGTTCAAGTGAATCACATACTTCAGTCAGACCAAGAGACAGAATAATAAAATTATACCGACAGACAAATCATTTTATAAGGCGCACATTTGAATTAATCTCAGCTCTCTGCAGTGCACCGCAACCCAAAAAGGACCTATTTATTCTGTTTTATCTGTATGAGACGGTTTATTTATGTGAATGAAGCAAGAAGTGTGTGCCGAGACATTTGTTTGGTTGTCTTTATTATTATTACATTCATTTGGCGGTCTTTTGTCTCTGCCCAGCACTGCGGGGAAAGGCACATTGTAGTTGACCAAGACAATAGTTCAACCAAAATAATGGCAAACACTATGATTGTAAATATTATTGCACCCCCATAAAACTTTCTTTGTGAGGGTAGGGTGTAATATTAAGAATCTTTCGCACTAATTTTATTACCAAACATACCCTTATAAAATACTTATTTTAAAATGGGTCTTTCTTTCCATTGAAGCAGTACCTAGATAAGTGACATCTTTACAAATAATTATTACATGGAAGGAAGTGGCAAAGTGGTTGGCTTTCAATTAGCTGAAGGTATAATTTACAAAGAATGTTAGGGTTATTCTATTTTAGAACGCTTAAAGTATCGTAGTGTTATCTTCCTATTATTACGATCAATTTCTAAAATGCATTTCATTAATGCTCAGCTCATTATTTCACATATAAATCCAGGGGTTAAAACGTACCTAGTTCAAGTTCTTATCGTTTTATATTACTAGATGATATAAGGACGTCATATGTAGGTGAATATAATAAAAAAATACTTTTTTGCTTTTCTTGTAATAGGCGGAAAAATAAAATGTTCCACATCTTCTACATGTATATTTTGACTTACATTTTGTAATGATAAGTATCTACATCGGATTAAAAAATAAATAAGAACCTACCTAATGGATTTTTGTCATTACGTTCCTGTCAAATAAATTGTAAGATCCCCAGAAAATGCGTAAATAAAATTCCGGCTCAAGTAAAATTTTCACTTTGAAATGTGAATTTTATCATCTAAAAATTGCTAGAATAACATATTATAAAAAATGATTACAGAATTAATAAAATTGTTTGCATAAAACTGTAAAATCTTTTTAAATTTGAGTGTTCTATGTATTGTATAACTTTGTAATCTATTTCATTTTCTACTCAACTAGTGTTATAACCATTCAATCTGGTATAATATTAGTTCAGCAAATATAAAAAGGTTTCAAAGGTAATATACTTTTCACCTCTGAATTTTAAAAATTATGGTAGGTCGTTGTCAGCCCTGCCGCTAGAGCATTCCACAAACATGTGGCTAACACTCAAGAAACAATAGTGTTACTCTAGGGTTCACATGATGCAAGGCGGTTGGCGGTCACAGTCACACGCCTCAAATTGGGCGTTTGCAAATAATATTTTATTATTTACTGAATGATTATTTTTTAAATATTCCAGTTATTATTCGCAATATTAATATTTTCACTTACAATAAATTAATATAAGCAGTGAAAAAATATTCACAACAATATTTTTTAAAAAATACGAAAAAATTTCCAGATCCCATACAGTAACGCTGCATCGCATGGCGGCACGTCGGGGGTGTTTTTAGCATGGTACGGGGAAGGTTAAATACTAGGTAGGTACTCTTATTCCTTTACAACTAAATAATATGTACATTCATTCTCAAATCGCTGATCAAATGGTTTACATTTGATGTTTTTTCTGAAAACGTCTCGAGTAAAAATCTTTCTGCTATTTTTCTAAGATTTTTATTTTCAGTGCCCTTACTAGTTTTATTGTCAGAAAATTTCGTTTGATAGGTAGATTCGTCCAGGTATTGGTCACCAAATTGTAAATTCCCACCTTCATCTAAGTAAATTTTCCTCAATTCTTGGGTTAATGGAATCCGTAGTTTCCGTGTTTGATGTTTTTTTTTTAGAGAATTCTTAATTTTGGTAAAAATATCCGTAGTAGTTTATTTATTAGTACATTATGCATTACCAACCAAGTGTCATCTATTTATAGTAGAATAGGCTAATTGCACCACATTTAAAAAAAAATTTGGTTTAGGAAAATATTTCTGTATAGACATTCTGTATTTTTTTTTTTAATCAGGGATTCAAAACCCTGGCGATTTAATGAAAATTTCAATCCGAAAAATCGGACCATTTTTTATAAACCAGAAGGACGGGACATAATTTTATGGGTGCGAAAAACAATAATTAGATAGCCGAAAATCATTTTAAAATAAAAAAAACTGACGAATTCCAAACGCATGGCAGAGGAGAATAACGAAGCATACCAAAAATATTACAACTCATATATATTTTTTCTTTGAACCTCTTATTGATCATTAATCATTATATATGACTTTTACAATTTGGGAGGTGGGTATGGGTACCGCCGCCCCGGGAACCATTTATTGGATAACCAACACCTCTGTCATAGGTCACCCCAAGTGGTTCGCTACGTTTGGTGCCCCGATTTACGGGGTGAGGTTTGTCTAGGTCTTTGTGGTGAATGCGGTTGCTTGGCGAGCTGGATCGGGAGAGACTTGTTTAGGGAGATCCAATCTCTCCAACCAAACTCATTTGACCCATCACCCTGAATCGCAGTAGGAGCGATGGATTCGCACATTATTCGTCACTCCTGGACACATTGACCCCCAGATTCCTACACACTCCTCATACCTTTTTCCTTCCCAGAACTTCCACTCAGTCGTTTCCCTTAAAAGATCCCCCACACAGCATCCCCAAAGATGACATATGCCCTGAGGGAATTTTTTTACTCAGGGCCTCCTGTGTGGTGTAAAAAAAATATGACCAAATCCAAATATTTTACATAAACCAAATTAAAAATAATTATTAAAATTAATTAAAGGGAAAGGTTTATCAACAATATGAAACATGTAAACAAGTATGAAGAATGTTCACATCAAATTTATTTAGTTGGTCTATACCTATAGCATTTAGTATATACATTGGTTTATTTACGGTGTATATATCTCTTATGTAGGTTGGTTTCTGTTTTTGCAGTGAGATTATTTAGAACAGCTGAACATTTTTGTTCTTAAACATATAACTTGTTATTGTGCCTCTTGTTTGATATTATTCAAATGCTGTGATTTAAATAATGCTTATTAAAATGTACTTGTAAAATTTGATTATAATACATAATATATTACAAAATTTGATTTTGTTAAAATCAGCAACATCACCGTTATTGTCCTAAAACGCCGCTTCGGAAGTTCGGAAGGCCTGTACGATGTTCATTCATAACATCAGATCTGTCAAAACGTTAAACAGGTTCATTTGTGTGTCAAACCGAGTACAGTATGAATTTTAGTTAAATACTTAGAAAAGTAGCCATCATAAATGTATCTAATTTCGGCACATTGTTAAACTGACTCCGAACAAATCCTATTTCAACTATTGATTGCAATAATTTCGTATATAATTAAGTTTGCAGTAAAATTAATTTGACCCAGCGCATATAGGTCTCATAGAAATCGTTGTTTCTCCCTTACTACCGTAGTGAGCAGTGTGATATAAACGGTATTGGAAAGAAAATACAACACGCTATATATTCAAATGTAAAAATTAACCACGAAATAATTGAAATGTACACCTTCAAGAGACCAAAGTTTCCGACCGCGATTTAAAAAAAAATGTTGAAACTTTGTGAATTTTTTATAATTTTTTTTACATGAAACGACTAAAAAGTGAGGTGGCAATAAAGTTTATAATTCATTTGTCTAAGAAAATATGTGTAAGTTTTAACTTTTTTCGTAACCAGTAATTTAAGCTAGAAAAAAACGTAAGGTGATCCATTTTAAAAATTTTTTTGAAGTGTGCATTAATTTTTTTTATAGTTTTAAATTTACGGGGTTATTTATGGTAGTAAAATTTGAAAGCGTATTTAATCACCTTTCAAAAATACATTCACAATTTTTCTATTTATTTGGATTTTATTGGAAAGCGGAAATATTTTTACCCTCGGACAAAATACGTCATGAAATGTCAAATGTGTCAAATTGAAATATCGCCGGAAATCAAAGTGTTGCTATATAACAAAAAAAGATCAGTGTGGAATTTTACAAAAGTAATTGTATAAAATCGGGGACGGGACATTTTAATTTAGTGACGTTACGAGCCCAAAAAACGGATTTATTTATTTAAAAATCGAACGGAATAGATTGATTTTGCAAAAGTTATTCTGGAAAAGATCAAAAAAGGAGTTAAAAATGTAATTTACATAAGCCATGATGTTTCCCTCCATTGGTAAATTGTGTTTTAATCTGTGAGACATGTATTTAGAAAGAAGAAAAAACTTTTATCGAAAGATAAATAGAATACAATAATTATTTTTGTTTTGATTAATTCCAGTGAAAATAGTGGTAAAGGTTTTATTGTTAATAAAGTTCGTTAAATATTTCTTGGAATAGTTCAGTATTTATGTTTAATCATTACTGCATCTAATTTCTTACGGTTGTTTAATTGAAATATAAATATCGCTTTGCTTTTCCAGATACTGATTTTGTAGAAGGTTTAAGCATCAAGGCAAAACCAGGACGCCGAGAAGACCATAGGGTGGGGATTCCTTATACGGAAATTGACTTGGACCTCCTCGATGTTAAAAAGGAATGCTTAGAGCGTTCTGAAAAAATTTCTCAGACAATAGGTAAAACCGATTTTAATTATTTGTGATTCACCATTCGTGCTCTTAATATTTGCAAATTTATAAATTTATATACTTAGCTATATCCTTAATCTCTTTCAGGCTTATTGTCAGAAAGGAAGACGTATCCAGGGGAAGAATCCCTTAAAAATAATGAGTCGATTATCAATAAACAAAAAATATTAACCTATAGCCCAATATTAAATCTCTTCCCATTCGGTGTCCATTCTGTCCCCACTTACTCTTCAACAATTCCTAGCCACGCCCCCACCCCTACCACAACACCTACTGATAAATTGTACCCACCCACTATTTTGTAATTGTCATCATTATATGTTTGCCTTGAAGAAGGAACGGTTGTTCCGAAACCGGTCGGCGGGTAACTAAATAAATCAGTGGTTGTAACTAAGATATATTGTTTCATTTAATTATAAAATGGATAACCACAAAGTGATAGCTAATTTCAAAAGTATACTTATAATTTTATTTCCATCTACATATAATAAATTGTTATTACGATGTTTCAGCTACTTTAAACATTCTGTATTATATTATCAAATCACTGTCAATTTATGTAAATACATACCTATCTATGCAACTACTTTGGGAATAGATTTTAATAGGTAATGTGCATTTTTAGATGTCCCTTTGTGGAATATGAATATTTGCAGTCGGGACACGAAGACTGTTTTTTCCACCGTGGGTATACATATGACTATTAAGATCTTCCTTTCGAAAACATGAATAGTTGCAATCGGGGGAAGAAAACGCTTTTTCTCGGCTGTGAATCCACATGTGTTTCGCCAAAGCACCTATTACATAACATGAATAGTTGCAGTCAGAACACGGCAAGAGTTTTCTTCCATTGTGGGTAATCATGTGAGTTTTTAGATTTATCTTTGTAGAACATGAATAGTCGCAGTCCGGACATTAAAAAGGTTTTTCTACACTGTGGGTTATTACATGACTGTATAAATCTCTCTTCCGAGAACATGAGTAGTCGCAGTCGGGACATGAAAAAGGTTTTTCTACACTATGGGTTATTACATGACTGTATAAATCTCTCTTCCGATAACATGAGTAGTCGCAGTCGGGACATGAAAAAGGTTTTTTTTCACTGTGGGAAAACATGTGAATTTTTAGATATTTCTTCTGAAAACATGAAAACTTGCAGTCGGAACATGAAAAATAATTCTCTCGACTGTGGGTCATAATGTGTATCTTTAAATTTCCCTTTCGAGAACATGAATAGTTGCACTCAGAACATGAAAAAGGTTTTTTCACACTGTGGGTTATCACATGCCTTTTAAAATCTCCCTTCCGACAACATGAGTAGTCGCAGTCGGGACATGAAAAAGGTTTTTCTCCACTGTGGGTCAGAATGTGTATCTTTAAATTTCCCTTCCGACAACATGAGTAGTCGCAGTCGGGACATGAAAAACGTTTTTCTCCACTGTGGGTCAGAATGTGTATCTTTAAATTTCCCTTTCGGGAACATGAATAGTTGCACTCGGAACATAAAAAAGGTTTTTCCACACTATGGGTTATCACATGCCTTTTAAAATCTCCCTTCCGACAACATGAGTAGTCGCAGTCGGGACATGAAAAAGGTTTTTCTCCACCGTGGGAAAACATGTGAAATTTTAGATATTCCTTTCGAGAACACGAAAACTTGCACTTGGAACATGAAAAAGGATTTTTTACACTGTGAGTCAGCAAGTGACGCGTCAGAAGGCTTTTTTGAGAACATGAATAGTTGCACTCGGAACACGAAAAAGGTTTTTTTCCAGTATGGATACACAGATGCCTTTCTGAATTCTTCTTTTGAGAGCAGGAGCTGTTACAACGGGAGCAAGAGAATTGTTTTTCCATATGGTGGGTCTTCAGATCTGTCAACAATCGAAAAAAAATAACGATAAGGAAAGCTCTAAAAGACTAATTACTATCACGATGTGTAGATAAATAAATTAAGGACAGTAAAAACGTTAAAAATAGGATGGCAAGAATTATTAAATCTTACTGTCTGCTGTCTGGTTTATTCTTCCAAAACGTTCCATGCATTCTTTTTTAACATCCGGCAGGTCAATGTCAATTTCCATATAAGGAAATCCTCCTTCATCTTCTTCTAGTGGTCCACGTTCCATCTTAATGGAGACAGTCTTCAAATTATTACTACCTGGAAAAACAAAACAATAAAACGTTCATCGATCTGTCTTATACCTAAAACTACATATTTTGATATTATATTATAAAAAAAAGTTCATTTACATTTGTTCATAAATATATACATAAGAGATTGCTGACATTATTTGGAGTAATAAATGAAGTTGAATTTTGGTCTCCGGTGACATGAAGATTGTTTTTATTTTTTTTTAATGCCAAATTTTTAAAAAGTTTTTCACAGATCACTACTGGTCACTCAGCCGAGAAGTAGTGACTCAGTCCTCACCCGCACCCTAACTGTCCAAAATCTACCGATCTTTTTTGTTTTTAGTTGAATAAAAAAAATAATAATCCACATTTTTACTCAAAATAATGTAAGGAATCGCTAGCAAATAAAGATCTATTACATTCCTCAACAATATATTAGTAGGAAAGTTTTTTAAATTACAGTAATAACGATTGAAATAATTGGTAAAAAGTATAAGGTCAATTAAATAAAAAATAATATTCCAGATGTCGGTTTCAAGGAATGATGTTATAATTTGGATAAACCCTGTTTTAGACTTTTCAAAATTTAGAGTTCTAAAATCAAAAATATGACTTGCTTGATGTGGCTGAAAATAAATTACACATTTGATTCCAAAATGTAATTTTTTGTATGAAGATCTTTCAGTTTGGGTTTTCTCAGCCTCCCCCAAAGAAAAAAAAAATAAATTCATTTTCAGCTACAACATTAATAATTCCTTATTTTTTAATTACAGTAATGTATCTCACTGAGAATCCATTTTCAAATTTAATATCCTAATTGTTTTTAAACATTCAATGCAACAGATGCACAAAAAAATGTACCCTATAAATATATATTATGCAAAACTAACCGGCGGTTTCAGTACTCTCCGCATATTGCAAACATTCATTATTTACATCTTGGAGGTCGACATCTATATCCGTATACGGAATTACACCTCCACCTTCTTCCTGAAACCCTGGTTCCGTCTTGATCGGAACAGTCTCTGGATTAAGTAGATCCATGGCACCGATGTGGTAGCGGTTGGTAATTGGTTCAAGCCAAAATGAGTATCCTGAAACATAACATTTTTATAATGGAACTTAAATTTACATGAGCTTTGAATATTTGGTTATGCTTGGAATATTATATCAAAATATTGAAGTCGTAAGCATGACATGAATTAGGAAACAAGGATATACTTATTGTGAATGTATTTAACCTTGAAGTTGAAATTTGAAAATGGTTAAAGAATCGTCATTAATTGAGGGATAATCTTAATTATATTATAAACGTGAAAGTTTGTATGGATGTATGTATGTTTGTTCCTCTTTAATTCGAAATTTAATGAATGGATTTTAATGAAATTTTACAATAATACAGCTCATACATCAGAATAGCATATAGGCTATAATTTATGAAGCTAGCTATTTATTTTTATAATTTTAAAATAATAATTATAGTTTAATAGAAAACGTCAAAATTTAAGAATGACATTTTGCAAAACGTTCATTGTTAAATCAAAATTCTATTTTGGAAAATATTTAAATTACTGATATTATTTGAAGTACTTGCCTAATACTTTGAATCGAATCAAGAATTATAGGTACATATTTTAAATAAATAGGTTAAGAATTTTGGTATAAACGTAGATGGGACCTAGTAAAAGAAAATAGATTACTCGAAGTACTAATCCTACGCAGACGAAGTCGCGGGCAGAAGCTTGTACACAATATTTATCTCTGAGTATAAACAGGCATTACCTAATACTGAATTCGCCAATCCGCTTTAAGCCCATATTTCGCTGACGGTTCAAAAACGCAACAGTTTGTTTGGTGGATCATATTTGGAGAACTTGATAAGGCATCAAAGTTATTCTTTCAGGTACTTACCAGAATAGATTTGACATTACCGTTAGAACTTAACAGGTAGAAACATATTTACTTAGTTACAAAGTAGACCCCTCCAAAGTCAGACGAAGTATGACACTCAGGAAAGCGATTTTTAAATAATTATTATCGTTAACATATGATAAAATTCTTTAAACATGTTAGCCTTTGTAATACAGAATTGACTCATGTTTAATAATTTCTACACTTTAAAAAAATTAAAAGTTCCATGGTACTCATTTTACATTTTACACATTAGTTTATTTATGTGGTGCATTAACGCACCGTCAGCGAAATACGGGGGTAAAAACCTTTGCATCATTTTATTCATAATTACAGGCATCAATCGCTATTACTATGTTTTTTCTTCTGAATAGGATAAATCCAAAGGACTTTTTAACGGCACAAGAAGCTGCCGACATTATCACAGAGAACTGGAATATCGACGATGAAGACGCGAAGAAGATATTCCAGATGTGGTCGTTTTACCCCCTGAAGTCGCCGAAGTTATCGATGAAGAGGATTTTGATGACAATTATTTAAATGAAGACACCGCGTGTAGCAATATGTTCGGGGATACAGCAAGAACTTTGGAAGTCCATTCCAAGAGGCTAGTGAGTGACTACAACTCCATTCCAACCGCAACCATCAACATCTTCATAGTCTGTGCAAGGGAAATGAAAAGGAAGAAATCGAAACCTAATTATTCGCGAGTGCCAAACAACGCTTAGAACTCCTGGATGACTCAATGCTCCAAAATACTACAGAGAAACGGTCTGGATAAAAGCAATACCCAGAACTGAAGAAATTATAACATGAGAACGAGAAATGCCGACCCCAACAGACTATCTATGCAATGAGTTGGAACAGTGCAAGGAAGAAGAATCAAATGATTACGCTCTATTACAAAACAAAGTAGCCACATCGTGACGATCAATTATGTGAAAAACATTTATTGGATTTTTATTATACACTGGATATCGTAGCTTACCTAGTGAAGAAATGTATTGGTATCTAGATGAGGACATTATAAATCCTTTTGTAGGATCGTGCATGACCAGACAAACCTATGGTGACGTCAAGAGTAATTTAAATTTGGCTGACAATTTAAATATCAAATTTATCCTTGTTGAATAAAAATTTTAAACAGTTCAAACAACCGCTGTCAATAGACGATCAAATTATCCCTTATAAAGGAAAGCATTCGTGTAAAGCCTATCAAATTTGGATATAAGTCGTGGACATAGGCTTCTGCAGATGGATATATTTATGCATTTGATATATATATATATATATATATACTGGAAAAATCAAAGTGCCGTCCAAACTACAGAATGAGGGTTCGTGGTAAAAAGTGGTGGTGGGCCTTATTCTCCAACTTCTGTCATGTGGCACTTTGCAATACATGGAAGTTATATATATATATACCTTTTTTACACGAGCATTGCTAAAAAAAAAGGTGAATCACGATATTTAAAAAATGTATTAAAAATATATATATACAATGTATAACAACTGTATTTGTAAAAAAAAAAATATATATCAAATGAAGATCCAGAAGAAAATATGAACCTTTTAAAATTTCGAAGAAGTCTGGCCACGGCCCGCATGAAGTCATCCAAAGTACATTCTTCTTCTATTGGCAGACCCAGTAAATTTGCGGCAGCATCGAGGTCAAGTATACAACTGAGTCATTTTTTAAATAAAGAGGGAAATAAAAAAAAGATGTCGGATATGTCATTCACACACATGTTTTATGTGTCCAGAGTGTAATGTGGCATTGCACCATAAATGTAACGAAATGTACATTACCGGAAAATAATGTTTTTTGTAATATTTGTTTTTTTTATTATTTTTATAGTGAATACCTCAAAAGAGTCCCAACTGTTCCCGTCTGGAGCCAGTTAGAATATGGCATCCCTAATTGGGGTATTTTATGAGGCTGAAGGTATGTGGGGAAGGAAAGGAGACGAGGAAATACGCGATATGAGTAACAATGAATTATATAATAATGGATTACAATATTAATATGAATTACGGAGATCTGGGATTAGAAAAAGAAAGTGTAAGCATATGCTATCGTCTATGAACAATAAACTCCAGACTGTTGCTGACTCTCTATAATACTGTTCAAGTCAAAGTAGCAAAATAATTATTCCACAAAAATTAGGTAGATGTTAAAATGACAGTTCGAACTTACACGTTCCTCAAACAAAACGTCAAATGGATTCCCTAAATTCAGTGTACTGATTGAAGTTAAGCTAGATTTGCATTTGCATCCATGGTGTTAATTAGTGATAATAACACAAATTAAATAACAGTGGACGCTCACTTTTATTTGGAATAACGGCCATTAACAAAATGAATAGCGTGATTAATTTAGGTATTAGTACTTACCAATAACTAGCAGAAGTACGGAATGATAAATTTAACAGCGTGGATTCAACAGAGTTGAGAAACAGGATGAAACTACTGACGACGAAGAAAGGATGTGCCAACAAAATTTATAGGTTATGCAATATGCATAGACAATAATGAAGTCATAGACATTTATTATTTCATTTCATTGTTTTTATTGCTTGCTAGAGCAATCCCGATGAGTTACAAAACTCATCTTAGGACAGGAGGAACTTACAATTCATAGGTAGGAGGTAGTAGTTACAATTTTACAAAGGTATTTTGATATCATAATATAAGTTTTACATTAAGTACAGCATAAAAATAAAGACAGGTTAAGTAGAACAAACAACAAGAGAAAACAAGTAAAGAGAGGGAAAAACTGATACGAGTATATAAGATGTATGACTTATATATGAACTTATGTAAATTTTACTGAATATTTAACGAGCAATATGGACAATAGAAACCAAGTAGATGTAATCTACACTGATTACTCTAAGGCCTTCGATAAGGTAAACCATTTCATTCTAATTAAAAAATTAAATCAATTAGGCATCCATGGTGACTTACTTCGGTGGCTCACTTCATACCTTCGGAGTAGACTTCAATGTGTATCAGTTGAGGGAACTAAGTCCAGCTTCTTTTTCGTGCCCTCCGGTGTTCCTCAAGGTTCTCATTTAGGGCCATTATTATTTAATGTTTATATTTACGATATTCACAAATGTTTTTTACACGCCAATTACCTAGCATATGCAGACGATAAAAAAATATACCTAGTTATAAAATCAATCGAAGATTGCATTAAACTTCAAGAGGACCTAAATCGTCTTTTTGACTACTGTGAATCAAACAAACTTGTAGTTAATACCTCAAAATGCAATAAAATAACATTTACACGTAACAAAAATAAAATTCCCTTTATGTATACATTAAACGGGACATATATCAAAGAAGTAGAATCTATCAGGGACCTTGGGGTAGTACTAGATGTTAAATTAAACTTTATACAACACACTGATGAAATCATTAACAAAGCCAACAAAATGCTAGGATTTATCATTCGATTAACGAAACCTTTCCGCAACCTTAAGACTCTATATTCCCTTTACACAGCGTTCATCCGTCCCCACTTAGAACACTGCACACCGATTTGGACTCCTTTTTACCAAGCTCACATTGAAAGAATCGAAAAAATTCAAAAAAAGTTTTTTAAATACATAAATTATAAAAAAAAAATAAACTTCTCAAATTACACCGAATCTATTAATTACCATAACTTCGACTCCCTTCATACACGACGTTTAATTTTTGACCAAATCTTATTATTTAAAATTCTTAATAATGGCCTGGACTCGCCAGAACTAACCAACTTAATAAATATTCATATTCCGACAAGATCAACACGGCAATCCCATTTGTTTCATTTGCCTACACATAGAACTAACTTTAGAAAAAATTCACCAATTCCCCGTATATGTGCACAATATAACACAAAATTTCAAAATATTGACATATTTAACAATACACTTCACAAATATCGATTAGAAGTAACACGTACGATCGAAAATTAATACAAGAGTGTGGAATGTATTCGGAGCATCTCCTATCCTCATCCTATATTCCTCTTCCTCTCCTTCTCACCCAAAACTAATTGTATGTAATACAACTCCATCTCCATTCAACTTTAACATAGGAGGCTTTTTTGGCTTGACTTCATTTAACAATGTATATATTTATCTTTATATTTTATGTATAAGCTGTCTGTCTCTTACCAATAAATAAATAAATAAATGACAAGTCAATTACATATTTTCATTTTTAAATGTAGTTAAAAAATATCCATTTAAAGCATTGCTTTCCAATTTTTTATTATGCTGGATGTTTTTGTACATTTGAGTGTTTTGTTTTGTTTTGTGTGTTTGAGGAACGCGGATTTTATTGTTATTTCGAGTATTGTGGTTGTGGATGTCTTGATTGTAAAGTGGCTTGGTGTTAGTATGAGTTGATTGTTGGGTAATATATAATTTATATGCATCTAGCCTTTTCGGTTAATAATAATTTCATTCTAATTGCGTCATGGTGAGAAATCGGGTGACCGGTCTACTCCGGTAGTATTCTACCGAAGTACAAACTTTTCATCGGATGTTAATTCCTCACATGATAATTCATGTCTCGAAGCGTCGAAAACTGATAATTGGGGTTTTTAACCTTAGGTAAGGTTAGGTTAATGTGAATTATGATAAGAATTAACATCCGATGAAAAGTTTCTACACAATATTCATACACAAAAAAATCATGCCCTCATTCGCAATGGAATCATTTTTTATCTCTGGGCCGCCGAAGTCCCACAGTCAACAGGCTGGAGTATCTACTAGTCCTATAATATTATACAAAGTGTGATGAATTGACATAATCTTAAGGCCAGGTGCACGGAAATTTTAATTGTTGTCTACGAGCTCATTATTGTCTTAGATATGAAATTAAACAATTTTTTCACTTTGTTCCACTTATTTATTTTCACCAGGACCGGTTTCGTCCTACTACGGACATTTTCAGACTGGTAGTTGAAATCCTTATGCTACGAAATTTATACAAACTTAGGCCGGGGTACACAACGTTGTCTCTATATGATGAGTGTTTCTATTTTGTTAATTTAAGGTATTATAAGTTATTTTGTTAATTTAAGGTACCTACGTATAGGTAATTATAAAGTGTATTATTAATATTATGATATTTTATGTTGGTAATGTAGGGATATTCCATTCCACTGAGGCAACTGAAAACTCTCAACTGCCAACTGTCTTTGTATGACAATGTGATGGCCCGCACACTACACAATCACTCAAACACCCGTTGTCAATGGTAACGCAAGCGGTGACTTGCGACTTGCACTGCTGATTGCCCTGGCCGGCCGTTGCTAGTTGCCAGCTTTCAGCTGATTGTTCTTCGTCTATGGTTAAACAAGCTTTTTGACCAATCAAGACAGTGAAAACAGCCGGTTTTAGTTGGTTTTCAGTTGCCTCGTCAGCGGAGCGCCTTAATTGACAAATATTGGTAGCACTATGGTAATTATTGTCTATTTGCGTTATTACATTTTTAATTACATACTTAAATTACACCACTAGTCTCTGAAGTAAAATTATTCGAAGTGAATTATCATGGATATATTAATGGTTATTGAGCATTATGTTCCAACTGTTTATTCATGACATATTTACGTTCAATTTTCTTCGTTAGGCGATTAATTTCCAGTGACTCCAATCTATCTAATTTTGGTCATTTGTTGCAAACATGAAGGATTTTGACATCTATAGCTTTATCAAAGTATGTCGGTTTTCTAATAAATGCATGGCGACGTTCGATAAATCCCCTTTTTGATTATATGGAAGTTGCATTTTTATCATAAATAGTTGGATTAATAAATAAAATACACAACTGACTTAAATGGGTTACGTTGAATCGATGTTCTCTTTCTGGACCATTTTTTTTTAACTTCAATCAGTTACCATCATAATATAGCAAGACGCTAACATATTAACGCCATAGATCTTGCCAAGGTTAATAGAAAATGTATTTAACTTATTTATTCAGGCATTTTTAACTCAGGTTCGGGCCATACGTCATTCCTATGTCTACCTACGTTAAATTATCGTGAAAACAAGCTTATGTGTCCAAGCGGTTAAAAAAACGCCTCCGGATCGTGACGTACGAAGTCCCGAAACTAGAGATGGTGGGAACCTGAAATAGGTTGTCGCTGCGGTTCCATTTACCTTAGTCTGATGTGGAACAAGTTATTCATCTATATATCTACTTTTGTAAACATATCTTCAAACGAAAAGGTAGCGCGAGTAAATTAATTCCGTATAAAAATAATCTAATTCCTCAAATATAAAAAAAGAGTTATTTTTACAATTTTTCTAATATATTATTTTTATTTATATATTCCACAAAGGACGAGTTCCAAAAATAACCGGTTCCTTGTAAAAAAATATCTACAGTTTCATTGTCAGCAAAGGAATTGGTTCCATGTCACAGAGACAGGAATATCGACCATCTGCACGCAAAACAAAATGTGACTGTCCGTTGGCCATTGGTATACCAAGCCTAATAAAAATAATAATATGGTCGTATTCTATTATTTCCTTCCCGAATATGCTGCTTATTATATTATTCTCAACACTTTCCCGGTTTAAATGGGATGATAGTTTGACTTTTAAATTGGATAATTGACATTATTTGCCAGACAAAAAATATCCTGAAATTCATCTCTGCATAAGGCAATAATGACCTCGAATCTACATCATCAATGTGGCAGTTTTACGGAAAATAATCCAGTGATTATTTTCCTTTCAATCCGAATACTAGTAGAAATAATAATAAGTATAATTGTTGTTATTAGTTTGACGCCATTAGTTGTATTGCAGCGAATTCAAATCTCCCGGTGAAAAATGTACTTCAAACTACCTCATAACTTTCTAACCAATCACTGCTCTTCCCTCTCAATGAGCTAACCTTGTTAAATACATTTTCTACGAACCTTGCGATCTTCCGACCATTGGGTCGGTTCCATCAAGACGGAATCAGAATCCCATGAAAAGGGGGCAGATGTAATAGACATATCTTATCCGGGTATAGTTCTGTACCCGAGAAGCATACGGATGCAACTCCAAAAAGCCAAATGTTCAGGAGAGCCAAAACCGTTTTATTTCTGTAATTATGGTCTTATAACTTCTGCAGATATTCATGCTGATTGATGAAATATTTTAAATTATTAAATCAATTAGTTTTGTTTTAAAATTGAGAAAATAAAATGAAATATTTTACATGCAAAGTCTAAAAATAAATGTTAAAAAAAAACACTATGGACTTGAGTCCTTCTGCTTCATAATGAAATAGACTATTTTGTTATGACAAGTAGTGACGAATTATTAAAAGATCGATGTTTGAAAATTTAATTTTGAAGTAGAATAATAACAATACATAACAGGTAAAAAAACATACATTTTAATGTTTATTTCTTTATATAATTATTGGTATTTTCATTATCTTCGTCATCTGACAGAGGATAATCTGGCATTTATGACTTAAAATTTTGTTAAAAAGTGAAGTGGATCTTTTTTAACATTAGCTCCAAACAATAGGCCCTGAGAAAAAAAATCCCTCAGGGCCTATGTCATCTTTGGGGATGCTGTGTGGAGTGTATTTTAGGGTAAGGAAAGAAAGGAGGTTCTGGGAGAGAGTTTTATTTTATTTTTATATCAATAGTATTTTTTACCCTCCCTGTATAATATTACAAATATCACCACAGGTGTCGTTTGTTGACAGATGAGGTTATTGTGTTTAGTTCCATAGAAAACAAAGAGATTATTATAAGCAGAAGGATGGACTGAGTCTTTCTGCTTCTAAGAATAATGGTAGTTGCATCCTTACACACTTTTGAAAAACCCTATATTTCTTCAAAATATGACTTCCATCTTTCTGCCACTGATGAACATGATCATTTACTACACATCTTCATCAAAAACTCATTTCTTAAAATTTTGGACTTGCATCCGTATGCTTCTCGGGTACAGCAGTTATCGTCCTCCCGGATGTAAAGAAGGAATGTTTGCAGTACGCTTGAAGTACTCCGATAGCGAGAACGTTTAAAGCATATGTTATATAAAAAAAATCTAGGTTCCTAAATTACATTTAATAAAACGAAGCTAGGTGCTGCATATGGTGTTGGGTAGCAGTATGCAAGTGCTTACATATAAACAAGACGGAAAGTAGTAGGCTTACGACGATTTTTTTTTTTATTTTCACTAAAATCTACTATTCCATGTAGAACTACAAATACGTGCTTGCAATGTGCCAATACACCAGCTGCATACTCACATTGGTATTCCAATAAAGTGTTACAATTATAATGTATACACACAGCATAAGAAAGATTTTTTTATATTTAATGCCGACCGTAAAACCGTAGTTTCTTCAGGGCAGTAAACAATACTCTACTAAAATCAGCAAGTAATATGTTTTCATATGGACATAACTGCTCTAAATGACCAAATATAAACAATTTATTTGAAATTAACAGGTGTTTCTTAGTTTGTAATAAAAATGGAATGATTTCTATAGTAAGATAACTTTATTTATTGATAATCTGTTAATAATTGCATACGAAAAGGTGTCCATAACCTACATGTTATTTAGAGGTTATTTTTTAACATAAAAGACATTTTTTTTTATTTTTTAAATATATTTCATCTCTTACACACAACAATTTTACAAATTTTAATCATTGTTTAACAATAGAATAACTAAATAAAAACAAAAATATAATAAAAAGGTATAACAAAAAGGTGAAAACATATTTTTTTTGGTTTCTACACCAATTAAGAGAACTGGCTCTTGAGCTTGGCATAAAATTATTATCTTCGTATTAAACACAGACACACTGTCAATATTATTAATGGGAATTTGTACCTACCGGCTAAACTAAATATCTTATTAGTAATTATTATGTTGTGAGATGCCCACATATTTGAAATTCGTGGAAAAAAGGAATAATACTAATGTTGCCATCAAACAAAAAGGAATTTGCCAATTTGCCATTGCCAAGAATGAAAAACGGTGATTGAAATTTTGTCGCGGTACTTACTTACTAATGTTGCGTTATTTAAACATGTTATTTAGAGATGGTTTTTGAACAAAAATGTCATATAATTATAATTATTGACATATTATTAAACATATAATAAAGTCATAATAAATTGTTATCTAGCGTCTAGCCTCTCGTCAATTGGCAAAGTTTGTCTATGGACAACCCACGCCACATATCATTTTTGTCATCTGACGTTTGTTCTCTATTCGTAGTTTCATATCGCCGAAATTGTTTTAGTCTGTCTTTTTTTTAAGCTGCCGGCTACCTTCACAAAAATATTATGTTTAGTTAAATTGCTCGAGTTGTTAACCTTTTTGTAAAATGAGAAAGTTCTGATTTGAATATTACTCACAAACGGGCTGATGAATGAATGTACGTTCTATAAAAAAAAAATTTAATTTGAGCTTATACAATCATATTATATATATAGAGAGACGCTTTAACATCTGTGCCATGGATCCTCAAAACCCAGGAAGTGTTTATATGAAGACGGAGCCAGGGTCCCAGAATGAGATCGGAGAGGAAATAATGCCATCTACGGATATGGATTTCGACTTTCCGGATATAAAGAAGGAATGCTTGCTGTATTCGGAGACTGTTCAGATAGCTAGTAAGTTACGATATAGGTTTACGTAAATTGTTAAAATGTTATTCAAGCCATTGGAATATTTTGAAGTTAATTTTCACTTCGGAGTATTTGCTTACAGAAAACTGTCATAATGAGCGCACCTTTAATCAGCTCCCCACATTAAGGTCAGCTAGTGTTTGATTCGCCCCCTCTAAATAAAAAAAAAATACCTCTTAAACTGTTATGTTAATGCGATGAATTGACCTATTTTTAATCTTGTATGAGTAAATTTGTAGGTTTTGTGCATACAAAAAATTATAAAATTTACAATAAAATATATAAATTTGTTTTAGACCACTTTAATTTTAATTACACTCTACCGGTTTCGGAAGAACCCTTCCTTGGTCAGGAGAATGTTAAAACTAACCTATGATACAAAATATTGATAGATATATACCAAACATTTAGGTGCTGGAGCTACGCTAATATATTAAATAACCAAATTAATTTATCGTTTAGTCCCATTCTAGATATGTTTCCAATAAACCGCTCTGTTATTGCTGGATTTCCCGCAACTACCCCCCTCCCCCTTTGACCTCCCACTCCAGCACCTAAATGTTTGGTATATATCTATCAATATTTTGTATCATAGGTTAGTTTAAATATTCTCCTGACGAAGGAAGGGTTCTTCCGAAACCGGTAGAGTGTAATTAAAATTAAAGTGGTCTAAAACAAATTTATATATTTTATTGTAAATTATGGCGAGCCACAAAGTAAATGCTTATTACGAACATGTAATTATAAAATTCACAAACGCGTGAAATTTGCGTGATTGTTAACAGAAATCATTCAAAATCATGCTTTTTTGCGGCTATTTGTGAAACGGTAATATAGGTCGTGATATAACTTGAAGCAGGGTTAAAAATTATATGTTTGGTTGGGATTTATAACTAGGCTAAGTAGAAATTTCAGCGATATTTAATTAAACTGTCACTTTGTTCGATGTCAATTAATTTGCAATTCTTCTGTCTGGAACCTACAATATGATACGCACGTACAAGCAACAAAATAAATAAAGTAAGATTAAGTAAGAGTACAAAATAAATTCTTTCATTTTATACATTTTAAAATGGGTATTCCAATAGTTGTGTTGAACTACAGCATTCTTTTAAAAATGATATGAATAAGCTTAAATTGTCAGACAGAAGGATTTTCACTGACATGGTATTTTTATATAAAACATTAAATGTTTTTTTTATATATAAGTAAATACTGCATAAGAGACCCAACTGCTCACATCTGGAGCCAGTGAGACTATGGCATTCCCAATTGTGGTACGTTGTGAGGCTGAATGTAGTGGGCAGGGGAAGGAGGTGGGGTAGAGAAAACTGGGGAAGTACCTGGCTATTCAGATTTGTTGATAGTCCAGAATTGCCTGCATTGATTAGCTTTCGAATTTTCACAATGTATACTAGAAGTGGGGGATTATTTCAGTGTAATTCTGGGACTAACTTCCCAAGTGTATTCCTCTTTGCCCAAAATACTTATGGAGGGAAATTATTAAGTAAGCCAATTCAGTGGACATCTTCACTTTGTCACTAAACAAATACACAATGTTGATTATGAAGCAGTTCTATTTATGTACATTTAATACAGTGTAATATTTACTCTCCATTTGTAAAAGCCCTAAAAGGGGCGTTACTAAATAAATAAATAAAAATTATTATAATAACATTACACAACATTATTTTAACTAATATATAACAATTTTAAAATGTACTTACTTAACTTACACTTTCAATAAACGTTTGATCGTTTTTTACCCTCCACATATCATTTTTCTGTATTAATTAATCAGATTAAATATTATACTAAAATAATAAAAATAATACTCATTTCTTTGTTATGAATCACTCTAACTGAATTAATATTATAAACCACACACCTTACTATATTACAGCTAGGATAAGGATAATAAAACAGACGAGGCTGTAAAATAAGAAAGATTCTGACAGAAGCAATCTATTCGTCACTTTAGAATTTTTTTAAATTTATTTTATTTTTATTTGTTATAATATTTTTCATTACTTGTCACTTTCATCACGGGTAGTAGGTAATCATAACAGTATGTGTTTTTAAATGTAAATAAGTATCTCAGTAATAAATATTTAGGTTAAAGCAATACTGTGTAAATAACCACTTAGTTTTAAATGTATGTATAGTTTAAGTCACTAGTTATATAAGTCTTAGTTGTAATTCATTAGATAGAAATTTTTGTATTAAGCCCTTATAATAAATATAGGATGTATCAATGAATTTTTAAAGTTCCCTTGAGGTGATTTTCTCACGAAAATGGCGCTATAAAAATCATCCAAACACCATTATTATAATGTTTTATTCCAGGACTAAAATAATTACAAATAAGCAGAAAATGTAATAACGAAGAAATTGGCATAACAGAATACGTTACGGAATTTGCCTAAAATAGACATCCACGGGATTTTCAAACGCGGTTTCGTGATTGCCGTGGAAAAATAAACAGAACATTTCGTATGTCTACTGAGTTGCTAGTTTCAGTGCAAAGGTTTTTCTCTGCTATCTCCTGATTATCGGTGAAAGCAATTATCTTATCTAGCAACTCACGAAGATTCGGCCCACGGGAATATCAGAATACATTCAAATTAATGTTGACAATTGGGTGCCAAAGAAAAGCTATCTATTCCACTCTGTGGCCTCTACGGACGACTGTTTATTCCATTAGTTTTTTTCTCATCACGTCTTTTGACGCTGTGGCTTCAGTTAGTACTTGAGGCTCAAGGTCAGAGGAATTGATAACTTTACAATATCGGATCGGTAAGCGTAACTTCTGATGATTTTATATCAATATACTGAGCACGTTTTACTTTTGCAGCCGAACCCATACTGACAGGCAATCCTGGAGATGTTTTCTTTGAATTCTTAAAAACGATAAACGCCAAACCAAACAATCGTGTAAAAATATAAAAAATTGAAATTCTATCGTGAATATGCATTGACAGTGATCATATACATTTTTTTCTATTAAACGGTAGCTAATTGGTCAATCAGGTCTTGAGTCATGTTTCAAAAGATTTTTCGTTTCTCAAAGATAGAACTGAATTATTGAATTGCAAAAGTTTTTCTGGAAAAGATAAAAAGAGGTATTAAAAATTTTAATAATATGTTTCCTTCATTGGTAAATAGAGTTTTAATCGGTGAGCTATATGTGCATTTAGAAAGAATTAAAAAAAATAATGTTGAATAAATAATATACAAGAATTATTCTGGTTTTGATTAATTCCAGTAAAAATAGTTTGTAAAAGTTTTATTGTCGATGCCTTTAAAACATTTCTAGACACAGTTCAATAATTGTGTTTTATCATTAATGCATATAATTTCTTACGGTTATTTAATAACAATATAAGTATAACTTTGCTTTTCCAGGTACTGATTTTGTAGCAGATTTAAGCATCAAGGAGGCAGAACCAGGAAGCCGAGAAGAACATAGGGTGGGGATTCCTAATACGGAAATTGACTTGGACCTCCTCGATGTTAAAAATGAATGCTTAGAGCATTCTGAAAGAATTACTCAGAAAGCAGGTAAAACCGATTTGTATTATCTGTGATTCACAAATCGTGCTCTTAATACTTGCAAATTTATAAATGATGTCCTTACATATATTACGCTAAAAATATTAATATATTGGCAATGAAGAATTGAAATTCTATCCTAAATATTCATTGACACTGACGGTATATTTTTTACACTAAACGGTAGCTGACTTGTAAAAGAGATCAAAAGTTTTGTTTTATCTACTTTCGTTTCTCAAATATCGAACGAAAAAAATTCATATTGCATAAATTATTCTAGAAAAGATAAAAAAGGTGCTAAAAATGTTAATCAAAAAGCAATGGTGTTTTCCTTTCATTGGTAAATAGAGTTTAAATCAGTGAGCTATATATGTATTTATAAAGAAGAAAAACAACACTTTTATACAAGGATAAATAGAATACAAGAATTATTTTTGTTATGATTAATTCCAGTGAAAATGGTGGTTACGGTTTAAATATTAAGTCCTTAAAATATTTTTTTACATTGTTCAATATTTGTGTTTTATCATTAATGCATCTAATTTCTTACTTTTATTAAATTAAAATATAAATGTTGCTTTGCTATTCCAGGTAGTGTTTTTGTAGAAGATTTCAGCATCAAGAAAGAACCAGGACGCCGAGCAGAACATGGGGTAGGGATTCCTTATACGGAAATTGACTTGGACCTCCTCGATGTTAAAAATGAATGCTTAGAGCGTCCTGAAATAATTATTCAAACAACAGGTAAAACCGATTTTTATTATTTGTGTTTGGCTATTCCTGCTCTTCATACTTGCGTATTTATGAATTATGTCTTTACGTGAATAACTCTTTATCTTTATCTCTTTCAGACTTATTGACAAAACGGAAGACGCATTATGAGGAAGAACGACTTTCTTGCTACCGTTGTAAATACTTCTGCTCTATTAAGTCAAAATTAAATCGGCACATGCGCACTCATTCTGGTGAGAAGCCTTTTTCGTGTTCCGTCTGCAACTACTCATGTTCTCGAAAAGATGCTTTGAATAATCATATGCTGACTCACAGTGGAGAAAAACCTTTTTCATGTTCCGTCTGCAGCTACTCATGTGCTCGTAAAGGTGCTTTGAAGAATCATATGCTGACTCACAGTAGAGAAAAACCTTTTTCGTGTTCCGTCTGCAACTACTCGTTTTCTCAAAAGGGTAATTTGAAGAGTCATATTCTGACTCACAGTAGAGAAAAACCTTTTTCGTGTTCTGCCTGCAGCTACTCGTGTTCTCGAAAAGAAGGTTTGAAGATTCATTTTCTAACTCACAGTGGAGAAAAGCCTTTTTCGTGTTCCGTCTGCAGCTACTCATGTTCTCAAAAAGGCAGTTTGAAGATTCATATGCCAACTCACAGTGGAGAAAAACCTTTTTCGTGTTCTGTCTGCAGCTATTCATGTTCTCATAATGGTAATTTGAAGAAACACATGCTGACTCACAGTAGAGAAAAACCTTTTTCTTGTTCCGTCTGCAGCTACTCGTTTTCTCAAAAGGGTAATTTGAAGAGTCATATGCTGACTCACAGTAGAGAAAAACCTTTTTCGTGTTCTGCCTGCAGCTACTCGTGTTCTCGAAAAGAAGGTTTGATGATTCATTTTCTAACTCACAGTCGAGAAAAGCCTTTTTCGTGTCCCGACTGCAACTATTCATTTTCACGTAGAAGCAAATTGAAGAAACACACGCTAACTCACAGTGGAGAAAAGCCTTTTTCGCGTCCGTCTGCAGCTATTTAAGTTCTCGAAAAGGAAGTTTGAAGAATCATATGGTGACTCACAGTCGAGAAAAATCTTTTCGTGTCCCGACCGCATCTATTCATTTTCACGAAGGAGCAATTTAAAGAAACACATCCTGATTCACAGTTGAGAAAAGCCTTTTTCGTGTCTTGACTGTAACTATTCGTGTTCACAAAGAAGCCGAAACCGTATTCAATTTTAAAGTTTAAGATTGATTATCGGAGCAATGCGTTCCTCCCCAATTAACGCTTTACAAGTGGAGGCTGTGGAGGCTCCTCTTCCTTTCAGAAGACAGCTTTTAGTTGACAAGTTTTTATTCAAATGCTTAAGACTCTCTAATCACCCGCTGGTGGACAAAGTGTCTACAATTTCTGCTCAAGTGAAATCACTTACGTATTGGAGGAATAAATCATTCCCTTTACTTGTTAAAATCCTCCATACGTACAGTGCGTATAAACCCTCTGAAATCCGTCTGATAGACTTCCTTTATGTAAAAACTCCTGTCATATTCATTTGATTAATCCAAATTTTCTTATTTCACTAATTAACAACCTCTAACCAAAATATCTCATCCAAATTTGAAATTCGAAATATTCCGGCTGGAAAATTATGTACACCGATGGTTCCATTTTCAAGTCTCCCTTATCAAACCAATTAGGTTTATTAGATTAGGTAGATCAGATCAAGTAAATAAAAAAATAAAGCTCCCAAAAGAGGCTTCCATTTTCACGGCTGAATGTATAGCGATATTTGAATCCCTTAAATAACTAACTAACTAAAACTAACTAACCTTCACGCCGTTTCCCCGCAGGCTCCACATGCCCAAACCATCTGAGAGTTGCTTTCTTAATTTTACTGATTACGCTTACATCAGCCTTGCATTCCTTTCGAATCTCCACATTTCTCACACGATCATACATGGTTATCATGATCCCTTAAATACACGATAATCACAATGGAAATTTCTTAATTCTCTCTTTATTTAAATTAAATTCTTTCCCTTCCCATTACCCAGAAAACGATCTATGTATCGAAATTCGCACTCTATTTCGTAGAGTAGAGTGGAAGATACTCTTAGTATCGCCCTAGCTTTAGACTACCATTCAGAATTAAATCATTGCTTGAAATGGCTTTAAGAATTTGAAGGTACTCCCCCACCTTCCTCTTCCTCGTCTCCTTCCCTTTCCCACTTACCTTCGGCCTCATAACATACCCCAATTGGGGATGCTCACTGGCTCCAGACGGGAGCAGTTGGGACTCTTGGGTATTAATTATAAAATTATTATTATTTTAATTAACCGACTCTGGCAAATAAATCGTATTGGCTTGGATACCTAGTCACTTCGCTATCCCTGGAAATGAAAAGGCCGATTCATTGGCGAAAGATGCCATTATTTCGGAGATTATTATATAGATTTTTAAACCTCGATGACATTTTCACAAAATTGAAAGAAAACATGATTTCCACATGGCAGAATTATTGGGATGAATCAAGTAAAACAAAAGGTAATATTTTTTTCATAATACCGCCCACGATTCCTTCAAAACCATGTTTTTCCTGATTCTCTGAACAAATCCTCAACATCATCCATTTGTCGTTTGCGGATAAAGCATTGCTGCCACAATGTTGACTTCACAAAAATACATGTTTAAAATTCTGCCATGTGTGAAAGTCGTCTTGATGTAGAGAACCTCAATCATATTTTTTTCAGTTGCCCTATAAACAATTTATATACAAGTTTCATTCCTGACCTAATCAGTATGGGTATATTCCTCCCCAAAAACATTGCATGCCTGTTGTCTTCTATGGATAAAACGTGTATATAAAGTCATATCTAGTTTCATTAGTGTTAACGGCATCAATTTGTAATCGTAATTGAACAAACTCATGTTTTACTTTTACATTATAATGTTTGGTTTCATGTATTATGTTTTATTTATCTTTTTATGTATATTAATTATATTAACTATTTAATTAATTCCCTATTGCTTCATTCTTGTAAATATGTACGTAATCAATCGCAATGACCTTGGATTGTGAGTAATTAGCTTATTCTTTTTATTATTATTATATTATCTTATGTAATGAATGAAATATTTGGCTTACACCTATAATATAACTTACTAGCTATCTGAACACTCTCCGAATACAGCAAGCATTACTTTTTTATATCCGGGAGGTCAAAATCCATATCCGTAGATGGCATTATTTCCTCTCCAGTCTCAAACTGGGACTCTGGCTCCGTCTTGATAGAAACACTTCCTGGGTTTTGAGGATCCATGGCACTGATGGTAAAGCGTCTCTCTACATATAATATGATTTTCCGAGATTAAAACAAATAAAAACTTTAACAAAAGGTACATTCATCGGAACGTTTGTGAATGATATTAATATCAGCACTGAAGGCAATAATGACAGTAGGCGAGTGTTTTCCATAGACACACTTTAGACGCCAGATAATCTGGCGTCTAAAGTGTGTCTGTGGAAAACGCTCGCCTACTGTCATTATTGCCTTCAGTGCTGATTAAGCTGGAATCAGACAGTTCACTCGAGTGAAGGTTTACGCCATGTTTTTTCGGCCTAATCGACCATCTTCGTTTCATTCCATGTTCAGACGGCGCTATAGAAATAAGCGTTCACTCGTCCATTCCCACCACAGCGTCGCCGAGCGAGGTCAACCGCGCTGGAATTCGTTTGATTTCCAGCGCGGTCCGGCCCTGAATTTTAAGGAAAAACATGTCAAATGCATCGATTTTTACGCAATTTTGTTTGACGCAATTAAATAAAAATAAATAAAAAAACAGTATTTTGTCGTCTTATAAACCTTTTTATTTTTTATGGCATAATAACACAATTTGATTTCACTTTTTTGATTACGAACATTTTCCTACAAATTAATAATCTTACATATATTAAAAAACATATAAAATACATGGATAATCAGGGAGACCCAAAAATTTATATGAGAGGTGTTCCCAAAAGCAAACAAATTGGCCGAACGAATACCATTTTGACGTTTTGCGTGCGATTTGATAGCGTTCTTTCATGGTCCTTCCCGTACAGGCCGCGAGACAAACTGATTGAGAGTTCACTCGGTGTTCAGACGATTCACTTTGCTCTCTTCCGCGCGCATGCGCGCGCGAGTGAAGGATGCCGAAGGAAAATATCCAACATTGTTGGATCGGTTCACTTGAAGATTTCATTCGGCAGTGTTCGGCACTTTCGATTCATTTCATGCTCAGACGTGTCATTCCGAGTAAACTATGCCGAATGAAATGCGGAAATAAGCGATTAGTGAAACGTCTGAATGGCGCTTTAGCGATGGGCACAATCGATGAATAATCGATGATTTACTCGATCTTTTTTACCATCGAATGATTTCGTTTCATTTCCATAGAAAAATTGATTTCGCTTCTCGATGTCAAATTCATTCGAATGCACAGTCCGAGACAATCGGTTTGAGACGTCATCGAAAGTCTTTGTTGTGATTGGTCAGAATTCATCGAAGTTGTCATTGGTTAGAATTAATCGAAATGTTAAACCGAGACAATCGGGTTTGAAACGTCATCGAACTTGAAATCGATTCTCGCTTCTCGATGTCAGAATCCATTCGAATGCACAGTGCCAGACAATCGGTTTGAAACGTCATCGAACTTGGAATCGATTCTCGCTTCTTGATATCAGATTCAATTCGAATGCATAGTCTTGAAACGTCATCGAAAGTGATTTTGCTTGACAAACGAAATATTTTATAGGTACATGTTATAATCAAACTGATGTGTGTATTATAAATTATGAATGAATACTTTTAGGTAACGATTTACGTTTTCAGTACAGTTTATGCGTAAAAAGTTGCGATGGTGATAGCTTTCAACAATTTAAAAATGTTTATTATGAGGTTATGTATCATCTATTTGGGTATTGTATATTTAATTTAAAATAAAACAATAACTTTGTAAATACCATTTTTATATTTAATGCCGACCTGGTTTCGCTAAAACCGTAGTTTCTTTAGGGAAGTAAACAATACTCTACTAAAATCAGCAAGTAATATGTTATCATATGGACATAAATGCTTTATATGACCAAATATATATAATTTATTTGAAATTTTGTAATAAAAATGAAACGATTTCTATAGTAAGATAACTTTATTTATTGATAATCTGTTAATAATTGCATACGAAGAGGTGTATAATATAACCTACATGTTATTTAGAGGTTATTTTTTAACAAAAAAGACATAAAATTATTATCTTCGTATTAAACACAGACACACTGTCAATATTATTAATGGGAATTTGTACCTACCGGCTAAACTAAATATCTTATTAGTAATTATTATGTTGTGAGATGCCCACATATTTGAAATTCGTGGACAAAAGGAATAATACTAATGTTGCCATCAAACAAAAAGGAATTTGCAAATTTGCCATTGCCAAGAATGAAAAACGGTGATTGAAATTTTGTTGCAGTACTTACTTACTAATGTTGCGTTATTTAAACATGTTATTTAGAGATGGTTTTTGAACAAAAATGTCATATAATTATTATTATTGACATATTATTAAACATATACAATATTAAGTCATAATAAATTGTTACACTCTCACCTGTCCTATCTCTGCTGTATCTGGGGCTTTGCCTCAAAGAAATTGATAGCCGACCTGCAGGTAGATACGTTTTTAGATTTTCACGGCCAAAAGCATTTTCGTTGTTTGTTTTTGGGGTGTTATGCCGTGTTGTGCTACCTCCTTCTTTAGCCGACGTTTCGGACAGCGTTGCAGTGTCCATCATCAGGGCAGATCCGGTAGATCGACGGATCTACCGGATCTGCCCTGATGATGGACACTGCAACGCTGTCCGAAACGTCGGCTAAAGAAGGAGGTAGCACAACAAGGCATAACACCCCAAAAACAAACAACGAAAAAAGACCTGCAGGTAGTTCAAAACCGAGCTCTCAGAAATGTTCATGGACTTCCATGGGACACTCATGTCAGGGACATCTATTCAGTTTCCGGTATCCTTCCAATCACAATCCTTCCTAAACATGAAATCACAAGCACCATCCTACAAATTACCCAACAATCAACTCATACTAACACCAAGCCAATTTACAATCAAGACATCCACAACCACAATACTCGAAATAACAATAAAATCCGCATTCCTCAAACACACACTACAAAATATGGGATAAAATCTCTGAACTATATTGCCTATACACTATATAATTCGCTTCCAGATATGTACAAAAACATCCAGCATAATAAAAAATTGCAAAGCAATGCTTTAAAAGAATATTTTTTAACTACATTTAAAAATGAAAATATGTAATCGTCTTGTCATTTTTTGTACTATCTTATATACTCGGATCTGTTTTTCCCTCTCTTTACTTGTTTTCTCTTGTTGTTTGTTCTACTTAACCTGTCTTTATTTTTATTTTTATGCTGTACTGAATGTAAAACTTATATTATGATATCAAAATACCTTTGTAAAATTGTAACTACTACCTCCTACCTATGAATTGTAAGTTCCTCCTGTCCTAAAATGAGTTTTGTAACTAATCGGGATTGCTCTAGCAAGAAATAAAAACAATGAAAAAAATATCTAGCGTCTAGCCTCTCGTCGATGGTCAAAGTTTGTCTATGGACAACCCACGCCACATATCATTTTTGTCATCTGACGTTTGTTCTCTATTCGTAGTTTCATAGGGCCGAAATTGTTTTAGTCTGTCTGATTTTCCCTAAGCTGCCGGCCACCTTCACAAAAATATAATGTTTAGTTAAATTGCTCGAGTTGTTAACCTTTTTGTAAAATGAGAAAGTTCTGATTTGAATATTACTCACAAACGGGCTGATGAATGAATGTACGTTCTATAAAAAAATTAATTTATTTTGAGCTCATACAATCATATTATATATATAGAGAGATGCTTTAACATCTGTGCCATGGATCCTCAAAACCCAGGAAGTGTTTCTATAAAGACGGAGCCAGGGTCCCAGAATGAGATCGGAGAGGAAATAATGCCATCTACGGATGTGGATTTCGACTTTCCGGATATAAAGAAGGAATGCTTGCTGTATTCGGAGACTGTTCAGATAGCTAGTAAGTTACGACATAGGTTTACGTAAATTGTTAAAATGTTATTCAAGCCATTGGAATATTTTGAAGTTAATTTTCACTTCGGAGTATTTGCTTACAGAAAACTTTAATTTAATTATTTAATTAAATTAATTATTTAATTAAATTAATTATTTGCGCACCTTTAATCAGCTTCCCACATTAAGGTCAACTAGTTTTTGATTCGCCCCCTCTAAATAATAAAAAATACATCTTAAACTGTTATGTTTATGCGATGAATTGACCTATTTTTAATCTTGTATGAGTAAATTTGTAGGTTTTGTGCATACAAAAAATTATTAAATTCACAAACGCGTGAAATATGCGTGATT
The DNA here is from genome assembly GCA_951813805.1 of Limnephilus auricula. NCBI lineage: Eukaryota > Metazoa > Arthropoda > Insecta > Trichoptera > Limnephilidae > Limnephilus > Limnephilus auricula. The sequence goes on along the minus strand of OX638414.1, from coordinate 12,307,703 downwards.
GTTAACAGAAATCATTTAAAATCATGTTTTTTTGCGGCTATTTGTGAAACGGTGATATAGGTCGTGATAGAACTTGAAGCAGGGTTACAAATTATATGTTTGGTTGGGATTTATAACCAGGCTAAGTAGAAATTTCAGCGATATTTAATATATTAATCTGTCACTTTGTTCGATGTCAATTTAATTGCAATTGCAAAATTACATTGTAATACGCACGTACAAGCAACAAAATAAATAAAGTAAGATTAAGTAAGAGTACAAAATAAATTCTTACATTTTATACATTTTAAAATGGGTATTCCAATAGTTGTGTTTGTTAAGTGTCCGATGACACCGTGTGGACTGTAAAACTAAATTATGTGGCGAAATTACGAGTGTATAAGATTGTGTTTTTAAATCGACAAGGGAGGGAAGGAAACGATAGGAATGGCCCTTACCTTGATGATGAGGTGACAGCTCCCAGTACTTCTTTATGATCACTTTCCAATGATGATGACCCGATGGTCTTCACGACAATTATAATATATTTATATTATTGTTATTTGCGAGATTTGCGAAATGCTTGTACAAGCTTGGTCTAGTTTTCAAAGATAACAACTGAATGTTTTTATTCAAAAAAAGGAAGTGCAAAAGTGTTCTTTTTTCAAGTGTTTTAAATCATCTTCTTTGCTTCTTGGGTCAGGGCCTTGATGTGAAAGGAAGGGAATCACAAGGAAGGAATATTTGGTAAGGAACATGGGTATAATGGATTAATGTCCTAAAGTTATTTCAACACTAAACATTCCGCCGGCCTTGAGAAAATGTGATAATTTTCTCAATAATTGTGCATCAACGACACGAAAGAAAAAGAAAGCAAAAAAGAAAACGACAACAAACCAAATTAAATGATAGAATTAATAACGAAATTAAAATTATAAACTAAGCAAAACAGATATTTAATCGATAGGTAGTCGATACAGTTTTACCACGGGACGTTTAAAAACACCCTGGGGAGTACATACCGAAACGACACGGATAATTCCATCAGCGCCGGGAAATAGTTCAACGACTCGTCCGACAGGCCATCGCATGGGGGCTGATTGCGAATCATCAATCATAACTAGGTCGTCAACTTTCAAATTAGGGTTTGTCGTAGCCCACTTGTTTCGTTGTTGAAGAGTGTGTAGATATTCTTTCCGCCAACGATTCCAAAAATGTTGAGACATTTGTTTCAATAGTTGCCAACGCGATAAACGATTCATTAGTACATCCACAAAATCTTCTTCAAGAACAGAAACGAGAGGAGCCCCAATCAAAAAATGGGCAGGAGTTAACGGGTCCATTTCAGATGGATCCGGCGATAGCGCTCCAATGGGTCGCGAATTTAAAATTGCTTCGACACGAGTCAGAACTGTGGTTAGTTCTTCGAAGGTGAGTATTTGATCTCCCACAACCCTTTTCAAATGGTGTTCGGTTGACTTAATTCCAGCCTCCGACAATCCGTTGAAATGAGGTGCGGAGGGAGGATTAAAGTGCCAGGTAATCGAACGAGTGACAGTTGCATCCACAAGTTTGTCGTTGTTTTCGGGTGATATCTATTGGTCCCAATAAAGTTGCTGCCGCAATCGCTGTAAGGTTCTGACATACACCGCGACGAGAGATAAATCTATCTAATGCTGCGACAAATGCTTCAGTAGATAGATCTGAAACTAACTCTAGATGAACGGCTTTGGTCGATAAACAAACATAAAGACATAAATAAGCCTTATAAGTTTTGGCGCCGCGTCGTTTACTCTCGCGCACTAAAAAAGGACCTCCGTAATCCGTTCCGACATTCAAAAATGGACGACCTTCTCGAAAGCGAGAAGCGGGTAAGTTACCCATCATGGGTGAACTTCCACGCGGGTTATTTTTAAAACAAACAATGCATTTGCTCAGACGATGTCGAATAATAGGATGGCGAGCATTTTCCGAAATTTGTGCATAACGAATACGTCCACCGACTCTCAATATTCCATTTTCGTCGATAAATGGAGCGAGTTTTTGAAGTTGTGTCGAACAGACATGATGCGACTGTATACTGTCTATATCTTGTTGAAAATAAATAGTTTGAACAAGCTTAATGCAACATGTCAAAGATAAATTATTTTCTTTTAAAGAGAGTGGGGAAAATACGTTGAAAGTGCCAATTGATTTCGAACGTAATTTATTAATAAATCGACGACACCAAGATATAACACGTAATAATTTCGATAATGAAGAAAATTTCAGTAGAAACTCTTGGTCACAAGTTGACACATTCGTTACGAATGAGATCAAGTTTTTCGATTTGTATTCTGGTAGTTGTTCTGCGGGAATAGTTTGAGGTTTAACTAGTAACCATTCTTCCAAAGGTGATGATAGAAAGTTAGGTCCGTACCACCATAACGATGCGTCAGCGATTTCATTTGGAAAAACTCCTCGTGATCCCAAGTCCGCGGGATTATCTTGCGAGGAAATATGATACCAATGTTCATACGGTATATTTTCAATTATAGCTTCAACACGATTTGCTATAAAAGTTTGCAAAAGAAACGAAGGTGTCTTCAACCATGCCAATACAATGGTCGAATCCGTGAAAGCGATGGTTCTTTCTATTTGAAGTCTATCTTTGTATATTTCTTTACAATAAGTCAACGAATTTGCCAATAAAACTGCTCCAAGCAACTCCAATCGTGGGATAGATGTCACTTTGATGGGTGCAACCCTTGACTTAGCCAACAAAATATGGCTCGATATCTCTTTGTTGTTAATTACAACTAAATATACAATTCCACAATATCCTCTTTCAGAGGCATCTGAAAATCCAACAAGTATACAACGACTTTGTGGACATGTTCTAACATAGCGATCAATTCTTAGATTGGCGAGGGATGAAAGTTCTGTTATGTATTTCTTCCATTTCAAATTCATTTCCGAAGGAATTTCATCATCCCAACCAATTTGGATTTTCCACAAGTTTTGCATGAAACATTTAGCAATAAAAACGACAGGATTAATACAACCTAGTGGATCATATAAACGCGCAATTGTGGATAAAATTGTGCGTTTGGTACAGTGGCCATTAAAAACATTATTAATTTTATATGTAAATTGTATCTCGATACATATAAAATTAATTTTATATGTATCGAGCGAGGGGATCCATTGAATTCCTAATATATTAATATTTTTCTTATCAGCATCCAATTCAAAACTTAAGGGTACTTCCAGGTAACTGACAGGAATGTCTTTTAGTACTTCAGGACAATTACTAGACCATTTTCGTAGTTCAAAACCACCTTTTTGAAGTAATGCAATTAATTCCACTATACGATGTCGAGCGCTTTCCAAAGTTTGCGCACCACTGATAATGTCATCAACATAGGTATTGTCAATTAATGTGCTAGCAGCCTCTGGGTAATTCAATTTTTCAGCATTTGCTAGTTCATGGAGTGTACGGATAGCGAGGAACGGTGCAGATGAAGTGCCATATGTAACTGTCTGAAGTTCGAATTCCTTTAAAGGATGACTAGGCGATTCTCGCCACAAAATACGTTGGAAACGGCGAGAGTTCTTATCCATGAGTATTTGTCGATACATTTGACGTATGTCAGCGGTAAAAACGATTTTGTGTATTCGAAAATTACACATCAATTCGACGATGTCCTTTTGTAATTTGGGACCGACCAAAAGTATGTCGTTCAATGACATACCCGATGACGTTTTAGCACTTGCATCAAAAACAACCCTTAAGCGAGTGGTAGAACTCGTCACCTTTATTATTCCATGATGAGGTATGAAGTAATTACCAACAATTGGCGATTGAGATGGTATTTCCATCATGTGTCCTAACGATAAGTATTCTCTCATGAACGAAATATATTGGGATTTAAAATCAGGATTTCGATCCAGTCTCCTTTCTAAATGCGTGAGACGTGACAATGCTGTGTCATATGATTTTCCCAATTTCTCCGGGGTTTCCTTAAATGGTAATGATACAACGTACCTCCCAGCTTTGTTACGGTAGGTATTTTCAACATATAATTGTTCACAACGAAGTTCATCAGGCGATTGAATTTTCTTCAAAAGAGGAACGTTTTCGATTTCCCAGAAACATTTAAGTTTTTCATCTATTGATTCCTCCATTGAAGTGAAAAATTAGTTTATAGAATGATTTGATGGTTTGACATTTCCCATCAAAACCCAACCTAATTTGGTTTCAATGGCTACAGGTTCATTTTGATTGCCAATTAATTTACCTGAGCACAATAGCGACGCAAAGATATCACTTCCGAATAGGATATCAATTTCTGAAGGTATGTAGAATGTAGTACCAATTGGAGTCCTGCGATGTGTGACCACTCATGCTCGACGATACGAGATGACGGCATATTTGAGCAAATGTTATTCAAAGTAAGAAAATCTGTCGTAATACCAGATTCCTTCGAAGCGACGGGACGAAATTGTGTTTTTATTAATCCGTTGGAATTAATTGTAGGAATGTTGCCAATACCTAGCACTGCAAGTGACTGCTTCTTTTGACGAGGCAAACCTAAGCGTTTGACGCAATTCTCCGAAATGAAATTAGCCTGGCTGGCGCTATCGAGCAAAACTCTAGCCTTTTTGAAAACGCCATTTTTGTCCAATATTTCAACATAGGCTGTAGATAACAACACCGATGTGTTAGTTTTATTGTACACCGTTGTCAAAGCAATTGGTTCCGACGAATTTTCTTGAGTTTCTGGATTTTCCAACATTTTATTTGGAAAATGCAACAGGGTATGATGTCTTGCTTGACAATGCTTGCAAGAAAAGCGAGATTGACAATTTTTCGCATTATGTCTCCCTTGGACCAAACAATTAAGGCATAGATTATGTTCTTTTACGAATGAGTATCTATCCTTTGCAGAAAGGTTTAAAAATTTGTCACATTTATGAAGAGCATGTGGCGATTTGCAAGCAAGACACTTGATTTCAAAATTCGATACAAACGAATTAACATTACTATTATTGCTCGAACGACTTTTAAAATTATAGGCCTTTGATGGAACTTTATTAACATTTTCCTTTTGTGTCATATGTTCCGGAATAATACCTGACGCCATTTCCTTAGCTAAGCATTATCCCTCCAAAAACTGCAATAGTAGATCGAATGAAGGAATTTTTTCCGACTTATGTTGTAACTCAAAATCAATACGCAATTCTTTTGGTAATTTGCGTAGAACAATATGTAACAATATGAAACTCCATTCACGTACCGGAAAATTTAAAACTTGCAAAGCGGCAATGTTTTCTTTCAGCATTGAAATAAATTGCCTCAAATTGTCATGAGCCTTTACGGGCTGGGATGACAAAATTTCCTCCACGTGTATATCAGCCATTAGGCGTACATTATCATACCTCGTCTTTAGAATATGATAAGCAATAAAGTAATTTCCTTCCGAAATCGGCAAATGTTTCACGCATATTAATGCCTCACCAGTGAGACTAGTTAATAAATATTGCATTTTTTGAACGGAATTTAATGAATTATTTGAATGAATTAACGAGCCAAAAGTGTTAATAAAATTCATCCATTCTGTTGAAATTCCAGAAAAGACTATCAAATTCAACTTAGGTAACGAAACATTAGTCAAATTATAGTTCATTGTTTTATTGTCGATTGCAACTGTTGATTTTTCAGGAAACAATTGGTTAAAATATGATTGTATTTCATAATACATATTTTGTATCTCCGAATATTTCGATTGTAATACCGTTACATCAGCCTCATCCTTTTTTGTAGCTTCCAGAGATATATGAGCCTGAATAAAGTTTTCTCGTACAGTTACGAGATCTGTGTAACGTATTTTAAAAGCATCTTTGTCAAACAAATTCGTTGTTTGAATTGCTTTCAAAGCAGACGCACGAGTACTCTCCATATCCAGCACTGACAATCTATATTTAATTGAATTGGATGCCATTTTTGAATATTTAAAACCAAAAAATATTCAAACCAAACAAAAAAACAATAACAAAACTGCGTAAAAACTGTCACTTTTTACAGCACCTTGACAACGAAATCAGAAACAAACTTCACTGCGCATCTATGGAAGCAGAGCTCTACTTTACCATTAACCTTACCGACGATTGGTTTATTTATGGTTACCATTAACAGGGCTCTAAGTTACCGACGATTGGTTTATTTATAATTAACAGGGCTCTACGTTACCGACGCGACTTCAAACTGATGCCTACTTATCGAATGCTACCGAAATTACAAACAAATCATTTCAATATGATTACCTAATTAATTATTAATCTTTATGCGTAATAATGAATTTTTGTTGAAATAGCTTTACGACAGGAATGGAATTAAAGGGATGCGAGTTTAAAAACACAATCATTTGAATTGAAACGATATTCAATTTGGCGAATTTTTTGCTAAAAAACAATAATATGTAATTTAGCGGGAATGTGATTTATATCCGGCTACAAGGACCAAAATGTTAAGTGTCCGATGACACCGTGTGGACTGTAAAACTAAATTATGTGGCGAAATTACGAGTGTATAAGATTGTGTTTTTAAATCGACAAGGGAGGAAAGGAAACGATAGGAATGGCCCTTACCTTGATGATGAGGTGACAGCTCCCAGTTCTTCTTTATGATCACTTTCCAATGATTATGACCCGATGGTCTTCACGACAATTATAATATATTTATATTATTGTTATTTGCGAGATTTGCGAAATGCTTGTACAAGCTTGGTCTAGTTTTCAAAGATAACAACTGAATGTTTTTATTCAAAAAAAGGAAGTGCAAAAGTGTTATTTTTTCAAGTGTTTTAAATCATCTTCTTTGCTTCTTGGGTAAGGGCCTTGATGTGAAAGGAAGGGAATCACAAGGAAGGAATATTTGGTAAGGTACATGGGTATAATGGATTAATGTCCTAAAGTTATTTCAACACTAAACAGTGTTGACCTACAGCACTCTTTTAAAAATGATATGAATAAGCTTAAATTGTCAGACAGAAGGATTTTCACTGACATGGTATTTTTATATAAAACATTAAATGTTTTTTATATATAAATAAATATTGCATAAGAGTCCCAACTGGTCACATCTGGAGCCAGTGAGACTATGGCATCCCCAATTGTGGTACATTGGGAGGCTGAACGAAGTGGGCAGGGGAAGGAGGTGGGGTAGAGAAAACTTGGGAAGTACCTGGCTATTCAGATCTGTTGATAGTCCAGAATTGCCTGCATTGATTAGCTTTCGAAATTTCACAACGTATACTAGAAGTAGGGGATTATTTCAGTGTAATTCTGGGACTAACTTACCAAGTGTATTCCTCTTTGCCCAGAATACTAATGGAGGGAAATAATTAAGTAAGCCAATTCAGTGGACATCTTCACTTTGTCACTAAACAAATACACGATGTTGATTATGAAGCAGTTCTATTTATTTACATTTAATACAGTGTAATATTTACTCTCCATTTGTAAAAGCCCTAAAAGGGGCGTTACTAAATAAAAATAAATAAATAAAAATTATTATAATAACATTACACAACATTATTCTAACTAATATATAACAATTTTAAACTGTACTTACTTGACTTACACTTTCAATAAACGTTTGATCGTTTTTTACCCTCCACATATCATTTTTCTGTATTAATTAATCAGATTAAATATTTTCCTAAAATAATAAAAATAATACTCATTTCTTTGTTATGAATCACTCTAACTGAATTAATATTATAAACCACACACCTTACTATATTACAGCTAGGATTATGATAATAAAACAGACGAGGCTGAAAATAAGAAAGATTCTGACAGAAGCAATCTATTCGTTTTCACTTAGTTTTAAATGTATGTATACTTTAAGTCACTAGTTATATAAGTCTTAGTTGTAATTCATTAGATAGAATTCTTTGTATAAAGCCCTTATAATAAATATATGATGTATCAATGAATTTTTAAAGTTCCCTTGAGGTGATTTTCTCACGAAAATGGCGCTATAAAAATCATCCAAACATCATTATTATAATGTTTTATTCCAGGACTAAAATAATTACAAATAAGCAGAAAATTTAATCTCGAAGAAATTGGCATAACAGAATACGTTACGGAATTTGCCTAAAATAGACATCCACGGGATTTTCAAACGCGGTGTCGTGATTGCCGTGGACAAATAAACAGAACATTTCGTATGTCTACTGAGTTGCTAGTTTCAGTGCAAAGGTTTTCTCTGCTATCTCCTGATTATCGGTGAAAGCAATTATCTTAGCTAGCAACTCACGAAGATTCGGCCCACGGGAAGATCAGAATACATTCAAATTAATGTTGACAATTGGGTGCCGAAGAAAAGCTATCTATTCCACTCTGTGGCCTCTACGGACGACTGTTTATTCTATTAGTTTATTTTCTCATCACGTCTTTTGACGCTGTGGCTTCAGTTAGTACTTGAGGCTCAAGGTCAGAGGAATTGATAACTTTACAATATCGGATCGGTAAGCGTAACTTCTGACGATTTTATATCAATATACTGAGCAGGTTTTACTTTTGCAGCCGAACCCATACTGACAGGCAATCCTGGAGATGTTTTCTTTGAATTCTTAAAAACGATAAACGCCAAACCAAACAATTGAGTAAAAATATAAAAAAATTGACAGTGTGGAATTGAAATTCTATCGTGAATATGCATTGACAGTGATCATATACATTTTTTATATTAAACGGAAGCTAATTGGTCAATCAGGTCTTGAGTCATGTTTCAAAATATTTTTCGTTTCTCAAAGATAGAACTGAATTATTGAATTGCAAAAGTTTTTCTGGAAAAGATAAAAAGAGGTGTTAAAAATTTTAATAATATGTTTCCATCATTGGTAAATAGAGTTTTAATCGGTGAGTTAAATGTGTATTTAGAAAGAATTAAAAAGTACTAATGTTGAATAAATAATATCCAAGAATTATTTTGGTTTTGATTAATTCCAGTGAAAATAGTGGTAAAGGTTTTATTGTTGATGTCTTTAAAACATTTCTAGACACAGTTCAATAATTGTGTTTTATTATTAATGCATCTAATTTCTTACGGTTATTTAATAACAATATAAATATTACTTTGCTTTTTCAGGTACTGATTTTGTAGCAGGTTTAAGCATCAAGGCAGAACCAGGAAGCCGAGAAGAACATAGGGTGGGGATTCCTTATACGGAAATTGACTTGGACCTCCTCGATGTTAAAAATGAATGCTTAGAGCGTTCTGAAAGAATTACTCAGAAAGCAGGTAAAACCGATTTGTATTATCTGTGATTCACAAATCGTGATCTTAATACTTTATTTATAAATTATGTCCTTACATATATTACGTTAAAAATATTAATATATTGGCAATGAATAATTGAAATTCTATCCTAAATATTCATTGACACTGAGCGTATATTTTTTACACTAAACGGTAGCTGACTTGTAAAAGAGATCAAAAGTTTTGTTTTATCTACTTTCGTTTCTCAAATATCGAACGAAAAAAATTCATATTGCATACATTATTCTAGAAAAGATAAAAAAGGTGCTACAAATGTTAATCAAAAAGCAATGGTGTTTTCCTTTCATTGGTAAATAGAGTTTAAATCGGTGAGCTACATATGTATTTATAAATAAAAACAAAACTTTTATACAAGGATAAATAGAATACAAGAATTATTTTATTATTTTTATGATTAATTCCAGTGAAAATGGTGGTTACGGTTTAAATATTAAGTCCTTAAAATATTTTTTTACATTGTTCAATATTTGTGTTTTATCATTAATGCATCTAATATCTTACATTTATTAAATTAAAATATAAATGTTGCTTTGCTATTCCAGGTAGTGTTTTTGTAGAAGATTTCGGCATCAAGAAAGAACCAGGACGCCGAGCAGAACATGGGGTAGGGATTCCTTATACGGAAATTGACTTGGACCTCCTCGATGTTAAAAATGAATGCTTAGAGCGTCCTGAAAGAATTATTCAAACAACAGGTAAAACCGATTTTTATTTTTTGTAATTGGCTATTCGTGCTCTTCATACTTGCGTATTTATGAATTATGTCTTCACGTGCATTTCTCTTTATCTTTATCTCTTTCAGACTTATTGACAAAACGGAAGACGCATTATGAGGAAGAACGATTTTCTTGCTACCGTTGTAAATACTTCTGCTCTTTTAAGTCATTATTAAAACGGCACATGCGCACTCATTCTGGTGAGAAGCCTGTTTCGTGTTCCGTCTGCATCTACTCATGTTCTCGAAAAGATACTTTGAATAATCATATGCTGACTCACAGTGGTGTAAAACCATTTTCATGTTCCGTCTGCAGCTACTCATGTGCTCAAAAAGGTGCTTTGAAGAATCATATGCTGACTCACAGTAGAGAAAAACCTTTTTCGTGTTCCGTCTGCAGCTACTTATGTTCTCGAAAAGAAGGATTGAAGAATCATATGCTAACTCACACTGGAGAAAAGCCTTTTTCGTGTTCCGTCTGCAGCTACTCATGTTCTCAAAAAGGCAGTTTGAAGATTCATATGCCAACTCACAGTGGAGAAAAACCATTTTCATGTTCCGTCTGCAGCTACTCATGTGCTCATAAAGGTGCTTTGAAGAATCATATGCTGACTCACAGTAGAGAAAAACCTTTTTCGTGTTCCGTCTGCAGCTTCTTATGTTCTCGAAAAGAAGGATTGAAGAATCATATGCTAACTCACACTGGAGAAAAACCTTTTTCGTGTTCTGTCTGCAACTACTCATGTTCTCGAAAAGGTGAGTTGAAGAAACACATGCTGACTCATAGTACAGAAAAACCTTTTTCGTGTTCTGTCTGCAGCTACTCATGTTCTCGAAAAGAAGGATTGAAGAATCATATGCTAACTCACACTGGAGAAAAACCTTTTTCGTGTTCTGTCTGCAGCTACTCATGTTCTCGAAAAGAAGGATTGAAGAATCATATGCTGACTCACAGTGGAGAAAAACCTTTTGCGTGTTCCGTCTGCAGCTACTCATGTTCTCAAAATGGTAGTTTGAAGAAACACATGCTGACTCACAGTAGAGAAAAACCTTTTTCGTGTTCCGTCTGCAGCTACTCTTGTTCTCAAAAAGGCAGTTTGAAGATTCATATGCTAACTCACAGTGGAGAAAAACCTTTTTCGTGTTCCGTCTGCAGCTACTCGTTTTCTCAAAAGGGTAATTTGAAGAGTCATATGCTGACTCACAGTAGAGAAAAACCTTTTTCGTGTCCCGACTGCAACTATTCATTTTCACGTAGAAGCAAATTGAAGAAACACACGCTAACTCACAGTGGAGAAAAGCCTTTTTCGCGTCCGTCTGCAGCTATTTAAGTTCTCGAAAAGGTAGTTTGAAGAATCATATGGTGACTCACAGTCGAGAAAAATCTTTTCGTGTCCCGACCGCAACTATTCATTTTCACGAAGGAGCAATTTAAAGAAACACATCCTGATTCGCAGTTGAGAAAAGCCTTTTTCGTGTCTTGACTGTAACTATTCGTGTTCACAAAGAAGCCGAAACCGTATTCAATTTTAAAGTTTAAGATTGATTATCGGAGCAATGCGTTCCTCCCCAATTAACGCTTTAGAAGTGGAGGCTGTGGAGGCTCCTCTTCCTTTCAGAAGACAGCTTTTAGTTGACAAGTTTTTATTCAAATGCTTAAGACTCTCTAATCACCCGCTGGTGGACAAAGTTTCTACAATTTCTGCTCAAGTGAAATCACTTACGTATTGGAGGAATAAATCATTCCCTTTACTTGTTAAAATCCTCCATATATTCATTTGATTAATCCAAATTTTCTTATTTCACTGATTAACAACCTCTAACCAAAATATCTCATCCAAATTTGAAATTCGAAATATTCCGGCTGGAAAATTATGTACACCGATGGTTCAATTTTCAAGTCTCCCTTATCAAACCAATTAGGAGCGGCATTCCATTGCCCATCAGATCAAGTAAATAAAAAAATAAAGCTCCCAAAAGAGGCTTCCATTTTCACGGCTGAATGTATAGCGATATTTGAATCCCTTAAATAACTAACTAACCATCACGCCGTTTCCCCGCAGGGGTGGGCAGAGAAGACGGACTGCCAACCACCTCGGTCTTGGCACACACTCTTTGCCTCATTCACATTCATACATTGTCTCATACATTCTCTTCTATTTTTTTGACTCTTGACATGGCCCGACTCAAGTATCTGATTCACTTGATCGTGCCATGTCTTCCTCGGACGTCCCCTACTTCTTATACCATTCACACTTGCATTGATATTCTCCTTACGATCCTTTCTTTGTTCATTCGCTCCACATGCCCAAACCATCTTAGAGTTCCTTTCTTAATTTTACTCCTTCTCATTACGCTTACATCAGCCTTGCATTCCTTTCGAATCTCCACATTTCTCACACGATCATACATGGTTATCATGATCCCTTAAATACACGATAATCACAATGGAAATTTCTTAATTCTCTCCGATTCCAAAAAATTAAATTCTTTCCCTTCCCATTTCCCAGAAGACGATCTATGTATCGAAATTCGCACTCTATTTCGTAGAGTAGAGTGGAAGATACTCTTAGTATCGCCCTAGTTTTAGACTACCATTCAGAATTAAATCATTGCTTGAAATGGCTTTAGCCGTGTTTAGTGAAAGGATCTGAATTTCCAGGTACTTCCCCACCTTCCTCTTCCTCGTCTCCTTCCCTTTCCCACTTACCTTCGCCCTCATAACATACCCCAATTGGGGATGCTATAGTCTCACTGGCTCCAGACAGGAGCAGTTGGGACTCTTGTAGGGTATTAATTATAAAATTATTATTATTTTTAATTAACCGACTCTGGCAAATAAATCGTGTTGGCTTGGATACCTAGTCACTTCGCTATCCCTGGAAATGAAAAGGCCGATTCATTGGCGAAAGATGCCATTATTTCGGAGATTTCTTATATAAATTTTTAAACCCCGATGACATTTTCACAAAATTGAAAGAAAACATGATTTCCACATGGCAGAATTATTGGGATGAATCAAGTAAAACAAAAGGTAATATTTTTTTCATAATACCGCCCACGATTCCTTCAAAACCATGTTTTTCCTGATTCTCTGAACAAATCCTCAACATCATCCATTTGTCGCTTGCGGATAAAGCATTGCTGCCACAATGTTGACTTGACAAAAATACATGTTTAAAATTCTGCCATGTGTGAAAGTCGTCTTGATGTAGAGAACCTTAATCATATTTTTTTCAGTTGCCCTATAAACAATTCATATACAAGTTTCATTCCTGACCTAATCAGTATGGGTATATTCCTCCCCAAAAACATTGCATGCCTGTTGTCTTCTATGGATAAAACGTGTATATAAAGTCATATCTAGTTTCATTAGTGTTAACGGCATCAATTTGTAATCGTAATTGAACCAACTCATGTTTTACTTTTACATTAGAATGTTTGGTTTCATGTATTATGTTTTATTTATCTTTTTATGTATATTAATTATATTAACTATTTAATTAATTCCCTATTGCTTCATTCTTGTAAATATGTACGTAATCAATCGCAATGACCTTTGATTGTGAGTAATTAGCTTATTATTTTTATTATTATTATATAATGAAGATACTTCTGTCTATTACTGATATTACTGTCAAATTTGTATATATTTACCTATAATTACACCTTTGATTATATAAATATCTAGATAGAGCTCTCGAGCGACGAAACGCCAAAAATAATATCAACCAACTGTTTGCTTATAAGCTTGTCCCGTCCGCTCAGTGGCGACACTAGCGTTGTGCGGTAAACACGTGTTGTGTGACATTTGAAAATGACGATTTGCGCTATAATAGTGTGCAGGAATTACAAAGGACGGTTGAAAACAACTAAAAATGTTGCCTATCATCGGTAAGTTACCTTTAAATAACCATTTAGTTAAAGAAACAATTCAGTTTTAATAGTTTAATTTGGTCTTGGAACAACGCCATTTGACGCAATGTTTACAGGGTTGCCTGTTCTTTAAATAAAATTTTCCCATGAGTGCGTTGTTAATTTTAAAATAGGTTTTTAATAATTACCCAAAAGTACACTACACATAATAATATTATAAATATGAAAGTTTGTTTTTGTGTTTAAGTGTTTTTTAATTCTTCACGTTTACACTATATTTAAAAAAAGTTATGAATATGAAATTTGTTTATCTATTAAAATTACAAAAAATGTTTCAGGTTTGTTTGGGGAAGTATCAAGTAAACTTGTAATTTTATTCATACATATTTTACAGAATACCCAATGATCCTATATTAAGAAGTAAGTAAATAGAAAAAATAAGAAAAAGCGGCGGAGAGGATGTCTGGCAACCAGCTAAAACAACTGTCATTTGCTCTGATCATTTCCATGCCAAAGACCTGTATTTTGTCAACAATTAAAGCGTCGAAGGTTAAAAAAGGAAGCGATCCCGTGTAAGGTAATTTTTTAAAAATTGTAATTTTGTTTTTAGCGGACCGTACCAAAAGGTGCCAAATAACGTAAGTCTATTACTAAACTTCTGCAACCGTCTTTTCGTATTTCTGACCTTACTAAGTAAATTTTATTGTTCTTTGTAGTTTTAATTTGTTGTTCGATTAAAATAAAATAATAATAAAAGTAATATGTAAATGATTTCTAAAACTGTTTAATAAGTCTTTATTATATATTTTTTTTTTTATAGAGAATACCTCACAAGAGTCCCAACTGCTCCCGTCTGGAGCCAGTGAGACTATGGCATCCCCAATTGGGGTATGTTGTGAGGCTGAAGGAAAGTAGGGAAGGGAAGGAGATGGGGAAGAGGAAGGTAGGAATATACCTGGCTATTCAGATCTAGTCACTAAACACGGCTAATCCCATTATTAAGCAAAGTTTCAACTCTGAATGGTGGTCTTACACCAGGGCGATACTGACAGTATCTTCCACTCTGGAACGTGCCGCAAATATAGAATATATTATTTTTATTAATTAATTGTGAAATAACACAAATTAATCAAATAAAATTTATTTGCGCACGCCGGGTTCGAACCCGCGACCTTCCGATTGGCAGTCAAGTGTCTTACCACTCGACCACGGACGGTCGTCTAAATATAACTAAATAAAACCGTTTGTAATGATTTTCGTTGTCTTTATTTGTTAAAAATAATCAAATAAAAATAAATCTCTTTTAACAATGATTTTCTTGTCATTTATATCATTATATGTAGAAAACTATTTTACTTAAATGAATTCAAAATTAAGGAATTATAGGTCCCGCAAAACCGAAACATATTTTTTACCCACTTTTATGGAAAATACTCGGGAGCTGGTATCGCTCAACACGCCCGCAGCGCTTGTAAAACAATACAAGTTACGCATACTTGTGTGCGTGTCACGCACACAAGTGTTTCAAATCTGGCCTGTTATTTTTGTTGCAATAACAGCGCATCACTCCATCTAGACATTTATATAATCAAAGAATTACACTTACAATCATTACGTACAAACTCATTCACTTGACACTTGCTAGAACACTCCTTTGGAGTGAAATGCCATGTTAAAAAAAAGTGTTGTGACGAGAGGCTAGACGCTAGATAACAACTCATGATTTTAATTTTGAATTTTCCATTGTTCTCGAAAATACCAAACAAATGATGTCTAGGTTTGATACGCCATTTAACCCTGCCGTGTCCACGATGTAAAGATAGTCTACCACGCTCTTTCAAACTTCAATAACTCCTTATATACGTTAATCCATAAATCAACGTTTTAGGTATTCCTAAAAAATATATTTTTGCATCTGTAAAAAATATTTAAAAAATTGTGACAATGCTGCATAAAAATAATAAAAATGTTTTCATAAATATCGACAGATTTCTATGTCAGATGAGACAGCAAATTTCAAATTTATGTTGGATTGACAGAGAAAACAAAACGTTATTTCATTCCAACCTCATTAACCTACGTTCATAATGACAATCTCCTTTTAGTTATGTGTGAGGAAAAGTGATGTAACATAAAACGTTTACATCTTTTTCCCATCTAAACAGACTACGTTACTTTTCTAAGTTGATATAATGTTACATGTGTAGTCTCTTTCCAGTGCATTAATTTGTTACGTCTAAAAACAGAAATGACAATATTAATTGTCTTACTGCAAAAATGTAAGGTGCTTGACTTTCCGATACTTACTTATCTAAAAAAGAGCCAAAGGAACGATATCAGAAGGTTCGACTGACCGACTATCTGATACTCAAACCATTGTCATTTTTTATTCCCTTTCTGAATGTTTCCTTAAAATTGACGACAATATCGGACAAGTCTAGACAATCAGACGAGAGGGATGTTTTTTGTTCGTTTTTATGGCTTTTGGGGTGTTAGCAGGGTCATGCCATTATTCAGCTACAGAAGTAATAAATATTTAATTTTATTTTTATCAAATAATCTCTTCGTGAAAAACTTCATTTAAAAGATTTTTTTATATGAATACCGCACAAGAGCCCCAACTGCTACCGTCTGGAGCCAGTGAGACTATTGCATACCCAAATGGGGTATGTTGTGAGGCTGTGAAGGTATTGCGGAGGGGGAGGAGATGGGAAAGAGGAAAGTGGGAAAGTGGGAAAGTACCTGGCTATTCAGATCTAGTCACCAAACATGGCTTAAACCATTTCAAGAAACGTTTCAATTCTGAATGGTGGTCTTACACCAGGGCGATACTGAAATTTTCCACTCTGGAACGTGCCGCAAATATAATATATACTAATTTTAATGAATTAACATTGAAATAACACAAATTAATCAAATAAAATGTATTTACGTACGCACGGTTCGAACCCGCGACCTTCGGATTGGTAGTCCATAGCCTTGCCCTGGACCATGCCGGCCGTCATGAAGAATGCAACAACAACAATGCAGTGCTAACGTATAGCAGTGAGACATTGAACTGGCAGAAGAACGATGAAAGTAGGCCTAATGCTGTATAAATGAGATCCCTGAGACGTAT
The DNA here is from genome assembly GCA_951813805.1 of Limnephilus auricula. NCBI lineage: Eukaryota > Metazoa > Arthropoda > Insecta > Trichoptera > Limnephilidae > Limnephilus > Limnephilus auricula. The sequence goes on along the minus strand of OX638414.1, from coordinate 12,290,681 downwards.
GTGTTCTTAAACCATATATGCAGGTATATTATAGGTATGACCATGTTAAATTGTTGACATCCGGAATGAATGCAAGGCCGATATTAACATAATGGATTATAAAATATATATTATCCAACTTTTTATTGCGCCGTTTAGTGATTAAATCCCAAAGTGCACTTGATGGATAGAATTAAAGGGACCCTTGGTAGTTGGTTAGGTTATCAAATAGGAAGGTATAAGCGAAGTGAAAGACTCCAGATACTAATATCTACAGCCTTTATGTCGGACAAATATCTACAGCTCATATGTTGGACAAATATCTATGACCTTCAGAGTGAAGACTAATATTTACAGAGCCAAGGTCGGATTAATATCTATGAGGGTCCCAGTGGTGACGAATATCTATGGAGCGTAGGTGGGACTAATATCTACAGAGGGCAGCTGAGCAATAGGTTGAACGGAAAAGCATGAATTACTTCAATTACGTAAAGGCTTAAACGTTTTAAGTACGTACATGAAGTTTTTGCATGATATTACGTATTTTGCTGTAATGTTGAAATTGGTATAGCGCCTGCTCGCGTCAAAGCAAGAAAAACATCCCAGCATTCGAGTAGTTTAGCGGCTACGCTAGGATTGTGTAACATGGTTTGTGATACAAAAGAAAGTGCCCCCTTCGTAGCGCCTGCTCGCGTCAAGGCAAGAAAAACATACCAGTTTTCAAGTAGTTTAGCGGCTACGCTAGGTTTGTGTAACATGGTTTGTGATACAAAAGAAAGTTCTTTAAACTGCAAACGCAATATTAAGTTATGCCAATATGCTATACATAATTGCAAATCCAACCTCTGCCAGTACTGTAGATATTCGTCTACATCACCTGTTCCGTAGATATTAGTCAGCAGTTTGAACTGTAGATATTCGTCCTCACTTTGGTTCCCATAGATATTGTTCCAACATACCTCGTATAGATATTAGTCAACACATGGATTCTCATAGATATTAGTCCGCTTTGTTCAGTTTTTGAAATTCCTGTAGATGTTAGTAGACGCCTCCCGGCCGATGAGGCGAATTATCTAAACTAGTGAGTAGGTAGCTAATTTCGTGCACTATCGTATGCCGCCGTCTTCGTTCCGAAAAGTTGATTAAGCAAAGCGCGGGAATGTTTTAATTGAATGTGCACGATCGTGTTAGAGCGTTCTGAAAGGGATATTAATCTACAAGATAATTAATGGTTATACGTCTATTGAATTCCTAAGAAAAATTGATAAACTGCAGAACCAACACACACATGGAGGAAAAGAAATGAATTGAGGCTCCCCTTCCGGAAAAAACACAGAGTCAAAACTCGTTGATGTACGGAGCATGAAGATATTTGTAGAATTACCAGAGGAAATAAAATTAGAAGAAAGCATTTAAGGCGGGTATCAAAACTCGGCTTTACTGCAGATAGGTATTTTTGCTACTTGCACGGGCCGCTAGCCACCGGCACTTTCAGCCGTCTATTTGCAGCAGACTCGGGTAAGATTGACACCAAATTGATAAACCATTTAGCATTTTGATAAAGTACGAAATAAAAAATACACTTTCTCTATAAAATTTTAATTTGTTTACTAGATAATGGATACAGCTTGACAGATTAAAAATCATATTAGCAATGGAATGGATACACAGAAACATCTTTTACGCCCTGAGCCTTTTTTGGCGTCTCAGTTTTTACTCAATGTGACTTAAAATCTAATGGTGTTTTGACGTGGATTGTAGGGTTTATATAATGGTAATAACTGTATTTATAATATTACCGGAAAATAATGGGTGTAAATAAAGGGAGATCATAAAATAAAGTTGGGACAAATATTTTAAAGTACGTGCGATAGAAATGACAAAAAAATGGTTTTGTTGTTGAAAGTTTATTTAGACAAATTTTTCGTACTCAAGAAAGAATATATATCATCATATTATCTTAGATAAACAAAAAGTAGAATGACGCACATAACCGAAAAAACGCAGAATTTCATACAAATTGATATAAAATCAACTAAATGTAAACTTGGTATGCAAATATTCAGCATAATATCCTACAAAAATTGCCAAGACTTGTTGATTTTGGAATGATATTCATTTTATCTTTAGTACTTGTGTAAAACAGTGCTCGTCGTACGGAATTTTTAAACCTCTCAACAATAATAGTCGAATTTTTTTTATTTTTTATTTATAACTTCGCGCAGGAGGCCCTGAGGAAAATTGTCTTGAAGAGACCCATATTGTATGAAGGAGGAAACACAGAGGCTGGCAAATCGTTTCATAGCTGAGCTGTTGACCTCAAGAACGAGTGGTAGAAGCGTCCCGTTCTCATGTGACAAATTTCGACCGTGTATATATGTTGGGCGCGCGTTTGGCGTGTTTCCCGACTTTGCAGCGGTGCCAAAGGGATCAATGACGCTAGTTCCTCGGATCATCTTCCATATCTGAAATACCGGTAGAACAAGGATTCCATCGCGGTAGACGACTCTGAATAATTCTTGAAGCACATGTGCTCCGGAAGCTGTTCCTTCTTATTGGCAGCTCGTGTACAAATTACCCAAAATTTATTTGACTCTCTCGACTCATCGCCTTGCCCCGCTCTGATAGAGATGGATTCATACGTCCGCCACTCTTTTTTTATATGAATACCTCACAAATGTCCCTTCTGCTCCCGTCTGGAGTCAGTGAGACTTCCCAGCTTTAGTTTTCGCAAAAGTATCAATGAATTCGTTTAAATGCAGGCTTGTTGCGGTTTTCTTTTCAATTGTTGTTAGCGATAAATGTCGGAGTCAAGTTTGGCCCATCTTATTTCTTAAATATTTTTTTTATTATTTTTTATTTGCTAAATGACCTTTCAGCTGCTGCAGAAGTGACAGGAATTGTAAAGAATAATAATATTGCTGTAAATACTTCCGTTAGGTCGCATTTTAGCACTCCATATTTGCTCATTATTTCCTTACATAATTGGTGAACAGTCCATGCTTGAGTTAGTTGAGGTAAAACTAGATGGTAAATATTAATAAATTGAAGTGAAAAGCTAGGGCCTGAATATTTATATCTGAATATTTTCTTTGGAATTCGTCACACTTTTGTAATCTTCTTCTTCTTTCGTATGGCGGGGGGGGAAGGGGGGGGGTCATGGCTTGGATATCCCCGACACTTTTGTAATAAAGTTGCTTCATCAACATGTAATAGTGTTGAAAATTATATTTTAACAAATATTAATAAATTTTTGAATTAAGCTAACTCTATTTGCAGATTTCTTCAAGAGTGTATACGTTGAAGACAATGACAACATTCTATCTGATAAACCCCAATTTTCCGAAAGCTCACTCAACTTGCATAATATCCACTTGGAAGTTAATGATGTTGTGACTTTTATCAAACAGCAGATATCAGGTCGAATTCGGGGCCAGATATGATTCCCTCAATATTACTTAAAAACTGTATTCATGTTCTAGCTCTTCCTATTACTATAATTTTCAATTTATCTTTATCTACAGGTTGTTTTCCTGAAATTTGGAAAAGTAGCTTTACAACACCCATTTTTAAAAAATGAGATAAATGTCAAATTGAAAATTATAGACCCATATATATTATGTCTTCACTACCTAAACTTTTTGAAAAGGTTATATTAACAACAATGATGGGAAATCATGATCAACACCGTACAACAACCTGCAGTCCACCTCGGAACAGGAATACCTTGTGAGGAGGACTGAGGACAAAATACTTAACTTTGTATTCTTAATTTACTTTATATTTTATTTTAATTTTAATTTGTATTGTCATTAAAAAAAAATAATTAAAAAAAAAGTAAAATCATGCATCAAATTAAACCAATTATAACAACATTTCAACATGGTTTTATGGCAGACAGATCTACGTCAACTAACTTATTGCTCTACGAACATTTTATTTCAAATGCACTATCCAAGGGTCTGCAAGTTGATACAATTTATACTGACTTTAGGAAAGCCTTTGATACTGTTTCTCATCGCATTTTAATGGATAAATTAGAACACTTGGGTATATGCGGCAACTTTCTCGGATGGCTTAGAAGTTACTTGTCATATAGAAAACTATCTGTAAAAATTACCTCCACAACTTCATACACTTTTTTTGCCTTAAGTGGGGTCCCCCTAGGTTCCCACCTAGGACCAATTCTTTTATTATTATTTTTTAATTTATTAATGATATTTCACTAATTTTCGATAATATTCACTTTCTTCTATTCGCCGACGATCTAAAGATGTTTAAATTGATCGAAAATTCTTCTGCTTGTTTAACTCTACAAAGGAACTTAAATAAACTTTGTGAATGGTGTATTGTAAACAAATTACATCTTAATATTAACAAATGCCAAACAATCAGTTTCCATAGATCTAAAACCCCTTTATTATTCGACTACTCAATTAATAATGCTACTTTAAAAAGAGTCTTTGAATTTAATGACCTTGGAGTTATCTTTGACTCCAAATTACGCTTCTTGAATCACATTGTTAGCATCGCCAGTAAGGGATTACAAATGCTTGGATTTATTCTCAGACTTTTTAAAGACTTTAATAACATAAAAACCATAAAATTACTATACACGTCTCTGGTTAGAAGTCAGGTTGGACAAGCATTTGGTGTCCTCATTTCAACTCTCATTGTTTACAGATTGAAAAAATTCAAAATAAATTTTTACGTTTTATAAATTTCAAAATTGGTAATCCTATTATTGAAATCAATTATGTCAATTTACGCAGTAAACTTAACTTATCGAAATTATCTGAAAGGCGAAAAATATCTGATCTCCTTTTATTATATAAAATTGTTCATTCAAGGTTGGACTGCCCTGTCGCTATAAATTTGCTATCTATACATATACCTCCAAAATATACCAGACGGAATATTTTATTCTACAACAATAACTTCGCTATAAATTCTGTGATGGAAAGAATACACAGGTTGGGCAATGAACTAACAGATGTCGCTGACATATTTAATTTAAACTTCGACACATTTAAAGCCTAAGTAGTTCACCATTTTTTAAATGTTAATAATGAATGAGAAATCATTTTATTTTATTTCGATTTTCTTTTGTTATTTTTAATGGTTCGTATTCTAGATGCAAACAACGAGTAATTAAGTAAAAATTAAAGTGTTTAGACTGTTTTTTCTTCTCTTTTTGTTGCTCGTAGGTACATGAATTGTACCTACGAGATCTCTAAAGTTATGCATGTGGATTTAGCATTAGATATATTCTTATTTATTATATTGTGTTTATGCTTTATTTATATATTTTGTAATCTTATTTATTTAGGTTATATTGTTGTTATAAAAGAAATTTGTATTCTATGTGTAAAAGCCCAATAGGGCTAATAAATAAATAAATAAATGTAATAAAAATGTTGGTGTTAGAAAATCGAATATATGACAGACTGCAATATCTAATTGAGATATTACTGTGTCTAGTATATTATTGAAAATCTCAATTTTAAATATTTTTTCTCGGTTTGGAAATCGGTGATTAGCAGCTAATTCATCAAAATGTTTTTTTAACTTTTCTTTGCCTTTTTTCTTGAAAATGGGTATCAATACCATATTTTCTTGCAGTTTCACTGGCTTTGCACTGGAATAATTCGAAATCATTTCTATAAATTTGCAACTTTGCTTTGGTCTCTGCTAAAACTTTACTCGCCTCGCCCAAATTGATGTCGCATTTTTGTAAAGTTTTGGATGCATAATTGAAGTCGTTCAATACACTGTGCATGAATTCGCAAAGGAACACGAACTCGAAATTTAGCATTTTAGTTTTAAAACTCTCTGCTTCACTACGCCCATCTTTATTAGGACTCTTTAGAACTATTTCTGGTAATGCTTTGATAATATCAAAATAACGAAGTTTTATTGCAGATATCGTATTGACCCTACTGGACCATCTAGTCGGATTTAGTTTTTTTAGAGTGGTGTCCGATTCGCCAGTGAATTTTGACAGTAGATCCCAACGTTTGATGCTGTTTCCGAAAAAGTTATACAAATCTTGCAACGCTGCGAAAAAAATCTGTATTTCCACACAACTGCTAACGGCATCATTTATCACCAAATTTAAATTATGAGTGGCACAATGTACGTACTCTGCGTTAGGCTGGATATCCTTAATATGTTTTAGTACACCATTATACACACCACTCATCACACTGGCTCCATCATAGCCTTGCCCCACATATTTTTTTAAATCAATATTTTTGTCGATAAATAATGTTGTCACTTGGTTGACTAAATCTACTGCGCCATGTTTGATGGCTGCATAAAAGCCTAGAAACACTTCTTTTACTTCTATTTCAATTAGCTGTCCATTTTCCGATCTGGTTATTCCTGCATACCTCACAACAATGCTTAGCTGATCTACCTTCGATATGTCCTGTGTCGTATCCATTATGATGGCAAAAAACGGTGAACAAAATAATAATTATTATTACCTTTGGGCATATCCAAAACTTGCCGCAAAATGTGATCATATCGGGCGACAAACTCTACAAAGGACAGAAAATTTCCGTGGTATCCTTCCTGACGTAAGTCTTCTTGATGCCCTCTCAAAGCCAAATAACTTTTTGCTAGGGTAAGTATGATATCGAATAATCTTTGAAGAACCATTTTCCAAAATGATGCTTCTTTGCGAATTTCATTTTCAAGTTCCTTGTCGATAGTATTAGTATCGTTTTTTTCCAAAATTCATTACACAGCACATGCTTCCGAATGGCCACTCGAACAACTGTGTTGTTTAATTCTTTCTGATAAATGCTTCCAATCTCGAATTCCCGTACACCAAACATTATTCCTTCGTGAAGCAAATAACCAGCAGGGTTGACAATAGGCAGCGTCTAGTATTTTGGAATAACACAACCAAAAACGATTAACTGGCTCATATTTAGAACACGAAACGTAGTACGATTTTGAAAAACACATATTGTTCTGGTTGATGTCTGTTGGAAAAGGTCCTGAAGGCTGTAAAGGCCCCATATCAAGAATTTGACGTCTTTCGTTTACACTTAATATTTTGTTCGTGAAGTTTCCCGAGTCATAAGCAGATTTGTCGTACACATTTTCGAAAAATGTAGAAGTCTGTGGTTCCTCCAAACCCTCCGCTCTTATGTGTGTCATGCAAACATCATCCACGTTCACATGATCGGCGGCGGAGGTATCTCCAACTGCAATAATTGTCGAATCTTCTTCAATAGGCTTCTCAACCAACACTACAGTTACCACATTATTTGAGTCACTATCAATGGAAATATTTTGGCTAGATGTACTTGCAGAAGGCTGACTAAAAAACTTGTCAATTTTTGTTTACTATCTTCTCTTTCTTGGCGTTGTTTGCGTTTAAATGCACCACTGGGCTTCTTCATCTTATCCATAATTTTAGTTTTCTAATTTATTTAAACAATACAATATTAGATTGTGCTCGAGTAGGTAGGTACTCACTGTTCACTGACGACGTTAAAAGTAAAATAAAAGGAAAGAGAAACACTTGGGGAATGACACACATATCACTATCCGTCAAATTGACAACACTGCCAACCTACAGAAAGAATTTAGGGGAATTCCCTAGGCATAACTTTTGAATTTCTCTCAACTGAGTTGTCATGATTAAAGTGGAGTTGCAAGTTGCAACCTGTCATATTTATTTTGAAAATGGGAGAAATTTCCAAAAGTTCAGTTCGATCGAGATTTCTGGTAAGGATTCGAGGGCCCCCTAAGCTTGAAGGCTCCGGGGCACTGCCTCGCGTAGCCCCTAGGTAGCTACGCCACTGCCTACATCACTATATTACAGATAATGTACACATAGTTTTCGGTTTGTATATACAGTTACCTAGCCAAATGTTGTTATTTTATAGTCATTTTAAAACATTTTACCTCAGAGTTGTCTGTAGTCAGTTATTGGCTCGTAGGCAATCGTACCCCCAGGTTCACCTTCATTTTCATACGTTTTAACTTTTAAGGGTTGTACGCAAAAATAACAGTAAAATAATTCATTTCAAATATAATCCAATCTTTATTGCATGTTTTGCAAAATTAAAGAAAACGACATAAAATGAAGATTAAAGAACTAATAGGTTAACATAAAATAATAAAACAAAAATCAGTATGTTGATTTTGCTGTTCAAGCAAAAGAAATTAAATTAAAAAATAGTTTAAAATATTCGCCATACAATATCTCTTCCCAGGATGCCAGTAAAAGAAATAATATGAGATTTCTTATTGAAACATTGACAAAATATTTAGATATATATTTCGTCACTAAGAATCATACAAAAGTGACAGACAAATATATCTGACTCATCGTCTTCTGGAACACGAAGTCTATGAGTTTCAGGTATACTTCTTCTTCTTCGATGGCGCTACAGCCCATATCGAGCTTTGGCCTCCCGCAACATTCGCCTCTAACTCCTCCTGTCCTCAGCAGCTGACTTTCAGTTTGTTACCTGGAGAAGCTGTGTCGCATCCCCTCTTACCTCGTCTTCCCACCTCAGTCTGGGTCTTCCCACTTTTCTTTTTCCACCTGGGTGTCCATGAAATATTTTTGTGCAAACTTCGCATACCATTGGCTCCTTTTTGATAATTCAGCCACATTTTTTGTAACATAACTTTAAATGCATTTCATTGTCCTTCGGATCAACACCAAAGAATAATAACATGCATAAAATATTTGAGGATAATCTTAACTTTGTGAAATTTTCAACACTTGCTTTTTTGGCAAAGGATGTTTGTAAAATCTTCATTTTGGGCCGAATACACTGCGATGGAGTCGGTAGCCTTTTACATATTTCGCATTGAATCCCCATGTACTGTTCTCCACACTTGTAACACAGTGATAGTGAATCTGCCAACATGACGGTGACAAATTTCGTGTAACATTAGGTTGAAATGTAACATTGACCAAATTTATGTTTCCTTTATTTGCTTCCCTAATAGATTCCATCATTTGTTTTGTTTAAGCTTTTTTGAACAACTGTTCATATGGGGGGAGATTGAAAAGGATTAAATTAACAAACGATTTTGTGTGTGTTTTCTCCCTCGACTTAAATAGTTGTTTCCAGTAGTAATTGTTAAAATCAAGTGTTTTTTTTTAATTGCGTGCGTGAGGCGGAATTCCGCAACCTCACCAATTGTTACTTTCAATTTATAAGTAAAATAGCAATTAAAGTTGTAGATGGGAAAACTTAAAAATAATACTTGATTATATATTAATATAACTATTTATATTTTTGACAACCCTACTGTAGGCAAAGTAAACCCCAAAACATGAAAAACGTGTATGTACTACATTGTCTGGTGACTTATGCACCCTCAAACCCTACCAAATTGAATTAAATACATGCTTAGATTATTCCTAAGATATCTATAAAAAACCCCATAGAATATTAGAAGCCAACTTTAGATAGTTTTTTAGATACAACGTAACTTTTTGAGAAATCACTATCGGCCCTGAAATGCCAACGTTCGCTAAAATGGTGCCAAACTGATGTGATCTGAATTTATGAACAGTTTAAAGTATTCAGCATTACCAGAGAAGAACCCTTCGTAATACCATATATGAAATGTTGATGTATTCTTTAAAATAAGTACTCTGTGACTAGTTTTATAAAAATAAAATGGACTAGGCAAAGATACCCATGGGAAGGCAATCTAACCCCATTTGACGGTACCGAATAAGCAAACAAAGAAACATTCATTTTTATACGTTAAAATAATTCATTATTTAATTTCTACTGGCTAGTTGATTGCTTGTATAACACCCATTTCCCCATTCATTCCTTCTATAAAATACATGTATAATATTTTCGTTCAGCGGACGGAACTGCAATGAGAGCGCGCGACCTCTCCCCTCAAATGTCCACTAATTACTGAATAAATACACAAAATGTATTCGTGAAACCAGGCCCGTAAAATCAAATTACGTAAATGTGTGATTAATTTTTTGTAAATGTGTTAAAATTTTTTATAAATGCTTAATTATGTATATATAAGGATTGTATTAGGACATAGTATCGCCCTTGAGGTGTTTTCTCACAAAAAACGGCGCTCTACAAATTATCCAATTTGTAAAATTAATTTAATATAATATTTTAATTAATGAAGATAATATTAGCGAAAGTCAATCGAAATCGCTGTGGATAGCGAGTTGGCCCGGATTGCCACAGGTCGTGGGTTCGAGTCCCTTAAATATGCTATAAAATAACACCGGTCCGGTAAATTAGTATGACATTTTGATATATCCTACTAGTGACCCAGAAAACTTAAACATTTTATTTAATTCTCTATTACAAGTTTTACCAGATAGAGGGTACACTTTTACATAAAACTGCATACTCAACTCTAATTTTGCTATTTCGGAGATGTGTATGGATATTTCAAAATGTCATACTACGTAATTTAAGTGAAATGAATAGTAACATTTTAAACACGAAGGACATTTCCTTCATAGTAAGGCATCGTGGTCACTTCAAATTTTCCTTCTACGACCGTGAATAGCTGCAGTCCGAACATGAAAGGTTTTTCGCCACTGTGAGTCAGCATATGTTACTTCAAACGACGTTTTTGAGAACATGAGTTTTTGTGAACACACCGCAGATGGAAAAGGGCTTTTCATCACTGTGCGCCAGTGTGTGTCTTCTCAAATTTCCCTTTTGTGAAAATGAAGAATTGCAGACGAAACGAAAGAGGATTTTTTCCACTATGAGTCGTATGTGTGACCTCAAAGTGTCCCTTCATGTTCAATAGTTGTAGTCATAACAAGAAAAACTTTTTCACCCCATGTGAGTAAGCTTGTGTCTTCAAATTACCCTTTCGAGAACGCGAGTAGCTGCAGCCTTAACACAAAAAATGCTTTTCACAACTGTGAGTCAACGTATGTTGCTTCAAACTACATTTTAGAGAAAATGAGTAGCTGCAGAGAGGCCGACGAAAAAGGCGTTTCTTAACTTTGAGTCAACATGTGTCTCCTCAAATTACACTTCTGCGAACATAAATAGTTGCAGACGGAACACAAATAGGGCTTTTATCCACTGTGAGTCCGCACGTGTCTCTTCAAACTGCTTCTTTGTGAACATGAATAGTTACAGTCGGGACACGAAAAAGGCTTTTCTCCACTGTGAGTCAGCATGTGACTCTTCAAAGTACCTTTATGAGAACTTGAGTAGCTGCAGACGGAACACGAAAAGGGCTTTTCTCCACTGTGAGTCAGCATGTGTTTCTTCAAATAGGTTCTTTGTGAAAATGAAGAGTTGCAGTAGGGACACGCAAAAGATTTTTCTCCGCTGTGAATCAGCATATGATTTTTCAAGCTACCTTTTCGCGAAAATGAATAGCTGCAGACGGAACACGAAAAAGGCTTTTCTCCACTGTGAGTCAGCATATGATTCTTCAAATGGCTTCTTTGTGAAAATGACCAGTTGCAGTCGGGACACGAAAAAGGTTTTTCTCCACTGTGAGTCCGAAAATGATCCTTTAAACTATATTTTCGAGAACATGAGTAGCTGCAGACGGAACACGAAAAAGGTTTTTCTCCACTGTGAGTCAGAAAATGATCCTTCAAACTAGATTTTCGAGAACATGAGTAGGTGCAGACGGAACACAAAAAAGGTTTTTCTCCACTGTGAGTCAGAAAATGATCCTTCAAACTAGATTTTCGAGAACATGAGTAGCTGCAGACGGAACACAAAAAAGGTTTTTCTCCACTGTGAGTCAGCATATGATTCTTCAAACCGTTTCTTTGTGAAAATGAAGAATTACAGTAGGGACACGCAAAAGATTTTTCTCCGCTGTGAGTCAGCATATGATTCTTCAAACTGCTTCTTTGTGAACATGAATAGTTACAGTCGGGACACGAAAAAGGCTTTTCCCCACTGTGAGTCAGCATGTGACTCTTCAAAGTATCTTTTTGAGAACTTGAGTAGCTGCAGACGGAACAAGAAAAGGGCTTTTCTCCACTGTGAGTCAGCATGTGTTTCTTCAAATAGGTTCTTTGTGAAAATGAAGAGTTGCAGTAGGGACACGCAAAAGATTTTTCTCCGCTGTGAATCAGCATATGATTTTTCAAGCTACCTTTTCGCGAAAATGAATAGCTGCAGACGGAACACGAAAAAGGCTTTTCTCCACTGTGAGTCAGCATATGATTCTTCAAAGTACCTTTATGAGAACTTGAGTAGCTGCAGACGGAACATGAAAAAGGTTTTTCACCTGTGTGAGTCAGCATGTGTTTCTTCAAATCTGCTTTTCGAAAACTTAAATAGCTACAGATGGAACACGGAAATGGTTTTTCTCTACTGTGAGTCAGCATGTGTTTCTTCAAATCTCCTTTTCGAGATGATAAATAACTACAGTCAGAAAACGAAAAAGGTTTTTCACCACAATGAGTGCGCATGTGCCGTTTTAATATTGACTTAATAGAGCAGGAGTATTTACAACGGTAGCAAGAAAATCGTTCTTCCTCAGGATGCGTCTTCCGTTCGGTCAATAAGTCTGAAAGAGACAAAGATAAAACTTAATACATGTAAGGACATATTTCATAAATACGCAAGTATGAAGAGCACGAATGGTAAATCACAAATAATAAAAATCGGTTTTACCTGTTGTCTGAGTAATTCTTTCAGTATGCTCTAAGCATTCATTTTTAACATCGAGGAGGTCCAAGTCAATTTCCATATAAGGAATCCCCACCCCATGTTCTGCTCGGAGTCCTCTTTCTTCCTTGATGCTGAAATCTTCTACAAAAATACTACCTGGAATAGCAAAGCAGCATTTATATATTAATTAAATAACCGTAAGAAATTAGATACATTAATGATAAAACACAAATATTGAAGAATGACAAGAAATATTTTAAGGACTTCATTAACAATTTAACCTTAACCAATTAAACAATAACCAATTAATTAATGAATTTCAATTCAACGTTGCCAATTTATTAATATTTTTAAGTAATCAATTGTTTGGTTTTGGCGTTTGTCGTTTCTTAATGTGAATTCACAGAAAACATTTCCAGGGTTGCCTGTCAGTATCGGTTCTGCTGTCAAAGTGTGCTCAGTATTTCGATATAAAAACGTCAGAAGTTAGGCGATCCGCTCACTGAGGCAACTGAAAACTGTCAACTGGCAACTGTCTTTGTATGACAATGTGATAGCCAGCACACTACACAATCACTCAAAAACCCGTTGCCAATGGTAACGCAAGCGGTGACTCGCGACTCGCACTGCTGATTGCTGTGACCGGCCGTTGCTAGTTGCCAGCTGTCAGCTGATCGTTCTTCGTCTATGGTTAAACAAGATTTTTGACCAATCAAGACATAGAAACCAGCCGGTTTCAGTTTGTTTTCAGTTGCCTCGTAGCGGAGCGCATTACGCTAACCGATCCGATATTATAAAATTATCCATTCCTCTGACCTTGACCCCCAGGTACTAACTGAATCCACCGCGTCGAAAGACTCGGCCATCATGTAGCCATCCTGACAAGCCTATTGTTCGATACCTTCGGTCATGATGGAAAACAAAGATAAACTACTGGAAAAACAGTCGTAAGTAGAGGCCTTGACCACTGAAACGCTAGGCGCCCACAAAGGGAAATAGATAGCTTTTCGTAGACCCCCAATTTTCAAAATAAATTTGAATGTATTCTGACCTTCCCGTGTCCCGAATAGTTGCTATCCGAGATAAATGCTTTCACCGAAAATCAAGAGATAGTACTGAAAAGTTTGCATGGAAACTAGCAACTCAGTAGATACACAAACAGTTCTGTTTATTTTCCTTGGTTGTCTATTTATAGCAAATTTTGTTATGTAGGTATTGTATTATGTCAATGTTTTCGTTATTTAATTCTCTGCTTATTTATAGTTATTCCAAAGTCCTGGAAATAGATATAAGCTATATAAATACAAGGCTGGCAGTTTGGAAGAAGCTGCGGAAACCAGCCTGGAAGAAGATGTCGGCCTACATCGTTCATCAAAATCGTAATAGTTTAATTTATTTAAATACTTTGGTTTGGTTTAGATTATTATTTAGAGTCTAACATTAATCATGTTTACCAATATAAAATTATTTTGTGTATTTATAAATAAATTTAACCTTGTTTCATAAACTTCTCTTTATTATGTAGTTACAGTTTTCACGCACACTTTCCCCTGATAAGTCATACACCTTCTGAGCTAGCCAATCTTAATTATTAAACCCAAATTACATTCAATTACAAGTCACAGTCTTTTAACCGCGGCAAAGTTACTAAGTGGAGTTTAGATTGCACCTGTCCGAACTCGTCTTTTTTCACGGCGGCGTCTGTTTTACTATTATAATCCTAGCTGTATTATAGTAAGGTGTACGGGTTTTAATTCAGTAAGTGATGTGTATTTCAAATAGAAATATATGTTATATTTATTTTCTAGGAAAATATTCAATCTGATTAGTTAAGATAGAAAAATGATTTGTGAAGTGAAGAAAACGATCAAACGTTTTTGTGGTAAAATTGCCAAAGTTAAAATAGTGATCTATATTTTAAATTTAATAATTTTTTGTTTATTTATTTATTAACGCCCTTTTTGGGGCTTTTATATGTGGATAGTAAAAAAATAAATACAGTATTTTTATTTTTATTTTTAACTTAAAGAGTTAAACCTCAAATTATAATATTTTAATTAATGAAGATAATATTAGCGAAAGTCAATCAAAAATCCGAAACGGAAGAATCAGAAAAAGATACGGATACAGGGTTAGATTATTAGATAGATTATTATTAGATTCCTGGTCAAATAAAATTATTCACGCAAAACACTTCAATTATCTCAACCAAACGTATGTTGACAAACTTTCGTCAAACAAATGGTTGAGTATTGGAGAGTTGAGCGCAGAAATAGAAGGATTTATGCTTGCTATTCAAGATAGAGTCATTAATACCAAAAATTATAGGAAGCATATAAACTAAAGAACACATTATATCAGGATGTTCTATATTAGCGCCGTCTGAGTATACATTTAGGCACAATGAGGTTTTAAAAATAATTCACCAAAGTTTGGTAATTAAACATAACTTGATTGACTGTCATAATATAGTACCATATTATGAATACGAACCAAATTCATTTTTAGAAAATAATTTCTTTAAAATTTACTATGATAAAACTATACTAACAGACAGACCAATTGGTCATAATAGACCTGATATAGTTTTACATGACAAAATTAAAAAAATAACTTATATCATTGATGAAGCTATTCCAAATTCCTGTAATATTCAAAAATCTGTTTCTGAAAAAATAAGAAAGTATACAGATTTAGGAAATGAAATAAAAAGAATTTGGCATTCTCAGACTATAAAAATATTACCTTTTGTTATTTCGGCTACTGGCATTATACCTAGCTCTCTTATTAAAAATTTAGGCATATTAGATTTGTCAAAGAATTTGTACATAAAAATGCAAAAATCAGTCATTTTAAATACATGTAGAATTACGAAAGATTTTTTAAATATTTATATTGAGGGATCAGTAGGATTTATCGGTCAAATTAGGAATTCCACAGAGCCGAACCCGCTGATATGAAAATATCTGGAGACGGTGAATTATATTCCCTTTTAATAGATTGGTAGATTAACGTGTTGTTCTTGTATTGTTTTGTATTAATTATACTTATATAATACACTTGCATAACGTGGATTTACTGGATGATCATTTATATGGAAAAGTGTATGAAAGGGTTTAGTTTTTCTATGGGAAAAACTAAACCCGTTCCTGTAAATCTGGTGAATAAAAAAAGTATTTATTGCACATAACTGAACTGCTCTTTACATTGTGTGCTTATTTAGTGACACATTGAAGATGTCCACTGAATTGGCGAACTGAATTATTTTCCTCCATTATTATTCTGGGCAAAGAGGAATACCCTTGGTAAGTTAGTCCCAGAATTTCTACACTGAAATAAATCCCGTATTTGAGTATTACGTAGGCGAATCCGACAGCTAATCAATGGAATATCAACTAAATCATTTAATATTTTATATATAAATCTTTCTGTTTGACAATTTAAGCATAATCATAGCATTTAAAAGATTGCTGTAGTTCAACATAATTAATGGAATAGTCATTTAAAAAATTTTAAATTGTAAGAATTTATTTTGTAGTCTTTCTATAGCTTGTACATGAGAATTGCATTCAATTTTATTTCTAACAAAGGCAAAAAATACCATACAATTTTATGCATCCCCGAGGAAGGTTCAGGTTGAACCGAAACCGGTTGGATAAAAAAGTAATTAATTGTAATTAAAACAAAGTATTATTGTATTAACAACAAAATAAAACAGCATTTCATATTGTTGAAATTTCTAGTAAGCCTGGTTATAAATCCCAAAAATATATATAATTTCCTATTTCAAGTTCTATCAAGACCTGTAACACTGTTTTACAAAATTTCCGTAAAAAATGATGTTGAACAATTTCTGTTAACAGTCAAGTAAATTTCAAGCGTTTTTGAATTTTATTACACATATAACTACATTATAAGAAACATGATTGAAAATAGGAAAATTCATTGAAATTAAAGGACACTTAACAGTTTATCTATTTTGGAATGAATATTCGAAATAATTATTTTTTTGTAATAAAACCAAACATACGAAAATTTCCAGCGCACAACGGAAATATTTTGTAAATGTCTTTTGGCGCTTCAGCGGTTAAGTTTTCTTGTCCATATTTTAAACGCGGATTTATTGTTCAGTTATAAACCTCAATGATTTTTACAATTTTTTATCAAGGATTTCAAAATAAAAAGCTTTGATAACGCAATCACTTAAGATGGAGAAAAGTGATATTTTGTTGAGTTTAAGTACATTATCAGTAAATAGGATCTGAGACGTCAGCTTTGAGAACCATTGATTTTTTTGGGGTTTTCATTTATCACTGTATAGGATATATGTGATTCCACATATATACTAATTGCAAAAAAACCTAAGGGTTTACTGTAAATTTTGTGGAAAGAAAAATGTTCTGAGACAAATATCAGACGGTTACAATAACGTACTTGAAAAATAAATAAAAAAAACTACTCGTAGTAGATGGCGTTTTTGGTTGAGGTTGTGTTGAAATATTTTAATGATAAAAGGGAATTGAAAACCTATTTTTTTAATTGTAGAGATACATTTCCGGGTTGCGAATAAATTAAAAAAAAAATTGAAAATCTCTTGCGGACAAGTTTCTGGTCTCGTGATGAAGGACTACGCCAGACGAGGAATCGAACTCACGACGCCTGGGTGTGACCCAGACCCGATACCAACTCAACCACTGACAGGTAGAAAAAAACCTTAATGCGGGAAGGTAAAAGCGCGCTTATTATTAGTGTTTTCTGTAGGCAAATACTTCAAAGTGAAAATTAACTTCAAAGTAATCCAATGGCCTATAAACTGGGTTGCTGAAAGCAAGCATCTTCCGTGGCTGCGAAAAAATAAAATATCTCGAATGAGATTTTAACAAATGAACTTAAACCTATATTATAACTTACTAGCTATCTGAACACTCTCCGAATACAGGGAACATTCCTTCTTTATATCCAGGAGGTCGAAATCCATATCCGTAGATGGCATTATCTCCTCTCCGATCTCATTCTGGGACCCTGGCTCCGTCTTGATAGAACCACTCTCTGGATTTTGAGGATCCATGGCACTGCTGTTAAAGCCTCTATGTAGTATATGATATTGTCCGAGCGCAAAACAAATTAAAACTTTAACAAAAGATACACTTATTGGCCCGTTTGTGAATGATATTAAAATCAGCACAAAAGAAAAAAATGACATATGGCGGATGTTGTCCATAGACAAAAACTTTGACATCCGACGAGAAGCTAGATGCTAGTGTCCAGGGGCGCTCCAAATTTTCAACACAATTCAAAAAAAAAAATATCCATGGTTGTGTTACGTCACGATTCCCCTCAACCAATAGGAATCCTTTAATTTCGGTATGTTTCTCTGGTTTATTATATTTTAAATATTTTATTTCGATGTTCATTTGTTTTGAACGCTTTTGACATTTCCTTGCGACGCAGTAGTCGAAATAAATAATAATAAATTGAGAATTCGCGATCGCGTTTTGAATAATGCGAAAACAGGACCCGATATCGGAAGAAAAATGGGGTAAAGTTCGGTACTTGGGAAGCACTCCGAAAAAATAAGTTGAATTATTTTTATACTAACTTTGGGCTGGAAAATCCGAATCTGAAGGAATTAGGTTGGGGAGGTCAATATCAACTGAGTTACAGGACTTTAAAGTTTCGTACACAGGAACAAATCCGCAATGCATTTTTGACATATTGTAAGGAAAAAAATCAAAGTAATTCAATGATGCCAACCTCAGAAAATTGCCAAGTGTTGCCATTAAGCAATAATATCAATATTATTATGTGAATAGAATGTGTCAAAACACGAGAAAAAGAAATAAAAGATAAAAATAAATCTGGATGTATTAGGTAAACATTAATTTAGGTACCGCAGTTTTGGAAATAAAATGACGTAAAAAATCATGCTTTTTTCTACTACTTTTTTTTTTTTTATATAATACATTCACTTTTTTATCACAAACCATGTTACACAAACCTAGCGTAGCCGCTTAACTACTTGAAAACTGGGATGTTTTTCTTGCCTTGACGTGAGCAGGCGCTATAAAGGGGGAACATCCTTTTGTATCATAAACCATGTTACACAAACCTAGCGTAGCCACTCAACTACTTGAAAACTGGGATGTTTTTCGTGCCTTGACGTGAGCAGGCGCTATAAAGGGGGAACATCCTTTTGTATCATAAACCATGTTACACAAACCTAGCGTAGCCACTAAACTACTTGAAAACTGGGATGTTTTTCTTGCCTTGACGTGAGCAGGCGCTATAAAGGGGTAACTTTCTTTTGTATCACAAACCAGTGCCAGTTGCCAGTGTATATCGATTCCTTATTAACTTCTACAGATAACGGTTGGCAACAGTACAACCGTGCTCGGAATATCCATATAAAATCGTAGGAATTTGCGCCTATCGATCCAATATTGTAAAGTTATTGATTTCACTGTGCTAGACCTCCAGGTCATTTTGCTCACTTGTCCTAAGCATGCAACACTTGTGACCCCGTGACAAGTTGTCTATAGTTCTCACGTACGCAGCGTGTCAGTTGATTCGACGTTTATTTCTAGGTTATTTTTATGTTTTTCACTACTCAGCAGACGCAATTTGTAGCTTTGTCACGTTTTTTGATTCTGAAATGAATATGCGGACGACTAAGTATAATTTGACCAACATGACATGTGTGGTTTAAGGACAATAGAGAATCTCCGAAACCGTTGGTCTTTAGTTTCCCATTTAAACCGTTGTTGGTAAGTACTGATATTATTCACGCTATTCGTTTTGGTAGCAGCCGTTATTCCAAACCAAACAGAGCGACCACTGTTCTTTAATTCTAGCAGGCAAGCTCACATGCACAACTGCGCTGTGTCTAACGCGACCTAGCTAACCTTACTAACACCAATTGGTATACCTACATGTGTTAGTTAGTTCATTTTATGTTTTGTTCGAGAAACATTTTGTCAATTTGAAGTATACCTAATATTAATTGAGAGTTTTTGTGGAATAATTTAATGGCTACTTTGACATGAGCAGTACTAGAGTGAGACAGCAATAGTCTACGATTTATATACGGTAGCACATACTCGCACTTTCTTCTTATTTCAAAAATCCGATAGCATAGACGCCAGTCATACTAATTTTCGTTGTTACTTGTTTTGCTTATCGAATAAATCAGTTTTGTACTTCTTATTAAGCCTTGCACTCAAAAACACAAATAACATTGGCTGAGTTGGTTGTTCTAAATGCGTCCCAAAATAATATTAGCGGATTAAAGATTTTAAATTACTTTGATTAAATTTCTCACATTATAAAAAATGGAACTACCGAATGTTTAGAAGTAGATACTGTATATATTGAGTGATGCCACGATAGATGGCCAATCTCTCAACCGTTTTCAAATGTCAATTGCATGATTCAAATACAGCTAAAATAAATATTTAATTCTTGTTTCAAAATATGATTTATGTAGGCGTATTCATTGTTTTGGGGAAATATTTCAAACGAAACCAAATATTCATTTTTTCTGTTTCAGGAATATTTGTTTTAGCTTGAACCAATTACCAAACGCTATTACAGCAGTGCCATGGATCTACTAAATCCAGAGACTGTATTCATCAAGACGGAACCAGGGCTTGAGGAAGAAGGTGGTGGTGTAATGCTGTACACAGATTTCGACCTACCAGATGTAAAGAAGGAAGATTTGGCGTATGCGGAGAGTGCTCAGACAGCCAGTTAGTTTAATTAAATATTTAAAAAAAATTTTGAATGTTGAAGTTGGAATTTAAACTTAATTGTATTGCAAGCAATAATTTCCCATTTCGTAAAATTTTTACCATTTTTAATTTGGGACTTGATATAAGTTACTCTTATTATTTATACACTAAAAATTCGTAAAGATTGATGGAAGTGAACACCATTCCATTGAATTCTTTAAAAGCAGGGTCCTTCTTGAAGCATCAGTACCTGTAGCGGACATCTGGTGTCATTCTTTTATCTTATATTGATCTTAAAGTTTCTCATTCAAATTCCCTCATTGGTATGTTTTATCCTTTAAAAAATATATATTTTTAATGATTTTTTTTCATGTATCATTAACCAATGTGCGTATTGTCTTTTAGGCAGCATCAATGTGGAGACAGTTGCCATTAAGGCGGATCTTGAACCCCGAGAAGAAGAGGGATTTGCTTATATGGAAATTGGCATAGACCTGTCGGATGTTAAAAAGGATATAGAAAGCGTTGACAGAATGAACCAGACAGAAGGTAAAACCGATTTTACATGTAAGATTTAATATTTAGCGATATCTATTTTTTATCGTTCATATACATTTACTATGCTTATCAACACTTAGCGCATGCAATAAATCTTAATGAGCATTTTTTAACTCCTATTATTTTTCAAATTTGTCTACAGGTCTGAAAACGCACCCTGTCGATAAACAATTCTCTTGTCCTTATTGCATCTACTCCTGCTCTCAAAATAATGATTTTGAACGTCACCTTCGCACTCATACTGGAGTAAAACCTTTTTCCTGTTCCGTCTGCAACTATGCATGTTCTCGTGAGTGCAATCTAATTAGCCACAAGCTGATTCACAGTGGAGAAAAACCTTTTTCATGTTCCGAGTGCAACTATTCATGTTCTCGGAAGGGAAATATGACTAGTCACATGCGGACTCACAGTGGAGAAAAACCTTTTTCATGTCCCGAGTGCAACTATTCATGTTCTTGGAAGGGAAATTTGACAAGTCACATGCTGACTCACAGTGGAAACAAACCTTTTTCGTGTTCAGACTGCAACTATTCATGTTGTCGAAAAGGCCATATGACGAGACATTTGCTGTCTCACAGAGGAGAAAAACAGTTATATGCTGACTCACAGTGGAGAAAACCTTTTTCTTGTTCTGAGTGCAACTTTTCATGTTCTTGGAAGGGAAGTTTGAGAAGTCACATGCGGACTCATAGTGAAAAACCTTTTTCATGTTCCGAGTGCAACTATTCAGGTTCTCAAAAGAACCGTCTGATAATTCACATGCTGACTCACAGTGGAAAAAAACCTTTTTCTTGTACAGAGTGCAACTATTCATGTTGTCGAAAAGGCCATATGACGAGACATTTGATGTCTCACAGCGGAGCAAAACAGCCATATATTGACCCACAGTAGAGAAAACCATTTTCTTGTTCTGAGTGCAACTTTTCATGTTCTTGGAAGGGAAGTTTGACAAGTCACATGCGGACTCACAGTGAAAAACCTTTTTCATGTTCCGCGTGCAACTATTCAGGTTCTCAAAAGAGCCGTGTGATAATTAACATGCTAACTCACAGTGGAAAAAACCTTTTTCGTGTTCAGAGTGCAACTATTCATTTTGTCGAAATTTAACGATTTCATTTTGACGAGACACCGGCTGACTCATAATGGAGATAAACCGTTTACATGTTCCTAATGCAGCTAAACGTATTCTCAAAGAAGATTTATTTTTCTTTGATTATGACATACACAGTACATTATGATTGTAGTTATAAAATATATTAAATTATTGCATGGTTTTAGGGCGTATTGCGTAGTCCGTAATATGACGTAACAACTTCTGAGATATCAGTAGAATCACTGCCTATTGTGTTTGGTTTTTATTTTTTTTAAGGGTTCTTACCACAACTAGAAAATTTTTCTTTTGCTACTTATAGCGCCGATATATATATTTTTTAAAAGAAAGACAAACATTCCCGGGTTACGAATAACCCAAAAACATTTGAAAATCTCCTACTACCACCACACTAAGCGGAAGATGTTGCTTGTGTTGTGATGGAGGACTTAGCCAGCCGAGGAATCGAACACGGAACGCCTGGGTTTTGTTTTTGTTATGTTTATTTAGATGTATGCACATTTTTTTCATACATCTAGTATCTGGCTGGGACCCAAACGTGAAGCCCACTCAACCATTGACCGGTCAACCGGATATAGGTCGGTTAAGTAGAATTCGATAAAAAAAATATTTTGTTTTTAGAGTTCCTTGCATATCGCTGCCCTAGTGCTTGTATGTTCAATAGACCATTTGCAAATTTTACAGGGGACGTTTGTTTTTGTTTTTTACAGGCAAATTCTAAATAATTCTCGACTTAAGTCATTTCGTTTTATACATGTCTATTGAATACGGTATAAAACGAAATGACTAAAGTCAAGAATTATTTAGAATTTGCCTGTAAAAAAACAAAAACAAACGTCCCCTGTAAAATTTGCAAATGGTCTATTGAACATACAAGCACTAGGGCAGCGATATGTGTTAATAATATTAAGTGGGTTTATTAGTTGATACAAAAAACACCGGTTCCCAAGAAATTTCCCTGTTCTTCTACTAAATTACATTAACAAGGTCTCACGCCTTTCTTTATCTAAATGGGGAACCGGCCTGTACTGAGTATTAACATTTTATAAGGTGTTAAAAAGTGCAATGTCATGTCTTGTTGAATTGTGAATAAAAACTGAGTAATTGTTCTCGTCGAGTGTTTAATTAAAAGTACCCATCCATTTCTTTACATCAGCCTTAGGATCCGGTTGGTGATCAAAGTGGTATCACAGGAATCATAAACACCAGCGGCTAAAAATCCACTGTGAACGAGCAAAACATCACATCGCTTCAAGGAAAGATAATAGCCCTCCTCTCATCTTCCTATCATATTCCAAAAACCCTCAAAAATATACTAAATCATCATTTTTAAATGCAATAGAAATACATTTGTTGTTAAAAAATTTCACCACGTTTGAAGTTTGAATTCACATACAATAACAATATAAACGACATTATGTATTTTCCTTTATATGCAGACTATAACTAAAAGTAGTAAAATATTTTGTAAGGATCGTCGTTTTTTCTAAACTGGATTGCACAGCAAATTCTACCAAAAAAATAAAACAGTAGATCTTCCTTCTTTAGGTGTTTTGTGAACAAAGTTTTTAAGAAATAATTTTGGTGTTTATTTTCGTCGTGGATAAACTAAAGGGTCTATAAATGATTGCGGTTTTTAAAAGAAAAACTGACCAGGTTCTGTGATGCATTCAATTCACTTTCCGTTAACGAAATAAAAATGAGATACGATAGATAGAAAACTTTGATGGATGAATTTGAAGCAATCCAGGCTGAAATTGAGGAACTTTCCGATATAAACGATTTTGAAAATACTTTCAAAGGGAATCATTTGAAAATCAATATTTTTCAACAATGGCAACGGCTAAGGGAGCAATAGATTCATTGGAGCAAACGAGGATAGAAATAAAGTAACCTAACCTTCAGTTATAAGAATTTCATGGGTAGGTATCAGAAAAGTTGGAACATATTTGTCGAAACATTGAAGGCTTTAGTCCATAGTAATAATTCACTAAGCAATGTGCAAAAATTTTATTATCTGGAATCCTGCATAACAAAAGAAGCAATTAAAATCATTTCGAATTTAGAAATTTTCTGATTTAAGTTATCAAGGGACTTGGGAATTATTCCATAAGAAAAATTCTTCGTTACGGTTGAAGTTTTGGATCGGAGTTATACCCCCCTGGCGCGAGGTGATGAGACACTACGCAGGGGGGTATAACTCCGATCCAAAACTTCAACCGTAACGAAGATGCGAAATATCCATGACTGTGTGACGTAATACCTATATGGACCAATAGGAAATTTTTGAATTTCTATGGGAAAAACTCTTGACAACTGAGCGCTATAATAATATCAAAATGGACGCTTGCAACGCACATTCACACCAATACGTTCGACGCAAATGTGAAAATACTTATATAAATTAATAAATATCAGTGCCGTGTGAAGTTTGCACACTTGAATATATTGATTACCCGATTTTGAGAACATTTTGCATGTATTTGAGGCTAATACTACATGAAATGGCTCATTTCGAGATCGAGTGCAAAATGCGTATTGGAAAGTAATGCACTGTCCACCAAACTTCCTAAAATCAGACACACCATCCTCGTGAAAACAGGATTTATTGACCAAAGTGCAGGTACAAATAATATTGATTATTTATATGAAATTCTAAGCTCATTTCGTACTCTTATTTTTCTAGTTGAGGAGGCATGAAATATCAAATTTTTATCATAATGTGAATAATTACAGCCATTTCATAATGTCGAAGATACATTCATTTGCACAGTTTAATCCTGTTTTCACTTATTTATCTTACTTTGTTTTGATATGTCAGATGTGTTTCATGATGCTCATTGATGCACATCTAAAAGCAATAATTTAGCAATTTAGTGATGACATGATTGTTGTAGGTATGCAGGACAGTAACGTTGTGGTGTCGTGTCAAGAGATTGGGGCCTGCACAGGAGAACCAAGGAAGAGTACTCCATGGACTGGACGCGACGAGAACAAATCATTCTCAGTACGTTTGCTTTTCTATTCTGTACTTTATATTTGCACTGTTTTTTATATTTTTATTAGTATTAATAAATTTGTTCTTATCTTTCAGTGGGATCTGAACTGACAAAACTCTAAACGCATATTTAGGTAACTTGTAACATTCTGTCCGCAACCCCCATTCGCTTCTGTTCTGGAGGTATTGGTGATAACATGAGGTTATGGAAAATACTGACAGTTATGGTGCTGATACAGAGGTAATTATTATTTTTATTTATAAATTACCTAATAATGTCAGATAAATTTAACACATTTGAGTAGGTTTCTTTATATAAGTTGGTAATCCTAGAATAAAATTTATGGTTGCTAAGTAGTCCAGATATTGTTATGCGTGGCGTACGTAAGTCGACCCAGTATGTACATACCCTAAAAATTGCATACTTCAAAAAATTTCCATTACAAATGTGAACCAATATAGTTTTTAAAAAATATGATAATTTTATGATTTCAGGACAAATATGGTGAGCTGGCAGCAATAAAGTACACATTGAAATACACATGTAATATATTTATGTGCCCATATAAAGCATCAAACATCTTGTGCGAACGAAGTCTCTGTGGACCTTGGTCATATCTACCCTTGGCTTGGTAATATGGTAAATTAATTTTAGACCAATATATATCGATGCTGGAAAGGATAAATAACCAAAGCGCCATCCACCTCTTCCTTTCCAGCTCCATGGCGCTTTAGTCATTTATCCTTTCCAGCGTCGATATGTTCAAAAGAAGGGTTTACCTTTAAAACAACACCTTCATATGGCAACTCTCTACAGAAATAGAACCTGCTTGTTGTGAATGATGATTATTTGGAAGGTTGATAGAGATGTCGAAAGGAAGGTAAATGCAGATAACTTCATTAATGTAGGACTGAATGACGTTGGCGCTAACAAAAAATGTCCAAAGAAGCGAAGCTAGCAGTCCCAAATAGAGTGCTGGTTCCTACCTTGATGTAGTGCAGTGAGGCATGGAACTGGCAGAGGAATGGCAGAAGGATGAGAGTAGACTGAATGCTGTTGAAATGAGATCCCTGAGGTGTATGTGTGGTAAAGCCATGTATGATCGTGTGAGAAATGTGGAGATCCGCCAATAATGCAAGGCTGATTAATGTAAGAGTAATGAATAAGATTAAGAAAGGGACGCTCAGATGGTTTGAGCGAATGAACAAAGAAAGGAGTGTAAGGAGAATATATGAAAGGTAGAAGTTGGGGACGTCCGAGGAAGACATAGCATGATCGAGTGAATCAGATACTCAAGTCGAGCCATGTCAAGTCAGAATTCTAGAAGAGTATGTATGAGACGATGTATGAATGTAAATTAGACAAAGAATGTGTTCCAAAACTGGGTTGTTTTCTACTACCCACCTCTGCGGAAATGGCGTGATGGTTTGTTAGTCATTCTTGTATTTTGTGTTTCTACCTGTTTATAATAAAATACTAAAACATATAACTGTGAGTTTTCATTTTTGTTCTGAGGGAGCATTTTGATGTTTCCACATTTAAAAAAAAAAAATATTTTAGGCTGGTGAATTGCGTAGATACCGAAAGAGAACTATATTGTCTATGGTCACACCCTTTTTTGGGTTTTCCTCTATCCTTGTCGATGGTGTGTGTGACGTCATAACTATAGGGCAAAAAAAAGTATCAAATTATTGCCAAGTCTATGGTTAAATAGCGTCGAAAGTGTCTCTATACAAAAAGCGGGAAGTTATCAATCTATAGATTGGTTCATTTATGCCTCGCGCTCTAGTCCGAGGAGGACCTGTTTCCGTCTCGCGTTGTCTTTTAGCTGCAGCAATGCTGCTCTTCCGGGTGCACACTTTACGACATTGCTTATGGATAGTTTTAGTTGTTTGTCTTTTAAAAATTCATCAAACCCGTCACTCCTTTTATTACTTGAATCGATTAAAGTTTTTATCCCACGATCAACAACCACAATTTCACCTTCAGTTAAAGATTCATTGCAAATGAAGCAAACTTCTGACATTTTTATAAAATTTTATAACGGCACAGTTTAAAATGAAAATATCATCTACAAACACGTCTATTCGCTACGAAAAACCGTTCAAAACTGACTGGATTTACTATGGTTAAGTCCCTCGAAAAACGCCGGTTTCTTTGGAAAATCCGAAAAATGCAGGTGTACACCGGTTTCTATGGAAAATCCGAAAAATACAGGTATATCCCGTCAGTCGCAGGCACATGTTACTCAAGGCCAACTAACTAATGAAATTAGGGATAGACGTTGATTCACTCAAAATCGTATATTTTCCACGTAATGAGTGCACGAGTCACAATATTCAATATGAACCGATGATGTGCGCATATGAGTGATATATTGGTTTGAAATCGCGATAACTGGATAACGGTGCTTCGTAGGAAAAAAGTATGAATATTTTTTTTCTAGAGAATTTTGCGATCTACAAACTCTTCTCATAGTTTTTTTTCGGTAGCTCTCACCGTTTCCGAGATATACGGAAAAACTAAAATTTATGACCTTTGACCTCAGATAAAAAACAACGCAAACGCTAGTTCGATGGGGACTTTTGACATAACATTTGTAATGCCGTATTCAAGACCTGTACAAAAATTCAGCTTGTTCGGAATTAATGCAAACTCAGCACTTTTTTTCGTCTATTTTGACTGGACTATACCTAATTCATATTTTTTATAAAACAAACTTTCTTTATTTTAAAATTTTAATTAGAATCCCATTCTAACAGATTATTGTCCGAAACCAGTCCCATATTCCGATTGAATTTTATCATTCTGAAATGAAGCCAAATCGATGAAGATTTGTAAACCAAGATTGCAGAAATCAAACAGGAAAAGAGTCATCCAAAGATCCGTCAGGTTTGTTTAAAAGGTAACATAGGAAAAGACGTATAACTTTCTTTTTACTTGTTTATTAAAAAATTATAATTTTATATAATTAACAAAAAAATGTTACATTGTACATAGTTAAACTTTAATATAATATATTGTAATAGTTTAAAACCACTGGAGCGACACAGCAATTTACAATTTTTTTTCTCGGATTGCTAAAGGAAATTTTTCCGCCCACATTAAAAAAACCATACCTCTGAATTGGAATATAAAGACATACAAATTGATTATAGTTCTATGTAGCTAATGAATTCCCCCATCTTTTGTCTATTATCATATATTTGTAGGATTTATAAAAAAAAAAAAAATTGTGGTTAACTTTGAGATTTGAATGAATGGCGTGTTGTGTTCTCTTTTCAATGCCGTTTAAATCATACTTCTAGTAAAAGAGAAAAAACGATTAGAGACCTTTGTGAGTTGGGAAAAATATGGTCTCCTGCGATTAAACTGTTTAAAAAAATCCAAAAAAATTGAGTTTGATGGAGTGATTCATAATTTTTTGCTATGTTGGCATTTAAAAAAATATTCTTCAAACCTTACTTCCAAAACACTTTGAGAACACTATGCCGATCTTAACCCGCAAGGGGGAAGACCGGAATACTAAAATTCTAAATGGGCCTGTTTTTCTAGTATGGATAAACAATTAAAATGTTGCACATGCTAATTTGGCAAAAAAGGAAATTCGAAGTACATTGTTTCGTAAATCTTATGGCTAATATGTTTAATTGCAATTTTCAAATGTATTCCGGTCTTGCCCCACGAATTTCCTGCACACGTTTGCAAAAAATTTGTGCTGCACACGTTCAATATTTCTTGTGTGAATTTGATAGTAAGGGGACCACACTACAGAATTGTATTCTAACAAGCTGCGTACTAGCGACAAATATACGATTTTTATAACTTCCAACGAATCGAAGTCTTTAATATTTCTGATAATAAATCCCAGTGTCTTCGTGCCTTTGTTAGTTATTTGTTGTATGTGATTTATAAACTTTAATTGGGTATCAAACATATCTCCGAGGTCCCTAATTTCGTTAACTTTTTCTAAGATTTTGTTTTCTATTGTATATTTGAATGATAGCGGGGTCTTTGTTCGACAACATGTTAGTGTCTTACATTTATCGATATTGAGGAATAAGTTGTAAGCGATACACCAATTGTGTAGTTTGTCGATGTTTGACTGTAAGATTAGGCAGTCGCTTATATTGGATATTTTTTGTATAGTTTAATGTCATCGGCAAAAAGTAAGACTTCTACATCGTCGAAACATCTTATTATGTCATTTATAAATATAAGAAAAAGAATTGGACCGAGATGACTCCCTTGCGGTAGACCACTAGTTGCATATAATAACTTAGATTTGAAAAGTTTAATTTTGACATATAAGATTCTGTTAGACAAGTAACTTGAGAACCAATCCAACAGCTTGCCTCTCAGTCCCAATGCGTACAGTTTACTAATTAAAAATTTATGGGATACTTTGTCGAAAGCTTTTGAAAAGTCTGTATAGATACTGTCAACTTGTTATTTGTTCAGCGCCGGATCTGCCATACGTTCAAAAACGTGCAAAAGACCTGGCGCCCACTACGAAGGGGCGCCGTGATAAAATAAATATTGTTTAAAAATTCAATTAAAATATTCCCCGAATCGTTTAAAAATTACTCGTAATACGGAATTATTAGTTCGCGCTAGCAACACTCACTTTCCATATGCGTGAACCGCGCGCGCATCGATGGTTAAAATTTAACGAAATACGGATTTGACTTACGTCAAGGAATTTTTTTCCAAATACAATATATTTCATACGAACGTAAGACCTATTTTTCCTTGTTGCTCTTACGACCATTGTATCGTTCGAAATTCTACAAACATTGTGATTGGTTCATTGATCGCTTCTCGTACGGATCTCCCTTCGTTGATTACAAGTTGCTCTTTGATGATAGTTCGTCGCTTTCACCGCGTTATTGGTTTATTTATGTTGCCATTCGCGCGCGATTTGGCACCATATTAAACAAACTGATCAGAATATTATTATTTCTGAACTAAGCTGCCTCCTGTTTTATATTATATTTTGTTATGATGTTCTTATTTTGTCCAGTGTCATAGATAGCTACCGCCAGTTCACTTGGAAAAGTTACTCTTGATTCTTGTTGGCGGTATATTAATTTATTTTAAACGTATTGCATAATTTTTTTATTTTTTTTATATGTATATAAATTTTTTATCTGAATTTTAAAAAAATGTTGGGGGGGGGGGCGCCATCGGTACTTCCTGCACAGGGCGCCAGATTTCGTAGAACCGGCGCTGTATTTGTTGGTAAAAGATTCCGTAATATAGTTATGGTAAAGTAATAGGTTAGTAGTAGTTGATCTTCCAGTTACGAATCCGTGTTGGTTTTTATCTATTACTTTTAGTATTGATGGATAAATTAAATCAAGAACAAGGGATTCAAAAATTTTCGGGACTGCAGATTGTATGCATATAGGACGGTAGTTTTTTATGTCTGTGTCACCACCTTTTTTGAAAATCGGGGTAATATAACTAGATTTCCAACGGGTAGGAAAATGTCCAGAAGAAAGTAAGTGGTTAAATAATGTGGTAAGTGGACCAGATATTGCTGATGCGCATTGTTTGAGAAATATTGGCGGAATCTGGATCTTATGTGGACCTGCAGATTTATTAGGGTCAAGTGAAATGATTTTATTTAAACATGATTCCCGTGTAATGTGGTATTTATTTATTTATACTGGGTTTTTACAGATGTTCGCACTTACGCGAGAACATCCAATTACAAAAACTCAGTTATTGTACAAATAGAGACATACAATTACAAACAATCTTCAATTACATACAATTAAATACAGATACATACAATTAGAAAAACAGCAAAGTCACAAATTAAAAAATTAATAATAATAAAAATAAATTAAAAAAATACAAAATTTTATGCAAGCTCCTCAAGTAGCATATATTAGAATGAGAGACAAGAGACATTGGAATCACGAGAGGCATGCAAAGAGAGACAATTGACACAATATAATTAGTTATAATAAGTGGTAATTCTCGAAGTGTATTGTATTTTGATATATGTATGATGGCACACTGTTATCTGATATTTCGCCTTCGTATACGGTTTGGAAATGATCCGCAAATAAATTAACAATACCAATGGTGCTATTGGCTATTTTGCCGTCAAAATGCATTGTAGAGGGGTGGTCTGTCCCTTCAATGTTTAATTTTTTTACAAAATTCCACATATTTTTTATTTGTAGAGCAGTTTTCTCGATGGACGTAATCTGTGCTTTACAGCATAGTTTGGATTGTGTTTTAAATTTTTTCCTAATTTCAGAAAATTTTGTGTAGTCATCGATTTGGTGAGTAAGTTTAAAAATTTTGTGTAATAGTTTTTTTTGTTTCAATAAGAGGTTAAGGTCTGCGGAGAACCAAATTGGAAATGTTGTGTGTTTTGGTATATAAGAGGGGACATGGGATTTTATATTTTCGGAAAATATTTGATAAAGTTTTTCTAGGGTTTGTTCGATATCACTGTTATCGGTCAAGAAGGTCCAATCTGTATTAGTAAGGTGGTAGATAATGGAATCGTAATCAGCGTTTTTGAAGTTAAGCGTTTATTGTTTCAGTGGGGGTTTGCTTGTTTGCACATTTACTACAATGTATAAGGGGGATGATAATTATCCACCGGTACGATGTGATCGTTTGACATTTCAACAAATAGTTTAGAGCAATTTGAAAGGGCAAGATCTAGTAGGCGATCACATATATTTTACACAAAATTATGTTGGTGCAAATTTAAATAATTAATCATGTCTAACATTTCACGCGCTGGGTCGTCAGAACTTTCATTAGTTATATAACCATTGTCACTAGAGATCCATTTCAAATTGGGAAGATTATAATCACCGACGTTCATTATTTTCGATGTAGGATTTTTTGACATCAGAAATTCGATGTCTTCACAGTGTTTCTTGTAAGTTAGAATGTCGGAGTTTGGCGGTATGTATATAGCTCCAATGATGATTTTTTCCATGGGGGTAATAATTTGTACAAACAATTGCTCCAATGAAGTATTCTGCGTGTTAAGTTTTTTTGTCGACAAATTTTTATTAGTTGCGATCAAAACTTCTCCTCCTCTTGATTTGTTACTGGATTTTGGATTTCTGTCGCTCCAAAATATCTTGTGGTTTGTAAATCCTAGTTCTGGAGATTTTATTTCTGGGACGAGCCAGGTTTCTGTAAGTATAAATATATCGTGTCCATGTAAAGGTATTGTTGTTTTCAGGTCGTTCAGTTTTGTGCGAAGTCCTCGTGCATTTTGGTAATATAATTTAATTGTGTCAGAGCATTTGGTCCGGCATTTTCGGCTGTTTAGGCCTATATATATATCCTGTTGTGGATTTAGGTTTTTTGGGACATTTTTTACTATATATATTATATCATCATTTCGTACTGAATATGTCAACTTGACGGCTGACAGCGGTACGACAAGGCTTTCCGTGTATTAAAAATGACCCTCTCTCCTGTTAACGGTGGAGGGGGGGTCGCATAACTTTTCTGATATTGCGCTTCTACGCTTTAGGCATAGAGATATATCAATGGCTTAAGGTAGCGACAGACTCGCAGCTCACATAAAAAATATACTTATAACACAATAGCGCTCGCCATACAATCTCAAAGAGACCCGCCACACGTGAAAAGATGATGTGTTATTATCGCGGTTTGAATCTTCGCTAATCGGCGTTATTTTTCGTGACCGCTACGATCGCGATATGAGAAAAGTTATGCGACCCCCCCTTCGCCGTAAACAGGAGAGAGGGTCATTATGAATGGCATGCACGGAGCTGTCAAGTTGACAGTACAAAGCAATGATATTCTCTTGACCGCTTCCGATTTCAACTGACCCCTTCTCCTACGCTAGGAAAAAATATTTTATCGCAATAGCAATCGTGGATAAACTGCACTCTATTTACCAAATTGAAAATATCAACAATGCTTGAGTTATTTGAAATAAGTATATAAGATTGTGAAAATACTAAAATTCTTCTTCTTCTTCCCCTTGTCCTATTCGGGTCGGGGACCCACTGCATCGACAAGGCTCGTCCATACGTCCCTGTCTTGCGCCGATTGTTCGGCTTCCGTCCATGGCAGATCCATCCTTTCCTCGCACAGGTTTTGGAGTTGCCTCGCCCAACTGTGTCTGGGGCGGCCTACTGGACGGACTGGACTGGACTCTACCCTCTGGAATGGCACTCAGTATTTTCTTCGTAATTCGGTCATCAGACATTCTTAGTACATACCCGAGCGACTTCAGTTGCGATTTTTCTACGAAGAATAGCAGTGGTTCAATGTTTAGATCATCTCGGATCGTAGAATTTCTTATATGATCCCATTTCGTAACCCCTGCCACTCCTCTCAAGTACCTCATTTCGGCAGCTTGGACTCTAGAGCGTGTTTGTTCCTTTAACATACATATCTGATGGCCGTAAGTGAGCGTCGGGCGGTATACCGTTTTAAATACTGCCATCTTTGTCTTGATGCTGAGCTCGGCTTTTCTTATCACTGAGCTATAGAGAGGACATAGCACACTGCTTGCCACACTAATTCTTCGATCAATTTCTCCGTCTTGCCGACCGTCGCTGGAGAATTCGACCCCAAGGTATTTAAACTTGTCCACCTGGTTCAGCTCCCATTAGAGTCCCAGAGTCCCATTAGCGAGTATGTTGCACTGAGTTTGGTCCCTTTCTATAACCATCACCTCTGTTTTGGAGGTACTCATCTTCATTCCCGCCGCCATGCACTCTTCGCTGAATCGGTTGATCCACTCTTGTAGTCCCTCCTGTGATGTCGTCAATCTCGCGATGTCGTCAGCAAATAGTAGGGATCTGATTCTAATATTGTCTACCAGTGCTGCATCCGGTGTTTGGCTGTTTCGGCTGATTCGGTCCATGAATATAGTGAAAAGGATTGGCGACATAGGGCATCCTTGTCTGAGGCCGATTTCCACATCAAATTCTTCCGAAACTTTACCGTTTACCCGAACCCTACTGTTACTATTTTCGTATAGAGATGCTATGCATTTTAGTAGGTTGCCTTCAACTCCGTATTCTTTAAGCACCTCCCACAGTAGTTGGCGCGGTACTAAGTCGTATGCCTTTTCTAAATCTATAAATCCAATAAATGATGGCTTACCGTATTCCCAACATTTTTGTCTGAACACGAAAAAGGTTTTTCTCTGCTGTGTGTCAGCATGTGCCTCGTCAAACTTCCTTTCCGAGAACACGAATAGTTGCAGTCATAACACGAAAAAGGTTTTTCTCCGCTGTGGGTCAACATGTGCCTCGTCAAACTTCCTTTCCGAAAAAATGAATAGTTGCATTCGAGACATGAAAAAGGTTTTTCTCCGCTGTGAGTCAACATGTGTTTCGTCAAATTTCCTTTCCAAGAACATGAATAGTTGCAGTCAGAACACGAAAAAGGTTTTTCTCCGCTGTGAGTCAGCATGTGCCTCGTCAAACTTCCTTTCTGAGAAAATGAAGAGTTGCAGTCGGAACACGAAAAAGGTTTTTCTCCGCTGTGAGTCAACATGTGTTTCGTCAAACTTCCTTTTTGAAAACATGAATAGTTGCAGTTGGAACATGTAAAAGGTTTTTCTCCGCTGTGAGTCAACATGTGTTTCGTCAAATTTCCTTTCCAAGAACAAGAATAGTTGCAGTCAGAACACGAAAAAGGTTTTTCTCCGCTGTGAGTCAGCACGTGCCTCGTCAAACTTCCTTTTTGAAAAGATGAATAGTTGCAATCAGAACACGAAAATAATTTTTCTCCGCTGTGAGTCAACATGTGCATCGTCAAACTTCCTTTCCGAGAACTTGAATAGTTGCAGTCAGAACACGAAAAAGGTTTTTCTCCGCGGTGAGTCAGCATGTGCCTCGTTAAACTTCCTTTCTGTGAAAATAAATAGTTGCAGTCGGAACACGAAAAAGGTTTTTCTCCGCTGTGAGTCAGCATGTGCCTGGTCAAACTTCCTTTCCGAGAACATGAATAGTTGCAGTCAGAACACGAAAAAGTATTTTCTCCGCTGTGAGTCAACATGTGATTCGTCAAACTTCCTTTTTGAAAATATGAAGAGTTGCAGTTGGAACATGAAAAAGGTTTTTCTCTGCTGTGAGTCAACATGTGTTTCGTCAAATTTCCTTTCCAAGAACATGAATAGTTGCAGTCAGAACACGAAAAAGGTTTTTCTCCGCTGTGAGTCAGCATGTGCATCGTCAAACTTCCTTTCTGAGAAAATGAATAGTTGCATTCGAGACATGAAAAAGGTTTTTCTCCGCTGTGAGTCAACATGTGTTTCGTCAAATTTCCTTTCCAATAACATGAATAGTTGCAGTCGGAACACGAAAAGGGTGTTTCTCCGCTGTGAGTCAGCATGTGCCTCGTCAAACTTCCTTTCTGAGAAAATGAATAGTTGCAGTCGGTACACGAAAAAGGTTTTTCTCCGCTGTGAGTCAACATGTGTTTCGTCAAATTTCCTTTCCAAGAACAAGAATAGTTGCAAACAGAACACGAAAAAGGTTTTTCTCCGCTGTGAGTCAGCATGTGCATCGTCAAACTCCCTTTCTGAGAAAATGAATAGTTGCAATCGGGACATGTAAAAGGTTTTTCTCCGCTGTGAGTCAACATGTGTTTCGTCAAATATTCTTTCTGAGAACATGAATAGTTGCAGTCGGAACACGAAAACGGTTTTTCTGCGCTGTGAGTCAGCATGTGCCTCGTCAACCTTCCTTTCCGAGAACATGAATAGTTGCAGTCAGAACAAGAAAAAGGTTTTTCTTCCCTGTGAGTCAGCATGTGTTTTGTCAAACATCCTTTATGAAAAGATGAATAGTTGCAGTCAGAACATGAAACAAGTTTTTTTCCGCGGTGAGTCAACATGCGTTTCGTCAAATTTCCTTTTTGAGAACATGAATAGTTGCAGGCGGAACACGAATAAGGTTTTCCTCCGCTGTGAGTTAACATGTCTCTTGTCAAATCTTTCTTCTGACGACATGAATAGCTGCAGTCGGAACACAAAAACGGTGTTTCTCCAGTATGAGTGCGGAAACTGATTTCGAACTTTGATTTCTGAGACGATATATATTTACAATGGGGAAAGGAGAATCGTTTTTCCTCAGGACGCGTCTTCAGATCTATCAACACGTCTGAAAAAAATAGGATACACAAATTATTAACGGAAAGCACAGGTAATTCCTAAAAACATCGATTTCGAAGGCGGGTATGAGTACCGCCGCCATGGGAACCATTTATTGAAAAACCAACACCTCTGCCATAGGTCACCCCAAGTGGTTCGCTACGTTTGGTGACTTAGCAGGGGTGACCGGGTTCATAGGGTAAGGTCTATCCGGGTTGACCCACCTTCTGCGTGGCGGTCCGGACCGGGAGAGGCCGGTTGAAGGAGACCCTTTTCAACCGGTTAACGCTGTAGTACAGGGGCCCGACCCACAGGCTCACGACTAAGGGTGGGCTGCCCCATCAACGAGTGAAAAAACCCTGCCGCTGCTGTTGTGCCGGTTCGTGACCGGAGGGGACCCAGCAGCAGCGTTTGGGGCGCAATGGGCGACTTCTCCAGCCGGACTCTCCCGGCCCATCGCCTTGCACCGCAGTGGGTGGGATCGTTTCATTCCTAGGTAACTCCTGGATATACTGATCCCCATTATCCTACCCACCCCTCATACCTTTTCCTTCTCAACACAACCATCCCCCCTCCCCCCACAAATAAAAATAATAAAATCATGCAAAGAACAACCAACATCAACATTGTTCAAACAGCGACGAGAAGCAGGCGTCCCCGGTGCAGGCCAAAACTGTCGAGCTTGTAGACTCCTCCTATTTGAACTGCCCGGGCTTCACCCTCGTAGGCAAGTTCAGACCAAAAGGAGGTGTTTGCCTCTATAGCCGAGCTGACGTCAACTGTGTGCGAATGTTGAATCTGGAAAAGCCTAGATTCGACGTAATGTGGGTGCGCGTCAATCTTGCCAGTACGCTAAGGTTCTACGCGTGCCTTTACCGCTCACCAAACCTAAGCGAATCAGACACATCCGAGCTCTTCAAACATTTGAGCGAAACAATTGATGGTCTCTTGCCCCGCTACCCTTCGGCCGAGTTTGTTGTTCTTGGGGACTTCAATGTTCATAACGAACCATGGTTGAAGTTCTCACGGTCAACATACTCGGCTGGCCGACGGGCAGAATCCTTTGCCCTTTGCCACAGATTTGAGCAGCTGGTTCAGGAGCCTACAAGGAGTCCCTGATGTCCCGGCCCACCGCCCCAATCTGTTAGACTTATTTATAACTATTGTGCCACACGGTTATAAGATTAACGTCAAAAAAGTTGTTGGTTGGAAAAAAAGCGGTCATCCACCCTAATCCTAAGAAGGGTGACCTACGACATAGCGACCACATCAGTTCTGTCCAAGGTAATGGAACGTAGGATCAACGACACGTAGGAGCTCACATACCCCGAGAAGAACGAAATTATCAACGACCTTCAATACGGATTCCGGTGGAACCGCTCGTGATGTGATCTTCTCGCGTATGTGACGCATGTTTGGGGGCGGTCCTGGAACGTTTCGGTGAGACCCAAACTGTTGCACTGGACTTTTCCAAGGCCTTCGACCGGGTTTGGCACCGAGGACTTGTCAACAAACTTATTCATATGGACTTTCCGCATCCTTGTGTACGTGGATTGCCGACTTTTTGAGGGAGAGGTCGACTCAGACGGTTGCTGATGGTTTGACCTCTTCCTCGCATCCGATAAATGCTGGCGTCCCACAAGGATCGGTTCTGTCCCCGACTTTGTTTTTGTTGCACATCAATGACCTTTTGTCGTGTGCACTAATTCATTGTTACGCGG
This sequence comes from Limnephilus auricula, assembly GCA_951813805.1. Lineage (NCBI taxonomy): Eukaryota > Metazoa > Arthropoda > Insecta > Trichoptera > Limnephilidae > Limnephilus > Limnephilus auricula. The sequence goes on along the minus strand of OX638414.1, from coordinate 12,252,823 downwards.
ATGACATTACAGTCCATGATAGCTTTTTTGTTTGACAAACCCCCAAAGGGCACAAACTCCAACGGCTCGGAGGGCTTTGAAACAAAGAATGGACGGTTACCTTGAGAGAGTCTTTTTTTGGGGGTAAGAATAACCTAGTCGAATTCAATATTACAAAGACCCAATCATGTCTGATTACGTCTAAGAGGGATCGAAATGACAATCTAGTCTCCTTCAACGGTAGCATTCTTCCGAACAGGACCTCCATTGATATGCTTGGTGTAACATTAAGTTACCAGCTCAGGTATGGGGGCTCCACGGGAGCCAGAGTCAAACTAGCCTCTCAAACACTGGGCGTACTGTATGTACAGGGCCCGCAGACACTTTAATAGTACACAACTGCTAACCCTGTACAAATCGCAGCTGCGCCCCACGGTTGAATTTGGCAGCCACCTCTGGTCTGGAGCCCCACGATACTTGAAAAAAACCCTCGACTCTGTGCAGAAACGGGCGATCCGTTTGATAGATTCTCCCGTCTTAACAAATGGGTTTCAATCTTTAGAGCACAGGCGTCGGGTGGGATTGCTGTCTTTGTTCTTCCGGTATTTCAATGGAAGATGTTTCGAGGAACTAGCATCATTGATCCCCTCGGCACCAGTAAATAGTCGGGAAACACGCCAAACGCGCGCCCAACATATGTACACGGTTGACATTTGTCACATGAGAACGGATCGTTACGAGTCGTTCTTGAGTTCAACAGCTCGGCTGTGGAACGATTTGCCGGCCTGTGTGTTTCCTCCCTCCTACAACATGGGTCTCTTCAAGACCCATGTTCACTCCTTCCTCTCCTCAAATAGACCCTCTACACAGCATCTTAACAGATTACATAGGCCCCGAGGGAAATAGTTTTCCTCGAGGCCTCCTGTGTTCAGTTAATGTAAAAAAAAAAAAAACGCTAATTGTTAATTCTATATAACAAATTCGATTTTACCTGCCGTCGGGGTAATTCTTTCAAAGCGGTCTGAGCATTCCTTTTTAACATCCGGCAGGTCTATGTCAATTTCCATATAAGGAATGCCCCGTTCCCCCTCTTCAGGTCGTGGTTCGTTCTTGACGATAACAGTCTCCACATTATTGCTACCTAAAAAGGCAAAAATCACAATACAGGGAAAATGTGTACATTGTGGTGAAATGACAATTTATATATGCAGAAGAAATTACATATGCGGCGCACTAATCCAAGGATCTAGCAAATCCTCTTCAGTATGGATTTTTGTGTTCATAGCCAAAGGAAACATTTTTCTTGCTTTAAATATTACACCTTTTTAATGATTCATGGAGCTTATGTGCATCATATTAAAAATAAGAAGAGATAAAAACATAAGGAATCGGGAACTTTTTTGTGAGCACTATAAATAAAAGAGCGCTGCAGTTTTGCAGTTTTCTGTAAATGTAAATTTAAGTGGGCTACCCACAGTTTGATAATGCCTTCAGAAGGCGAAACAGTTGTCACGCATTAGAATCATTACACAATAGAACTTGCTTATACAAAAACTGTTTTTTATAAATCAAATAATAATATTATTGATTTTTGTTCTATATTAGCGCCGTCCGAGTATACATTTAGGCACAATCAGGTTTTAAAAATAATTCACCAAAGTTTGGTAATTAAACATAACTTGTTTGACTGTCATAATAGAGTACCATATTATGAATACGAACCAAATTCATTTTCAGAAAATAATTTCTTTAAAATATACTACGCTAAAACTATACTAAAAGTCAGACCAATTAGTCAAAATACACCCGATATAGTTTTACATGACAAAATTTAAAAAAATAACTTTGATGTAGCTATTTCCAAATTACTGTAATATTGAAAAATCTGTTTCTGAAAAAATAAGAATGTATACAGATTCAGGAAATGAAATTAAAAGACTTTGGCATTCTCAGACTATAAAAATATTACCATTTGTTATTTCGGCTACTGGCATTATACCTAGCTCTCTCATTAAAAATTTAGGCATATTAGATTTGTTAAAGAATTTGTATATAAAAATGAAAAATCAGTAATTTTAAATACACGTAGGATTACGAAAGATTTTTTAAATATTTATATTGAGGGATCAGTAGGATTTATCGGTCAAATTAGGATTTCCACCGAGCCGAACTCTCTGATACGAAAATATCTGGAGTCGGTAAATTATTTTCCCATTTAATAGTCTGGTAGGTTAACAGTTGTTCTTGTATTGTTTTGTATTAATTATACTTATATAATACACTTGCATAGAGTGGATTTACTATATGATCATTTTTATGGAAAAGTGTGTGAAAGGATTTAGTTTTTCCTACGGGGAAAACTAAACCCGGACCAAAAAGTCTGGTGTGATAAATAATAACATAAAAATAAGAAAATATATTTCTACAAATTAAACTTAAATAAATACAGATAAGAATAATATACATTTAAAAGTAAATACCAAAGTAACTTGAGTATGTTATGATCAGGCATTATAAATTATAAGCAAGAGCTGTGTCCTGTCTGCTCAAAATATTAAAATGGAGGCGAATTCCGATAATCTAATTTAATATTAAACAGTTTTTACATTTTATGTAATGCTACTTACTAGCTATCCGAGTACCTTCCGCGTACTGCAAACATTCCTTCTTTATATCTCGGAGGTCAAAATCCATATACGGCATTTCATCTATTTCCTGGGGCCCTGGTTCCGTCTTGATGGAAACAGTCTCTGACGTTACAAGATCCATGTCCTAGACCGGCCCTGTGCACGCCCAATTGGAGCAGTCCGCTCCGGGCGCCGATTTACCAAGGAGCTGATAATACCTAACACCCAATAGAGCGCCCTTGAGGTTTTTACTAGAGCTAGGCGGCGTTTGGCTCACGACCGGCCCTGTCCATGGCACTGTTATTGTAGTGTTTGATAATTGGTTCAAGTCAAAAAAATATACCTGAAAGAGAACATTGTTTTAACAGAACTCATATGTAAATAAAATAAAATATCTATCATAAATAATTTAGCTAATTATAATCAATTGACAATTTATTATTTTCTATTCTGTTACTTTTTATTGTATCTAGTACTTTTTTATTTTAATTTTTATTTGAAATAATTTGTTTTGAATATTTAACTTTATGTTATTATAAACCAAAAGTTATTTTCACCTTTATATGTACAACAAGTTTTGACGGGTAGGTTAGTATAGGTTTGGATATGTTAGGTTAGGTTAGGTGGTGGGGGGGGAATGGGAGGGTAGGTTAGTTTAGGTTGGGATATGTTATGTTAGGTTAGGGGGTGGGGGGGAATGGAAGGGTAGGTTAGTTTAGGTTGGGATATGTTACGTTAGGTTGGGGGGTGGGTTGGGAATCGAAGGGTAGGTTAGGTTAGTTTAGGTTGGGATATGCTGGGTTAGGTTAGGGGGTAGGGAATGGGGGGGAAATGGAAGGGTAGGTAAAGTCAGTTTAGGTTGGGATATGCTAGGTTAGGTTAAGGGGGTGGGGATTGGGGGGAAATGGAAGGGTAGGTTAAGTTAGTTTAGGTTGCGATATGCTGGGTTAGGTTAGGGGGTAGGGAGTGGGGGGGAAATGGAAGGGTAGGTGAAGTTAGTTTAGGTTGGGATATGTTAGGTTAGGTTAAGGGGGTGGGGAGTGGGGGGGAAATGGAAGGGTCGGTTAAGTTAATTTAGGTTGGGATATGTTAGGTTAGGTTAAGGGGGTGGGGAGTAGGGGAAAAATGGAAGGGTAGGTTAAGTGAGTTTAGGTTGGGATATGCTGGGTTAGGTTAGGGGGTAGGGAGTGGGGGGGAAATGGAAGGGTAGGTAGGTAGAAGTTAGTTTAGGTTGGGATATGTTAGGTTAGGTTAAGGGGGTGGGGAGTGGGGGGGAAATGGAAGGGTAGGTTAAGTTAGTTTAGGTTGGGATATACTGGGTTAGGTTAGGGGGAAGGGAGTGGGGGGGAAATGGATGGGTAGGTGAAGTTAGTTTAGGTTGGGATATGTTAGGTTAGATTAAGGGGGTGGGGAGTGGGGAGTTAGATTAGGTTAGTTTAGGTTAGGTTAGGGGGAGTGGGGTGTGGGCGGGGAACTGAAAGGGTAGGTTTGGTTTTTAATGTATATAAATATCTATGTATTATAACTTAATAAACCTTACCTACCCTTCCATTTGCCCGTCTGCCCCTAACCTAACCTAACCTACCCTTCCATTCCCCCGCCTCCCCCCCCCATTCCCTAACCTATCCTAATCTAAACTAAAATAAAACAATTGGCGTACACGGTAAAAATAAAATAAAAATACACAAATAACTATATTTATAAAATAATCATATTATTGTCTCAATATCGTTTCTAGTCACTGGTCACATGAATACCACTGTACATATCTGTACCCGAGAAGCATACGGATGCAACTCCAAAAAGCCAAATGTTCAGTAGAGCCAAAACCGTATTTTTTCTGTAATTATGGTCTCATAACTTCTGCAGGTATTCGTGCTGATTGATGAAATTTTTGTAATTATTAAATCAATTAGTTTTGTTTTAAAGTTGAGAAAATAAAACGAAATATTTTACATGCAAAGCCTAAAAATAAATGTTTAAAATAAATCATTATGGAGTTGAGTCCTTCTGCTTCAAAATGCAATAGACTATTTCGATATAACAAGTAAAAAATTAAATTAAATTATTAAAAGATCGATGTTTGAAAATTTTATTTGGAAGTAAAATAATAACTATACACAACAGGTAAAAGAAAAATACATTTTATTGTATATTTCTTAATATAATTATTACTAATTATTGGTATTTTCCAAATCTTCGTCATTTGACGGAGGATATTCTGGCATTTATGACTTAAAATTTTGTTAAAAAAATGCAGTGGATTTTTTTCAACATTAACTCCACAGAGTAGGCCCTGAGAAAAAAAATCCCCCAGGGCCTATGTCATCTTTGGGGATGCTGTGTGGAGTGTCTTTTAGGGTAAGGAAAGAAATGAGGTTCTGGGAAGGAAAAAGGTATGAAGGATGGGTATGAATACGGGGGTCAATGTGTTTTGGCCTTCACAGTTGTCAGACCATATTCAATATTATCCCCCATATCGCTATATATCCACTTCAGGAGGTAAGAAGTCTCTTCATTTGCCCCCCTGACACCGACTGACTCATTCCACATACAAAAATTGCCTTGTCATTGGTGCTGCCCAGAATGGCTTCATTTAAACACCACAATTTTTTCAAATAAAAATATTCAGAACGGGCACGGAAGATATTTTTCCATATCCGAGTCATCAAAACTAATACTGAATACGATGACTTCCCTCGCAACTTATCCGATTTTTTTCAGATTGTATCGCACTTTCGCCTCACGTAAATGCGTTTCTTTTTCCCCTTGGAGTTTTATTTTATATTTATCCTTCCTGTTTAATGATTACCAATATCACAGGTGTCGTTTGTTGATATATGAGGTTATTGTGTCTATTTAGATAGAAAACAAAGAGATTAGAAGCAGAAGGATGGACTTGAGTCCTTCTGCTTCGAATGCTTCTAAGAATAATGGTAGTTGCATCCTTATACATTTTTGAAAAACCCTATATTTCTTCAAAATATGACTACCATCTTTCTGCCACTGATGAACATGATCATTTACTACACATCCTCATCAAAAACTCATTTCTTCAAATTTTGGACTTGCATCCGTATGCTTCTCAGGTACAGATATTTCGTAGGTTGCCGCCGTTGGCATGCTTTGTTGGTACTTGAACAGATCAAATATGGCGATCGATGAGTTTACGTGTTTATTATCGAGCAAAATAATGATTAATATGCATTATTTTTCAGTTCTGAAAATCGAAATAGTTATTTTTTATTATTATCTGACTGATACAGAGTGTTTTTTCTTTTGAAAATTCCTATTTACCGCCGTAATTCGTAACATGGCGGTCGGTGAAAAGTGAGGTTTTGTGTTTTTATAAAAAATAACAATTAAAATGCATTAATTTTCAATTCCGGTTTCTGAATTACTTACTACTAACTGTTATGTATCTACTACAATTTTTAAACATATTTTAAAATTCATATTAAGTTTTTTGAGGTTTTGTAAAAATTTACTTAATTTATTTATTAAAGCAGCATTGCAACGCATGCCATGTATCAGCTAGTAATATATAATTCATTATTTTAACAGCGCCTTCGTATTATTAACCTAAAAATAGGTAGACGTCAAATTGACAATTCGAACGTTCAACGCCAAATAGATTTCCTAACTGAGATATTCCGATTGGTAAGTTATGTTAGGTCGCGTTAGAAACAGTGCAGTTGTTCATTTGAGCGTGAAGCAGTCAAAATTAATGAACAGTGGTCCGTAAGATTGATATGCAATAACGGTCGCTACTAAAAATAAAATCGTTATTATGGTAGAAAATATCAGCTTTAGAACTTACAATAACGATCACCCGCGTGGGATATACCGTGAAAGGAATTATAATATTATGTACATAACATTTAGAATAGGAATTCGGTTGGAACAGGTTGAAAAGATTGACAGCAAAGAAAGCGTTCATTACTAATAGACAATAACGAAGTACGAAGTCATAGACAATTGAGGACTCTAAGTTAAGAATCTATTTTCCTTGCCAGCCCGGAGAGGCGTTTCCAAAATCCCCAAGGACCACCACACGATATCTCAATAATCATTCGTTAAATTTGATTAGTATTTCTTGTATCCCTTAAGAAGATACTAACGAAAATTAATCCATTTTTTGTTTTCCAATGTTCAAGGCGCGTAATATTGAACGGAATGGGCAGTTTTCGCACGATTTTGGCCGCTAGGTTCGCTCATAGTCCTACCGGTCCAACTATTTTATTTAACTCTCAGATCCCATGCATTTTTTAGGCCGTTTGACGCAATTTAGTGTTTTAAATATTATAATAATGCCGTCAACCTGTTGTAGTGTTCCAATGTGTAGAAATAGGAGTGGGCTCGAGTTTCCCAAAGATAGAGACTTGAAAGCGAAATGGATTCATTCCATCAGACGTCCCAAATGGGCACCGACTCCTTCTTCTGTAGTCTGTAAAGCTCATTTCAGGGACACAGATTATATATTCAATAATATTAACCATAACAGTAAGTACATGACTTATTTAATTAATATCTTACTATAATTGAATAGTATAATGAATACATAAAGAAACATTTGACACAGAATGCACAAAATTTTGCCTTCTTTCGCAGTTGACATTATTTGACAAACGTACCTTTAAATATAAGTGTAGTCAATCATAACTAACATTAATAATTATGGTAGACATAATATCTTGTTTCCTTTTTTAAAATTAACCATATTTTCAATTATTGCAATAATTTTATTACACGGTTATCAAACTGTCTGGCAGGAGATTTCTGGGCGGCTGATTCTTCATTGTTGGCAATCTAGTTTGCTTTCATTTCTCGTCCCATGTCTGTGTATCTCGTGATTGTAATTTAATGTTCAGTAGGAGTGTTTTAGGAAAAAATTTAATTGTTATTATTTCTTAACGTAGACCCTTTTGTATTTTATATCATGCAAGTATGGCAGTTTGACCCTAATTTTATTTTCAGATGTACTGTAAAGGCAAAAGCTAATGAAAGGTGTAGTTCCTTCTAAAAGTAGAAGTAGGTAATTTAGAGTTAAGAAACAGACAGGAAAGGCGTCTTGTACATGAAAAAACATAAATAAATTCTACAAAACCAAAACCACAAGAAGAAGACCTGGCAATGAAAGGCAATTTGCCCGGTCTCCGGTGATATTTTCGATGTTCGATCTGATATTTTGAAAAAATCACAGAAGACCAACATTTTATTTACATTTTTTCTCCGAATAATGTCAGGAATCACTGGTTAAAGTAAGTCAAGTACGTCTCTTAACACCCTGTATATATTAAAATAAACTTTTGTTCCACCGCAGGGGAAGCTTACAGCGCAGACTACGCCAGTCAAATAATACCATCATCACTGCCGTGCTTGCCTGGATGGAGATGGAGTCCCCCCTGATGCCCTTCTGGAAATGGGAGCCTGTCAAATATCCCCCATGAATGTATATTTGTATATTTTTTGGATTTATTGTTATATACTATATTTTTCATTTATTTTCTGTTCCATTCTATGTATTGTTATTTTGTCAATGTTTGTACTATTTCAAAATATGGAATGTATTGTTTGCGCAACATTCTGAAATAAAAATGATCATTATTATATTTGTTTTATTAAAATAAAGTGTGGGTGTCGCTGCAGTTTTGTCATGGTTTTCTGCGACCTTGCACGACAGCTACTGCCATGGTTAAAATATATTATTGTTTAGTTGTACTAAATAACAAAAAATAATTTAACAAATATATAAATAAATAAATAAAACGTTATTTTATTTCTCGAGATCAATATGAAAAGAACAAGATTACAGACAAAATAAAAATATGTCGTAAAACATTTACAAACATTATACACATAGAAGAACATATCAGTACAGCAAATAGTTAACATTATACATAAATTATTTTATTGTTTTGGCACTTATTTTATTTTTTTTACATCCAAATATATGGTTGTGGTAACATCGGTCAACGCGTGAGAAAGTTTGTGAACAGTCAACCTGTTAAAAAAATAAAATAAGATTAGCAAATTAAATATGCAACTAGTGTAGAATAAAAACATAAATATTTTCAAGTAAGTTTGTCAAAACAATGCCTGCAGAAGGCGAAACAGCTGCCATGCGTAGTAATAGATGCACTTAGTAAAATATTTTAAATCGTATTTGATTTAAAATAATTATATTAAAAATATGCAAGATATTATTTTTCCAATAATAATATTACTACTTATTTACATTCTATACAGTCATTGGAGGTTAAATATGCAACTAGTGTAGAATAAAAACATAAATATTTTCAAGTAAGTTTGTCAAATCAATGCCTTCAGAAGGCGAAACAGCTGCCATGCACAGTGCACAGTAATAGATACACTTAGTAAAATATTTTAAATCCTATTTGATTTAAAATAATTATATTAAAAATATGCAAGATATTATTTTTCCAATAATAATATTTGGATGACATGTATTTAATTACGACTTATTTACATTCTATACAGTCATTGGAGGTTGTCCACTATTTACCCACCCTGGTACAAGTAACATAAGGTTACTCCTTCAAGGCTCTCGCAAGGACGCAATTTTTTTTCTATAAGAATGTTTCTACATTTAGTAAAACGAAGCTAGACCTCCAATGTCCCTGCATATGGTGTTAGGTAGCAGTATGCAAGTGCTTACATATAAACAAGACGGAAAGTAGTAGGTTTAATGCAAGTAGTAGGCCTAGGATCAAAATCAAGGAGCTGTTGTTGAGACAACTGCTTTTTTTTAGTTGCAGATATTTCGCTTTTATAGGCGCACAATGATTTTTCCTCGGTGTATAAAAATTTTGTAACATGCTTTTACAACTTTGTTACGCCAGCTGCATACTCACATTGGCATTCCAATAAAGTGTTACAATTATAATGTATATAGACAGCATAAGAAATATGTTCCCAGTACTCCTAAAATATAGATTGTGCCATTTTCATGTGCACATCGAACACTCAGCAAGTATTGTTCAGAATACATTCTTACAGCTTTGTCGGTGTTCTTCAAACTTTCCCAGGAAATACTGAATTTATGAAGTTCTTCCCGCGTCGGTGCTGGAACATTGGTGGCCACGTTGATGTCTTGAAAATCTTCCGGCTTCGGCGTCACCATTTCCAAGACACCTTCGTCCGCAACGCCAGCAGGATTGAAATTATGATGTTTATCCTAATCTTCGAGTCTTAAATAAAACGTAATATGATAATAAATGTTAGTGATAAATTAGAAAAGAAATTATCATATGCAATATAAATAAGCAATAGTGGTGCATTTACTAACCTTTCTACGAGAATTGCTTTTTACCAAAAGTTTTGGCATTACGTCCTTTCAGCTCTTCCTTCAATTGGAAAATAGTCCACTGACCGTAATTCTTGTGCATTTGACTTACAAATAGAGCAAACTAGGTTTGGCTAAACTCATGAATAAACCAACTTGTCGGAAAACAAAATTGCAAATAGCTATAGAAATGACTGATCATTGAAAGACGTCAGTCCATAGATTTGGTCAACAGATTATTTGACAGGAGGACCGGTAAAGACCGTGCTGCTATCTCGTGGATATTTTGGAATTACTCAAAAACGGCCCATAACATTAAACAGTCCCGTGACTCTGTTTTTTCTTAAATGCGACAATCTTATTCAGTTAACATAACTCTTTTAGTATTTATGTTTATATAATAAAAACAATTACATTCTTGAAAGTATTTTGGCATTTGAATATTCATACCTTTTTTTAATAATAATAATATGTTGACGAATCACTGAAAGGAACAGGCGCATCCCACTTCCCCGCTCCCGCAATTTGGTTTGAACCCCTCGCCCTTATGGGCATATCTGTAGCTTCTGCAAGAATTTTAGCTGTAAAATGATTTTAGAATTTAAATTCTAACAACGTTATCTACACAAAGACATAAAAAAATAATTCTCAGTCGTTAAACAATACTTTACACGTAAACATACTTACCTCAAGGGCTCAAGGGCTCAAGAGCAAGTGATTTTTTTTAATTACTTTAGTAGACCTACAGTTTTTTGTTTTAGACATTTAATGTATTTCTATTGAATATTACGTAATTTATTTTGTTGTATGTAAGGTAGTTTTGATAAGTTGAAACTGTGGATGGATAATATTGTATGTTTCATGAGAACTAGGAGAACCTGTGCTGAGGTGTTTACATGGTTGTGTTTATGTGTGATAAAAAAATATTTAAAGTTAATTATTTAATTTTAATTATTAGTGTGCTTGAGTAGAAAGTAATTTAATTTTTAAATTTGAATGGTTATTGAAATTTGAACATTTAGAAGAAAAAAACACATATTGTAAATGTGTGTTTAGTTGGTTAATTCTCGAAGAAGGTTTTTATTTATTTTACACTTTTTATAGTTTAGTTATGTTTGGTTTGGAGTTATTATGTTTTGAATAAAGTGATATGTTTTTTATGACTGCTTATAGTTGTATTTGCAGTAAATAATTGCTTCAGAGTAATGGACATAAGAAAAAGAAAGTTTGCATTAGAGTACATTATTATTTTAGTGGTTTGTTTGTTTTTATCTTCATTTAGAAAACTGGAAAGTTATCTCTGTCAAGTTGTACTACCAGATTGTAGGAGTGTCTCAATGACTCTCCCCTCAACTGCTCTGGTTACGTTAAAATGTAACATCTCGGTTGTGATAATTAAATGTATGCCTGTACTCGCTAACAATCTTTTACACGTTACAATTTGTTCTATATCAGATCTTATCATTGATTATATATGTATATATTTGCTAAATTGTATTAATTTTTTAGAGGTGAAATATTAAATCTCTGCTATAATGTTCTATATATTACGAACAAATTACACTTCAGTTTATTATGATTAAATTGTATACTTAAATAATACAAACAATGATTTATATTACGAGTATACACACCCACTAACTTTTTTTATGTAATACTTTCTTTTACTCACTATTTTAGGCTTTTATAATAATGAATCATCATTTTAATATTGTGCTAGTTTGTGCTAAATTTTATTATATACATATGTCAGGACACGAAAAAGGCTTTTCTCCACTGTGAGTCAGCATATGAAACTTCAAACTACCCTTCTGAGAACATGAGTAGCTGCACACGGAACACGAAAAAGGCTTTTCTCCACTGTGAGTCAGCATATGATACTTCAGATAATGCTTTCAAGAATATCGAATGATTTCAACTTACCACAAATTAATTGGTCTATTGGTAATGGTAATGGTATGCAAATTATGAATGGTTATCAATCAGAAATTATTTCCAAACTATCGGACATTTATCTTTCATTTACTGATCTATTGCAGTACTGCACCTTTCCGAATAATAATCTTACATACCTAGACCTTGTTTTTAGTTCGATCCCTGTAAATGTATCAAATACTGACCAGTATCTCATCCCTGAATGTAAACATCATAAAAACATTCTTGTTGACATAAACATTTCTCTGGAAACCCCTATGGTGGACAATAAACGAACAATCAATCTTTTTAGGAAAGCTAACATTGAAACAATAAATAACGTCCTCAGTAATATTGATTGGGATACAGAATTTTTAAACTTATCAACCAATAATGCCGTTGACCGTTTTTATGTAATTTTATATGAAATCATACGTTTAAACGTCCCATCAAAAGAAGTTCTTGTTAATAACTCTTATCCTTATTGGTTTAGTCCAGCCCTAATAAAACTTACTAAAGAAAAATATAAGTGTTTAAAATGTGGTCCAATCCTTTAGACTACCATGAATTCTGTATCCTTCGATCAAGGCAAAAGAAAATATCTAGAGAATGTCTTAAACAATTTATAACAAACGCTGAACTTAATATATCCCATGACCCTAAAAAATTCTGGTCTTATGTTAAACGAAAAAGAAATAATTCTGGTTTACCTCATGTTATGAAACTGGGCGAAGTAATTGCTACGAATCCTTTCGCAATATGCAATCTGTTTTCACAGCACTTTGTCTCCACCTTTAATTACAACACTATTTCCGATGTACACTCTGGCAATTATCATTTAGACAATCAAGTTAATATCTCCTCGGTATCAGTTTCAAAAGAAAAAATAGAAAAATAATCGATACCATTTCTAACTCATTGAGTGCGGGTAGTGATAAAATTCCGGCATTCTTTATCAAAATGTGTAGCAAGGTAATTTCGAAGGCACTATTATTGCTCTTTCAATCCTCGTTGAAAGAAGGTATCTTTCCAGATCTTTGGAAGAGAGCTCTCATCACACCAGTATTTAAGTCTGGGGTTAAAAATGATGTCCAGAACTATCGTCCGATATCTAAATTACCAATCATCAGTAAAATTTTTGAAAAAATTGTTCACGAACAACTATATAACTGTTTCGAGTCTGAAATTCTCGTGAACCAACATGGCTTTATGAAAAAAAGATCAGTTGTCTCTAATCTTGCCATCGTCATTGAAAATATTACTAAATCGATGGATAATCAAATCCAAGTAGATGTAATCTATACAGACTTCTCGAAAGCGTTTGATAAAATTGACCACAGCCTTCTCTTATCCAAATTACTAGCTTTGGGAATTCACGGTGATTTGTATAGATGGTTAGTCTCCTATCTTAAAGGGCGCACTCAGGGAGTAACAATAAATGGCTTCATCTCTGAAATTGTAAATATACCTTCGGGTGTGCCCCAAGGATCTCACCTGGGACCGTTACTGTTTACAATTTTCATCAATGACATTATAAACTGTTTTAATTATGCAAATGTTCTACTCTTCGCTGATGATATGAAAATATTCCTTCCTATTAACTCTATTATTGACTGCTATAAACTACAAGAAGATCTGTATAGGCTTAATGACTATTGTATCATCAATCATCTCAACATGAACACTTCTAAATGTTATGTAATTACCTTCACTAGAAATAAAATTAAATTTGACCATAACTACCATATAGCCGGCCAATTACTCAAAAAGGTTACACAAAATCGTGATCTAGGTGTTCTCCTCGACAGTAAACTTACATTTGAGGCGCATATTGATATGATTGTTAAGAAAGCCCTTAGAATGTTCGGATTCTTATTTCGTATTGGAAAAGAATTCAATAATATCCAAACACTTAAAATATTATATTTTTCTTATGTTCGTAGTCATCTGGAATTCGCTTCTCCCATATGGAATCCTCAATATAATATATACATAAAACGCATTGAAGCCATCCAAAGAAAATTTGTTCATCATTTAAATTTCAAGTTAAATGTTGGTTACCTTGTCGTAAACAGCTCGTTGGATCTTTATGGACTTAAGCCATTAAAAACTAGAAGAGACTCCGCAGATATAATATATCTCCATAAAATTATCAATGGCTCTATTGATTGTGCTCCCCTTCTGTCGGAAATTAATTTTAGAGTCCCGAGCGTTAGAACTAGAGAAAAATCACTTTTCCATCTTCATAAATGTTTTACCAATCTCCGACAAAATGCTTTTATATTCAGAGCCTGTACTATATTTAATAATAAATTTAATGATATGGACAATATGGACATATTCTCGTGTAATTTGAGAATCTTTAAAAAAATTGTCTTAGCTAACATTAAATAATTAAAAAAAAACCTTTTGTAAGTTATTATGTTGTTGCTGTGAATCCTTTCCAGTAACTTGTCATCCACTTGGTTATTAGTATATAAGTTACACTTAAATTGTTATTTATTTGTGTTCTCACATCTTGTATTATTTTTTATCTAATATTTACAATATTGTATTTTTTTTAAACATTACAGCCCATGGGTACATGACCCTTAGTTTTTTTTTTAACTTTATTATTATTATTATTACAATTTTAAGTTATGTGAAAATCTGTAATTGGATTTTATTTTTATTATTAAGTTCTTTGTAATAGATGTAAATAATCTGTTGATTTTCCTAAATAAATAAACACAAGTAGCTGCAGACAGTACACGAAAATGGTTTTTCTCCACTGTGAGTCAGCATATGATTCTTCAAAGTATCTTTTCGAGAACACATGTAGCTGCAGACGGAACACTAAAAAGGCTTTTGTACTCTGTGAGTCAGCATGTCTTTCTTCAAATTGCGTCTTTCTGAAAATGAATAGTTGCAGTCAGGACACGAAAAGGGCCTTTCTCCACTGTGAGTCAGTATATGATTCTTCAAACCTTCTTTTTCGAGAAAATGAGTTGCTGCAAACGGAACACGTAAAAGGCTTTTTTCCACTGTGAGTCAGCATATGATTCTTCAAACTACCTTTATGAGAACATGAGTAGCTGCAGACGGATCACGAAAAAGGCTTTTCTCCACTGTGAGTCAGCATATGATACTTCAAACTACCTTTATAAGAACATGAATAGCTGCAGACGGAACACGAAAAAGGCTTTTCTCCACTGTGAGTCAGCATATGATACTTCAAACTACCTTTATAAGAACATGAGTACCTGCAGACGGACACGGAAAAGGCTTTTCTCTACTGTGAGTCAGAAAATGATTTTTCAAACCTTCTTTTTGATAACATGAGTAGCTGCAGACGGTACACGAAAAAGGCTTTCCTCCACTGTGATTCAGCATATGTCTCTTCAAACTACCATTATGAGCACATGAGTAGCTGCAGACGGAACATGAAAAAGGTTTTACACCACTGTGAGTCAGCATATGATTCAAAGTATCTTTTCGAGAACATGCGTAGCTGCAGACGGAACACGAAACAGGCTTCTCACCAGAATGAGTGCGCAAGTGCCGTTTTAATAATGACTTAAAAGAGCAGAAGTATTTACAACGGTAGCAAGAAAATCGTTCTTCTTCATAATACGTCTTCCGTTCTGTCAATAAGTCTGAAGGAGATAAAGATAAAGCTTAATGCATGTAAGGACATAATTCATAAATACGCGAGTATAAAGAACACGAATAGCGAATCACAAATAATGAAAATCGGTATTACCTGTTGTTTGAGTAATTCTTTCAGAACGCTCTAAGCATTCATTTTTAACATCGAGGAGGTCTAAGTCAATTTCCGTACAAGGAATCCCCACCCCATGTTCTGCTCGGCGTCCTGGTTCTTTCTTGATGCTGAAATTTTCTACAAAAACACTACCTGGAATAGCAAAGCAACATTTATATTTTAATTAAATAACCGTAAGAAATTTGATGCATTAATGGTAAAACACAAATATTGAACAATGTAAAGAAATATTTGAAGGACTATTAACAATTAAACCGTAACTAACATTTTCGCTGGAATTAATCATAACAAAAATAATTCTTGTATTCTTTTTATCCATAAATAAAAAAAAATCTTCTTTATAAATACATACATATCTCACCGATTAAAACTCTATTTACCAATGAAAGGAAACACCATGGCTTATTTGATTAACATATTTTAACACCTTTTTTATCTTTTCCAGAATAATTTATGAAATATTTTCGTTTGATCTTTGAGAAACGAAAGTGGATTTATTTATTTATTAAAGAATTTTATACATAGTGTAGATATTGTGTTATTTCGCCCGCCATGCTAGAAAAAACAAAATAAAAACCATGGATAAAAACTTAAGATTTCATTGACTAGTCAGCTACCGTTTAGTGTACAAAATATTTGCTCAGTGTCAATGAATATTTAGGATAGAATTTTAATTCAACATTGCCAATTATTAATGTTTTTTTGTACTTAACCTTTCCCTTACTGCGCTGAAAAAATCCGCGCGTTCCGGTGCTGTGTAATCACTACACAAGCAGAAATGGTCGATTTAAAAGCCGAAAAAAATGAATATTTATAGCAAATCGCTATATTTCATTATAGTAACAGTCAAAAATGATAATAATTGATATTTAATTGCTGAAAACATGAAAAAAAACATCGGTAGTTCAAAGAAACGATGCTCATACAACATGCGAAGAGACCACCCCGAATGAATGCCGAGCGGGCAGCGGCTACTGGCGGGGGTCCGCGTCGTCCGCGGAAGGAACAAACACGATTGACGACTGACCAGTAACCACACGATTCTCTTTCTCGCGCTTACTTATATCGAAGTAGGTGAGAGTGAGACGTGCATAGTGTCGCACTAGCCGCACGCTTCACACATTTGTACGTATTATCCGCAGCTCTGATCGTATTGCCAGACGTTTGATTGTATTGGTGAATTTATTTTCGATTCTCACAAAATACCTCTGATGTACCCGAAAGGTACGCATTTTTTATTTATTTTTATTTTTTATTTAATGGTTAAATGTATAACGGAGGATTACCTAAAATCTGAACCCAGAATTTTCCATATTTACAAAGATATTAAAGGTTATTAAAGATATTAAAGCAATGTGTAGTAGATACACATCGCAGGCAAGGGAGGTTTAATTAATTGTTTAGTTATGGCGTTCGTCATTTTTTATGTGAATTCCCAAAAAACATCTCTAAGGTTGCTTGTCAGTATCGGTCCTGCTGCCAAAAGTGAAACTGTGCTCAGTATATCGATATAAAATCGTCAGAAGTTAGGCTAACCGATCCGATATTGTAAAGTTATCCATTCCTCTGACCATGACCCTCAGGTACTAACTGAAGCCACCACGTCGAAAGACTCGGCCATCCTGTTATTCTTTCCAGTCAAGCCTTTTTTTGTATTTATTTATTTCATATTTAAAGTTTTTTTTTACAATAAATACACAATTTTTATATGTTAATCAGTGTTAAAATAGTAGATAAGAATAGCTTTTCCTCACCATAAAGAGACGTGGCTCTTGCGTTTGGTAGGGGAATTTTAGTTGAATTTGAAATATCATGTATTAAAGTAAATAATATAATATGGCAAAAACAAGGGATAATTAAGAAAATGCAAGATTTAACGTTAACGGATTTGAAAAAAATAATAATATTAGTGAGATATGAACTCTTATAATGTATTTTTTTAATTTTTGCTGAAATTCCAGGATATTTTCAAAAACTTTTACATTTAATGGTAGTTTGTTATAATATGTTATACGTAGATAGAGATAAGTATTTTGTGTGTGCTTTCTACTAAATTTATGGATTTTGATAGTATTCTCATTTCATGATGATGAATGGAATGGTGAGTTATTTAACTGAATTTCTTTGTATATTTGTAGTATTAAATATTTTTTTATAATGTTGTCTTCTGTAGGTACAATGAATATTGAAATGCGAATTTCAGTAGAAAATTTGGATGGTTTTTTCAATATTACTTTAATAATCAATCTTTGAACAATTTTGAGTGGATTTAAAATATTATTATAAGTTCCTCCCCAACCAATAATACCATATTGCAATATAGAATTAACAATTGCAAAGTACACTCTTTTTAAGTATTCTAATCTATGAATATTTCTTAGTCTTATAAATATATAAATAAATTTTCTAATTCTTTTGACAAGTTTACAAATTTGTTTTTTCCATTTAAGATGTTGATCTATATATATATATTAAGGTGTCCCAAAAAAATGAAAGTTGTTGTTTTTCAACGCATACCCTATAATTGTTTTTCAATAATGACAAAACACTTATAAACAAAAAAAATTGTTTACGTGGGATCACGGCAACCCGTGCCGACTTGCATCGAAACATTTTAGTAGTTGTAAATTAAGACGCCTGCGAGCAATCGTGTTGATGCGCTTGTAGTAACTTGCTTTTTTGTTAGTAAACGTATATAACTCATTCAGACAAGTTGTCGTTAGATTACGTAGTCCTTAAAATAGTACATTTTTAATAGGAGTCGTAAAACACCAAATATCGGGTTCTAAACCGCCCTTTAATGGACAAGTTCTTGAAGTTTTGTTCTACAATATCTGGGAAGTGAATTAACTGTCAATGAAAGTGTTAATCTCTACCAAATCTTTACCTAGTTGTGTGAAGAAACTTGTAAACTTATATCAAGTTTGGAGGGACTTGCAAAAAAATTCTCAGAAAACGCAAAACATATTTGAACAACGTCGACAAGAGTTTGTTAAAAACTTAGATAATTTATTTGACAATGTACACGCCGATACCCTTGAATTAATAAAAATATTTAAGATATAATCTTCTTGCAGCGGCAAAGAGAGCCAGGTCGTCCTGGTTACTTGGCGGGGGTAGACAAAACCTGACAAATGAAGAGGAGAGAGCGCGCCTTAGAACAATCAAGGAAGGCAAGCCGCCAAGCTAAATATTTATCTGCGCTAACTCCTTCAACATCGTCTTACGAACCGTTACAAAATGACTCATTTTTTAGAATATTTGCCAAAATCGCTACAGAACACTCAACCTGAAACTAGTAAAACGTCGATGCGAAAAGACTTCATTAATCCAAAGTTAGTCGCAGCGCTAGACACGTGCCAGTTAAGTATGAGAGATTCTGTTTTCATTCTTGAAGCTACTATTGAGGCACTTAAATTCAAAGAATTCGAAAGAAAGGCCATAAAGTTAATTTTCAAAACGAGGTACCAGATGTTGTGACTCTTCACTAGGACAGCAAACTGTTGCCTGTTTTAGATCCACGAAAATCAAAAGAAGAACGTCTTCCAATTGTTATATTATATGGGAATAACAAACAACTTATTGCTGTGCCACGACTGGAGAGTTCTTTGGGAAGCGAACAAGTGCAGGCTGTATGGAATACGATTGTAGACTTAAATCTGGAAGATAAAAGGCAAATTCTGTGTTGTGATACTACAGCTTCAAATACAGGTCGCTTCAATGATGCAGGTGTGCTTCTTGAACAAAAAATTAATAGAGAAATGGTTATTTTTGCTTGCCGCCCTCACGTGTATGAGTTGGTATTAAAAGCCGTGTTTCAAGTAAAAATCAGTCAAGTGACTCTTCAAAAAGTTTAGAGATACCTGGAAAAATGTTAATCCTGATAAAACTCAGTGCTACAGAGAAAATTTCACATTGCACCTAACCGATTCCGAAATCGATGATTTGCTTGACTTTTACCGTACTGCACTGACAACAAAAATACTTCGAGATGACTATCGAGAGTTGTTAGAGTTTTCTGTGATATTTTTAGGCGGAGATGTAGAGCGAAAATTTAAGATTCGGCCTACAGGTGCTATGCATTAATGTCGATGCCCAACATTGTGGTCAAATAATGCTTCGAATCAAGAAGCCAGAAAGAAGTTGTCGTTGCTGAGGGTAGTAAATGATACAGCTGAAAGAGCTTTTAAGTTAATGCAAATTTTTCATGACTTAATTACGGTCGAACAGGAACAAAAACAATTTAGCCTGACTGTAAAAAACAAACATTGAAGCGAAAATTTAATCAATAAAACATTTTTAAATACAAAATACTACATAATTGAACATTTGTGCAGTTTTTAGTTTTATTTATCTGACAAAAATTAAAGTTTAAAATCCTTTCATATTAACTCAGTACAAATTTTCGTACCATATGTTTGGCATCGAGTCGGCACGGGTTGCCGGTGTTTAATCAAAATAATATTTATTATATGAGTTATTGGGATCAAATGGAATAAAATAAGAGGGTATCCGTATTTAAATTCATGAAGAAAAAATTCTCCCTTATGTCTTGGGACACCCTAATATATATATATACACCAAGATATTTAATTTCAGAAGTTGGATGAAGTATTGAACATGCTTGATTGCAATTTGTTCTGTTACATTTAGGTTGATGTATTATAATTTTTAGTTCTGGTTTTAATCTAAATTTATTTATAGAAAATGGAATAATTTTTTTTTTCAGTATATGGTTCAATACCTTCGGTCGTGATGTAAAACAACGATTAACTACTGGAAAAAACAGTCGTCCGGCAAAACAGAGCGATAGGCGCCCACAAAGGGGAATAGACAGCTTTTCGTTGGCGCCCAATTTTCAAAATAAATTTGAATGTATTCTGATCTTCCCGTGGGCCGAATCTTCGTGAGTTGCTAGCTAAGAGAAATGCTTTCACCGATAATCAAGAGATTGCAGTGAAATGTTTGCACTGAAACTAGCAACTCAGTAGATATACAAACAGTTCTGTTTATTTTCCACGGCAAACACGACACCACGTTTGAAAATCCCATGGACGTCTATTTTCTGCAAATTCCGTAACGTATTTAATTATGTCAATGTCTGCTTATTTCACCAGTGGAATAAAACATAATTATAATTTTGGATTATTTTTATAGCACCATTTTCGTGAGAAAATCACATCAAGGGCGCTTTACAAATTCATTGATACATCCTATGACTAAACAAGTGGCTTTATACAAAGATTTATTGCTTATGACTTACAAACTAGTACTTATATAACTAGTGACTTAAAAAAATACATATTTTGAGAACTGAGTGGTTATTTACACAATATTGATTTAACCTAAATATTTATTACTGACATTCTTATTTACATTTACTAACACATATTGGTATGATTGCCTACTACCCGTGTTGTCAGTGACAAGTTATGAAAAATATTATAACAAATAAAAAAAACAATTAAAAAAAATTACTAAAGTTACGAATAGATTGCTTCTGTCAGAACCAGTCTTATTTCACAGCGTCGTCTGTTTTACTATCACAATCGTAGGTTTAATATAGTATGGTGTGTGGTTTTTAATATTTATTCAGTTAGGGTGATTCATAACAAATAAATGAGTATTATTTTTATAATGTAAGGATAATATTTAATCTGATTAATTACGATAGAAAAATGATATGTGGAGGGTAAAAAACGATCAAACGTGTATGTTAAGTGTAAGTTAAGTAAGTACATTGTAAAATTTTCTAAGTTAAAAGAGTGATGTGTTATGTTATTATAATACTTTTTATTTCCTTATTTATTAAAGCTCTTTTAGGGGCTTTTACAAATGGAGAGTAAATATTACACTGTATTAAATGTACCTAAACAGAACTGCTTCATTATCAACATTGTGTATTTGTTTAGTGACAAAGTGAAAATGTCCACTAAATTGGCTATCTTAATTATTTCCCTCCATTAGTATTTTGGGCGAAGAGGAATACACTTGGTAAGTAAGTCCCAGAATTTCTACAATGAAATAAATCCTGATTTCTAGTATTTCTAGTATATTTCTAGTATACGTAATGAAATAAATCCTGATTTCTAGTATTTCTAGTATATTTCTAGTATACGTAATGAAATAAATCCTGATTTCTAGTATTTCTAGTATATTTCTAGTATACGTAATGAAATAAATCCTGATTTCTAGTATTTCTAGTATATTTCTAGTATACGTAATGAAATAAATCCTGATTTCTAGTATTTCTAGTATATTTCTAGTATACGTAATGAAATAAATCCTGATTTCTAGTATTTCTAGTATATTTCTAGTATACGTAATGAAATAAATCCTGATTTCTAGTATTTCTAGTATATTTCTAGTATACGTAATGAAATAAATCCTGATTTCTAGTATTTCTAGTATATTTCTAGTATACGTAATGAAATAAATCCTGATTTCTAGTATTTCTAGTATATTTCTAGTATACGTAATGAAATAAATCCTGATTTCTAGTATTTCTAGTATATTTCTAGTATACGTAATGAAATAAATCCTGATTTCTAGTATTTCTAGTATATTTCTAGTATACGTAATGAAATAAATCCTGATTTCTAGTATTTCTAGTATATTTCTAGTATACGTAATGAAATAAATCCTGATTTCTAGTTTTTCTAGTATATTTCTAGTATACGTAATGAAATAAATCCTGATTTCTAGTATTTCTAGTATATTTCTAGTATACGTAATGAAATAAATCCTGATTTCTAGTATTTCTAGTATATTTCTAGTATACGTAATGAAATAAATCCTGATTTCTAGTATTTCTAGTATAGGTACGTAATGAAATAAATCCTGATTTCTAGTATTTCTAGTATATTTCTAGTATACGTAATGAAATAAATCCTGATTTCTAGTATTTCTAGTATACGTAATGAAATAAATCCTGATTTCTAGTATTTCTAGTATATTTCTAGTATACGTAATGAAATAAATCCTGATTTCTAGTATTTCTAGTATACGTAATGAAATAAATCCTGATTTCTAGTATTTCTAGTATATTTCTAGTATACGTAATGAAATAAATCCTGATTTCTAGTATTTCTAGTATATTTCTAGTATACGTAATGAAATAAATCCTGATTTCTAGTATTTCTAGTATATTTCTAGTATACGTAATGAAATAAATCCTGATTTCTAGTATTTCTAGTATACGTAATGAAATAAATCCTGATTTCTAGTATTTCTAGTATATTTCTAGTATACGTAATGAAATAAATCCTGATTTCTAGTATTTCTAGTATATTTCTAGTATACGTAATGAAATAAATCCTGATTTCTAGTATTTCTAGTATATTTCTAGTATACGTAATGAAATAAATCCTGATTTCTAGTATTTCTAGTATATTTCTAGTATACGTAATGAAATAAATCCTGATTTCTAGTATTTCTAGTATATTTCTAGTATACGTAATGAAATAAATCCTGATTTCTAGTATTTCTAGTATATTTCTAGTATACGTAATGAAATAAATCCTGATTTCTAGTATTTCTAGTATATTTCTAGTATACGTAATGAAATAAATCCTGATTTCTAGTATTTCTAGTATAGGTACGTAATGAAATAAATCCTGATTTCTAGTATTTCTAGTATATTTCTAGTATACGTAATGAAATAAATCCTGATTTCTAGTATTTCTAGTATATGTAATGAAATAAATCCTGATTTCTAGTATTTCTAGTATATTTCTAGTATACGTAATGAAATAAATCCTGATTTCTAGTATTTCTAGTATACGTAATGAAATAAATCCTGATTTCTAGTATTTCTAGTATATTTCTAGTATACGTAATGAAATAAATCCTGATTTCTAGTATTTCTAGTATATTTCTAGTATACGTAATGAAATAAATCCTGATTTCTAGTATTTCTAGTATATTTCTAGTATACGTAATGAAATAAATCCTGATTTCTAGTATTTCTAGTATACGTAATGAAATAAATCCTGATTTCTAGTATTTCTAGTATATTTCTAGTATACGTAATGAAATAAATCCTGATTTCTAGTATTTCTAGTATATTTCTAGTATACGTAATGAAATAAATCCTGATTTCTAGTATTTCTAGTATACGTAATGAAATAAATCCTGATTTCTAGTATTTCTAGTATATTTCTAGTATACGTAATGAAATAAATCCTGATTTCTAGTATTTCTAGTATATTTCTAGTATATTTCTAGTATACGTAATGAAATAAATCCTGATTTCTAGTATTTCTAGTATATTTCTAGTATACGTAATGAAATAAATCCTGATTTCTAGTATTTCTAGTATATTTCTAGTATACGTAATGAAATAAATCCTGATTTCTAGTATTTCTAGTATATTTCTAGTATACGTAATGAAATTAATCCTGATTTCTAGTATTTCTAGTATATTTCTAGTATACGTAATGAAATAAATCCTGATTTCTAGTATTTCTAGTATATTTCTAGTATACGTAATGAAATAAATCCTGATTTCTAGTATTTCTAGTATATTTCTAGTATACGTAATGAAATAAATCCTGATTTCTAGTTTTTCTAGTATATTTCTAGTATACGTAATGAAATAAATCCTGATTTCTAGTTTTTCTAGTATATTTCTAGTATACGTAATGAAATAAATCCTGATTTCTAGTATTTCTAGTATATTTCTAGTATACGTAATGAAATAAATCCTGATTTCTAGTATTTCTAGTATATTTCTAGTATACGTAATGAAATAAATCCTGATTTCTAGTATACGTAGTACATTTCTAGTAAGAGTTGCAGACGAAAGGAAAAACGCTTTTTTCCACTATGAGTCAGTATGTGTGAACTCAAAGTGTCCCTTTTTCTATTTTTTTTATTGAAATTTTTTTGATACAATGGTACATAAAATAATAAAAGGTATATAAGATACTTAAATATAATATTGTATGAACAAAAAAACCCACAAAGGCAAATGCCTGAGCGTGGGTATAATATTGAATTTATTATAATTTTATGGTTAATAGAAGATTTAAGAATTTAGTTTATTTTTAGGTATAAAAAGGATAAAAGTAAAAGAGTAAAAGTGCCTTAAAACATAGAGCAAAATAACAGCAAAATTTATGATCAATAGTTGAAGTCAGAACAAGAAAAGGGTTTTTCACCACTGTGAACAGCGTTTGCTTCTTCCAATTACCTTTTTGAGAACACGAGTAGCTGCAGACTGAACACAAAAAGGCTTTTCACCACTGTGAGTCAACAAAATTGCTTCTTGAGAAAATGAGTAGCTGCAGAGGCTAAGGAAAAAGGCGTTTCTTAACATTGTGTCAACATATGTTTCCTCAAATTTCCCTTCCGCGAACATTAATATTTGCAGACGAAAGCGGCTTTATCCACGGTGAGTCCGCATGTGTCTCTTCAAATTGGATCTTTGAGAAAATGAATAGTTGCAGTCGGGACACGAAAAAGGCTTTTCTTCACTGTGAGTCAGCATATGATTCTTCAAATGGTCTTTGCGATAACATGAGTAGCTGCAGACGGAACACGAAAAAGGCTTTTCTCCACTGTGAGTCAGCATATGATTCTTCAAATGGTCTTTGCGATAACATGAGTAGCTGCAGACGGAACACAAAAAAGGCTTTTCTCCACCGTGAGTCAGCATGTGAATCTTCAAATTGCCTCTCCGAGAACATAAGTAGCTGCAGACGGAACACGAAAAAGCTTTTTCTCCACTGTGAGTCAGCATGTGTTTCTTTAAACTACCGTTTAGAGAACATGAGTAGCTGCAGACAGAACACGTAAAGGGTTTTTCTCCACTGTGAGTCAGCATGTGTTTCTTTAAAGTACCGTTTCGAGAACATGAGTAGCTGCAGACAGAACACGAAAAGGGTTTTTCTCCACTGTGAGTCAGCATATGAATCTTCAAATTGGCTCTGTGAGAACATGAGTAGCTGCAGACGGAACACGAAAAAGGTTTATCTCCACTGTGAGTCAGCATGTGATTCTTCAAATAGCCTCTCAGAGAACATGAGTAGCTGCAGACGGAACACGAAAAAGGCTTTTCTCCACTGTGAGTCAGTACATGATTCTTTAAACGACCGCTTTGAGAACATGAGTAGCTGCAGACAGAACACGAAAAGGGTTTTTCTCCACTGTGAGTCAGCATGTGTTTCTTTAAACTACCGTTTTGAGAACATGAGTAGCTGCAGACGGAACACGAAAAAGGCTTTTCTCCACTGTGAGTCAGCACATGATACTTCAAACTACCTTTATGAGAACATGAGTAGCTGCAGACGGAACACGAAAAAGGTTTTTCTCCACTGTGAGTCAGCATGTGTTTCTTTAAACTACCGTTTTGAGAACATGAGTAGCTGCAGACGGAACACGAAAAAGGCTTTTCTCCACTGTGAGTCAGCACATGATACTTCAAACTACCTTTATGAGAACATGAGTAGCTGCAGACGGAACACGAAAAAGGCTTTTCTCCACTGTGAGTCAGCATGTGTCTCTTCAAATGGCTTCTTTGTGAAAATGACCAGTTGCAGTCGGGACACGAAAAAGGTTTTTCTCCACTGTGAGTCAGCATGTGTTTCTTTAAACTACCCTTTTGAGAACATGAGTAGCTGCAGACGGAACACGAAAAAGGCTTTTCTCCACTGTGAGTCAGCACATGATACTTCAAACTACCTTTATGAGAACATGAGTAGCTGCAGACGGAACACGAAAAAGGCTTTTCTCCACTGTGAGTCAGCATGTGTCTCTTCAAATGGCTTATTTGTGAAAATGACCAGTTGCAGTCGGGACACGAAAAAGGTTTTTCTCCATTGTGAGTTAGCATATGATACTTCAAACTACCTTTACGAGAACATGAGTAGCTGCAGACGGAACACGAAAAAGGCTTTTCTCCACTGTGAATCAGCATATGATTGTTTAAATTACCTCTGTGACAACATGAGTAGCTGCAGACGGAGCAAGAAAAAGGCTTTTCTCCACTGTGAGTCAGCATATGATACTTCAAACTACTTTTATAAGAACATGAATAGCTGCAGACGGAGCAAGACAAAAGCTTTTCTCCACTGTGAATCAGCATATGATTCTTCAAACTATCTTTTTGAATACATGAGTAGCTGCAAATGGAACACGAATAAGGCTTTTCTCCACTGTGAGTCAGCATGTGTATCTTCAAATTTTCCTTCCGTGAACATGAATAACTGCAGTTGGAACACGGAAATGGTTTTTCGCCAGAATGGGTGCGCATGTGCTCTTTTAATATTGACTTAAAAGAGCAGTAGTATTTACAATGGTAGCAAGAAAATCGTTCTACTCCAGGAAGCGTCTTCCGTTCTGTCAATAAGCCTGAAAGAGATTAGACAAAGCTAAATATATGTAAGGGCGTAATTTATAAATAAGCAAGAATTAAAAGCAGGAACGGTGAATCACAAATAATAAAAATCCGTTTTACCTGCTGTCTGAGTAATTCTTTTAGAATGCTCTAAGCATTCCTTTTTGATATCGGGGAGTTCCAAGTCAATTTCCCAATAAGGAATCCCCTCTCTATGTTCTTCTCGACGTCCTGGTTCTGCCATGATGCTAAAACCTTTTACAAAAACACTACTTGTTAAAGCAAATCAATATTAATATTTCAACTAAATAACCTTAAGAAATAAGATGCATTAATGATAAAACATAAATATTGAAGTATGTCAAGAAATTTTTTTTTTTTTGTATTTTTATATTTTTGGGATGTTAACTGACAACGTTATAGTGTCCATCGTCGTTGAAAGTTCTAAAGTGTATTCTTAAGAATATTTACGCGGTACCGTGTTGCCAGCTCCACTCATCTGCGAGCTGGTATAACAGCATAGTTCAAAATGTTTTTTTGCTGCGTTTAGCTTTGGTGTAGCCGTCAATTACCGGATACCAATAACTATTGAGCTCAGCTCCATGTCATCACATGATATTGATGGGAGTTTGTGAATTTCAATTGGTTCCGTAATTAGGCGTGCTCTGTGGGTTTAGGGTATTCCCAGGATCTCAGGAACAATACCAAAGTAATGGCCGGTTTCAATTAAATTCTCGGCGATTGACGGTTTGTCAGGGTGGCCGAGTTTACATGCTCGAAAGTGTTCCGATATCTTATTGGAGATCGTCCGCTCTGTCTGGCCTATATAGACCTTGTCACATCCGGAACAGCTGAGTTTATATACTCCACCTGCTTCCAGAGGAAGCTTAGTCTTTGTCTTAGTATTTTTGTCGTGGTTCCGAAGACAGTCTTAATGCTTTCTTCTCTTAATAACCTGGCGAATCTGTATGTTACATTGTGAATATAGGGCAGGAAAGCACAGCTTGTGCTGTGCTTTCCTGCAAAGCTTGTGCTTTCTTGCCCTATATTCACAATATGACAGACA
Organism: Limnephilus auricula; assembly: GCA_951813805.1. Taxonomy (NCBI): domain Eukaryota; kingdom Metazoa; phylum Arthropoda; class Insecta; order Trichoptera; family Limnephilidae; genus Limnephilus; species Limnephilus auricula. Next base: position 12,224,830 of record OX638414.1, on the reverse strand, counting down.
GAATCGCCAGGTTATTGAGAAAAGAAAGCTTTCCTGCAAAGGCTGTATTTACCTGAACTATATTCACAATGCAATGCTCACCGATTAAAACTCAATTTACCGATGGAGGGAAACATCATGGCTTAGGTGATTAACATTTTTAACACCTTTTTTAATCTTTTCCAGAATTACTTTTGCAAAATCAATCTATTCCGTTCCGTTTTAAGGGAAAATACATTGTTAAATTGTAATTATTCCGTTCGATCTTTGAGAAACGAAAAACCTTTTGAAACATGACTCAAGACCTGATTCACTAATTAGCTACCGTATTATATCAAAAAAGTATATGGTCACTGTCAATGAATATTTTGGATAGAATTTCAATTCAATATTGCCAATTTTTTTATATTTTTACTCAATTGTTTGGTTTGGCGTTTGTCGTTTCTTAATGTGAATTCACAGAAAACATCGTACGGGGGGGTGCCTGTCAGTATCGGGTCGGCTGTCAAAAGTTTAACCGAGGTCAGTATATCGATATAAAATCGTCAGAAGTTACGCTTACCGATCTGAATTTGTAAAGTTATCCATTCCTCTGACCTTGACCCCCAGGTACTAACTAACCGCGTCAAAAGGCTAGGCGCCCACGAAGGGGAATAGATAGCTTTCGAAGGCGCCCAATTTTCAAAATGAATTTGAATGTATTCTGACCTTCTGCTGGCCAATCTCTTCTGATCTTCGTGAGTTGCTAGCTAAGATAAATGCTTCTACCGGTAATCAAGACATAGCAGTGAAACGTTTGCAATGAAAGTAGCAACTCGGTAGATATACTATCAATTCTGTTTATTTTCCTCAGCAATCACGACACCGCGTTTAAAAATCTTTTGGGTGTCTATTTTTGGCGAATATATAATGTCAATGTCTTCCTTATTTAGTTAATAACCTTACTTACTTATTTTAAAGTTATTGAATTAAACAGAAGTTACTAAAGTGAAGATTTTTATAATTCTAGGATAATATTCAATCTGATGAATTAAGATAGAAAAATGATTTGTGAAGTGAAAAAAACGAAAAAGTTTTAAGGGAAAATACATTGTTAAATTGTCGAACTTAAAAAAGTGATGTGTAATTTCATTATAATACTTATTATTTGTTTATTTATTACCGATCTTCTTAGGGGCTTTTCGAAGGACGTAAAAAGTATATTGCATTAATTGTACAAAACTAAACTATTCAGTTTGGGAGGCGGAAATAGGTACCGCCGCCCCGGGAATCATTTATTGGATAACCAACACATCTGCCATAGGTCACGCCAAGTGGTTTGCTACGTTTTGTGACTTAGCAGGGCTGCCCGGGTTCATCGGGTGAGGATTGTCTAGGTCTTGGCGGCAGATGATCTGGACACACCGAACCCCAGATTCTTACCCAACCCTCACACATTTTTCCTTCCCAGAACTTCGTCTCCTTCATTTTCAAAAACATACCCTCCACACAGCATCCCCAAAGATGACATAGGCCCTGAATGAAATTCCTCAGGGCCTCCTGTGTGGAGCTAATGTAAAGAAAAAATTAACTACATTGTGTATTTGTTTAGTGACAAATTGAAGATGACCACTGAATTGGTATAATTATTTCTTACCATTAGTAGGTATTCTAGGCAACGAGTAAAACAGTTGGTAGTTAGTCACAGAATTTCTGCACTGAAATAAATCCCGACGACGAAAATATAACATTTAATATCATTAAAATTTCTGGTCAGCCGTGTTATAAATCTCAACAGTATATGTAATTTCCTGTTTCAAGTTATACCAAGAACTGTATCACTGTATATCAAATGTAAAAAGTAAAAAGTATGAGGTTGAAGGATTTCTATTAACAATCACGTAAATTTCAAGGGTTTTTGAATTTTATGATTTTTTTTAAATATAAAACTACAAACTTAAGATAAATGATTTAAAATGGATAACTCGTTGGATTTAAAGGACATTTAACAGTATATCTATTTTCGTATAATTATCTTTGGAGCTATTTTTTGAATGAGAGCGGCCGAATCCAAAACCAAACGTACGAAAATTTCCAGCGCTCAGCGGAAATATTTTGTAAATGTCTCTTGACCCTCCAGCGGTTTAGTGTTCTTGTGCATATTTCAAATGCGGATGAATTGTCCAGTTAGACACCAAAATGATTTTTACAATTTTTTATTAAGGACTTCAAGATCTAACAGCTTGGATTAAGAAAACACTTAACATGGAGAAAGGTGATATTTGGGTGAGTTTAAGAACAAAATTAAAAAATAGGATCTGAGACGTCAGCTTTAAGATTCATTGGTTTATTGTGGTTTTCATTTATCTGATTCCACATATATACTAATTACACAAATATCTCTGGGTTTATTGTAAATTTTGTTGAAAGTGAATTTTATTTATTTATTTATTTATTATTAATTTTCAACGCCCTGATGGGCTTTTACATAATAAGTATATTATACAGTGATATATATGTATGTTTAAATAAGAAATATAAACTTATAGAAATTAACATTATAAAAATGGTAGGTATAAAAGTAAGTAAGAAATATTATATTATAATAAAAGAGAAAAAGTAAAAATAAATTAAACTGAAACCAGTTTTTAAATTGCAGATGGCATAAAAATTATAATATATAGTGTAAGTTAATATTAGAAATTTACAGATGTGTAATACAAGAAAAAGTTTACAATACAGAAAAACAAAAGAGAGTAACAAGTTTTTACATTATAGATAAATAGAAATAATACAAAAATATGTGCAACAGCTACTACATTATAAGAATATGCTACATCAAAATATTATGGAATCTTTTAAATAACAGTAACTAATATTAAACACGTCTGATTTCACATTCTGACATGAATGATTTAATAATTTCATGTTTGGATTGTATCAGCGACACATTCCATACATCTACGTGCGAATACATATTTCCCAAGTTTTGAATTCTCTGTAGTGGTATATTGAATTGGGCCCTGGTCGCAGTATTACTACAATAAAATGGTAGTACTGACCTTGTATTTCTGGCTGGCACATTAAGATTTATGAGCGATAATAATTCAGGGCTATCAATTATATTATGCAAGATTTTAAATAGAAATATTAGATCAAAAACAATTCTCCTGTCACTCAAGTTTAATAGATTAGATAATCGTAGTAGAAAAGGGTAGTTTTTTTGTTCTTTCGGTATTTTTAGTTTATAATTTAAAAAGCTTAGGAATTTTTTTTGTACTCTTTATATTGTTTGTGAATGCACGTTATAGTGGGGAGACCATATAGTTGAATTATATTCAACCTGGCTCCTTACTAGTGATGTGTACAGAAGTTTTAATGTTTTAATGTTGGTAAGATCTTTAGCCACTCTTAGTACAAAACCTAACATTTTTAAACCCTTCTTTGCAATATTTTCAATGTGTGGTATGAAGCTAAGTTTGGTGTCGAAAGTAATACCTAAGTCATTAATTTCGGAAACAGATTCGAGAATGATGTTATTCATTGTGTAATTGAAATAAATCGGATTTTTTATTTTAAAAAATCTCATAGTTATGCATTTATTGACATTAAGGTATAGCTTGTTATCGCTACACCACTCAACTAATTTTAACAAGTTTGCCGAGAGAATATAACAGTCGTTCAGGCTTCGAATTACTTTAAAAAGTTTTAAGTCATCTGCGATCATAAGTACGTCGATGTCTTTAAAAATATTACAAAGGTCGTTCACAAAAAAGATAAATAATACAGGTCCAATGTGGGAACCTTGCGGAACACCACTGGATGCAAAAAAATCATACGATGATTCCCCATTAAGTTTAACACTAAGTTTTCTGTTTGAAAGATAGCTTATAAACCAATGCAACATGTTTCCACAAACTCCAGCTTTAGACAGTTTTTCTACAAGAATAGCGTGACAAACCTTGTCGAACGCTTTGCTGAAGTCAGTGTAAATTGAGTCAACTTGAAGCTTCTTCGCCATTGCATCGGAAATGAAATTTTGATATAGAATATGGTTAGTTAGTGTTGATTTGCCGGTTATGAAACCATGTTGTTCAGTACATATACTATCTTTAAATGAGTTAATTATTTTATCCAGAATCAGTTTCTCAAAGAGTTTTGGAATTTTTGAAAGTATGCATATCGGTCTATAATTAGTTACCTCGTTTTTATCCCCTTTCTTGAAGATGGGTGTTATATAACTATGTTTCCATAGATCAGGAAATATACCTTTCGACAAAGAATGATTAAAGAGTGTGTACAGGGGATAAGCAAGAACGACGACACACTGCTGTAAGAGCAATGGTGGAATGTTGTCGGGACCGGCATTTTTATTGGGATCTAGAAGTTTAATTTGTTTAATAATTTCGTTTAGTTCGATGTGCACATGTGACAGGTTTATATTGAAACGGGGAGTATAGTTAGGTAAGGAAAACTGATTGGGTTGACTTTTATCATAAACGTTCTTGAAGAAGTCTGTAAAAAGATCGACAATATTTTTAATACCATCGGCCTTTCTGTCTTCAAAATACATAGTATTTGGTATATCAGAGTCACCACTTCTTAATGTTTTACTGAATCGCCAGAAACGTTTTATATTGCTAAAAATATCATTCTCTGTCTGCCTAATATAGTCATTATAACATGTCCTTGAAAGTTTATTACAATCACTCCTAATTTTAGAGAATTCTATGTACAACTTTGATGTTCCGTGATTCTTGTACAGTTTGTGAGCTGTTTTTTTACAAATAATTAAATTAATCAAATCTTTATTGAACCAGACTGGATATTTAGATTCCTTATATTGAGTGTAAGGGACAAAGCGATTTATATGATTACTTAGAATAAAGTAGAACTGTTCAATATTATGATTTAAATCATCACTTTCTAAGAAGGACCAGTCGACCAATGTGAGCGAGTCACACATACCTGAATAATTAGCATTTCTGAAATTATAGCTTGATCTCGTAGGTTTCAGAATTTTTTCGCCAAAGTCTGTTATACAAATATTAAGTGGAGGATGATGGATATCGGGGGGTATGACAACTTCTATGGCTTTATTCACTTTGATACTTTGAGAATTGAAGAAAACGAGATCCAATACACGATTGTTAATGTTTCTAACAAGATTATGTTGAGTTAGGTTTAAGTATATTGACATGTCAAGTATTATTCTTTCATTTTCGGAGATAGTTGTATTACAAGTATTCGACAATACGGGGTCGTGCAAATCCCAATTTACATTTGGAAGATTATAATCACCTACGGCAATAAATTTGGCATCAGGGTACTTTGATTTAATTATTTCTACGTCTTCATAATGGTTTTTGAATACAACAGTGTTGGCCGAGGGAGGTATGTACACAGAACTAAATATTATTTTCTCATTTTTACATTTCACCAAAACAAACGATTGTTCTACGTTACTGTTTTTTGTGTTTAATTTCTTAGAAGTAAATTTCTTTTTTATTGCGACCAGGACACCACCTCCTCTTGACTTTGAACTGGTATCACGGTTTCTGTCCATCCTATAAACATTATAAGAGGATAATCCTAGTTCGGAAGAATTGATGGATGGATCTAACCACGTTTCAGTCAGTACCACGGTTTCACATATTATTGATGGTATACAAATTCTGAAGTTATCTAGTTTTGTGCGAAGCCCACGTACATTTTGATAGTATAGATTCAGTGAGCTGGATTTTGATAGTTTTTTGTTTGCGCATTCACGTTTTTTGGCGTAGAGTTGACATACTTAATAGTAATATTGGTTTCGCCGTTTTTTAATCTTGATTCAAGTTCACTTCGTAAATGAGCAAGTTCATTTCTTTGGAGACTGGTGAGGTCGTTTGCTGCTTTGACACCGTTCTTCAACTTTGATCGGTTCATCAGAATGGATTTGGAAGTTGATGGATCCTTGAATTCGATCTTGATGGGCCTTGTTTGGTCAGGTTTCTTGATTTCCAACCGGTGAATCTTGATCTCACTGGGATTAAATGTGTTTTCAAAACCCTCCAGGGAAGATGAAACCTTTTCAATATCTTCGGTGATTCTCGTTGCAGTTGATAGAGAATTGCTCTCGGGGATGTTGAATAGTATGATGTTCTTAGATCTTGTCTTCCTTTCCTCCAACTCAGTTAGCATCTCACAGATGTCAGTCACATTGTTTACGGGTGACGGATTTTGAGATGGAATATTTTTTTGCATATTTTTGTATGCCTGCAATTCACCTTCCAAGATGCCGGTTTTGGCAGCTACCGCTGCCGACATGCTGCCAATTGCAGCCAAGATTTCACATGAAATTGGAGTGATTTTTGCTATTTGGTCCTTATTAAATTTATTACCAGGGTCAAGAAGTACCTTATTTATAGCATTGACTGCCTTCTCTGCGTTTGAGATAAATGACTGGATATCCATTGCGACAGTAAAAATATGTTTATCAGTTTTTATAAATTTTATGTTAAATTAATATTAAAACTTTTAGAGCCACTGGTTGAGCTTCACTCTCACAAGTTTCGGATAGGTAGTTTGTATAGTTACTGTACTTGTCAAGGAGTGTATTTAATGTTTATGTTTTATTGGTAAAGGCACACTAAAAACTGAAGTTTTAACACTTTATTTCACTAAAGTAGCACTGTTTGTTAATCATATGTATCGTTTAAGTGTTCAGATTTACTGTAAATAAGTTTATTTTTATTATTTAAACTGGAGACGATTTTTGACGTTTGCACTGCCAAGGAGTTTTGTTGTATTGAATTGTTCTGAGGCAAATATCAGATGGTTACAATTGTCAATTACGTACTTGAAAAATTAAAAAATACTACTCGAAGTAGATCACATTTTTGGTTGAGAATGTGTTAGAACTATTAATGATAAAGGGGTATCGGAAACCTCAGAGGAAGAGGTACAACATTCCCCGGTTACGAATAACCTGACAATAATTTAAAAATCTCGTTTCAGACAAGTTGCTGGTCTGGTGATGAAGTACTATACCAGTCGAACTCACGACTCCTGGGTGTGACCCAGACCTGATATAGACTCAGCCGCTGACAGGTCAACATGAAGAAAAAATTTCAAAAACCAGTTGACGTTATCAAGGGAAACTAAAAGTGCGCTCATTATGACAGTTTTCTATAAGCAAATACTTGAGATTGTGTTGGAACAATTTTAATATACAATGGAAATCGAAATCTTTCTTCTAAAGAAAGCCATACATTCCCGGGCTACAAATAACAAATGACCTGTCAACAATTTGAAAATCTCGTTTCGGACAAGTTGCCGGTCTAGTGATGAAATACTATACCAGTCGAGGAGTTGAACTCACGACGCCTGGGTGGGACACAGACCCGATACGGACTCAGGTGAAGACAGGTTAAAACGAAGAAAAAAATATCAAAACCGATTGACGTTATTGCGGGAAATTAAAAGTGCGCTCTTTATGACAGTTTTCTGAAAGCAAACACTTCGAAGTGAAAAGTTATTTCAAAATAATCCAATGGCCTATAAACTGGGATGATGAAAGCAGGCATCTCCCGTGGATGCGAAAAATGAATATATCTTGAATTATATTTTAATAATTTGTCTTAAACCTATATTATAACTTACTAGCTATCTGAACACTCTCTGAATACAGCAAGCATTCCTTCTTTATATCCGGGAGGTCGAAATCCATATCCGTAGATGGCATTATTTCCTCTGCGATCTCATTCTGGGACCCTGGCTCCGTCTTCATAGAAACACTCCCTGGGTTTTGAGGATCCATGGCACAGATGTTAAAGCGTCTCTCTATAACATAATTGTCAGAGCTCAAAATAAAATAAAACGTACATTCAGCAGCCCGTTGGTGAGTGATATCAAATCAGCACCTTCTTTTGTCACAAAAAAATGGACAACTCGAGCAATTCCACTAAACATAAATTTTTTTGGAACATAATATATTAATAGTTTCATACTCCGCCTACTGGTTAATACGGAATATTTTTTATTCAAACAGTTAGATTTTGCTTTATTATTACGAAAATTGAGTATTTATGTCGGGGGAGACGAAAAAACATGCATTTTATATTTCAATTTTATAAGATTATTTCACTTACGCGAAGTATTTGTCAGCCACGTTTGGCCAAGTGAAACGGGACTTACACAACTTCAATTACTACAATATACAACTATTTACGTGCACAAAAGTTATTAGGTTCTTAGGCTGGGTAACCTAAGTAATTCGTGCGTATTTAGATTGAAAAAAATCGCAAATATCAAATCCAAATAAATGGCGGCAAAGGAAATGTTCCGCTCCGTATTATCCGTGCGTATCCGTGTATCGAATTCCGTATTATCCGGTAAGCGGAGTAGTAAACATTAACCATAATATTTTTGTGAAGCCAGTCGGCAGCTCAATAAACATCAGACTGACTATTAACGCGGAACTATGAATGAAGAACAAACGTCATACGACTATAGTGACATATTGGCGAGAGTTGTCCATAGACAACCTTTGACAATCGACAAGACGCTAGATCAGTGTTCATCATAAATAAACCACTTAATTAGATTGATATCTTCGGGCTTTTTGTATGGGGCAACTTTGGTCACTATTTTACCATGGATATAGCAACAAAGGGACGTTTCGACGTCACAAACCATAGACGAGGATAGAGGAAACTCAAAAAACCACGACCATAGACAATATAATTCTGCTTCCGAAACATACCCAATCCATTAGCCTAAAATATTGTTTTAAAAATGAAATGTCAAAATGTTCCTACAGGACAAGAAGGTTTCATCTGACAAAGTGCTGTCCTGAGAAAATGAGCTTTAAAGTATATTTCTTTACAGCTCATATTCTCAGAATAACGTTGTGTCAGACAGGAACCTGTTGCTCTGTAAAGAAATCGAGATATCGTTAAATTAACCTTAAAATACTTGAAATTTCAATTCCTGTAAAAGTATTTTTTTTAATACAATTGGTCGTTCTTGCGATATTATCGAATTTTGACATTACTCTGATTAAAACAGAAAAATTAAAAAAACTCATAATAGTATGTTTAACAATTTTATTATATATTAATATAGATGCCTAACACAGAAACAGCTAGGTCAACCGCGCTGGAATTCGTTTGTTTTCCAGCGCGGTCCGGCCCCGAATTTTGAGGTAAAACATGTCAGATGCATCGATTTTTACGAAATTTTGTTGACACAATTAAATAAAATAAATATAAAACACAGTATTGTTTCGTCTTATAAACCTTTTTATTTTTTATGACATAATTACACAATTTGATTTTACTTTTTTTATTACGAACATTTTTGTACAAATTAATAATCTTACATATATTAAAAAACATATAAAATAGATGGATAATAAGGGAGACCCAAAAATTTATATGAGAGGTGTTCCCAAAAGCAAACAAATTAGCCGAACGAATACCATTTTGACGTTTTGCGTGAGATGTGATAGCGTCCTTTCATGGTCCTTCCCGTACAGGACGCGAGACAAACGGATTGAGAGTTCACTCGGTGTTCAGACGTTTCACTTTGCTCTCTTCCGCGCGCATGCGCGCGCAAGTGAATGATGCCGAATGAAAATATCCAACATTGTTTGATCGGTTCACTTGAAGATTTCATTCGGCAGTGTTCGGCACTTTCGATTCATTTCATGTTCAGACGTGTCATTCCGAGTAAACTAGGCCGAATGAAGTGCGGAAATGAGCGATTAGTGAACCGTCTGAATGGCGCTTTAGTTATAATAAATTGTTACCGAGCATCTAGCCTCTCGTCGAATGCCAAAGTTCTGTCTATGGACAACACCCGCCATATGTCATTTTTTCTTTTGTGTTGATTTTAATGTCACTCATAAACGGACCGACGAATGTACGTTTTGTTAAAATTTTAATTTGTTTTGCGCTCGGACAATATCATATAATACATAGTGGCTTTAACAGCAGTGCCATGGATCCTCAAAATCCAGAGAGTGTTTCTATCAAGACGGAGCCAGGGTCCCAGAATGAGATCGGAGAGGAGACAATGCTATCGACAGTTATGGATTTCGACCTCCTGGATATAAAGAAGGAATGTTCGCTGTATTTGGAGACTGTTCAGATAGCTGGTATGTTATAATATAGGTTTAAGCTCAATTGTTAAAATTTATTTTATTTATTTTTTTATTTAAACGCCCATAGGGCGTTTACATACATAAATCAATACATGTTTTGATTAATTACAGTGAAGAGTTAGAAGTGAATAAAATACAGGTAAATAACGGAAAATATTAAGACACATAATATAGGTTAGATAAAATATGAGTCGACAAAATGTAGGTAATACAGAATATAAATAAAGTTAAAAAAAAAAAAAATAGCCTGCCAATATCCTCCAAATCAACAATAATTGGTATTAATAAAAATGTATAAAATTGGTATTTACAATAGTTTATGAATTAAGTAGAAATAGTTAGAACATACGGCGTTTAAAGTTTCCCAAATTCAAATTATTGTCAAATACATCAATATTGTTTATATATTGGTTACCAAGCCTATGTAATCGTTGTATTGGGGAATGCAATTTATAGTTAGAATGAGATGTGTGTATATAAAATTTAATGTTTGTCTAGTAGTTCGTGTAGGTACATGTAGATTTATTAAATGCAAGGGTTCACAGCAATCAAATTTAGAGTTTAATAATTTTAATAAAAAGGTTAGGTCGGTTATTTTTCGTTTGTTTTCTAAAGTTGGAATATTTAACATATTCATTAATGATAGGTAATTTATGTGCTCTAAAGGGATGTTAAGTTTAAAATTTACAAATCTTAGAAATTTTCTTTGAATTCTTTCAATATTATGGATATGAATTTTGTAGAACGGCTACCAGACTACTGAGTTATGTTCGATTAAGCTTCTCACCAGGGATGTGTACAACAATTTTACGATTTGTAAAGATTCAAAGTTTTTAATTATTCTTAAAATAAATGCTAATATTTTCATACCCCTATTTACAGTTTGTTGAATGTGGACCGTGCAATCTAGTTTCTCATCCATTATTACGCCAAGATCTCGCATTTCCATCACTCGCTCTAAAATTATTTTATTTATAGAATAGTCGAACAATAGTGATGTTTTTTTCCTGGAGAATGTCAAAGTTTTGCATTTATCTACATTTAAATTTAAATTGTTTTGTGAACACCAGTTATTTAGCATGTCTGTATTATATTGAAGAACTTGACAGTGATTTAAGAGAGTTATTTCTTTTTTATAATTTAATGTCATCGGCGAATAACAATACATTGACGTCTTTAAAGCAGCTGACTATGTCGTTTATAAAAACAAGAAATAAAACTGGGCCAAGATGACTACCTTGCGGTTCACAACTAGTGGCGGAAAATGGTTTAGATATATAAGATTTTATTTTAACAAATAAAGTTCTACCAGAAATGTAACTTTTTAGCCATCTTAACATATTTCCTCTGATACCTAAAGCATGAAGTTTACGGATCAATACTTTATGAGACACTTTATCAAAAGCCTTCGAGAAATCTGTATATATGCAGTTAACTTGTTTATTTTTAGAAAAGCCTCCAATATATAATTTTCAAAAAGTAATAAATTTGTTGTAGTTGATCTACCTCTAACGAAGCCATGCTGTTTGTCATTTATTACCTTTGTTAATGAGGGATATATTTCATCAAGAACTAGAGATTCAAAGATTTTGGGTAATACATACTGTATACATATTGGTCGATAGTTTAAAATGTCTGTCTCATCACCTTTTTTAAATATTGGGATAATGTAGCTGGATTTCCAGTAGTCAGGAAAATGTCCAGAAGATAGTATTTGGTTAAAGAGAATGGTTAATGGTTTACACAATACAGAGGAGCACTGTTTAAGGAAAATTGGCAGGATGGTGTCCGGGCCTGCAGATTTGTTAATGTCTAAGGAACATAGTTTTTTTTTGCAAGATTCTTCCGTTATATAGCAGTCTGTTAAATGTGTGGTGTATTTAAATGTATACAAAGGAATTTTATCGTTTGGTGTTTCATCATCATAAACATTTTAAAAGAAATCTGAGAAAAGATTTACGATATCTTGTGTGTTGTTGGCGTATTTGTCGTTCATGTGCATTTGTGGTGGGTAGTCTGCGCTGTCTCTTAAAGATTTTTTTTTTTTTTTTTTATTATTTAATAAATTTTTACAAGTTACAGTTTTTGACATTTTTTTAATTACCATACTAGGCTAATGCCCGCGTTGTGGTAGTCATACATAATGAATATATGAACTAAAAATACTTTTTTATAGAAGCAGATAATAAAAACTAGGTAATAAATAATAAGAAATAAGAATGCAGAAAAGATATTTAAGGATAAATAAAAGTAAATACAAATATTAAAATAATAGTGAGCTGAAAAATAAAGAGAGATAAATATTTTAAAGAAAGAAATAGAAATTAAAAATAATAAACATTAAGATTATAAAACAAATAAAATTATATATTATATTGTTTTGAACGCAGGTTAAATTGTGGTAGATATTATCTACAAGACGATTATGTTTATGGTCACATTCAATTTCAGTGATGTGAAACAAGTTGGAATAAAGCTGTGACAGGATAAATTTTATAATTTTTTGTTTTGTTTTTAAAAGTGTTAAGAACTCATGTAATCTTTAAAGAAAGCTCGTCCCTTTTCAAATATCCAATGCTGTAGACAGGCGGTAAAGGTGGATTCAGAATTATTTGACTTAATATCGGTACTCAATGCATTAAATATTTTCGGAGCTATGAACCAGAATTGTCGTTGAGCGAATGTGGTTTTAGTTTTGGGGACCATGCAACCCAGGTTTGATGAAAAGCGGGTGTGTGCTTGATGTTGTGGAGCCACCAGTAAGTTATTTTTCCGTATATAACATAAGCTTATTTTAGTAAATAGCTGACGAATATCTAAGACCCTGATTTTATCAAATAGTTCACTTGAGGGATGGGTAGGTTGGCATTTAAATATAATTCTCAAAATTAGTTTTTGTACAGTAATAATCGGATAGATAATGGATTCAGCACAACCGCCCCATCCCACTATACCATATGTTGCTACAGATTGAAAAAGGGCAAAGTATACGCTTCTTAGAGTAAGTAAATCTAAGATAGACCTAAGGGAGCAGAAAATATAGCAGAGTTTACGGAGTTTTTTTTACTGTATCACTGATATGGGCTTCCCAACGTAGTTGGTTGTCTATGAGTATTCCCAAATATTTAACTACATTTGATGATTTAAGGAAAGAGCAAGTACAATTTATATTAGGGATATTATTGGGAGTTTGTAAATTGAGTGAACATGAGTGAATGATAGGTTTAGGGCAGTTGTTGGGTAAATTATGTTTGCGGATGGAAAATGTCATATATTGTGTTTTGTCGATATTAAGTGTGAGTAGGTTTGTATCAAGCCAATGCTTTACTTTTAATAGGCCATTATTAGTTTTGTTGATAACTGATTCCCATGTTTCATCTTCGAATATTAGAACAGTGTCATCGGCAAATGATAATATCATACCTCCAATATTCATGGCACATAGTGAGTTAATATATATAAGAAATAATATTGGTCCTAGTATACTGCCTTGAGGTACACCATAGGATACAGGTAATTGTTTGCTTATATGTATTTTGTCAGAGTGGATAGTCGAGGGCACCCACCACTTTCCCGAATCGTTTTAAGGACCAGATGGATCCCTCTATCGATTCTCACGTCACGACTCTAATTTGTTTTTAAAACGAAGCTACTATTAAATGATTCTAAAAGCCCCCGACTGTCCCTACACGGCACAACATACATTTATACATACCATTAAATTTTAAGTGTTTCATCCGAGGCAGTTTGTTCTTGTTCTTGAAGCTAGTGGAGAGACAACATTTATAAAGAGGAACATATAAGTACATTACAAAATAAAATAAAGGAAAAGCAAATTTAAGCACGTTCCTGTGGCAGCATACAACACAAGAACAGCTTCTGGCAAGCCACAGGCAGTCCCGACGAGAGACAGTAAGCAGTGGGACGGGAAGGTGGTCCTTCAAACCCTTCACACCGTCCCCGGCAGAACAGTGGCAAGATGTGACCCCTGTGAAGACGGTGGGATAGTGCTATAGGTTAAAGCGCAATATAGTGCCTAAATATCACATAATTTCCGACTTTGCCTAACTGCCAGTGGGTAGGTCGGAAATAATTTATGTTATTTGTAGTTTTATTTATTTTTGTTTTTTTATAATATTTGTGTTTTAAATTGATATGAAATTGGGTTCCAAGCAGCATGTCGGAGAAAAATAAAGATGCTGATAGGGGCATGAGGCAAGACATCTCTGCCTCTATCCTAGAGCTGGAAAAGGAGGAGTTAGCACTAAAAAACATCACAAGTGCAAACATTCAAAGAGGAAGAGAGGTGGCAACCAGTCTTATGCATCTGAGACAATCTGTTTCGGCTAGTATGTCGCCTGGGAATTTGAATCTCCTTACACAGGTTTCACAACCGCAGAGGGATGTTTGGGCGCAGGGGAGTACGCAGGGTGCTATCCCAAGCGTTATGTCTCCGCTTTTCGTCGACACAGAGCAGAGGAGCCGTGAGCCACCCCAAGCGCAGCCATCAGAGGGCACGTCCACCTCGGGCGCCATTTTCACGGCTGAGGCCACAAAGAAGCGGCCGAGGATGGAGGACACAGGTAGTATCCTGGAGCAAAATTTACTGGCCTCCTTCAGGGAAGCTATAAGGAACATTGAGTCAGCCGTTGGAGATTCCAAAACAAAATTAAACAGGGAAGACAAAAACAAGGTTAGTACCAACACAAATGTTATCTTAGATCTTGCGGCTGCTGTACTCGCAGAGTTGGCTCTTTACAAAGGGAAGTATGAGGGTATTAAAGAGGCGCTACGGGCTCAAGGCACCATCAAGGATGATGTGGCGGAGCTGACTTTACTAACTAGGGAAATTTCTCAGGCTGTCCTAGCTGGGCAGAATAAGAACAACCCCCCGAACCAGCGATCATATGCTGGAGTGGCTAGCTCTAACTCTTCGGGTACAGTCACAGTTGATGGTATCTCAAGGGAGGTTGGCACCATTCAGCCGACTATCATCTTCTACCCCAAGATTCCCGAGGGCCGGACATCAGAGGACACAAAAAAACTATTGATGTCAAAACTTAGCCCGAAGACGGACGGCTTCAAAACCGTTCGTTTGAAGAGTGTCAAAGGAGCGGGCGTTCTTGTGCAGACATCATCCCCCACTGGTTTAGCAAATATTAAAAAAAGCATCGGCGAAACTGGAAGATGTGATGTCAGTCACTCCTATGGGGAGACTGCCAAGGATCGTCCTGTATGACGTGCCTAGGCCACAAAAAGATAAGGAGCCAGATTTTTTCACTGAGATTTTCATGTCTAATTTTTCAGGAAAGGATTGCCTCTCTAAGGAAGACTTCCTACGGACGACGAGACGGGTTTCTTTCTTTGGCAAGCGTGATAGCCCAACCGTTAATATGATCGCCACGGTTCACCCGGAGGCGAGAAGATTACTCTTGGACAGCGGACTGTGCTTTATTGGCTGGCATGCGTGCCGCGTAAGAGACTACGTGGGTGCAACACGTTGTTTCAAATGCCATTTATATGGACACGTGTCAAAGAATTGTAGCGCCGAAAAAGAGACTTGCAGGCACTGTACTGAATCAGGTCACAACTTCGAGGACTGCCCCAATAAGGCACAGGCCGCCAAATGCGCAACATGTACTAGATTTGGTAAAAAGGACGACCACCCTACTGGTGATAGGAGCTGCCCGGCCCAGGTTGCAGCCATCAGTGCGCAAGTTAAGATGACCGACTATGGCGAACGAAAGTAGTCTCATCGTGGGCCAAATTAATCTCCAAAGGTCACGCTCCACGACCTTGGAGGTGCAACGAGTCATGTCCGAGATGGGAATCCATATCATGCTCGTTCAGGAGCAGTACACTTGGCAAGGTAGAACTAGGGGTATTGAGTCTCCAGGAGTGATGCTCGAAAGCGGTCACTCTCCGGGAGCAGGGATTCTGATCAACACTTCGTTGGTCAGTCCCCTTTTCCTAGAGGGTCTCTCTGACGAGTATCAGTCCTGTGTATCCATTAAGTTCGGAAACACTGAGGTCATTCTGATCTCAGTGTACTTTAAATATGGTAATGACGTAGGACCTCACATACTACAGCTAACGCGTGCACTACACGTTCTCAAAGGACGTAATGTGATCATAGGGGGTGACTTTAACGCGCGCTCTCCACTCTGGCACGACCATAGAGGAAATAGAACGGAAAGATCGGACGCCGTTGAAGACCTAATTGCGGCACAGGGTCTTGTCATCTTAAATGAACCGGGAGATTTAACCACATTTTCAGGTGCAGGTGGAGAAAGTAATATAGACTTAACTCTATGCTCTGGGTCTATTTGCAATAAAATAAAAAATTGGCGGGTTCACGATGCTGCGGTAGTTAGTGACCATAGGCTCTTAACCTTTAACCTAAGCCTTAAGATTGATAAAGTTCCGAGGGAAACTTGGCACTTTAAAACTAAGCAGGTGAACTGGGACTTCTTTGGCAGAAAGTTACGTGATGAAATCAGGGATTTCTATGCTGTTGCTGCTATGGAACCTGATAAATTGGGAAACTTTTTTAACGCGGCGGTGGTCAATGCGGCTAATACGTCTTTGGGAAGGTCAAACCCGAAGGCAAAGTTTAAGACGCCATGGTGGTCGAGTGAACTAACTTCCCTCAAAAGTTCCTACAAGAGGTCTTACAGGAATTACGGAGAGGCTAGAAAGGGGGGATGTCCCCCCGAAAGGGAGTCCATTCTTCTGGATGATCTCCGTGCTTCTCGTAGGGCATACCGCTTGGGAATTTGCGAGGCAAAACGAGCTGCGTGGAGGTCATGGGTGGAAAACGTGGGTAACTCTAACCCTTGGGAAATACATAGTGCCATCGGGAAAACGGGAAAAGGATCCGAACGTTACCTGACCAGTGTTACACTTGGAGCAGGAAGCGGGGACGGTGAAAGTACCTGTGTAGCTAGTACTCTCAATATCCTGCTGGGAAGGCTAGTCCCTTTAGAATCAGTAACTGGGGAAAACGACCACCATAGGCAGATCAGAGGTCTGTCACGTCTCATACCCAGTGAGCTATCCCATGAAGCTTGTCGTATACCACCCTTAACTGAAGCAGAGCTGGACTTAATAATCAAGGGTCTTGGCCCCACAAAGGCCCCGGGTTTCGATAAACTTAACAGTACAATCATAAAACAGGTATGGATATATGCGCGTCAGGAATTGTTTACCCTTATGGAAACCTGTTTGCGAAGGGGGACTTTTCCCTCAGCATGGAAAAGAGGCGTGCTCAAAATCATTCCAAAAGGTAATGACAAGCCAAGGTCGGATCCAGGAGCCTACAGGCCGATAACTCTACTGCCGATTCTTGGAAAAGTTCTTGAAAAATTAATCAGAACTCGCCTAGACCTAACCCTATCGCCTCCCTGCGACAGACAGTTTGGCTTTGTTGGGAAAATGTCTACTGAGCACGCCGTTCTGCATGCGCTTGACTGGGTGAAGGTTTGCCCATCGAAGTATGTTGTAGGAATATTTTTAGACATCTCCGGGGCCTTTGACAACGCGTGGTGGCCGATGATATTGTGCAAGCTTAAAAATCGCGGGTGCCCCAGTGGCTTATTTAAAATCCTGGCGGATTATTTCTCGGAACGCACAGTATCGGTTTCCCATGGAGCTACCAAGGTAAGCAGAGCTGTCAATATGGGATGCCCCCAAGGTTCGGTTCTTGGACCCACACTTTGGAACGTGCTCTTTGATGACCTTCTCAGGTTGCCCTTACCTGAAGGTTGCACCTTGGTAGCTTACGCGGATGATTTATTTTTGTTAGTCTCGGGGGGCAACCGGACGGAAGTCGAAAGAAAAGCTGAAGAATGTCTGAGACGTATATTGAAATGGGGAGAAATGAACAAGTTGGCCTTCGCCCCCCACAAGACTGTTGGTCTCCTGATGAAGGGTTCTCTCAGTCGTACGAGAAACCCCTCAATCCGAGTTGGGAGTACCCATATCAAATTTGTCGAACAGTGTAGGTACTTAGGTGTTGTTCTTGACAGATCGTCATCGTTCCTGGCACATGTTAAGAGTATTTCAAGCAAAGCCCAATCCCTATTTCTAAAGCTTAGAAGACTTTCCACTTCTGAGTGGGGACTGCGTAGTCCGGCGCTGCGGCTCCTATACCGCTGCGTGTATGTGGCCCAAGTCGCATACGCGTCTTCTGTATGGTCGCATCGTTTGGACAACGTGATGATACAACTTGCGCTGAAACGGGGCCAACGCACTCCCCTGCTTGCTCTAACGGGTGCTTACAGGACTGTAGCATCAGACGCACTCCCAGTACTGGCTGGACAGATGCCGATTGATCTCGAAATCAGAGAAATTTTAGCAAGAAAGGACCTCATCAAAGGCAAGGCTGCTGTCCACCTAGGAGTGACCCTCACTCCGGGCGGGGCCGCACGCCTTCCTGTATTATTGAGAGAGATGAGAGTGAAAAGTCTTGAGGAATGGCAAAGTAGATGGGACAGGTCGACAAGTGGGAGATGGACTCACTCCTTCTTCCCCTCAGTTAAAGCCAGGATGGAAGGGGCCTACCTTAAGCTGGACCACTATGTGATCCAGATGCTAACCGGACATGGAGAATTTCGGGGAAGACTGTCCAGCCTCGGTCTCTCTCGGCATGCAGGATGCGCCTGTGGCGAGGAAAACCAAACGGCCATGCACATTCTGTGGCACTGCCAGATCATGATGGATGCTCGAGAGGAAATGCTTGAGGGTTTGCAAGATATTACTAGCAGGCCGGTTTGGAATCCCGACCTGGTATCGAACAAGGTGAATTTCGAGTGCTTAAAAAAATTTGTTAAAGTATGGGTGGAGAGATGGGATGCGCTTAGAGTCGTTGAACTAGAATAAAATCATTACTTAGTTTCAGGTGCCGGGTGTGCTGCTCCCGTAGGAACTTTATTGGAAATGTTTTGAATCATATTCTATGATTTATGCTATGAACTTTTTATTTTGTTTTACTTATTTTGCTCTGCTTCAATTGATATAATAACAGCATAATGTTGTATTAATGTTTTATCTATGTTGTCATTGCCCTTGTAATTAATATAAAATAGGAGAGCACTTTATGAAATTCTTTGTCTTTATTTGGTTACGGAATGACGGAATATAGGAATGACGCTGGAATCTTTTATATATAATTTTACTGATTATCTAACTGGCTGGAATCGTACTGCACTTCGTATGTACTGTTACACCCTCCCCATAAGGGGGTGGAATAGCCCCTTGTCCCTGCCTGGCACAGGTGATGCCCTTTTTTGTAAACGCTTAGTTTCCTGCATTGTCCACTGCGCTCCCCCTGACGTAGCGGTAGCAGTGAAAGGGAAGGATCCTTTCCACCCTGATCTCTAGTTCCCTTGTGGTCCTGTCGGCTCGAGTGAGTTACTTAGTCCCCAGGGTTCTTCAGAAGTCTATTGTCAGAGTGGATAAGAGTTTGTTGTGTTCGGTTTATTAGATAGTTTTCAAACCATGTATAGGCTACTCCTGTTATTCCAATCTGCCGTAGTTTTTTTAGCAGTAAGGAATGAGAGACCGTATCGAATGCTTTTGCTAGATCGAGAAAGACAGCAAGTGGTTTGCGACCAATGTCAAGGTTATAGGAAACGATCTTTGTGAGGGCGGCAATTGCATCTGATGTACTCCTACCTTTGCGAAAGCCATATTGGTTATCGGATAATATTTTGTTATCTTCGAGGAACTTACATAATCTATGTTTCACCGCTTTTTCTAAAATTTTAGATATTGTGCTTAGTAAGGATATTGGTCGGTAGTTATTTACAGATATTTTAAGTTTTCGCAGCCACGAAAAATGCTTGCTTTCAGCATCTCAGTTTAAAGGCCATTGGATTATTTTGAAGTTAATTTACACTTTGAAGTATTTGCCTACAGAAAACAGTCATATTAAGCGCACTTTTATCTTCCCGCGTTTAGGTCAACAAAGGTTTTGACGTTTTTTTTTCTACCTGTCAGTGGTTAAGTTGCTATCGGGTCTGGGTCACATCAAGGCGTCGTGAGTTCGATTCCTCGTCTGGCGTAGTCCTTCATCATGAGACCAACAACTTGTCCGCAAGAGATTTTCAAATTATTGTAAATTTATATTTTTATAAGAAAAACTCTCTTTTTAACTTTTGAAGGTTATTCCCATTAATGTAATATATCATTGAAGAAGAAGATAACAATAATAATCTTTTTTTTTTAAATATGAAAGAAATTACACAAAATCACACCGAGACACTATCTGAGTAGCAAATACATTATTTGAATACTTGTTTTCAATAATAAAGGTAGCTGCCAATAATATGAAAAAAAAAACATTCGTCGAAGATAATATTGTTAATTCTGAAATTTGAAATATGAAGTTGTCAATTACGACAGTCTCATAATAGATCGCAGTAGCCGAATTGGTAGAGGTGTATGTCCCGGTAAGACGTAAGGTTCTGGGTTCGAGTCCCAGTTGCGACCGTTATCTTTTATTATTTTTCTTTGTCTTGTTCATTTTCATATTTTAAAAAATTAGATTATTATTGTTATCTTCTTCTTCAATGATATTGTAAGTTTATTCATAACCCGGAATCGTGTCTCTTCCTTTAATGTAAAAAAATAGATTTCCTATTCATTCAATATCATTAACATAGTTAAACACATCCTCACCCAAAAATGCTATCTACTACGGGTAGTCTTTTTTGATTTTTCAAGTACGTAAATGTAACCATCTGATATTTGTCTCAAAACAATTTACTTTCCACAAAATTTACAATAAACCCTGAGGTTTTTTTGCAATTACTCTGTATGTGGAATCGGAAAATGTGGAAATAAATGAAAAACACAAAAACCATTATATTTGTGTTTTATCATTAATGCATCTAATTCCATACGGTTTTTTAATTACAGTGTAAATGTTGCTTTGCTATTCCAGGAAGTGTTTTTGTAGAAGACTTCAGCATCAAGGAAGAACCAGGACGCCGAGCAGAACATGGGGTAGGGATTCCTTATACGGAAATTGACTTGGACCTCCTCGATGTTAAAAATGAATGCTTAGAGCGTCCTGAAAGAATTACTCAAACAACAGGTAAAACCGATTTTTATTGTTGGCGATTCACTATTCTTTACCTACATACTTTCGTATTTGTGAATTATGTCCTTACATGTATTAAGCTTTATCTTTATCTCTTTCAGACTTATTGACAGAACGGAAGACGCATTATGAGGATAAACGATTTTCTTGCTACCGTTGTAAATACTCTTGCTCTATTAAGTCAAAATTAAATCGGCACATGCGCACTCATTCTGGTGAAAAGCCTTTTTCGTGTTCCGTCTGCAGCTACTCATTTTCGCAAAAAGGCAATTTGAAGATTCATTTGCTGACTCACAGTGGAGAAAAACCCTTTTCGTGTTCTGTCTGCAGCTAGTCATGTTCTCAAAATAGAAGATTGAAGACACACATGCTGACACACAGTGGAGAAAAACCTTTTTCGTGTTCCGTCTGCAGCTTCTCATGTTCTCGTAAAGGCAATTTGAAGATTCATATGCTGACTCACAGTGGAGAAAAACCTTTTTCGTGTTCTGTATGCAACTACTCATGTTCTCAAAATGGTAGTTTAAAGATACACATGCTGACTCACAGTGGAGAAAAACCTTTTTCATGTTCCGTCTGCAGTTTCTCATGTTCTCGCAATGGCAGTTTGAAGATTCATATGCTGACTCACAGTAGAGAAAAACCCTTTTCGTGTTCTGTCTGCAGCTACTCATGTTCTCAAAATGTTAATTTGAAGACACACATGTTGACTCACAGTAGAGAAAAACCTTTTTCATGTTCCGTCTGCAGCTACTCATGTGCTCATAAAGGCAGTTTGAAGATTCATATGCTGAATCACAGTGGAGAAAAACCTTTTTCGTGTTCTGTCTGCAGCTACTCATGTTCTCAAAATGGTAATTTAAAGACACACATGCTGACTCACAGTGGAGAGAAACCCTTTTCGTGTTCCGTCTGCAGCTACTCATGTGCTCAAAAAGGCAGTTTGAAGATTCATATGCTGATTCACAGTGGTGAAAAACCTTTTTCATGTTCCGTCTGCAGCTACTCATATGCTCAAAAGAGAAGTTTGAAGATTCATATGCTCACTCACAGTGGAGAAAAACCTTTTTCATGTTCCGTCTGCAGCTACTCATATGCTCAAAAGAGAAGTTTGAAGATTCATATGCTGACTCACAGTAGAGAAAAACCCTTTTCGTGTTCTGTCTGCAGCTACTCATGTTCTCAAAATGGTAATTTAACGACACACATGCTGACTCACAGTGGAGAAAAACCCTTTTCGTGTTCCGTCTGCAGCTACTCATGTGCTCTAAAAGGCAGTTTGAAGATTCATATGCTGACTCACAGTAGAGAAAAACCCTTTTCGTGTCCTGTCTGCAGCTACTCATGTTCTCAAAATGGTAATTTAACGACACACATGCTGACTCACAGTGGAGAAAAACCCTTTTCGTGTTCTGTCTGCAGCTACTCATGTTCTCAAAATGGTAATTTAACGACACACATGCTGACTCACAGTGGAGAAAAACCCTTTTCGTGTTCCGTCTGCAGCTATGCATGTGCTCTAAAAGGCAGTTTGAAGATTCATATGCTGACTCACAGTAGAGAAAAACCCTTTTTGTGTTCTGTCTGCAGCTACTCTTGTTCTCAAAATGGTAATTTGAAGACACATTTGCTGACTCACAGTAGAGAAAAACCTTTTTCATGTTCCGTCTGCAGCTACTCATCTGCTCATAAAGGCAGTTTGAAGATTCATGTGCTGAATCACAGTGGAGAAAAACCTTTTTCGTGTTCTGTCTGCACTTACTCATGTTCTCAAAATGGTAATTTAAAGACACACATGCTGACTCACAGTGGAGAAAAACCTTTTTCATGTTCCGTGTGCACCTTCTCATGTTCTCGAAAAAATATTTTGAAGAATCATATGCTGACTCACAGTGGAGAAAAACCTTTTTCATGTTCCGTCTGCAGCTACTCATGTGCTCAAAAAGGCAGTTTGAAGATTCATATGCTGAATCACAGTCGAGAAAAACCTTTTTCGTGTTGTGTATGACACTACTCATGTTCTCAAAATGGTAGTTAAAAGAAAAACATACTGACTCACAGTTGAGAAAAGCCTATTTCGTGTTCCGTCTGCAGCTACTCATTTTCTCAAAAAGGTAGTTTGAAGCAATTTTTTTGACTCATGTTCTCAAAATGGTAGTTAAAAGAAAAACATACTGACTCACAGTTGAGAAAAGCCTATTTCGTGTTCCGTCTGCAGCTACTCATTTTCTCAAAAAGGTAGTTTGAAGCAATTTTTTTGACTCACAGTGGTGAAAATCCTTTTTGTGCTCAGTCTGCAGCTACTCGTGTTAATTATAATCAAGGTAATTTGAAGAAACAAGTGCTAACTCACAGATGTGTAAAACCCTTTTCTTGTTCTGACTTCAACTATTGATCATAAAGGGACACTTTGAGGTCACACATACTGACTCATAGTGAAAAAAGGGTTTTTCCTTTCGTATGCAACTCTCATGTTCACAAAAGGGAAATTTGAGGTCACACATGGTGACACACATAGTTGTAAAAACCCTTTTTTTTATTAATTTTTTTTTGTAAATATAATTGAATGCATAGAATCAACAAACAAGTCCTGCTTAACCAATTCAATTGGCTTGTCAACTGGTGCTTATATTTTACATTCATATGCATTTAAAGAAAAATTACATTTTATAACTACAGACTTATTATTTTTTCATTAATTTTTTCATACATTTTTTCTTTAATTTTTTCATACATATTAATATAAATATTTTTTTTTCCGAAAGCCATTTTTTCACCATATATTTAACCTTATTTATATAATTACAATGCTTTATAGTGTCAGGTAATAAGTGAAATATTTTCGGTATGTTGCATTCAAATGTTCTCTGTCCGTACTTTTTATTACATTTCGGAACTATTAACCCGTCGTTGCGCGTGAATCTAGTACTATGTTTATGTTTTAATTTGTCTTTATGCTCGGGGTAATTATAATTTTGTGCCATAGTATACCGTATTGATTTTTGTTTTGAGTTGTAACCTATTTTTTAATCGTGTATTATGTTTGTCATAATATGTTCTGTTAATGTTCCAAATAAAATTTATTTGACATTTACTGATGTAGCTGACATATTTAATTTAAACTTCTACACATTTTAAGCTAAATTAGTTCATCACTTTTTAAATGTTAATAATGAATGAGAAATCATTTTATTAAGTATTTTATTTATTAAATATGTCACACCACAAAGTGATTGCTTTCTAAAATAACATTTTATTTTATTACGATTTTCTTTTGTTTGTTATTTTTAATTGTTCGTATTATAACAATGAGTAATTAAGTAAAAATTAATGTGTTAAGATATTTTTTCTTCTTTTATTGTTGCTCGTAGGTATATGAATTGTACTAGTTCTCTAAAGAAATGCATGTGGATTTAGCATTAGATATATTCTTATTTATTATGTTGTGTTTATGCTTTATTTACTTATATATTTTATAATCTTTTTTATTTAGGTTATACTGATGTTATAAAAGAAATTTCTATTCTATATGTAAAAGCCCAATAGGGCGTCAATAAATAAATAAAATAAAATAGAAAAAAATCAACAAAAGATATTTCAATAGAATCTCGTTTTATTTTGGGGGATCATTTATTATAAAAGGAACTTGTGGGGAAATTGAACGTAATTATTTTAGAACATTAGCATTGACAACCCATGTCAGTCTATTGGACATTTATTTTTTTAATGACAAATTAAAACACTTTCTCGAAACATGTCGATGTGTTAAAATAAAGATTATCGTGGTAAAAACAAAGTGTTTTAATTTGTCATTAATAAAATGGTGCACAAAGCAAATTTGCAAAATTTGAAAAAAAATTTTTTTTGGTTGTGTTATTATGATTCACTTCCCAACGGACGTTAAATTCGTAGCATTGCCATGTTTTGTAATTCTGAAAGCGAATTTGAGGATGACTTGCCAAGATTATATCTATATACATAGTATCAATATGTTTTTCGTCTCCCATTTTAAGTGAGCGGAGGCGAGCGGTAAATGTGGGTAAATTGGTGCCAGGTGCCATTGCCAGAATAATATGTGAAAATAACCTTAGATGCCTATATGATACCACTCGAAAAGAACTTTTAAAGAGTCATTTTCTAACTCACAGTGGAGAAAAGCCTTTTTCGTGTTCCGTCTGCATCTACTCATGTTTTCGTAGAAGTAGTTTGAAGAATCATATGTTGACTCACAGTGGAGAAAAACCATTTATCACTTACGAAATTTTACAATTTAACCTAGGTAACCAGAGCAGTTGCTTCAATCGGCAACGCAGTTTTAGTCATACTTTTTAAAATCAAGATTTTTGATCCATTCACTTTATTAAAAAAATAACTCCAAACCAAACATACCTGAACTATAAAACGTGTAAAATAATAAACACGTTTTTCGAGAATTTACCAATTATACACACACTTACAACATATGTTTTTTTCTTCTTCTAAATAATCAATTTACAATAAGCATTAATTTTTTTAAAACTATTTTTCTACTACAACACACTAATTAATTAAATTAATTAATTAACCATAAATAAAATGTTGTCACACTCATACATAACCACGTAAACACCTCAACAGAGTGTTATGCCGTGTTG
Source organism: Limnephilus auricula (assembly GCA_951813805.1). Lineage (NCBI taxonomy): Eukaryota > Metazoa > Arthropoda > Insecta > Trichoptera > Limnephilidae > Limnephilus > Limnephilus auricula. The sequence goes on along the minus strand of OX638414.1, from coordinate 12,198,987 downwards.
TGCTACCTCCTTCTTGAGCCGACGTTTCGGACAGCGTTGCAGTGTCCATCATCAGGGCAGATCCGGCAGATCCGTCGATGTGATCGACACACAGGAGAGCGGTGACTGAAGGGTAGAGGACGAGGGAGGGGCAGATAGAGGGATTGCAAAGGTGAGAAAGTAACGGTAGGAGGGAATAATTTGGAAAGTCCAAGCTTCTCTCACATATACCGATATATGGCCTGCTCACGGGACGGAATACCTTTCGGTTGATTCGTGTGACGCACCATACGAAAAATTAAAAAAAAATTGTGTAACCAGAAAGACTTCAGTTAACGGAATAAAACCCAAACACTTTCTTCAATGGCGTTTAAACGTATGCCGGGTACTCTTTAGTTATATTTACATTTAAAAAAATGAACACTGTATTAAATATAAGAAAGTACACAAACGCTAAATTAATATCGTCTACGATAAATTCTGAGTATTTGTATCTGTATCAGCAATGCATGAAAAGACAATTACTATAAAAGTAAAAAATTATATTTAAAAAAATCCAAACCAGTATTTTGTTTTTATTTCAGTTTTATTAACACTGTTTTGTACATTAATTATTTATTTATTTAACTCATATACCTAAAGTCAGCTCACATTATATTGCATGCTAATAATTTTGAAAGCGTATACAGCAGGTATATAGCATTATTTGACAAACATAATATTTATTCTTTAAATATTTATAATTCTCTACATTAGTTCCACACGGGAGGCCCTGAGAAAAATAATTCCACTCAGGGCCAATGTCATTTGAGGGGAAGCTGTGTCACAGATATTTTTAGGAAAGGAAGGAGAGGAATTTCTAGGAAAGAAAAATATGTAAAGCCCCTCGAACAATTTATGTAATTATGTTCTAATTCTTAATCTTAATTCTTTTTTTTTCTGCAAATTTCATTTATCACGGATATTTTTAAGTTTTATTAATTTGCATTTAAGAAAGATCTGTATTGTGAATTACTTTTATTAAATTGTGAAATTATTAACCCCGATACCTTCACAGGGTAGGGTTATTAATTAATGGTAACAATGTATTTTAAATTGTGAAGAAACAATAAATAAAAGTGCACAACTGGTAACCCTGTACAAATCGCAAGTCCGCCTCACGATTACATTTGGCGGTCACCTCTGGTCAGGAGCCCCAAAGTACCTGGTAAGAACTTTCAACTTTGTGCTAAAACATGCGGTCCGTTTGATAGCTTCTCCGGTCTTAAAGAGAGGTATTTGCTCTAGCGGTATTTCAATGGAAGATGCTCCGAGGAACTAGCGTCATTTATCCCCTCGGCACCGGTAAATAGTCGGGAAACACGCCAAACGCCAACATATGTACACGGTTGACATTTGTCACATGAGAACGGGTCGCTTCTACGACCGTTCTTGAGTTCAACAGCTCGGCTGTGGAACGATTGGTCAGCACTCTGTGGTTATCCATTCGAGCGCTTTTTGCCACTTTATAGCCAAAACCACGGATTGCTTTGTTGCAAAAATGTGGCAAATTAAAAATGTATATATTTAAACGACTATATAATACATGTTCGTAATAAGCATTAACTTTGTGGCTCGCCATTATTTACAATAAAATAATACGTATCCCTTTGAGAGCTTTGGCTTTTGAACTTTTAGCATTTGAGCTTAAATATTTACAGCTTTAAGCATTCGAGCTTTAATATAAAGAGCTTTGGCTTTCGAGCTTTGAGCATTCAGCGTCGAGCTTTAGAGTTTTGAGATTATGGCTTTGAAGTCAAAAACTTTGAGCTTTGAGCTGTCGAACTTTGAGCATTAGAACTTATAATTAGAGCTCTGGATATCGAGCTTTTAGCATTCTTACTTTTAGCTTTAGAGTTTTTAACTTAGAGCTTTTAAGTTAAAAACTTTGAGCTTTAAGCTATCGTGCTTTGATTTATTGATTTGATTTATTTGTTTGAGCGTTCGAGCTTTGAGATTTCTAGCTTTAATAATTAGAGCTTTGGCTTTTGAGCTTTTATCATTTGAGTTTAAATAATTAGAGCTTTAAGCATTCGGGCTTTAATATTATGTGCTTTGACTTTTGAGCTTTGAGCATTCAGCTTTGAGCTTTAGAGTTTTGAGACTATGGCTTTGAAGTTAAAAACTCTGAGCTTTGAGCTGTCGAGCTTTGGGCCTTCGATCTTTAATAATTAGAGCTTTGGCTTTTGAGCTTAAATAATTATTAGAGCTTTGGCTTTTGAGGTTTTAGCATTTGAGCTTAAATAATTAGAGCTTTAAGCATTCGGGCTTTAATATTAAGAGCTTTGGCTTTTGATCTTTGAGCATTCAGCTTAGAGCTTTAGAGTTTTAAGACTATGGCTTTGAAGTAAAAAAAAAATTGAGCATTGAGCTGTCGAGCTTTAAGCATTCGTCCTTTGAGGAGTCGTCCTTTGAACGTTCGAGCTTTGAGATTTCTAGCTTAAATAATTATATCTTTGGCTTTCGAACTTTAAGCATTCTTGCTTTGAGCTTTAGAGTTTTGAGCTTATGGCTTTTAAAATAAATAAAAACTTTGAGCATTAGGCTGTCGAGCTTTGAGATTTCTAGCTTTAATAGCTAGAACTTTGGCTTTTGAGCTTTTAACAGTCGAGATTTGAGGTTTCGAGCTTTGAGCAGTCGAGTTGTGATTTTTCGAGCCTTGGACTTTCTATCTGAATTTTTAAATTTTGACCTTTAAGCTGTCGAGCTTTGAGCATTCGAGCTTTTATAATTGGAGCTTTGGCTGTCGAGTTTTTAGCATTCGAGCTTTGAGCCTTAGAGTTTTGAACTTAGAGCCTTGAAGTTAAAAACTTATAGCTTTAAGCTTTCGTGCTTTGGGCATCCGAGCTTAAATAATTAGAGCCTTGTGCATGAGAGCTTTGAGCAGTATAGATTTGAGGTTTAGAGATTTGAGCATTCAAGGTTTAATAGTTTGAGCTTTGACTTTCGAGCTTTGAGCATTCGTCCTTTGAGAAGTCGAGCTTTGAGCGTTCGAGCTTTGAGATATCTAGGTTAAATAATTAGAGCTTTGGCTTTTGAGCTTAGAGCATTCTTCCTTTGAGCATTCGAGCTTTGAACTTTAGAGTTTTGAGCTTAGAGCTTTAAAGTTAGAAACTTTGATTTTTAAGCTTTCGTGCTTTAGGCGTCCGAGCTTAAATAATTAGAGCTTTGTGCATTTGAGCTTTGAGCATTCGAGCTTTAGTAATTTGAAACCTTTGAGCATTCCAGCTTTGAGCTTTAGAGGTTTGTGCTGAGAGCTTTGAAGTTAAAAACTTTGAACTTTAAGCTTTCGTCCTTTGGGCATCTGAGCTTAAATTATTAGCGCTTTGTGCATTAGAGCTTTGAGCAGTAGAGCTTTGAGGTTAAGAGCTTTGAGCATTCAAGCTTTAATCGTTTGAGCTTTGGCTTTCGAGCTTCGAGCATTCGTCCTTTGAGGAGTCGAGCTTTGAGCGTTCGGGCTTTGAGATTTCTAGCTTAAATAATTAGAGCTTTGGCTTTCGAGCTTTGAGCATTCCTCCTTTAAGCAGTCGGGCTTTGAGAGTTCGTGCTTTGAGAATTTCTAGCTAAAATAATTGGAGCTTTGGCTTTTGAGCTTTGTCTAGTCTAGCTTTGAGGTTTCTAGATTTGAGCAGTCGAGTTTTGCTCTAAGCTTTTGTGTTTTGAGCTTAGTGTTTTGAACTTAGAGCTTTTAAGTTAAAATGTTTGATCTTTAAGCTGTCGAGCTTTGATTTTTTTTATCTTCGAGCTATAGAGCTTTTAAGTTTAGAGCTTTGAGCATTCGAGCTTTGAGCATTCGATCTTTTCGCATTTGAGCTTTGAGCATTCGAGCTTTAATAACTGGAGCTTTGGCTGTCGAGCTTTTAGCAGTTAAGCTTTGAGATTTAGAGTTTTAAGCTAAGAGCAGTGTAGTTTAAAACTTTAAACTTCAAGCTTTCGTGCTTTGGGCATCCGACCTTTAATACTTACAGCTTTTTGCATTAGAGCTTTGAGCAGTAGAGCTTTGAGGTTTAGAGCTTTGAACAGTAGAGCTTTGAGGTTTAGAGCTTTGAGCTTTCAAGCTTTAATAGTTTTGTCTTTGCCTTTCGAGCTTTGAGCATTCGTCCTTTGAGGAGTCGAGCTAAGAGCGTTCGAGTTTGGAGATTTCTAGCAAAATAATTAGAGCTTTGGCTTTCGAGCTTTGAGCATTCTTCCTTTGAGCATTCGAGCTTTAAGCTTTAGAGTTTGGAGCTTAGAGCTTTAAAGTTAAAAACTTTGATTTATAAGCTTTCAAGCTTCGGGCGTCCGAGCTTAAATAATTAGAGCTTTGTGCATTTGAGCTTTGAGCATTTGAGCATTAATAATTTGAGACCTTTACGCATTCTAGCTTTGAGCTTTAGAGTCTTGTGCTGAGAGCTTAAAAACTTTGAGCTTTAAGCTTTCGTGCTTTGGGCATCTGAGCTGAAATAATTAGCGCTTTGTGCATTAGAGCTTTAAGTAGTAGAGCTTTGATGTTAGGAGCTTTGAGCATTCAAGCTTTAATCGTTTGAGCTTTGGCTTTCGAGCTTTGAGCATTCGTTCTTTGAGGAGTCGAGCTTTGAGCGTTCGAGCTTTGAGATTTTGAGCTTTAATAATTATTAGAGATTTGGCTAGTGAGCTTTAAGCATTTGAGTTTGCAAACGAAAAGGTGTCTAACCTACATGTTATTTAGAGGTTATTTTTTAACAAAAACGACATAAAATTATTATCTTCGTATTAAACACAAACACACTGTCAATATTATTAATGGGAATTTGTACCTACCGGCGAAACTAAATATCTTATTAGTAATTATAATGTTGTGAGATTCCCACATATTTGAAATTCGTTGAAAATGGGAATAGTACTAATGTTGCCATCAAACAAAAAGGAATTTGCCATTGCCAAGGAAGAAAAACGGTGATTGAAATGTTGTTGCAGTACTTACTTACTAATGTTGCGTTATTTAAACATATTATGTCATATAATTATAATTATTGACATATTATTAAACATACATAAATAATTTTAATGGAAATTTTTACCAACGGGCTAAACTAAGTAGCTTAACAATAATTGTTATTTTGTGAAATGCATACCAAAAAACAACAAATAAAATTACAACAAAAAATAAGCGTTGCCATACATGATGCACCATAATAATTTTCGGCTTCCTCCCCCCCCCCCCCCCCCCCCCCCCTCACAGACAAAAATTCTGCCCCTGACCGCTATTGCTCCCAAACTCCGAGCAAAAAATCGATTAATCATTCAAATATTGTGTTGTCTCGATTAAAAAAAATCGATTATATTAAAGTTTCGATCATTCCCATCGCTAATTTGAATAATACACTGTTATCTAGTGTCTAGCCACTCGTCGACTGTCAAAGTTTGTCTATGGATAACTCTCACTACAGTCGTCTGACGTTAGTTCTCCATAGTTCCGCGTGTATTCACTTTATAATCAGTCAGATGTTCATTAAGGTGGGTCATTTAAAAAAAAGTGTTAATTTCAAATTCTAAGAGCGATAAAAGGGTGCCAAATAGGTTCAAAACGACGTGTGTAAATTTTTTTAATTTTCTGATACGATCTTCTTCCTCCGGATTCACTTCAAAATTTTGAAAAATTTAAATTTTAGGGGTTATTTCTAGTGTGTATAAAAGTTACTATGAATCTTTTTAATCATTTTTTTTGTACTCTTCCATAGCTAATGTAGTATATATTTACGAAATCAATTACAAAAAGTCTCAGTTTTGATTATTGGAGGCGTGAGGTGAGGGCGGGGGGAGCAACGATTGCACTAATACCGGAGAAAAAATGGAGGAATTCCGCCGCAAAACTAAAGTGCTGTTTGATATTTGGTCTTGCAAATGCAATGATTTCAGTAAATCTGGCTAGAGATCAAAAAATACCTGTAAATGAATAGAGTTTCATTACTGATCAACGTACTACACGAAAAATGATAATAGGAAACGTGGATATCGCTTCAACAAAACAAATGAAAACTGCTTTGAAAGGGAAACTTTTGAAGCAAAAATCCTTGTGCCCGTCTAAAAAGAAAAGCATAGGTAAGCCAACTATTTCTCTACTCTATATTTCCACGTCTTCTGCATCAAATGAATCTGATTGTAAAGATGTTTTCAAACCTAATGTTATACCTCAAACGCTTCAGAAGCAGGCTGCGGTCAATATTGATCATTCCACACTGTATAAAACTTGTGATAGATATGGAGTGTTGGACAAGGCAGTGGCAGCCATTGCCTCATTAGTTCTGTATAACATCAAGTCTAATATTCCAGTTATTGACAAGAGTAAACTTCGCAGAGAAGGAAAGAAAACAAGAAGAAATATTAAGGGCACAAAACATAGTTTTATAAAAATCCCGAATATATTTGGATGGTCGGAAAGATAAAACATTAATTGTCAGGAAAGGGAGGGGACGCAATACAGAAAATGACGCATTGAAGAGCATATTTCATTGATAAAAGAGCCAGACTCAATATATTTAGGTTTAATTGCACCAAACTCTGGCACGTCGAAAGTTATAAACCATTGCAATGAATAATTTGCTTGCTTCTCATGAACGAGTTACCATTTCGGCATTTGTTCGCACATCTTGACGGTAAGACATCTGGACCTCAAACATATTCAGGCACAATAGGACTAGCTTTGGAAGATTGTGAAAAAAAGTCTATCGTTCATTTTCAGAAAATTGACGGAGAATTGCATGAATTATTTACTAAAGACGTGGATACAGATCAGTTATATTTGTTTCAAATAGTATCTGCAGTTACGGTGGGAGAATTACCTAAAGATTTATGCCACAAATCTCCTGGAAAAATGTCTCATGCCAAATAGCTTACCAGTGCTAGCCGAATTTTTCGTCTTTATGTTTCAACGGAAGCTCCTTCAGATAATCTTTTTATTTTAGAAACGTACGTTGTTTAAGTTTATGCTCCGGCTTGGTTCAGCATTAAAACTCATCCCACCTGTAAAGCTGGAGCACGTCACCTGTGGTAGTTAATCTCAGCACCTAGATACTTATCAGCTGAACTAAAAACTATAATTGATTCAGTTATAGAAAGAAACAGTTACTTCGCACACCCCGAAAATGTATTGCTCGCAATGTTGACAGACCCTCACAAGCATATCCGAGAATTAGCTGCGCGTCGTATTCTAAAATCACGCAGTAAGAAACTAAGTAAAACAGAGCTGTTCCAACTTCCAAACATAAACCTCGATGCATCATATTATTTGGAAGAAAAATGTAACCGAACCCTCAATACTGAAGAATATATCGGATGAAGATCTTCAATTATTTGTACCTCAAGGGGGAGAAGGTAGATTGACTCTTCTGCGACTGCCGTGTCATACTCAAGCAGTTAAAAGAGGCGTAACGACTATTATTGAAGTCTTGACTACTTTATGTACGAAGTATGCAAGAGAAGGTCTTATTAAGGTGAAGATTGAGTCTCGCAAAATAATGCCGAAATTTGAGAGTTAGAAGGATTTTGCTGGTATTTGAATTCACCACCTTGAGATAGTTTGAATTATTTTCATATATGTTTTTAATAAATAATTTGAAAAATTCCCTCTATTTTGCGTTTTATTGAAAAATAGTTCATTTTTACTTGTTTGTCTAACATTTTTTAAATATTTAACAAGGGTGGGTTTTTCTCTAATATGTGAAATTTTAAAGTCAATCCGGAGGAAGAAGATGATATCCAAATATTATCAAAAAAATTACGCGCTTTTTCATATTCATTTAACACTCTTTTATCACTATTAGACAAATCAAAACAAGAAAAAAAATTTCCCCATACATGCGTGACCCACCTTAATGTTCATTGAGCTGCCGACTGTTATATTATGTTTAGTTGAATTGCTAGAGTTTTTTTAAAATAAGAAAGTGCTGATTTTAAAACGAAGTTAATAAAGGAACACGCACGCGTTTTAAGATTTTAACCCACAAACGGGCTGATGAATTAATGTACGTTCTTTTAAAATTGTAATTTATTTTGAGCTCATACAATCATATTATATATTGAGAGACGCATTATCATCAGTGCCATGGATCCTCAAAACCCAGGGAGTGTTTCTATCAAGACGGAGCCAGGGTCCCAGAATGAGATCGGAGAGGAAATAATGCCGTCTACAGATATGGATTTCGACCTCCCGGATATAAAGAAGGAATGCTTGCTGTATTCGGAGAGTGTTCAGATAGCTAGTAAGTTATAATATAGTTTTAAGTCAAATTGTAAAAATGTTATTCAAGCGATTGGACTATTTTGAAGTTAATTTTTAGTTCGAAGTATTTGCTTACAGAAAACTGTCATAAAGAGCGCACTTTTAGTTTCCCGCATTAAGATCAACAGGTTTTAGATTCGCTCGCTCTATAAAATAAAATAAATGCCTTCACGTATTATTATACGAAAATAGATAAACTGTTAACAGTCCTGTAAATCCATTGAATTAACCAATTTTAAATCTTGTATCTTAAGTTTGTAGGTTTTCTGTATACAAAAATTCAGAAAAGCGTGAAATTTGTGTGATTCTTAACAGAATTCCTTCAAAATCATCCTTTTTGGGGATATTTGTGAAACAGTGATACAGGTCTTGATAGAGCTTGAAACAGGGTTACAAATATATATATTTCGTTAGGATTTAATACTAGGCTAACTAGACATTTCGGTAAAGGCCCTTTTATAATAGGAATAAGCGATAAGAATAGGCCGGTGCCGTAATCCATAATCCGTAATATTACAGATCGTCGTTTATAATTGGAATAGGAATAGATTAGAATACGCACATTGAAGTGACCATGCCACTGTCACTTGTTTATGTCAAATGACCTAAGAAATCAATTCCGAGTCATTTATATTCATTATTATATATTAAATCACTTTCGTCTTTGGCAAATATATATAAAATTCAGTAAAATATCCAAATTCCGCGTAAATATTTGTTCAATGCTATGGAGTAACGATTAAAAATACATACATCTCAGCATATATCTAAGCTTTCCGTAATCCATAACCGTAAAAGATAAAGTTGAACCATCTTTTCGGTTATGGAAAATAATAACAGATTATTGCCATCTATTATAAACGGATACACAGGTTTCCTATCTTCCAACTTCTACGGCCTAGGGCTTATCGAATACGGATTACAGACTTTTTCTATCATAAACGGGGCTTTGAAAGAACAAGCCGCCGCATGCCGCTACACTTTTAATAGACATATATTATAAAAAATATACTACCCCTAAACTTGATTACAACGAGAACCATCGGTTTCAGTCAAAAAAGGCAGAAAAACATGTATTTTAAATTATATTCGTAAAAACTTTTATACATGTAACTTTATGAAATGGGAAAATAATTCACCGACTCCAGATATTTTCACATCAGAGGTTTCGGCCCGGTGGAAATCCTAATTTGACAGATAAATCCTACTTATCCCTCAATATAAATATTAAAAAAATCTTTCGTTATCCTACATGTATTTAAAATGATTGATTTTTGCATTTTTTATATAAATTTTCGACAAATCTGATTACACCTAAATTTTTAATGAGAGAGTTAGATATAATACTAGTAGCCGAAATAACAAATTGTCGTCTGAACAAGAAATTAAACAAAAGTGAAACGAAGATGGGAAGATTCGCTCGAGTAACCATAAATTAATGTTTAGTGGAATTGCTCGAGTTGTTCATTTTTTTGTGACAAAAGAAGGTGCTGATTTGAATATCATTCACCAACGGGCTGCTGAATGTACGTTTTAATTTATTTTGAGCTCTGACAATTATGTTATAGAGAGACGCTTTAACATCTGTGCCATGGATCCTCAAAACCCAGGGAGTGTTTCTATCAAGACGGAGCCAGTGTCCCAGAATGAGATCGCAGAGGAAATAATGCCATCTACGGATATGGATTTCGACCTCCCGGATATAAAGAAGGAATGCTTGCTGTATTCAGAGAGTGTTCAGATAGCTAGTAAGTTACAATATAGGTTTAAGACAAATTATTAAAATATAATTCAAGATATATTAATTTTTCTCAGCCATGGGAGATGCCTGCTTTCAGCATCCCAGTTTATAGGCCATTGGATTATTTTGAAATAACTTTTCACTTCGAAGTGTTTGCTTACAGAAAACTGTCATAATGAGCGCACTTTTAATTTCCCGCAATAACGTCAACCGTTTTTGACATTTTTTTCTTCATTTTAACCTATTTTTAACCCGAGTCCGTATCGGGTCTGTGTCCCACCCAGGCGTCGTGAGTTCAATTCCTCGACTGGTATAGTACTTCATCACGAGACCAGCAACTTGTCCGAAACGAGATTTTTAAATTATTGTCAGGTTATTCGTAACCCGGGAATGTAGTACCTCTTCCTCTGAGGTTTCCGATACCCCTTTATCATTAATAGTTCTAACACATTCTCAACCAAAAATGTGATCTACTTCGAGTAGTATTTTTTAATTTTTCAAGTACGTAATTGACAATTGTAACCATCTGATATTTGCCTCGGAACAATTCACTTTCAACTAAATTTACAATAAACCCAGAGATATTAGTATATATGTGGAATCAGATAAATGATACCCACAATAAACCAATTGATCTTAAAGCTGACGTCTCAGATCCTATTTTTTTATTTTGTTCTTAAACTCACCCAAATATCACTTTTCTCCATCTTAAGTTTTTTCTCAATTCAAGCTGTTAGATTTTGAAGTCCTTAATAAAAAATTGCAAAAAATCGTTTAGGTATATAACTGGACAATACATCCGCATTTGAAATATGCACAAGAACACTAAACCGCTGGAGGGCCAAAAGATATTTACAAAATATTTCCGCTGAGCGCTGGAAATTTTCGTATGTTTGGTTTTGGATTCGGCCGCTCTCATAAAAAAAAATAGATCCAAAGATAATTATACGAAAATCGATATACTGTTCTCGAAGATCAGAAGAGATCGGCCACAAGAAGGTTAGAATACATTCAAATTCATTTTGAAAATTGGGCGCCTTCGAAATGCTATCTATTCCCCTTTGTGGGCGCCTAGCCTTTTGACGCGGTTCAATTAGTACCTGGGGATCAAGGTCAGAGGAATGGATAACTTTACAAATTCAGATCGGTAAGCGTAACTTCTGACAATTTTATATCGATATAATGACCTCGGTTTAACTTTTGACAGCCGACCCGATACTGACAGGCACCCCCCCGTACGATGTTTTCTGTGAATTCACATTATGAAACGACAAACGCCAAACCGAACAATTGAGTAAAAATATTAAAAAATTGGCAATATTGAATTGAAATTCTATCCAAAATATTCATTGACAGTGACCATATACTTTTTTGATATAATACGGTAGCTAATTAGTGAATCAGGTCTTGAGTCATGTTTCAAAAGGTTTTTCGTTTCTCAAAGATCGAACGGAATAGATTGATTTTGCAAAAGTTATTCTGGAAAAGATTAAAAATGGTGTTAAAAATGTTAATCACCTAAGCCATGATGTTTCCCTCCATCGGTAAATTGAGTTTTAATCGGTGAGCATTGCATTGTGAAAATAGTTCAGGTAAATACAGCCTTTGCAGGAAAGCTTTCTTTTCTCAATAACCTGGCGATTCTGTCTGTCATATTGTGAATATAGGGCAGGAAAACACAAGCTTTGCAGGAAAACACACCACAAGCTGTGTAACGAACAGAATCGCCAGGTTATTAAGAGAAGAAAGCATCAAGACTGTCTTCGGAACCACGACAAAAATACAGGACTTACTGAGGTCTGCAAAGACTAAGCTTCCTCTGGAAGCAGGTGGAGTATATAAACTCAGCTGTTCCGGATGTGACAAGGTCTATGTAGGCCAGACAGAGCGCACGATCTCCAAAAAGATATCGGAACACTTTCGAGCATGTAAACTCGGCCACCCTGACAAATTGGCAATCGCCGAGCATTTAATTGAAACCGGCCATTACTTTGGTATTGTTCCTGAGATCCTGGGAATACCCTAAACCCACAGAGCACGCCTAATTACGGAACCAATTGAAATTCACAAACTCCCATCAATATCATGTGATGACATGGAGCTGAGCTCAATAGTTATTGGTATCCGGTAATTGACGGCTACACCAAAGCTAAACGCAGCAAAAAAACATTTTGAACTATGCTGTTATACCAGCTCGCAGATGAGTGGAGCTGGCAACACGGTACCGCGTAAATATTCTTAAGCATACACTTTAGAACTTTCAACGACGATGGACACTATAACGTTGTCTGAAACGTCGGCTAAAGGAGGAGTTAACATCCCAAAAATATAAAAATACAAAAAATACAAAATTTCTTGACATACTTCAATATTTATGTTTTATCATTAATACATCTTATATCTTAATGTTATTTAATTAAAATATTACTATATTGATTTGCTTTAACAAGTAGTGTTTTTGTAAAAGGTTTTAGCATCAAGGCAGAATCAGGACGTCGAGAAGAACATAGAGAGGGGATTCCTTATTGGGAAATTGACTTGGAACTCCCCGATGTCAAAAAGGAATGCTTAGAGCGTTCTGAAAGAATAACTCAGACAGCAGGTAAAACGGATTTTTATTATTTGTGATTCACCGTTCCTGCTTTTAATTCTTGCTTATTTATAAATTACGCCCTTACATATATTTAGCTTTGTCCTTAATCTCTTTCAGGCTTATTGACAGAACGGAAGACGCTTCCTGGAGTAGAACGATTTTCTTGCTACCTTTGTAAATACTACTGCTCTTTTAAGTCAATATTAAAAGAGCACATGCGCACCCATTCTGGCGAAAAACCATTTCTGTGTTCCAACTGCAGTTATTCATGTTCACGGAAGGAAAATTTGAAGGGACACATGCTGACTCACAGTGGAGATAAACCTTTTTCGTGTTCCGTCTGCAGCTACTCATGTTCTCAAAACGGTAGTTTAAAGAAACACATGCTGACTCACAGTGGATAAAAACCCTTTTCGTGTTCTGTCTGCAGCTACTCATGTTCTCAAAACGGTAGTTTAAAGAAACACATGCTTACTCACAGTAGAGAAAAACCCTTTTCGTGTTCTGTCTGCAGCTACTCATTTTCTCTAAAGGGTTATTTAAAGAAACACATGCTGACTCACAGTGGAGAAAAGCCTTTTTTGTGTTCCGTCTGCAGCTTCTCATGTTCTCGAAAAGAAGGTTTGAAGCTTCATTTTCTGACTCACAGTGGAGAAAAACCCTTTTCGTGTTCTGTCTGCAGCTACTCATGTTCTCAAAACGGTAGTTTAAAGAAACACATGCTGACTCACAGTAGAGAAAAACCCTTTTCGTGTTCTGTCTGCAGCTACTCATGTTCTCTAAACGGTAGTTTAAAGAAACACATGCTGACTCACAGTGGAGAAAAGCCTTTTTCGTGTCCCGACTGCAACTGGTCATTTTCACAAAGAAGCAATTTGAAGAGACACATGCTGACTCACAGTAGAGAAAAGCCTTTTTCGTGTTCCGTCTGCAGCTACTCATGTTCTCAAAAAGGTAGTTTGAAGTATCATGTGCTGACTCACAGTGAAGAAAAGCCTTTTTCGTGTTCCGTCTGCAGCTACTCATGTTCTCTAAACGATAGTTTAAAGAAACACATGCTGACTCACAGTGGAGAAAAACCTTTTTCGTGTTCCGTCTGCAGCTACTCATGTTCTCGCAAAGACCATTTGAAGAATCATATGCTGACTCACAGTGGAGAAAAACCCTTTTCGTGTTCTGTCTGCAGCTACTCATGTTCTCTAAACGATAGTTTAAAGAAACACATGCTGACTCACAGTGGAGAAAAACCTTTTTCGTGTTCCGTCTGCAGCTACTCATGTTCTCGCAAAGACCATTTGAAGAATCATATGCTGACTCACAGTGAAGAAAAGCCTTTTTCGTGTCCCGACTGCAACTATTCATTTTCTCAAAGATGGAATTTGAAGAGACACATGCGGACTCACCGTGAATAAAGCCGCTTTCGTCTGCAAATATTAATGTTCGCGGAAGGGAAATTTGAGGAAACATATGTTGACACAATGTTAAGAAACGCCTTTTTCCTTAGCCTCTGCAGCTACTTATTTTCTCAAAAAGGTAGTTTGAAGCAATTTTGTTGACTCACAGTGGTGAAAAGCCTTTTTGTGTTCAGTCTGCAGCTAAAAAGGTAATTGGAAGAAGCAAACGCTAATTCACAGGGGTGAAAAACCCTTTTCTTGTTCTGAGTTCAACTATTGATCATAAATTTTGCTGTTATTTTGCTCTATGTTTTAAGGCACTTTTACTCTTTTACTTTTACTCTTTTTATACTTAAAAATAAACAAAATTCTTAAATCTCCTATTAACCATAAAATTATAATAAATTCAATATTATACCCACGCTCAGGCATTTGCCTTTGTGGGATTTTTTTGTTCATACAATATTATATTTAAGTATGTTATATACCTTTTATTATTTAATATACTATTGTATCAAAAAAATTTAAATAAAAAAAAAGGGACACTTTGAGTTCACATATACTGACTCATAGTGGAAAAAAGCGTTTTTGCTTTCGTCTGCAACTCTTCTTGTTCACAGAAGGGATATTTGAGGTCACACATGCTGACGCACAGTTGTGAAAATCCTTTTTTAATTTTTGTTTTTTTTTTTTTTGAAAGAATAATTGATTGCATAGAACCAACAAACCAGTCCTGCCAAACCAATTCCATTGGCTTGTCAACAGGTGCTTATATTTTACATTTACAAAGTTTATTTAAGTCAATTTGCATAAGTTCAATTGTAATTTTTAGATCTTTATGTGATATGACCAATGCCGTATCATCTGCGAATACAAGGTGTTTGACAAAAGAGAAAAGTTTTTTCATTATAGTTACATAAATAATATATAGTGTAGGTCCCAATATGGAACCTTGTGGAACTCTTTTAGATACATTTTTTGTAAATTCTTTGGGTAAAATATTCATAAATAATAAAGATAAAAGAGATAATCTGGAAAACTCTGGAGATGTCAAAATCCTTCATGTTTGTAATAAAGGAGTAAAATTAGATAGATTAGAGTCACTAGAAATTAATCGCCTAACAAAGAAAATTGATCTTAAATATGTCATGAATAAACAGTTGGAACATAATGCTCAATCACCATTAATATATCCATTATAATTCACTTAGCATAATTTTACTTCAGAGAGCAGCGGTGTAATTTAAGTATGTAATTAAAAATGTAAAAACCCAAATATATGGAGAACCCTAAAAACAATAATTACCATAGTGCTATCAATATTTGTTAATTAAGCCCTAAGCAACAAGGAGGGAATATCCCAACATTACCAAAATAAAATATCAGTGATCACAAACCTTTTCCATTATATAAATTCATATAGATTCATTTCAATTAAAAATAACCTTTTACTATGTATCATCATTCATAATTTTAATAATTAGCTATATGTACCTTAACTTAACAAAATAACTGATAATACCTTAAATTAACAAAATAGAAACACTCATCAAATAGAGACAACGTTGTGTACCCCTGCCTAAGTTTGTATAAATTTCGTAGCATAAGAATTTCAACTACCAGTCTGAAAATGTCCGTAGTAGGACGAAACCGGTCCTGGTGAAAATAAATAAGTGGAACAAAGTGAAAAAATTGTTTGATTTCATATCTAAGACAATAATGAGCTCGTAGACAACAATTAAAATTTCCGTGCACCTGGCTTTAAGATTATGTCAATTCATTGCACTTTGTATAATATTATAGGACTAGTAGATACTCCAGCCTATTGACTGTGGGACTTCGGCGGCCCAGAGATAAAATGGTTCCATGGCGAATGAGGACATGATTTTTTTGTGTATGAATATTGTGTAGAAACTTTTCATCGGATGTTAATTCCTATCTTAATTCACATTAAGCGGGCGACAAACGCGAAGTTCACATCAAAAAGATACTGCGTTATAAGTATCTTTTCTACCGACACACTACGTTATAAAATATTCCTTCCTACGGCCGGACAAGGGGTCAGTTGAAATCGGAAGCGGTCGAGAGAATATCATTTCTTTGTACTGGATATGTTAACTTGAAAGCTTCGTGCATGCTCCGTGTATTAAAAATGACCCCCTCTCCTGTTTACGGTAGAGAGGGGGTCGCTTAACTTTTCTGATATCGCCACTGTAGCGAATACGAAAAATAATTCCGATTAGCGAAGATTCAAACCGCGATCACAGCGCATCATCTTTTTACGTCTGACGGGTCTCATGGGATTGTATGGCGAGCGCTATTGTGTTATAAATAACTTTTTGATGTGAGCTGCGAGTCTGTCGCTACCTAAAACACTGACCAGACTCGTGGCGAGCCACGACAACCCTTCACAAGACCCACGTGTGTGGTCAGACCGTTTGGCTTGTCGTGCGGACGCCTGCGAGAGCGTGCCATAGCTCGCCGTTGACCCGGGACCCGGTGGATATTTCGGCCACCAAGCGGCAAGCTCGGAAAGCTTTAGTATAACTTTAAACTTATGAACTGGCCCGGTGCGGTCGCCGTTTTTGCTCCGTGCGGTTTATCGTAAATTGCGATAAAATGTAAAATATATTATTTTTATGTTACAGATTTTTAATGCACTAGTAAAATTTATTACGACTGGATTTACACAATAGCCCTAAATAATTTATTTTTTTAAGATTTATTATTTATTACAAGAATTTTTTTTTAATTATTGAATATCTCTTATTTATAATAAATAATAACTTTTTTAAGGAGATTTATTATTTATTACAAGAATTTTTTTTTAATTATTGAATATCTCTTATTTATAATAAATAATAACTTTTTTAAGGTTATTCCCTATGTAAGTTTAAAGTAATTAAGGATATTCTTAAAATTTATTTAGAAACTTTTCACCGATAGATGGCGTTATATTCAATATTGTCGAATAATGCACTTTTAACGCGTTATGCTTTTTAATACTGAGATAAATTATTGGTTCGCGATTGTACATAAAATATGTTTATCTGTATAAATTATTTTTCGTACCTATACTTTTATAATTTTGGAGAACGGCTGAAAAACAATAATTATTTTGTAAAACCAACACGTACGAAAGAAATTTGCCGCTGAAAAATTTTATTACAAAACGAAGAGGCATCTGTAAAAATACTGCATTCAAAGTTTTAACGGTAAAACACACTAGTCCAAAAGAGACGGATGATAAAAGGATTGTTGAAGTTAGTAAATGAAGTCATCGCTCGGGAAGATTTGATGATTTATACAAAGCGCCGGCCTGGTAACAAGGGCGTGTGTTGCGGTTTGCGAAGTTAACTGGACCTTTTTTAAAAAACCGCTTATACGACGTACTATGCCATTTAATGTAACATTATGTACTATCTCCGGACAATCGAGATTCCTATCTTGCTTTTTCCGACGTGTAAAAATGTGTAAGAGAATAAGGTTTTCGGCAAAAAATCAGATCTATTCCTATGGCTGTACGCAGTAAATCTATCAAGTAAACATAGTGGTAAGAATTACTCGAAACTAAAAATGATTTCTCGTGTGCCCAAACCAGACCACACGTGCTAATATAACAATAAAAAATCAGTATGTATTATGAGATGAGTTTGGAAATAGGTAATAATAATATTATTATCAAATAATATTATGTGCATATGACACGATAGCATATAGGTAAAATAAGTCGGAGCCTGAGGAATACACTTCAACTTGGGTGGGGTTTTGGTACCGCTGCCCGGGAACCATTTATTGGATAACCAACACCTCTGCCATACGTCACTTCAAGTGCTTCATTACGTTTGGTGACTTAGCAGGGTAGCCCGGGTAAGGGAACACATCGTGTCGGTTAGATAGTAAATGAATATCAATTCGGGAGGCGGGAATGGGTACCGCCGCCCCGGGAATCATTTATTGGATAACCAACACCTCTGCCATAGGTCACCCCGAGTGGTGCGCTACGTTTGGTGACTGAGCAGGAGTGCCCGGGTTCATGGAGTGAGGTTTGTCTTGGTCTCGGAGATGGATTTTCTGGATACACCAAGATAATCCGCCCCAGATTCCTACCTAACCCTCATACCTTTTTCCTTCCCAGAACTTCCTCTCCTTCCTTTCCTTAAAAATCCGAATATGACTTAGGCCCTGAGGGAAATGATTTTTCTCGGGGCCTCCTGTGTGGAGCTAATATAAAAAAAATGTATATGTTATTCATTTTTTTACAATGGCTCCTCACAGGAGGCCCCGAGGAAAATTATTTCCTCCAGGACCTCTGACATCTTTGGGAATGCTGTGTGAAGGGTCTTTTAAAGGAAATAAAGGAAAGGATGTTATGGGAAGGAAAGTGGTGTGTGGCGTGGGTAGGAATCAGAGGGTCAAAGGGTCCAGGAGTGACAGACGTATAAATCCTCCCTCCCCCCACTGCGGTACAAGGGGATGGGTCAAGAGAATTCTACAGGAGAGGCCGAATGCATCAAACCTAGACAAAACAACAAATCACCCAGTCCTCCTGATCCGGTCGGCAGTAAGTGGGCAGACGCATCGGCCCCCAAGATCTCGATAAACCTCACCCGTGTACCCGGGCACTCCTGCTAAGTCACCAAACGTAGATAACACTAGGGGTGACCTATGGCAGAGGGGTTGGTCATCCACTAAATTGTTCCCGGGGCGGCGGTACCTATACCCGCCTCCCATATTCAAATTCATTGATGTATTGTGTACATCCACCCTTGAGGTGATTTTTCACAAAAACTGCGCTACCCAAGTCATCCAAATGTTATCATTTATCATTATTATTTGGTTGACTTGTGTAGCCCCATTTTATCAATGTTGTTATTTTTATTATCGATATCTTGCAAGAACAAAACACACTCATTTTGAAGTTCAAGAGAATTGATATCTGAGTACCTACCTACCTAACTCGATCTATGAAAATTATTATTTCGTTCACCAAAGAAACTAGGCACACGTGTCTTATCACAGCTGCAAGAAAGTTGTAAATTATTATTATTAGAGTCGCGTTATCGTAATACGGTCAACAATACTGGAACATTCATTAAAAATCAAAACGAACACTTCGGAAAACAAATCATTCCATGCAATTGTTTTAACCTTTTTACTACAAACAAATAAACGTCTTTAAATCATAGGAATGTACTTAAACTTGCTCGACAAACGTACATCGGCACTGCTCACACATAAAGTATCTTTCTTTTTAATATATGGACATGCCTACTGTGCACAAAGATCTACGCAAATCAGATGAAAAATAAATACTTTTGTTAATGTAATTACTTGGTTATTGGTGCGGCGTTGGGCCAATGTTCAACCTATAAGTGAACACCGGCAGCAGACTGTAATGTGTTGCACCTTTATGTATAATTTTTACTTACCCGATAGACGTCAGGGCACCCACCAATTCACTGATTTTAACACCGGAAGGTTTTGTTAGTAATTGGACATGGTTGGGAAAGGGAATGGTGATATTATCGTATTTTTTTTGGTGCGATAGTCGCGGCGTAATTCAATTGCGGTATTTTTAAACGGTAGCGAATTCAAACTCAACTTATGCGGATAGCGGTGGAGCAACTGCTCATTGCGGCGGATTAAACTCAACTTATGCGATAGCGGATAGCGGTGGAGCAACTGCTCTTTGCGGTGACTTATACTCAACTGATTGATGTAAAGGCAGAAGGCACAATCGGTAGTTGACAAAACATAACACTGCAACAATAACAATTTGCGCGAGCATGCCCCCCCGCCTTGACCAAGTGGTCAAAGTAATTAATACAACAAAAGAAACACAATATGAAAGGATTCAATGAACAATACTGAACCTGCGGTAGATCTAAACTAACTAACTAAATCTAAGATAACGTTAAAGTTATTGTGAAGGCAGGGGACAGAGTTTAACGACTGCCCTGCGATACGTTCCGGAGTTAGTCTTAACGTCCGCAACGCGGATCACCCCATCTACGCCAGGGTGGACGTTTACCACTACGCCAATAGGCCATTGAAGTGGTGCGATATTGTCACTCTTAATTATTACCACTGTGCCTTTCGTTATAGGATTGGCATTGGTATTCCATTTCTGACGCGATTGCAACGTGTTCAGATACCCCATTCGCCATGGGTTCCAGAAAGTCTGGACGAGTTGATCGACAAGATGTTTTCTTTGTTGCAGCAAATTTACCGGCGCGTCTGACAAATCAGCAGCGGGTAAAGATTTTAACGGCGTAAGTGTTAAAATGCGCAGGTGTTTGCGTTTGCGATAGTATTTGCGGTTGTGCTTGCGGTTGCTGTTCTGAATTTGCGTGCTTAAATGGCGCAATAGGCCAGTCGGAATGCGGCTGGCAAAGCCATTTTGGACCATTCCACCAAATTTCATTTGCCATCAATTGTGATGGTAGCATACCTCTTGACAGACAGTCACTAGGGTTATCAACACCTGCGATATGATAAAAATGACTACTGTCCAAATGTTCGTGTATTTTTGCGACACGATTGGCAACAAAGGTTTGCCAGCGGTGAGGTGATGAATGAATCCAACTTAAAGTTACAGTTTGCGACAAGCGAAGTTCCAATGGAACGTTTTCTAAAACCATGCTGGAATTGGATGCCCACTTAGCGCGTTGGAATCTTCCAGATTGAAAGAGCTCAATAAACTCTTCAGTCGCGTGGATAGCTTCTTGCTCATTTAAAGCAGAGCTAGCGATGTCGTCTACATAAACATCATGATTGATAATATCCCTTGCCAGAGGGAAGCGAGCGCCTTCATCTAACGTTAACTGTTTGATTGCTCGAAGGGCTAAAAACGGACTACACTTAAGACCGAATGCTACGCGATTGTATTGGTAAGCCTGAAGCGGCTTTTGCGGGTCGAATCTATATAAAATTCGTTGATAACGACGATCTTCTTTGCGAACATTTATACATAAATACATTTGACGAACGTCGGCGGAAATTGCGATAGGAAAAAGGCGTAAATTCAGAAGAATGCAAAATAAATCATTCTGTACGCTTGGTCCCGTGTGTAAAATGTCATTCAAAGATAAACCATTTTTTGTCTTTGCGTTTGCGTCCAGAACCACTCTCACTTTCGTTGTAATTTTATCTTCACGCCTAACTGCGTGATGCGGAATGTAATACGCGTTTTCTGACGGTGAAGCTTCCACCTGGGACAAATAACCCTTGTGAATATGTTCTGTGATCACTTCATCGTAGAGTGGTTTTAACTCTGGCAGAAGCTTAAATTTTCTCTCTAGTGCATAAAACCGATTTTGCGCAGCTTGCAATGAATCACCTAAGTTACATGGGTTGCTTTTGAATGGCAGAGCCACTTCATAAGAACCGTCCCCGAGGCGAGTTGTGGTGCTTTGAAAAATGTTTTCCGCTTCTTTTTCTTCAAGGCTGTGAACTGGTTCCGAACCGATATCTTCGATTTCCCAGAATTTTTGAATTAAATTCTCAATTTCGTGCGTAGCGCAGAAAGTTAAAGTTGTGTTTTATTGAGAATTTACTGGAGCGTCACCCATTAAGACATACCCTAATGTGGTTTGAATCGCGACTGGAAAACCGGGGGTGATAATCTTATTTGGTAGCAACAGTTGAGAGAATAGACTGACGCTAATTAGCAAATCGATTGGACCTGGCATTGCCCAGGTGTCGTCTGCCAGCGGAATATTTATGAATTTGTATGACGTCAAGTCCACTTTACACGTAGGTCAATGAGCGGTAATTTTATCTAAAACTAGAGCGGTTATGGAGTATTTGAAGTAGGGATCAATCCTAGATTGAATTGTCAAAGTAACACTTCCTCTTATTGATTGCGTTTTGCCACCTAAACCCTGGACTGCGAAGCGCGCTCCTGGACTGACTGCCAGGCCTAATTTTTCACAACATTGTAATGTTATATAATGCTTTTGTGAGCCTGGGTCTAAAAGACAGCGAATGGTATTTTCTCCACCGTATCGATCAAAAGTGTGAACCTTGGCGGTAGCAAGAACTTCAGTAGTTGCCCCTTGTCGCGTGGTTGCTGACATGGTACATACCGACGGTTCTGATTCGTTAGGTTGAGTTTCTGCACTGGATGTGGAGGCATTTGCGTGACTAGGTTTCTCAAAATGAAGAAACGTATGGTGTTTGCCATGACACTTATGACAAGTGCCTTTTGACTTACATCTTGTAGATGTATGTTGCGGGCTCAAGCAATTGAAACACAAAGATTTTTCCTTTGCGAAGGAAAACCTTTCCTTTGGTGATAATTTCAAAAATTGTGTACAAGTGTACAGTTGCGTATGGCTCTCATTTTGACAAAAAATACATTTTAGTTGCGTACTTGTGTAAGTATGATGTGTGCGGGTTTGAGTTGTGCGTACGGTTCTACCGGAACTGGTTGTATTTATGTTGGCAGTGTTAGGTCCACGAGTGGAAGTTCGTTGCAGAATTTTGACCTGATCTTGCACAAACGACACCAATTGCTTGCAGGTTGGAATCTCAATTTCTCGAACTGAGAGCTCAAATGCTTGTGCGGTTTGCGATTCTAGCTTTTGCAAGGCGCATTGCAGTAGTATAAAATCTGAAAGATCCTCAATTCCCAATTGTTTTAGCGCGGCGATAGATGCTGAATATTTTTCTATAAAAACTGTTAAATTGTTTGCGTTGTGCGCTACGGTTTTTGAATGAAATATGTTATTCAGGTAGTAAGTGGCAAGAGATCTTTTATCTTGATATTTATTTACAAGCGTATCCCAGATTATTTTGTATGTGTCTCCAGTTGGCACTAAACCTGATGTAACATTTTTTGCGGTTCCAGTTAATTTTCCAATTAAATATTGTACGCGTTGCGAATCAGATAGTTGTGGATTTAAATGAACATTTGTTTTAAATGTTTCATAAAATATGTGCCAATTTTCCATACGCCCGTCAAATGTAGATAATTCTATCGCGGGTAATTTAATAAAATTGTTGTTATTAACAGCACTCGTACTTGTAGACGCTTTCGATTCCGTAGCTAAATTTGCTTTTATATTGTTTCGTGTGCGTATTATGCGCGTATAGAAATCTTCAAATTGTTCCCAGCTTGAATAATCTGGTTCAGAATTCGGGTTTGACGTAACAATATTCTCGTTAATTTGATCAATAATTAATTCAAATTTATTTTTAATTTCTACTATGCTTTCAGACTCCGTCATAAAAGCTTCAATCGAGCGCGATGATTCGTAGGTAATGGGTAAATTTTTTGCAAGCGAAACTAAATTTTGAACTCTTTTTAGAATAATGTCTCTTTTACTTTTTACTAAAACTAATTGTCTTTTTAATTTGTCTTCCATTTTTACAAGTATTCGTACAAAACAAAAAGTTTTTAATTATTTATAAAATAATGCACAAGAATCAAAAGTGCACTAGACAATTTTATGTTCTGATAAATTACAGTGGACAAGTTATTTAATCATATAATTAAATTTCGAGCGATATGCGGCGATCTATGTTCAAGTACGTACCTACGTTGACATATATTATATGTGCATTACACTGGTATATCTTTGCGATTTGCACTGAATAAATTTGCTACAACAATAACTTCTATGAATAAATTTGATTACCCGAAATATCAAAGAGTAACTATGTATACCTAAGTAAGTATGTAATTTCAAATAGCGGATAGTATTGTTCACTAAATTTCTTTGCATATAAAATGTATGTGAATGAATATTGCTAAATGCTGGTTCATAGTCAAATAAAATGCGGCTTGAAATACCAAATGGATCCGGCTCGTAAATGACCAAATGGATCCGGCTCGAAGGACCAAATGGTGCGGCGTTGGGCCAATGTTCAACCTATAAGTGAACACCGGCAGCAGACTGTAATGTGTTGCACCTTTATGTATAATTTTTACTTACCCGATAGACGTCAGGGCACCCACCAATTCACTGATTTTAACACCGGAAGGTTTTGTTAGTAATTGGACATGGTTGGGAAAGGGAATGGTGATATTATCGTATTTTTTTTGGTGCGATAGTCGCGGCGTAATTCAATTGCGGTATTTTTAAACGGTAGCGAATTCAAACTCAACTTAGCGGATAGCGGTGGAGCAACTGCTCATTGCGGCGGATTAAACTCAACTTTTATGCGGATAGCGGTGGAGCAACTGCTCATTGCGGCGGATTAAACTCAACTTATGCGATAGCGGATAGCGGTGGAGCAACTGCTCTTTGCGGTGACTTATACTCAACTGATTGATGTAAAGGCAGAAGGCACAATCGGTAGTTGACAAAACATAACACTGCAACAATAACAATTTGCGCGAGCAGTTATTATAAGTGTATAACAGTGAAATTTGCGTTCGCTAGTATCTCATTATTAGTATTATTTTTTAGTAATAAAATAAGTAAAATACTATCTGTAGATTTCGAATGGGGCTTACAAACAGATTGTATGAGAATTGCCGCTTACGTTTCACCTTAATAAGACGAGTGATCCTGGGTTCGAGTCCCAGTCTTAATTTGGAAGGCGGGAATGGGTACCGCAGCCCCGGGAACCATTTATTGGATAACAAACACCTCTGCCATGGGTCACCCCAAGTAGTTTACTACGTTTGGTGACTTAGCAGGGGTGTACGGATTCATGGGGTAAGGTTTGTCTAGGTCTTGGCGGTGGATGATATAGACACACTGAAACCCAGATTCGTACCCAACCGTCATACCTTATTCCTTCCCAGAACTTATTTTCCTTAAAAATACCCTCCACATAGCATCCCCAAAGATGACATAGGGAAATTATTTTCCTCAGGGCCTCCTGTGTGGACATAATGTAAAAAAAGGGTGCGCCGTTACCTTTTAATTTTTTTTGTGTGTTGTTCTTTTTCATATTTTTGTTTAGATTTATTATAAAATAAAATAAAATTCTACGAAGAGATAACACACGAATGAACAAAATACTAGAATTTAAAATAAATTATCTGGTACGGTTTCTGTAAATTTGAATCATCCACCATCTCTTTCGGCGAACTCTTTGTTTTTTTTTTAAATTTAGTACAAATAAGTTAGGACAAATGTGACAGCCGATGTAGTTGCCTCGATGTCCGCCATGCTTGGGCGCTCCGAACACAATGTCGAACTCGCAAGCTGGTGCACGTGTGTGGTGACCAACATTAGCGTGCCATAGCTTGCCGAGTCGTGCGACGAGCGCGCTTGGCACGTATGAGGACACAGCATCAGAGAATGGATATTAGAGAGACGGCATGTGAAGTGTGCCCGCGCGCTCCAAGTGTGCCTTTTCGAGAATTTTACCCAAACGGCTTACATTGGCTGCTGGTTTTTGGTCGTTTAAAGGCCACTACACATGGTGCTGCGAACAGCCGGCTTTTTGCAGATGGCTAGAAATCGCATCGTTAGTAGGCAAAACCGGCTGCCGAATTGTTATTATTCGTCTGCCGTATTATTATCTATTTCTTTACTGCCGGAACGATTGTTTCAACTTTCTGCCGCATTTGCGCGCAGAGTATTATTATTTTACTACTGCGGCGTCCGAATTGGTGCTGCCGCAGACGGATTCTGGCTGTTTGCAGCCAGAACGACATGGTCCGTACACGTGATCACAGCGCACGAGAAATCAGCTTACTCAGTAGCGTTTCTTCACAAGGGGACCATGGGGACAGTCCTTACTTATAAACGTTTAATGTTAATGGTATATTTATACCGTAGAAATTAAATAAATAAACTACTATTACATATACTCTACACTATTCCTGAAACCTAACAAGAAAAAAATTGACAATTCTTTGTGTTCACAAAAATAATGAATGCGTTCTGAACATAAAAGTAATTGCAGAAATATAATAAAAAATTATTTCGGTTAAGTAATTTTTAATTTCTCTCCTTCCTTCCTTGTAGCATAATAATAATTTATTGCATATGACGTTTTAGTAAAATAATAATATTGATATCGATTGATCGGATTATTTCTATAGCGCCGTTCTCGTGGTTAAAACACCTCAAAGACGCTTTTAACCGAAGTACAATTTGTCTTGTGCTATTTTTATTAAACTTCATATTTATATAATTGTAGAAAGCAATCACTTTGTGGTTTAACATATATAAATAAAACACTTGTTTTGTTTAAACCACGAGTTTTTGGTTGTGAACAAGTGTTTATTTTTATTTAAACTTAATATTTATTTACGCACCCTATTTGATGGTTCTGGTTAGGTGCGTGACTTATCTTCGTACCTCATAAAATTTTCTGTAAGAAATTATATTATTACTATTTGGGTATACCTATATTTGTATTGAGTCTCGTATCGTTACTTTCTGGCAGTGAGACGTCAGTATCTACACATAAAAATGACGGTCCCCGCCATCGAAAATGTGCTCGACCCGCCACTGATCTTACTGCAAATAGCATGGTCTAGTGGCAACCACCAATCTGCAGAACTTCTGTAGCACATTAAGCCGGGTCTTTTGCTTCAACAAAGGTTAATAAAGTAATAACAAAGCGTGATAAAGGTTTGTAATTTATAATTTATAAACAAACTTTACAAAAACTATTCGTGTTTATCGTTGAAATATTTTAACGACGTATATACTGTTATTCATATTTTAATTTGATTATAATTAGATGCTCTGTTATGTTATATTATCGAACTCGTATGTTCTTTCCGTAATAGTATGTACCTTATCTGACATTATTTTTTTAAACCTAAAATGTTCCATGGTAGCAGTATCAAGTATTTTGTCTTCTGAAATTGACTTCTTTTAGCAGAAATTCTGACGATAGTGTAATTGGTCAAAATGGAATCTCTTTTAATATTAATTTTAGTGCGTTGCAAGTCGGTAGTGTGTATTTTTGTTTTAAATCAATTTCGCTATGTATAACACATAGAAATTATACATATGTTAAGAACCCACATATTATATCGACCCATAATCGGCAGAACAGCGTAAGCGACAAACAGCAAAGTGTTCAGGAGAAGGTTTTTTTTTAAATAACTTTCTTAGTTGATTCAAAAAATGATTTTGCTTAATTACGATTATTGATATTTGGTTATTGCCTATCACCCTGACAGATATTTTCCCTTAGAAATGTCGCTTACGCTCTTTGGAGTACATGGTTTTTTTATATTTATTTATTTACACATATACTGCACAACATGTGCCATTAACATAATTGACATACAATATAAATAGTACAACAACATGAAGAATGACTAAAGTATATTTGTAAGTTAAATATAAGGAAAACAAAATGTAAAAAGTAAGTAGTAAGATTATAAGTAGTAGGTAAAGGGTAAAATATAAATGTAAAGTGAAAAATATGGTATAAAGTATAAGTATAAGTATAAAGTACAAGCTTTAAATTATTAAGCAAAAATAAAAAAAGTTAAAAGTGAGAATAAAATAATAATAATAAAAAAAGTCTAAAGTAGAAATTTATTTATTTATTTATTTATTTATTTAATTTCAACGGTATAAACATACCTAATATAAGATATCTTTAAAAGGTACAATGATTTAAATATAAAATATAAAGTAAAAAGTCCTCATAGGAGCAATGAAAAATAAAAATAAAATAGAATAGTTAAGAGGTCGATATTATGGATTATAAATATTAACCGATATGATGAATTTTACAAGTACCTATGATTTCTAATGAATTAATGTTTTGCAAGTACTGGTAAGCATATTATGTTTACATGATCATTATGTTTACATGGTACTAGAAGACAAATTTTGTTTAATGCATCTTTTGTATGATGCCAGATTACCGGCGTGATCGATATTAGCATATTTATTGCCAAAAGTGTGTAAGCGATTTTTTGTTGCATTTTGTTCTGCGGTGGTCCCAGAGTTATTACAATAAAAAGGTGTTTGGAGTCGAGTAGGTCTAAAAGGCAAATTAGCGGTGGCAAATATTTTTCTCAATGGATTAAAGAATGAATATTGTTTAATTATTTTTGCTGTTATGAATTTATTCCCATAATTAATTAGGTATGTGTGGTCGATTAACGATTAACCATTGTCGATATCGATTAACAATTAGTTTTATTTTTACTGAAATAAAAACTTATTTAAAAAAAGTCGCAGGAGGCGACAATGTTGAAGCAAGAGACCCGGCTTAAGCATTTCGCAAATTCATTTCGAAAGCGACCGAGTTCGGGAGCGCTGTGAATACGTGTTCACAGAGCAAAAGAAACCAACTTACTGCAAAAAGCATCGTCTGGAGGCAACCTCCAACCTGCGATTTTTAGCCAGCTGCTAAAAGCTGCTAAATGTCGGGCTGTTCGCAGCATGGTGTGTAGACCACTTTATACGTTCCGACAGCAGCCATTTTACATGGTGACAGCCAATGTCAACCGTGTTGTGTCAACTACATTTAAAAATGAAAATACGTAATTGTCTTGTCATTTTTTGTTCTATCTTATAAACTCGTATCAGTTTTTTCCTCTCTTTACTTGTTTTCTCTTGTTGTTTGTTCTACTTAACCTGTTTTTATTTTTTTGCTGTACTGAATGTAAAACTTATATTATGATATCAAAATACCTTTGTAAAATTGTAACTACTACCTCCTACCTATGAATTGTAAGTTCCTCCTGTCCTAAAATGAGTTTTGTAACTCATCGGGATTGCTCTAGCAAGCAATAAAAACAATGAAATGAAATAATAAATGTCTATGACTTCATTATTGTCTATGCATATTGCATAACCTATAAATTTTGTTGGCACATCCTTTCTTCGTCGTCAGTAGTTTCATCCTGTTTCTCAACTCTGTTGAACCCACGCTGTTAAATTTATCATTCCGTACTTCTGCTAGTTATTGGTAAGTACTAATACCTAAATTAATCACGCTATTCATTTTGTTAATGGCCGTTATTCCAAATAAAAGTGAGCGTCCACTGTTCTTTAATTTGTGTTATTATCACTAATTAACACCATGGATGCAAATGCAAATCTAGCTTAACTTCAATCAGTACACTGAATTTAGGGAATCCATTTGACGTTTTGTTTGAGGAACGTGTAAGTTCGAACTGTCATTTTGACATCTACCTAATTTTTGTGGAATAATTATTTTGCTACTTTGACTTGAACAGTATTATAGAGAGTCAGCAACAGTCTGGAGTTTATTGTTCATAGACGATAGCATATGCTTACACTTTCTTTTTCTAATCCCAGATCTCCGTAATTCATATTAATATTGTAATCCATTATTATATAATTCATTGTTACTCATATCGCGTATTTCCTCGTCTCCTTTCCTTTCCCACATTCCTTCAGCCTCATAAAATACCCCAATTAGGGATGCCATATTCTAACTGGCTCCAGACGGGAACAGTTGGGACTCTTTTGAGGTATTCACTATAAAAATAATAAAAAAAACAAATATTACAAAAAACATTATTTTCCGGTAATGTACATTTCGTTACATTTATGGTGCAATGCCACATTACACTCTGGACACATAAAACATGTGTGTGAATGACATATCCGACATCTTTTTTTTATTTCCCTCTTTATTTAAAAAATGACTCAGTTGTATACTTGACCTCGATGCTGCCGCAAATTTACTGGGTCTGCCAATAGAAGAAGAATGTACTTTGGATGACTTCATGCGGGCCGTGGCCAGACTTCTTCGAAATTTTAAAAGGTTCATATTTTCTTCTGGATCTTCATTTGATATTTTTTTTTTTTTTTTACAAATACAGTTGTTATACATTGTATATATATATTTTTAATACATTTTTTAAATATCGTGATTCACCTTTTTTTTTAGCAATGCTCGTGTAAAAAAGGTATATATATATATAATTTCCATGTATTGCAAAGTGCCACATGACAGAAGTTGGAGAATAAGGCCCACCACCACTTTTTACCACGAACCCTCATTCTGTAGTTTGGACGGCACTTTGATTTTTCCAGTATATATATATATATATCAAATGCATAAATATATCCATCTGCAGAAGCCTATGTCCACGACTTATATCCAAATTTGATAGGCTTTACACGAATGCTTTCCTTTATAAGGGATACTTTGATCGTCTATTGACAGCGGTTGTTTGAACTGTTTAAAATTTTTATTCAACAAGGATAAATTTGATATTTAAATTGTCAGCCAAATTTAAATTACTCTTGACGTCACCATAGGTTTGTCTGGTCATGCACGATCCTACAAAAGGATTTATAATGTCCTCATCTAGATACCAATACATTTCTTCACTAGGTAAGCTACGATATCCAGTGTATAATAAAAATCCAATAAATGTTTTTCACATAATTGATCGTCACGATGTGGCTACTTTGTTTTGTAATAGAGCGTAATCATTTGATTCTTCTTCCTTGCACTGTTCCAACTCATTGCATAGATAGTCTGTCGGGGTCGGCATTTCTCGTTCTCATGTTATAATTTCTTCAGTTCTGGGTATTGCTTTTATCCAGACCGTTTCTCTGTAGTATTTTGGAGCATTGAGTCATCCAGGAGTTCTAAGCGTTGTTTGGCACTCGCGAATAATTAGGTTTCGATTTCTTCCTTTTCATTTCCCTTGCACAGACTATGAAGATGTTGATGGTTGCGGTTAGAATGGAGTTGTTGTCACTCACTAGCCTCTTGGAATGGACTTCCAAAGTTCTTGCTGTATCCCCGAACATATTGCTACACGCGGTGTCTTCATTTAAATAATTGTCATCAAAATCCTCTTCATCGATAACTTCGGCGACTTCAGGGGGTAAAACGACCACATCTGGAATATCTTCTTCGCGTCTTCATCGTCGATATTCCAGTTCTCTGTGATAATGTCGGCAGCTTCTTGTGCCGTTAAAAAGTCCTTTGGATTTATCCTATTCAGAAGAAAAAACATAGTAATAGCGATTGATGCCTGTAATTATGAATAAAATGATGCAAAGGTTTTTACCCCCGTATTTCGCTGACGGTGCGTTAATGCACCACATAAATAAACTAATGTGTAAAATGTAAAATGAGTCCCTATGGAACTTTTAATTTTTTTAAAGTGTAGAAATTAATAAACATGAGTCAATTCTGTATTAAAAAGGCTAACATGTTTAAAGAATTTTATCATATGTTAACGATAATAATTATTTAAAAATCGCTTTCCTGAGTGTCATACTTCGTCTGACTTTGGAGGGGTCTACTTTGTAACTAAGTAAATATGTTTCTACCTGTTAAGTTCTAACGGTAATGTCAAATCTATTCTGTAAGTACCTGAAAGAATAACTTTGATGCCTTATCAAGTTCTCCAAATATGATCCACCAAACAAACTTTTGCGTTTTTGAACCGTCCGCGAAATATGGGCTTAAAGCGGATTGGCGAATTCAGTATTAGGTAATGCCTGTTTATACTCAGATATAAATATTGTGTACAAGCTTCTGCCCGCGACTTCGTCTGCGTAGGATTAGTACTTCGAGTAATCTATTTTCTTTTACTAGGTCCCATCTACGTTTATACCAAAATTCTTAACCTATTTATTTAAAATATGTATAATTCTTGATTCGATTCAAAGTATTAGGCAAGTACTTCAAATAAATTCAGTAATTTAAATATTTTCCAAAATAGAATTTTGATTTAACAATCAACGTTTTGCAAAATGTCATTTCGTAAATTTTGACGTTTTCTATTAAACTATAATTATTATTTTAAAATTATAAAAATAAATAGCTAGCTTCATAAATTATAGCCTATATGTTATTCTGATGTATGAGCTATATTATTGTAAATTTTCATTAAAATCCATTCATTAAGTTTCGAATTAAAGAGGAACAAACATACATACATCCATACAAACTTTCACGTTTATAATATAATTAAGATTATCCCTCAATTAATGACGATTCTTTAACCATTTTCAAATTTCAACTTCAAGGTTAAATATATTCACAATAAGTATATCCTTGTTTCCTAATTCATGTCATGCTTACGACTTCAATATTTTGATATAATATTCCAAGCATAACCAAATATTCAAAGCTCATGTAAATTTAAGTTCCATTATAAAAATGTTATTTTTTTATTTTTTTTTTATTTAATATTTAAAGGTTTTTATTACAATAAAATACACAATTTTTACATTTTATACAGTGGTAAAATAGTGGATAAAAATAGCTTTTCCTCACCATAAAGAGACAAGGCTCTTGTGTTTGGTGAGGGAATTTTAGTTCAATTATATTTCAATTATACAATATCATGTGTGAAAGTAAATACATAATACATTATGGCAAAAAACAAGGCATAATTAAGAAATTGCAAGATTTATCAATAAAGGATTTAAAAGAAATAATAATAATAGTGAGATATAGACTCTTATAGTTGTTTTAGGTATTTTTTAAATTTTTGCTGAAATTCCTGAATATTTTTGATAACTTTCAGATATAATGGTAGTTTGTTATAATATGTTATACCTACATAGAGATAAGTATTTTGTGTGTGCTTTGTACTAAATTTAGGGATTTTGATAGTATTCTGATATCTTGCTGATGAATGGAATGGTAAGTTATTTAACTGTACTTCTTTGTAAATTTGAATATTTTTTATATATTTTGTCTATTGTAGGTACATTGAATATTGAAAAGAGAATTTCAGTAGAAAATTTGGATGGTTTTTTCAAAATTACTTTAATTATCAATCTTTGAACAATTTATGTTTCAGGATACTCATTTTGGCTTGAACCAATTACCAACCGCTACCACATCGGTGCCATGGATCTACTTAATCCAGAGACTGTTCCGATCAAGACGGAACCAGGGTTTCAGGAAGAAGGTGGAGGTGTAATGCCGTATACGGATATAGATGTCGACCTCCAAGATGTAAAGAAGGAATGTTTGCAATATGCGGAGAGTACTGAAACCGCCGGTTAGTTTTGCATAATATATATTTATAGGGTACATTTTTTTGTGCATCTGTTGCATTAAATGTTTAAAAACAATTAGGATATTAAATTTGAAAATGGATTCTCAGTGAGATACATTACTGTAATTAAAAAATAAGGAATTATTAATGTTGTAGCTGAAAATGAATTTATTTATTTTTTCTTTGGGGGAGGCTGAGAAAACCCAAACTGAAAAATCTTCATTCAAAAAATTACATTTTGGAATCAAATGTGTAATTTATTTTCAGCCACATCAAGCAAGTCATATTTTTGATTTTAGCTCTCTAAATTTTGAAAAGTCTAAAACAGGGTTTATCCAAATTATAACATCATTCCTTGAAACCGACATCTGGAATATTATTTTTTCTTTAATTGACCTTATACTTTTTACCAATTATTTCAATCGTTATTACTGTAATTTAAAAAACTTTCCTACTAATATATTGTTGAGGAATGTAATAGATCTTTATTTGCTAGCCATTCCTTACATTATTTTGAGTAAAAATGTGGATTATTATTTTTTTTATTCAACTAAAAACAAAAAAGATCGTTAGATTTTGGACAGTTAGGGTGCGGGTGAGGACTGAGTCACTACTACTCGGCTGAGTGACCAGTGGATATCTGTGAAAAACTTTTTAAAAATTTGGCATTAAAAAAAAATAAAAACAATCTTCATGTCACCGGAGACCAAAATTCAACTACATTTATTACTCCAAATAATGTCAGCAATCTCTTATGTATATATTTATAAACAAATGTAAATGAACTTTTTTTTATAATATAATATCAAAATATGTAGTTTTAGGTATAAGACAGATCGATGAACGTTTTATTGTTTTGTTTTTCCAGGTAGTAATAATTTGAAGACTGTCTCCATTAAGATGGAACGTGGACCACTAGAAGAAGATGAAGGAGGATTACCTTATATGCAAATTGACATTGACCTGCCGGATGTTAAAAAAGAATGCATGGAACGTTTTGGAAGAATAAACCAGACAGCAGACAGTAAGATTTAATAATTCTTGCCATCCTATTCTTAACGTTTTTACTGTCCTTAATTTATTTATCTACACGTCGTGATAGTAATTAGTCTTTTAGAGCTTTCCTTATCGTTATTATTTTTCGATTGTTGACAGATCTGAAGACCCACCATATGGAAAAACAATTCTCTTGCTCCCGTTGTAACAGCTCCTGCTCTCAAAAGAAGAATTCAGAAAGGCATCTGTGTATCCATACTGGAAAAAAACCTTTTTCGTGTTCCGAGTGCAACTATTCATGTTCTCAAAAAAGCCTTCTGACGCGTCACTTGCTGACTCACAATGTAAAAAATCCTTTTTCATGTTCCAAGTGCAAGTTTTCGTGTTCTCGAAAGGAATATCTAAAATTTCACATGTTTTCCCACGGTGGAGAAAAACCTTTTTCATGTCCCGACTGCGACTACTCATGTTGTCGGAAGGGAGATTTTAAAAGGCATGTGATAACCCATAGTGTGGAAAAACCTTTTTTATGTTCCGAGTGCAACTATTCATGTTCCCGAAAGGGAAATTTAAAGATACACATTCTGACCCACAGTGGAGAAAAACCTTTTTCATGTCCCGACTGCGACTACTCATGTTGTCGGAAGGGAAATTTAAAGATACACATTCTGACCCACAGTGGAGAAAAACCTTTTTCATGTCCCGACTGCGACTACTCATGCTGTCGGAAGGGAGATTTTAAAAGGCATGTGATAACCCACAGTGTGAAAAAACCTTTTTCATGTTCTGAGTGCAACTATTCATGTTCTCGAAAGGGAAATTTAAAGATACACATTATGACCCACAGTCGAGAGAATTATTTTTCATGTTCCGACTGCAAGTTTTCATGTTGTCAGAAGAAATATCTAAAAATTCACATGTTTTCCCACAGTGAAGAAAAACCTTTTTCATGTCCCGACTGCGACTACTCATGTTATCGGAAGAGAGATTTATACAGTCATGTAATAACCCACAGTGTAGAAAAACCTTTTTCATGTCCCGACTGCGACTACTCATGTTCTCGGAAGAGAGATTTATACAGTCATGTAATAACCCACAGTGTAGAAAAACCTTTTTAATGTCCGGACTGCGACTATTCATGTTCTACAAAGATAAATCTAAAAACTCACATGATTACCCACAATGGAAGAAAACTCTTGCCGTGTTCTGACTGCAACTATTCATGTTATGTAATAGGTGCTTTGGCGAAACACATGTGGATTCACAGCCGAGAAAAACCGTTTTCTTGCCCCGTTTGCAACTATTCATGTTTTCGAAAGGAAGATCTTAATAGTCATATGTATACCCACGGTGGAAAAAACAGTCTTCGTGTCCCGTCTGCAAATATTCATATTCCACAAAGGGACATCTAAAAATGCACATTACCTATTAAAATCTATTCCCAAAGTAGTTGCATAGATAGGTATGTATTTACATAAATTGACAGTAATTTGATAATATAATACAGAATGTTTAAAGTAGCTGAAACATCGTAATAACAATTTATTATATGTAGATGGAAATAAAATTATAAGTATACTTTTGAAATTAGCTATCACTTTGTGGTTATCCATTTTATAATTAAATGAAACAATATATCTTAGTTACAACCACTGATTTATTTAGTTACACGCCGACCGGTTTCGGAACAACCGTTCCTTCTTCAAGGCAAACATATAATGATGACAATTACAAAATAGTGGGTGGGTACAATTTATCAGTAGGTGTTGTGGTAGGGGTGGGGGCGTGGCTTGGAATTGATGAAGAGTAAGTGGGGACAGAATGGACACCGAATGGGAAGAGATTTAATATTGGGCTATAGGTTAATATTTTTTGTTTATTGATAATCGACTCATTATTTTTAAGGGATTTTATGCTAGTCATTCACTCACATTAGAAAGAATCCAAAAAAAATTCTTAAAATTTATTAATTTCAGAATGGGCATAACAAGAGAATGTGTCAACTATGATTATCTACTATGTCAACTTAATTTATTAAAATTGTCCAAACGTAGAATAGTTAATGACTTAACATGTTTGTATAAAATCGTAAATTCAATAATTGACAGCCCTGAACTATTATACTTGATTTCTTTCCATATACCTCGCAAACCAACATCGAGGCAATATCTTCCATTTTATTGTGAAAACTCCAACACGGAATCACAATTGTGTACTCCAATTCGCCGAATTCAGAATTTGGGAAATGAATATAAGGACATTGCGGATATGTTTGACACATCACTTATTAAGTATAAACACCTCATGGTAAGATGTTTATCCGAAAAAAGATCAATAATATTTAATTAAATATACCACTAGTTCTCCTTGACTCAATCTACGAATTGTACTTATCCCATTCTGTTGTTTCTCTACCTTGCATGGTAGGGTATCCTGCTTCTATGAAACTCGTATTTGATTTTGTTTTTGATTATGTTGTTGATTTTGCTTTTGATATTGACTTTGATTTTGTTTATGATTTTGTTTTGGGTTTTGTTTTAGATTCAGTTTTATAATTTTATTTTTCGCTTTTGTGTGAAAAAGGGTCAACTAATTTTGTGTGAATTGTACATGAGTTTAATATAATATATACACATTAAATGCACCGATAGACTCTACACCATACTTACGTTCGTCACCTTCACAGAAACACAAAGCGTAGACAGAGCAGCGAATGCCTTGTCTGAATCGCCGCCGTGTCTGAATCGGTATAGGATTTGGAAATTTGCTGCCTACCCGCATGGTAGCAGAGCGATCTGGTCGCTTGCGGGCTCAATTGGTCGCAATTTCCGCAAACCCAGTTTGCCGCCTCTTACCAGACCCCTGACGGCTCACTAGCAAACACCGATACCGAAAAGACAAACTTATTCGGAAAAATGTTCGCGGTAAACTCGACCCTCGACGATCGGGGTGCTATCCCGCCGTCGGTTCCTCATTGCGGTTTCTATATGAGAAGCTGAGGATCCGGCATCGGGATGTACTCCACGAGGGCTCGATGTTAATGTCCTGGTATTGCAGAGGTATTCTGCAGAAATAGCTCCGATTATGACGAAGCTCTTAAAAATGTCCCTGAAGTGTGGCTCTGGGCCTTCTGGATGGAAAAAAGCCGTCATCCACCCTATCCCAATGAAGGATGACCGCTCCAACCCAGCCAACTACCGCCCCAAAGCGATCACATCAGTTCTGTGTAAGGTGATGGAACGTGTGATCAATGACAAACTGCTCACGTACCTCGAGAACAACACAATTATCAACGACCCTGAACGAACATCGGTACTCGCATTTTTTAAAGTGTCAACGAAGCCCAAGTCAGACATGGCCACTCTTCCTCCCACCAGAGGAGCTTCAAAATAATACTCGTTCAGAGTATATCTACAGGTAAATCCATTTACTTATAGTTTTAAATACTGCTTCCTTTAAATAACAAATATTAATCTGTGATGAATACCTACGTTGATCTCATTTCTTTCTTACAGATACAACAGTGGCTCGGCAACCCCCTATCACCCATCCAAAGGGGTTGGTTCAAGGGAGAAGATGGAATACTGAACCCAGTTAACACAAACGATCCTGTGGCACCTGACTCCGTTTTGAACATGATCTTTTGCCGATGCACGACTGGGTGTGGGATGCGCTGCGGTTGCCGCAAAGCAGGGATTGCCTGCGGCTTCCTCGGCTCATTTACGAACGCGGCCCCGGTTGAAGACAGCATTGGTGACGATGCAAGTTCAGATTTCGACGATTTATGTTCAAAATACATCCTTCAACACAAATTATTTAATTTTTAACAATAAACATTTCATTTTTAACAATAAACATTTCACTTTTAACAATAAAAACTGTTTTTTTTTTTAAATTTCACTTTTCCCCCCTCCATAACTCCTTAAGCATTGATCCTAGCAAAAAAGTTTATAGAACTTCTTCTGTAGAGAATTTTATGTAGATAATTTAGTACAAACACATTTATTCGGTAGAGGCAGTAGTTTTCGAGTTATTAACGAAAAACTGAAAAAAGGTACCTTTAGAGCCCCCCCCCCACCCTTAGCTCCACCTCCACCCCCGGGTACTTTTAGTATGTTGTTAAGGACACCTTCCTCTACGATTGTGCCAAAATTGGCTTCTACATGAACACAAACCTAGCGTAGCCGTTGAACTACTTGAAAACTGGGATGTTTTTCTTGCCTTGACGCGAGCAGGCGCTACGAAGGGGGCACTTTCTTTTGTATCACAAACCATGTTACACAATCCTAGCGTAGCCGCTAAACTACTTTAATACTGGGATGTTTTTCTTGCCTTGACGCGAGCAGGCGCTACGAAGGGGGCACTTTCTTTTGTATCACAAACCATGTTTCACAATCCTAGCGTAGCCGCTAAACTACTTTAATACTGGGATGTTTTTCTTGCCTTGACGCGAGCAGGCGCTATGCCAATTTCAACATTACAGCAAAATTCGTAATATTATGCAAAAAATTCATGTACGTACTTTAAACGTTTAAGCCTTTAAGTAATTTATGCTTTTCCATACAACCTCTTGCTCAGCTGCCCTCTGTAGATATTAGTCCCACCTACGCTCCATTGATATTCGTCACCACTGGGACCCTCATAGATATTAATCCGACCCTAGCTCTGTAGATATTAGTCTTCACTCCGAAGGTCATAGATATAGACATACAGGCTGTAGATATTAGTATCTGGAGTCTAAACATCACATAGTTTGAGATTATAATGCGACAAGATCAATCAAAATCAAAGTATGATCTACGTTTGATACACATCTTAAATGGAATAATAAATATTGAGGTCAATAATTGAGATAAAAACTATCCTACCTTCGAAGTAGGACTAAATCACATACAGTAACCCAAATTGCATCAAAATCGGTTAAGTAGTTTCGGAGTTTATCTCGGAAAAATTTCGTGACGCGGGATTTTTATATATAAAGAAGAAGACGTTGTTTGGTTGTCACCATATTCAAATTTTGTAACATAAATTTTAAGTAAATATTTTGGATTTTAAATTCATCGTCAACCTATTTTTTTAACGGTTGGGTACGAGATGTGTATTCTCTACTCACATCTCATACCGCCGTTCAGCTTTTGTATAGAATTAGCTTTGCTTGCAAGTTTTCTTTTCAATTAAATCTTCTACCTTACATTAATACTAAATACAGTACTATTCTTATTTTTGGTTATCAGTTTCCGGCTTTTAATTAAATTTTCCTTTTGACGCAGTAATCCACTATGTAAGCTAGTGTTAGTTCTCAGTCAGAAGTATCAAGATGGATTACTTCTTTCAATATTCTTCAAGAATCAGCATTCGTGTTCACATTTTCATGAATTCCTGGAAGTAAATCAAGTTCAAGGTGTTCAAGATCAGTATGTCCCTCTACATACACATTTGGCACCACTTCAGCAAGATTAATGGATTCATTCCTGCTGGCTTATATGATGTTCCCTGTTCAGAATCTTTATTGGAGAAGTTTTTTTTTATTTCGCTGGATGCGGCATGACAAGATATCATTGGGGGCGGCTTGAGAAGTACGTATTGGATGCGGCATGACAATATATCATTGGAGGCGGCTTGAGAAGAACCTATTGGAGGCGGCTTGTCAAGATCTTGCCAGTTGTAGTCCACAAAGATATTCGCCACGCGCCGTTCTGCTGCTTCACAACCTACATAAGAGACTCCTCCATTCCTTGGGCTGCTCATACATCATATAGCTCTTTGAAGATTTGCCGTCAACTTGGGCACACCTGGGGGCCTAGTCTCTTTCTTTCGGTTTCACAAACAAGCACGTTTGCCGTTTAACCTTTCTTGACGGCGCTGTCAACTAAGCGGTCACAGTTTGTATTTACTGAAATATCTTTGTAAATATACTAAACGTAGAGTTAATATTTTGGGTATTCCTCCACAATACATGTATGTATTGGATTAAATAAATACAACATATAAATATTTACTGAGTGTACAGCACCGGAGAGCGAGGAAGTTTTTAGCACGGTAAGGGGAAGGTTAATAAGGATTCGTAACGTAGGTACGGACGTTGCGAGAGATAGAGACTAGGCCCCCTGGAGGCATTATCAGCGACTATAATTCATATTACTTAAGGCTATGCGACACGACCAAGCCGCTTGATGGCAAGCACGTAGTTTCTTTTCTATGGCGCTTTGTGACAAGCCTTTTGACCGTCTCCAAAGCTTGCTTGCGGCTTTCTCACAAGCATTGCGCAATACTACGTGCTGGCGGTGGGGCTTGATGCGAATTTATATTTTTTCGGGAATAGACAAACGAAAATAGGTAATAAGTACCCATAGACAAAAAACATTACGATGAGTGGTGATTTTAGATATTACGTATCGTGTAAAACAATTATATAAATCATATAAAATTATTATAAAGTAGGCAGCTATTGTTTCTGTGTTCAATTTGTCAATTTCTGGGTTCAATTCAAGAAATCCATTGATTTTTAAAGAAAATATTGTACATCAAATTCAAGAATGTTATTTTTAAGTTCTGCAAGTATTTTAGTTTTTTTTATATATTATGAAAGCTGTTTCGGCATTCAATGTCATTTTTAAATTGTAGTTAGGTCACTTTTAGACCACATATTTATGCGATTCTATTAACGCCGTCCAATTTCAATATCCATGGAGTTTAAAATGATTTTTTACTGGTGTTAATAATTTAATATTTTCTTAAATGTTTAATAATAACGAAACTGCTATTGTCTTAATTAAATGTGTTAAATTGTACAGGTCTTGTGTTTTTTAAAAAAATATTTCCAAACATTATGATTTGAAATTTATAAAGCAGGTTATATGTTAACTTTAAATTGTTATTTATTTATGTTCTTACATCTTCTTTTAATTTTTATTTAATTTCACAATGTTGTATTTTTTGTAAATATTATCTCAGCCCACTTAGTATTTTTAATAAAATTATAGTGACAATCTGTTTAGATTTTAGTTGTATTATTTTATTTTAATTGATGTAAACAATCTGTTGATTTTCCTAAATAAATAAATAAACATCTGAGAAATGGATAAAATTAATTGTCTTTAGTTTACTAATTAATGTTATATTACAATATTAATATATAAAATTTATTATAACACAATAAAGAATGGTTTGTGTTTGTTATATTCCATTTCGCACAAAATTCACTTTCAACCCCCTTTCCACCGCCACGAAATCACCAAAGGCGTGGCCAGGCTTGAAGGAGAGGCTTGATGCGCCGCGGCAAGCCTAAAAGCATAGAGAATAATAGAAAACAATAGATAACAAATTTACGTGCTGGCCATCAAGCCGCTTGCTCGTCTCGCAGTCCCATTATATATTTAATAAGTCCATCACGTTTTGTTTCAACAACATCCATCACGACAAAAGTAGTTACTTAGTATCTAATTTTACTTTCTCCTGAACAAAACAGGGTGGTTGGAAAAACACGGTTCCTGGCGCCGAATGATGAATACCCGGCGTAATCAAGGGGTAAGGCTC
The DNA here is from genome assembly GCA_951813805.1 of Limnephilus auricula. Taxonomy (NCBI): domain Eukaryota; kingdom Metazoa; phylum Arthropoda; class Insecta; order Trichoptera; family Limnephilidae; genus Limnephilus; species Limnephilus auricula. The sequence goes on along the minus strand of OX638414.1, from coordinate 12,157,575 downwards.
TCGACTCCGTATCCGAAGGTCACGGATTCGAACCCGGCGTACGCAAATAAATTTGAACTGATTAATTTGAGTTATTTCACAATTAATTAACGGTCGTAGAAGCGACCCGTTCTCATGTGACAAATGTCAACCGTGTACATATGTTGGCGTTTGGCGTGTTTCCCGACTATTTATCGGTGCCGAGGGGATAAATGACGCTAGTTCCTAGGAGCATCTTCCATTGAAATACCGGTAGAACCAATACCTCTCTTTAAGACCGGAGAAGCTATCAAACGGACCGCATGTTTTAGCACAAAGTTGAGGGTTCTTATCAGGTACTTTGGGGCTCCTGACCAGAGGTGACTGCCAAATTTAACCGTAAGGCGGACTTGCGATTTGTACAGGGTTACCAGTTGTGCACTTTTATTTATTGTTTCTTCACAATTAAAAATACATTGTTACCATTAATTAATAACCCCACTAGGGTTCGCCTGTGAAGGTATCGGGGTTCATAATTTCACAATTTAATAAAAGTAATTCACAATACAGATCTTTATAAAATGCAAATTAAAAATTAAAAAATAACAATGATAAATGAAATTTGCAGAAAAAAAAAAGAATTAAGATTAAGAATTAGAACATAATTACATAAATTGTTCGTGGGGCTTTACATATTTTTCTTTCCTAGAAATTCCTCTCCTTCCTTTCCTAAAAATATCCGCGACACAGCTTCCCCTCAAATGACATTGGCCCTGAGTGGAATTATTTTTCTCAGGGCCTCCCGTGTGGAACTTATGTAGAGAATTATAAATATTTAAAGAATAAATATTATGTTTGTCAAATAATGGTATATACCTACTATATACGCTTTCACAATTATTAGCACGCACTACAATGTGAGCTGACTTTAGATATATGAGTTAAATAAATAAATAATTATTGTACAAAACACTGTCAATAAAACTGAAATAAAAACAAAATTACTGGTTTGGATTTTTTTAATATAATTTTTCACTTTTATAGTAATTGTCTTTTCATGCATTGCTGATACAGATACAAATACTCAGAATTTATCGTAGACGATATTAATTTAGCGTTGTTTGTGTACATTCTTAAATTTATTACAGTGTTCATTTTTTTAAATGTAAATATAACTAAAGAGTACCCGGCATACGTTTAAACGCCATTGAAGAAAGTGTTTGGGTTTTATTCTGTTAACTGAAGTCCTTCCTGTTACACATTTTTTTTTTTAATTTTTCGTATGGTGCGTCACACGAATCAACCGAAAGGTATTCCGTCCCGTGAGCAGGCCATATATAGGTGTATGTGTGAGAAGCTTGGACTTTCCAAATTATTCCCTGCTACCGTTACTTTCTCATCTTTTTCCCTCGTCCTCTACCCTTCAGTTACCCCTCTCCTGTGTGTCCTATCCCAAACGTCCCACTTCCCGCCCCCTTTACCTTTTACTTTCCTCGCTTCCCCCTTTCCCGTGTACAATCCATGAGTCATACACGTATGGATTTTCCATCCCCTACGTGTATCCTTTGCCATTCCTTCTGCTTCTCCCTCGTGAGTCCTTTTCCATGCGCCCCCCCCCCCCCCCCACCTACCACGTTCCTTTCCCTTATCGAGTTCTCCTTAAATATTCCTCACTCCCGCGTCCCTCTTTTCCGCGACAACACCTCCTGCGATTCCTTCCTTCCGACCTCATTTCACTTCCCCCCCCTCCCTCTTTCATTTATCTTTCTCACCCCGAATTTCCCCTTCCCCTCCCTCCTTCTATTCCTGCAGCTAAATTATATGAAAGTGTAATAATTGCCTTATTAACATGCGAGTATTATTTGTTGTTTTTCTCAATAAGATCAGGTTCTTGATTCAAAACTGTTTTTTTACTTGAATACAATAATATGGTACTGCGCTAAAGCAACTATCTTCCATTGACTAGCGGGTAAATCTGCCCCGCAGGCCGACACGCTACCGCCTATATTCACTCCTTGTACCAACTCTAACCTCCCGCCATCTGACGGTAACTACTGTAGACTTAATGCCTACTGCCATCTGTCGATAAACTACTGGACCTATATACCAGAATACTGCAGAAATACATACATGTTTCTAACAACTTGCGCGCCACTTATTGTAATTTTTTTAACAATTTTCAAAATTCCAGAGCTCAGTATTACAAAAATAACAACTCACCAAAGTTTCATCACAATCGGATGAATGGTTAATGAAATAATTTCAAAACGCTAGAGCTTATAACGTTATTAACAGAAAACATAAAAAAACGAATACTTAGTCGTCAAAAACTGCTTCATACGTAAACATACTTACCTTGAGGGCTCAAAACCAAGGGATTTTTAAAAATTACTTTATTAGACCTACTGTTTATCTGTTTAAGACATTTAATTTATTTCTATTTAATATTACAGTGTTTACCTAATTATTAACATTTGTACATAATATATTTTGAACTTTTATTATTTTGTTTGTAAGGTAGGTTTGAAAATAAAACCGGTTGATGTATAATATCGTATGTTTCATGAACACCTCACTAGGAGAACCTGTGTTGAGGTGTTTACGTGGTTATGTTTGAGTGTGACAACAATTTATTTATGGTTAATTAATTAATTTAATTAATTAGTGTGTGTTGTAGTAGAAAAAAAGTTTAAAAAAAATTAATCCTTATTGTAAATTGGTTATTTAGAAGAAGAAAAAAACATATGTTGTAAGTGTGTGTATAGTTGGTAAATTCTCGAAAAACGTTTTTATTATTTTACACGTTTTATAGTTCAGGTATGTTTGGTTTGGAGTTATTTTTTAAATAAAGTGAATGGATCAAAAATCTTGATTTTAAAAAGTATGACTAAAACTGCGTTGCCGATTGAAGCAACTGCTCTGGTTACCTAGGTTAAATTGTAAAATTTCGTTGGTGATAAATGGTTTTTTTCCACTGTGAGTCAGCATATGATTCTTCAAACTACTTCTACGAAAACATGAGTAGATGCAGACGGAACACGAAAAAGGCTTTTCTCCACTGTGAGTTAGAAAATGACTCTTTAAAAGTTCTTTTCGAGTGGTATCATATAAGCATCTAAGGTTATTTTCACATATTATTCTGGCAATGGCACCTGGCACCAATTTACCCACATTTACCGCTCGCCTCCGCTCACTTAAAATAGGAGACGAAAAACATATTGATACTATGTATATAAATATAATCTTGGCAAGTCATCCTCAAATTCGCTTTCAGAATTACAAAACATGGCAATGCTACGAATTTCACGTCCGTTAGGAAGTGAATCATAATAATACAGCCAAAAAAATAAATTTCTTCAAATTTTGCAAATTTGCTTTGTGCACCATTTTATTAATGACAAATTAAAACACTTTGTTTTTACCACGATAATCTTTATTTTAACACATCGACATGTTTCGAGAAAGTGTTTTAATTTGACATTAAAAAAATAAATGTCAAATAGACTGACATGGGTTGTCAATGCTAACGTTCTAAAATAATTACGTTCAATTTCCCCACAAGTTCCTTTATAATAAAAGATCCACCAAAACAAAACGAGATTCTATTGAAATTTCTTTTGTTGATTTTTTTCTATTTTATTTTATTTATTTATTGACGCCTTATTGGGCTTTTACATATAGAATAGAAATTTCTTTTATAACATCAGTATAACCTAAATAAAAAAGATTATAAAATAAATAAGTAAATAAAGCATAAACACAACATAATAAATAAGAATATATCTAAGGCTAAATCCACATGCATTTCTTTAGAGAACTCGTACAATTCATATACCTACGAGCAACAATAAAAGAAGAAAAAATATCTTAACACATTAATTTTTACTTAATTACTCATTGTTATAATACGAACAATTAAAAATAACAAACAAAAGAAAATCGTAATAAAATAAAATGTTATTTTAGAAAGCAATCACTTTGTGGTGTGACATATTTAATAAATAAAATACTTAATAAAATGATTTCTCATTCATTATTAACATTTAAAAAGTGATGAACTAATTTAGCTTAAAATGTGTCGAAGTTTAAATTAAATATGTCAGCTACATCAGTAAATGTCAAATAAATTTTATTTGGAACATTAACAGAACATATTATGACAAACATAATACACGATTAAAAAATAGGTTACAACTCAAAACAAAAATCAATACGGTATACTATGGCACAAAATTATAATTACCCCGAGCATAAAGACAAATTAAAACATAAATATAGTACTAGATTCACGCGCAACGACGGGTTAATAGTTCCAAAATGTAATAAAAAGTACGGACAGAGAACATTTGAATGCAACATACCGAAAATATTTAATTTATTACCTGACACTATAAAGCATTGTAATTATATAAATAAGGTTAAATATATGGTGAAAAAATGGCTTTCGGAAAAAAAATATTTATATTAATATGTATGAAAAAATTAAAGAAAAAATGTATGAAAAAATTAATGAAAAAATAATAAGTCTGTAGTTATAAAATGTAATTTTTCTTTAAATGCATATGAATGTAAAATATAAGCACCAGTTGACAAGCCAATTGAATTGGATAAGCAGGACTTGTTTGTTGATTCTATGCATTCAATTATTTTTACAAAAAAAAAAATAATAAAAAAAGGGTTTTTACAACTGTGTGTCAGCATGTGTGACCTCAAATTTCCCTTTTGTGAACATGAGAGTTGCATACGAAAGGAAAAACCCTTTTTTCACTACGAGTCAGTATGTGTGACCTCAAAGTGTCCCTTTATGATCAATAGTTGAAGTCAGAACAAGAAAAAGGTTTTTCACATCTGTGAGTTAGCATTTGTTTCTTCAAATTACCTTTTTGAGAACACGAGTAGTGTCATACACAACACGAAAAAGGTTTTTCGCCACTGTGAGTCAGCATATGATTCTTCAAAATATTTTTTCGAGAACATGAGAAGCTGCAGACGGAACATGAAAAAGGTTTTTCTCCACTGTGAGTCAGCATGTGTGTCTTTAAATTACCATTTTGAGAACATGAGTAAGTGCAGACAGAACACGAAAAAGGTTTTTCTCCACTGTGATTCAGCACATGAATCTTCAAACTGCCTTTATGAGCAGATGAGTAGCTGCAGACGGAACATGAAAAAGGTTTTTCTCTACTGTGAGTCAGCATGTGTGTCTTCAAATTACCATTTTGAGAACAAGAGTAGCTGCAGACAGAACACAAAAAGGGTTTTTCTCTACTGTGAGTCAGCATATGAATCTTCAAACTGCCATTGCGAGAACATGAGAAGCTGCAGACGGAACATGAAAAAGGTTTTTCGCCACTGTGAGTCAGCATGTGTTTCTTTAAACTACCATTTTGAGAACATGAGTAGTTGCATACAGAACACGAAAAAGGTTTTTCTCCACTGTGAGTCAGCATATGAATCTTCAAACTTCCCTTTTGAGCATATGAGTAGCTGCAGACGGAACATGAAAAAGGTTTTTCACCACTGTGAATCAGCATATGATTCTTCAAAATATTTTTTCGAGAACATGAGAAGCTGCAGACGGAACACGAAAAGGGTTTTCTCCACTGTGAGTCAGCATGTGTGTCGTTAAATTACCATTTTGAGAACATGAGTAGCTGCAGACAGTACACGAAAAGGGTTTTTCTCTACTGTGAGTCAGCATATGAATCTTCAAACTGCCTTTTAGAGCACATGAGTAGCTGCAGACGGAACATGAAAAAGGTTTTTCTCCACTGTGAGTCAGCATATGAGTCTTCAAAATATTTTTTCGAGAACATGAGAAGCTGCAGACGGAACATGAAAAAGGCTTTTCTCCACTGTGAGTCAGCATGTGTGTCTTTAAATTACCATTTTGAGAACATGAGTAGCTGCAGACAGAACACGAAAAAGGTTTTTCTCCACTGTGATTCAGCATATGAATCTTCAAACTATTTTTATGAGAACATGAATAGCTGCAGACGGAGCAAGACAAAGGCTTTTCTCCACTGTGAAGCAGCATATGATTCTTCAAACTATCTTTTCGAGAACATGAGTAGCTGCAAATGGAACACGAATAAGGCTTTTCTCCACTGTGAGTCAGCATGTGTCTCTTCAAATTTTCCTTCCGTGAACATGAATAACTGCAGTTGCAACACGGAAATGGTTTTTCGCCAGAATGGGTGCGCATGTGCTCTTTTAATATTGACTTAAAAGAGCAGTAGTATTTACAATGGTAGCAAGAAAATCGTTCTACTCCAGGAACCGTCTTCCGTTCTGTCAATAAGCCTGAAAGAGATTAAGGACAAAGCTAAATATATGTAAGGGCGTAATTTATAAATAAGCAAGAATTAAAAGCAGGAACGGTGAATCACAAATAATAAAAATCCGTTTTACCTGCTGTCTGAGTTATTCTTTCAGAACGCTCTAAGCATTCCTTTTGACATCGGGGAGTTCCAAGTCAATTTCCCAATAAGGAATCCCCTCTCTATGTTCTTCTCGACGTCCTGGTTCTGCCTTGATGCTAAAACCTTTTACAAAAATACTACTTGTTAAAGCAAATCAATATTAATATTTCAATTCAATTTCAATGATAAAACATAAATATTGAAGTATGTCAAGAAATTTTGTATTTTTTGTATTTTTGGGATGTTAACTCCTCCTTTAGCCGAGGTTTCAGACAACGTTATAGTGTCCATCGTCGTTGAAAGTTCTAAAGTGTATGCTTAAGAATATTTACGCGGTACCGTGTTGCCAGCTCCACTCATCTGCGAGCTGGTATAACAGCATAGTTCAAAATGTTTTTTTGCTGCGTTTAGCTTTGGTGTAGCCGTCAATTACCGGATACCAATAACTATTGAGCTCAGCTCCATGTCATCACATGATATTGATGGGAGTTTGTGAATTTCAATTGGTTCCGTAATTAGGCGTGCTCTGTGGGTTTAGGGTATTCCCAGGATCTCAGGAACAATACCAAAGTAATGGCCGGTTTCAATTAAATGTTCGGCGATTGCCGATTTGTCAGGGTGGCCGAGTTTACATGCTCGAAAGTGTTCCGATATCTTTTTGGAGATCGTCCGCTCTGTCTGGCCTACATAGACCTTGTCACATCCGGAACAGTTGAGTTTATATACTCCACCTGCTTCCAGAGGAAGCTTAGTCTTTGCAGACCTCAGTAAGTCCTGTATTTTTGTCGTGGTTCCGAAGAGAGTCTTGATGCTTTCTTCTCTTAATAACCTGGCGATTCTGTTCGTTACACAACTTGTGGTGTGTTTTCCTGCAAAGCTTGTGCTTTCCTGCCCTATATTCACAATATGACAGACAGAATCGCCAGGTTATTGAGAAAAGAAAACTTTCCTGCAAAGGCTGTATTTACCTGAACTATTTTCACAATGCAATGCTCACCGATTAAAACTCAATTTACCGATGGAGGGAAACATCATGGCTTAGGCGATTAACATTTTTAACACCACTTTTAATGTTTTCCAGAATAACTTTTGCAAAATCAATCTATTCCGTTCGATCTTTGAGAAACGAAAAACCTTTTGAAACATGACTCAAGACCTGATTCACTAATTAGCTACCGTATTATATCAAAAAAGTATATGGTCACTGTCAATGAATATTTTGGATAGAATTTCAATTCAATATTGCCAATTTTTTAATATTTTTACTCAATTGTTCGGTTTGGCGTTTCTTAATGTGAATTCACAGAAAACATCGTACGGGGGGGTGCCTGTCAGTATCGGGTCGGCTGTCAAAAGTTAAACCGAGGTCATTATATCGATATAAAATCGTCAGAAGTTACGCTTACCGATCTGAATTTGTAAAGTTATCCATTCCTCTGACCTTGATCCCCAGGTACTAATTGAACCGCGTCAAAAGGCTAGGCGCCCACAAAGGGCAATAGATAGCAAAATGAATTTGAATGTATTCTAACCTTCTTGTGGCCGATCTCTTCTGATCTTCGAGAACATTTAACAGTATATCGATTTTCGTATAATTATCTTTGGAGCTATTTTTTTTTATGAGAGCGGCCGAATCCAAAACCAAACATACGAAAATTTCCAGCGCTCAGCGGAAATATTTTGTAAATATCTTTTGGCCCTCCAGCGGTTTAGTGTTCTTGTGCATATTTCAAATGCGGATGTATCGTCCAGTTATATACCTAAACGATTTTTTGCAATTTTTTATTAAGGACTTCAAAATCTAACAGCTTGAATTGAGAAAAAACTCAAGATGTAGAAAAGTGATATTTGGGTGAGTTTAAGAACAAAATAAAAAAATAGGATCTGAGACGTCAGCTTTAAGATCAATTGGTTTATTGTGGGTATCATTTATCTGATTCCACATATATACTAATATCTCTGGGTTTATTGTAAATTTAGTTGAAAGTGAATTGTTCCGAGGCAAATATCAGATGGTTACAATTGTCAATTACGTACTTGAAAAATTAAAAAATACTACTCGAAGTAGATCACATTTTTGGTTGAGAATGTGTTAGAACTATTAATGATAAAGGGGTATCGGAAACCTCAGAGGAAGAGGTACTACATTCCCGGGTTACGAATAACCTGACAATAATTTAAAAATCTCGTTTCGGACAAATTGCTGGTCTAATTAAAGAGGAACAAACATACATACATCCATACAAACTTTCACGTTTATAATATAATTAAGATTATCCCTCAATTAATGACGATTCTTTAACCATTTTCAAATTTCAACTTCAAGGTTAAATATATTCACAATAAGTATATCCTTGTTTCCTAATTCATGTCATGCTTACGACTTCAATATTTTGATATAATATTCCAAGCATAACCAAATATTCAAAGCTCATGTAAATTTAAGTTCCATTATAAAAATGTTATTTTTTTATTTTTTTTTTATTTAATATTTAAAGGTTTTTATTACAATAAAATACACAATTTTTACATTTTATACAGTGGTAAAATAGTGGATAAAAATAGCTTTTCCTCACCATAAAGAGACAAGGCTCTTGTGTTTGGTGAGGGAATTTTAGTTCAATTATATTTCAATTATACAATATCATGTGTGAAAGTAAATACATAATACATTATGGCAAAAAACAAGGCATAATTAAGAAATTGCAAGATTTATCAATAAAGGATTTAAAAGAAATAATAATAATAGTGAGATATAGACTCTTATAGTTGTTTTAGGTATTTTTTAAATTTTTGCTGAAATTCCTGAATATTTTTGATAACTTTCAGATATAATGGTAGTTTGTTATAATATGTTATACCTACATAGAGATAAGTATTTTGTGTGTGCTTTGTACTAAATTTAGGGATTTTGATAGTATTCTGATATCTTGCTGATGAATGGAATGGTAAGTTATTTAACTGTACTTCTTTGTAAATTTGAATATTTTTTATATATTTTGTCTATTGTAGGTACATTGAATATTGAAAAGAGAATTTCAGTAGAAAATTTGGATGGTTTTTTCAAAATTACTTTAATTATCAATCTTTGAACAATTTATGTTTCAGGATACTCATTTTGGCTTGAACCAATTACCAACCGCTACCACATCGGTGCCATGGATCTACTTAATCCAGAGACTGTTCCGATCAAGACGGAACCAGGGTTTCAGGAAGAAGGTGGAGGTGTAATGCCGTATACGGATATAGATGTCGACCTCCAAGATGTAAAGAAGGAATGTTTGCAATATGCGGAGAGTACTGAAACCGCCGGTTAGTTTTGCATAATATATATTTATAGGGTACATTTTTTTGTGCATCTGTTGCATTAAATGTTTAAAAACAATTAGGATATTAAATTTGAAAATGGATTCTCAGTGAGATACATTACTGTAATTAAAAAATAAGGAATTATTAATGTTGTAGCTGAAAATGAATTTATTTATTTTTTCTTTGGGGGAGGCTGAGAAAACCCAAACTGAAAAATCTTCATTCAAAAAATTACATTTTGGAATCAAATGTGTAATTTATTTTCAGCCACATCAAGCAAGTCATATTTTTGATTTTAGCTCTCTAAATTTTGAAAAGTCTAAAACAGGGTTTATCCAAATTATAACATCATTCCTTGAAACCGACATCTGGAATATTATTTTTTCTTTAATTGACCTTATACTTTTTACCAATTATTTCAATCGTTATTACTGTAATTTAAAAAACTTTCCTACTAATATATTGTTGAGGAATGTAATAGATCTTTATTTGCTAGCCATTCCTTACATTATTTTGAGTAAAAATGTGGATTATTATTTTTTTTATTCAACTAAAAACAAAAAAGATCGTTAGATTTTGGACAGTTAGGGTGCGGGTGAGGACTGAGTCACTACTACTCGGCTGAGTGACCAGTGGATATCTGTGAAAAACTTTTTAAAAATTTGGCATTAAAAAAAAATAAAAACAATCTTCATGTCACCGGAGACCAAAATTCAACTACATTTATTACTCCAAATAATGTCAGCAATCTCTTATGTATATATTTATAAACAAATGTAAATGAACTTTTTTTTATAATATAATATCAAAATATGTAGTTTTAGGTATAAGACAGATCGATGAACGTTTTATTGTTTTGTTTTTCCAGGTAGTAATAATTTGAAGACTGTCTCCATTAAGATGGAACGTGGACCACTAGAAGAAGATGAAGGAGGATTACCTTATATGCAAATTGACATTGACCTGCCGGATGTTAAAAAAGAATGCATGGAACGTTTTGGAAGAATAAACCAGACAGCAGACAGTAAGATTTAATAATTCTTGCCATCCTATTCTTAACGTTTTTACTGTCCTTAATTTATTTATCTACACGTCGTGATAGTAATTAGTCTTTTAGAGCTTTCCTTATCGTTATTATTTTTCGATTGTTGACAGATCTGAAGACCCACCATATGGAAAAACAATTCTCTTGCTCCCGTTGTAACAGCTCCTGCTCTCAAAAGAAGAATTCAGAAAGGCATCTGTGTATCCATACTGGAAAAAAACCTTTTTCGTGTTCCGAGTGCAACTATTCATGTTCTCAAAAAAGCCTTCTGACGCGTCACTTGCTGACTCACAATGTAAAAAATCCTTTTTCATGTTCCAAGTGCAAGTTTTCGTGTTCTCGAAAGGAATATCTAAAATTTCACATGTTTTCCCACGGTGGAGAAAAACCTTTTTCATGTCCCGACTGCGACTACTCATGTTGTCGGAAGGGAGATTTTAAAAGGCATGTGATAACCCATAGTGTGGAAAAACCTTTTTTATGTTCCGAGTGCAACTATTCATGTTCCCGAAAGGGAAATTTAAAGATACACATTCTGACCCACAGTGGAGAAAAACCTTTTTCATGTCCCGACTGCGACTACTCATGTTGTCGGAAGGGAAATTTAAAGATACACATTCTGACCCACAGTGGAGAAAAACCTTTTTCATGTCCCGACTGCGACTACTCATGCTGTCGGAAGGGAGATTTTAAAAGGCATGTGATAACCCACAGTGTGAAAAAACCTTTTTCATGTTCTGAGTGCAACTATTCATGTTCTCGAAAGGGAAATTTAAAGATACACATTATGACCCACAGTCGAGAGAATTATTTTTCATGTTCCGACTGCAAGTTTTCATGTTGTCAGAAGAAATATCTAAAAATTCACATGTTTTCCCACAGTGAAGAAAAACCTTTTTCATGTCCCGACTGCGACTACTCATGTTATCGGAAGAGAGATTTATACAGTCATGTAATAACCCACAGTGTAGAAAAACCTTTTTCATGTCCCGACTGCGACTACTCATGTTCTCGGAAGAGAGATTTATACAGTCATGTAATAACCCACAGTGTAGAAAAACCTTTTTAATGTCCGGACTGCGACTATTCATGTTCTACAAAGATAAATCTAAAAACTCACATGATTACCCACAATGGAAGAAAACTCTTGCCGTGTTCTGACTGCAACTATTCATGTTATGTAATAGGTGCTTTGGCGAAACACATGTGGATTCACAGCCGAGAAAAACCGTTTTCTTGCCCCGTTTGCAACTATTCATGTTTTCGAAAGGAAGATCTTAATAGTCATATGTATACCCACGGTGGAAAAAACAGTCTTCGTGTCCCGTCTGCAAATATTCATATTCCACAAAGGGACATCTAAAAATGCACATTACCTATTAAAATCTATTCCCAAAGTAGTTGCATAGATAGGTATGTATTTACATAAATTGACAGTAATTTGATAATATAATACAGAATGTTTAAAGTAGCTGAAACATCGTAATAACAATTTATTATATGTAGATGGAAATAAAATTATAAGTATACTTTTGAAATTAGCTATCACTTTGTGGTTATCCATTTTATAATTAAATGAAACAATATATCTTAGTTACAACCACTGATTTATTTAGTTACACGCCGACCGGTTTCGGAACAACCGTTCCTTCTTCAAGGCAAACATATAATGATGACAATTACAAAATAGTGGGTGGGTACAATTTATCAGTAGGTGTTGTGGTAGGGGTGGGGGCGTGGCTTGGAATTGATGAAGAGTAAGTGGGGACAGAATGGACACCGAATGGGAAGAGATTTAATATTGGGCTATAGGTTAATATTTTTTGTTTATTGATAATCGACTCATTATTTTTAAGGGATTTTATGCTAGTCATTCACTCACATTAGAAAGAATCCAAAAAAAATTCTTAAAATTTATTAATTTCAGAATGGGCATAACAAGAGAATGTGTCAACTATGATTATCTACTATGTCAACTTAATTTATTAAAATTGTCCAAACGTAGAATAGTTAATGACTTAACATGTTTGTATAAAATCGTAAATTCAATAATTGACAGCCCTGAACTATTATACTTGATTTCTTTCCATATACCTCGCAAACCAACATCGAGGCAATATCTTCCATTTTATTGTGAAAACTCCAACACGGAATCACAATTGTGTACTCCAATTCGCCGAATTCAGAATTTGGGAAATGAATATAAGGACATTGCGGATATGTTTGACACATCACTTATTAAGTATAAACACCTCATGGTAAGATGTTTATCCGAAAAAAGATCAATAATATTTAATTAAATATACCACTAGTTCTCCTTGACTCAATCTACGAATTGTACTTATCCCATTCTGTTGTTTCTCTACCTTGCATGGTAGGGTATCCTGCTTCTATGAAACTCGTATTTGATTTTGTTTTTGATTATGTTGTTGATTTTGCTTTTGATATTGACTTTGATTTTGTTTATGATTTTGTTTTGGGTTTTGTTTTAGATTCAGTTTTATAATTTTATTTTTCGCTTTTGTGTGAAAAAGGGTCAACTAATTTTGTGTGAATTGTACATGAGTTTAATATAATATATACACATTAAATGCACCGATAGACTCTACACCATACTTACGTTCGTCACCTTCACAGAAACACAAAGCGTAGACAGAGCAGCGAATGCCTTGTCTGAATCGCCGCCGTGTCTGAATCGGTATAGGATTTGGAAATTTGCTGCCTACCCGCATGGTAGCAGAGCGATCTGGTCGCTTGCGGGCTCAATTGGTCGCAATTTCCGCAAACCCAGTTTGCCGCCTCTTACCAGACCCCTGACGGCTCACTAGCAAACACCGATACCGAAAAGACAAACTTATTCGGAAAAATGTTCGCGGTAAACTCGACCCTCGACGATCGGGGTGCTATCCCGCCGTCGGTTCCTCATTGCGGTTTCTATATGAGAAGCTGAGGATCCGGCATCGGGATGTACTCCACGAGGGCTCGATGTTAATGTCCTGGTATTGCAGAGGTATTCTGCAGAAATAGCTCCGATTATGACGAAGCTCTTAAAAATGTCCCTGAAGTGTGGCTCTGGGCCTTCTGGATGGAAAAAAGCCGTCATCCACCCTATCCCAATGAAGGATGACCGCTCCAACCCAGCCAACTACCGCCCCAAAGCGATCACATCAGTTCTGTGTAAGGTGATGGAACGTGTGATCAATGACAAACTGCTCACGTACCTCGAGAACAACAAAATTATCAACGACCCTGAACGAACATCGGTACTCGCATTTTTTAAAGTGTCAACGAAGCCCAAGTCAGACATGGCCACTCTTCCTCCCACCAGAGGAGCTTCAAAATAATACTCGTTCAGAGTATATCTACAGGTAAATCCATTTACTTATAGTTTTAAATACTGCTTCCTTTAAATAACAAATATTAATCTGTGATGAATACCTACGTTGATCTCATTTCTTTCTTACAGATACAACAGTGGCTCGGCAACCCCCTATCACCCATCCAAAGGGGTTGGTTCAAGGGAGAAGATGGAATACTGAACCCAGTTAACACAAACGATCCTGTGGCACCTGACTCCGTTTTGAACATGATCTTTTGCCGATGCACGACTGGGTGTGGGATGCGCTGCGGTTGCCGCAAAGCAGGGATTGCCTGCGGCTTCCTCGGCTCATTTACGAACGCGGCCCCGGTTGAAGACAGCATTGGTGACGATGCAAGTTCAGATTTCGACGATTTATGTTCAAAATACATCCTTCAACACAAATTATTTAATTTTTAACAATAAACATTTCATTTTTAACAATAAACATTTCACTTTTAACAATAAAAACTGTTTTTTTTTTTAAATTTCACTTTTCCCCCCTCCATAACTCCTTAAGCATTGATCCTAGCAAAAAAGTTTATAGAACTTCTTCTGTAGAGAATTTTATGTAGATAATTTAGTACAAACACATTTATTCGGTAGAGGCAGTAGTTTTCGAGTTATTAACGAAAAACTGAAAAAAGGTACCTTTAGAGCCCCCCCCCCACCCTTAGCTCCACCTCCACCCCCGGGTACTTTTAGTATGTTGTTAAGGACACCTTCCTCTACGATTGTGCCAAAATTGGCTTCTACATGAACACAAACCTAGCGTAGCCGTTGAACTACTTGAAAACTGGGATGTTTTTCTTGCCTTGACGCGAGCAGGCGCTACGAAGGGGGCACTTTCTTTTGTATCACAAACCATGTTACACAATCCTAGCGTAGCCGCTAAACTACTTTAATACTGGGATGTTTTTCTTGCCTTGACGCGAGCAGGCGCTACGAAGGGGGCACTTTCTTTTGTATCACAAACCATGTTTCACAATCCTAGCGTAGCCGCTAAACTACTTTAATACTGGGATGTTTTTCTTGCCTTGACGCGAGCAGGCGCTATGCCAATTTCAACATTACAGCAAAATTCGTAATATTATGCAAAAAATTCATGTACGTACTTTAAACGTTTAAGCCTTTAAGTAATTTATGCTTTTCCATACAACCTCTTGCTCAGCTGCCCTCTGTAGATATTAGTCCCACCTACGCTCCATTGATATTCGTCACCACTGGGACCCTCATAGATATTAATCCGACCCTAGCTCTGTAGATATTAGTCTTCACTCCGAAGGTCATAGATATAGACATACAGGCTGTAGATATTAGTATCTGGAGTCTAAACATCACATAGTTTGAGATTATAATGCGACAAGATCAATCAAAATCAAAGTATGATCTACGTTTGATACACATCTTAAATGGAATAATAAATATTGAGGTCAATAATTGAGATAAAAACTATCCTACCTTCGAAGTAGGACTAAATCACATACAGTAACCCAAATTGCATCAAAATCGGTTAAGTAGTTTCGGAGTTTATCTCGGAAAAATTTCGTGACGCGGGATTTTTATATATAAAGAAGAAGACGTTGTTTGGTTGTCACCATATTCAAATTTTGTAACATAAATTTTAAGTAAATATTTTGGATTTTAAATTCATCGTCAACCTATTTTTTTAACGGTTGGGTACGAGATGTGTATTCTCTACTCACATCTCATACCGCCGTTCAGCTTTTGTATAGAATTAGCTTTGCTTGCAAGTTTTCTTTTCAATTAAATCTTCTACCTTACATTAATACTAAATACAGTACTATTCTTATTTTTGGTTATCAGTTTCCGGCTTTTAATTAAATTTTCCTTTTGACGCAGTAATCCACTATGTAAGCTAGTGTTAGTTCTCAGTCAGAAGTATCAAGATGGATTACTTCTTTCAATATTCTTCAAGAATCAGCATTCGTGTTCACATTTTCATGAATTCCTGGAAGTAAATCAAGTTCAAGGTGTTCAAGATCAGTATGTCCCTCTACATACACATTTGGCACCACTTCAGCAAGATTAATGGATTCATTCCTGCTGGCTTATATGATGTTCCCTGTTCAGAATCTTTATTGGAGAAGTTTTTTTTTATTTCGCTGGATGCGGCATGACAAGATATCATTGGGGGCGGCTTGAGAAGTACGTATTGGATGCGGCATGACAATATATCATTGGAGGCGGCTTGAGAAGAACCTATTGGAGGCGGCTTGTCAAGATCTTGCCAGTTGTAGTCCACAAAGATATTCGCCACGCGCCGTTCTGCTGCTTCACAACCTACATAAGAGACTCCTCCATTCCTTGGGCTGCTCATACATCATATAGCTCTTTGAAGATTTGCCGTCAACTTGGGCACACCTGGGGGCCTAGTCTCTTTCTTTCGGTTTCACAAACAAGCACGTTTGCCGTTTAACCTTTCTTGACGGCGCTGTCAACTAAGCGGTCACAGTTTGTATTTACTGAAATATCTTTGTAAATATACTAAACGTAGAGTTAATATTTTGGGTATTCCTCCACAATACATGTATGTATTGGATTAAATAAATACAACATATAAATATTTACTGAGTGTACAGCACCGGAGAGCGAGGAAGTTTTTAGCACGGTAAGGGGAAGGTTAATAAGGATTCGTAACGTAGGTACGGACGTTGCGAGAGATAGAGACTAGGCCCCCTGGAGGCATTATCAGCGACTATAATTCATATTACTTAAGGCTATGCGACACGACCAAGCCGCTTGATGGCAAGCACGTAGTTTCTTTTCTATGGCGCTTTGTGACAAGCCTTTTGACCGTCTCCAAAGCTTGCTTGCGGCTTTCTCACAAGCATTGCGCAATACTACGTGCTGGCGGTGGGGCTTGATGCGAATTTATATTTTTTCGGGAATAGACAAACGAAAATAGGTAATAAGTACCCATAGACAAAAAACATTACGATGAGTGGTGATTTTAGATATTACGTATCGTGTAAAACAATTATATAAATCATATAAAATTATTATAAAGTAGGAAGCTATTGTTTCTGTGTTCAATTTGTCAATTTCTGGGTTCAATTCAAGAAATCCATTGATTTTTAAAGAAAATATTGTACATCAAATTCAAGAATGTTATTTTTAAGTTCTGCAAGTATTTTAGTTTTTTTTATATATTATGAAAGCTGTTTCGGCATTCAATGTCATTTTTAAATTGTAGTTAGGTCACTTTTAGACCACATATTTATGCGATTCTATTAACGCCGTCCAATTTCAATATCCATGGAGTTTAAAATGATTTTTTACTGGTGTTAATAATTTAATATTTTCTTAAATGTTTAATAATAACGAAACTGCTATTGTCTTAATTAAATGTGTTAAATTGTACAGGTCTTGTGTTTTTTAAAAAAATATTTCCAAACATTATGATTTGAAATTTATAAAGCAGGTTATATGTTAACTTTAAATTGTTATTTATTTATGTTCTTACATCTTCTTTTAATTTTTATTTAATTTCACAATGTTGTATTTTTTGTAAATATTATCTCAGCCCACTTAGTATTTTTAATAAAATTATAGTGACAATCTGTTTAGATTTTAGTTGTATTATTTTATTTTAATTGATGTAAACAATCTGTTGATTTTCCTAAATAAATGAATAAACATCTGAGAAATGGATAAAATTAATTGTCTTTCGTTTACTAATTAATGTTATATTACAATATTAATATATAAAATTTATTATAACACAATAAAGAATGGTTTGTGTTTGTTATATTCCATTTCGCACAAAATTCACTTTCAACCCCCTTTCCACCGCCACGAAATCACCAAAGGCGTGGCCAGGCTTGAAGGAGAGGCTTGATGCGCCGCGGCAAGCCTAAAAGCATAGAGAATAATAGAAAACAATAGATAACAAATTTACGTGCTGGCCATCAAGCCGCTTGCTCGTCTCGCAGTCCCATTATATATTTAATAAGTCCATCACGTTTTGTTTCAACAACATCCATCACGACAAAAGTAGTTACTTAGTATCTAATTTTACTTTCTCCTGAACAAAACAGGGTGGTTGGAAAAACACGGTTCCTGGCGCCGAATGATGAATACCCGGCGTAATCAAGGGGTAAGGCTCTCGACTCCGTATCCGAAGGTCACGGATTCGAACCCGGCGTACGCAAATAAATTTGAACTGATTAATTTGAGTTATTTCACAATTAATTAACGGTCGTAGAAGCGACCCGTTCTCATGTGACAAATGTCAACCGTGTACATATGTTGGCGTTTGGCGTGTTTCCCGACTATTTATCGGTGCCGAGGGGATAAATGACGCTAGTTCCTAGGAGCATCTTCCATTGAAATACCGGTAGAACCAATACCTCTCTTTAAGACCGGAGAAGCTATCAAACGGACCGCATGTTTTAGCACAAAGTTGAGGGTTCTTATCAGGTACTTTGGGGCTCCTGACCAGAGGTGACTGCCAAATTTAACCGTAAGGCGGACTTGCGATTTGTACAGGGTTACCAGTTGTGCACTTTTATTTATTGTTTCTTCACAATTAAAAATACATTGTTACCATTAATTAATAACCCCACTAGGGTTCGCCTGTGAAGGTATCGGGGTTCATAATTTCACAATTTAATAAAAGTAATTCACAATACAGATCTTTATAAAATGCAAATTAAAAATTAAAAAATAACAATGATAAATGAAA
Organism: Limnephilus auricula; assembly: GCA_951813805.1. Lineage (NCBI taxonomy): Eukaryota > Metazoa > Arthropoda > Insecta > Trichoptera > Limnephilidae > Limnephilus > Limnephilus auricula. The sequence continues at coordinate 12,138,775 of OX638414.1, read as the reverse complement.
TTTGCAGAAAAAAAAAAGAATTAAGATTAAGAATTAGAACATAATTACATAAATTGTTCGTGGGGCTTTACATATTTTTCTTTCCTAGAAATTCCTCTCCTTCCTTTCCTAAAAATATCCGCGACACAGCTTCCCCTCAAATGACATTGGCCCTGAGTGGAATTATTTTTCTCAGGGCCTCCCGTGTGGAACTTATGTAGAGAATTATAAATATTTAAAGAATAAATATTATGTTTGTCAAATAATGGTATATACCTACTATATACGCTTTCACAATTATTAGCACGCACTACAATGTGAGCTGACTTTAGATATATGAGTTAAATAAATAAATAATTATTGTACAAAACACTGTCAATAAAACTGAAATAAAAACAAAATTACTGGTTTGGATTTTTTTAATATAATTTTTCACTTTTATAGTAATTGTCTTTTCATGCATTGCTGATACAGATACAAATACTCAGAATTTATCGTAGACGATATTAATTTAGCGTTGTTTGTGTACATTCTTAAATTTATTACAGTGTTCATTTTTTTAAATGTAAATATAACTAAAGAGTACCCGGCATACGTTTAAACGCCATTGAAGAAAGTGTTTGGGTTTTATTCTGTTAACTGAAGTCCTTCCTGTTACACATTTTTTTTTTTAATTTTTCGTATGGTGCGTCACACGAATCAACCGAAAGGTATTCCGTCCCGTGAGCAGGCCATATATAGGTGTATGTGTGAGAAGCTTGGACTTTCCAAATTATTCCCTGCTACCGTTACTTTCTCATCTTTTTCCCTCGTCCTCTACCCTTCAGTTACCCCTCTCCTGTGTGTCCTATCCCAAACGTCCCACTTCCCGCCCCCTTTACCTTTTACTTTCCTCGCTTCCCCCTTTCCCGTGTACAATCCATGAGTCATACACGTATGGATTTTCCATCCCCTACGTGTATCCTTTGCCATTCCTTCTGCTTCTCCCTCGTGAGTCCTTTTCCATGCGCCCCCCCCCCCCCCCACCTACCACGTTCCTTTCCCTTATCGAGTTCTCCTTAAATATTCCTCACTCCCGCGTCCCTCTTTTCCGCGACAACACCTCCTGCGATTCCTTCCTTCCGACCTCATTTCACTTCCCCCCCCTCCCTCTTTCATTTATCTTTCTCACCCCGAATTTCCCCTTCCCCTCCCTCCTTCTATTCCTGCAGCTAAATTATATGAAAGTGTAATAATTGCCTTATTAACATGCGAGTATTATTTGTTGTTTTTCTCAATAAGATCAGGTTCTTGATTCAAAACTGTTTTTTTACTTGAATACAATAATATGGTACTGCGCTAAAGCAACTATCTTCCATTGACTAGCGGGTAAATCTGCCCCGCAGGCCGACACGCTACCGCCTATATTCACTCCTTGTACCAACTCTAACCTCCCGCCATCTGACGGTAACTACTGTAGACTTAATGCCTACTGCCATCTGTCGATAAACTACTGGACCTATATACCAGAATACTGCAGAAATACATACATGTTTCTAACAACTTGCGCGCCACTTATTGTAATTTTTTTAACAATTTTCAAAATTCCAGAGCTCAGTATTACAAAAATAACAACTCACCAAAGTTTCATCACAATCGGATGAATGGTTAATGAAATAATTTCAAAACGCTAGAGCTTATAACGTTATTAACAGAAAACATAAAAAAACGAATACTTAGTCGTCAAAAACTGCTTCATACGTAAACATACTTACCTTGAGGGCTCAAAACCAAGGGATTTTTAAAAATTACTTTATTAGACCTACTGTTTATCTGTTTAAGACATTTAATTTATTTCTATTTAATATTACAGTGTTTACCTAATTATTAACATTTGTACATAATATATTTTGAACTTTTATTATTTTGTTTGTAAGGTAGGTTTGAAAATAAAACCGGTTGATGTATAATATCGTATGTTTCATGAACACCTCACTAGGAGAACCTGTGTTGAGGTGTTTACGTGGTTATGTTTGAGTGTGACAACAATTTATTTATGGTTAATTAATTAATTTAATTAATTAGTGTGTGTTGTAGTAGAAAAAAAGTTTAAAAAAAATTAATCCTTATTGTAAATTGGTTATTTAGAAGAAGAAAAAAACATATGTTGTAAGTGTGTGTATAGTTGGTAAATTCTCGAAAAACGTTTTTATTATTTTACACGTTTTATAGTTCAGGTATGTTTGGTTTGGAGTTATTTTTTAAATAAAGTGAATGGATCAAAAATCTTGATTTTAAAAAGTATGACTAAAACTGCGTTGCCGATTGAAGCAACTGCTCTGGTTACCTAGGTTAAATTGTAAAATTTCGTTGGTGATAAATGGTTTTTTTCCACTGTGAGTCAGCATATGATTCTTCAAACTACTTCTACGAAAACATGAGTAGATGCAGACGGAACACGAAAAAGGCTTTTCTCCACTGTGAGTTAGAAAATGACTCTTTAAAAGTTCTTTTCGAGTGGTATCATATAGGCATCTAAGGTTATTTTCACATATTATTCTGGCAATGGCACCTGGCACCAATTTACCCACATTTACCGCTCGCCTCCGCTCACTTAAAATAGGAGACGAAAAACATATTGATACTATGTATATAAATATAATCTTGGCAAGTCATCCTCAAATTCGCTTTCAGAATTACAAAACATGGCAATGCTACGAATTTCACGTCCGTTAGGAAGTGAATCATAATAATACAGCCAAAAAAATAAATTTCTTCAAATTTTGCAAATTTGCTTTGTGCACCATTTTATTAATGACAAATTAAAACACTTTGTTTTTACCACGATAATCTTTATTTTAACACATCGACATGTTTCGAGAAAGTGTTTTAATTTGACATTAAAAAAATAAATGTCAAATAGACTGACATGGGTTGTCAATGCTAACGTTCTAAAATAATTACGTTCAATTTCCCCACAAGTTCCTTTATAATAAAAGATCCACCAAAACAAAACGAGATTCTATTGAAATTTCTTTTGTTGATTTTTTTCTATTTTATTTTATTTATTTATTGACGCCTTATTGGGCTTTTACATATAGAATAGAAATTTCTTTTATAACATCAGTATAACCTAAATAAAAAAGATTATAAAATAAATAAGTAAATAAAGCATAAACACAACATAATAAATAAGAATATATCTAAGGCTAAATCCACATGCATTTCTTTAGAGAACTCGTACAATTCATATACCTACGAGCAACAATAAAAGAAGAAAAAATATCTTAACACATTAATTTTTACTTAATTACTCATTGTTATAATACGAACAATTAAAAATAACAAACAAAAGAAAATCGTAATAAAATAAAATGTTATTTTAGAAAGCAATCACTTTGTGGTGTGACATATTTAATAAATAAAATACTTAATAAAATGATTTCTCATTCATTATTAACATTTAAAAAGTGATGAACTAATTTAGCTTAAAATGTGTCGAAGTTTAAATTAAATATGTCAGCTACATCAGTAAATGTCAAATAAATTTTATTTGGAACATTAACAGAACATATTATGACAAACATAATACACGATTAAAAAATAGGTTACAACTCAAAACAAAAATCAATACGGTATACTATGGCACAAAATTATAATTACCCCGAGCATAAAGACAAATTAAAACATAAATATAGTACTAGATTCACGCGCAACGACGGGTTAATAGTTCCAAAATGTAATAAAAAGTACGGACAGAGAACATTTGAATGCAACATACCGAAAATATTTAATTTATTACCTGACACTATAAAGCATTGTAATTATATAAATAAGGTTAAATATATGGTGAAAAAATGGCTTTCGGAAAAAAAATATTTATATTAATATGTATGAAAAAATTAAAGAAAAAATGTATGAAAAAATTAATGAAAAAATAATAAGTCTGTAGTTATAAAATGTAATTTTTCTTTAAATGCATATGAATGTAAAATATAAGCACCAGTTGACAAGCCAATTGAATTGGATAAGCAGGACTTGTTTGTTGATTCTATGCATTCAATTATTTTTACAAAAAAAAAAATAATAAAAAAAGGGTTTTTACAACTGTGTGTCAGCATGTGTGACCTCAAATTTCCCTTTTGTGAACATGAGAGTTGCATACGAAAGGAAAAACCCTTTTTTCACTACGAGTCAGTATGTGTGACCTCAAAGTGTCCCTTTATGATCAATAGTTGAAGTCAGAACAAGAAAAAGGTTTTTCACATCTGTGAGTTAGCATTTGTTTCTTCAAATTACCTTTTTGAGAACACGAGTAGTGTCATACACAACACGAAAAAGGTTTTTCGCCACTGTGAGTCAGCATATGATTCTTCAAAATATTTTTTCGAGAACATGAGAAGCTGCAGACGGAACATGAAAAAGGTTTTTCTCCACTGTGAGTCAGCATGTGTGTCTTTAAATTACCATTTTGAGAACATGAGTAAGTGCAGACAGAACACGAAAAAGGTTTTTCTCCACTGTGATTCAGCACATGAATCTTCAAACTGCCTTTATGAGCAGATGAGTAGCTGCAGACGGAACATGAAAAAGGTTTTTCTCTACTGTGAGTCAGCATGTGTGTCTTCAAATTACCATTTTGAGAACAAGAGTAGCTGCAGACAGAACACAAAAAGGGTTTTTCTCTACTGTGAGTCAGCATATGAATCTTCAAACTGCCATTGCGAGAACATGAGAAGCTGCAGACGGAACATGAAAAAGGTTTTTCGCCACTGTGAGTCAGCATGTGTTTCTTTAAACTACCATTTTGAGAACATGAGTAGTTGCATACAGAACACGAAAAAGGTTTTTCTCCACTGTGAGTCAGCATATGAATCTTCAAACTTCCCTTTTGAGCATATGAGTAGCTGCAGACGGAACATGAAAAAGGTTTTTCACCACTGTGAATCAGCATATGATTCTTCAAAATATTTTTTCGAGAACATGAGAAGCTGCAGACGGAACACGAAAAGGGTTTTCTCCACTGTGAGTCAGCATGTGTGTCGTTAAATTACCATTTTGAGAACATGAGTAGCTGCAGACAGTACACGAAAAGGGTTTTTCTCTACTGTGAGTCAGCATATGAATCTTCAAACTGCCTTTTAGAGCACATGAGTAGCTGCAGACGGAACATGAAAAAGGTTTTTCTCCACTGTGAGTCAGCATATGAGTCTTCAAAATATTTTTTCGAGAACATGAGAAGCTGCAGACGGAACATGAAAAAGGCTTTTCTCCACTGTGAGTCAGCATGTGTGTCTTTAAATTACCATTTTGAGAACATGAGTAGCTGCAGACAGAACACGAAAAAGGTTTTTCTCCACTGTGATTCAGCATATGAATCTTCAAACTATTTTTATGAGAACATGAATAGCTGCAGACGGAGCAAGACAAAGGCTTTTCTCCACTGTGAAGCAGCATATGATTCTTCAAACTATCTTTTCGAGAACATGAGTAGCTGCAAATGGAACACGAATAAGGCTTTTCTCCACTGTGAGTCAGCATGTGTCTCTTCAAATTTTCCTTCCGTGAACATGAATAACTGCAGTTGCAACACGGAAATGGTTTTTCGCCAGAATGGGTGCGCATGTGCTCTTTTAATATTGACTTAAAAGAGCAGTAGTATTTACAATGGTAGCAAGAAAATCGTTCTACTCCAGGAACCGTCTTCCGTTCTGTCAATAAGCCTGAAAGAGATTAAGGACAAAGCTAAATATATGTAAGGGCGTAATTTATAAATAAGCAAGAATTAAAAGCAGGAACGGTGAATCACAAATAATAAAAATCCGTTTTACCTGCTGTCTGAGTTATTCTTTCAGAACGCTCTAAGCATTCCTTTTTGACATCGGGGAGTTCCAAGTCAATTTCCCAATAAGGAATCCCCTCTCTATGTTCTTCTCGACGTCCTGGTTCTGCCTTGATGCTAAAACCTTTTACAAAAATACTACTTGTTAAAGCAAATCAATATTAATATTTCAATTAAATAACATTAAGAAATAAGATGCATTAATGATAAAACATAAATATTGAAGTATGTCAAGAAATTTTGTATTTTTTGTATTTTTGGGATGTTAACTCCTCCTTTAGCCGAGGTTTCAGACAACGTTATAGTGTCCATCGTCGTTGAAAGTTCTAAAGTGTATGCTTAAGAATATTTACGCGGTACCGTGTTGCCAGCTCCACTCATCTGCGAGCTGGTATAACAGCATAGTTCAAAATGTTTTTTTGCTGCGTTTAGCTTTGGTGTAGCCGTCAATTACCGGATACCAATAACTATTGAGCTCAGCTCCATGTCATCACATGATATTGATGGGAGTTTGTGAATTTCAATTGGTTCCGTAATTAGGCGTGCTCTGTGGGTTTAGGGTATTCCCAGGATCTCAGGAACAATACCAAAGTAATGGCCGGTTTCAATTAAATGTTCGGCGATTGCCGATTTGTCAGGGTGGCCGAGTTTACATGCTCGAAAGTGTTCCGATATCTTTTTGGAGATCGTCCGCTCTGTCTGGCCTACATAGACCTTGTCACATCCGGAACAGTTGAGTTTATATACTCCACCTGCTTCCAGAGGAAGCTTAGTCTTTGCAGACCTCAGTAAGTCCTGTATTTTTGTCGTGGTTCCGAAGAGAGTCTTGATGCTTTCTTCTCTTAATAACCTGGCGATTCTGTTCGTTACACAACTTGTGGTGTGTTTTCCTGCAAAGCTTGTGCTTTCCTGCCCTATATTCACAATATGACAGACAGAATCGCCAGGTTATTGAGAAAAGAAAACTTTCCTGCAAAGGCTGTATTTACCTGAACTATTTTCACAATGCAATGCTCACCGATTAAAACTCAATTTACCGATGGAGGGAAACATCATGGCTTAGGCGATTAACATTTTTAACACCACTTTTAATGTTTTCCAGAATAACTTTTGCAAAATCAATCTATTCCGTTCGATCTTTGAGAAACGAAAAACCTTTTGAAACATGACTCAAGACCTGATTCACTAATTAGCTACCGTATTATATCAAAAAAGTATATGGTCACTGTCAATGAATATTTTGGATAGAATTTCAATTCAATATTGCCAATTTTTTAATATTTTTACTCAATTGTTCGGTTTGGCGTTTCTTAATGTGAATTCACAGAAAACATCGTACGGGGGGGTGCCTGTCAGTATCGGGTCGGCTGTCAAAAGTTAAACCGAGGTCATTATATCGATATAAAATCGTCAGAAGTTACGCTTACCGATCTGAATTTGTAAAGTTATCCATTCCTCTGACCTTGATCCCCAGGTACTAATTGAACCGCGTCAAAAGGCTAGGCGCCCACAAAGGGCAATAGATAGCAAAATGAATTTGAATGTATTCTAACCTTCTTGTGGCCGATCTCTTCTGATCTTCGAGAACATTTAACAGTATATCGATTTTCGTATAATTATCTTTGGAGCTATTTTTTTTTATGAGAGCGGCCGAATCCAAAACCAAACATACGAAAATTTCCAGCGCTCAGCGGAAATATTTTGTAAATATCTTTTGGCCCTCCAGCGGTTTAGTGTTCTTGTGCATATTTCAAATGCGGATGTATCGTCCAGTTATATACCTAAACGATTTTTTGCAATTTTTTATTAAGGACTTCAAAATCTAACAGCTTGAATTGAGAAAAAACTCAAGATGTAGAAAAGTGATATTTGGGTGAGTTTAAGAACAAAATAAAAAAATAGGATCTGAGACGTCAGCTTTAAGATCAATTGGTTTATTGTGGGTATCATTTATCTGATTCCACATATATACTAATATCTCTGGGTTTATTGTAAATTTAGTTGAAAGTGAATTGTTCCGAGGCAAATATCAGATGGTTACAATTGTCAATTACGTACTTGAAAAATTAAAAAATACTACTCGAAGTAGATCACATTTTTGGTTGAGAATGTGTTAGAACTATTAATGATAAAGGGGTATCGGAAACCTCAGAGGAAGAGGTACTACATTCCCGGGTTACGAATAACCTGACAATAATTTAAAAATCTCGTTTCGGACAAATTGCTGGTCTCGTGATGAAGTACTATACCAGTCGAGGAATTGAACTCACGACGCCTGGGTGGGACACAGACCCGATACGGACTCGGGTTAAAAATAGGTTAAAATGAAGAAAAAAATGTCAAAACCGGTTGACGTTATTGCGGGAAATTAAAAGTGCGCTCATTATGACAGTTTTCTGTAAGCAAACACTTCGAAGTGAAAAGTTATTTCAAAATAATCCAATGGCCTATAAACTGGGATGCTGAAAGCAGGCATCTCCCATGGCTGAGAAAAATTAATATATCTTGAATTATATTTTAATAATTTGTCTTAAACCTATATTATAACTTACTAGCTATCTGAACACTCTCTGAATACAGCAAGCATTCCTTCTTTATATCCGGGAGGTCAAAATCCATATCCGTAGATGGCATTATTTCCTCTGCGATCTCATTCTGGCACCCTGGCTCCGTCTTGATAGAAATACTCCCTGGGTTTTGAGGATCCATGGCACAGATGTTAAAGCGTCTCTCTATAACGTAATTGTCAGAGCTCAAAATAAATTAAAACGTACATCAGCAGCCCGTTGGTGAGTGATATTCAAATCAGCGCCTTCTTTTGTCACAAAAAAATGAACAACTCGAGCAATTCCACTAAACATTAATTTTTTTGGAAAATAATATTTTTGTGAAGCCAGTCGGCAGCTCAATAAACATCAGACTGACTATAAACGCGGAACTATGAATTGGGAACAAACGTCATACGACTATAGTGACATATGTGGCGAGAGTTGTCCATAGAAAAACTTTGACAATCGACGAGACGCTAGTCTCTTCACTCGAGTGAAGGTTTACTCTATGGTTACTCGAGCGAATGTTCCCATCTTCGTTTCACTTTTGTTTCATTTCTTGTTCAGACGACAATTTGTTTTTTCGGCTACTGGTATTATACCTAACTCTCTCATTAAAAATTTTGGTGTAATTAGATTTGTCAACAAATTTGTATAAAAAATGAAAAATCAGTCATTTTAAATACATGTAGGATAACGAAAGATTTTTTTAATATTTATATTGGGGGATCAGTAGGATTATCTGTCAAATTAGGATTTCCACCGAGCCGAAACCTCTGATATGAAAATATCTTGAGTCGGTGAATTATTTTCCCATTTCATAAAGTTACATGTATAAAAGTTTTTACGAATATAATTTAAAATACATGCTTTTCCGCCTTTTTGACTGAAACCGATGGTTCTCGTGGTAATCAAGTTTAGTGGTAGTTTATTTTTTATAATATATGTCTATTAAAAGTGTAGCGGCATGCGGCGGTTTGTTCACAATTTAAGCCCCGTTTATGATAGAAATAGTCTGTAATCCGTATTCGATAAGCCCTAGGCCGTAGAAGTTGGAAGATAGGAAACCTGTGTATCCGTTTATAATTTTATTTTATTTTTTATTTATTTCAATTTATTTCACCTCTTACACACAACAATTTTACAATTTTAATCATTGTTTAACTAAATAAAAACAAAAATATAATAAAAAGGTATAACAAAAAGGTGAAAACATCATTTTTTTTTTGTTTCTACACCAATTAAGAGAACTGGATCTTGAGCTTGGTGTAGGAGTTATGTAAGAATATACAATTTTTAGTCCATAATTAATATAATATCTTAAGGACTAGATTAAGGAAGACATTATATAATATTTTATGGTTTGATTTACATGATTTTATTGCATACAGATTTTTAAGAATAGTTTGATCTTTTTCTGGAATAATGCTAAATCTCTTATTTTTTTACTTCTTCGGGAAGGCTATTAGATGGCAATAAACTGTTATTTTTTCCATAACTGAAAACATGGTCCAACTTTATCTTTTACGGTTATGGATTACGGAAAGCTTAGATATATGCTGAGATGTATGTATTTTTCATCGTTACTCCATGGTATTGAACAAATATTTACGCGGAATTTGGATATTTTACTGAATTTTATATATATTTGCCGAAGACGAAAGTGTTTATTATATAATAATGAATATAAATGACTCGGAATTGATTTCTTAGGTCATTTGACATAAACAAATGACAGTGGCATGGTCACTTCAATGTGCGTATTCTAATCTATTCCTATTCCAATTATAAACGACGATCTGTAATATTACGGATTATGGATTACGGCACCGGCCTATTCTTATCGCTTATTCCTATTATAAAAGGGCCTTTACCGAAATTTCTAGTTAGCCTAGTTTTAAATCCGAACGAAATATATATATTTGTAACCCTGTTTCAAGCTCTATCAAGACCTGTATCACTGTTTCACAAATATCCCCAAAAAGAATGATTTTGAAGGAATTCTGTTAACAATCACACAAATTTCACGCTTTTGTGAATTTTTGTATACCGAAAACCTACAAACTTAAGATACAAGATTTTAAATTGGTTAATTCATTGGATTTACAGGACTGTTAACAGTTTATCTATTTTCTTATAATAATACGTGAAGGCATTTTTTTTATTTTATAGAGCGAGCGAATCTAAAACCAGTTGATCTTAATGCGGGAAACTAAAAGTGCGCTCATTATGACAGTTTTCTGTAAGCAAATACTTCGAACTGAAAATTAACTTCAAAATAATCCAATTGCTTGAAAAACATTTTAACAATTTGACTTAAAACTATATTATAACTTACTAGCTACAATCATTCCTATGAATACAGCAATCATTCCTTGTTTATATCCGGGAGGTCGAAATCCATATCCGTAGACGGCATTATTTCCTCTCCGATCTCATTCTGGGTCCCTTGCTCCGTCTTGATAGAAACACTCCCTGGGTTTTGAGGATCCATGATGATAATGCGTCTCTCTATATATAATATGATTGTATTAGCTCAAAATAAATTACAATTTTCAAAGAACGTACATTAATTCATCAGTCCGTTTGTGGGTGATATTAAAATCAAAAATTAAAACGCGTGCGTGTTCCTTTATTAACTTCGTTTTAAAATCAGCACCTTCTTATTTTAAAAAAGTCTGTTTTCTCTGTCTTGATTGGTCAAAAAGCTTGTTTAACCATAGATGAAGAACAATCAGCTGACAGCTCGCAGCCTAGCAACGGCCGCCCAGGGTAATCAGCCGTGACAGTCGCAAGATGGTCGCAAGTCACCGCTTGCGTTACCATTGACAACGGGGTTTTGTGTGATTGTGTAGTGTGCGGGCCATCACATTGTCATACAAAGACAGTTGGCAGTTGAGAGTTTTCAGTTGCCTGATTGGGCGGAGGCGCTAACCGTCGGCAGTTCAATGAACATCTGACTGATTATAAAGTGAATACACGCGGAACTATGGAGAACAAACGTCAGGCGACTGTAGTGAGAGTTATCCATAGACAAACTTTGACAGTCGACGAGGGGCTAGACACTAGATAACAGTGTATTATTCAATTGGAAACATTCCAAAGTTTGAGATTATAAAGCGCCATTCAGACGGTTCACTAATCGCTCATTTCCGCATTTCATTCGGCCTAGTTTACTCGGAATGGCACGTCTGAACATGAAATGAAACGAAAGTGCCGAATACTGCCGAATGAAATCTTCAAGTGAACCGATCCAACATTGTGGTATATTTTCATTCGGTATCCTTCACTAGCGCGCGCATGCGCGCGGAAGAGAGCAAAGTGAAGCGTCTGAACACCGAGTGAAATCTCAATCAGTTTGTCTCGCCTCCTGTACGGGAAGGACCATGGAAGGACGCTATCACATCGCACGCAAAACGTCAAAATGGTATTCGTTCGGCTAATTTGTTTGCTTTTGGGAACACCTCTCATATAAATTTTTGGGTCTCCCTTATTATCCATGTATTATATATATCTTTGAATATATGTAAGATTATTAATTTGTAGGAAAATGTTCGTAATAAAAAAAGTAAAATCAAATTGTGATATTATGTCATAAAAAATAAAAAGGTTTATAAGACGAAACAATACTGTTTTCTTTATTTATTTTTATTTTATTGTGTCAACAAAATTGCGTAAAAATCGATGCATCTGACATGTTTTTCCTTAAAATTCGGGGCCGGACCGCGCTGGAAATCGAACGAATTCCAGCGCTGTTGACCTCGCTCGGCGACGCTGTGGTCGGAATGGACGAGTGAACGCTTATTTCTATAGTGCCGTCTGAACATGGAATGCAACGAAGATGGAAGATTAGGCCGAAAAAACATGGCGTAAACCTTCACTCGAGTGAACTGTCTGATTCCAGCATTAGGAACAAACCGATTGTCTCGGACTGTGCATTCGAATGGATTCGACATCGATAAACCTTGTCAATAAACTTATAAATAAAGATAAAACTAACTACTACAATAATAAATTTAAAAACTGTTTTAATAATACAAAAAAAAACCTAGGACGAGAAAAATCATATTTTAGGACGTAAACCCAAAAACGATTGTGATGAAACTATAACACGATACATGTTAAAAGATAGAACTGAGAAATCTGTGTCAAATGATTTTGTGAATTACTTCTCCTCTTCATAGATTATCCATACGATAATGTACATTTTCGAATTATGAAACACGATTTATTTTTTGTAGTGTATCTAAAAGCTTCCGGCTTGTAGACATAGATGGCAGTGCTAAGAGCTGTCCTTAGATTCCGCTAGATGGCAGGTAGGTTAGTACCTGTGGGAACCAAGAGAGGGTCAAAGAGCTCTGAGAGAGCGTTCACTGGTACACACGGATGAGATTCCATTCAGCCAGCTTCTACTTAGGTGGATCAACGAGATCTACATTGTAAACCGCGAAGTGTATAATAAACGCAGATAATAACAAAGTATCTATTATTCCAAGAAGTAATCTCCATTCAAAGTATTGGAGAATCTGTTAGTGTCTGTAATAAATAACAGAACGAAGATAATAATAAAAAAAAGAAGAGTTTACTATTCGGTACTTGAACCTATGAAATGGTTATATATATATACATATATGTGATAAGTTAGCCAAGTTTTGTGTTGCGAGCATTTTTGTTTATTTATCAATAATCGTTATCGTATTGATTAGCTTTCAGGAGGATGGTGAAAAAACCCCTAATACTGACATATTGTGGGGGTTTTTCTCTATCCTCTTAGAGGAGGAATAATATTTTCCGACACATAATTAAAAAAAAGCCGAAGATTTAAAAAAAAGCAATGTAAATGATCAAAGCTTCTGTACTATGTTAAATATCTTTTAAACTAGGGAGTTTTAGCAAAAAATCATGTATTTCCCATTTGAAGAACATCAAATTTGCAATAATTTGAGCGTAAGAGCTGGTTCACACTTCCGTTTTAAAATCGGACGCGGGTCCCGTTTTAAAATAAAAAAATATGTAAACTACACTATCATCAATTATTTTATTATCTGTAACTTCGTTAACATAAATTCAATGTTATATTATTTGTAAATTTCATCTATCAATTATTATTTTATCTGTAAATTTCATTGTCATAAATTCCTTGTTATGTTAGTACCTAACTAAGTACCTATTTAAGTACCTATAAAAGTACCTACATAAGTACCTATATGAGTACCTATATGAGTACCTACATAAGTACCTACATAGGTACCTATATAATTACCTATATAAGTACCTACCTATTTACCTATACAAGTACCTGTATAAGTACTAGCTAAGTACCTACATAATTACCTATATAAGTTCCTACCTAAGTTCCTATACAAGTACCTATATAAGTACCTATATAATTACCTACCTAAGTACCTATATAAGTACCTATATAAGTACCTACATAAGTACTTACCTAAGTACCTATATAAGTACCTACCTAAGTACTTATGTAAGTACCTATAAAAGTACCTGTATAAGTACCTATATGAGTACCTACCTATTTACCTATACATGTACCTATATAAGTACCTATATAATTACCTACCTAAGTACCTATATAAGTACCTATAAAAGTACCTATATTAGTACATATTTAAGTACCTATATAATTACCTATATAAGTACCTATATAATTACCTATCCAAGTACCAATATAATTACCTATATAAGGACCTACCAAAGTACCTATATAAGTACCTATATAATTACCTATAAAAGTACCTATATAAGTACCTATATAAGTATATATATAAGTACTTACCTATGTACCTATATAAGTACCTATAAAAGTACCAATATAAGTACCTATATAAGTACATATATAATTACCTTTATACATACATATATAAGTACCTATATAAGTGCCTGTATCAGTACCTACATAAGTACCTATATAAGTACCCAACTAAGTACCTATATAATTACCTATCCAAGTACCTTTATAATTACCTATATAAGTACATACCTAAGTACCTATATAAGTACCTATACTAGTACCTATACTAGTACCTATACAAGTACCTAGACAAGTACCTATGCAAGTACCTTTATAAGTACCTATATAAGTACCTATATAATTACCTATCCAAGTACCTATATAATTACCTATATAAGTACCTACCTAAGTAGATATATAAGTACCTACCTAAGTACCTATACAAGTACCTATACAAGTACCTATACAAGTACCTATACAAGTACCTTTATAAGTACCTATATAAGTACCTATATAATTACCGAACTGTACGGCCAAGTAAGTGATCAGTTCCCACCCTTTGTGGTAACTTAACTCATAAATATGAGCATGCTCATGGGCATCAAATGTACACCCGTGCTCTTAATGAGCATGCTTATGTCAAAAAAAAATTAATAGAAACTGCTATTGTCTTAATTAAATGTGTTAAATTGTACAGATCTTGTGTTTTTTAAAAAAATATTTCCAAACATTATGATTTGAAATTTAGCAGGTTATATGTTAACTTTAAATTGTTATTTATTTATGTTCTTACATCTTTTTTAAATTTTTATTTAATTTCACAATGTTGTATTTTTTGTAAATATTATCTCAGCCCACTTAGTTTTTTTATTATAATTATAGTAATGTGAAAATCTGTTTAGATTTTATTAGTATTCTTAATTTTATTTTAATTGATGTAAACAATCTGTTGATTTTCCTAAATAAATAAATAAATAAACATCTGAGAAATGGAGAAAAATAATTGTCCTTACTTTACTAATTAATGTTATATTACAATATTAATATATAAAATTTATTTTTTATTTATTTATTTATTTATTTACACATATACGGCACAACATGTGCCATTAACATAATTGACATAACATATAATTAGTACAACAACATGAAGAATAACTAAAAGTATAAATGTAAGTTAAATATAAGGAAAAAAAAATGTTAAAAGTAAGTAGTAAGGTAATAAGTAGTAGGAAAAGGGTAAAATATAAATGTAAAGTGAAAAATATGGTACAAAGTATAAGTATAAAGTACAAGCTTTAAATTATTAAGCAAAGATAAAAAAGTTAAAAGTGAGAATAAAATAATAATAATAAAAAAGTTAAATGTAGAAATATAAGATGTCTTTAAAAAGAACAAAGATTTAAATATAAAATATAAAAAGTAAGAAGTCCTCCATTTAAATATAAAATATAAAAAGTAAGGAGCAAAGAAAAATAAAAATAAAATATTTAATAGGTAGATATTATAGATTACAAATATTAACCGATATGATGAATTTTACAAGTACCTATGATTTCTAATGAATTAATGTTTTGCAAGTTCTGGTAAGCATATTATGTTTACATAATTATTATGTTTACATGGTACTAGAAGACAAATTTTGTTTAATGCATCTTTTGTATGAGGCCAGATTACCGGCGTGATCGATATTAGCATATTTATTGCCAAAAGTATGTAAGCGATTTATTGTTGCATTTTGTTCTGCGGTGGTCCCAGAGGTATTACAATGAAAAGGTGTTTGGAGTCGAGTAGGTCTAAAAGGTATGTGATAATTCACCAGTGAAACTAATTCAGGGGAGTCAAACCAGTTGTTATTTATTTTAAATAAAAAAATTAGATCATTAAGTATTCTTCTATCTTTTAACGATAAGAGTCGCATTTTTTGTAATAGAGAA
Organism: Limnephilus auricula; assembly: GCA_951813805.1. Lineage (NCBI taxonomy): Eukaryota > Metazoa > Arthropoda > Insecta > Trichoptera > Limnephilidae > Limnephilus > Limnephilus auricula. Next base: position 12,122,740 of record OX638414.1, on the reverse strand, counting down.
TCATAGTTTTTGTCATCCGCGGGAATTCCTAATTTGAAATTAATTGATCTGAGAAATTTGTGTTGGATTCTTTCAATGGAATTTGCATGGCTTTTGTAGACAGGGTTCCATATGGGGGAATTATATTCCAAATGACTTCTAACTAAAGTTGTATATAGTATTTTAAATGTTTGGATATTTTTGAAATCTTTACATATTCTTATAATGAAGCCCAGCATTTTCATTGCTTTATTAGTAATGATATCAATGTGATTAGTAAATAGGAGTTTAGTATCGAAGGTTATTCCGAGGTCCCTTATTACAGGTACTGACAATAAACTGTGGTTGTTAAGTGAGTAACAATATTTGATAGGGTTTTTTATTCTGAAGAAACTCATGATTTGACATTTTTTAATGTTAAGTGTAAGTTTGTTGATGGTACACCATTCTGCGAATTTTTCATGTCATCAGCAAATAATAATATGTTAACATCGGAGAATATGAAAGTGACATCATTTATAAATTATTAAAACAGTATTGGACCAAGGTGCGAACCCTGAGGCACGCCACTAGTGGCTTCAAATTCGTAAGACAAGTGTCCTTTAATAGATACAGTTAATACACGTTTTGATAAATAATTCTTAATCCAGCATAATAATTTACCACTAATTCCTAGTTTAGACAATTTATTTAGAAGAATTTTAATGCAAACCTTATCAAAAGCTTTACTGAAATCTGTATAAATCGAGTCAACTTGTTCTCTATTAGCTAAGGCACCTGAGATAAAATGTTCGTACAGTGTAAGGTTAGTTAAGGTATTTCGTCCAGAGATAAAACCATGTTGAAATGATGAGATATTAAATTTAATACAAGAACATATTTTTTGAAGAATTAACTTTTCAAAAATTTTCGGAATCGACGATTGTATGCATATTGGTCTGTAATTTTCAACTAAAGACTTGTCTCCACTCTTAAATATTGGAGTGAGAAAGCTATTTTTCCATATTTGCGGGAACTTGCCTGCTAAAAGTGATTGATTAAATAGTAGGTACAGTGGGTAAGAGACACTACCCTCACAGTTTTTAAGAAATACGGGGGGAATTTTATCTGGCCCTGAGCAAGATTTAGGTTCCAGTAGTTTAATACAAACTGCAATTTCCTTAATGTCAATATGTATCTGAGATAGTTGTAAGTTAATATCTGACTCGAAGTTTGGAATGTCTTTATCAGGGATATCTGTTTCATACACATCCTTAAAAAAGTCTGCAAACAAATTGACTATTTCTTTGATTTTACTAGAAGTTTTCACTTTGTAGTGCATAGTTTCAGGTATGCCAAGGTTGTTGTTATTTTGGGATTTACAATAGTTGAAAAAGTGTTTTACATTGTTAGCGATTGAAAATTCAAATTGCTTTGTCTTTGTTATATTCCATTTCGCACAAAATTCACTTTCAACCTCCTTTTCACCGCCACGAAATCACCGAAGGCGTGGCCAGGCTTGAAGGAGAGGCTTGATGCGCCGCGGCAAGCCTAAAAGCATAGAGAATAATAGAAAACAATAGATAACAAATTTACGTGCTGGCCATCAAGCCGCTTGCTCGTCTCGCAGTCCCTTTACGTATCGTGTAATGGTACTTCCACACCGCAGCCAACCTTCCAACTCCGAACTTAGTTCGGAGTTGGAAGATTGGCCGATCGTGTGGTGGCTGCGGTGTACGCACAAAATTCACTTTCAACCCCCTTTCGACCGCCACGAAATCACCGAAGGCGTGGCCAGGCTTGAAGGAGAGGCTTGAAGCGCCGCGGCAAGCCTAAAGCGGACGACAAACGTCCGTGGATGGCATTATTTCCTCTGCGATCTCATTCTGGGACCCTGGCTCCGTCTTCATAGAAACACTCCCTGGGTTTTGAGGATCTATGGCAGAGATGTTAAAGCGTCTCTCTATAAGATAAAGCGGGCGACAAACGCGAAATTCACATCAAAAAGATACTGCGTTATAAGTATCTTTTCTACCGACAAACTACGTTATACAATATTCCTTCCTACGGCGCACTATGGACGGAATGGAGAAAAAACCCGAATTAAGTGGTTTTTGCAAACGTTATAATTTGAAATACATTTATTTTTTTTAGTATAGCAAAATAGTTTCTGCATTTTATGTGTTTATTTAAATATGTCAATAGCGCTTGATAAAAGTTTGGCAACGCCGCAAAGTGTGTCGTAAATTGGATGTTTGGCATAGCTTTTTTCAGTTCGCTCCTACGGATGAGCAGAGACGGTTGTGTATTGAGTGACGTTTGGATATATTTACAAAAGTTTGTTACGACTAACGTTTCTCAATGTATTCTTTATTTAATTTACTAAACTATAAATCAATATCACATGTATGTGAGATTTAAACTAACATCTAATTTTCTGCTATTTTTGTATTTTTTTGCTGTTAAAATGCTTATTTCATTTAGCGTTTAGAAACAAAACATCATTTGTTCCCATTTGTGAGTATATACGTATTGTAGACTAAAGTCTCACCTTTTATGTCATATATAAATTGTGTTCCTTTTTTGTCCTTCCTTGAACAATTTTGTTATTTTCAGGAAGGTCTATATGCATTCCCCGGGGAGAATTATTCGAGGCATTAAAAGAACGGGGTATATTAAATGCCACTTCCGTGGAATCAAATGAGTTTTTAATTAATTATATAATACAAAAATACCACTAGTGGTAGGTTCGAACATTTTGAAGGTTTGCAACTCACTGACAAACAACAACTGGACACAAATGTGCTATTTATCTAAAGCCAGGCCCAAATACATGAATGATCTCAGTAAAGTTGTAAATCTAGAGTGCGGGGTTAGCACGTTTCATTTGGTCTGTCAACGTTGCATGCACAAATTAGATTTTTTGAATGTCTATTGCACATTTCATATCGTCTCGAAATTAAATCATGGCAAGTCCGTGGACAAGAAAATTAACTAAAAGTTGGATCAAGAAAGAGAAACATTATTAATGAGTTCAGAGAAAAAAATATCGTACTGGAAGATATGCCAAAGCAGGGCTTCGGTAGTACCAATGATGTCAATACTGCCCATCGATTTTTTGACAATCATATTGTGTCTTCGGAAATAACAGGTATCGATGCGAATTTTATAGTAATGTCCAGTGGATATAAGTGGATATGTCATCGACGAAAATAGTTTTGAACAATATGCTTTAGACACTGCCTGGCTTTATGTACGTCTATATAATTGGTACCCCATGCCGAAACGTGTTTATAAAATCCTAACACATGGTGCGACAGTAATGAAATTATTTTTACTCCCAATTGGAGATTTACAAGAATCGAGGCATAAAGAGATAAGGCACTACCGAGAACACCATAGCCGAAAAGTTTCCAGAACCAACACTAATCAAGATATATTCAATAATTTGTTAATCTCATCAGACCCTGTAATTTCCTCTATTCGACCACTTAATAAAAAAAAAGGTTCTGTGTTACCTACGGAAGTTTTAAGTCTACTAAGAATTCCGTCCAATGATTCTGGAAATTTGAGTGATGATTTAGACTCTGATGACAACGGAGACACCTTAAGCACTTAGATTTTCTACCATTTTTCTATTTTTGTATTCATAGATCTGAATTATAATATGTAAAGTTTAAAATTAATGTTTTATTTTCCTAGATATTTTTTATATCTTCAAAATGTATTATTTTGTTGTTGTAAATTTTTACGCAAGAGTAAATTATTAATTTTTACTTCAAAATAGTTATAATTCATTAATAAGATCAACAACAAAAAAATTGCATCAATATTTAGCCAGCAAACCATTAATTCGTGTTTTTTCTGCATTTCGTCCACCGTGCGGCGGGAGAAGGGGTCAGTTGAAATCGGAAGCGGTCGAGAGAATATCATTTCTTTGTACTGGATATGTTAATTTGACAGCTCCGTGCATGCTCCGTGTATTAAAAATGACTCCCTCTCCTGTTTACGGTAGAGAGGGGGTCGCATAACTTTTCTGATATCGCCACTGTAGCGAATACGAAAAATAATTCCGATTACCGAAGATTCAAACCGCGATCACAGCGCATCAACTTTTTACGTCTGGCGGGTCTCATGGGATTGTATGGCGAGCGCTATTGTGTTATAAATAACTTTTTGATGTGAGCTGCGAGTCTGTCGCAACCTTAAAAGCATAGAGAATAATAGAAAACAATAGATAACAAATTTACGTGGTAAATTCCCCAGGGGACCTATTCTGGACGCGAGGGCGCTCGTAATCGCCGTCGAAAGTACGTTCGTTGGTCGACTTGGGTATTCTTGAGCTTGGTCGAAGGAACATTCTTAGACGCAAAACGTCAAAAGTCATTCCACACAACAACGAGTGGGGCGAACCAGTAGAAACAGAGCAGCGAGTGGTAGGTTGTTGGCGTATCTGTGGAATTGGCTGTCAAAATCTAGCATTATTGTTTTCCCGCGCGGACGTTCGCACCCGCAAAGAGGTTTATAAAGTTAAACCACAATCAGAATACCTGATTGATCATAATCTAAATTAAGGGCTGACTTTCTGGAGGAATGGCTCCACTTTAGCCTGGTGGTGTTAATAGAATTAAACCAGATTTAGTGGCTGGTAGAGCTGTTCGAAATAGGATAGTTCAATATTATTCTTTCTGTGTTTATACTTGACTTTTATATCCTGTTGTTCAGTTCATTATTTGTCAATTGTCTGGGATCGTATTGTTGATATTAGCCATACACAAATAGTGAGTGGTGAGGTGAGGCAACATGAGGCTGCGTTACAACAAACACCTCAAATAGGTTGTATTTATAGGCTCATATTTTGGTTGAAGGCCGACATAATACCATTTATGTTTTATGCTGGCCGAGGCCGATTGCCTGCCACACAGAAGGTTGTGTTGGAAACTAGACAGTTCACTGTATATTATTTGTCAATTGTCTGGATCATATTATTATTAATGATATTAGCTACACACAAATAGTGAGTGATGAGGTGAGGCAACATGAGGCTGCGTTACAACACTTCAAATACAATATTTACATGTGATTATAATAATTCATTTTCAAAGCATCACCTTATTTTGGTTGCAAGCCAACTGATTTATTTAAGGCCGACATAATACCATTTATGTTTAATGCTGGCCGAGGCCGATTGCCTGCCACTGTCAAAGAAAAAGATGGTTATGTTGGAAACTAGACATTTTAAAAATTATTTTGAATCCAGTTGCTGTACAAAATAAGCCCCATCACCAACAGCAGACGCCAGACTCTTTGGTGGGTCTCGCCCCACGTTCAGTATTGTATAATTTCGAAAGTGAATTTCAAAAAGCTTTTATATATTTTGTGATAATATAGTGATGTAAAATGTAATAAAACAAAGGTGTGATCATAAAAAATGTATTTTACTCTAAGAATATCATATTTTTCATCAAATAATACAGAAAAAACACAGTTTTCAATATACAACGTCAATATATTTTATAATACAAGCTAAAAATAAAGAATTATTACGCTGATGAACAAATCAAGTCTGATATTTTCTATTAAAATACAACTCTGGTGTTAATTAGTAAAACATTATGTTTATCCATGATAAAAATAAAACTCTCATTCATTACGCTGATATTGATTTTGTCTACTAGATATCTTTGTTTATTATAAGGAAAAAACATTATATTTATCTACGATAAAACTAAAATGCTACTAAATAGTATCACAATTTTTATCATATAACGCAGAAAACATTACAGTGTCAGTTGTTCAGTTACAATTGTAATTATTTCAACATATTTGAGATCCCTGAGGCGTATGTGTGATAAAAATCATGTGTATGAGAAATGTGGACATCTGTAAAGAATGCAAGGCTGATGTAAGCGTAATGAGTAAGATTAAGAAAAGGACCCTCAGATGGTTTGGTCATGTAGAGCGAAATAAAGAAAAAAGGAGTGTAAGAAGGACACAAAAGTGAATGGAAAGTTGTGGACGTCCGAGGAAGACATGGCATGATGAAGTGAACCAGGTACTTGAGTCGGAGTAATAGAAGGTCATGTATGAGAAGATGTATGAATGTGAATGAAGCAAGGAGTGTGTGCCAAGACAGGGTTGTTTGGCGGTCCGTCCTCTCAGCCTACCCCTGCGGGGAAACGGCGTAATGGTTAGTTAGTTTATTTTGTATTACAAGCTAAAATTAAAGAATTAGTGCACTGATGAACTAATCAAGTCTTATATTTTCTATTAAAATTACAACTCTGGTGTTAATTAGTAAAACATATTTATCCATGATAAAAATAAAACTCGTTCATTACGTTGATATTAATTTTGTGTACTAAATATCTTTGTTTATTTTAAAGAAAAAACCTTATATTTATCTATGATAAAACTAAAATGCTACTGAATAGTTTCACAATTTTTATCATATAACGCAGAAAACATTACAGTTTCAGTTGTTCAATTACAATTCCAAAAACAAAATTAATATAACCGAAACTTTGAAATATGAACAATTCAAAAAACAAATTTAAGTCCCTGAAATTGGATAATGATATATTGTAACCTTAATTTACACTTAGTTTACGCTTACTTAATTTTTACTATTCAGTTTAAAAAATATATATATATTGATTTTGTCTTTCAATAACAATTTTTTTCTAAATTGTATACCTATGTTAAATAATATTTGTATTTATCTCGTAAGTCTTTGATTATTGTTTAACATATTTAATTAGAACATTATTTTTTGCATAGAAATACTTCTCCCATAAACATGAGCTCCTAGAGCTCAACTTATGGAGTACTAGAATAATAATGAATAATTGTATAACTTTGAATAATGTAATCACTTGTAATGTAAAATCTCTTTCTTATAAATAAATAAAAAAATAAAATAAAAAAATTGTAATTATTTCAACATATTTTGTATTACAAGCTAAAAATAAAGAATTAGTGCACTGATGAACTAATCAAGTCTCATATTTTATATTAAAATTACAACCCTGGTGTTAATTAGTACAACATTATATTTATTTATCCATGATAAAAATAGAACTCTTATGCATTACGCTGATTATTATTGTCTACTAAATGTCTTTGGTTAATTTTAAAGTAAAAACATTATATTTATCCACGAAAAAACTATAACGCTACTAAATAGTATCACAATTTTTATCATATAACGTAGAAAACATTACAGTTTTCAGTTGTTCAATTACAATTGTAATTAATTCAACTTATTTTGTATTACAAGATAAAAATAAAGAATTAGTGCACTGATGAACTAATCAAGTCTCATATTTTCTATTAAAATTACAACTCTGGTGTTAATTAGTAAAACATTATATTTATCCAAGATAAAAATAAAACTCTCATTCATTGCGTTGATATTAACTTTGTGTACTAAATATCTTTGTTTATTTTAAAGAAAAAACCTTATATTTATCTACGATAAAACTAAAATGCTACTGAATAGTATCACAATTTTTATCATATAACGCAGAACACATTGCAGTTTCAGTTGCTCAATTACAATTGTAATTATTTCAACTTATTTTGTATTACAAGCTAAAAATAAAGAATTAGTGCACTGATGAACTAATCAAGTCTCATATTTTCTATTAAAATTACAACCCTGGTGTTAATTAGTACAACATTATATTAAAGATAAAAATAGAACTCTTATGCATTAGGCTGATTATTATTGTCTACTAAATGTCTTTGGTTAATTTTAAAGTAAAAACATTATATTTATCCACGATAAAACTATAACGCTACTAAATAGTATCACAATTTTTATCATTTAACCCAGAAAACATTACAGTGTCAGTTGTTCAATTACAATTGTAATTATTTCAACATACATATTTTCAATTATAAGCTAAAGAAGAATATGTGTACTGACAAAAAAATATTATTTTGGTTTGAATTAAATTAAAACATTGAATTTTTTCCATGATAAAAATGCAGCGATAACTTCATTATGTGAACCCAAACATTTAAAAAAATTAAATGTTAAACAATACATTTTATATTATAAAGAAAATTATGTTTATAAAAGATGTTATCTGTTTTGAATACAAGTTAACCACATTTAGTTTTATTTATAAACCCAGTGTTGATTACGGGCCATATGGGAGTTGAAGAGTCGAAGGTCAACATTGACTTGTCCTCTCTCCAGCCAGCTGCTGGCTGCAACAGGGGAGGAGTTTGCTTAATCAAACCAAAAAAAAATAATGGACTTGACTAACAGATTCAATTAAATCTCATAATTCTCAATTGAATATGGTGTTTAAACTATTGGAAGAAATAAGACTTCAAATTGTCAAGGGATAGATTTGGCCTTTATTTCTTCTAATAGTTTAACCGCCAAATTTAACCGAGAACTAACAGATTCAATTAAATTTAACCGAGAACCAACAGATTCAATTAAATCTGTTAGCCTCGTCATTGCAGCCAACATGCGATTAATTTTTTTTTCTTGGTTTACAAACTCCTCTCCCCCTGTTCAATGAGGGTAGAGGAGAGAATCTGCGAATCTCTGCCGAGGCGTACTGCGAACCTCTGCTAAAGCCGCAGTACGCCCGGGAGTCTGTGTGGGTGGAGGCTCAAAGGTAGGGGGTTCTACAAGGAGAGGTATGGCCTCCAAGAGCAGCGGCACCTCAACAGACTGCCAGCTGCTGCAGCCAGCAACAGGCTGGGGTCCTCCGAGAGATGAAAAGTCGAAGTTGACCTCCGACAGTTCAACTCATTTTCTCATTTCAAAATCAGTTCGTCACTCGCATTGAGGCTGACTGCTGGCGCTGGTGGTCCGCCTCCTGTCCCGGCCGCATGCCGCCTCAAGGAGGCATTCTTCATTTTGGCCTTTGACCTTTAGTCTTGCAATTTCTGAAAACATTTTTGAATTATATTAATTATTTACACAAAATGTCAGTGGAAAGAGACTTTAAGGTCTTAAAATATTAAAAAAGAAAGACAACGTCAAGATCACACAATTTTACTTGAATTTTGAAATAATCGGCTTTGAAGTAACGTAGCCCCATTATCAATTATCATATTATATGTTAACGTAATTATCATAAATTCATTTCGGCGTTAACTGTAAACTTCAATATCATCAATTATTATATTATCAGTATACTTCATCACCATAAATTATATTATCTGTAAACTTCACCCGCTATAACACAGGGACATCCCTAGCATGGCGGATGAAATAACACAATATCTATACAATGTACAAAATTCATTTAATAAATAAATAAAACTATTTTCAATATCGTGATTTTTAACATACAAAACTAAACACATTGTGAGCGGTGACCGGACAACTCAGAACCCCATTCAGAAAAGTCACTAAAAGTGGTGATAAAAATATACAAAAAATTGGTTTAATAGGTTACGTTAGGTTAGGGTTAAGGGCTATTTCAAAATTATTTTTTTCATAGCTTTTTTAATGATTCAAAAGAGGTGTTGAGTTAACTTGATTCGGTGTGGAACCAAGGCCAGGACACTGAATCAATATGGCCGCCGCTGAAGGCTGATGAGTATGGATTAATAAATGTAATTAGATGCCAATTATGGCAAAACAGTGTGAGCTGAAGAGATAATATCATACAAAATACACACTTAAGTGCAAAAAAACAGGTACATGGCACATTGGGGAAATTGTATTGATGGGTAAAAAGAGAAAACAAAATTTCTTAGTAAAAATCAATAATTTCCTTTGTCAACAATGCAACATTTCTAATACAGTATAATGGTCCTTATAATTATATATGGTATCAAATAAAGATTTTTTTTAGAAGCCCAAGGGCAAATTGTTTCACAAAATTTAAACAATTCATCAAATTTTAATGTAAATTTTTAAATTCTGTGAAAGTTCTATTTAAATTCGGTAATTATAATCAATAGGGTGACAAGTTGTTTTACATAACTGAAATAACAACAGAACTTGAGTAGAACTTTCACAGAACTTGAAAATTAATTTTGAAATTTGATAAATAGTTCAAATTCTGTGAAACAACTGGCCCTAAGAAATAAACTAATTAGAAACAAAATTAATAATTGATTTCATTATTAAATGTAATGTGTGGGAATATGTATAATATGAAGTATGTGTAGTTAGTGATGGGACGTGATAGCCGGCAGTCTGCTGAGATTGTAGAGCAGTCTGCCGCATCTGCTGGAGGCTGGTGGCTGGCTGCTGTAGTACCGGTGCATCTGAAAATAATAACAACTAAAGTAGTAGGGGTATATTGTTTTTACATGTTGAATAGTGTTGAGGGAATGATGTACTTTGCTATATCAATCGGTCAAGAATATTTTTTTTTACTGTGTAGATTTTGCGACTTTTTACAACTTTTTTGGTGGTATCATTTCTTTTTTTAACATAATTATTTAACAATGAATTTGTAGATGATCTGATTAAATGTTGCAAAATAATATTTGATGAATGTCCAGCGGGACAATTGTAATCTGTTAGGAAAAAATCTCTATCATTGATAGCATCTATTGTCAGTTGTAATACTAATTCACGCTGGTTATTGTAATCTAAAAACTTTTTTTCTAGTTTGGTTGATAGAAGCTTTTGAACGGTGACATAGTTATGAATGATGGCATTGACGATGTCAGGGTGAGGACATAATAGACCACCTCGATCCATATTCCTTATTAATGAGTAACTACAATCTGCGTCTAACATTTTATCGACAGTTACGGTATTGGAACATGTTGTGCATTTAAGTTTCTTTAAAACGGTTTGGGCACAGTAACCTGCAAGATATGTGAGAACAGGGAGACTGGCTTCTGCTTGCTTGAAATCTTTCTCAGTAAATGTTTTGTATAATCCAGAAAAAGAGAAATTTGGTTGCATATTTAAACTGGTACAGGCCTGGGGTTCACTTTCATGTTCACAATCAACAATGTCAATCTGTATACATCCAAATGCAGACCAAGACAACGTTAAAGGTAACAGATCTTGTATCCTCAACTTTGACTCCACTTCAAATATTTGTCTGATTGTATTGCATTGTATACATTGAGGTTATGTACAAAATTGAATCGTCGATGTAATGATACGGGGCTGTATTTGTATTAAAAATAAGCACATTTCACTTACCGTTGAATATTTTGATGGAATAAAATCTCGACGAATAGCCTTAACCCATTTTTGACGTAATATAACATCAATTGGGAATTTAAAAGTGTGACGTTTTGGTCCTGTATCATAGTTTCCCTTACAACGCGGAACAACGCACTTGTTAACCATTTTTTCAAACTAAAAACACTTCTGTAGATAATAAATATGTTAATTCACTCAAAGGTTTCTGTGTAATGCTTCTAATTAATAGGTTTTTTGTTTAAATCAAAAGACACGCGCTGCGGCGAACGCAAGACACCCATAAACTTGGATGAAGTGAGAGTAAAAATCTATGAATCTGACGTTTCCAGCCGCCTAGAACGTAAAATCCCGCTAGAGGCGCAAACTGGTTGGTGGAACCCGTGTGAGATGTAAGCTTGGTGTTCGTTTTGTTGAATAGAAATTTGTCATATGCAGAGCTTCATCTGAACGAAGCGATAGGTGTAACAAATAGACATTAAATGTTCAATACACACAAATTAATCGAAATGAATTAAAACAAACCTTTCTCCAGTGTTTGTTTTCCAAGTCTTTATTAGCTCCTGCCGGCATGCAATTGCTCGGAAATCGCCAACCATCTCCTTCGGGATTCACCGAACATTTCCCACTCATCAATTATTTATCAGAACTTACTAATTCTGTTAGTAGTTCCTTCTGGCTTTGCGTAATGTATCCTGCAGACATTTCTGTTTTGCTTTGAATATTTTTGTTTACTGTTGACCGTTTGACAGTGACACCATAGAAATCCCAAAAACATCAGGAACATAGACAATATTCACAGGGCTGCCAATATAATCATCTCTTCTACCGCTCGACGTTCAAGAATACGTAAAATTGAAACATATATATACATAGATATTACGTATCGTGTAAAACAATTATATAAATCATATAAAATTATTATAAAGTAGGCAGCTATTGTTTCTGTGTTCAATTTGTCAATTTCTGGGTTCAATTCAAGAAATCCATTGATTTTTAAAGAAAATATTGTACATCAAATTCAAGAATGTTATTTTTAAGTTCTGCAAGTATTTTAGTTTTTTTTATATATTATGAAAGCTGTTTCGGCATTCAATGTCATTTTTAAATTGTAGTTAGGTCACTTTTAGACCACATATTTATGCGATTCTATTAACGCCGTCCAATTTCAATATCCATGGAGTTTAAAATGATTTTTTACTGGTGTTAATAATTTAATATTTTCTTAAATGTTTAATAATAACGAAACTGCTATTGTCTTAATTAAATGTGTTAAATTGTACAGGTCTTGTGTTTTTTAAAAAAATATTTCCAAACATTATGATTTGAAATTTATAAAGCAGGTTATATGTTAACTTTAAATTGTTATTTATTTATGTTCTTACATCTTCTTTTAATTTTTATTTAATTTCACAATGTTGTATTTTTTGTAAATATTATCTCAGCCCACTTAGTATTTTTAATAAAATTATAGTGAAAATCTGTTTAGATTTTAGTTGTATTATTTTATTTTAATTGATGTAAACAATCTGTTGATTTTCCTAAATAAATAAATAAACATCTGAGAAATGGATAAAATTAATTGTCTTTAGTTTACTAATTAATGTTATATTACAATATTAATATATAAAATTTATTATAACACAATAAAGAATGCTTTGTGTTTGTTATATTCCATTTCGCACAAAATTCACTTTCAACCCCCTTTCCACCGCCACGAAATGACCGAAGGCGTGGCCAGGCTTGAAGGATAGGCTTGATGCGCCGCGGCAAGCCTAAAAGCATAGAGAATAATAGAAAACAATAGATAACAAATTTACGTGCTGGCCATCAAGCCGCTTGCTCGTCTCGCAGTCCCATTATATATTTAATAAGTCCATCACATTTTGTTTCAACAACATCCATCACGACAAAAGTAGTTACTTAGTATCTAATTTTAATTTCTCCTGAACAAAACAGGGTGGTTGGAAAAACACGGTTCCTGGCGCCGAATGATGAATACCCGGCGTAATCAAGGGGTTCGAACCCGGCGTACGCAAATAAATTTTAACTGATTAATTTGAGTTATTTTCACAATTAATTAATTATAAATAACATAAAGTATATTTTCGGCACGTTCCAGAGTGGAAGATACTCTCAGTATCGCCCTGATGTATTCATCATTCGGCGCCCGGAAGCGTGTTTTTCCAACCACCCTGTTTTGTTCAGGAGAAATTAAAATTAGATACTAAGTAACTACTTTTTGGTTATTTAATATATTAGCGTTATTATTTAGGGATTTTTCAATTTCAAGTGCTTCCAAGTTATCTAATTTTTTGCTTTCTTTATAACGGTGAAGAATTTTAACCCCTGTGTCCTTATTAAAAGTATGATTGGTGGAAATAAGATGATTGGCAAACTCCGAAAAATTATTATTATTTAAACATCTTAAATGTTCCGTGATTCTAATATTTACATTTCTGGTTGTCTTACCTATGTAGAATGATGGACAATGTTGCAAAATAGTTGGTAAATGCCTGAGTGGCTTAATTTATGATCTCTATCTTCAGTGTTTTTTTAATAATTTGCCTACGTTGTTGTCAGTATAGAACGCGGGTTTAATATAAGGAGGCAATTTTTTTGTACTAAGTGAAGAAAAATTGGATATATATATAAGATCCTACGCCATTGAAAGGGATACGTATTATTTTATTGTAAATAATGGCGAGCCACAAAGTTAATGCTTATTGCGAACATGTATTAAAGGTATGAAAATATTAGGATTTATTTTAAGAACAATTGAGGGCCTTAGAAGCAAAAACGCCACTTTCGAGCTGTTGAACTCAAGAACGGTCGTAGAAGCGACCCGTTCTCACGTGACAAATGTCAACCGTGCACATATGTTGGCGTTTGGCGTGTTTCCCGACTATTTACCGGTGCCGAGGGTATAAATGACGCTAGTTCCTCGGAGCATCTTCCATCGAAATACCAGTAGAACAAATACCTCTCTTTAAGACCGGAGAAGCTATCAAACGGACCGCATGTTTTAGCACAAAGTTGAGGGTTCTTATCAGGTACTTTGGGGCTCCTGACCAGAGGTGACTGCCAAATTTAACCGTAAGGCGGACTTGCGACTAGTACAGGGTTACCAGTTGTGCACTTTTATTTATTGTTTCTTCACAATTAAAAATACATTGTTACCATTAAGTAATAACCCCACTAGGGTTCGCCTGTGAAGGTATCGGGGTTCATAATTTCACAATTTAATAAAAGTAATTCACAATACAGATCTTTCTTAAATGCAAATTAATAAAATTTAAAAATAACAATGATTAATGAAATTTGCAGAAAAAAAAGAATTAAGATTAAGAATTAAAACATAATTACATAAATTGTTCGAGGGGCTTTACATATTTTTCTTTCCTAGAAATTCCTCTCATTCCTTTCCTGAAAATATCCGCGACACAGCTTCCCCTCAAATGACATTGCCCCTGAGTGGAATTATTTTTCTCAGGGCCTCCCGTGTGGAGCTAATGTAGAGAATTATAAATATTAAAAGAATATATATTATGTTTGTCAAATAATGGTATATACCTACTATATACGCTTTCAAAATTATTAGCACGCACTACAATGTGAGCTGACTTTAGATATATGAGTTAAATAAATAAATAATTAAAGTACAAAACACTGTCAATAAAACTGAAATAAAAACAAAATACTGGTTTGGATTTTTTTAATATAATTTTTCACTTTTATAGTAATTGTCTTTTCATGCATTGCTGATACAGATACAAATACTCAGAATTTATCGTAGACGATATTAATTTAGCGTTTGTGTACATTCTTAAATTTATTACATTGTTCATTTTTTTAAATGAAAATATAACTAAAGAGTACCCGGCATACGTTTAAACGCCATTGAAGAAAGTGTTTGGATTTTATTCCTTTAACTGAAGTCCTTCTGGTTACACAATTTTTTTTTAAATTTTTCGTATGGTGCGTCACACGAATCAAACCGAAAGGTATTCCGTCCCGTGAGCAGGCCATATATAGGTGTATGTGAGAGAAGCTTGGACTTTCCAAATTATTCCCTCCTACCGTTACTTTCTCACCTTTGCAATCCCTCTATCTGCCCCTCCCTCGTCCTCTACCCTTCAGTTACCCCTCTCCAGTGTGTCCTATCCCAAACGTCCCACTTCCCGCCCCCGTTACCTTTTACTTTCCTCGCTTCCCCCTTTCCCGTGTACAATCCATGTGTCATACACGTATGGATTTTCCATCCCCTGCGTGTATATAAGATCAGGTTCTTGATTCAAAACTGTTTTTTACTTGATAACAATAATATGGTACTGCGCTAAAGCAACTATCTTCCATTGACTAGCGGGTAAATCTGCCCCGCAGGCCGACACGCTACCGCCTATATTCACTCCTTGTACCAACTCTAACCTCCCGCCATCTGACGGTAACTACTGTAGACTTAATGCCTACTGCCATCTGTCGATAAACTACTGGACCTATATACCAGAATACTGCAGAAATACATACATGTTTCTAACAACTTGCGCGCCACTTATTGTAATTTTTTTAACAATTTTCAAAATTCCAGAGCTCAGTATTACAAAAATAACAACTCACCAAAGTTTCATCACAATCGGATGAATGGTTAATGAAATAATTTCAAAACGCTAGAGCTTATAACGTTATTAACAGAAAACATAAAAAAACGAATACTTAGTCGTCAAACACTGCTTCATACGTAAACATACTTACCTTGAGGGCTCAAAACCAAGGGATTTTTAAAAATTACTTTATTAGACCTACAGTTATCTGCTTAAGACATTTAATTTATTTCTTTTTAATATTACAGTGTTTACCTAATTATTAACATTTGTACATAATATTTTTTGAACTTTTATTATTTTGTTTGTAAGGTAGGTTTGAAAATAAAACCGGTTGATGTATAATATCGTATGTTTCATGAACACCTCACTAGGAGAACCTGTGTTGAGGTGTTTACGTGGTTATGTTTGAGTGTGACAACAATTTATTTATGGTTAATTAATTAATTTAATTAATTAGTGTGTGTTGTAGTAGAAAAAAAGTTTTAAAAAAATTAATCCTTATTGTAAATTGATTATTTAGAAGAAGAAAAAAACATATGTTGTAAGTGTGTGTATAGTTGGTAAATTCTCGAAAAACGTTTTTATTATTTTACACGTTTTATAGTTCAGGTATGTTTGGTTTGGAGTTAATTTTTAAATAAAGTGAATGGATCAAAAATCTTGATTTTAAAAAGTATGACTAAAACTGCGTTGCCGATTGAAGCAACTGCTCTGGTTATCTAGGTTAAATTGTAAAATTTCGTTGGTGATAAATGGTTTTTTTCCACTGTGAGTCAGCATATGATTTTTTTATTTTTTTTTTTTTTTATTACAGAAAAACAGATTTTTTTTCATGTTAACAATATACCTGCAAAGCTACTGCAAGTAGCTTGTCTGCAGGAAAACAGTGTGAACAAAACATTGTACAATTTAAATGTCTCAAGTATAATACAATAAGAAAAAAATTGCAATTTAATAAAATACATAATAAAAACATAAATAAGTATAAAAAATAATATAATACTAAGTCTAAAAAATTTTAAAGTGCAAGAGGTACAGTCATTCAATACAGAAAATCTGATTCCAATAGCCATGTTTTTAACAATAGCGCAAATTTAGGTGTCGAGTAACATTTTTTCAAATCATATGGCAGCATATTAAATATAAGTGGTACAATGTATTCAAAAGTTCTCTGGCCATGTTTATTAGAAAATCTAGGTACTATCAACCCTTCATTTTGTGTAAGCCTAGTATTGTACACGTGATCCACCATTGTTTTGTATGGGCTATCTAAGATATGTTGCAAACAAATTTTATGCCAAAAAAGAGCTCTAATAGGTAAAACATTTATGGATTTATACATTATTGTGATATTTTGCCGCTGGTCATACACTGCTTTGCTGACAAGTAATTTGACTATGGCGTTTTGAATTGACTGTACATGTTGGATGTTTGTCTTACATGAGTGCCCCCAAGAAGTTATACCATATCTCACATTAGATTCAGCCAGGGACAAATATATTAATTTCATTGTTTTGATGGGCACATAATATTTAAGTTTATACAGTTTGCCTACGATCGCTCAAAGGCGCTTACATAGCTTAACAATATGTATATCCCATTTCATATTACAATCCACCGTTACCCCTAAGTAGACTTCAAACTACTTCTACGAAAACATGAGTAGATGCAGACGGAACACGAAAAAGGCTTTTCTCCACTGTGAGTTAGAAAATGACTCTTTAAAAGTTCTTTTCGAGTGGTATCATATAGGCATCTAAGGTTATTTTCGCATATTATTCTGGCAATGGCACCTGGCACCAATTTACCCACATTTACCGCTCGCCTCCGCTCACTTAAAATAGGAGACGAAAAACATATTGATACTATGTATATAAATATGGAGTATATATATCAACTTATGGAGTAGTAGAATAATTATGTATAATTGTATAACTTGTCAATATATAATCACCTGTATGTAAAATCTTTTTCTTATTAATAAAAAAAAAAAAAAAAAAAAAAATATATAATCTTGGCAAGTCATCCTCAAATTCGCTTTCAGAATTACAAAACATGGCAATGCTACGAATTTCACGTCCGTTAGGAAGTGAATCATAATAATACAGCCAAAAAAATAAATTTCTTCAAATTTTGCAAATTTGCTTTGTGCACCATTTTATTAATGACAAATTAAAACACTTTGTTTTTACCACGATAATCTTTATTTTAACACATCGACATGTTTCGAGAAAGTGTTTTAATTTGTCATTAAAAAAATAAATGTCAAATAGACTGACATGGGTTGTCAATGCTAATGTTCTAAAATAATTACGTTCAATTTCCCCACAAGTTCCTTTATAATAAAAGATCCACCAAAACAAAACGAGATTCTATTGAAATATCTTTTGTTGATTTTTTTCTATTTTATTTTATTTATTTATTGACGCCTTATTGGGCTTTTACATATAGAATAGAAATTTCTTTTATAACATCAGTATAACCTAAATAAAAAAGATTATAAAATAAATAAGTAAATAAAGTATAAACACAACATAATAAATAAGAATATATCTAATGCTAAATCCACATGCATTTCTTTAGAGAACTCGTACAATTCATATACCTGCGAGCAACAATAAAAGAAGAAAAAATATCTTAACACATTAATTTTTACTTAATTACTCATTGTTATAATACGAACAATTAAAAATAACAAACAAAAGAAAATCGTAATAAAATAAAATGTTATTTTAGAAAGCAATCACTTTGTGGTGTGACATATTTAATAAATAAAATACTTAATAAAATGATTTCTCATTCATTATTAACATTTAAAAAGTGATGAACTAATTTAGCTTAAAATGTGTCGAAAATTAAATTAAATATGTCAGCTACATCAGTAAATGTCAAATAAATTTTATTTGGAACATTAACAGAACATATTATGACAAACATAATACACGATTAAAAAATAGGTTACAACTCAAAACAAAAATCAATACGGTATACTATGGCACAAAATTATAATTACCCCGAGCATAAAGACAAATTAAAACATAAATATAGTACTAGATTCACGCGCAACGACGGGTTAATAGTTCCAAAATGTAATAAAAAGTACGGACAGAGAACATTTGAATGCAACATACCGAAAATATTTAATTTATTACCTGACACTATAAAGCATTGTAATTATATAAATAAGGTTAAATATATGGTGAAAAAATGGCTTTCGGAAAAAAAAATATTTATATTAATATGTATGAAAAAATTAAAGAAAAAATGTATGAAAAAATAATAAGTCTGTAGTTATAAAATGTAATTTTTCTTTAAATGCATATGAATGTAAAATATAAGCACCAGTTGACAAGCCAATTGAATTGGTTAAGCAGGACTTGTTTGTTGATTCTATGCATTCAATTATTTTTACAAAAAAAAAAAAATAAAAAAAGGGTTTTTACAACTGTGTGTCAGCATGTGTGACCTCAAATTTCCCTTTTGTGAACATGAGAGTTGCATACGAAAGGAAAAACCCTTTTTTCACTACGAGTCAGTATGTGTGACCTCAAAGTGTCCCTTTATGATCAATAGTTGAAGTCAGAACAAGAAAAAGGTTTTTCACATCTGTGAGTTAGCATTTGTTTCTTCAAATTACCTTTTTGAGAACACGAGTAGTGTCATACACAACACGAAAAAGGTTTTTCGCCACTGTGAGTCAGCATATGATTCTTCAAAATATTTTTTCGAGAACATGAGAAGCTGCAGACGGAACATGAAAAAGGTTTTTCTCCACTGTGAGTCAGCATGTGTGTCTTTAAATTACCATTTTGAGAACATGAGTAAGTGCAGACAGAACACGAAAAAGGTTTTTCTCCACTGTGATTCAGCACATGAATCTTCAAACTGCCTTTATGAGCAGATGAGTAGCTGCAGACGGAACATGAAAAAGGTTTTTCTCTACTGTGAGTCAGCATGTGTGTCTTCAAATTACCATTTTGAGAACAAGAGTAGCTGCAGACAGAACACAAAAAGGGTTTTTCTCTACTGTGAGTCAGCATATGAATCTTCAAACTGCCATTGCGAGAACATGAGAAGCTGCAGACGGAACATGAAAAAGGTTTTTCGCCACTGTGAGTCAGCATGTGTTTCTTTAAACTACCATTTTGAGAACATGAGTAGTTGCATACAGAACACGAAAAAGGTTTTTCTCCACTGTGAGTCAGCATATGAATCTTCAAACTTCCCTTTTGAGCATATGAGTAGCTGCAGACGGAACATGAAAAAGGTTTTTCACCACTGTGAATCAGCATATGATTCTTCAAAATATTTTTTCGAGAACATGAGAAGCTGCAGACGGAACACGAAAAGGGTTTTCTCAACTGTGAGTCAGCATGTGTGTCGTTAAATTACCATTTTGAGAACATAAGTAGCTGCAGACAGTACACGAAAAGGGTTTTTCTCTACTGTGAGTCAGCATATGAATCTTCAAACTGCCTTTTAGAGCACATGAGTAGCTGCAGACGGAACATGAAAAAGGTTTTTCTCCACTGTGAGTCAGCATATGAGTCTTCAAAATATTTTTTCGAGAACATGAGAAGCTGCAGACGGAACATGAAAAAGGCTTTTCTCCACTGTGAGTCAGCATGTGTGTCTTTAAATTACCATTTTGAGAACATGAGTAGCTGCAGACAGAACACGAAAAAGGTTTTTTTCCACTGTGATTCAGCATATGAATCTTCAAACTATTTTTATGAGAACATGAATAGCTGCAGACGGAGCAAGACAAAGGCTTTTCTCCACTGTGAAGCAGCATATGATTCTTGAAACTATCTTTTCGAGAACATGAGTAGCTGCAAATGGAACACGAATAAGGCTTTTCTCCACTGTGAGTCAGCATGTGTCTCTTCAAATTTTCCTTCCGTGAACATGAATAACTGCAGTTGCAACACGGAAATGGTTTTTCGCCAGAATGGGTGCGCATGTGCTCTTTTAATATTGACTTAAAAGAGCAGTAGTATTTACAATGGTAGCAAGAAAATCGTTCTACTCCAGGAACCGTCTTCCGTTCTGTCAATAAGCCTGAAAGAGATTAAGGACAAAGCTAAATATATTTTTTTTTTTAGTTTTTTTTTTATTCCAGAAAAAAAGAAAATAACATTTTCACTTACTTAACTAGAATTTGCATAACATTATATTATCATACAACATATTATCATACAATATATTACAATACTATTCATTCACTTTCAATATTATTCATTTTCACTACATTGTTTTTTGTAAATAAAAATGAATAATTTTTTTTTTAATTTACAGACACTTTTTTCGTTTTTAATATCAACTGGAAGGCAATTATATAAATTGCCCCCCTCATAACTGATAGATTGCTTACCGTAGTTAGTATGAATAGTTTTTAAATGTATGTTATCGTGTTGTCGTGTAAAATGTTTGTGTACTTGGGACGTTTTAATGAATTCTGTGTTTGTATGAATGAGTTTATTATTTATTTTGTATATAAGGAGACATATATTGTATTCATATAGTTTTCTTAATGTTAACAGTTTGGTTTCCAAATATAGTTTTTTTGTGGATGTTTTGGATTCGTAGTGAAATAGTTTTTTGATTAGTTTATTTTGAATTATCTGTAATTCATTAATGTATGTTTCATACGCATTTCCCCAGATTTCAATTAAGTAATTTAAATGTGAGTGTACGAGACTATAATATAAACTTTTTTTTAATTTAATTGGTAATAGATAAGATAATCGGCTAAAAACGTTGATTAAGGGTGTGATTTTATTTTTAACATCTTGGATATGGTTTTTAAAAGTTAGATGCTTATCGATGCACAGCCCAAGATATTTTTCCTTTATCAGGATTTGCAAATCATCCTTTTCAATTTTTAAGGGTACGTGAGGAGGAATTATCTTACGGGTTGAGCTTAAAACCATGTATCCTGTTTTTTTTATGTTCATTGTTAGGATATTTGATTGGAGCCAACTGCAATTTTTTTCTAGGTCACTTTGTGCATTTTCTAGTAAGATGTTTAGGTCTTTACCCCAGTAGAATATTGCAGTGTCATCCGCATACAGAAAAATTTCACCATTTATGTCTAATTGCGAAATATCATTGATGTAAATTTGGAACAGTAATGGTCCTAGTATGGATCCTTGCGGAACTCCATAGTTTATTGGAAGATGCTTGCTATTATGATTGTTAATGCTAACGAATTGCTTTCTATTGCTAAGATATGATTTGAATAGATTAAGAGCAGGACCAACTACACCAATTTTCTCAAGTTTCTTGAGAAGTATATCATGGCTTACTGTATCAAAGGCTTTTTGAAGGTCAACTAGTATAGATAATATATAATTTCCTCCATCAATGCCGCTCCGAAGTTTACTGATTAAGTCATTTATTGCCGCAAGTGTGTTCGATTTTTTCCTAAAGCCATATTGTTTTTTATAAAAGAATGATTTTTTTACCAGAAAATTGTTTAATCTTTCGTAAATTACACGTTCAAATATTTTAGATAAGATTGGTAAGATTGAGATGGGTCTGTAGTTTGAGGTATTTGTTTTAGACCCACCTTTGTGAATTGGTATCACCTTGGCAATTTTACAGCTGTCTGGAAAAGTTCCCTCTTTAAAACCTTGATTAATTAATTTTGATAATATAGGAACCAATTCCGTAGAGAGACTTAGCAATGTCTTATATTTGAGTTTATCGTAACCGGCACTCGCATTTGATTTTAATGATTTTAATATTTTGCTTATTTCTAATTCTGTTGTAGGTTGAAGATACAAAGATTCTATATTATCATGTACTAAGGTTATTTCGTTGGCTGGTTTGTGTGCGACTTTGTTACGTATATTGTCCGCTAAGGATGAGCCAATGTTACAAAAAAAGTTGTTAAAATTATCGCATATCTCTACATTATTAGTAATTATTTCGTCATTAATTATTAGTTTAGTACAAACATTATTCGAAGTATTAGACTGGTTCTTAAGAATATTATTCATCAACTTCCAGGTTTTTTTACTGTTATTTTCGCATTTTTTAAAGAGATCACTGTAGTGTTTTTGTTTTAAGATTCGTTTTTCTGTAGTGACGTTATTTCTTAATTTTAGGAATTCTGTTTTCAATAAAGTGTTGTTTGGTTGTCTTTTTAATTTCAGGTGTAGTTTATTTCTTTTATTGATTAATTTTATAAGGTCTTTGGTTATCCAGTCTGGGTCATTTATATTTTTTGTTATAATTTTAGTGGTGCTATTGGAATTAATTTTATTTGTGAGGTAGTTTACAAGATTATCATAGTTCAGATCCGAGTCCTCATTATTGTTTATAGTAAAGGCGTTTTGTCGGATATCCTCCTCTAGTTTATCATAATCGATTTTTGTATATTCATAGGAGGATTTTTGTGAGTTTTTTTTAGTGTAGGTGTGAAGTATGTCGAGGATCAGTATGTTGTGATCAGATATTGAGGTATCACAGTTTGTTATAGTATATGAAAGGTTTATGTCTGAGATTATGTGATCAATAATGGTGTTGGTATTTTCTGTGATACGTGTTGCATGTATTTTGTTTACTTTGTTCATTATAGTGAAATTGTTTGACTTTATAGTTTCTGTATATTTACAAGTATGTATGTTTGTGGAATCAAGTAAATTGATATTAAAATCCCCCAGTATTATGGACCTTTTGTGAGTTTTTAGTTGTATGTTTAACTTATCTATAAAATCTTGGAAGTTGGTGTTCGGTTTTTTATATATCACTCCAATGTTTAAATTAAGTTTGTTTAACTGTATCCAGAGAAAGTTGTTGTCTGGATCCACTATATTGTCGATTAAGCCATATTCCAAGTTCTCCTCAATAAATATGGACACTCCACCACCGATGCCCTCAGGTCGGCAGGACGCTTCGTGTTTGTAGCCTTCGATATTGATGAATGGTATGTCCGTTTCTTTGAGCCAGGTTTCTGACATAAGTATGATGTTGATCTTATAGTCAATTGATTTTAATAAGCAAAGGATCTCGTCGACTTTTCCTTTCAGGCTTCTAATATTTAAGTACAGGAACGAAATTGAAGTTTGTTTTTTTTCTGTCCCCAACTGTTTGTAGAGAGTTACGTCATCTACCCGTTTATGTTGTTTTTTTGTTTTTAAACAGCATGTTTTGATTTGACTGGCGGTCGTCGATTGAATATTTCCTTCTTCTTTATTATTATAAGATGTCATTTTGTCCTTTAGTTTGATGATTTTTCCGGAATTATCGGGATCCAGTTTTTTGGAGTTTGCGTGTAAGTAGATTTGGGTTCAATATTGTTTATATCCTGCTCGATATTATAGTACATTTTCCGGTGGCTATGCATAATTATATCAATTATGTTTATTCTTGCCAAACTCATCGATTTCGAGATATTGTATTCGTTCATTTGGTCGTAAAACATTGGCCCGATGAATCGACAGTGATTTTTAAATAGAGCAGTGTGAGATCTTATTTCGCGGTTGAGTTTGGAAACATTCAGATGATTGTTTTTCGGCACCGAGTGCACAATAACATTAGTGTGTTGAAGGTTATTAACAATGTAGTATAAGTGACTAATTATATTTTTTGGCGATTTTTCATTTGTCCCAGTATAAATGATCACAAAATCTTTTTTTGTTAGGCTTTCACTTGACTGTAGTATGGTTGAACTAAATTTGTCTATGGTGGCACCGGGATAAATAAAGCTCTGGCATTTTATTTTGTTTGAATTTTTTTCAAGACTTCTTCTCATTTGCCTTCCACCCTCGTCCCCAAAAATGAGTACTTTAGATACAGTTTCTTACGGCTGTATTGGGCGATCTGCGGATTGATGAAAGGAAACGTTTTTTTCCACTATGGGAAGTTGATTTGTTTCGGTTCCATGAGTCAAAAGCGGTTGATAACTGTTTGATGGTGTAACATTTGTTAATGAATTCTCCACTTTTTTTGTTACTTGCTTTATTTCACTAATGTTTTTATCTATGTGTGTAATTTGACTTTTAATTTCTTCTTGAAAAATTTCAAATAATGAATATATTTTTTGAGACATCTCTTGAAAACATTTGAAGTTTTTATTTAATTGGTTAATTATTGAATTAAGTTTATAATCATTATCGCCTGGAGGATCTTTCTGTTGTAGGGTTTCGTTCACAGATATTTCTATCAGTTCCTTTTTATTCTGTTGTACGGTTTCGTTCACAGATGTCTCTATCAGCTCCTTTTGATTCTGTTGAGGGGTTTTGTTCACAGATGTCTCTATCGGCTCATTTGTTTGTTGAGAAGTTTTATTAGTTTCTTTGCAAGACGGGCACTTGAAACTTTGTTTATAGTTTTTATTCATCTTGCGAAAATTGATTTCGGTTATTTGACAACACAAGAAATGGAAATCATGCTTACATGTCTTGCAGGATAAGTTTTCGTTGTCATATATTTGGGTCTTGCATGACTTGCATTCCATCATTGCAGATTATTTTCACAGAGTTTATGAATAAATATGTATGTAAATATGTTAATAAGTAATGGCAAAGGATTATATAGTTTTATTCCTTTTCTCAGCACAAGGCCCAGGGTTTCTGGTATTTAGTTATTTAGAGCAAAATAAATAACACCGTTTGACGTTTGACGTTTGACATACGTTTTTAAAGTTCAAGTTCACTTTATGTCACTTTATCTAGCGATGATTTAAACACCGTTGTCGTACGTATTTCAATTCAAAAAACAATAAACGATATCTTGTATTTACACTGCGAGTTTTTGTTTAATCTCGAAAGCAAAAGTGTGTAATTATTTAAATAACATTCGCGTTCGAGTTAACACCGTTCATTATGTAAGGGCGTAATTTATAAATAAGCAAGAATTAAAAGCAGGAACGGTGAATCACAAATAATAAAAATCCGTTTTACCTGCTGTCTGAGTAATTCTTTCAGAACGCTGTAAGCATTCCTTTTTGACATCGGGGAGTTCCAAGTCAATTTCCCAATAAGGAATCCCCTCTCTATGTTCTTCTCGACGTCCTGGTTCTGCCTTGATGCTAAAACCTTTTACAAAAATACTACTTGTTAAAGCAAATCGATATTAATATTTCAATTAAATAACATTAAGAAATAAGATGCATTAATGATAAAACATAAATATTGAAGTATGTCAAGAAATTTTGTATTTTTTGTATTTTTGGGATGTTAACTCCTCCTTTAGCCGAGGTTTCAGACAACGTTATAGTGTCCATTGTCGTTGAAAGTTCTAAAGTGTATGCTTAAGAATATTTACGCGGTACCGTGTTGCCAGCTCCACTCATCTGCGAGCTGGTATAACAGCATAGTTCAAAATGTTTTTTTGCTGCGTTTAGCTTTGGTGTAGCCGTCAATTACCGGATACCAATAACTATTGAGCTCAGCTCCATGTCATCACATGATATTGATGGGAGTTTGTGAATTTCAATTGGTTCCGTAATTAGGCGTGCTCTGTGGGTTTAGGGTATTCCCAGGATCTCAGGAACAATACCAAAGTAATGGCCGGTTTCAATTAAATGTTCGGCGATTGCCAATTTGTCAGGGTGGCCGAGTTTACATGCTCGAAAGTGTTCCGATATCTTTTTGGAGATCGTCCGCTCTGTCTGGCCTACATAGACCTTGTCACATCCGGAACAGTTGAGTTTATATACTCCACCTGCTTCCAGAGGAAGCTTAGTCTTTGCAGACCTCAGTAAGTCCTGTATTTTTGTCGTGGTTCCGAAGAGAGTCTTGATGCTTTCTTCTCTTAATAACCTGGCGATTCTGTTCGTTACACAACTTGTGGTGTGTTTTCCTGCAAAGCTTGTGCTTTCCTGCCCTATATTCACAATATGACAGACAGAATCGCCAGGTTATTGAGAAAAGAAAGCTTTCCTGCAAAGGCTGTATTTACCTGAACTATTTTCACAATGCAATGCTCACCGATTAAAACTCAATTTACCGATGGAGGGAAACATCATGGCTTAGGCGATTAACATTTTTAACACCACTTTTAATGTTTTCCAGAATAACTTTTGCAAAATCAATCTATTCCGTTCGATCTTTGAGAAACGAAAAACCTTTTGAAACATGACTCAAGACCTGATTCACTAATTAGCTACCGTATTATATCAAAAAAGTATATGGTCACTGTCAATGAATATTTTGGATAGAATTTCAATTCAATATTGCCAATTTTTTAATATTTTTACTCAATTGTTCGGTTTGGCGTTTGTCGTTTCTTAATGTGAATTCACAGAAAACATCGTACGGGGGGGTGCCTGTCAGTATCGGGTCGGCTGTCAAAAGTTAAACCGAGGTCATTATATCGATATAAAATCGTCAGAAGTTACGCTTACCGATCTGAATTTGTAAAGTTATCCATTCCTCTGACCTTGATCCCCAGGTACTAATTGAACCGCGTCAAAAGGCTAGGCGCCCACAAAGGGCAATAGATAGCAAAATGAATTTGAATGTATTCTAACCTTCTTGTGGCCGATCTCTTCTGATCTTCGAGAACATTTAACATTATATCGATTTTCGTATAATTATCTTTGGAGCTATTTTTTTTTATGAGAGCGGCCGAATCCAAAACCAAACATACGAAAATTTCCAGCGCTCAGCGGAAATATTTTGTAAATATCTTTTGGCCCTCCAGCGGTTTAGTGTTCTTGTGCATATTTCAAATGCGGATGTATCGTCCAGTTATATACCTAAACGATTTTTTGCAATTTTTTATTAAGGACTTCAAAATCTAACAGCTTGAATTGAGAAAAAACTCAAGATGTAGAAAAGTGATATTTGGGTGAGTTTAAGAACAAAATAAAAAAATAGGATCTGAGACGTCAGCTTTAAGATCAATTGGTTTATTGTGGGTATCATTTATCTGATTCCACATATATACTAATATCTCTGGGTTAATTGTAAATTTAGTTGAAAGTGAATTGTTCCGAGGCAAATATCAGATGGTTACAATTGTCAATTACGTACTTGAAAAATTAAAAAATACTACTCGAAGTAGATCACATTTTTGGTTGAGAATGTGTTAGAACTATTAATGATAAAGGGGTATCGGAAACCTCAGAGGAAGAGGTACTACATTCCCGGGTTACGAATAACCTGACAATAATTTAAAAATCTCGTTTCGGACAAGTTGCTGGTCTCGTGATGAAGTACTATACCAGTCGAGGAATTGAACTCACGACGCCTGGGTGGGACACAGACCCGATACGGACTCGGGTTAAAAATAGGTTAAAATGAAGAAAAAAATGTCAAAACCGGTTGACGTTATTGCGGGAAATTAAAAGTGCGCTCATTATGACAGTTTTCTGTAAGCAAACACTTCGAAGTGAAAAGTTATTTCAAAATAATCCAATGGCCTATAAACTGGGATGCTGAAAGCAGGCATCTCCCATGGCTGAGAAAAATTAATATATCTTGAATTATATTTTAATAATTTGTCTTAAACCTATATTATAACTTACTAGCTATCTGAACACTCTCTGAATACAGCAAGCATTCCTTCTTTATATCCGGGAGGTCAAAATCCATATCCGTAGATGGCATTATTTCCTCTGCGATCTCATTCTGGCACCCTGGCTCCGTCTTGATAGAAATACTCCCTGGGTTTTGAGGATCCATGGCACAGATGTTAAAGCGTCTCTCTATAACGTAATTGTCAGAGCTCAAAATAAATTAAAACGTACATCAGCAGCCCGTTGGTGAGTGATATTCAAATCAGCGCCTTCTTTTGTCACAAAAAAATGAACAACTCGAGCAATTCCACTAAACATTAATTTTTTTGGAAAATAATATTTTTGTGAAGCCAGTCGGCAGCTCAATAAACATCAGACTGACTATAAACGCGGAACTATGAATGGAGAACAAACGTCATATGACTATAGTGACATATGTGGCGAGAGTTGTCCATAGAAAAACTTTGACAATCGACGAGACGCTAGTCTCTTCACTCGAGTGAAGGTTTACTCTATGGTTACTCGAGCGAATGTTCCCATCTTCGTTTCACTTTTGTTTCATTTCTTGTTCAGACGACAATTTGTTTTTTCGGCTACTGGTATTATACCTAACTCTCTCATTAAAAATTTTGGTGTAATTAGATTTATCAACAAATTTGTATAAAAAATGAAAAATCAGTCATTTTAAATACATGTAGGATAACGAAAGATTTTTTTAATATTTATATTGAGGGATCAGTAGGATTATCTGTCAAATTAGGATTTCCACCGAGCCGAAACCTCTGATATGAAAATATCTTGAGTCGGTGAATTATTTTCCCATTTCATAAAGTTACATGTATAAAAGTTTTTACGAATATAATTTAAAATACATGTTTTTCTGCCTTTTTTGACTGAAACCGATGGTTCTCGTTGTAATCAAGTTTAGGGGTAGTATATTTTTTATAATATATGTCTATTAAAAGTGTAGCGGCATGCGGCGGCTTGTTCTTTCAAAGCCCCGTTTATGATAGAAATAGTCTGTAATCCGTATTCGATAAGCCCTAGGCCGTAGAAGTTGGAAGATAGGAAACCTGTGTATCCGTTTATAATTTTATTTTATTTTTTATTTATTTCAATTTATTTCACCTCTTACACACAACAATTTTACAATTTTAATCATTGTTTAACTAAATAAAAACAAAAATATAATAAAAAGGTATAACAAAAAGGTGAAAACATCATTTTTTTTTTGTTTCTACACCAATTAAGAGAACTGGATCTTGAGCTTGGTGTAGGAGTTATGTAAGAATATACAATTTTTAGTCCATAATTAATATAATATCTTAAGGACTAGATTAAGGAAGACATTATATAATATTTTATGGTTTGATTTACATGATTTTATTGCATACAGATTTTTAAGAATAGTTTGATCTTTTTCTGGAATAATGCTAAATCTCTTATTTTTTTTACTTCTTCGGGAAGGCTATTAGATGGCAATAAACTGTTATTTTTTCCATAACTGAAAACATGGTTCAACTTTATCTTTTACGGTTATGGATTACGGAAAGCTTAGATATATGCTGAGATGTATGTATTTTTCATCGTAACTCCATGGTATTGAACAAATATTTACGCGGAATTTGGATATTTTACTGAATTTTATATATATTTGCCGAAGACGAAAGTGTTTATTATATAATAATGAATATAAATGACTCGGAATTGATTTCTTAGATCATTTGACATAAACAAATGACAGTGGCATGGTCACTTCAATGTGCGTATTCTAATCTATTCCTATTCCAATTATAAACGACGATCTGTAATATTACGGATTATGGATTACGGCACCGGCCTATTCTTATCGCTTATTCCTATTATAAAAGGGCCTTTACCGAAATTTCTAGTTAGCCTAGTTTTAAATCCGAACGAAATATATATATTTGTAACCCTGTTTCAAGCTCTATCAAGACCTGTATCACTGTTTCACAAATATCCCCAAAAAGAATGATTTTGAAGGAATTCTGTTAACAATCACACAAATTTCACGCTTTTGTGAATTTTTGTATACCGAAAACCTACAAACTTAAGATACAAGATTTAAAATTGGTTAATTCATTGGATTTACAGGACTGTTAACAGTTTATCTATTTTCGTATAATAATACGTGAAGGCATTTTTTTTATTTTATAGAGCGAGCGAATCTAAAACCAGTTGATCTTAATGCGGGAAACTAAAAGTGCGCTCATTATGACAGTTTTCTGTAAGCAAATACTTCGAACTGAAAATTAACTTCAAAATAATCCAATTGCTTGAAAAACATTTTAACAATTTGACTTAAAACTATATTATAACTTACTAGCTACAATCATTCCTATGAATACAGCAATCATTCCTTGTTTATATCCGGGAGGTCGAAATCCATATCCGTAGACGGCATTATTTCCTCTCCGATCTCATTCTGGGTCCCTTGCTCCGTCTTGATAGAAACACTCCCTGGGTTTTGAGGATCCATGATGATAATGCGTCTCTCTATATATAATATGATTGTATTAGCTCAAAATAAATTACAATTTTCAAAGAACGTACATTAATTCATCAGTCCGTTTGTGGGTGATATTAAAATCAAAAATTAAAACGCGTGCGTGTTCCTTTATTAACTTCGTTTTAAAATCAGCACCTTCTTATTTTAAAAAAGTCTGTTTTCTCTGTCTTGATTGGTCAAAAAGCTTGTTTAACCATAGATGAAGAACAATCAGCTGACAGCTCGCAGCCTAGCAACGGCCGCCCAGGGTAATCAGCCGTGACAGTCGCAAGATGGTCGCAAGTCACCGCTTGCGTTACCATTGACAACGGGGTTTTGTGTGATTGTGTAGTGTGCGGGCCATCACATTGTCATACAAAGACAGTTGGCAGTTGAGAGTTTTCAGTTGCCTGATTGGGCGGAGGCGCTAACCGTCGGCAGTTCAATGAACATCTGACTGATTATAAAGTGAATACACGCGGAACTATGGAGAACAAACGTCAGACGACTGTAGTGAGAGTTATCCATAGACAAACTTTGACAGTCGACGAGGGGCTAGACACTAGATAACAGTGTATTATTCAAATGGAAACATTCCAAAGTTTGAGATTATAAAGCGCCATTCAGACGGTTCACTAATCGCTCATTTCCGCATTTCATTCGGCCTAGTTTACTCGGAATGGCACGTCTGAACATGAAATGAAACGAAAGTGCCGAATACTGCCGAATGAAATCTTCAAGTGAACCGATCCAACATTGTGGTATATTTTCATTCGGTATCCTTCACTAGCGCGCGCATGCGCGCGGAAGAGAGCAAAGTGAAGCGTCTGAACACCGAGTGAAATCTCAATCAGTTTGTCTCGCCTCCTGTACGGGAAGGACCATGGAAGGACGCTATCACATCGCACGCAAAACGTCAAAATGGTATTCGTTCGGCTAATTTGTTTGCTTTTGGGAACACCTCTCATATAAATTTTTGGGTCTCCCTTATTATCCATGTATTATATATATCTTTGAATATATGTAAGATTATTAATTTGTAGGAAAATGTTCGTAATAAAAAAAGTAAAATCAAATTGTGATATTATGTCATAAAAAATAAAAAGGTTTATAAGACGAAACAATACTGTTTTCTTTATTTATTTTTATTTTATTGTGTCAACAAAATTGCGTAAAAATCGATGCATCTGACATGTTTTTCCTTAAAATTCGGGGCCGGACCGCGCTGGAAATCGAACGAATTCCAGCGCTGTTGACCTCGCTCGGCGACGCTGTGGTCGGAATGGACGAGTGAACGCTTATTTCTATAGTGCCGTCTGAACATGGAATGCAACGAAGATGGAAGATTAGGCCGAAAAAACATGGCGTAAACCTTCACTCGAGTGAACTGTCTGATTCCAGCATTAGGAACAAACCGATTGTCTCGGACTGTGCATTCGAATGGATTCGACATCGATAAACCTTGTCAATAAACTTATAAATAAAGATAAAACTAACTACTACAATAATAAATTTAAAAACTGTTTTAATAATACAAAAAAAAACCTAGGACGAGAAAAATCATATTTTAGGACGTAAACCCAAAAACGATTGTGATGAAACTATAACACGATACATGTTAAAAGATAGAACTGAGAAATCTGTGTCAAATGATTTTGTGAATTACTTCTCCTCTTCATAGATTATCCATACGATAATGTACATTTTCGAATTATGAAACACGATTTATTTTTTGTAGTGTATCTAAAAGCTTCCGGCTTGTAGACATAGATGGCAGTGCTAAGAGCTGTCCTTAGATTCCGCTAGATGGCAGGTAGGTTAGTACCTGTGGGAACCAAGAGAGGGTCAAAGAGCTCTGAGAGAGCGTTCACTGGTACACACGGATGAGATTCCATTCAGCCAGCTTCTACTTAGGTGGATCAACGAGATCTACATTGTAAACCGCGAAGTGTATAATAAACGCAGATAATAACAAAGTATCTATTATTCCAAGAAGTAATCTCCATTCAAAGTATTGGAGAATCTGTTAGTGTCTGTAATAAATAACAGAACGAAGATAATAATAAAAAAAAGAAGAGTTTACTATTCGGTACTTGAACCTATGAAATGGTTATATATATATACATATATGTGATAAGTTAGCCAAGTTTTGTGTTGCGAGCATTTTTGTTTATTTATCAATAATCGTTATCGTATTGATTAGCTTTCAGGAGGATGGTGAAAAAACCCCTAATACTGACATATTGTGGGGGTTTTTCTCTATCCTCTTAGAGGAGGAATAATATTTTCCGACACATAATTAAAAAAAAGCCGAAGATTTAAAAAAAAGCAATGTAAATGATCAAAGCTTCTGTACTATGTTAAATATCTTTTAAACTAGGGAGTTT
This sequence comes from Limnephilus auricula, assembly GCA_951813805.1. NCBI lineage: Eukaryota > Metazoa > Arthropoda > Insecta > Trichoptera > Limnephilidae > Limnephilus > Limnephilus auricula. Next base: position 12,089,664 of record OX638414.1, on the reverse strand, counting down.
TAGCAAAAAATCATGTATTTCCCATTTGAAGAACATCAAATTTGCAATAATTTGAGCGTAAGAGCTGGTTCACACTTCCGTTTTAAAATCGGACGCGGGTCCCGTTTTAAAATAAAAAAATATGTAAACTACACTATCATCAATTATTTTATTATCTGTAACTTCGTTAACATAAATTCAATGTTATATTATTTGTAAATTTCATCTATCAATTATTATTTTATCTGTAAATTTCATTGTCATAAATTCCTTGTTATGTTAGTACCTAACTAAGTACCTATTTAAGTACCTATAAAAGTACCTACATAAGTACCTATATGAGTACCTATATGAGTACCTACATAAGTACCTACATAGGTACCTATATAATTACCTATATAAGTACCTACCTATTTACCTATACAAGTACCTGTATAAGTACTAGCTAAGTACCTACATAATTACCTATATAAGTTCCTACCTAAGTTCCTATACAAGTACCTATATAAGTACCTATATAATTACCTACCTAAGTACCTATATAAGTACCTATATAAGTACCTACATAAGTACTTACCTAAGTACCTATATAAGTACCTACCTAAGTACTTATGTAAGTACCTATAAAAGTACCTGTATAAGTACCTATATGAGTACCTACCTATTTACCTATACATGTACCTATATAAGTACCTATATAATTACCTACCTAAGTACCTATATAAGTACCTATAAAAGTACCTATATTAGTACATATTTAAGTACCTATATAATTACCTATATAAGTACCTATATAATTACCTATCCAAGTACCAATATAATTACCTATATAAGGACCTACCAAAGTACCTATATAAGTACCTATATAATTACCTATAAAAGTACCTATATAAGTACCTATATAAGTATATATATAAGTACTTACCTATGTACCTATATAAGTACCTATAAAAGTACCAATATAAGTACCTATATAAGTACATATATAATTACCTTTATAAATACATATATAAGTACCTATATAAGTGCCTGTATCAGTACCTACATAAGTACCTATATAAGTACCCAACTAAGTACCTATATAATTACCTATCCAAGTACCTTTATAATTACCTATATAAGTACCTACCTAAGTACCTATATAAGTACCTATACTAGTACCTATACTAGTACCTATACAAGTACCTATACAAGTACCTAGACAAGTACCTATGCAAGTACCTTTATAAGTACCTATATAATTACCTATCCAAGTACCTATATAATTACCTATATAAGTACCTACCTAAGTAGATATATAAGTACCTACCTAAGTACCTATACAAGTACCTATACAAGTACCTATACAAGTACCTTTATAAGTACCTATATAAGTACCTATATAATTACCGAACTGTACGGCCAAGTAAGTGATCAGTTCCCACCCTTTGTGGTAACTTAACTCATAAATATGAGCATGCTCATGGGCATCAAATGTACACACGTGCTCTTAATGAGCATGCTTATGTCAAAAAAAATTAATTGAAACTGCTATTGTCTTAATTAAATGTGTTAAATTGTACAGATCTTGTGTTTTTTAAAAAAATATTTCCAAACATTATGATTTGAAATTTAGCAGGTTATATGTTAACTTTAAATTGTTATTTATTTATGTTCTTACATCTTTTTTAAATTTTTATTTAATTTCACAATGTTGTATTTTTTGTAAATATTATCTCAGCCCACTTAGTTTTTTTATTATAATTATAGTAATGTGAAAATCTGTTTAGATTTTATTAGTATTCTTAATTTTATTTTAATTGATGTAAACAATCTGTTGATTTTCCTAAATAAATAAACATCTGAGAAATGGAGAAAAATAATTGTCCTTACTTTACTAATTAATGTTATATTACAATATTAATATATAAAATTTATTATTTATTTATTTATTTATTTATTTACACATATACGGCACAACATGTGCCATTAACATAATTGACATAACATATAATTAGTACAACAACATGAAGAATAACTAAAAGTATAAATGTAAGTTAAATATAAGGAAAAAAAAAATGTTAAAAGTAAGTAGTAAGGTAATAAGTAGTAGGAAAAGGGTAAAATATAAATGTAAAGTGAAAAATATGGTACAAAGTATAAGTATAAAGTACAAGCTTTAAATTATTAAGCAAAGATAAAAAAGTTAAAAGTTAAAAGTGAGAATAAAATAATAATAATAAAAAAGTTAAATGTAGAAATATAAGATGTCTTTAAAAAGAACAAAGATTTAAATATAAAATATAAAAAGTAAGAAGTCCTCCATTTAAATATAAAATATAAAAAGTAAGGAGCAAAGAAAAATAAAAATAAAATATTTAATAGGTAGATATTATAGATTACAAATATTAACCGATATGATGAATTTTACAAGTACCTATGATTTCTAATGAATTAATGTTTTGCAAGTTCTGGTAAGCATATTATGTTTACATAATTATTATGTTTACATGGTACTAGAAGACAAATTTTGTTTAATGCATCTTTTGTATGAGGCCAGATTACCGGCGTGATCGATATTAGCATATTTATTGCCAAAAGTATGTAAGCGATTTATTGTTGCATTTTGTTCTGCGGTGGTCCCAGAGGTATTACAATGAAAAGGTGTTTGGAGTCGAGTAGGTCTAAAAGGTATGTGATAATTCACCAGTGAAACTAATTCAGGGGAGTCAAACCAGTTGTTATTTATTTTAAATAAAAAAATTAGATCATTAAGTATTCTTCTATCTTTTAACGATAAGAGTAGCGATGGGAATGATCGAAACTTTTATATAATCGATTTTTTTTAATCGAGACATCACAATAATCGAATGATTAATCGATTTTTTGCTCGGAGTTCGGGAGCAATAGCTACGGTCAGGGGCAGGATTTTTGTCTGTGACGGGGGGGGGGGGGGGGGGGGGGGGTAGGAAGTCGAAAATTATTATGGTGCATCATGTATGGCAACGCTTATTGTTTGTTGTAATTTTATTTGTTGTTTTTTGGTATGCATTTCACAACATAACAATTATTGTTAAGCAACTTAGTTTAGCCCATTGGTAAAAATTTCCATTAAAAATATTTATGTATGTTTAATATTATGAAAATAATTATAATTATATGACATTTTTGATCAAAATATCTCTAAATAACATGTTTAAATAACGCAACATTAGTAAGTAAGTACTGCAACAATAATTCAATCACCGTTTTTATTTCCTGGCAATGGCAAATTGGCAAATTCCTTTTTGTTTGATGGCAACATTAGTGTTATTCCATTTTCCACGAATTTCAAATATGTGGGCATCTCACAACAATAAAATTACTAAAAAGATATTTAGTTTAGCCGGTTGGTACAAATTCCCATTAATAATATTGACAGTGTGTCTGTGTTTAATACGAAGATAATAATTTTATGTCGTTTTTGTTAAAAAAATAACCTCTAAATAACATGTAGGTTATGAACACCTTTTCGTATGCAATTATTTGTATTTATATTTTTATATTTGTAGTTTATCATTAAATAAAGTTTTCTTACTATAGAAATCGTTTCATTTTTATTACAAACTAAGAAACACCTGTTAATTTCAAATAAATTAAATATATTTGGTCATATAAAGCAGATATGAAAACATATTACCTACTTGCTGATTTTAGTAGAGTATTATTTACTGCCCTGAAGAAACTACGGTTTTAGCGAAACGTCGGCATTAAATATAAAAATGGTATATACTAAGTTATTGTTTTATTTTAAATTAAATATACAATACCCAAATAGATGATACATAACCTCATACTAAACATTTTTAAATTGTTGAAAGCTATCACCATCGCAATCTTTTACGTATAAACTATACTGAAAACGTAAATCGTTACCTAAAAGTATTCATTCATAATATAAAATTCACACATCAGGTTGATTATAACATGTACCTATAAAATATTTCGTTTGACAAGCAAAATCACTTTCGATGACGTTTCAAGACTACGCATTCGAATTCTGACATCGAGAAGCGAGAATCGATTCCAAGTTCGATGACGTTTAAAACCGATTGTCTCGGACTGTGCATTCGAATGGATTCTGACATCGAGAAGCGAGAATCGATTTCAAGTTCGATGACGTTTCAAACCGATTGTCTCGGCCGTGCATTCGAAAGAATTTTGACATCGAGAAGCGAGAATCGATTCCAAGTTCGATGACGTTTCAAACCGATTCTCTCGGACTGTGCATTCGAATGAATTTGACATCGAGAAGCGAGAATCGATTTTTCTATGGAAATGAATCGAAATCATTCGATGGTAAAAAAGATCGAGTAAATAATCGATTATTCATCGATTGTGCCCATCGCTAGATAAGAGTCGCATTTTTTGTAATAGAGAATCATAGTTTATGTCATCCGCGGGAATTCCTAATTTGAAATTAATTGATCTGAGAAATTTGTGTTGGATTCTTTCAATGGAATTTGCATGGCTTTTGTAGACAGGGTTCCATATGGGGGAATTATATTCCAAATGACTTCTAACTAAAGTTGTATATAGTATTTTAAATGTTTGGATATTTTTGAAATCTTTACATATTCTTATAATGAAGCCCAGCATTTTCATTGCTTTATTAGTAATGATATCAATGTGATTAGTAAATAGGAGTTTAGTATCGAAGGTTATTCCGAGGTCCCTTATTACAGGTACTGACAATAAACTGTGGTTGTTAAGTGAGTAACAATATTTGATAGGGTTTTTTATTCTGAAGAAACTCATGATTTGACATTTTTTAATGTTAAGTGTAAGTTTGTTGATGGTACACCATTCTGCGAATTTTTCATGTCATCAGCAAATAATAATATGTTAACATCGGAGAATATGAAAGTGACATCATTTATAAATTATTAAAACAGTATTGGACCAAGGTGCGAACCCTGAGGCACGCCACTAGTGGCTTCAAATTCGTAAGACAAGTGTCCTTTAATAGATACAGTTAATACACGTTTTGATAAATAATTCTTAATCCAGCATAATAATTTACCACTAATTCCTAGTTTAGACAATTTATTTAGAAGAATTTTAATGCAAACCTTGTCAAAAGCTTTACTGAAATCTGTATAAATCGAGTCAACTTGTTCTCTATTAGCTAAGGCACCTGAGATAAAATGTTCGTACAGTGTAAGGTTAGTTAAGGTATTTCGTCCAGAGATAAAACCATGTTGAAATGATGAGATATTAAATTTAATACAAGAACATATTTTTTGAAGAATTAACTTTTCAAAAATTTTCGGAATCGACGATTGTATGCATATTGGTCTGTAATTTTCAACTAAAGACTTGTCTCCACTCTTAAATATTGGAGTGAGAAAGCTATTTTTCCATATTTGCGGGAACTTGCCTGCTAAAAGTGATTGATTAAATAGTAGGTACAGTGGGTAAGAGACACTACCCTCACAGTTTTTAAGAAATACGGGGGGAATTTTATCTGGCCCTGAGCAAGATTTAGGTTCCAGTAGTTTAATACAAACTGCAATTTCCTTAATGTCAATATGTATCTGAGATAGTTGTAAGTTAATATCTGACTCGAAGTTTGGAATGTCTTTATCAGGGATATCTGTTTCATACACATCCTTAAAAAAGTCTGCAAACAAATTGACTATTTCTTTGATTTTACTAGAAGTTTTCACTTTTAAAGGCAGTTTGAAGAATCATATGCTGAATCACCGTGGAGAAAAACCTTTTTCGTGTTCTGTCTGCAGCTACTCATGTTCTCAAAATAGTAGTTTAAAGACACACATGCTGACTCACAGCGGAGTAAAACCTTATTCGTGTTCCGTCTGCAGCTTCTCATGTTCTCGAAAAAATATTTTGAAGAATCATATGCTGACTCACAGTGGAGAAAAACCTTTTTCATGTTCCGTATGCAGTTACTCATGTGCTCATAAAGGCAGTTTGAAGATTCATATGCTGACTCACAGTAGAGAAAAACCCTTTTCGTGTTCTGTCTGCAGCTACTCATGTTCTCAAAATGGTCATTTGAAGACACACATGCTGACTCACAGCGGAGTAAAACCTTATTCGTGTTCCGTCTGCAGCTTCTCATGTTCTCAAAATGGTCATTTGAAGACACACATGCTGACTCACAGCGGAGTAAAACCTTATTCGTGTTCCGTCTGCAGCTTCTCATTTTCTCTTAAAGGCAATTTGAAGATTCATATGCTGACTCACAGTGGAGAAAAACCCTTTTCGTGTTCCGTCTGCAGCTCCTCATGTTCTCAAAATGGTAATTTGAAGACACACATGCTGACTCACAGTGGAGAAAAACCTTTTTCATGTTCCGTCTGCAGCTACTCATGTGCTCATAAAGGCAGTTTGAAGATTCAAATGCTGAATCACAGTGGAGAAAAACCTTTTTCGTGTTGTGTATGACACTACTCATGTTCTCAAAATGGTAGTTTAAAGAAAAACATGCTGACTCACAGTTGAGAAAAGCCTTTTTCGTGTTCCATCTGCAGCTACTCATGTTCTCACAAAGGCAATTTGAAGATTCATATGCTGACTCACAGTGGAGAAAAACCCTTTTCGTGTTCTGTCTGCAGCTACTCATGTTCTCGAAATGGTAGTTTGAAGACCCACATGCTGACTCACAGTAGAGAAAATCCTTTTTCGTGTTCCGTCTGCAGCTACTCATGTTCTCGAAAAGATTGTTTGAAGATTAATTTTCTGTCTCACAGTGTAGAAAAGCCTTTTTCGTGTCCCAACTGCAACTATTCATTTTCACAAAGAGGCAATTTGAATAGACACCTCCGGACTCATCGTGGATAAAGCTATTTTCGTGTTTCGTCTGCAACTATTTATGTTCGCGGAAGGTAAATTTGAAGAAATATATGTTGTCCCAAAGTTAAGAAACGCCTTTTTCCTCAGCCTCTGCAGGTATTCGTTTTAAAAAAGGTAATTTGAAGAAACAAGTGCTAACTCACAGATGTGTAAAACCCTTTTCTTGTTCTGACTTCAACTATTGATCATAAAGGGACACTTTGAGGTCACACATACTGACTCATAGTGAAAAAAGGGTTTTTCCTTTCGTATGCAACTCTTCATGTTCACAGAAGGGATATTTTAGGTCACACATGCTGACGCGCAGTTGTGAAAATCCTTTTTTTATTTTATTTTATTTTTGTAAAAATAATTGAATGCATAGAATCAACAAACAAGTCCTGCTTAACCAATTCAATTGCCTTGTCAACAGGTGCTTATATTTTACATTCATATACATTTAAAAAAAAATTACATTTTATAACTACAGATTCATTATTTTTTCATTAATGTTTTCATACATTTTTTCTTAAATTTTTTCATACATATTAATATAAATTTTTTTTTTCCGAAAGCCAATTTTTCACCATATATTTATCCTTATTTATATAATTACAATGCTTTATAGAGTCAGGTAATAAATGAAATATTTTCGGTATGTTGTATTCAAATGTTCTCTGTCCGTACTTTTTATTAAGTTTCGGAACTATTAACCCGTCGTTGCGCGTGAATCTAGTGCTATATTTATGTTTTAATTTCTCTTTATGCTCGGGGTAAATATTTGCTGAATTATAATTTTGTGCCATAGTAACCTATTTTTTAATCGTGTATTATGTATGTCATAATATGTTCTGTTAATGTTCCAAATAAAATTTATTTGACATTTACTGATGTCGCTGACATATTTAATTTAAACTAGTTCACCACTTTTTAAATGTAAATAATGAATGAGAAATCATTTTTTTTTTTTATTAAATATGTCTCACCACAAGGTGATTGCTTTCTACAATAACATTTTATTTTATTACGATTTTCTTTTGTTTGCTATTTTTAATTGTTCGTATTATAACAATGAGTAATTAAGTAAAAATTAATGTGTTAAGATATTTTTTCTTCTTTTATTGTTGCTCGTAGGTATATGAATTGTACGAGTTCTCTAAAGAAATGCATGTGGATTTAGCATTAGATATATTCTTATTTATTATGTTGTGTTTATACTTTATTTACTTATTTATTTTATAATCTTTTTTATTTAGGTTATACTGATGTTATAAAAGAAATTTCTATTCTATATGTAAAAGCCCAATAAGGCGTCAATAAATAAATAAAATAAAATAGAAAAAAATCAACAAAAGATATTTCAATAGAATCTCGTTTTGTTTTGGTGGATCTTTTATTATAAAGGAACTTGTGGGGAAATTGAACGTAATTATTTTAGAACATTAGCATTGACAACCCATGTCAGTCTATTTGACATTTATTTTTTTAATGACAAATTAAAACACTTTCTCGAAACATGTCGATGTGTTAAAATAAAGATTATCGTGGTAAAAACAAAGTGTTTTAATTTGTCATTAATAAAATGGTGCACAAAGCAAATTTGCAAAATTTGAAAAAAAATATTTTTTGGTTGTGTTATTATGATTCACTTCCTAACGGACGTTAAATTCGTAGCATTGCCATGTTTTGTAATTCTGAAAGCGAATTTGAGGATGACTTGATTATATCTATATACATAGTATCAATATGTTTTTCGTCTCCCATTTTAAGTGAGCGGAGGCGAGCGGTAAATGTGGGTAAATTGGTGCCAGGTGCCATTGCCAGAATAATATGTGAAAATAACCTTAGATGCCTATATGATACCACTCGAAAAGAACTTTTAAAGAGTCATTTTCTAACTCACAGTGGAGAAAAGCCTTTTTCGTGTTCCGTCTGCATCTACTCATGTTTTCGTAGAAGTAGTTTGAAGAATCATATGCTGACTCACAGTGGAAAAAAACCATTTATCACCAACGAAATTTTACAGTTTAACCTAGGTAACCAGAGCAGTTGCTTCAATCGGCAACGCAGTTTTAGTCATACTTTTTAAAATCAAGATTTTTGATCCATTCACTTTATTTAAAAAATAACTCCAAACCAAACATACCTGAACTATAAAACGTGTAAAATAATAAAAACGTTTTTCGAGAATTTACCAACTATACACACACTTACAACATATGTTTTTTTCTTCTTCTAAATAATCAATTTACAATAAGGATTAATTTTTTTAAAACTATTATTCTATTACAACACACACTAATTAATTAAATTAATTAATTAACCATAAATAAAATGTTGTCACACTCAAACATAACCACGTAAACACCTCAACACAGGTTCTCCTAGTGAGGTGTTCATGAAACATACGATATTATACATCAACCGGTTTTATTTTCAAACCTACCTTACAAACAACATAATAAAAGTTCAAAATATATTATGTACAAATGTTAATAATTAGGTAAACACTGTAATATTAAATAGAAATAAATTAAATGTCTTAAACAGATAAACAGTAGGTCTAATAAAGTAATTTTTAAAAATCCCTTGGTTTTGAGCCCTCAAGGTAAGTATGTTTACGTATGAAGCATTGTTTGACGACTAAGTATTCGTTTTTTTTATGTTTTCTGTTAATAACGTTATAAGCTCTAGCGTTTTTAAATTATTTCATTAACCATTCATCCGATTGTGATGAAACTTTGGTGAGTTGTTATTTTTATAATACTGAGCTCTGGAATTTTGAAAATTGTTAAAAAAATTACAATAAGTGGCGCGCAAGTTGTTAGAAACATGTATATATTTCTGCAGTATTCTGGTATATAGGTCCAGTAGTTTATCGACAGATGGCAGTAGGCACTAAGTCTACAGTAGTTTCCGTCAGATTTACCCGCTAGTCAATGGAAGATAGTTGCTTTAGCGCAGTACCATATTATTGTATTCAAGTAAAATACAGTTTTGAATCAAGAACCTGATCTTATTGAGAAAAACAACAAATAATACTCGCATGTGAATAAGGCAATTATTACACTTTCATATAATTTAGCTGCAGGAATAGAAGGAGGGAGGGTAAGGGGAAATTCGGGCAAAGAAAGATAAATGAAAGAGGGAGGGGGGGGGGGAGTGAAATGAGGTCCGAAGGAAGGAATCGCAGGAGGTGTTGTCGCGGAAAAGAGGGATGCGGGAGCGGGGAATATTTAAGGAGAACTCGATAAGGGAAAGGAACGTGGTAGGGGGGGGCGGGGCGCATGGGAAAGGACTCGCTCGGGAGAGGTGGGGGACGAGGGAGAAGCAGAAGGAATGGCAAAGGATACACGTAGGGGATGGAAAATCCATACGTGTATGACACATGGATTGTACACGGGAAAGGGGGAAGCGACGAAAGTAAAAGGTAACGGCGGCGGGAAGTGGGACGTTTGGGATAGGACACACAGGAGAGGGGTAACTGAAGGGTAGAGGACGAGGGAGGGGCAGATAGAGGGATTGCAAAGGTGAGAAAGTAACGGTAGGAGGGAATAATTTGGAAAGTCCAAGCTTCTCACACATACACCTATATATGGCCTGCTCACGGGACGGAATACCTTTCGGTTGATTCGTGTGACGCACCATACGAAAAATTAAAAAAAAATATTGTGTTACCAGAAGGTCTTGAGTTAACGGAATAAAACCCAAACACTTTCTTCAATGGCGTTTAAACGGATGCCGGGTACTCTTTAGTTATATTGACATTTAAAAAAAATGAACAACGTAATAAATTTAAGAATGTACACAAACAACGCTAAATTAATATCGTCTACGATAAATTCTGAGTATTTGTATCTGTATCAGCAATGCATGAAAAGACAATTACTATAAAAGTGAAAAAGTATATTAAAAAAATCCAAACCAGTAATTTTGTTTTTATTTCATTTTATTTTTATTTATTTATTTATTGGCTCGCCAACAGAATACATCACATAATTTTTACAGTAATTTACATATTATACATGGTTGTAATGATGTTTCTAATTATAGGTGAGCACAACATTCATCTCAATATTCTTTAAGTAATTAATGATTGGTTAGTTACAAGAGTGATAAATTTAATTTCAAATATGTATATAAAAATTAGGAGGATCGAAATCAGTTATTAGGAAGAAAAATGCATACATACTTATAAATATAATATACATATATATATACATACACACACATACATACACACACAAATATACTCACATAATTATATATGAATATATGTGCACAACGTACTCATATATATATGTATATGCATACATGTACTTACACTTGGACATACAAATACATTTCTTGTGGAGCCAATGCACAAGTAGTAATTGTTAGAAATTAAAAAAATAAAATGGCTTAAGTAAGAAAATCATCTGGTAAAAGTATGTGTAAGTTCCTTCTGAAGGTATTAATTGAGTTTGAAAATATATCTAAGTCTTGAAGATTGCAGTACCTATTATACAATCGAGTCATTCTTGATGTTGGTTTGAAAAAACTTGTATTACTACGACAAGTGTCGATCCAAAAGGTTATCGGATTTCTTGTGGATTTCGGCCTTATATTAAAATTAATTTGATTAATTAAAGATGAATCATACACATTGTTAATGATTTTAAACAGAGAGATTATATCTGATACGTTTCTTCTTTTGGCGAGTGAGACTTCTCTAAAGTGAGTAAGTCTTTCAGTATAGTTACCGAGATTGCGATGTACTCCAGATTTGTAAGCTAGAATTCTTACGTATTTTTTTTGAACGGACTCCACTTTGTTGCTATGAATTGCATAGTGTGGTGACCAAACCACAGAGCCGTACTCTAAGATGCTTCTTACATATGAGTAGTACAAGATTCTGAAGCTACTGATGTTCTTGAACGATTTGGTGATTCTAGTGATGAAACCGAGCATTCTATTAGCTTGATTTACAATGTGTTGATAATGCTTTATGAATGTTAGCTTCGAGTCGAGTAAAATTCCCAGATCTCTAATGTAATCTACTCGTTTTAGGACTTCATCACAGATCGTGTAAGGGAAATCAATTTTATGGATATTTCTCGTGAATGAGATGATATAACATTTGCTAATATTTAATTCCATGGCATTATCTATGCACCATTGAGACAACGTGAGTAGGTCTTTTTGCAAAGTTTTGCAGTCTTCTTGTGAATTCACGGGATGAAAGATTTTTAAATCGTCCGCATATAATAAACATTTACAAAATAGTTGTGCTGTTAGATCATTTATGTATATAATAAAGAGAAGTGGCCCTAAATGGGATCCTTGAGGAACACCAGATGTGACTAGTTTGGGAGAGGACTCATAACTATTAACTTGTACATATTGACTCCTGTGCGAAATATAAGATATAATCCATCTCAAGAGATTGCCGTGGAAACCAGTTCTTTTTAGTTTTTGGATCAGAAGAGGATGACTGACCTTATCGAATGCCTTTCGAAAATCAGTATAGACTGCATCTATTTGTGTTCTTTTGTCAAAATTAGTACTTAAAAAATCGACATATTCAATTAAATTTGTGGTAGTGGATCTATTGCATACGAATCCATGCTGAACAGAACTTAAAATATGTTTAAAATGTGTAAAAATGCTTTTATACATTAAGGATTCGAAAATTTTCCCAAAACATGAGAGTATACTGATTGGACGATAATTAGAGATGTCGCTTTTATTCCCAGATTTGAAGATAGGAGTGATACGTGCTATTTTCCAAAGATCAGGAAAAACACCTTCTTTAAGGGATTTACAAAATATAACATGAAGAGGATAAACCAGAGATTTTGCACAATTTGATATAAATAATGGTGGAATGGCATCTGGACCTGGACCTTTGTTTGAGTTTAGTGATTTCATAGCGTTGAATATTTCAGTCTTTGAAATTTCGACTTGACTGAGCGAGTAGGTGCTTTCTTGAGAATCACTATTTACATGTTGATTTGACCTATCATTTGTATTAAAAACAGAGCAGAAGTAATTTGAGAATAGTTCACTAATTTCATGACCATTGCTTGCTACAGTTTCATTTAGGTGCATTATTTTAGGAATTGAGTTAATCATACCTTTTGATTTTGCATAAGTCCATAGTGGTTTTGTACTATGGTGTAATGAGTCTTCGATAGAATTTATATAAGATTGCAAGCATTTG